>OX365961.1:18244915-19539948 GCA_947247005.1 Spisula solida
AGCAGGATGTAGATGTTGACAAAAAACGCAACTATAAATCACCATGCCCTTACTATTCCGTACCGACATTGTAACTTCAGAAGACGCTGACAATCGGTAGATGAATGATACTCAGACGCTGCCGACCTTTGTCGGGCAAAAGAAAATGTTGTGAACTGACATCAAAGACATCGTAGCCGATGCACATTCGAATTTTGACTGATCTGCGAATATTTGCACGCTTTGACTCAATTTATAGAAACATATTGAAATCATCGCTCATCGCTCATTTATAATCTGTTAATCAGTGTTAGTGTAATAATTCATGATTATTTTTATATCTTGCATTGATAAAACACATGTTTAACAATTATGGATTAGATCTAATATTTGAAGGTAATTAAACTCTTCTTGTCTCAATTCAAAGTCGGTTCGACCGGGTATTTTATAATTCCGTAGTCTCACCTTTTTGACTAGTTGTCACAATAATGCGATGTACAAACAATATAGCATCCTGGAAAATAGTATTTGGTCACACTAAATTATAAATTAATCAAAATATACGGGCACTTGCGCATGCAGTTAACTAAATTAAATTACATGTACAATATGGTCGCTGTTTACGTCATCCGTCTATTTACAGAAAATAGAGTCTAGTTTTTCGAAAATGAGTTCACTTGACCTCAATATGTTCCCCAGTTTGAGGGTCGTCGGTTTTGTAAACCAGAAGATATAAAAGAAGTGGCCTTAGATCTTTATAATTTCTATACACGGTTACACATTTTAATATTCTCCCAACTGAAAACACAGTGACATATCGAGTATAATTGTGTTACTTGGCGTCTTGGAAATACTATATTATGAGTAGGCCTACGTGTAAAATATGTTAGAAAAAAGTATTAAACTAGTTGAATCGCTCGACATCATCACATTGTAATTTCCAAATATTAAACTCTATTGCGTCATAGTGCTCGCTTAGTACACAGCGAGTACACGTGCGACATTGTGAGTAGTCGGTAATTGGCATATGCCGACGTCTGGTCAGTTGGTAATTTTAAACGATGTGATTGAACATTAAGACGTGTGTGCATGGATTTGAAAAACATTTTTTTTGCAGCAAGTCACCGTGATGCGGGTACGGACCCTTAAAAACACTTAAAATCACCGCGGACACTCACTTATTGGCGGACACGGAACACCGTCGACACAGATATTAAAGTGGTCACCGTGTCCTTTTAAGGGGCCACTAGATTTTTCTGAGTGTCCAGGTCACGGTGACCGGACACTTCAATTTATTTTATGTCACGGTGTTCGCGTGTCCATTGGAAAAAACACGTTGTCTGTACTGTATCTGGATTTTTTAGGAAGTTACAGCTGTTTTTGTTGAAGCCCTATTCAGACCCTTTTTGCGTCATGTCGCAAGTGTCACTCAAACGTTATTCGACGTCGTTGTAACAAGTACTTTATAAATATTGCATTTGATCAATTCTTGACATAAACTGGTCAAAATGGTATTAAGTTTTAGAATGCTCTTTTAAGTTTTAAAATATACATCCAAATTGTAGATTTTCACATTAAGAGAAAGGCTACTACTGTTTTAAACAACTAACTCCTCGTTTTTCTCACTCAGAGTACTTTTCTGAAATTGGTCACCATAGCAACCAAGTAAATGGTTTCGACATAATTAATAAGAATTTTTAAAGCTAAGATATAGTAATATATGGATAAATGACTTAAAATAGAATCTATTGATATGTCATTTTTTCTTATTTGAAAACTTTTTTAAAACCTTGTTACATGCAGTAATTACATAATGTCAATATAGCAGGTTTTCCTGGAGACTGGCTTATATATTGTTTATGAACTCAATCAATTAACTTGATTTTGTCGATAGCTTATCATGAGTTACCCATTCTAACAAGGGCAAATTCAGGGGACATTCTAATTTTGTAAACATTTACCGGTAGTGTGTTTTTTGTAAATAAATTAAACTTGACGAAATCAATAAAAAAACGATCAAGCTGAATTTCAATTTCCATTTGAATAAAATTTAATGTAATCATATAATGCTTCAATTTTGCATTATTATTTGATTTTTATGTTTTACAAAATTTCATTGTCACATGAATTTGGTTTTTTTTCAAGAAAATTATAAAGCCGTGTATTTATGCCATTATTATAAACATTGTCATTTAATCCTTTGTTTAACTTGCTCAAAGCAAGCAAACTTTTGCGTCTGTTTGCTAATTGACCATTTTGCCAAATTTGGCATGATTTGCTGCATTTTGACCATATTACAATTCTTTAATTAAACCCATGCATTATAATTATACCCAATCTGGTGGCCATCTGGGAAATTCTGGGAGTATAGAGAAAGCCGCAATTTTCTTCGACTAATTATACAGCCTAATCTCCTCTCGAAATATTCGCATATGCTAATTAGGGGTCTTATAAGGGTTCCGAATCCCTAATAGCCCCTTATATGTCAAGAAAATATGACATTTTTGTGATGTATTGATGTGTGTTCCTTCCTCGGGTTTTGTCTCCGAACTTTGTGAAGATGATGATGGTTTAATTTTTTGTCCAGCTGATTTTGGTTGTCTGAGGATTAATTTTGGTGAACATTTTAAAGATTTTGTAGACTGGTTTGAGATGGTAATTGGTATTTAATTGGCAGTTTGCCCCTACATCCTATCCCGAAATAATATTCATGAAATAATGAATGTTTCACTACCTTATGTCATGAATTGTTCATAAACATGAAGTGTATATAATAATATCATCATGAATATACTGTCCAGTTACAGTAAGAATAGAGTGACGCAACGATCGAGTCCACAATTACGGTGTAAAACCAATTATAAAGGCTTATACAGACGTCTATAATTTCAATGCTAAACTAAATTACTATATTTTCACTCTTCCTGATCAGATGATGGTTGTAATATTTTGTGTACACATAAACGACAACGTCACTCTCACAATATCCTAAATGGACAGTATCATACATTGACCAGTGTTATATGAAGTTTTCATGAGTTATGATATGTCTCAATTATTGCTGTTCATGTGTTTCTCATGAAGTTTTCATGAAGTGCCTTAATTCATGAAATAGACATGAATACTTGTATATTCTTATAAACATTTCACAGGGTACCTCCGCCCTCAAAATTGCTTGTCAGGTTTGATATTGGAAGAAAAACTAAATCAAATGGGTCCAAATTCTACATAAACCTGATAACAATTTCATGAGCGATAAATTTTGAGTTCACAAAATTTTAATTGTGGTTTTACTGTATAACACATAACTATTTTTCCTTCAACTATGTGACCTTAGACATCGCACTGATGCATATTTCACGATGACAAATATTTAATTTATGTTAAAATGTCATTTTACATTTCTTTACATACGGAGATGAGAAAGTTTATAGTCCATAAAACAACAATTTTGTATGTAAACTTTGCGTGCATGTACTATATATATATGCATTACGACTGTCATGAATTATTTATGAAGGTTCATGATTTATATGGTGTAGTAAATACTCATTCATCCATATCTTCTGACACCAGATTTTTTTAAAAGTAAGTAACAATGTCCATCTCATATCCAGGGGTGGTATTCAATATTGATCTTATTCAATTGGAGAATAAGGATAGCCAATCATATTGCCTGTTACTGACCAAGAGTTTAATATGGTGTGATCTGATTGGTTGTCCTTATCCTTAAGTCAAGTAAGATCAATATTGAATACCAGCCCAGGGGTGGTATTCAAAATTGATCTTATTTAATTGGAGAATAAGGATAGCCAATCATATCGCCTGTTACTGACCAAGAGTTTTATATGGTGTGATCTGATTGGTTGTCCTTATCCTTAAGTCAAGTAAGATCAATATTGAATACCAGCCCAGGGGTCGTATTCAATATTGATCCAATTCAATTGGAGAATAAGGATAGCCAATCATATTGCCTGTTACTGACCAAGAGTTTTATATGGTGTGATCCGATTGGTTGTCCTTATCCTTAGCTTAAGTAAGATCAATTTATTATTGAATACTACCCCTGGTATTATCTAACTATGTAGATTATGGAAGGGAAACAATTATTTTACAATAAAGACTTAATAGGGGAGACAATCCAATTTATAGAAATTGACTTAACAAGACATCTTATCAAGGGAGGTTATTCATTATTTTTATTATAAATCGATATTGTATCGATAGATCGGGAGGCATAATTATAGTGATTCACCTTGACCTAATTTTGGACTTACACTTATTGAAGGGCCAAGTTCTTGGTTAACCCAAATTGACCATTTCTTTTAGCATTAAGCATTTAGCATTTACCATCATAAGCCCCTTACATTGTCAAAGACATGTTACCCTATCCAATATTTTAACAGAATAATGGCCCCTGCTTTTTTTATGGACTAGGCTTCCATGGGGGCATAAGCGTTAATTGAATGCAGTCTTGCTTTCTCATAATGTAGATAATGGAGGGGA
This sequence comes from Spisula solida, assembly GCA_947247005.1. Lineage (NCBI taxonomy): Eukaryota > Metazoa > Mollusca > Bivalvia > Venerida > Mactridae > Spisula > Spisula solida. The sequence goes on from OX365961.1 coordinate 18,249,401, forward strand.
GACAATTATTTTACAATAATGACTTCATAGGGGAGACAATCCATTGAATTGTTTGAAATTGACTGAACAAGACACCTTATCAAGGGAGGTTATTCTTTGGAGCGGAGACAATCCAATTCATAAAAAAATTATAAACGAGACAGTTCATCAAGGGAGGTTATTCTCAATTTGTATCTCAAAATGTAGATTATGGTGGGGAGACAATATTTTTACAATAATGACTTCGGAGGGGAGACAATCTAATTTATTGAAATTGCATATAAACAAGGGAGGTTATTCTTGATTTTTGTCACAAAAAGCTGCAATGTGTTCAAATTCCAGTTCACCTCTGATCAGAAGAGTGTAGGATGTACTGAGGAAAGGGATATAAGACACAATGTTTGATATTTACTGTGATTTTTGGCACACAGCTGCTGCAAGTTTAACCACCATCCTGTAACAATAGATAGTAATCCAGTAAATGTGAAATTTCAAATGTCAGGAAAATATCAAACCAACTTTCCTGCCAAAGATCAAAATGCACTGATGTTTTGTTTATAAATATGAAATACTTGCAGACATATTATTGAAAGGCCAAAAATAAAAAGGACTTGTTTTGCCTTAAATATTTTACTGTTAACCAAGAAATTAGTTTGCAAGTGGTAGAATTTCGTGAAATTAAGTCGCTGCGAAAGTGCTAAAAACATTTTAAAATATGGACATTGCGGAAAACTTAAAAACACTAAAATTTGTAGTCGCGAATATGCCGACGATAAGCAAAGTGCGAAAAATAGTATTCCCGAAAGTAAATCGGTGAACAGTATTCATGTATAAAGGTCAGGGCTGGTATTCACAAAGCATCTTAAGTGTAAACTTAAATATTTTGACTTAAGTCCAACATTTGCGCAGCTCATTTCTCCCACAATTTAAAGTATAATCCATGTTTTCTTAGTGATTATAGAAGCTGTTTACATAATGCTTCAGAACTATGTAAAATATTAATCATCTTGATCTTGCTTCTTGGCTGATACACTTAATAACATTTTTAGATTTAAAGAAATTTCTAAGTTTTCTGCTAAGATGCTTTGTGAATACCACCCCAGGATCACACCAATGTCTCCATGCTATATAATATGATATACCATATATCAATAAAATACGAAGAATTTGATGGAATAAAATTTGTACCTCTGCTAGGCAATATTTTGGGGGTGGTCCTATTTTTTACCAAATTAAATTTCTTCTACTAATTTCTGCCTTAGTATGATTATATGAAGGCTGTAGCAGGAAGTAAAATTATCCCTGGATCCAGTGATAATCAAGCAATTTCTACTAATGGTATTTAGATCCTTTTAATATGAAAACAAAGCTGAATAATTTCAAGGTTAATTGTATGTTTTCTGAACATCAGAAAAATATATATATATATATAATAATAATAATAACGTCTTTATTTTCTGTGGATAACATAGTTGGCAAACCAATTTTCATTATGGTCCACAATAACAATAAAATATTGTTTGTTTCCCCTTCACTACCTACCAAAGCAAAAAGTCCCCTTCCCAAAATATTTTTGACCCTCTGAACAAAATTAATTATTTTATAAAAAAAGTCGGGTATGATAGTACACAAAAAATTATTTAATTTTTAAAAAAAAGAATTCCTACCTATACTCAACCTTTATTGGTTAGGATTGGGAAGGGGTACAAACAATATTTTTGCCTTGAGTTAATTATACTAAATAAGTCCATTAATTAGGGTTGAATTTAATTATGCCTTTATTCTTAAATCAATTACAGGTATTACCTAAACTCTGTTGGCCTCTATCATGAGATAGGTAAAAATATAATAGCAATGAAACAGTCAAAAATAGTGTAAAAAGTTACATTTTAAGAGCATTTTCCTAAAAAATTATATAGCTTTAACTAAAAAACTTGTTGAATGGCCATTAAGTTTTTGCATGACATGACTTACGAGGAGGGATGATCCAAAATTACGCAAATGTAAATGAAAAAATGTCAAAAAAATATTCATTTTGCCTGAAAATTTGTTTGGTTCCCATAATTTTAAATTGATGTATTGCGTCATGATAAGGTACTTCATAATTAAATGTAGCTTTTGAAATTATGCATAATTATATGTTTTAAGAAAACATAATGAAGTTTGACGCGTTGGGATTGAAATGGATTCAAAACCTGTCAAGTTTAAATAGTTAATATTTACATAAGGCCGATACAAATCAAATTATTAGATAATCGTCTCATTTTATTTTTAAAAAAACTGATATCTTTTTGTTTCAATGTTCTAATTTCGTGAGATTTTCTTCACTTTAATAGATCTTAAACAATATAACAGAATATTGCTTTCTTAATAGAAAAAAGGGATAGCATAAAACTCGAGGCTATGGGGATAAATTTTCCATCAATTTATTATTATTCTGGCCTAAATTTCTTGAGTAATTTTAGATCATCCCTCATTTAGGGTACAGGGAAATTTAAGTTCATAAAAAAACATACCAAAAATTCTGATAAAAGAGTATATAATTAATCAAGCAAAGAAATACATTCAATCATCTGCAAAAGGTCAGCCACCCTTAAAATAGGTCAGCCACCCTTAAATTACAGGTTAAATGATTACTGTACAAAAATATACACAGGCGTCACATTACCGTTTATGGGTCGTGTCAAGGGTTGTAAACATTTGTATCAAGACAAGTGACACACATGTGAGTTAAAGTAATGTCTGTATTGTATGGGTAAATGGCTTTATACAGACAGGTTGAGAAGTCATTTTCTCGGTTTAATGGCTATATAAGGTTACCTCCCATACCCCTTGTGGGGACACTTAGCCCGGCTAATGGTATACCTAGTATTTTAATTTATTCAACTTGACTTGAGAACATGTAAGGACAAAATCTACTATCTGACCCTACGGAAAGGTCAACGGCCACTTTGTGTGTTGAGAATAATTATGTACAATGCTTGAAGCCTAGTTAAGGTGTAAGGATGTATGCTATCACATCAATAATGGCACCTGAAACAGACTTGTGACTGGTTTTCAGGATTGGGATTTACATGGATTTAAGTCAATTCACTCCAATATTCCTTGTACATCACTTGTAATTTTCCAACAATGAATATTAAAGGTGCTGCCTCACAGATTGGGCTAATTTTTTTGTATATTGTGATTTACCAACCTAACCAAGTATTGATGTAATAGGAAGCCACTGACGGTTGCTTTATGAAAGATTTGGTGCAAATAAGCAATTTTAACCACTCTCGATATCGCCCATTGAGTAGTTTTTTCTTGAAAAAAAAGCGCTAAATTTCCTTCCAACATGCTTTGTGAATTATGTAATTCACACGTGATTGAACTGTAACATCAGCAAACTACAGCGTAAACATCAGTGAGGTATTTGGTTCATTTTCCCATTCGTTTTCATCAAATGCGAACAAATTTCAGGCAATTTAAGTAATAGTAGTGTTAATTATAGAATTTTAGATGTAAAAATACTGAATAACTACAAAATGCAGATGTTTCGAAAGTTATTTTCGATGTCAGTGTGGTTGTTTATGGCATATACAGGCAACTATACCAAAATAACGCAAATATTTGACAATTTTATTTTATTTTTACAATACACAAAAACGTGAGGCAGTCCCTTTAAGCATCAGAAAATGACAGCGGACTACGTAAACCATTATTCAGGGGTCCTACAGTTCCGGAATAATCCGGGACCGGATTTGCTGCACTTATAGGAATTTTACTTTTCTGCAGATAATTAAAGTTATTTAATGAAAAAAATCAAAGAATTGACATTATATTTAAGATGACTGTGATCATTTGAAATTTCATAAGCTATTTTGGAACAATAAACAACTGGCTTTAGGGGGTAGTGTGCTGTAATTTTGGCACCAGAAACCGACTTGAGACTCATTTGCAGGATTTAGCATTTTGCATCAGTAGGATCCCTCTGGCTGCTAACACCAGCAGGTCAGATCTGAACAGACCCTACTGGAATTCAATCCTTTGACCTGGAGTGTTGGCAGTCTAGCAGTACTATGTGACTTTGGGCTAATATCCAAGACGAAATGCCTGGCAGTGTAGCAATACCGTGTGACTTTGGGCTACAAATTCAAGACGAAATTTGCTAAACTTCAAAAACAAAAATAGCTGTAAATATTTAATTTTTATACTGATTTCTATGAAACGGATGCCTGTCAGTGTAGCAATACCGTGTGTATTTTGGCTACAGATACAAGCCGAAATTTGCTTCATTTTGAAAACAGCAATAGCTGTAAACCTTGAATTTCTATACCAATTTCTATGAAATAGACGCCTGTCAGTGAAGCAATACCATGTGACTTTGGGCTACATATCCAAGTCAAAATACTTGTGCTTCTCTTCTAGCTACCATATCTCCCTGCAGCGATCATATGAGGTGTATTTTGATGAACAAATACGGCACCTGAGTCACATGTATTGACATATGATGCCAAACTTGCATCTTATTATAGAAAAAGTAATATACTATGTCACTATGTGTGTGCACATATAAAACGTCTCATCTCTGTCTCAGATCTACATTTCCCTGCATTAATACACAGACACCAGTGACATATGATAGTTCTGTATATGTGCTAAACAGTTTTAATACCCGCATGGAGATTACTTAGACTAGCACAATTGTTGCCCAATTGTTGCCCAATTGTTGCTGAACACTTGCATGTAGGTCTGTATACACACAGCAAATGTTCAACCCTTCTTTGAGCAACAACCTCTATTTAGAAACATGATCATTTTATTCCTGAGGTTCACAGTTCACCTCTCCAAAACAACACTCTCGGCACATAAACCAATGGTTTCCCCCAGCCAGATTTATAAATTAAATTGTGCAAATGTTTTACAAATATCCATTTAAAAATAACCTGAGATAACTAAATCTTTGATAATTGTTGATCTTATTTTTATTGATCAATTAAAGTTTCAATTATGTCATCTGTCCAGATACCTTTTTGCCTCTCATTCGTATAAAATACTTGATAATTACCGAGAGTTGGGCTTATCAGGATGAAAATGGTTACCTGACAGCTTTCTTACCCCCTTATCAGTTAATTTATGGGCAAATTGTTGCCGGGAAAATAGAACAAGTTCTATTTGGTCAAATTGTTGTGTAACGCTTGTGCAGCTGCTGCTGGAGTATATACATTAGGGAAATTGTTGACGACAACAATAATTACAAGCAACAATTGAGCGTAATTAAACACACTTTAGTCTTCAGTTCGCCTGAATTTTATGTATGGTGCTTTACATTATATGAGAGAAAAAAGGGGGAAATATAATACTGGTGATTGATACCTACAAACTAATCAGAATAATTCCTGTATGTACCTTTATTGTCATATACATCAGAGCCTTTTTCTAACATTGGAATTTGCCCTTGTTTTGTATAATCTTGGGGATGGTTGGGGCCTTAGTTAGGCCTTTCATTAGGGGAAAACAATTAGTAGTTTGGTAACATGAGGAAATGAATTTGTAGAGGTATTGTCTTCAATTTTTTGGGAAACTGCATGGTTTTAAAGATTTTGTAGACACCTTGTATGAGCTCATTCTAAGCTTATAATTGAAGGACGAAAAGCCCTAGTAATCTTTCTTACTATAAAGGAGCTAGGGTACCATACTGGAAGTTCAATTATGTACATATTTGTTGGGGACAACCTCATCGCAACCTGACATCACCTACCTACCTAATCCTCTTCGGGCAGTTTTGCCCCTAAGGCCATAACCTGACATCAGCTAGTCTCATATAATGATAATGGGGGAGTTTCCAAATAATCCAGCAGAGTTATCTCTGCACCGCCCTTGTCAAATAAGAGGTATACACCTGATGCTGGCTATCTCTGTGTACAGCAGGTTTATATTGAATTATAGTAGGAGGATGTGGAGTGTTCAATCAACTGACCTTATCTAATTAATGAATTAAGGTTTATTTTGCAGAATAAACTTATTAACACTTCAGTTTTAGAAAAGGTGAACTTTAATACATATTACTAACTATTGTAAATTCTCCTTTGTAATGTATCTGGGTGGTTTGATAGTAGAATACATGTAGATCTAATTAATGTGATCTGATAAACTAGAATACATGCTTTTAATATGATAGTTTACTTAAACGGATATACAGCTACCCTTGGACTCAATAAAATACTTTCAGTATTACCTTTTAATACATTTACATATTTATAATGCATTTATTTCTATTGATGTAGTGTGACTACGCCATCATGTGGGCAGACTGACCCGGTGATTCCCAGTTCGCCTTATGCCTTTTCTTCACACTGCTTTCCATGTACACATAATGAATTTGCTACAATACATGTATGAAGATTTGAAGAAGTCATATATTCATATATTCCTATTCCTCCTAGCTGTCAACTTGCACACTTCATCCAAACCCGGAGGCAAGTTACTCTCCAGAGATGCTGCTCCCTCCAGGTTGGGTTGCCAGCCTGTGATCTTGTCTCCTTCGTTCGATTGCAATATATTCTGTTCCAGACTAATGTGTTGGGCGTTGTCTATCCACTGTTACAGCAAGGTTTGGGGAGATAGGTGTGATCTCTTCATGAAGACTGAATACCTGCCTGATTCAAATGTATTGAATGGCTAAGTCTTGGACGTATCGGAACACTAGTTGAAGACTATGTTCCTCACATAGGTTGTATAATTTGTGAAAGCAGTTGTTTGCTTATCAATGTTCTGGTAGATCATCAGCCTTTGAAAGTGTCCAAGTATTTCAGTACATGTATGTCCTTTGTGTATTGAAGTTATTGCCAGATACAAAATCAGAGGACATGGCTGCAAGACGTTAGCTGATGTATTGTGCGGCCCTCTTTTCCAACAGGGCATTTGTACTTCGCTGTGATTGCTATGTTTATCACTTCCTAATATAAAGCTTGTATATTAAATAACTATACTGAATTACGTATAAAATGAAACAAATATAGATTTAACCCAAAAAATGCTGATTGTCATACCAGTTCAGCCTATATTGTACCGTTGAAAATATTAAGCAGTTTATGCTTAAGGCTTAATATAATGTATTAATTGAGTTATATATAATATCTGTAATTTTAAATCTTCCTTCCACCTGTAGAATCCTTCCCTGGTAATAAATTATTTAATTATAATTTAACAACAGACCAGCGGTAATACTTTGAAACCTTCTTAAACTCTATGTTAATCTCTGTTGTGAGCGAAGCGTAGTATAACTTCTATACCTCTTATTTGCTACTTCCGCTTATCAGTAGCTTGTCTGAAACTCCCCCATTTACAATTTGTACTAATTTTTTTTTTCATATCAGAAAACTGCAAATCTAAACCCTGTAAAATTGCTTTTTGACTAAAATACACAGACTTTCATACCATATGACAATAACAGATAAATATAAAATGATATCACTGTTTCATCAGTCGGTAATATTGCCAAGCAGGTCATACATTTTTTGTCACATGGTTGTTAGTTTTATTGGTAAAACTTACGCTAGACAATATCCCCATTGATAATTTTTGTCTTATCATGATGTTACCCCACCCTCCTATATTTGAATCTCACTGTCTGGCAGACTGGTTAACAATTTTATCTTGTTAAATGCTTGAATATGAGACATTTAATCTATAGGTTGTGTCACAGTCTATTGTTTCTGGTTGATAGTAACAGGTGTATCAACAAAACACTTGAATTGTCTGGTCTTTATGTAATTGCAGTATTATATATACCTTCAAACCCCATTCCAGGAATATTTTGATACAAACAGGTCAATAACCCGGACTGCAAATCCCCTATGGAGACTGGTACCCGCTTCTTAAATCTTAGGAGACTGGTGCCTTCTAAAATCTTATGAGACTGGTACCCGCTTCTTAAATCTTAGGAGACTGGTACCCATATCTAAAATCTTAGATTTAGTTATCTCTATCTATGGTGACTGGTACCTGCTTATGAAATCTTAGGAGACTGGTACCCGCTTCTAAAATCTTAGATTTAATTATCTCTATCTATGGTGACTGGTACCTGCTTATAAGATCTTAGGAGACTGGTACCCACTTCTAAAATCTTAGATTTAATTATCTCTATCTATGGTGACTGGTACCCGCTTCTAAAATCTTAGATTTTATTTTCTCTCTATTGAGACTGGTACCTGCTTCTAAAATCTTAGATTTTATTTTCTCTCTATTGATACTGGTACCTGCTTCTAAAATCTTAGATTTTATTCTCTCTCTCTATGGAGACTGGTACCTGCTTCTAAAATCTAAGATTTAATTCTCTCTATCTATCAAGACTAGCTGGTACCCGCTTCTGGACTGGCAGACTGGCACCATATTTCCTCTGTTTGTAGGGTTTCTTACAAGACTTTCTGTAGATTGTCTCTAAAATGCTTTGATTGACTTTTGCTAGAACCCAAAAGGAAGAAAAAACGAAAACAAGACTAAAAGTATACTTTCGTACTAACCTTTGATTGTTGCCCCCTGATTAACCACCCACAAGGCAATTAGCAAATTAGAATTTTATGGAAGATTTCTCATAGATTTACCTAATACAGTAATTCCTATGCATAGTAATTGGTTTCATTGTTTGTAAGATATTTGCAGTGCTTTTATTACCGATACTTATCATCAGGCCCTGGGTTTTGTCTCGGAGTTCTCCGAAATAATGCTATATAAAAAAATGTTTGTCATGTCATTGGTTTTGATTATTCCTGCTGTGTTACTCCATATATGGAGAAGATGTCCGCTGGTTGTGAAAGATCGAATGATGGAAAAAGTGCATTTAAGGCAGAATTGTATAGTCTATAAATTCCATGTGAAGAACATACCACACTATTAAATATTATTGATGGCAACTTCAGTTTGGGGGAAGGGGGCGCAGGGATTAAATGGGTGGAAGATTTTTTTTAGTTAATGAAAGTGATGTTCAGTATTACTTCTGTAAAAAATGTATACATTGCATAGTTATAGGAAATTTTTTCCTATAAATCGATTAATCAGGTCGGTCACTTGTTTACATAACATTGTGTATACAAACATTGCAATTTCTCTTATAAATGTATTATTTTAATAGACATTTATGTGCATTCATATGCCGCTTTGTGAATAAGGTATTGGTTTTCACTGCCTTTTTCTCCAACGGAAATGTTTAAAGCACTGAAAATACAATGTTATGATATTGTAATGTTTGTATACAAGTGACAGCTCTGATTAAACAGACTATAACTCCAACGCGATAAATTGCAGTACAAGAACAAACACAATATTGCCTATATTTTTGTTATGGATTAAAATCAAGGACCATAAAACTTACCAAAGAAAGCATTCAAACATTTGACACAACATATAAAGTTTTCATGCTCCTAAATATTCAGAAACGATAAATATAGCGGATTTTGTGTTTGTTTTTGTATTGCAATTTATCACGCTAGAGTTATATATCTTTCTTCCTAAACCAACCATAAATGGGTCACGGGTGTGGAAACAAAAAATATTTTATTTTAGGCGTTTAGTCAGTAGGCATACAGGCTGCATTTAGCCTAGGCTCAGACTGTTACATTTGCATTGTCAAAATGGCAAGCTCTTGACACAAACATACATTCAGTATAAACAGACAATATCCAAAACATTCAGTATAGATATATAGTCCAGTTAGGATATTGTGACAGTGACGTTGCAGTTTATGTGTACGCAATAAATCACAACCATTGTCTAAACAGGTAGAGCGTAGTTTAGTATGTTCGTTTAGCATTGAAAGTATAATTGTTTGTACAGTATAAGCCTTTATAATTGGTTTTACACCGTTATAGTGGACTCGACCACTGTGTCACTGGAATTTTATCCTTACTGGGCTATAGAATATGATCTCTGAGCCGTTATATAACATTTGGGTAATCCACTATATACATGTAAAGTCTATAGCTAAAAGTGCAGTCATGGGTAACCTTTGGGTATGCCACTATATAAAGTATATAGCTAAAAGTGCAGTTACACATAACCTTTGGGTATGCCACTATATAAAGTATATAGCTAAAAGTGCAGTCACACGTAACCTTTGGGTATGCCACTATATAAAGTCTATAGCTAAAAGTGCAGTCACACATAACCTTTGGGTATGCCACTATATAAAGTCTATAGCTAAAAGTGCAGTCACACGTAACCTTTGGGTATCCACTATATAAAGTCTATAGCTGAAAGAACAAGTCATGCCATCATGGCTCAATACTCGTTTGAGATCTATACTCTTGGATACATGTAATTCACTCTTTTCTGTATACGAAGAAGTTAATATTTTGTCTATTTCTGGAAATTTAAGACTAAGTCATTTTCAGAATGAGGCTAGGGAAAATTGTGTGTTCTGAGTTTCCTGGGAAAAAAGCTACATTTTGCCGTTGGGAATACAACAAAATTGAGGCCATAAAACATCTGAACAAAGCTTGAATATATAGCATAAATCATTACATGGAGCTATATCCTAGTCTTAAATTGTGATCTATATATTGTTCCATGTTGCCAGGCTTGTATAGGGAAAAACTTCAGATGCTCGTGTAACCACAGTGACACCGTATGTAACAATAAGATATCTCTGTGGGTTTGAATGTAGAAGATTTCGATTTTGTTTGAAGAATAATTTTTTGTAAATTTTTCTCATTTGATTGAGGTGTTAATTGTGATATATACCAGTAAGATAAAATGTGGAGAAAAAAAATGATGTTTTCTTTATTGTTTGGGCAGAATTCCTCGCTTTAAAACTACGCAGCAATATAGTCCTTTAATTAATTGAGTATGCCAATAAACGCTGTCAATGAATAAAATGATAATAATTATTGAACTGCCCCAAAATGTGATTTTCACACCCGTGTCAATAAAACGCAAACACCAAGAATGCATACTGTTTTTGTTACAACCGGCAATTGATCAGGCTATTTTAATTGCACCGGTCAAAACATCGACGTGGTCAATGTCCTAATCGATTGTTTGGATCAGAGGGGTTGATTTTAGAGCAAATATTTGATAAATCCACAAAATATTGTCAGGTGACCAGTGTGGAGGGGTTTCGAATGGCCTCTGTAGCTCAATGGTTAGCGCGCTTGCCGTCTAATCCGGGTGGGGGCACACATACATGCCTGCCAAATTTCAGCATGAAGCTGACTGGTAAATAAAGGCTATGCTCCACAAAAAGAAGGCTATGCTCGGATGCATGGGGTAAAGTTCTATTTAAACATGAATTAGAATATTTGGGACCAACAAACTCGCCCGGAAAAGAGGGAAATCCGAGTTTGTGGGGTTCCACTGTATATTATTTGTACAAGGGGTTAAGTTCTATTAAAACATGAATTAGAATATTTGGGACCAACAGACTTACCCGGATTAGAGGAAAATCCGAGTTTGTGGGGTTCCACTGTATATTATTTGTACAAGGGGTTAAGTTCTATTAAAACATGAATTAGAATATTTGGGACCAACAAACTCGCCCGGATAAGAGGGAAATCCGAGCTAGTGGGGTTCCACTGTATATTATTTGTACCAGGATGTTGCGTGAACAACACATTGCCTCAGTCTATGAAATTACAGTTCATTTGATTTATCTAAATGATTCGGTACCACCAATATCCTGGCGGGGTTATAGGTTATCATACCTACAAGAATATTATCATACTACAAGAAGACTGTTACATTGTCTGTATCTTAATTATATGTCGGGTTATTGTGCTTATCACATTCTTTCTGACAAGATAATCTGTTTGTAATTCTCTGTAATGGGATGTATCAAGACGTTAACATTGGGTCATTAATTAGTGCTTCAACCCATTTTCATCCCTTTGATTTTTAGCGATTCGTTAATACTTAACAGTTTCTTCCCTTAAATTTAATTTTAATGTTGTAAATGTAAAATAAATGAAGTAAATGATTGTAGCACTTATTAATGGTTAGAAATATCTTTGCAAGAATAATTTAAAAAAATGTTCAGAAATTAAAGATAATTAAAATTCATTACTGTATTTTCGATTATCTTTCATTTTTAAACATTAATTACGTCTATAGTTACTTCTCTTTATTCATTAACTTATAATTAATCATTGCTACCTATTTAATTCTTATTCTCCTTTTTTGCCTAATAAGTGCTATAACCTAGTTGTTAATTTCTTTTATTTAAATTTCTAACCATTTATTACTGCTGTCCAGTTTCACTCCATTTTATTTATTAACAATTTATTATTATTATTAATACATTTAAATACTTTGACATAGTTACTTCCCTTTAATTTTTAGCCACTATGTATTAATTGTGACACCTCAGACAATTTCTTACGAATCATCTCTCGGACGTAAATAGAACGTCGCCATCTTGGAACTACTTTCGCATTGACGTCATCATGACAGATGTAAACAATGCTTCAATGGAATACACGCCCACCAAGCCAGCGCTGCATAGCTGTGTGTTATACTCAATGGGTGTAGCGAAATTGTATCATCTAAAACTTGGTCTATTTTCTTCGGCGTAAGATCTGAGAAAGGATGCTTTGGATTCATTCGCTTGATACATCCGAGGGTATTTTATCTCGTATAAATGCCGTACGGATCTTTCCGATTGACTACATAGTATACATATTTACCTCCCTTGATTATTAAACCATTGATAAGTACTACCAAATTATTCCCCTTTATTTTGAGCCATTATTTAGCGTATGTCGTTACCTCCCTTGATTATTAAACCATTTATTAGAACTACCAAATTATTCCCCTTTATTTTGAGCCATTATTTAAGTGCTTTTTTGTTACCTCCCTTGATTATAAAACCATTTATTAGTACTACCAAATTATTCCCCTTTATTTTGAGCCATTATTTAAGTGCTACTTAGTTACCTTCTTTGATTATTAACCATTTATTGATGCTGCCTAGTTACTTTATTATGAGCCATTATTTAGTGCAAATTAATTACCTCCCTTGATAATTTAACTATTGACTAGTACTACTAACCTTCAATAAGTTACCTTGATTTATATATACCAGTACATAGTGACACCCCACCCCCAGAGGTTCTATATATGACCTATGTCCAATATTTTGTTTGAAAAATGACTCAACAATGAATCAAACTATCATTAAAGTACTGCATGAGATGTTGGTATGATAGACTCCATGGCTGGTATTCACAAAGCATCATAAGGGGAAGCTTAGTATTTTCACTTAAATTTAAGATTTTAAGAAAATTCTAAGTTTTCCCTTAAGATGTTTTGTGAATACCAGCCATGTAGTCTCTACCAAATTTCTCCAGTTTGATCAAATAGTCTTCAGTTTTTTGGTTACCTTATATCAGTATGTTGATGTTGATTTGGGTTAAATGCTGTTTCTCATCAAATATTAGTTATGAAATATGGTGGCCCATATGCATTTACCTAACCAGTTTTCCTGGACTTTACTAGTACTTAAACTAATTACCCTTCCACGTACAAGTAACCAGGGAAGCTTTGACATTGTTGTTGTCAAATGTTCATGAAAGGGTGTTTTACCTGCCAAGACTGGAAATCAAACCCAGATTGCCATGTTACATATACCTACATATATTCAGCGCACAAGCCTCTGGGCAAATGTTCCCTTCCCTACCACGCCCACCCCCAACCCCGATAATTGAGTCACAAGTCGGCTGTTACACCTTGGAATAATCTAAGAAACCAGTCACTGGTGAAAATGTAAACAAATATATTAAAATTGTTAGGCAAAGATTCATGAGTGCCTGAGTAAAAAATATACTACTATCAAAAAATAATAACAATTATGTGTTATATACATTTTAGGGTCAATAGTATTACATTACGGGACATTTAAGGTTTGCGTGTGGCCTACAAAGCCCATTTAAGTTTACTCCGTCTTTATAAAGATTTATTTATCATGGCTGTCAATATATTTTACACTTAATTGATTTGTCTGTGTTCGGCTTTTGTATGGATGTGATGTAATTTTAATTTTATGATGTCATAAACTTGTTTTAATGTTGTTATAGAGTCTATAAAAACAGATTTTTATGTTGGGACATATTGGATTGAGAATTTTATGCAGTTTTGACATTTTCTTTTATATGAGTATTGTCTGTAATAAAATGTTGTCCTAACTTGACTCCAAGCTGTGGTATATAATTTTAACGTAGTCAGCAATTATTATTAAATGGTAAGTTTTTTTTGTGTGTGTGATATGAATTTAATGAGCAAATATGGTTGTTAAACATGTCTGTACTGACTCTACCCTCCCTGTGCGTGAACAATAAAAAATTTACATGTACATTTGTTTGTATATTTCATATATGGGTGTAAGTCTTAAGAAAATAAAAAATATGAAAAAACAAAATAAGTACATGTATGCTAGCTATCATGAATTTTATTCCGACTAATATAATGTGTGACAATTAATGCATACTATTGTGACTATAGACTTAAACGCCAGCATCATATGTATTAATGTAAACAAGGCAAAATGAGTTTCAATCAGAGAGTGTATATATATATATATATATATATATATATATATATATATATATATATATATATATATATATATATATATATATATAAATCGAAAATTAGTACTAGTATTGAGCGGTGACTGCACTATATAGTGGATACCCAAAGGTTACACTTTAAGCTATAGACTTTTTATAGTGGATACCAAAAGGTTACACTTCAAGCTATAGACTTTTTATAGTGGATACCCAAAGGTTACACTTTAAGCTATAGACTTTTTATAGCGGATACCAAAAGGTTTTTTACACTTTAAGCTATAGACTTTTTATACTGGATACCCAAAGGTTACACTTTAAGCTATAGACTTTTTATAATGGATACCAAAAGGTTACACTTTAAGCTATAGACTTTTTATAGTGGATACCCAAAGGTTACACTTTAAGCTATAGACTTTTTATAGTGGATACCCAAAGGTTACACTTTAAGATATAGACTTTTTATAGTGGATACCCAAAGGTTACACTTTAAGCTATAGACTTTATATAGTGGGTACCCAAAGGATACACTTTAAGCTATAGACTTTATATAGTGGATACCCAAATGATACACTTTAAGCTATAGACTTTATATAGTGGATACCCAAAGGTTACACTTTAAGCTATAGACTTTTTATAGTGGATACCCAAAGGTTACACTTTAAGCTATAGCCTTTGTATAGTGGATACCCAAAGGTCACACTTTAAGCTATAGACTTTGTATAGTGGATACCCAAAGGTTACACTTTAAGCTATAGACTTTATATAGTGGATACCCAAAGGATTCACTTTAAGCTATAGACTTTATATAGTGGATACCCAAAGGTTACACTTTAAGCTATAGACTTTTTATAGTGGATACCCAAAGGTCACACTTTAAGCTATAGACTTTGTATAGTGGATACCCAAAGGTCACACTTTAAGCTATAGACTTTGTATAGTGGATACCCAAAGGTTACACTTCAAGCTATAGACTTTTTATAGTGGATACCCAAAGGTTACACTTTAAGCTATAGACTTTTTATAGTGGATACCCAAAGGATTCACTTTAAGCTATAGACTTTATATAGTGGATACCCAAAGGATACACTTTAAGCTATAGACTTTATATAGTGGATACCCAAAGGATTCACTTTAAGCTATAGACTTTATATAGTGGATACCCAAAGGTTACACTTAAAGCTATAGACTTTTTATAGTGGATACCCAAAGGTTACACTTTAAGCTATAGACTTTGTATAGTGGATACCCAAAGGTTACACTTTAAGCTATAGACTTTTTATAGTGGATACCAAAAGGTTACACTTTAAGCTATAGACTTTTTATAGTGGATACCCAAAGGTTACACTTTAAGCTATAGACTTTGTATAGTGGATACCTTTTTTATTGTATTATTTTGAAGCTCAAAGGTACTTCTTTAAAATGATATATGTCTTCCTGCTGGCCATAGACTATAAGATGTAAACATTTGGGGCCTACTATTGTAACTTTACATTGAACTAAAGAGCAAATTTATTTGGTGGTTTCTAACCTATATTGTAAGATACAACCTTGTTGCATCAGAGGGATGAAATATATGAAGAACAGGCGCGTAGCTACCTGTACGCAGAATACGCAGCTGCGTACACATGCTTCTCAAAAAGTGAAAAATTAAATGATCGAAAAATGAAATAAAAACTGATGCCTAAGCCCTAAGGGGGTAATCCTTTAGTATTTTCAGCATTTCTTAGAAACATTTTTATAAAGCTCTATACACAAAAAACCTGGTTTTATCAGTAAAAATAATGTTAAAGATGATGCGAAAAACACCCCAGAACGCACCAGAGACGTTGTAGCGAACACAAATTTTCAGGGGGAGCATGCCTCCAGACCCCCTAGCCTTCTTGCGTACACATTCAATACCTCTAGCTACGCCCCTGAAGATGTTCCATATGATAAATTGGTTGTGGAATGGAAAGGATACGGTAACTTTAGCAACAAATAGACAGCTTGTAATTATTTCCAGTCGTTTGGATGTCGTCAGTATTCCAAAGGCTCGGCTTAATAATACTCTGACATGCAGGAATACACGAATAATTCACTGCCTTTAAAGTAGGAACGTCTTTTTAAGCCATAGTTGATGAAAAAGACAAGAATACAAGCATTCCCGCTTTCTGATTATAGAATTCTTCATCGACTGATTCTGTGACGGGTGATTGCGAGTGCAATGTGTTACAGGGAAATATTTCCTTGATAACATTCTGATGTTTTTATGGTCTTGAACAGCCTATGGAAACGTCTTCTTTTTGCTGAGAAATATATTGATGTTTTTCTCTTTTTTTATTTGGGGTTTCTTCATTGTATTTTTTTTATGATATATTTCTATGCCCTGTATTTTGACAGGGTCTGTGTTATTGTGAAAATTGTTTATGAAAATATGAAAAATCTTGAAAAAAAAATTGTTTTAAAAAGAAAAAAAAAATATGGTTGTTGTATTATGTATAATAAAAGTGTTTTCTAGTAAATTGTTTGCCTTTACATTGACATGTAGTGTTTCGATTCATCCGACTTCCCAAAAATTTGAAAAAGTTATCATGCAGATTCAACAAATCAGAGATAAAAAAGAGACAAATAAATACAAATAGGTTGCAGGTATTCAAACTGCTTAAAGGTCCACTGTTTCATGATATGACAGAAAAATTGATTGAATTTATTTATGGGTAAAATATACTGGGTACATTTATAATAATTTTGCCTTACATAAAGAATGGATTCTGAGAAACAAAGGGCATTTGTTCTTTCCGTCTTACTGTTAACTTTTCATATCTTATTTCATATTTTATTGTTAGTTTTATTGACCTGTAATATAAGCTGGCAAAAAACAATGACATTCAAATGGAAAATGTAGATTTTAATGGAATTTTGACATTTGAATAGTAAATTATTCAGAAGCCTATATATAATTGGCGTGTTCAGCTATATCACTTTTAGTCGAAAACATCACTTTAATAGAATCTGTGTGCCCCTACCAGTCGGCAGTTCTGTTGGAATCTCAGTCTGTTTTTAAACATTGATTTTGTTAAATTCAGCATGAACGTACGTCTCAATTTAAATATCTAAAAACATTCCATGATCACTACAGGGAATGCAGGAAGATTGTGGTCGTATTAACCCTTCACTCCATAGATATACATAGGCTTACATGTATTTGCATGTATAGTACGGAGAATTTGACGTGATCCTCTCACCTTCCATTGGCATAATTTTACAGCTGATATCCTGTCTATATTTATAAGCCCGGTTGTATGTTTTCATAAGCAGAGAGTATCATGAAGAAGTGCTGTTAAAATCTGCTGAGTCTCTGCTACTTAATTCCCCTGTCCGATTTATAATCTTTTTTGCTAAAAGCTTTGATTAACTGTTCTTTCATAAGGTTTCAGTTATTCACATCTAAAATAATTTTGCAGTTTAAATTAATGAACTTCTAACTCCTAAAAGCTGAGCTAAAAATAACATTTTAAATACTGGGCCAAAAATAAATTTATTGTTAGTTTCTGCACCTGCAACCCAGTTGTGAGTCAAGATAGCCTGTTTATTCAGGTCTGTCACTTTTATACCAACAATGTAATATCAAAACAAAGAATTTTTATTGTTTTGTTATAAACATTTTAATTGTATATATTCAAGCACTGAAAATCAATACCTTATTGCACCAAGCCAGATAAATACACAATTTCTGTTAAATTTATAAATTAATAAGAGAAATGGCAATATTATATACAAAGTGTTATGTAATCAGGTGACTGACCTGATTAAACAAGTTGTAGAAATGAAAGACATTATGATATTTTAGGGAAGAATAATAATATTGAAAAACATTCCCTTTGTGTTTGTCACCAATTTTTTTCGATTTATTATTATTATTTGGATAGGGTTGATTTTGGTGGGTAATAAAATATGTTATGCACATGTTTCCTGTATTTTACAGGACTTTGCACTAATTGAATAAACTGAAACTAAAATGCCGGCCAGGGAGCGATGGCCCTGGAACACAAACAATATTATAGGCCTGGCTTACTGTAGTTATTTTGTATTATCAACCTTTCAATTTCATTGAAACTATACAAATAGATTTCTGTCTCTAATAATAAATGTTCCATACACCCACTGTATGATTTTACCAAATCGTATTAAAATCTGTATTGATGTAATGGTCGAGAGCCAAAAAAAAATTTCATATCTTTAAAGTTTTAAAGGAGATGTGCTACGTCTTTAATTTTCATGTCTGAAAATCGTGCTTTAAACTATGCAACGAACATACTCTTTTTACAAAAATGCAGAAGAACTTACTGCTAACAATAATTATGCAAAGTCTTCTTCAGTTACAATTCCGTTTCAAAAACAGATCATGACTGACAACATATATCATGTGACATTACATAGATCATGTGACAACATAGACATGTGACAACACAGACCATGTGACGACACAGACCATGTCACAACACAGACCATGTGACGACACAGACCATGTCACAACACAGACAATGTCACAGCATAGATCATCATCATCACAGTAACAATGTGGTCTCCGTAGCTCAATTGTTAGCGCGCTTGCCGTCTGACTGGCGACCAAAGTTCAAATCTGGATGGAGGCACACATATACATGCCTGCCATATTTCAGCAGAAAGCTGACTGGCAAATAAAGGCTATGCTAGGCATATGCTCGGCATAACACAGATCTGACATGTGACAAGACAGATCATGTGACAGATCATGTGACATGACAGATCATGTGACAAGACAGATCATGTGACAGATCATGTGACAAGACAGATCATGTGACAGATCATGTGACATAACAAAGCATGTGACACCACAGACCATGTGACATTACATAGATCATGTAACATTACATAATTATATCATGTGACATTACATAGTTCATGTGACCACACAAATCATGTGATATCACAGATCATGTGACAGCACAGATCATGTGACAACATATATAAGTTCATGTGACAAATCTCAATTTCAAGATGTTTTAGTGAAATTGAGGTCCTGTCTAGCGATTCCAGGAAATTTGTAGTTTATGAGCGGATGTTAATAGGCAAGTAGAGAGTTTCTGTATGTATTACTGAAATGTCTGGAAGTTAGCCATACTTGTATATATGTAGACACATTTCATTTCTCTATCTGGTTAGATTTGGTATTAAAATACATGTACATGTATAGAGCTAAACACCAGGGTACTGTTTTATTAAAGCACTTACGGAAATCGTAAACTTACGATCAAATTAAAGTCCTTTATAATTTTTTTACAGTTATGAAGTGTGGTTAATGGAGCTGCAATACTTATAATGATTCAGTTACTGAACTCCTACACATCATATCTGTCACCAATTTGCAGTTGTTAAAGAATTATAAAAAACTTGAATTCGAGCGTAGCTTTAAGATTTGCGTAAGTGCTTTGATAAAACAGTACCCAGGGGAGTTTGCTGGAATATTATACTCTGTCTGTTGTACACATACGACCAAATAAGGAGTAGAAATGAACATGAAGGCAGTAAAATCAACTGGCTATTTGAACATTCTTGCCAGATTATGAAATTTCAAAATTAATGACCATAACTTTGTTAATTCTTGGAATTTTTTCGTCAAATAACTTTTTTATTTTCTACAGGAAAGTTCTTTCTAATACTCCAAATCCGGATTTACGGATTATTCCGGAATTGTGTGACCCCTGTTAACTGACACCTACTTCAAACATCCACTTTTACTTTATTCCTTGAGTCTGCAGTCTGCTTTTGATAAATTACTATAATAGCTCAAATCTCGATCATACCTTAAAGACGAATTGTTTGAACTAAGATTACGCCTGATCCAACTTTTTCCCCTACTTAGTCAGGTTTCTGTAAATTACAGTGTTTCGTGTTAGTCGGTCATGAATTCGAAATTGTATAATAAAAATATGAAACCCAATCTTCACCTGGTCATAATTGCATGTTATAAATAAAATACTAATTCTAGTACTTAAAACCATCGGAGCTGCCGGGTGCTGCCGAAGTATACAGATGTCGCCATAGATCAAGTTACATAGAATTACATAGAGTGTAGTTCTCCCTTTTGTAATGTTATAGTTCCAATACGGCAATAGTTTGCGGATCAGTCATGTACATATAATGCTGTAAAATGTGATGGTTTTTGTGTACCTTTAAGCTTTAGTGGATTTAAATATTACCTCTGGTTCCATGAAATCAGGGGTCTATTGCCTAAGTAAAGCGCTACCGAGCGTATTTTTCAAGTTTTAGTGGCTTTAAAATTTACCTCAGGTGCCCTTGAAATCAGGGGTCTTTTTGCCGAAGCAAAGTTTACCGAGTGTATTTTTCAAGTTTTAGTGGCTTTAAATTTTACCTCAGGTGCCCTTGAAATCAGGGGTCTTTTTGCCGAAGCAAAGTTTACCGAGTGTATTTTTCAAGTTTTAGTGGCTTTAAATTTTACCTGTTCCCTTGAAATCAGGGGTCTAAATTTGCCTAAGCAAAGCACTACCGACATACATGCCGGGGGGGGGGATGTCCATGCACTGTATCATGTAGTCACAAACAAGCAACTAACATTAAATTCTGTGAGTTTTGCAGTCATAGAAGCTAGTCACCTACTCTTTGACAGTCATGTTCTTCTGTGATATTGCAATGCACATCATGATGTGTTCTCTGCATGTGGAAAAGGCACATACCAATGTCGATTTTTCTCCACATTTGAGAAATTCTGGTTTCGGGTGGAGAGTAAGTTAGTACTCATGGTTATATGAATAGAATCATAACAGTCTTGGAAAACTATAGTTATGTGAAATGGCCGCCATAGATGTAGTTTGCCGGAGATAACTCCTGATTTATTTATAAATAAACATGAATAATATAAACACTGAGAGATCGACTGACCGCTTGCTATCTGTGTAGATTGAAAGAGTACACACACTAAAAGTGATTATGCACAAGATTGAACAAAAATGGACATCAAAAATGTATTTAATTTTTTAATTTTTATTTGTTAACTAAGGCTAGTCTTAATCATCGGCGGACTATAACTGAAAAATTGTTGAGAATAAAACAGTTGTTTCAGCCTAAATAAACAAACAAATGTGGTTGACCTTGGTGTACATTGAAACAAGTACAGATGTTTATCAATAAAACCTATTTTTTGTTGTATTTTACGTTGTGAGCGAAGCGTTTTCGTCTCAGTGTCCTGTAATTGCTATTGATAAATTCGGATTGTAGCGTACTTGAGTTTTATTGTATTATGAAAGGAGCCACATATTATCTGATTCCCGATCTGACATCATGTTATTGACGGGTGCCTTTTGTAAATACTGAAAGCAAGATAAAGACCCTTGGAGTCAAGAGAATAAACAATAAGTGTATGCGTTCAGGTGTGTACTACAAAATTATAATTTCCGTGTAGCCTTTATTTTTGCTTATCGTAGATAAACTACACCACAAAATTTATTTCCCAACACTTAAATTAGGCATGGTATCATGTATACACAACATTATAGGATTCAAATGTTTTCAATACATGAATATTTACATGTAACGTCGTAAAAATGCAATTTAATCAAAATCTAAATAATTTAATATTCAAGAAAATTAACAATTTTACGGTTTTTGGGCAAATTTTGACCTGGTTTGTAGACAGTCATAGTCCTGATTTTTCCTCAATGTCTTATATACACTGCCCACCAAAAATCAGTATACAGATGTTATTTGCCCACTTACTTACCTGTAATAATACTATTTGTTGAACAGAGAAGCAACAATATATTTGAAGAAAATGAATATTTTTGTTTATTAAATAGAAAGGCCATACATTAATTGGTACCCTAGGTGCAAAATCTAAAGTTTCATTGTCCCTCTTGAATGGTAACTTTGTCACAAAAAGATGGAAAATTAAGCGTTTTTGATCACATGATTATTTTAGTTCCGAACATCTTCATCTTTATTTCTATCTCTATTTTGACTCATTTAGTAACTGTAGTTTCAGAAACTAGTGTAATAGTGACCGGTCAGTCTGATAAACTGATATTGAATAATTTAACCAAATTATATTTTGCAACAATTATTTACTGAATACTTATTTTTGGTGGGCACTGTATAATGTCCAAATCACCTGTGTAAGCCCATAATACTGAGCTAAGAAAAGTGTCATTTATTTGATATTGCTCATTCGGTTTTAAAAAGCCGATTTCTTCTTACAGTTCTTTATGTCGGTGGACGAGGACTTGTGATCTGGTCGTAATATCGACAATGGAATACGATAGGCATGAGAATAATTGAGTGTGGTAGAGTTCTAATACTTAATGGTCAAGTCATGAACACATGATGTTCCTTCACGGCCATTGTCCGAGGATATGTTACGAATTTTTCTGCTGGCAGGAGTATTGTAGAATATTTAATGGTCGAGTCATGAACACATGCTGTTGTCCACGGCCATTGTCCTTATATCAGTAAGCCCGAGTGTTGCTGCTGGTATATAGCAATATAGGAATGTTTGTGTGATTCTAGAAAATAAAAGAGTCTGATCAATGCTCTGGACAATGGTTGATTATAAGTCGTAAATCAGGAAATGTATTCCACTTCAGAGACTCAAGACTTACAGATTTGCCAATATTGCTCAGTGCCGCTGTTTTCTCTCCACAAAAGGTCACTTAACATGCATGCCAACATTTTTATCTTTATTCATATTATCTTTTTTTATTGAGGGGTTATAAATTCCCTTTCCATCAATTATTATTTTCCAATAATTAGTACCGAAGGGAGACAATCCAATGTTGAAAATGAACTTAATAAGACACCTTTATCAAAGGGAGATCACTCTTTATATTTGTCACAAAAAGCTGCACTATAATGATATGTGTACATATTCTAGCTTATCTCTTATCAGAATAATGTAGGAATATTTATATATATGGAGTAATGGGTTGTTTAAGCCAAAAATTCTCATTCATAAAAAAGCTCACAAGGTCAAAAGAATGTAAAGCAATAGCATTTGGCCTAAACAGGTATATTGAGTGATTAGGACATCTTGGATTGAACAGATAGAATGATTAAGACATCTTTAGATTGATCTATATAAATGAGTGCTAATCATCCCCCATGACAGTCGGTGGAAATGAGCAAAATCTAACAGCTTCCAGTTCTACTGATAACGGTAATTATTCGGTTTCTAAGGTTTCCAAAATGACCAGTAGTCATAGTAATAAAGATACGTTTAATGGTCAGGCTCTTCTACTGGACATAAACAGGCTGTTAGTTTTGTCAGAATTATCTGGAGCTTGTGATAATGTATTGATCAGCTGCAGTTTTCAGAGAAGGGTCAGTAACACCCATGGGAGATAATTCTTATTTATTGTTTCTCCTCATAGAAACTGGGATCCGCTTACTGCCAATATCTTTGTGGTTAATAAAAAACTTGGCATTATTTTAATTGTTTGGTTGTTTAGTTGTTTAGTGCACGATTGATTTATTCTAAAGAGCTTGTTGTTATTATAATTATACAGAGGGAGAGAGGGGGGGTAGCTAGCAGCCACCTATTCATGTGGATTCTTAATTGCGCTAGTTGGGTTGTGGGCAATTGCTCCACTGACAAATTGTAATGCATGAGCAGTCTGGATCAGAATTCTCAGCTAGAAATTGGATCACGCACCTAGTTATGGGTCTTGACACCCTCTCTGGAAGATTCGCAAAAATACAGTTTAAATTATTTTTAATATATTGAGACATTAGTTTCATGGCTGGATTTAGTTAAGTTACAAGTTTTCGAGGGCCGCTTTCAGAAATTCAGTCGTTCAGGAACTCTTTGACATTATACTTCCCCTTGAAAATGGGGTACCTAAGGAAACCTGCGTTCGAATCTCTCCTGGTTTGTATGCAGCCAACGTCGAGATCCAGCTCCCAGGAATATCAAACATATACAGACACAGCCCTTATGGGTACTAATTCACACCTTGGTCGACAGTTGAGCATTGTGGGTTATTCTTGCTCAGAGAAATTAATCAGTGATGCAGATGGGGTCGAACCCGGAACCTCTCAACTTGATTATATCCACAAACCAACAAGCCTTGTACAAAGATAACAACCAAATTTAACTTTCATGAAAATTTGTGACAGTGACTCTTTGTTCAACAAGTAACTATTTGGAATTATCCAATATTTTTTGTCTGGCGTAATATGATTTATCTGAAAATATCCCCAAATTTGCGAGGAGGAATCGGAGTGTTTACTGGAACTGTTTACCCAATGTAATTGTCTCGCTCTTTCACAAAATGGATTTCATTACTAAATCTTCGAAACAGAATCCTTAAATTTTCTTTCCTGTCACAAACTACTGTTAAAAGATATCAAATCAATAATTCTGACTTCCTGTTGTTAAAGCCACATCCATTTATTTTCCGAAGAAAATCTTCTTAGAGAATTATAGTGTTTTGTCTTCTCGACTTGTGACCTAACGAATTAATAGTAAACTATACTTGTGGTATAAATTAAGTTGATATTCTTTGCCAGTCCGTCTTGTTACAGGAGCTGAGGACGTTTGTTTTGCGATGAGCAAATTGACAGGTTGTTAAGCCTTTTCCCTCCCTTTATATGTAATTTGGAATGATTATTTATATAATTTATTTACGGTAACCATGGCAATGATTGATGGTAACCTGGTAATGTGTTCTGTATTTTGTGACAGCATGCTCTTTATTTCTTGTACCTGAAACCAGTTCAATTAATCTACTGGTACTCCTGTAAAATAATTAATTTTCGTGCAGATTAAATTTCAGTAAAATGGCATTTTGCATACACAAATGTGTCTCATTAACTCTGAAAAGTGAATATTTTGCATTCACTGAAGCTAGGACATTTAAGAAGAAAGTTCAGTATTATAAAACAACTGTTGTTCTGACTTAGGCCAGAGTTCTTTTATTTTTCGTTACTCGGACCCTCCTGCCCAATTTTTTGGCATTTTAAAAAAAAAAAAATTGAAAAACTGGAAAAAAAACAAAGTTGCATATAATGTTTTGATGATAAATGGACCAGCCTTGTGTTATTATTTCATTATTTTGTTAATGATAAGTTTATTATATTAGTGTTTCACTGCAGTGTACCTAAGTCTTAAGATAAATTGGGTGTTTTGTTGAAAACTAACACTGTTGTTGAGTGTTGATTGCTTTAAATCGGACCGTCATTGACTATTCTACCACCAACAGCTTGTGGAAGCTATATTTTGGGAGTTTTTATTTGTATTTTTTTCCCTCCTCCTGTGGACTTTTTTCCGAAAAATGTCTGAGTAACAAAAAATTAAAAAACTCTGGCCTTAATGATATGTTTTGTATTATTCATCATGATTTATACAAGCCTGACATAGAATTTCATTATACACAATTTATATAACAGAAAATTTTACATGATCCTCAACCTTCTATTAATAGCATAATTTAACAGCTGATATGATGTCTATATTTATAACCTGGTTGTATTTTATCATGAGGGGGGAGTATCACAAGGACGCTTGATGTGTGTAAAACAAACATACATCTTAAGGACCGCGGTATTGCACGGTTTGCTTGGGGAAATTGATATATTCAACGCAAAAACCATGTAATATATTCATGCATAAAGGTCAGGATCATGTTGATATCTCCACACTATACTACTAACTGCGTAATACAGTGTACTTATAAGTCAAACACTGTCTGTTTTCTGGTGGTGACACTTTGATCACAGTGTATAAACCTCATGACAGTGTATCATTTCTTGCAACCCTATATAAATCAACTTGTATGACTTATTAGGAGCAAAAGCACCTGTATCTTCTGTTCACTGTATGACTTATTGTGAGTAAAAGCTCTGTCATGTAACTTCTGTTCACTGTATGACTTATTTGAGTAAAAGCTCTGTCATGTAACTTCTGTTTACTGTATGACTTATTGTGAGTAAAAGCTCAGTCCTGTAACTTCTGTTCACTGTATGACTTATTGTGAGTAAAATATCAGTCCAGTAACTTCTGTTCACTGTATGACTTATTGTGAGTAAAAGCTCTGTCATGTAACTTCTGTTCACTGTATGACTTATTGGGAACAATTCAATGTGTATGATTTCTTGCGATCACTGGTAGTTGACACTTTGTTGATGGAAAATGTTGTATTGCTTTATGTTTTCTGCCTCAATATTCTTAAGTGTTATAGCTTCCACTTAATATTCAAGCATGTGAGGTCTTAAGCCTTAAGTGTTATAATGAGTGTCCGCTTCAAGCGTGAGAGATGTTGGGTTCAATCCGTTGGTGCAATATACCAAAAATGGTACATAGTTAGTTCAATGTAACTGCTAGTAAATAGGCCTGTTGTCAGGATAGTCATCAGTAACTCACTGGGTATGACTGCATTCTTCATGACAATTATAGGGATTTAAAGCATTTTTATTTATTTAAAAAAATCACAAAGTCACATATTTTTCAGCCTGTTACTAAAAAATTACATAAAAAGTATTTAAATCAACAATTTATTCAACACATCAAAATAATTAAAGTGACACTTCATAAACTTGTTGTCAAATCTTTTAAAAAATTAATGAGCTAAATGTTTACTTCTGGTCATTCCATGATACACATATTGGTGAACCTACAATATACAGTGTAGCAATACCACGTGACTTTTGACTACAGTTACAAGAAGAAATTGGTAAACATTGGAAAATAAAAAAGCCATAAGTATTTTATTTCTTCATGGATTTCTATAAAATATAGGCCACGCTAAGGGGACAATTCTTTGCTTTCCATGATATATAAAATCTTTTTCCGCGACTCTGCCGTTTTGTCCATTACCTTGTGAAACCGTGGAACGTGTAGGTTTCACAGGGTAATGGAAAAATCGGTTAAACTGCTGAAAAAGATATTATATTTCACGGAAAGCAAATACTTTTCCCCTTAGCGTGGACAGACAGACAGACCTTCTATTTGCGGTGCTTATGCAACTGCTCATACACATTATATACTGCATGGCCGCGGCCTATTCCACTGTGCATTCCGATGTAAATTATGAAGTCGAATCCCCAGGTTACTGTCGTCTCATTTCCGGCTGATATGAACGTATTTACGTCTCATACATTGCTTAACGTATGGATAGAACGTTTTGCCCTTCCACAATAAAGCGCTAACGCAAACCGGTAACTCGTTTGAAGCAACGTTCCGTCTTTTCTGACATCAGAAATTTGGGCACCACCGAGCACAATCCTTGCACTTGTTTATCCTGGTCCGGAAAATCAAATGAACCACGTCAAAACTACTCCCATTCTCCACGACTTTCTCTTCTGCTTCCACTAATTCTCTCATTGTTTGCTGTTTAGTATATATGGACCGTTACATCGATATCCTGCCCTGAACACTAGTATTCTTTGATTGCTCTTCTGCCGATCGTAGTTTCATTGGATAGTTTAGCCACTTAGGAATATGAAAGAGGACATTTTAACACCAGCCTCTGGTAAGGCAATAATAAATCGGTGAACTTTTGTTTTGACGGCACTCGATTGTTATGTTAACTACGTTTGTCTTGTGACGTTACCGGGTCCATGTCGTATTAAGTGACGTCGAAGGAAGGCGCGCGCTGATGACGTCATCGACGTGAAGGTCCTTAGTTTTTCTGAACAAAACGGTGTTTAACTGCTATTTTAAAATTTACTGTCTTAAAATTACGCTATATTTTGTACTTTGGATTTTATGTAATAAAAGTTTCCAGAAGAAGGTTCTTTTTTGGTGCGATTGAGATCTCCATGTTTAATGTCCTCGTATACGCAGGAAGATGTGGGTCGAAGGCATCCCACCTATAGTCCAGTTAGGATATTGTGACAGTGACGTTGCAGTTTATGTGTACGCAAAAAATCACAACCATTGTCTAAACAGGTAGAGCGAAGTTTAGTATGAAATTATAGTTGTTAGTACAGTATAAGCCTTTATAATTGGTTTTACACCGTTATAGTGGACTCGCCGGCTGCGTCACTGGATTTTTATCCTGACTGGACTATACAATTCAATATACCATCAAGCAGAATTAAGACGGGTAGTGTTTTGCAATTAGGTCTTTTGGCAATTCGCTGGTTTAGAATGAGAAGGTCGTTAGTACAGAAATGCTATTTATACCCCCGCACAACGAGATGTAAGGGGGGGTATACTGGATGATCAGCTTGTTTGTCGTCTGTCGGTCTGTCTGTCTGTCCGTAGACGCATTCTTGTGGATGCAACTCCTCCTACAGTTTTTGCAGCATATCCTTCAAACTTTAACAGGTGAACAACCTCAACATGTAGAGGTGCATGAAGGAAAGAATTTGTACTTTTATGCACTATACAATATATAGTGAACAGTTCTTGTGGACGCAACTTCTCCTACAGTTTTTGCAGCATTTCCTTCAAACTTTAACAGATGAACAACCTCAACATGTAGATGTGCTTAAAGGAAAGAATTTACACTGCAACGATTTTTGACAGAACTATGGCCCTTTGTGCTTTTATGCACTATACAATATTAAGTGAACAGTTCTTGTGGACGCAACTTCTCCTACAGTTTTTGCAGCATTTCCTTCAAACTTTAACAGATGAACAACCTCAACATGTAGATGTGCATAAAGAAAAGAATTAGCTGCAATGATTTTTGCCACGCGTGGGTATATTAGTCTGCCGAATGGCGACAGTTCTAGTTTGAGAAAACAAGAAAACACATCAAAGTTGTCCGCTAATATACGATGCTTAGACTCATTGTAACTTTACTACCTTATTATTAGTGAGCTGTCTCGGAAAACAAATTCAGCTACGGTCTTTTATGGAGACCAGGAAGAATTTCTAAGGGTATTAAATGTCTTTGAGGTTATTTTTAATTACCTCTTCCAAGAATACATCAGAATATGCAAAATTAGATGACAATGTACAATCTAGCTGATCACAGATATTTTACTCTAAATTATCTGTTTCCATATTAGAATAAAGAAGGAACAGACAGAAATTTTGATCATATTTGAGATGTGACGATCATGCTTTGACATTTGCATTTACCAAACAAACATAATAAGTTATATGTGAGAATTGTGAATGTTTTTGTTGAGATGCATTATGGGTAAATAAAATTTCAGTTGATGCATTATGGGTTAATAAATTGTAGCTCTGAGATGCATTATGGGCAAATAAATTTTGTTGTTGATGCATTATGGGTAAATAGATATTTTCATGGATGCATTATGGGTAAATAAGTTGTAGCTAATGCATTATGGTCAATAAAAAAATGTTGAACGCTGATCTCGACATCTATCATATAATAATTGCCATTCCTATTGAGGGATTGTCCTCTATTTGTTTTATTGGTATCTTACTAAGATATTATTAAAGAAAGGAAATGGAAGTCTCTCCTTACCGATGTCTGGAATCAGGTTTCGGTAATCACGGTAAAATGAATTATTAGTTCGGGGATTGTAAATGTTGAGACATTCCGTCTTGTCTAACCCTTCTATCCATCAAAATATGGTAAAATAATATCTTAGGCCAAATAATGTTTGCCTAAGAGGAATGGTCAAATATATCAAGTGGGCCTAAAAAGGGTCCAATAGTCCCTTCTTCTGCTTTGTATGCTTTATAGTGATCTAGGACCCTTTGTAGATCCTCTCTCTACATGTCTCTACATGTCTATTCTATCCTACTTTCAAAAATTTCGCGTAAACCTAAAAATAAAAAATGGTGACCTTAATTATCCCTGGAATGTGCCTTTCTATTTTAATGATAATACAAGTATCTGCGATTACTCATTAAAGATGGTTGCCTGGTTACTGTTTTTATGTATTAGAATATAATAATTAAAAGGTAAAATTACTGAAACTGTAGAATGAAGAATATTGTAAATTAGTCGTTTTAAGCTCATTTGAGCACAAATTGTACCAAATATAGAATCTATGCCTATTTGTGAAACACATTGTTCTCATCATTATATCTCTCTCATTTCTGAAATATTAAGAGATTATATACATAAATTTATGTTGTTTTATCTCATTTAGATGATATTTCATTTCCTTTAAGGTAGCAAAACCCTTATTATACGTTTAGAAGATATTTTGTTTTGTTAATTTAAGGAAGGAAAAACCTCTTCCAATTCATTTTAATTAAATTTAAGGTAGGAAAACCCTGCTTTAATTCATTTAGAAGATATTTCATGTAATGAATGTAAGAAAAATAGCTTTAATTTATTTGGACTAGTCAGACAATTGGTATGTTTTCGTGCATTTGTTAGAAATCTGATATCCGTTGGTTTGATAAATAAAGAACATTGAAGTCTACCTTGGACAAGTGAATGGGAGAGAAGTCTATTGCTTTGATTAGATTGTTGTATTGTACGGAGAATTTGTCACGACTCTCAACCTTCCATTTTCATAATTTAACGTCTGATATATTGTCTATATTTATAATCCTGAAGTATGTTTTCTTGATAAGCGGTAAGTTTCATGAAGACGTTCGATTTGTAGTACCAACACAAATCTAAAGGACCGATATTGCACGATTTGCTTGCAGAAATTTATATATTCAACTCAATAACCTTGTTAAATATTCGTGCATAAAGGTCAGGATCAAGTCAAATTCTCCATGCTATATTACCCAGTATATACACTTATTGTTTACCTGTGGTTCAAATTGTTTTATAACTCTAGCGCGATAAATTGCAATACAAAAACAAACATAAAATCCGCTATATTTATCGTTTCTGAATATTTAGGAGCATGAAAACTTTATATGTTGTGCCAAATGTTTGAATGCTTTCATTGGTGAGCGTTACGGTCCTTGATTTTAATCCATAACAAAAATATAGGCAATATTATGTTTGTTTTTGTACTGCAATTTATCGCGTTGGAGTTATACCATCAAGGTTTGCAAGAGAAAAATGCATTATTGTCTGACCAGATTAAACTGAGACTCTGATCAAAGTCCGTATACCCCCGGCTGTACTCGGTTGTTTTCGATTCGTATGTTTATTTACTACATGTGCAGTTATCTCTGTATTTGTAACAAAATCAAAAGAAAAATCAAGCATGAATTGTAGCGCAGTGGAAACGTTTCCGCCTTTAACGCAGGTGGTTGCAGGTTCAAAACTTACTGCAAGCTTTTGTCATTTATATTTTTATTTCAACTATCTATCCTTGAATCAAGAGGTTTATGTTTAAAACTATTCCCCGTGCGTTCTTATATTATTTTGTCTTTATTTTCGGTTTTTGTAATATTTTCAATTACATATTGTTTTATTCCAAGTACACGAAAAGGCTTCAACGACTTGGCCATCATGCCATTATAAATTTAATGTATGACTGAATTGTGTAATGGATATGTAAACATAGGGAGGATTATAATTCACAACTAGCATACTTGCATAAAAAGATAAAAATGTTAAATAAAATATATATTTAGTTAGCCTCGAACCCGGTAACTTTGTGGTCTTCAAACGGCACACTTAACCACTGAGCCATCACAGATTGTTAACTAGTAGCAACTCAATAAAGCCACATATAGCGATTAATGTAATTATATGTTTTTATAACTTCGGAATTTTCCGGACTTTACCGAATTATGCAAGGAGTCTCAGTTTAATCTGGTCAGACAATATCTTTACTTAAGTGTCTGTGTTAATAGTGTGTTTGTGCATCCCTTTAATGTTTACTATAATTTACCATACAGTCATTGTCAGCTGTGTGGATGATCTAACATAATTATAGTGAAAGTGCATTAACTGAGGAGAAACAACTTCCAAGTTCGATATCAACCTTAAACTTTATAGGAAGTTCATATAACTATCTAATAATTCACCCGGGTAAAGGCTTGGTAAAAGCCGAAAAATTGGTCATCAATAAAATTACAACCTTACCTGCTTTGATTGTGTATAGTCCAGAGAATTTGACACGACTCTCGACCTTCAATTAGTATAATTTAACAGCTGATATATTGTCTATATTTATAACCCCGGTTGTATGTTTTCATAAGCGGGGAGTATCACGAAGATGCTCGAGATGTAATACCAACACAAATCTAAAGAACCGATACTGCACGATTTGCTCGCGGAAATTTATATATTCAACGCAAGTACCTGGTAATATATTCATGCATAAAGGTCAGGATCATGTCAAATTCTCTGTGTTATAGCTACATTTGCACTACAGTGTCTTTGTTGATATCAAATTAGTTACATAAACTCAACTTATGTATAAAAAATGAATCTTTTTTTATGTGGTTGGAATTGTATAATTATAACTTATAGCTTTCAACCCTAAAATTGTGATTTTCAAATTTTTTCCCTGGCTGCCATGGTGTGTATTGATGCCAATGGCACAGTTTGTATTCCATAGTGTTGATTCAGAACATTTTTACTGCTATTGTATTCCATAGTGTTGAAGAATATTTTTACTGCTAGCGGAGAGAAATTTGTAACAAATTAATCTAATTGTCCATGTTGCGACTGTTATTGGTTGAGAAGTCCATGCAGAAATTGGGTGATGATCTCAATCAAATAACCCACTTCACTCGACAGCTTGGGGACGTTTTCTCCGAATAAATCATCCGAGATTTAACGATTTAAAGTCATCATAGTGACAAGAAATTCCGGTAGCTTGTCTAAAGACCAGCTGTGATATTTTCTAGACATTATCTTTTTTAAGAAAGAATTTTGGAAATTATTATCTCCGTCCGCAGGGGACAGATAGGTACTGGTAAATTGTTCGCCCATTTTTGGTAACAAGGTTAATTGTATCTACCATTATAATCAAATGGAAGATACAACCTTCAGGGGTCCCGTATGACTAAGACAGCTAAGAGTAGGGGTTTTGATTCTTAAAATTTCCAAAAAAAAGCCACATTTTGACTCTCAAGATTTTGGTTTGAAGGGTCATTTTCTCTTAAAATTATGGTTAATTTTGCCTATAAAATGGTAAAATTTAGTCAAAAGTAACCAAATAATCCTTCAGATTCAGAAACTAGTGGAACCCCCCTGAACCTTGTTGTGCCAAAGAGACATAGTGGCATTATGTGTATTACAGTATCAGTAGCAACAACACTTTGCTTCTGGTAGTCATGAAAACTTATCACAATTGTTCTGTAAGATTGCTTGGCCGGTGTTTAGAAATGCTTTCCTTTGCTTTTCACAGTCTGCCAAAAGTCATTTCAGCAAGATAAACATGTTCAGTGGATGATTTCGGTGGGGACGTAATGACATCATGTGTATTATAGTTACAGTATCAATTGCAGCCATGCTTTGCTTCTGGTAGTCATGAAAACTTATCGCAATTGTTCTGTAAGATTGCTTGGCTGGTGTTTAGAAATGCTTTGCTTTTCACAGTCTGCCAAAAGTCATTTCAGCAAGATGAATATATTCAGTTAAACTGGACGATTTCTTTATATAGCCAAAATCATTTTTAAAATAGTCTATCGTCTACTAGATCAAATTATAATGCGGCCATCCAGAAATGTATTTGGCAAATGATTGACATTTATCATTATTCTGATTTATATGGTTTTATTAGCTCACCTGTCACAAAGTGACAAGGTGAGCTTTTGTGATCGCTCTTCGTCCGTCGTCCGTCCGTCCGTCCGTCCGTTCACAATTGCTTGTGAACACACTATAGGTCACAAATTTATCCTGATCAATATGAAACTTGATCACAATGATCATCTTCATACAATCTAGGTCAAGTTCGATATTGGGTCATCTGGGGTCAAAAACTAGGTCACTAGGCCAAATCAAAGGAAAACCTTGTGAACACATTAGAGGTCACAATTTGAGCCTAATCTTTATGAAACTTGATCACAATGATCATCTCTATAAAATCTAGGTCAAGTTCGATATTGGGTCATCTGGGGTTAAAAACTAGGTCACGAGGCCAAATCATTGAAAAAGCTTGTGAACACACTAGAGGTCGCAATTTGAGCCTAATCTTTATGAAACTTGGTCACAATGATCATCTCAACAAAATCTAGGTCAAGTTCGATATTGGGTCATCTGAGGTCAAAAACTAGCTCACTAGGTCAAATTATAGAAAAACCTTGTTTTAAACCTTTCAACATGTAGTCTTCATGGTCACTAAACTCTGCTGTAACAAGTAAACTTTCATCAACCAATGAAAATGTGTATCAGGGTTCACAGCGGTTTTGTAAAGGTCAAATATCAAAATATTCTAGTATTTAAAGCAGGGTGTGAATTGTAAGGGTTAAGTGGAAATCAAAGCGCTGTAGGGAGCGTAGACATTATCCTGAGGGTCGTGGGTTCAAACCCCACTGGAACCATAATTTTTTTTTTTTTTATTTTTTTTTTTTTGAGTGTTTAGGTATTGTTTTGTCTGTAAAGCATTTATTTGTACATTTTCCTGATGGTCGTGGGTTCAACCCCCACTGGAACCATAATTTTTTTTTTTTTTTTTTTTTTTAAGTGTTTAGGTATTGTTTTGTCTTTATAGCATGTATTTGTACAGTTATATGGAGGAAAAATATTCCAAAATATTTTGTTTAAAATATAGGTCAAATCATAGAAAAACCGTGTGTAGTCAGTCACCAGAGGTTACAATTTCAACCTAATCTTTATGAAACTTTGTCACAATGATCCTGTCAACAAAATCTAGGCCAAGTTCGATTTTGGGTCATCTGGCGTCAAAAACAAGGTCACAATGTCAATTGACATTTTCCTGAGGGTCGTGGGTTCAAACCCCACTGGAACCATAATTATTTTTTTAAGTGTTCAGGTATTGTTCTGTCTTTATAGCATGTATTTGTACAGTTATATGGAGGAAATATTTTGTTTAAATTATGGGTCTGATCAAAGAAAAACCCTGTGTAGTCACCAGAGGTTACAATTTCCACTTAATCTTTATGAAATTTGGTCCTAATAATCATCTCAACACAATCTAGGTTAAGTTTGATATTAATTAAGTCATCTGGGGTCAAACGCTAGGTCACATGGTCAAATCATACAAAAACTTGCAATAGAGGCTGAATTTCCTTAAATTTTATTCAGAAAATGTGTAGGATCACCATAGGGGTGTGCATGCACAAGTACGACAGGTGAGCGACCTAGGGCCCTTTGGGCCCTCTTGTTTATTTATCCTCACCACCAGAAACCCATATGGGCGAGGCCCCCAGAAGAGGTTAGTCACTTAAGTTTTTGTGGGGATCTAGTGCATATGATACAGAAGATGATTCAGTTTCAGAAGCATCCTGGTTCTTTAACATGCCTGAAGTCTCTTCTGAAAGACTGTTAGTTATTTTAGTTATGTTAGGTTGGAAACCGTGAAAAGCATTTCTTTTTTAATCCCGCTGGAGGCGGGATCGACCCACAACCTTCGGATCAGCAGTCAGTAGCTCTTACCTCTGGATCACTTGTCATAAGAACCTTGTCTAAACATGCATAACTTTATTAAATATGATGGTCAGGATATTAAGTATTATAATTATTTAAAGCAAATCAGGCTGAGATATAGATTTAATATGACTATAATTGGTTGCTTGCAGGTGGTCGTCTAATTAAGGTGTACCTGTGACTTTCACACAAGTTTAACTATACAATCATGTATAATATGTTTGAAACATATCAAAGTCTGCCTGTGTAAAAAATATTTTGTATAATTTTGAAAAAAAACCTTGAAATTATTTCTGATTAACCAGATCACGCCTACAAGTCCATGAAGCTAACCAGCGCCACCCCTCGGGATTTCTTAATTTGCATTTCATCCCTTGATTTGATTGAATGTACTTCTCGCCTTCATACCAATTTTTATCTTCTGAATATCCTGTTTGCGTGTTACATTGGATGGAAAAATACATGTATTGATATGAAGTAATGCAGAACACATTCTTGCTAAGGCTCTTTTGATGCCCTGTACAATTATTTTTTTTTTCTTATTTGTGATTTTGAATTTTGTATGGTTGCAGTAAAGATGATTAGTCATTGTTAAAAAAAAAAAATGCCGAGCAAAGCCTTTATTTGCCAGTCAGCTTTCTGCTGAAATATGGCAGGCATTATATGTGTGCCTCCATCCGGATTTGAACCCGGGTCGCCAGATTAGACTGCAAGCGCACTAATCACTGAGCTACGGAGACCACAAAATATTTTTGAACTGATTTTGTAGAGGTAGTCAAACTTTTTAGGGGCAAACTGCAAACTGCTCAAGAGATGACAGGACATTGGTTTAAACCCTGTAAATGTAAAACCTGAGTTAAGTACAAAATAGGAACTTTGCAGGTACATTGTACACAAAAATAAAAAAAAAATTCTGAATTAATATACCAGATCAATATAGGGCCCTTTTGAGAAGGTTGTAAGTACAAAATCCATATTTTGAGAAAACTAGAAAAAACAAGCTTTTTAAACCTCAGTTTGGTCAACATGACCACATCCGATTTTCATGGAAGTAGGCTCATAAGAAGCACCTTGAGATGCAGATTGAAATATGCATGAGTCTTTTAAGGTCATCAGTAGTACTTACAACCTTCTAATTCTAAGCCAGCGATATAGTGTTATAGTCCAGAGAATTTGACACGACTCTCGAACTTCTATTGGCATAATTTCACAGCCGATTTGTTGTCTATATTTATATTCCGGGTTTAGTGTTTTCATAAGCGGGGATTATCACGAAGATGCTTGAGGTGTAATACCAACACAAATCTAAAGGACCGACTTTGCATGATTTGCTCGTGGAAATTTATATATTCAACGCAAGAACCCTGTAATATATGCATGTATAAAGGTCAGGATCATGTCAAATTCTCCATGCTATTTATTTTCTCAACGCAAGAACCCTGTAATATATGCATGCACAAAGGTCAGGATCATGTCAAATTCTCCGCGCTATATAATTTGTTATTGTCTTCTTTCCATTGCTGAATACTCGATTGCCATTCCATTCCTGGCAATACTGCAAAACTCATAATGGAATTTTATGTAATATATTAAGTTCTGTCCATTCGTACATGTTGGCATAATGCAGACACCATCAAGTTAAATTAAGTTTCATGGTAGTGATCATATGTTGATGTTGACGTGATGTTGATGTTGCAATTATGGCTGAATACTGCAGACCCTAGTCCTAATGGGGCCGTTATTGTACGCCTAGCTGTGAAAACGTCTGTGTTAGGTAATGGAACATGGAATAATAAACAGAATATATGATGATTGCAGGGGTAATGCATTGTTGTCATAATGTCGATGCTCTATCAATGCTATGTCAATGTTTGCACTCAATTTAATGGTGTACGTCTTTTTGGAGAGTTACATTTTGTTTATATTATGTCCCTGCAGAGATGTAACTTGTCAATGTTTGCGCTCACTTTAATGGTGTCTTTTTGGAGAGTTACATTTTGTTTATATTACGTCCTTGTAGAGATGTAACTTGTCAATGTTTGCGCTCACTTTAATGGTGTCTTGTTGGAGAGTTACATTTTGTTTATATTCTGTCCCTGTAGAGATGTATCTAGTCATTGTTTGCGCTCACTTTAATGGTGTCTTTTTGGAGGGTTACATTTTGTTTATATTCTGTCCCTGTAGAGATGTATCTAGTCATTGTTTGCGCTCACTTTAATGGTGTCTTTTTGGGGAGTTACATTTTGTTTATATTACGTCCTTGTAGAGATGTAACTTGTCAATGTTTGCGCTCACTTTAATGGTGTCTTGTTGGAGAGTTACATTTTGTTTATATTACGTCCTTGTAGAGATGTAACTTGTCAATGTTTGCGCTCACTTTAATGGTGTCTTGTTGGAGAGTTACATTTTGTTTATATTACGTCCTTGTAGAGATGTATAACTTGTCATTGTTTGCGCTCACTTTAATGGTGTCTTGTTGGAGAGTTACATTTTGTTTATATTACGTCCTTGTAGAGATGTAACTTGTCAATGTTTGCACTCACTTTAATGGTGTCTTGTTGGGGAGTTACATTTTGTTTATATTATGTCCTTGTGGAGATGTATCTTGTCTGTGTTTGCACTCACTTTAATGGTGTCTTTTTGGGGAGTTACATTTTGTTTATATTACGTCCCTGTATAGATGTAACTTGTTTAGTTTATACTAATTTATTTA
Organism: Spisula solida; assembly: GCA_947247005.1. NCBI lineage: Eukaryota > Metazoa > Mollusca > Bivalvia > Venerida > Mactridae > Spisula > Spisula solida. The sequence goes on from OX365961.1 coordinate 18,288,010, forward strand.
AGGTCGGTTGTGAAACAAGTTTTTCCAACTTATATTAATCACTCTTGACACCTCATTCCTGATGTAATCCATCGCCACGAGGGTATGAGAGAAGAGAAGCCAGTTTCCATTTTATGCTGAGCGTCTAGCAAGGGAATTTCTGGTACCATTTTTATTTCGTCTTTGGTATGACGCGGCCAGGGATCGACCCCGAGACCTCCCGCACTCGAAGCGGACGCTTAACCACTAGGCCATCAAGGAGGCGATAACTTGTCTATGTTTGCACTCATTTTAATGGTGTCTTTTTGAGGAGTTACATTTTGTTTATATTATGTCCCTGTAGAGATGTATCTTGTCTGTGTTTGCACTCACTTTAATGGTGTCTTTTTAAAGAGTTACATTTTGTTTATATTACATCCTTGTAGAGATGTAACTTGTCATTGTTTGCACTCACTTTAATGGTGTCTTGTTGGAGAGTTCCATTTTGTTTATTAGCTCACCTGTCACAAAGTGACAGAGTGAGCTTTTCTGATCACTCTTCGTTTGTCGTCCGTCCGTCCGTCGTCCGTCCATCCGTCCGTCAACAATTGGCTTGTGTAGACACTAGAGGTCACAATTTTAGCCTAATCTTTATGAAACACACAATGATCTTCTCAACAAAATCTAGGCCAAGTTCGATATTGGGTCATCTGGGGTCAAAAACTAGGTCACTAGGTCAAATTAAAGAAAAACCTTGTGTAGTCACTAGAGGTCACAATTTTGACTTAATATTTATAAAACTTAGTCACAATGATCATCCTAACAAAATCTAGGTCAAGTTCGGTATTGGGTCATCCGGGGTCAAAAACTAGGTCACAAGGTCAAATCATAGAAAAACCTTGTTCACAATGATCATCTCAACAAAATCTAGGTCAAGTTCGATATTGGGTCATCCGGGGTCAAAAACTAGGTCACAAGGTCAAATCATAGAAAAACCTTGTGTAGTCACTAGAGGTCACAGTTTTGACCTGATCTTTACGAAACTTGTTCACAATGATCATAACAACAAAATCTAGGTCAAGTTCGATATTGGGTCATCTTGGGTCAAAAACTAGGTCACATTGTCAAATCATAGAAAATCCTTGCATAGTCACTAGAGGTCACAATTTTGGCCTTATCTTTATGAAACTCGGTCACAATGATCATCTCAACAAAATCTAGATCAAGTTTGATATTGGGTCATCCGGGGTAAAAAACTAGGTCACAAGGTCAAATAATAGAAAAACCTTGTGTAGTCACTAGAGGCCACAGTTTTGGCTTGATCTTTACGAAACTTGGTCACAATGATCATCTCAACAAAATCTAGGTCAAGTTCGATATTGGGTCATCTGGGGTAAAAAAGTTGGTCATTAGGTCAATCATATAAAAACCTTGTGTAGTCACTAGAGGTTACAATATTGGCCTAATCTGTATAAAACTTGGTCACAATGATATTCTCAACAAATTGTAGGTCAAGTTCAACAGGTGAGCGACCTAGGGCCCTTTGGGCCCTCTTGTATTATGTCCTTGTAGAGATGTAACTTGTCAATGTTTGCACTCACTTTAATGGTGTCTGCGACCTAGGGCCCTTTGGGCCCTCTTGTATTATGTCCTTGTAGAGATGTAACAATGGAGATTTTGTAGTTAGTACGTACGATATGATTCTGAAGACTTGTCCCCCAGAGGAGCTGACTTCTTATAGTGGCCCTTTATATACATGTTTCTTGCAGGAAAAAAGCCTATATACTGTATATTATATCTGACGGCAATTTCAACTGACATTCGAAGCTTATATACATGTATAATATATACATATATATAAGCTCAACCAAGTCTGAAGAGTCTCCATTTATTGTGGTTTTACTAACGAATTTTAAAATAATTCAGGAATGCTGGTAAAATAAGTTGCAGGAGCCGGGCGATGATTGTCTTAAGAATTTATTTGTTTACGCCTAAAATAACTTGTCATTATTGCTTGTTTAGATCCAGCCTCCTAGAATCACTGAATGATTCTGGTATTTTCATCATGACTCTATTTGATCCTATCTGACAGATTCATTGTATTCATTGTGCTGTTTATCAGTTGGGAGTCCAAATTCTGTGCAGTCAGGCCACACTTATTTTTTTTTTTGGTTTTCGGAGTTTAACAAAATGCTGGTGGGATGAGAGATTGGAAATTAAACAAGAGGGCCAAAAGAGTCCTGGATCCCCTCATCTGCCATTGTGTCAGCCCCTAAGGACCCTTTGGATCCTCATGTTATATGTTATTTATATACATCCTTTTGGAATTGAATTTTATCCCAAAAAATCATGTAAACCAAAAAATGAAAACCATGGCCTGATCATGATCTTTGACCAGTGGTTTGTCCGCATCAAGAGGAACCGCTATTGATTTTTATACAAGTGGTATTGCCCGATTCAGATTTAAGAATTACATACTTGGACCGTAATGATTATTTATTTGTCTCCTGTCTGAGAAATCAGGAAATGAGGAAAAAGTAAATGAAGATCTTGTAAATGTGTTTCTCTCTACGTGCTTGAAATAATGCCGATTCGGCGATTTATTATAATGGTTAGGATAACTCAATACGTGTTGTATATTCAATAGAGATGCATTATGGGTGAAAAATTAAACTAACGATGCAGCTGATATGTGCATTACGCATCAATAAACTTATGTTGCACCCATTGCATTATGGAGGGGGAAAAATACTGCAAATACATTAAATTTTATAGTTTAAGTAAATACGTTTTTTTAATTACTCTCAGCCATGGGTAATGAAATATATTTTAGCTAATGCAAAATGGATAAATGAAATATATTTTACCTGATGCATTATGGGTAAGTGAGATATATTTTACCTAATGCATTATGGGTACCGTAATTATAAAATATTAAAATCTGCTGCTAATGCATTATTAAAATGTTCAAGAAATGATCTTGAACTGTGTTCATCCACAGTTCATGTACAATTGTTCTTGAACAGCCTTCATGAGCAGTTTAAGAACTGTTCATACATAGTTACATAGTGTTCTAGAACATTTCTTAGTTTAAACATATTTTATTACCCAAAAATATACAAAATTTGACATACATCTATAAATACATTTCTTGAACAATCTACAACATAAGAACTAATTTTTGCAAGAGTGGACCATAGATAGCTCTCAAATCCCTTGTCTATCAGGAAGTATGTATTCCAAATAAAGAGTTATTAAGGGGAGGCAATCCAGTTACAGATATGGACTTATCATGATACATTATCAAGGGAGATCATTCTTGATTTTTGTCACAAAAAGCTGCACAAGATATAAATTATGTTACACGATTCTTATTCAAACCTTATCAGAATGGGAAAGTGTGTATATGGATGAAAGGGTTGAGAGTGGATGATAGTAAATCTATTTTTGTTATGTTAGAGATTTTATACCTTTCTCACTGTATGGTTTCGTAATTCATTGAATAACAGAGGACATAAAAACCTCACAAGTCACAGGAAATCTGTGAGACTGTATATATTGCTGGCTTAGAATGAGAAGGTTGTAAGTACTACTTGCAACCTTTTAAGACTCATGCATATTTGAAATCTGCATCACAAGGCGTTTCTTAAGGGCCTATTTACATGAAAATCGGAAGTCGTCATGTTGACCAAACTGAGGTTTAAAAAGCTTGTTTTTCTATGAGTAAAGAGTAGTTTTCAGACAGTTTTGTCTTGTTTTCTCAAAAATAGTAATTTTGTACTTAGGACCTTCTGATTCTAAGCCAGCGATGTATACATGTATTATGTCTATACTCAGACTCAGTAAGAAATTAAATCAACATTCAAATTGATGAATTTCCAGTCAGTTTGTTTTGTTTGTAGGGAAGACATTAGAATAAATCCATAGTTCTATGTTCAGCGGAAATGAGAGACTTTTTCACCACAGCCTAAGACTTTTACTTTAAGGCCATTACGAATAAATTGTGAGATTTTTATCCAACTATTTCTTAAAAAAAAGAATTAAGGAATGTGAATGATTTAAGTATCCTTTGAAAACCAGAATTTTTTGAAAATATAATCGATTTTCTTCCACTTTATAATTTTGATTTTTTTCACTTTTCACAAATATAAATTGTTAGATTGATGCATTAAGACAAAAAGAAATCTCTTAATTTTAATTTATATATAATAACTGTGGCTATTTGATTATCCGAAAGGAAATAAAAAGGGTCAGGGGACATTTGAAAAATTCAGATTGGGCAGGGATTATATATAAATCAAATTTTAGAATTAATGTAGTGCAGCCTTATATTCAATATTCAATGATTCTGCTGCATGCACTTTCATTGTATTAGAAAGAAGTGCTTGTCTATTGCAACTAATGCATATATCTAATAGAGAAATTCAAATTCAGTAAAATATTTCATTTCCGTGTGTTTCTGCATTTAAGTATCCTTTGAAAACCAGAACTTTTTCAAAATATAATCGATTTTCTTCCACTTTATAATTTTGATTTTTTTCACTTTTCACAAATATAAATTGTTAGATTGATGCATTAAGACAAAAAGAAATCTTTTAATTTTAATTTATATATAATAACTGTGGCTATTTGATTATCCGAAAGGAAATAAAAAGGGTCAGGGGACATTTGAAAAATTCAGATTGGGCAGGGATTATATATAAATCAAATTTTAGAATTAATGTAGTGCAGCCTTATATTCAATATTCAATGATTCTGCTGCATGCACTTTCATTGTATTAGAAAGAAGTGCTTGTCTATTGCAACTAATGCATATATCTAATAGAGAAATTCAAATTCAGTAAAATATTTCATTTCCGTGTGTTTCTGCATTTTCGTGTATTTCGAATTGATAATATGAAACGCAACATGACAGATTAAGACTGCTAGCTTGTAGCTTGGAACTGTATCAATGAAATTCAATGAAATTCCATCAAAATACTTCAAAGGCTGACACAAGCATGGAACCGTTACGCATAGAGCTGGAAATAAATGCTTCTAATTTTCTCCTAGCTTTCTTACTGAGACTGAGACTGCAAACTTGTAGCATGGAACTGTATCAATGAAATGCCATTAAAATACTTCAAAGGTTGACACATAAGACAAGGACCGGTAATGCACGGAGCTTGAAAAAAATGTTTCTAGGGTTCCTAACTTTCTTACTGAGGCTGATAGAAGTCAGGGAACCAGATAAGCATCAAGCTTAAAAAATAATGCTTGCAACCATAAAGCTCCTCACTGCGATCACTTCGCTTGCAAATATGTCATTTACCCTGCCTTCTTGAGACACCATGTGATGATAAAAATGACATTTCAAAATGGAGATGCAAGCCTTTAAAAGAAATCCCTACGCATTGTTTCATTGATTAAATTGACTTTATATATACCGTAAACAGAATCAGATATAAAACAGAACATTTATCCTGGCGCTAACTAATCCTTATGTGTTTTCTTCATTGTACCGTAAGAAGTATGTTTAGATTAGTTAAAATACCAACTCTGATTGGGCAACGGATATTCAAGGATGCCATATTAAATGTTCTAAGCTACAAAACGAAGACTGGTAATATAAAAGATCAATCATTAGAAATCGGATGTGACCCAAATTGATTAAGAAAATGATGCTATGAAGATAATCCCAAATTTAAATGTTAACATTCTGTTTGAAGCTGATTTACTATTAATAACGATATATGGATGCAAGTAACTAGATTAGGCCTAAAATAAAATAATGTTGGTTTCCCCATCCCCTACCTATCCGATTAAAAAGGGCCCTACCCAAAATATTTTATTGCCCAAATTGAAATAATTTTTTTTTTATTAAAAATCGGAAGTGAAAATTTTATTTTTTGTTACTGGCTTCTTTCTTACCATTAAATTTAAGACTTTTGGTTTTCACCATAGAGTTAATTCTAAATTTCATTATTGTTGGTTTTCACCTTATGATTAATTCTAAATTTCATTATTTGTATGTCTTAACCAACAACTATCATACTGAAACAGTTCCAAAAAAAAATTTACCCTACCTACCTACCCATTCTAAATCTGCTAGGGTCGGGATGGGGAAACCAAGAATATTTTAAGTTCGGCCTTAGGCTGATTTCGTTATCTTTTCTTGGATACTCATGCGACTATACCTCCCATAAGTGAATATTTAGCCTGATATTAATATTATAAACAATCATGAATAAAAGAAATTACAAATGTAACATAAAATGTTTCACAGTACAAAAAATAAAAATAACCAAAATCGGCTTAAAAAATTGCTGAATGCAGTGGTAAGAGAACTGTGTAAGGGGAGGTAACTACTGCAAGGAGTTTGGCTTGCAACCGTCAATTTGGTTCCCTAAGCTTCTTAAAGTCAGGGAACCATAATATATGGAGTTAAGAATCTTGGATAGGATTACTGTATCTGCATTGATATTGAATGCATTAAGATGCATCTGATAGGAAATATAGCGGATGTGTAAGCATGCGTCACTTTAGAGTAAAGCATTTAAATATTGAGATGCATCTGATAGGAAATAAAGTGGTTGTGTAAGCATGCGTCACTTTAGAGTTAAAAGCATTTAAATATTGAGATGCATCTGATAGGAAATAAAGGGGTTGTGTAAGCATGCGTCACTTTAGAGTTAAAAGCATTTAAATATTGAGATGCATCTGATAGGAAATAAAGGGGTTGTGTAAGCATGCGTCACTTAAGAGTTAAAAGCATTTAAATATTGAGATGCGTCTGATAGGAAATAAAGGGGTTGTGTAAGCATGCGTCACTTTAGAGTAAAGCATTTAAATATTGAGATGCATCTGATAGGAAATAAAGCGGTTGCGTAAGCATGCATCACTTTAGAGTTAAGCATTTAAATATTGAGATGCATCTGATAGGAAATAAAGTGGTTGTGTAAGCATGCATCACTTTAGAGTAAAGCATTTAGATTAAGTGAAATATTGAACTGTGTCATTTAAATGATGTTTCAAGAACTGTTCATGTACAAAGTACCCTCACATGTTGAAAACTTCTTGATTGAATCTTTTTTGTTGGCTACTTCATTGAAGAATTGACCTTACATGTAATGATGTCTCCGTTAATCAGTAATGAGCGACATAATTTACATTGGTCAGAGTTTTTGAAGCATTGTCTGCGTGAACGACTGTCATGTCAAACACAATGGTACTGTTCTGCTTCCGGCGTTACCCCCTGGAAAGATTTTCAAATCACTAGGCATAAACGTTTTACCATGATGAGAATGTAACATTTTTCTGTGTCTTTGAAAAGTCAAATGCAGCAAAGGTCAAACACTCAGACAACTGCTAAGTTGTTCGCGGATTGGTTTGACATTGTGAAGAAAATTGAACAAAAAGAACTTTTTGTCCTCAATCACTCTGGTTGAAATAACTCGCGATGCAAGGTTACTATTACATTTGTTAAATGGTATTATCAGGCCTCAACAAATATTTTTAAAAGCACTCGTCCTGCAATATAGACAAAGAAGAAAACCCCAAAATCTTACTTGTCCTGCTATATAAATAAAGAAGGAAGATATTGTGCAGGACGAGCGGACGAGTGGATTCATTGAGGCCTGATTATATAATACGTTTTGTATTCAAGGCCACCTGAAAAAGCCTACTATTTTATAGGCAGATGTATACATGATTTGAAGAAAAAATGACCCTTCAGACCAGAATTTCTTGAGGGTAAAAATGTGTCTTTTTGGACATTTCAATGGTTAAAATCCCTACTCCCAAATGAAATCATTTTAATGGGACCCCTGATAGTTTTACACACCATATATTCCACGATCATGATGATTTTGTGTTTTTTTTCATTAACTTATCATGAATTTAATTCATGAACTACATCTCTGACATTTTCTCTATCTTCAGATGGGAAGGAAGGGGAGTTAACTGTGATCAATGACCGTCAAGTTTTGATCACATGGAAGTCCACTCCGAAGGGTGTTACAGCGGTGACTATAAAACTAGAGGAAAAGACTCCTCATGGATATAAATATCTGAGAACAGATTCTGTTAATGCAGATAAAACAAGTTTTATAGAAAAAGAACTAGGTATGTATACATTCCGATTCACTCAGTTTAGTGTCTTTTGGTTCTTTAATGCAAATTTGTGTTTGTACACATGCAATAAATAGTTTTCACTGATAGTGGGATTCGAACCTATACTGACTGGCGCCAGTCCCGTGACCTAGTAATGCAAAATATGTTCGCATTGAATCACTCAGCCATCCCTAAGACCCCAAAATACCAGTACGGTCTATCAATGTGACTAATCACTTATAACATTTGTAGTCATTTGATAGATCAATATGTATAAAAATATCATTTGATTTATTTAACTGCAAAATGCACCACCAATTAGAGCCTTGTTTTATCAAACCAACCAATTAGAGCCTTGTATTTTCAAACCAACCAATCGGAGAGCTTTGTTTTATCAAACTTACCAATCAGAGCTTTGTTTTATAAAACCAACCAATCAGAGAGCTTTGTATTATAAAACTAACAGTTATAGCCTTGTATTTTCAAACCAACCAATCAGAGAGCTTTGTATTTTTGAAACAAACCAATCACACTAGTCTTGTATTTTCAAACAGATATTAAAACCATGTTTTGTTTTTATATTTTCAGATAAAAATTCCACATATAGAGTGACTTTATCATATGATAACTCGCCGCTTAGTTTTATGTGGCATGAATTTAAACTAAACATTCCAAAACCTAAGAATCTCCGTATTAGTTATATATTAGATAATTCTATAAAAGTAGTGTGGCAGAAACTAGACATTGAGTGGCCTGTATTGTATTCTGTGTCATGTTTGGATTTAACTACATCTCAGATAACCACAAAAACCAGGTATGCTTCATTATTTCATTTATATCTGTATAGATTGACAGGGAGTAAAATGTAGATGTAGATTTCCTTCTTTTATGTAGTCAGCATATATGTCAGTTAATCCTCTAGAAAGACTTTGTATTTTCAAATTTGAACTTTGTACGTTCAATTTTTTTGCAATATTTTTATTAACTTTAAAAAGCGATTTGACCATATTAAAGTATCTTCAAATTTCACTGTTTACGTCTAATTAACATGCTGGTCTTGCATAATGTGGCAATATTGAACTGGACTCTTGAATAATTTCTATGATTCTCTATCGTCCACCGTACTGTTTTATCAAAGCACTAACGAAAATCTTAAAGTTACGCTCAAATTTTAATTCTTTATAATTCTTTTAACAACTGGAAATTGTTGACAGATATGGTTAGTAGGGGTTCAGTAACTAAATCATTACTACCGGTAGTATTGCAGATCCCTTTACCACACTTCATAATTGTAAACAAATTATAAAGAATTAAAAATTAATCGTAAGTTTACGACTTTCGTAAGTGCTTTGATAAAACAGTACCAAAACATTCTTACGGTACAATAATATGAGTGCCAGTTCAATGTTTCCATACTATAGTAAGCTGTGAATGTTTGTGTTTTATGGTGGCATATTTCAGTACGGAGAACAGTGCAGTGTTAGAACATCTCACACCGTCCACACAGTATGAGATCCATGTTATTGCTCATACAAAGGCACATGAACTTGTCAGTGAAGCCAGTGAGAAGTTATCAGCTAGAACATTACCAATAGAAGGTGAGCACATGATTGTAGTCCTTGGTTTTAGTCCTTTATTTTAGTCCTTGGTTTTAGCACTTGGTTTTAGTACTTGGTTTTAGTTCTTGGCCTAAAAAACAAACTCCGATTGGGATTGAACATGGGGACAGTGGGGTCAAGGCCACTGTTGTAAAACAGCACGGATCCATTTCTGCCTAAGAGAGGTCCTGGTTTTGATATCTGTCTACGCAACTGCTTAATTCCTCTCAGCAAGAATAACCCATAATTGCTCTGAGCAAGAGTAACCCACAATGCTTTACTCAACCAAGGTGTGAATTTGTACATGTTCAATATTCCTGGGTGCTAGCTGTATCTCGATGTTGGCTGGACACAAACCAGGAGAGATATAGTCTCTCTGCGGAGACTCGAATGCAGGTTTCCTTAGGTAGACCAATGACCAGGGAAGATAAATGTCAACGGGTGCTGAGCGACTGAATTGCTGAAAGTGGCCCTCAAACACTAATTTCTTTCATGTAGATAAGACAAAATATAATACATATGTAGTCACATTAAGCAAACTTGAAGACAATCATTTGTGTATCACGTAAATTAAATTTGATTCGTCAAACATAGTAGACGGCCTTTAACTCTCTTTGGACTTCAGCAATCATGTCTTTCATCAAAATTACCATATATGGTGAAATATTCGGTATTTTGGTCTCAGCAGATATTTATCGTCTTCTCCCATGCTATAACATGGCATACATAGTCATCATTTCATACAAATGTTTCCTATTTCATGATTATTGACACGAAATGCCTAGATTATACGATCAGAATAACTGGTCAAGACAGAATGGAATAGGACAGTTGATGGGATTACTTGTAATTCTTACGGGAACAGTTTTCTTCTGATTTTCAGAGCTGTCATTATGACATATTGCCATGGTTTAGTATATACAATTTTAGGTCACTTGTGAAATAAGTTCTGACAACTGATTTAAATCTGTCCTGACACCTCATTTCTGATATGAGCCGTGTCGTGGGATTTCCGACCTAGTGGTCAAATTTGACATTTTCGGTTTATTTCTGTTTATTAAAATTCGTTCTTTTAGGAATTATTCAAAACTTATTTCATGCAATTCTGACGAGTGCAAGTAGGTTTAATCTGAGTTAGAACATAACAAGTACGTGAGCCATAAATAATTTTAGTGACGTCGCGTTGTTGACGTCGTTGCATTTCAACGTAAAATAATAGTTCATTAAATTCTACATATCAACGTTTCAATGAGTTTTTTAACCATTACATATGACTTTTCATGTCATAAATTTACTGTGATAACAATGATTAAACAATTTGCTGGAAATATGCAACAAAAGGAAAAATAGTTTTTAAAATGCGTAAAAATATGACATGTATACATCAAAGCTATTTCAGTTGCAAGAGTTTAACTCATCTGGTATTCGCAAATCAGCTACTTAAAAAATGCGCATAATAAAACCTATTGCATCAAATTTAACAGTTATACGGTATAAAAGTCGCATCTTGCAGATCAAAGACGCCGTGTAGCCGTAATGCTTTTGAATTTGCAAGATCTTAGACGCATACGTCCATGACGTCGGCTACATCTAGGGCGGTCATACGATTGATGTCAGCGGTAGAGTGAAATTGGCAAACAACGTGTGTAATATTGATTTTCTGTATTTTTCAATGTTAACGTGTATAATCGTTCTGATTTGTTGTATAAACATGTATTGCCGACCTTTTGGAATTATAAATGTTACATGAATCACCAGATTGATATTCTACCCGGAATTACGTCAGCTGGTCAGTTGTTAAAATTTCTAAATTATATCTAACGTTATAGACAACTTATCATAAAACTTAATTGTAACAATTGTGGTAGCTTTTATTCGACTTATGCACAAGTCAATTAAAACCACACCCTGACCACGGGGAAGGACGGGGGAACAGTCCAATGTTTTTACCTTTTCCGATGTCGCCACACTGCCATGTGAGTGCTGTGCTTTTCTTTCGCGCAAATAAATGACAGGGAAAAATTGCCGTGACTATATGAGGAATAAGGCGGGTGCAATTTGCGGGGGGTTTACAATTATGTATGGCCCTGGGGACAGCGATTTTGTAATGGGTATGAGAACACAAAAATAAAAATTCCCACCATTCCCCGGGGTTGGGTACGTTCTTTCAATTCTAATTGACTGGTGCATTAAAGGGCCAGTCACATGTACACCGAACTAGTTTCCAAAACGGGACATCCCAACACGTCGTAAAAATGTCAAAACTGTTCTGGTCTTGCTAGAACGAGGCACTTTGTTAGTGTTTTATCTTAACAGTTTTCTATACGTCCATATCCCGTCCGCATTGTATTTGAGCACGTTCGTAACTAGACCAACTCGTTCACAGACATATCAACTTGTTCTTACCGTCGTCATACGTCCTAATATCGCACGATCCTAACTACATTTATGCGTTCAGATGTACATTAAGATAGCAACTTCGCGAATGTCCATATGACCCCAAATAGTGCTCGATCTGACAGAATTTCATCCCCTGTACAGTGCCAATTGAGGTCCGACCTACTGCTAATAAATTCTCATAGTAGAGTTCACAGTGTATAAACGAGTCAATTTCCGGTCATCACAATACGTCATACAGTGACCGGAAAAAATACAGATCCCATTCAGTCAAACAGTGCTTAGGTTGTGAAAGTAGGCCTACACATACAAGGACGTATTAATTAGATAATTGTTCTCCATATCTGAACTTCATGAAGGCAGATCATGAACCGTGAGCATATTGGTACTTGTTATTGTTAACAAACCCTACAGCGCAATAAAAATATATTTATTTACATTGTGTATTTCGCTAAATTCGGAAAGTATTTTTCTTACGCTTTCCTCCTTTTCAATAGTCGTGAAGGGAAGGTCCATATCAGTCTAGATTTGGCAAGGTGAATCAAGTCGAATATATAGGCCCTACACCGTTCACACTTGAGCCCCGCTTCTACTACGATCTAAAATTGGTCCAAAGCGTGACTATTCGTGGGACGGTCGTGGTCAATCGGGAGAGGATCTTTGTGAACGTGGAAGTGTCGTGGTGTAATCGCGTAGGTCCGGAAGCTCCATGTTCAAAACAAGCGTAGCAGGATCGTGGCTAAAACGAGTCGCTTTTAGAACGAAGTTAGGTCTTGTCGAGATCTGCATGATCGTAATAACAACGTGGTACAATACGCATTAAATTTAACTGTTTTTTCTATTGAAACACGTAAAAATCGCGTTATTAGTTGGAAATAGATCAAAGCAAATTATTATGTGGAAAACATTAGTTTTTAACTAAAATGCTCAAGATATAAGAAAAGTCCATGGACATTTAGAAAATCTCTCGTGCACGCATATACCTGTTTCGTAGAAAGGGTGTTCATTGTATCATAAAATATCATCCAGTGAATTAATGCCTCTTTCTGGAAATGAGTGATGTGAAGAAAATACTCAACACTCATTGATTAACTAAGTGTACGCATCATACCAAAGCGTACTATGATCGTGTCAAGATCGTAGTATTGCGGACATGAACGGCGTAACATCGTGCTACAGTCTTTGTCTACCAACGTAGTAGGGTCTTGCAGATCGACGCGACATTGAAGTACAAAACGGTTCATGATCGGCGTTTATCGCGGTGGAAATGTGGTGTAAGCATATAAGCATCGTATCGGAAAAGCTGTAGTCGTAGTACAGACGTTCCGGTGAAGATCTTCATCAATTGTCTTGGTTTTGACGCCGATCTCGTCTCGATTCATACTTTCAGGTTGGGGCAGATCGGCCTGATCTTAGTAAGAGAACGAGGTGTAGGGAAATAGATATGCATACGCGTCTGGTGATAGCGGTCTTTGCACAATATTTACCGGCATCGATGACACGCTGTCTCCTCAACTTTCCACATGTCGCATGAAGCGGGATTCTATCCTTCTTAATTATGTTTTCATCTTTGTAATTAAATAATTGATTTACGTTATACAAAACAATATATTTAAACATACATGTGTAGGCGATCGTGTTTTGCCTATATTTGATCATGTGGCACCTGGCACTGAAAGTATATAGGGCATACCCCATTTCAAAATGTAGGCCTATGATGTAGATCTAGAATTGCGTTGTGCATTAGCCCGGCATTTTTTATTGTTACTAAATTGCAATAAGTAGACTTTACCAAGAATCTTCAATTCGCGTATCTAGCTATTTTTTCTGACGCAATCTGAAATTCGTCTACTTGTAACAAGAAACGAAACATCTATTTAAACAGCGATCGAACATGCACTGTAATTAAAACGAATCCCCTAATTAGTGATCAGAGATTTTTCACAGGGGCGGTGTTCAACTCATGTTCCTTCTGGATCCGCGCGTGCTTTCAATAAATATATTTTTAAAGATGAGAAATGTCGATTAGAAAGTTCAAACTGTAGATTCCAATTAGCTTTTTTTGCGACACATACTGAAACACCACGTACAACCTACCAACAGTTGTAACGTAACGGACCAGGCACGAATGTACCAGTAGTGATTTACATTGGTTTAACCTCACAGACTGTTAGAATACGGCACAATATTAGATCATAGATTCTACATGTAGATCTAAATACTGTAACTAGATATTTTGTAGATCTATTAAATGATAAATTATCATGTGGAAGGAATAGATCGGTTGTCTATAGATGATGGGTGGGGAAGTAAAACACAAATCAACTAAATCTAGATTTTATTTAGAACACATGGTCCGTATTTCATTCCCTTCTACACTGCTTCCGTGAATTGAAAATATAAATCTTAATCAAAAGACATTTTTATATAAAACAATTAAACATGTTTAATACGACCATGCGAAAGCGAACGACACATCAAAGTAGAGTTAACTTAGTCCGTCTTTGTTTACACAACGTCATTGGTTACGCTCATAGTTGAGGAGGATGTACGGGTTAAATACACAAACCGCGTTAATCGCGCGCTGCCAATTACGACGTTTTCGCCGCGCAACTTTGTCGTCTGCTTTTGACGTGACGTCATTTTGCCCACTAGGTCGGAAATCTCACGACACGGCTCATATTATCCATAAGATATTGGTTTAGTTTAAACCCTTTCAAGGCCATTGTGACACACTATTAATCATTATAGACACACTTTTCCTGATGGTACAACATGTATCCATTGCAACAAGGGTCTGGTTTAATATGTGGTACTGAAGGGTTATCCTATGCATATAATTTTATTCTGAATTATCAAAGAGGAAAATCTATTGCTGAAGAACTTCTACATTAAAAATGAGCCATTTGATCACTTGGGGAATGCTACTTTCACGAAAAGCGCCATCAATCAAGGGGGAAATGAAAGATTCACAAAAGAGCCATCCATCTTTCCGGAGAAGACCTCTTGCCCAAAAAGGACCATCCATCTCAAGTGATTCTTCAATCACAAAAAGGGCCATCCATCTGGGGAAATGTTATATACCCAAAAAAGGCCATCCATCTTGGGGGTCAATGCCAGATTCATAAAAAAGGCCACCCAGCTAAGGTGAATACAACATTCACAAAAAGGGCCATCCATCTAGGGGGAAATGAAAGATTCACAAAAGAGCCATCCATCTTTCCGGAGAAGACCTCTTGCCCAAAAGGACCATCCATCTCAAGTGATTCTTCAATCACAAAAAGGGCCATCCATCTGGGGAAATGTTATATACCCAAAAAAGGCCATCCATCTTGGGGGTCAATGCCAGATTCATAAAAAAGGCCACCCAGCTAAGGTGAATACAACATTCACAAAAAGGGCCATCCATCTTGATGAAATGCCAGATTCATAAAGAGGGCCAACCATCTTAGGGGGCTTGCTCCATTCACAAAAAGAGCCCAACCATCTTAGGAAATGCTACATTCACAATTAGGGTCAATTCCCCTGTAGGGAATGCTGCTTTTTCAAAAAAGGCCCTCTCCCAGAATGCTACCACACGCACCTTCTTTCCTACTAGCCATAGAAATGTCATTTTCTGTAGTTAAATGTGGATGTTGCAATAAATCTTGATACATCAAATTTTCCTCTTGATGCACTTCCCCAAATTTGATGTGGATGCATTATGTGATGAATAAGCTGTCCTCAGACATCGGTAATTTTTTATTTGGCAAGATTTTATGATTGTTCTCTAAATAATAGATCAGTACAACATGTCTGTGGAAGCCACCTTGCCTGGTAATAAATTTATCTAACACATCACGTCTGAAACTTGACATTTTCGTCTTGAAATCAAGAAAATGTTCACACTTGTAGCAGATGGCATCTGAATACAGCAGGTGACAGAAAAAGCAGACAACACTTTCAGCAGATGACATTTGTAGCATTAGGTGACATAAATATAAAGCAGACACTGCAGATACCCTGCCAATATTTGTTGCAACAACATTAATTTTGTAGCAGACAACACTCCCAGCAGACGTACTTGCTAGAAATATGTATTATTATTTCATCATATCTTCAGTTAACCAAATATGAACAAGTAATTCCCTACGATGAGTATCGGCACCTGTTGTCTGCTAGATCCTGTCAGTGAAATATCTCCTTATAATTGCTTATTCAACCTCTGCTGCATTCTGGGAATTAAATTCAAATTAATTTCATATCCAATCAAATTGCCTCATTTGAATATGTCAGCCAATCAGATTAATTGATTTTAGGATTCACATTAGTTGTGCATAAGATGTTTTGCTAGCTTGCCTAAGCAGGGTAATCTCAGAGTATGGCATGTTTTAAACCGTCTACAATAAACCATCCCGCTAAAATTTTGTTACAACATACAACATGAGTATCTTCTCGTCCACTGCTCTATATTAGGATGTAATAAGTTCCAGAGCTACAGATAAGGTTTTAGTCAATTGGGTATTTTACCCCTGAGTTTCAATTTTGATTGGGTTTTGACAAATTTTAATTGGGTATTTAATAAAACTCAAAGGGTAAAAAAGCTTTTATGTACTATTTTTCACTATAACATCCTTTTCTATTTGGGTATTTCAAATTGTTTTTGCTTTTTCTTACTCCCTCCTCTCAAAATCTATTGGGTTTTTAAGAAAATTAATTGGGTAATTACCCCAATACACAGCTTATCTGTAGCTCTGAATAACAGGAACTACATCTCCTTGACACTTGGCCTGTTGTAATTTCTGTCATAACTTCTGTTGTAACATCTATGGCTGTCAGGGAGATACAATTCTCATTGCCAGACAATTTTACTGAGATGAAAATATCTTGCTGGATTTAAACCTAGACAGTCCACTTTAAGGACCAGCATTAAGCTATATATTGATAAATACCTTAATGACTGCCTGATTGTGCTCTATGAGTCGATTTATCAATATTTTTGTAAGACTTGTTTCCATTGGTCAATATTTTAGAAGACTTGTTTCAATTGGTCAATATTTTGAAAGACATACTAACATTGGTCATTATTTTGAAAGACTTGTTTCCATTTGTCAATATTTTGAAAGACATGTTTTCATTGGCCAATATATTGAAAGACATGTTTTCATTGACCAATACTTCGAAAGACATGTTTTCATTGGCCAATACTTTGAAAGACATCTTCCCATTGGTTGTGGATCATCTTGCTGTTTGTTACCAATCATTCTCAAGCAAATTAAAAACATTTATTTATTACTACTTGTTTTTGCTTATTAATATTCTTTTATGTTGACTTAAAGCTTCTATTACCATGTTGGAATAGAGTACAAAAGATTCAGTTGAAACAGATTGGTATACTGGTCCTAGATTTTCCTCATTCATTGAAGTTATACCGTATTATGTCCCAAGATAGCAAAAAAATCTTACTATTTTACATATACCACACACAATTAGTACTTTAAAATGGTTCTCTAATTATAGTATTTTTTGCCTATGCATCTCCTTTCAAGACATGCCTCCCATTTTCAAGTGCAGAAAAAATCCTAACCTTAATTCGCGTTAACCAAGTATTTTTTTAGGATTTTCCTGCTGGAATCTGCTTCCATAATTGGATTGTTCGCTAATTTACCAACGATGGGTTTGTCATCTCACTGAATGCCTGCAGGGAAAAGGTTATACGAAATATCAGTATGAACGTGTTTTCATGTCTCACACATCCTGTACGACCTCCTCGTAATCCGCTCTTCACATTAGAGATAGGTTATTGACATGCCGTATAGTAGTGTCTACATATTCCATTTCCTGTTTTGTTGGGGTAGATGTTTTTATTTAAAGCATCATAATATACTGTATATGAAAAATGTCTTTCATTTGCATTTGCAGTCAAACTTTGTTGAATTAGGTAAAAGCATTTTCATGGGGGTACTGTGAGTCAGGTCTTGATTAACGACACCCGATACACAGACAATTTCATATACTCACAGCATTTTATGGAGACAAATGTTTCAAAGTCTTCTATGTATCAATTCAATGTTCTGACAAATTCGTTAAAATAACATTTTGCTTGGGAACAAAGAGCTGCGTGTATCGAGACCTGACTGTATAAATTCCAAAAGTGAATTTCAGTGGAAACCTGAGACTTATTATGGGGCTCGCAGGGAAGATAACTATGCATTCTCTTTAAATGTTGAAGTTTCTTCAGGTTTATGGTGCCATTTCTCAACAATTTCTCCACTTGTGGAGGAAAATTATCATAATGCACTGTTGTCCAGATTTCCTGGAAGGGGATCGTTTCATTACAAATGCGGGGCACTATAACCACTGGATCGCAGTTATAGTGTTGCTTCTTTTAAAAATAAAGACTTTGTAGTTATGCACCTTTGATCAATTTCATGGGAATTATCATCATCCATAAAATCAAGGAAAACACACCCCCTCAAGCGCATGGTTGAGTCAACCAAAATCTTCTCTGACTTACCGTAAGTCGTATCCAAACAGCTTGATAATACTTCCTGATCTAATAATCTAATTTAATGTTAGTTTGTATCAATTGGCAACGAGTGTAAGATTCTTTTTATCATATGACATGAATAACATGAAAATACACATCTTTTTGCAGAAAAACGTAACCCGTTATATAAACGACGCCAAATATAACATCATTTACGGGATATAATCACATCATAAGGAGATAAAGTGACGTCATAAGAATATACATACTCCTTATACTAATCAGGATACAAGGAAATTCATGTGTTAAATTTATACTCTCTGCCCTAGAATGAAAAACCTTTACTCCATAAAAACATATAAATGCATATCCCCATTCCTTGTCCATCACCTATTATTTTCCAATAATGATCTAGTAATAAGGGGGAGACAATCCAAATTTACAGAGATGAACTTAACAAGACATCTTATCAAGGGAGATCACTCTTGATTAAAGTTTGATATTTCCAATACTGATCCAGTAATAAGGGGAGACAATCCAGATTTACAGAGATGGACTTAACAAGACATCTTATCAAGGGAGATCACTCTTGATTAAATTTTGATATTTCCAATAATGTCCCAGTAATAAGGGGAGACAATCAGTAATAAGGGGAGACAATCCAGATTTACAGAGATGAACTTAACAAGACATCTTATCTAGGGAGATCACTCTTGATTAAATTTTTGATATTTCCAATAATGCTCCAGTAATAAGGGGAGACAATCCAGATTTACAGAGATGGACTTAACAAGACATCTTATCAAGGGAGATCACTCTTGATTAAATTTTGATATTCCAATACTGATCCAATAATAAGGGGGGATAATCAATTTTACTGAAATAGTCTTAGGTAACAAGGTACCGGTACCTTATCAAGGGAGATCATTCTTGATACTTTACACAAAAGCTGCAACCAAGATATGTGAACATATTTTAAGGTGTATTGGAGAAAAGTTTTAAGTCACAGTTTTATCCTCCCAAGTTCTACACATTCTCATAAAATTTGGTTAAAGTTGGCGAGAAACGTAGTTTTTGAAAACAATTTGTGTGAAAAACTTAAAAAACAATTATCATAAATAAGAATCATTGTTTTCGTGTTTTTTAGTGATCAGTTTTTATTCATAAAACGATATCGTTAAAACTGTAAAGTTTGAGGCTCTTGGGAATTTATATCTTCAGCCCACTCGTAAAATGTTAACACGAGTTTGTGTCAGTTTTTCATTCATTAAACGCGCAACACTATGTTCCCCTGGCTTTTTCATTTTTCTGTCGAAGATTTTATGGGTTATTTTATCGAGCCTTTATGTAAGTTTTATCACAACAATTTAAAACCGTTCAAGAATTTGAATTGCGACATTGCCATTTTGTTGCGACATGAACATTAGTTTATGTAATTGTTATGTCATCGAAATGCCTGCATTTACTTCACTATAGTAGTAAATGTGATGTTTACGTAAATATTTCTTGCTCCATTGTTATAGTTTGAATAAGCGTAAAATATGAAACTTTTATCATGTTTTATTTAGCATGAAATAGACAAGTCATTGCCTCAACATGTCATTCAGTCTATAATTTACTGGAAGTTATTGGAAAATAAATATTTTCTGTGTATGGGATACAGGTTTATTAGTACCCTACCGGTTTTTGACCAGAGGGGACTATAGGTTTGCCCTCCGTCCGTCTGTCCGTCCGTCAGTCCGGGCACACGAATGGACACTTGTTGGGTAGGAGAGAACAAAAGAAATACCCAATAAATGTCCATTCGTGAGAACATTCTATTCATTCCGTAAGTCTTTTACTGGGTATTTTTTCTCTTGTTGGGTACTTTTTAACAAAAGAAATAACCAATAAGTGGTCAACCGTAAGGACGTCCGTCCGTCAAACAATCTGGATCTTGACATAACTCAAACAGTTTCCAAGCTAGGTTTATGAAACTTGATATGTGGATAGGGGGCAATAAGGGGATTATGCACGTCTAAAAATATTTTGATTCTGACAAAAATTGTGGTTGCTATGGCAACAGAAACATTGAAAATGGCTTCAAACCGGTAGGGGACTTCTGACTTGCTTGCAATTCTTAATTACTTGTTCAGCTTAAAACTGCTGAAATAATGTGGCGTTGAATTGTCTCCCATCCATTTACTTTGCTTGTGCTTTAAATTTATGTAAAATATTAAATTTATGTAAAATAGTACTGCATGATTTAGCCAAAAGTCCTTGACAGTCCTGTGGCAGTAGGACTGAATATAATGCATCTATAATGGTAAGTAAATGCAGGTCTAAAGTCTGGCTGAGCATTATGATAGCGATTGCAACAAATAATTAAACAAAAACTGACGAGATTACTGCTTGATTAGACGTCATTTAGAAATATTTTCCTTCAATTGATTAGAAAAAGTTAACGAAAAAAATTGTTATACCGTATATCGCTGGCTTAGAAGTAGATGGTCGTAAGTCCTACTTATGACCTTATAAGACTCGTGCATATTTGAAATCTGCATCTCAAGGCGCTTTTTATGAGCCTATTTTCATGAATATCGGAAGTGGTCATGTTGACCAAACCAAAGTTAAAAAAGCTTATTTTTCCAATAGTAAAGAGTAGTTTTCAGACAGTTGTTTCTTGTTTTCTCAAAATATTGATTTTGTACTTACGACCTTCTAATTTTAAGCCAGTGGTATAACATACAAAAAAGTGCTCGGAAAATGTTGCAATAAAACGCTTCATGTAATTACCAACTATTTCTCTGTAAAGATTTTTTGTTAGAGTAAATGAATTGTTGTTAATTTAAATTGTCTGCGCTCTTAACAACTTTATTGGGTAAGATAATTTCCTGATTCTCTAATCCAAGTGTTGCTTGGAATCTGACAGATAAAACATTGAATAATTATAGTCGAGAAAATTTTTGAATTTTTTTTTAGTAATTTTTTCTAATGGATTGAGGGAAAATATTTTAAAATGACGTCTAATCAATCAGTAATATATTGTCAGTTTTTGTTTAATTATTTGTTCCAATCGCTACACAGTAGATTTTCGCTGTGTGATTTACGATGTTGTTAGGTCGAGTTTATCCCCCCTGAGAGTGGATCGCGGAATATTGGGAATACTCGGGCTGAAGAATTAATTTATTATACAGTACAATAAATCAGAAATTTTGAAGATGACGTGTCATACTGTGAATGATAAAATTTTGAATTTGTTTTTCTGTCAATGTTACTTAAGCACGAAATTGGAAACAGTTTTTCAACCATGGAGTTGATGAATGGAAATCAGGAATATTAGATTATGGACGTGAAGCGCAGATTCTGGCTTTGTTGATTTACTTATGTTTCTATGATCACAATATTATAACTTGTTTGCCCATGTTGCTACGGTCACCAATGTAGCCATGGTTACAAAAGTTACCATTCTCACCCATATTGCCATGGTCACCAATGTTGCCATTCTCACACATGTTGCCATTCTCACACATGTTGCCATTTTCACCAATATTGTCATTTTCACCCATGTTACCAAGGTTATCATTGTTGCCAGAGTCACCAATGCTGCCATTATCAGTTACCAAAGTTGCCATGGTTATCAATGCTGCCATTTTTATGCATGTTGCCATGGTTATCAATGTTGCCATTCTCACACATGTTGCCATGGTCACCAATGCTGCCATTCTCACACATGTTGCTGCAGTCACAAATGATGCCATTCTCACTGATGTTGCCATGGTCACCAATATTGTTAATGTCAACCATATAACTACAGTAATCCATGCTGCCATGGTTATTCATGTTGCCTTTTTCACACATGTTGCCATGGTCACCAATTAAGTCACTGTCACACATGTTACAACAGTCATTAACGTCACAATTGTTACCCATATTGCCATGGTTACCAATGTCATCAGTCTCATCCATATTGCCATTGTTACCAATGTCACCAGTATCATCCATAATTATTGCCATGGTTACCAATGACACCAGTCTCATCCATATTGCCATGGTTACCAATGACACCAGTCTCATCCATATTGCCATGGTTACCAATGACACCAGTCTCATCCATATTGCCATGGTCTCCCTTGTCTGTTGCCAACTTTTATAATCTTTAAAGTTAAAACACAGGAGGAAGGAGAACCTATTTCAATTTTGAATTGTATGTGATGGTCATAGTTACAAGGATCCTTCTCCAGTTGCATTTTCACAGCAACCAACAAATGCTTATGTAATAAACCTCCAAAATAATCAGCCATAATTCGATATTTTCACCACCGAAATGAGAATTGAATATTGATTGTAGTGATGACAGCTTGCAGTAGCCAGTAATTTAATTGAAACAATTAATTAAAACATTTAATTGAACATTGAATATTTTGGAGGTAAGGTACAAGGTATAAAGGGATGTGTGTTACAAACATAAATTGTTCTTTTAAATTGATTTATATCTCATCAGTTCAGGCAATATGTGGAATTTTCTGTCTCTTTCAGAAATCTTTGTTGCTATAATGCAATAGTATCTTTTCAGCAGTGAAAATACTCATTTAGCCATAAATTCACAATTTCCAGGAAATCTGGCAATAAATCTTTTTATACAGGTCATAGGATGTGTCAAAATGTGTTTCTTATGAGCAGAGGGTCAAAGTAATTTTGTTGCTTTGGAGTAGAGGGGTCAAAGTAATTTAGTTGCTTTGGAGTAGAGGGGTCAAAGTAATTTAGTTGCTTTGGAGTAGAGGGGTCAATGTTATTTAGTTGCTACGGAGTAGAGGGGTCAAAATGTGTTGCTATGGAGTAAAGTGGTCAACATGTGTTGCTATGGAATAAAGGGGTCAACATGTGTTGCTATGACGTAAAGGGGTCAACATGTGTTGCTATGAAGTAAAGGGGTCAAAATGTGTTGCTATGGAGTAAAGGGGTCAACATGTGTTGCTATGAAGTAAAGGGGTCAACATGTGTTGCTATGAAGTAAAGGGGTCAACATGTGTTGCTATGGAGTAAAGGGGTCAAAATGTGTTGCCATGGAGTAAAGAAGTCAAAATGTATTGCTATGAAGTAAAGGGGTCAACATGTGTTGTTATGGAGTAAAGGGGTCAACATGTGTTGTTAATGGAGTATTTGGTTAACATCGATAATTTTGTTTCCTCTATTTTTCAGTTCAAAATGATGACCCAGCAAGTCATTGTCCGGAGGGCGATGTGTTTGTGTACGCATGTCCGAGCACTTTGCTGGAGGGTAAGGGAATAGTGTGTATACCAACCACGTGGTTATGTGATCAGGACCCTGATTGCCCCGAAGGCGAGGACGAGGGGACAGGGGTCGATGAACCCTGTCATCAATTTCCTGGTAAAAATTTATACAAAATTTAAAATGGTCAAAGTGGCATCCTTAACACAGATGCTTTTATTGGTGTTATCAGTGTTTAAACCCCTGAAGTCTATAATGGCAAGCTCTTTGAAACTGATGGAGCATTTAGAATGCTTTGATTTAGTAATGTTAAAAACTGTACATCCTGTCACAAAGTATTATTGTCTCCCTTAGTTTGGATTGAATTACATGTAATCATTTTCTATCTACAATACAACCCCCCTTTATAGCAACACCCTTTGGGAGCTGCAACTATTGGACATTGTACAGAGGTTGTTGCTATACAGAGGTTCAATTTAAAGTAGATATCAGCTGATGGACATTTTAAGGGTGTTGTTACAGAGAGGTTGTTACTCTGCATAGGGCTGCTCTTGACAGGTTGTACAGTATTAGAGTGAAGGAGGACTCTAGCTAGCAACCTGGCCTCGATCTCCTGAAGCATCTCAATCTGAGCTAAATCTCATCTCAAATATTGGCATGTGTTTTAATGTTAGTTTCCATAGGAGGCTGGACTCCAAAGTGGCACCACAAAACAAATACATTATTCCGAGTTTATTAAGATAAAATGTCAAGAGCTTGCACTTAATAATTATCTCAAATGTGTACTCTTATTTTGGAAAAATCTCAATTTGAGTTGAGATTCTTCGTGAGATGTTTTGGGAGATTGGGGCCAGGTACATCAATATAGAGGTCTACTTTGTGAAAGTCTAAAAATGTAAAATTTTGCATAATAAATGCAAAGTGCAAATTGGCACTGATTGGCATTGTGAGCAATGTTTCCTAAAAGTTGTCTTAGAAGAATTTCAGGCCAAATAAAGTAATCTGATTTAAAATGCATGAAATTAAAGTCTGCTCTAAACTTATTTTTTTCGTCATTTAGCATGACATTTTTGTCCTAGCAAATTTCTACAATTTCACTGTTCATTAATGCAGTTGTCAAATTCTTCTTAGAATATTACCTACATTTGGAACCAATGAAAACACCGATTTTTGGCGGTTAAATGAAAATTTAATTATTAAAATTTTTCTCTCCCTGGACGTAATATTCTAAGCCAGTTAGAACATATTAAGTAAATTTTAATGCTCCGCACTTTTTAATCATTAAAAATTTACTTAACATGTTGAAACTATTACTTTAATGTCTTCATGCTGTTTCTATGGTTAACGCATTCTTCATGCTGTTTCTATGGTTAACACATTCTTCATGCTGTTTCTATGGTTAACACATTCTTCATGCTGTTTCTATGGTTAACATATTCTTCATGCTATTTCTATGGTTAACACATTCTTCATGCTGTTTCTATGGTCAACACATTCTTCATGCTGTTTCTATGGTAAACCCATTCTTCATGCTGTTTCTATGGTAAACCCATTCTTCATGCTGTTTCTATGGTCAACACATTCTTCATGCTGTTTCTATGGTTAACACATTCTTCATGCTGTTTCTATGGTTAACACATTCTTCATGCTGTTTCTATGGTCAACACATTCTTCATGCTGTTTCTATGGTAAACACATTCTTCATGCTGTTTCTATGGTCAACACATTCTTCATGCTGTTTCTATGGTCAACACATTCTTCATGCTATTTCTATGGTTACAGTGGAACGATGTAGTGACAATGATCAGTTCCAATGTACCGATGATACTCAACTTTGCATTCCAAAGAATTGGATGTGTGATGGTGATCTAGATTGTGAGGATGGTTCCGACGAGAACAAAACAAACTGTAAGTTGTTGGTTGCCACGGCAACACACTTTGTTGGTATTTAGTGCTATGGTTAAGTGTGGAGATATTGACGTGATCCTAAACTTTATGCATGAATATTTGGTTCTTGCGTTGAATATACCAATGTCTGCAAGCATATGGTGTATCATCAGTCCTTAAGATTGTGTTTGCGTAAATTACCACTCAAACTTCCTCTGACTTATGGAAACATACAGCCGTGGTTTATTATGGTTATAAATGTAAACAATATATCAATATATAAATTATGCTAATAGAAGGTCAATGAGCTAGTTAATATCTTCACACAATATTATTTTTAAGTGAGGCCAGAGTTCTTTGATTTTTCGTTACTCGGACCCTCCTGCTCAATTTTTTGTCATTTTTAAAAAAAACAAAAATGGAAAAAATGATGATAAATGTTCCAGCCTTGTTTCATTATTTCATTATTTTGTTAATAATAGTTCGTATTATATTAGTGCTTCACTGCAGTGTACTTGTCTTAAGTTAACTTGGCTGTTTTATTGAAAACTAACACTGTTATTGAGTGTTGATTACTTTAAATCGGACCGTCATTGACTATTCTACCACCAACAGATTGTGGAAGCTATATTTTGGGAGTTTTTATTTTTTCCCTCCTGACCTGCCGACATTCCACACAAATAAGTCTGAGTAACAAAAAATTAAAAAACTCTGGCCTGATATTGATATAACTTGAAAATATTCAATATGGAAACTTATATCAAACTTGTCCTATTTTGAAATAACTTATCTCAGTGTTTGTACATTAAGGTTGAAATGAATAATTTTAACCATTAAAACATTGGTGAAAGTTTTCAGGCATATGTCTGAATTTCAGTTCTTTGACTGTATCAAAAATTAAGTTTTTCTCGATTTTTTAAGATTTCAGGTTTTTCAGAATTTCTAACTTTCACCCATGTTAAAATATAATGACAAATAAGACTGAAAAGGCAGCACACACTAAAACAGCATCATATATTGTGCTGCCCCATGCTAATTTAGCTTGCTATTGACATATACACATGTACTTTGTTTAGGACTGGTTTTGACAAAATTTCATAGGTATTGGTTTTGACAAAATTTCATAGGTATTGGCTTTGACAAAATTTCATATATGAAGAAAAATTATATGATTGCTTGCATGTATTGGTATTGGGATACTTGATTATATTGAACCTATTAACATTCCTTATTTTAATTAATGTTTTTGTTCATTAATCCAATTTTTGTTTGAAGGTTTAAAAATGGGAATGAATCGAACAGGTAGAAATTATAGCACAGTTTTAAACTTTCTTTGTTTAATGTCTGTTTGTGTGCATTTGTGACTCACAGACTGACTAACAGTTACTGTTTTCATGTAGATTTTATTCTGTTAAATTTGGTATGAGCATTTGTTTCATGCACTTGATATTAGCATGGTTTCCTAACTAGTTAACTTATGAAGTTTCAAGTATACTCAAAAAACACAGTACAATATGACAAGACTGATGCCATATTCAGTAATAAAAAAATTTATGTTGCAGACAAAAATCCTGGGAATCATAACCATAAACACTATGTCTGTATCAGTGTGGCAATACCACATGGTTTTTGGCTACAGTTCCAAGTAGAAATGTGTAAACATTGGAACACAAATATAGCCATAAGTATTTTATTTCTTCATCGATTTTATGAAATATACGCTGCGCTAAGGGAATTATTATTTGCTTTCCATAAAATATTCAGAAAAATTCAGCGACCGTGCCGTTTTGTCCATTACCCTGTGAAACCGTGGAACGTGTAGGTTTCACAGGGTAATGGAAAAATCGGTAAAGATGCTGAAAAATATCTTATATTTCATGGAAAGCAAATAATTTCCCCCTTAGCGTGGCGTATATTTTATTGAAATCGATGAAGAAATAAAATACTTATGGCTATTTTATTTTCCAATGTTCACAAAATGTTTCTTGTAACTGTAGCCAAAAGTCACGTGGTATTGCTACACTGTGTATGGTTGTAAATATATCAGAAAAAATCCTGGGAATCATATAACCTAAGTCAGATTCTCTGCAAGGTAACTTTGCGAACAATCACATCTTTGATGTGATGCTTTGCGCATCTAAAAATAGGATTGTAGTTTGATAGAGAAAAGCACATTCTGACTGTAACTCAATAATTACCATTGGCACAAAGTGGTCAGAATTGTATGCCATTTATCTTTGAAACTTTTGCCAACATTATAGTATAACTTTTAACTGCCTTTTCATTTTTTGCCCTTCACAGAAAGTGGAAGCTGCCATTTTAAACTGCTTGCCTTTATTAACAAAAACAAAAAACAGCTGAGCGTTATATAGTCTTTCATATAGTCTTTCATTATCAGCATTCAAAGTCAAGGTCAATTGCCATTACCTCAATATGAAGGTCATTACCTTTTTTTCAAGGTCATTGCCTTACTTTAAGGTCATAGCCTCTCTTTGAAGGTTGTTGACCTTTGAGGGTCATTGACCTTTTTGAAGGTTTTTACCTTTCTTTGAAGGTCATTACCTCTCTTTGAAGGTCAGATTTTACTTAACTGAATGAAGGTCATCATTAACTTTGAAGGTCATGCACACATTAATGATCACATGTTTATTATATAGATCTATGTTGGCTTGTGCTTTCATTGACCAATTAAACAATTTAGTGCTATAATCATGCTGTCTAGATTATTTGTATGATGGCAGCTTTTTTCTAAATTTGTTGACAATAATTGGTGCTCTAGGAAGAAAAACTGCAGCATTTCATCTGCTATAATGGTGTCACAATTGCACACATCTATGCAGAAAAGTTAACCACAGCATAATTCCTGAGCTTTTCTTGTCTAAAGCTTGTGCTCTATAATTAACTCTTAGTCTATGGAAATAATTGTTGTTAATAGTATGTTAGTGTCTTGCACAACTCGCAGTTCTCAGAAGTAGAGCTTTATAGTTTGTGTAGGTGGATAATCTAAGCATTACAATCCTCGAAAATGTATTTACATAATCAAATTAATATAATAATTCCATAGAAATTAATCTTCTAAAGAAAGCTTTTCATGGAAATTAATTTTCTAAAAATAGCTTTTCATGGACATTAACATTCTATAAATATTATTTCATGAAAATTTATACTCTAAAAATAGATTTTCATGGAAATTAAAATTCTAAAAATAGCTTTATATTGCAATAAATATTGTGAAAGTAGCCTTGCATGAAAAGTTACAAAATTAGTATTTCATGCCTTTGCTAATGATTTTGGAGACAATATTTTAAGTTGTGCAATTTGTTTAGAAAGGTTTGAGGCCGAGTCTTGGTATCCAAGCTTCAGTGCTGTTTATGCAAACTTTATTGGCTATGCTTGCAAATCATATTGTAAATAAAAGAACTCTGGCTTAACATGGCTTAAGTGCTTTTCTCGCTGAAAATACTGTAAAATCTATGTTATTATGCCCCCCATCTATGATGAGGGGGTAAAATGCTTGGCACATGTTGGTTGGTCTGTTGGTAGACCAAATGATTTCCGTTCAATAACTCAAAACCGCTTTGCCCTAGGATCTTTAATCTTTACACAGAGGTTGGTCAGCAACAGTAGATGACTCCTGATTGAATTTGAGGTTAGTAGGTCCAAGGTGGAGGTCGCTGTGACCTTTAACATAACGGCTATTTGGCTGCCATGGGGCATACATGTTTTACAAAACATCTCTTTTTATGCTTCAATTTGCCTGCAAAATATAATACAGAGAATTAGAATACAGATGTTCATGTATTTAATAATTTGATAAGGAGTTAATTTCATTGACTTCTAATGACAGGTGGTTGCTTAATTCAGGTGACAATTGGTATATGTTTGACTAAACATTGTTCTGTTGTTAAATTGGACTGATATATTAAAATGTGTTATTTTATAGCTTCCATGAAGTGTAATTATTTTGGTTATAATCTTTCTCACAAATTATCGTATTGACTTTCCCAACTGTATAAAATATTTGTCAATCCTTGTGACCATATTATACATGTATACTGATTCCCTTTCATACCCTCACTGGGATTTATCAAGAATTAGGTGACAAGATTGAATTATCTAAGTTGTAAGAACTTGTTTCAGTTGTCCTAGATATGACTATCATATTATTATTATACTAAATGCTTATATGTTAATGACCACACAATAATATAGACCTTTTTTAGGTCAATGGTTAGTGCGCTTGCTGTCTAATCTGGCGACCCGGGTTTAAATACCGGTGGAGGCACTCATATGCCTGCCATATTTTAGCAGAAAGCTATGCTCAGCAGCGGCATTGCATTGTTATTTAAAAATAACTTAAAAGTGGTTTAAGGAAGTTGTCTTGTCTCTCTCATATAAACCCTTGTGGTGGTGAATACCATCAGAAATGAGGTGTCAAGAGCAATTTATATTAGTTGTAAAACTTCTTACACAGTCAACAAAACAATAGTATACCAGTAATATGTGTATCCAAAATGATTGCACTAAATATAACAACGAAGGAGCATACCAAGTTTCCCTAGTCGGCTAAATGTTTTACCATCTTCATAGATTACTAAAAAATGCTCTGTGATAAGACCCAATTGTCCCAGCTGGTGGCCTGCCTTGGTATCTCTGAGTACTGGACTGAGTTGTCAGCTAGGAGGTTTTTGCCGGGTAACTGCATAGTCCTTAACATAAATAGCTCACTAGGCTACCATTGGGGGTCATTGTAAATGTCAATGTATACATTTTTACAAACTTCTCTAAAATGTTTATCTTCAGATATTTGACAAAATAGTAAAATTAATCCCTTAAGTTGTGGTAATTTTTTTTGCCAGGTAACTGCGTAGTCCTTAGCATAAATGGCTTACTTGGTTACCATGGGGTCATACTGTCAATGTATGCCTTTTAACAAACATCTCTAAAATGTTCATCTTCAAAAATAACCACCAGGCCTGGCACCAATCAACAGCAACTGGATTTGAAATGACAAAATAGTAAAATTAATCCCAAAAGCTGTGAGAAAATTGAGATTTTACAACATAATGTTGTGCATAGATGATTGACATTTCTAGTTGTCACAAGGTTATAGGTTACACAGCTTGAAGTCTTCATTTTATCTCCCAGTTTATATTATCTGTCAACCATAAATATACCATTTAGTTGATTATCACAATTTTCCTCTCACCATATAATAGACCTGTGATTGTTTCTCTAGAAAACTGCGTGCACTTCCTATCCTCTGGTGTAATTTGCTTATGAAATGCACATAATTTGTCATGGTATAGAAAATCATAGATGCACAAATATTGCCTCCCATGCAATTATGTTTCCTAGCTCATAAGTTGGCCCATGTAATTATAAGGCTTCCGAAAACAGTTTAAACGACATGATTATGTTGGCTTCTGAAGACACACCTCACCTATCCTCTTCACGCCTATTCATGGTATATAAGACCTTTCATACATGCCAGATCTCCTGCATCATGCGTGAGTCTCCTGCATTTGAGACTCTACTCCTGCATGATCGGAGGCCAATTTATCAAAACTCACGCATTTCATAGACAAAGTGGAACCTGACTTTTTTGTTTACATTATGAAAATGATGACAAGTATTAGTTTAAATTGCTACATGAAGCATGCATGGTATTGTCATCAAAGTAAGATAAGTGAAAACAGCATATAAACTTCAATACTTTAAGTCTAAACTTTCAGCAAGGAAAATCTCCTGCATTGTAATGAAATCTCCTGCATTTCCATCACCAATCTCACGCAAAGGGGTCTGCAAAACATGGCATGTATGGACCTTTATGCACTGCATTTCCATTGCATGTTTTTTGAAAACTCTGTATAAGAATATACTTCTTGGAGACATGGTTTTACTTATTCCTTGTATAAAGATAAGACTAATTATCTTAATTATTAATAAACTTAACAAGCTTTCTACATATTCATTTCTTCAATTTTGATATTAAGTAACATTTTATTTATCATTTAAACTATTTTGCTGTGCTAACTGTGTGACATAATATTGTTTTGATATATCTGTTGTTTTTCATTTGAATAACGGTTGCTCTGCGTAGGTTTTATTGCAAATTGCCATTGGTCATTAACGTGTATGCAACCTCACCATTTGTCAATTTAAATCTTAATTGAGAACCAACTAATAAGATTGAGACTAAAATTTAATGTATTTTGAACATCAGACAATTATCGGCAATTACAGCCTCCTCATTGGTCAAGTTAAAAATCTGTATTGACAACCAACCAATGAGATTGAGTCTTGTATTTTGAACATCAGACTACTGTTTGCAAGTACAGCCTATTCATTGGACAATTAAAAAGCCAATCAGAAGCTTGGTGTTGACATTAGACCATTGCCTACTATATATAGCTCTTTTTAATGTGGTATTGAAGTTAGTTTTAATTAGTTTTGTTTATTTTATGAATGTTTTGCAGTTTATTTATAGTGCATTAATAAATTGAATTCATAGTTAAATATAAAAACAAAAATATATTTTTCTCATAAGGCCTAATTTAAAAAAACAACAAGGTTATGATACATAGCCATGTTGGGTTGATTACCAACAAAATCATTCTAGGATGTATAAGACTTAGTGTACTGTATGTTGACAAATATTTGGTACATGTATTGTTTTGCCCAAAAATACCTCTTCCCCATAATTTTTTCCAATTGCCATTGACTCTGTGCATGTATGTATTTATATATATAATAATGCTTGCCTTAAAAGCAGCGCAAAAGTTTGTTTCAGGCCGAAGCTTTTATTTTAAGGTTTGCTGTAAAATAACCTAAAAATAAAAAAACTTTGGCCTTATAGTACTTTTCTTAAATTTATATTTATAGATGAGTAAAGTTAAGTCTTACTTGACCTTCAGTTGTGTGATTTTCTACGTGAAGGTCATATTACAAAGTCAAAGGTTGACTTTGGTGACTATGCATAATTTTTAAATGAAAATCACCACCAACGTATTATATTGGTAAATCCCTGTACTGTACATTATGTTTATATTCCAGGTAAAAAACCTGTACCATACTGTACATTATGTTTATATTACATTATGTTTTTATATTCCGGGTAGAAAACCTGTACCACATGGTACATTATGTAAATATTGGGTAGAATACCTGTACCATACTGTACATTATGTATATATTGGGTAGAATACCCGTACCATACTATACATAATGTTTATATTCCAGCTAAGAAACATTATGTTTATATTCAAGGTAGAAAACCTGTACCATACTGCACATTATGTAAATTTTCCAGCTAAAGAACCTGTACCATACTGTATCATATTTATATTGCAGGTCCTCACGTACAGAATCTTGTACCATGTACACCCAATGAATTACAATGTAGCGGTTCCCACTCTTGCATTCCATTATCTAAAGTCTGTGATAATACGTTTGACTGTGATTCCGGTGAGGACGAATTTGGATGTTCAAATAATAAATGTAAGTACACAGTCTAATCAAGTGTCTTGAAAACCTTACTCCATAGCTCCATTGAAGAATTATGCCAATTTATGCACAAAACTCCCATGTCCGTTACCAGGGATATTTGCAATATATAACATGTGTCGAGGGGAAACAATCCAATTAAAGAAATGGATTTATCTAGACACCTTATCAAGGGAGATCACTCTTGATGTTTGGCACAAAAAGCTGCACTATGATATGTGTAGCCATTCTAGTTTGTCTCTTATCAGAATAATGTAGGATGTGAACGTAGTAAAGGATTAAGGAAAGGATTTATCTAATCAGGACTGTTGGTTTCGCCCACTACACATGGTCTATATGGAATTACAATACCCAGTTAATCATTGTTTAAAAATTAATATTTTTACTTCTTTCAGGTAAAGATGCTAAATGTTCACTATGTGCGGAGCTAGCTACTGAAGGGGCCAAATGTTACTGTGATGAGGGGTCAGTTTGGGACCCTGAATTGTCTAACTGTACAGGTATTCAATATTTGTTTAAGCTCCATAATTATTCAATAATAAAAACATTGGACAAGTAAAGCAGCCTTCGACAGAAACATGAGAGTTGCACAAAGGAGGTGCAAAGAAGGAAAAAAAGTACTAAGGAGCACAAAAAAGCACAAAGGAGCTCAAAGGAGCACGGACAAGCAAAAACAAGTACAGGAAAAGGAAAAGTGACAAATTCACATGAACTTCAATCTCCAACAGCCTGCTGCATCGGTCAGTGTTGCAGGAGTATATGTAAAAGCCAAAAAACAACAATGAATCACAACCTTGCAATTGACAACCACACAAGTTCCACTAAACACCCAATATTATACCTGTATTAAGACAATATTTGTGTCCTTATTTTTTAACCATCACTTTAACCAACCCAATAATAAGACCAGGAGTGATATTCAATACTGATATTACTTGACTTAAGGATAAGGACAACCAATCAGATCACACCAAATTAAAGTCTTGGTCAGTAAAAGGTGATATGATTGGCTATCCCTATTACTGTATTCCTAGATACTTTCGCGGATACAATATTTCGCGTTATTCATACCGTCGGCATATTCGCGGCTACAAATTTTCACGGAATCATAAGGTCCGCGAATTCCGCGAAACTAAAGTCGCTACGGCACAAAGGTATGTTTGACACATCTCGCAATTTTAATTGGACTGTTTGTCATCACCATCCGTGTATACACGATCAAATTCAATTGATTGTGACCTTAACTGACCTGATAACAATTACGATGATCAATTAATCTCTTCATAACAAAGGATTTCATGAAGTGTTTTCACTAAGTGTTATCAACATAAACCAATAAATAGTTATTATTATAAATTAACCACCAAACATATGTTAAACAAATAAATGTGAAATGATTATTGTAAATACCTGTACATTACATAACATATCTTTATTACAGGAATACATTGACTTTAATCATGACAAAAACAAACTTTCGTATGTCGAGGCAAACTGAATGTACCACCGTGCATGTTTACATTGAGCACATTACACGCTACGTCATCAGTGTTTATGTCTACACAGCCTAAAATATGCATGATTCTTACAGGATTGAAAATGATGTTTAAATTGAGATAATTAATGCAATTAATCTTAGATTTTAAAAAGATTGATTTATTGACAGAAGTCCCCACGTCATGTATGCGCAAGTACAAGTATCCTTCGTCGAATTATATTGCGATTTTAGTATGGAGAAGCTAGAAACGTTCGCGGATTCGTTGGAGGTAACATTTTCGCGGCTATTAAACTTCGCGAAACGATACCTCCCGCGAAAGTCGCTAACTTAAAATGCGCGAAACCATTTCTAGGAATACAGTATCCAATTAAATAAGATCAATATTGAATGTCGCCCCTGGCCAAAGTTAAGAACACAATTTCCTTATCAATTTTCTGTGTTAAAGTGTGGTCTTATTCTTGAACTTTTACTGTATTTCAAATTTCAGTCTTATAACATTGTATATTTGTGTTACTTCTTTGTTCATAAATATTAGTATGTTATTTTACCTGAATCAGGCACTCCCTATATGACACTTGGATGTTGTTAAAGGCGATTACAAGGGCTTCGATCTCCATTGTATATTTTCTCATTTCTTCATTATTCATACTTGTCTTACTATTAATTAATGTGTGCTAAATGAAAGTCACGCACCTTAAAACAACATCAAACACATTAAATATTAAACTTGAGTCCTGCTCACAAGAGCCTTTAGAAGTGCTCATGTTGGTTATTTCCTTTGTGATCATTTTTGCTTGACTTTTGGATAGTTTAATCTAATTTTGTGGTAGTTTTTGCCTGTCTTTGTGGTAGTTTTTTGTCTGCCTTTGTAGTAGTTTTTGCCTAACTTTATGGTTAGTTTTGTCTACTTTGTGGTAGTTTTTGCCTAACTTTGTGACATTTTAATCTAACTTTGTGGTAGTTATTACATGTGTTTATGACAGTTTTAATCTAACTTTGTGGTAGTTTTTACATGTACTGGTGGTAATTTTTGCCTAACTTTGTGGTAGTTTGTGCATGTCTTTGTGACAGTTTTAATCTAACTTTGTGGTAGTTTTTACATGTATTTGTGGTAGTTTTTGCCTAACTTTGTGGTAGTTTGTGCATGTCTTTCTGACAGTTTTAATCTAACTTTGTGGTCGTTTTGACATGATTTTCAATGATTTTCAGATTTAGATGAATGTGGTTATGAGAAGTATTGTGATCAGCCGAGCCAGTGTGATAACAGTGCCACTGGGTTTACATGTGGATGTGTGGCCGGATATAAACTCAACAATACTAACTCATGTGTCGCTATCAACGGTAAGTCACCTACAAAACATATTTTTTATGCCCCGGCATCTACCGATGCAGGAGGCGTATAGATATTGTCCTGCATGTCCCCCGTTAGTTGGTTTGTCTGTCCTTTCGTCCGTTCATTTGAAAATATTAACCAAAACTTTCAAGTTCCTGAAACTCTTTGAAGTCCATCAAGGCTTGGCATACTTGTTTACCATCATATGCACCTTACATTGTCAAAGCTATGTAACAATATCCAACATTTTAACAGAATTGTGGCCCCTGATTGACTTAGCTAATTATTATTGACAAGGCTTCCACCGGGGCATAAAAGTTTACTAAACACAGTCTTGTTTCCAATATATTAAAGAGGATGTAATAGTATTTTGACAAACATATTTAATTTCTTAAAATCTTGATCTAATTCTAATTCTATACACTGTTAAATTGCAATTATAAGACATGAAACGATGCCTACACATTCCCTTTAAAGATTTTGTTGTATGAAATGGTCAAGTCATTAAATTTGATTCGGAACTTTGTATACACTCAGAAAAGAAAAAAGAAGGACCGTACGTATAAGTGGCTAAGTTAGCGAAGTTGCCTTATTCTCCCCTTTCTTCCGTCACAATTTGGATGATAATTTTGATTAATCTACTTTTTATGATGAAAATCTACTGTATTGTCATGAAATCTACTGTATTGTCATGAAATCTACTGTATTGTCATGAAATCTACTACTTGTGATGAAAATCTACTGTATTATGATGAAACTTTATTGTATTATGATGAATTCTGCTGTATTTATAATATGATGAAAATCTACTGTTCCATGATGAAAATCTACTGTTCCATGATCTACTGTTCCATGATGAAAATCTACTGTATTATGCTGAAAATGAAAATCTACTGTATTATGATGCAAATCTATTATATTATGATGAAAGTCTACTGTATTATAATAAAAACTTAGCAATAAATGTTTGCTTGTCTAATTGGTTGACATTTATTGTTTTTACACAGAACCAGTTGATGAGGAAGCGACTATATTGATAGCCAACCAATGGGACCATAGACAGTTTACGATCAAGGGAGACAATCTAATACCTAACTATCTAAGAGTCGGTGTGAAGTTAACTACCTTGGATTTTGATCATCGGAAAGGGAAAGTTTACTGGGTAAAATGTGTTGCTTACAAGATTGCTCATG
Organism: Spisula solida; assembly: GCA_947247005.1. Lineage (NCBI taxonomy): Eukaryota > Metazoa > Mollusca > Bivalvia > Venerida > Mactridae > Spisula > Spisula solida. The sequence continues at coordinate 18,325,151 of OX365961.1, forward strand.
TACTTCCTTTGAACCAACCATTCTTACAAATTTTTACTAGGCAGTATTCAGAAAAACCTGTGTCATATCTAATTATATTAAAGGTGCTGCCTCACAGATTGGGCTGAAATTTTTGTATGAGGTAATTTTTCTACCTAACTATGTATTTATGTAATAGAAAGCCACTGGCGGTTGCTTTATGAAAGATTTATGGCAAATTGGCAATTTAAACCACTCTTGATATCAGGCACTTGTTATAAAAAAGCACAGGGTTTCCTTCCAACATGCTTAGTGAATTAATGTAATTCACACGTGATCTAACTAGGGGTGGGCCGATGCATCGAAATATCGATGCATTGCGATTCCGAGTGTCCCGATAGTATGGATCGATAGTAAAAGTCTCGATCCAATAACTATCGCCGATAGTTAGCTCAACAATCGATAGTTACGATAGTTCCCGTTTTATAAATAAAGTTTATTATTAATTTAAAACAACTTCCGTTTTCGTTAAAAAACTAATTGTAAATAACCAAAAGTATCAAAACAGCCACAAATTGGCACAATGGACCAATATAGCATTAATTTTATAAATCTATTTCTGTCGAATTCATTTTAAATCATTTCCACAAATAGTAGATTTTTATGTTGTACAAAATGTAATATCTTATACAGAGCAAATTTGCATTTACAAGTTTATATCTGGTTTTCAAATCTTGGCAATAACTATTGCAATAGTATCGCAATAGTTTCCAGCAATACAATAGTATCGCAATAGTACTTTCAGCAATACCAATAGTATTGCAATAGTCAAAATTTAACTCAATAGTCACCCCTAGATCTAACTGTAACATCAACAAACTACAGCGTAAACACCAGTGAGGCATGTGGTTCATTTTGCAATTTGTTTACACCGAATGCAAACAAATTTCAGACAATTTAAGTAATATTAGTATTAATACCCTATAGAAATTTGAATGTAGAAATACTGAATAATTACAAAATGCCGATGTTTTGAAAGTTAATTTTTATGTCAGTGTGGTTGTTTATGGCATATACAGGTACCTATACCAAAATAACACGAATATTTGACAATTTTATTTTAGCTATTTACCAATATGTGAGGCAGTACCTTTAAGGAAAAGAATAGTCTTTGTGATTTTAATCAGATTAAATACAAAAGCTTGAAAAAAACTTGTGTCATACCAAAGAGGAATAATACCAGAATTTCCTTTGCTTGATGCTATGACAGCATAAAAACATGGACGCCTTGCTTCTCTTCTCTCACCTTTAGGGTGTTGAATAGCATCAGGAATGAGCTGTTGTCAGGGTAGTTAATATAAGGCCAGAGCTTTTTAATTTTTTGTTACTCGGACATTTTTCAGAAAAAAATCCACAGGAGGAGGGAAAAAAATAAAAACTCCCAAAATATAGCTTCCACAAGCTGGTGGTGGTAGAATAGTCAATGACGGTCTGATTGAAAGCAATCATCTCTCAACAACAGTGTTAGTTTTCAAGGAAACAGCCAATTTATCTTAAGACTAGGACACTGCAGTGAAACACTAATATAATAAAACTTATTATTAACAAATTAATGAAATAATAATACAAGGCTGGTTCATTTATCATCAAAACCTTATATGCAATTTTGTTTTTTTCCAGTTTTTCAATTTTTATGCCCCCGTATCGATAGATCGGGAGGCATATAGTGATTCACCTGTCCGTCCGTTCGTCCGTCCGTCCTGGTTAACCCAAATTGACTGTTTCTTCTAGCATCATTATGGCTTGCTACAAAGCTTCCAAACTTGCATGGATGTTTTATATGAACACTCTCCACATGCCTGTATCACCTGACCCCATTTTGACCTTCACCTTGACCTAATTTTGGACTTAGACTTATTAATGGACAAGGCTTCCACAGGGGGCATAAGCGTTTATTGAACGCAGTCTTGTTTTTTTTTTGAAAATGCCAAAATATTGGACAGGAGGGTCCAAGTAACGAAAAATAAAAGAACTCTGGCCTAAGTTGCAGAACTTGTTTGACAGTCTGCCACAATAAATTTAGATTAAATGTTTGAAGAAAAAAAATGTTTAGCTCTTTAACTTTAGCTCGATTTTCAAAGAAAAAGTCGAGCTATTGTCGTGACTGGATTGTCTGTGTGTGCATGTGCGTCTGCGTTACTTTTTAAATTTTGACTCACAGATGAGTAAGGGTACAATGTACTAGTAAGTACGAGAGAGTCGAACGTATAGCACTCGGAGGCGGTGCTCTTGTTATATTGCGGTGTTAGAGCAACACTCTAGTACCAAAATAGCTTTAATTCTTGGTCGAGTTCTAAGTCATTTATTTATGATATTGTGAATAATTTTAGATCATGTATGAACCAAGTACAGGGAAATCAACGTTACAATCTGCATCAGCCAAATCCTCTCAGTCAGATGTTACGACTATACCTGTCAATAACTACCTAACTTGTAAGTACTCAAATAGTCTTTCAGGGGCGTAGCTAAGTCGAAATCAATGTGTAGGCCACGTTATTTTAGGGGGGTTCGGGGGCATGCTCCCCCAGAAATTTTTTAACTTCTATCTCGTCGCAGGTGCATTCCTAGCCGTTTTCAGACTAAAAAAACAAGAACAACCACGACTCTCAATTGTGATAGGGTAAATATAATTCGTCAAAATATCCGATTTTTTTAAATTATAAACTGTCGTATGTGTTCTCTAGGCTTTTAGTCTGGATTTTCAGACTTAATATCAATAACAGCCCAGGTGAGTTTGACACTCCTATACCCCATACCCCCATTGATTTTTATTGCATTTTGATTTTTTGACTTTCTGTGAAAAAGTGTAGGCCGCAGCCTATATGGCCTATAGGAAGGTACGCCCCTGTATTTGCTACCTTCACAACCTCATTAAAATCAGACCCTAGTCTTATTACGCTTTACTTCTTTACACTGATATATCAGCGTAAAGGAATGGAGCGAATGTTAGAATCTGATTTTAATAAGATTGCTTCCTTCGTTCATTGTATACAAATATAAGGGGATTTAGCTCAGTGGTAATGCACTGGACTGTCAATCCAGAGGTCCTGGGTTCAATTCCTGACATCGTAACATGACATTTCTGATACTTTTCTAAAATATTTCACGCTATATCTGACCGAATGGTCTGTATGGGTGCTATACACTGAGCACATTAAAGAACCAGGCTGTTTAGCTAGACGCACTTCTGCAGCACCGGACATGCCTGTATCTAATGTCTCTCTCTCCCTTCAGGGGCTTTCTCTCAGTCTGTCCCTCTGGTCAGATCATGCTGTATCTGCACTGGTAGAGGATGCACCTGCGCCCTGTGGCTGAAACACAATAATGTAAAGTGCCTTTGAATGTGCATTCGATTGAAAAAGGCGCTATATAAATCTGGTATATTTATTTTTAGTCCCCTACCGGTTTTTGACCGGAAGGGACTATAGGTTTGCCCTCCGTCCATCCGTACGAATGCACCGGTAGTGTGGGGTGTGGAACAATAGGCTATTTTTAGATTCCATTCATTCCGTCACTTGTGGGGTGCAAAATGCTACTTGTGGGTTGCAACCAAACAAAAGAAAGAACAAAAGAAAACCCCACAAATACCATCTCATGAGTACGTCCGTCAGTCCGTCCGTCAAAAAATCTGGATCCTGACATAACTCAAACAGTTTCCAAACTAGGTTTATGAAACTTGGTATGTGGATAGAGGGCAATATGGGGATTATGCACGTCTAAAAATATTTTGATTCTGACAAAAATTGTGGTTGCTATGGCAACAGAAACATTGAAAATGGCATCAAACCGGTAGGGACTTCTGTATTGCTTGCAATTCTTAATTACTTGTTTTATTTAAGTACTCCCATTGTTTGAGAAGACCTTTTCAGAAGATTGCGACTTCAGCAGTTAACATCAGTCTTCAATCTATCCAATTATCAGCTTAAAAGTATCTCTCCCCGTATACAATTATGTGATTTGCACATCTACTGAAACAAACGATGTGCTAAATATTGGTGAAGCTACTTTCGAAATCCTTTAGAATGGGTGAAACGACGAAACTGGCTTAATAACTGTATACAAAGTGTTGAAAGCACGAAAATCTCTGTGTAAATATTGTTTCATAACAAGAAAACCTATCGTGAAACCTTTGACCTTATGAAAGTATATTTACTCAGATTTATGAATGCCCAAGGTATTCAATTTGCAAATAATAGTGAAAATAAAAAGATTACAAATTACATATTATAATATTCAACTTACAGTTTCTTAAAATATATGATAAGATTTGATTTGTATAATTGTTTTTCAGCTGTCGAAAGTTTTGCCAGAGATTGGGTACGTGGTAACTGGTACTTTGCCGACCTAAAGTTGAAACGTGTGTCCATGTGTACGGAAGATGGCACGTATTGTAACAATATAGCTACGTCCGACAGCACTCCTGCATTAGTGGGACCTCAAAGTATTGCCCTGGACCCTGTACAAGGGTATGTTGGTTTATTTCGTTTGAACAAGAAAAATATTTAAAACCTTCCAATAATTAAACAAACCTATTTGTTTGAGCAGAACTGATTACTAAAGATGTACAGATCTTTTATTACACATGCTTTTCAAAAACAAAGTTTACAAAGTATGCAAATACTTAATTTTATGCAATCACCTCAAAAAATAATTTTAGCATTAAAGCAGATAACATAAACTCGGACATGGGAAGGCAGCTCTCGACAAAAATAGCTGAGCTCGAAAGCCACAAAGAGCATTAATATTAAAAAATATTAATAATAAAAATCTGTACATTTTTAGCCATTTTCGGATAATTTGATATTTTTCATAAGCCACAAAGAGCATTAATCTTAAAAAATATTAATAAAAAAAATCTGTACATTTTTAGCCTTCTTCAGATAATTTGATATTTTTCATAAAAATTTACACTAGAAGGTACGGCATGTATACACATTTGATAGCAATTTTAATGAAATAAAGTATGACTGTAAACATACTGCTTTGTTCTCTTTATAATTTAAGTTGTTTGTTGTTTTAGGTATGTTTATATTGCGGACTGGGATGATTCCATGAGCCAGATTCTTCGTTGTAAAATGAACGGGGAAGATCTCAAAGTTCTGATTTCATCGAAGACAATTCGACCACTTGGACTGAGTATTGACCTTGCCAATCGTCATTTATACTGGTCAGACATGGAACTTAACGTTATTGAAAGAATTGATTTGTCGGGAGACAGTAAAACAAGACGGATTATTGCCATCGGACAAATGGTAAGATTTAGAAACAAATAATTGACAAGGATGTACAACATCATGTTAAGAAAGCATTTTATTTAGTTTTCGACATTGGTTGACTTCTCCAGATTACATAGGGTATATATTTGTTTAAGAAAATCATGAAACAAGAGAGAAAAGATAGATCAAACTTGATATGCTGGTTGGCACAGACCATGTGGACAAACCCTTTTGATTCTAAGGTCAAAGGCCAAGGTCACAGTAACTAATACAAAATTACTAGATTCAAAGGTCAAGGTCACTGTAACTTATATAGAATAACTAGATTCTATGGTCAAAGGTCAAGGTCATAGTAACGAATACAGAATGACTACAGTCAATGGTCACAGTAACTTATACCAAATGACTAGATTCTAAGGTCAAAGGTTGAGGTCACAGTAACTAATACAAAATGACTAGAGTCTAAGGTCAAAGGTCAAGGTCAAAGTAACTAATACAGAATGACTTGAGTCTAATGTCAAAGGTCAAGGTCACAGTAACTAGAGTCTAAGGTCAAAGGTCAAAGTCACAGTAACTAATACAGAATGACTAGAATCTAAGGTCAAAGGTCACAGTAACTAAAAAAGAATGACTTATTTTGCTGCCAGTAGTTGGGAAGGGATACATGTTTTACAAACATTCTCTTGATTCAAAAGAGAAATACATTTAATTATGTAGCCACAAATCTTTGATGAGGGAGAATAGTTTTGCTCAACTCTGTCAGTCTGTATGTCAGTCGGTAGACCAAACTGTTTGGTCAGCAACAGTAGATGTCTCCTATTGATTTACTTCACAATGAGTAGGTCAAGGTTGCCATGACCTTGATCATTACTGACTATTGGAATGTTATGGGAGCATACATGTTTTACCAGCATCTCTTGCTGAGGGTGGATTGGAGTTTGTTGTCCATGACTGTGTCATCCACGAAATCGGCAAAAAAATGAATACTGACGAATATTGAAATAATTACGGTACTTTTATAAGTGTTTTTTTTCAGGTTGAGTATATACACGGGATCTCTGTGTTTGAGAATTATCTGTACTTGAGTGACAGACATGAGAAGCAGATAATCAAGATTCACAGATACAATTATTCGGAACCAGCCGTTACCATGGAAACGTTAGCTCGTCCTGGACAAATACACATATACCACCGACAGAAACAACCAGGATGTATGTATATATTGTACACTAAATAAGCCCCCCATCTTTGATCAGGGGGTATATTGCTTTGCACCTGTCAGTTGTCGGTTGACCAAATGGTTTCTGTTTCATAACTCAAGAACGCTTTGCCCTATGATCTTCAAACTTTACATGGAGGTTGGTCATGAACAGTAGATGACCCCTATTGATTTTGGGGTCAGTATTATTTCCGACTATCATGCTGCCATGGGGACATACATGTTTTGCAAACATCTCTTGATAAAATGTCTTTACATTTATGAATGCTTCCATGCACCCTTACTTGAGACTCAGCCTATTGGGTCATTCCAGAACTGCTTGTCGGCCCATATTCTGGTTAAAATGACTGTGTTTCGAGTCTCCATATGACACAGAATCTTTTGTTGGATCGGAAGCTAAAAAATTTAAAAGTTTAAAAAAAGGGTCCTTCAATTTTGGAATAATCCGAAATCTGGATTTGCTGCTATAGAAAGAATGAACTTTTCTGCAGAATATTAAAGCTATTTGATGAAAAGAATTGCCAAGTTATTGTCATTTGAAATTTCACAAGCTGAATCTTAACACTAGAACAATGTTTGAACTGAGTTTTGGTGTTGGGATATGTGTTTATGGTACCTGAAACAGACTGGTGACTGTTTTTCAGGATTGGGCATTATGCCTTCGTAGGAACCCTGAAACAGACTGGTGACTGTTTTTCAGGATTGGTCATTATGCCTTCGTAGGAACCCTGAAACAGACTGGTGACTCTTTTTCAGGATTGGGCATTATGCCTTCGTAGGAACCCTGATAAAATTTATTTATTAACTATCAGTTGTTGTTACAAATGATTGATATAAATGATAACTAACTATCAATACAAGTATTGCACAGAGAATTTGACTTGATCCTGACCTTTATGCATGAATATATAACAAGGTTCTTGGGTTGAATATATAAATGTCCGTGAGTAAATCTTGCAATGTCAGTCCTTATAGATTTGTGTTGGTATTACACCATTAGTGTTTGCATGATACTTCTCGCTTATGAAAACATAAAACCAGGCCCCTATCTCCCGAGCATCTCAAGTAGAAATCTCAACTCAAATTGAGATTTCGCTCAAGTCAAGAGTATAAATTTGAGATTATTCTTAAGTTTGTGCTCAAAATTTTTTACTGTAATAAACTCAGAACAATGTATCTGTTTTGTGGTGCGAACTTTGAGTCTGGCCTCGTATGCATTTGCAATTCATAAACTATGTTTCTTTGTACAATTATATTGTATATAATGTACAATCTCTCGGATAATTAGGGAGGTTGTGCTTAACATATAATATCAGTACATAAACCGTAAATTTTCTAAAAAAAATACCGTCTCTCCCGAATCCGGGCCTAAATTTGTCTCATACATACATACATCTGTTACATATATAAAAGATTTTTCTAATTTGGTATAATATCATATCGCATACTTTCCCGTCATATATCACCATGCTATTTATGTAATTGTATTAGTGTTGCTTTGTAAAAAGTCCTTTTCAGGACTAAATATGCAAATAAACTATATTCTATTCTATTTGTATGGAAATTATCTCATAGACACATAACAGTATTTGAGAATAATCTCTAAGATTGAGATGCTTCGGGAGATTGGGGCCAGGTTTATAGATATAGACAATGTATCAGCTGTTAAATTATGCTAACAGAAGGTCGAGAGTCGGGTCTAATTCTCTGTACTATAAATGTATACATGTAATAATTTTGACAACAATATACTTATTCCAGTGATCGCAGACGATCCGTGTCTGACTGCAGCTTGTGATCACATCTGTACCATAGAAAACAACAACAACATTTTGAACGCTAAATGTATGTGTGCTGCAGGATACAAGATGGTGGACGATAAATGTGAAGGTCAGTTTTTACGTCTCATATCATTTGTTGTTTTAGGTATGTATATATATTACGGCCACAAAACATGGCTGAACCACTATAATACTTTGTTATACTTGTAAGCGAGAAGCCAAGCTGTTGGTGGTAGAATAGTCAATGACGGTCCGATTTAAAGCAATCAACACTTAACAACAGTGTTAGTTTATAAGAAAACAGCCAATTTATCTTAAGACTAGGACACTGTAGTGAAACACTAATATAATAACACTTATTATCAATAAATTAATGAAATAATAATACAAGGCGGGTCCATTTATCATCAAAACATTATATGCAATTTTGCTTTTTTCCAGTTTTTCAAATTTTTTTTTTGGAAAATGCCAAAAAATTGGACAGGAGGGTCCGAGTAACGAAAAATAAAAGAACTCTGGCCTTACTGTCAAAGATTAGGAATTTGATAATTCATCTATTGTTGTTGTATTACAGTTGAGGAGGCTTGTGATGAGTTTTGCAGTGAAGATAGACCTAAATGTACAGGACCTGCTCATTCACATTACCCGGATACTTGCTCACTAAGTATGTTTTGTCAGGTTTGAAACCTATTTGCAGGGCAGGGGTGTAGCTTGGTCTAAATCAATGTGTAGGCCAAGTTATTTTATAGGGTATGGGGGCATGCTTCCCGGAAAATTTGTAAATTCTGTATCGTCCCAGGTGCATTCTTAGCAGCTTTAAGACTAGATTCCAAATAAACATAAATTTCCTTATTGTAGGGGCGTGCAGGGCCTGCTCCCCCGATTTTTTTTAATTATATACTGTCGTATGTAAATTAGTCTACTCTCTGATTTTTGTATCCTTGATTCTAAGTCTTGTGTTGTTTCCTAATATTACTGTCATGTAAATTGCTGTCACAGGTCTTGATAGAAAGAGTCAAGGTCATGTAAATTGCTGTCCCAGGTCTGATAGAAAGTGTCAAGGTCATGTAAATTGCTGTCACAGGTCTGATAGAAAGAGTCAAGGTCATGTAAATTGCTGTCACAGGTCTGATAGAAAGAGTCAAGGTCATGTAAATTGCTGTCACAGGTCTGATAGAAAGTGTCAAGGTCATGTAAATTGCTGTCCCAGGTCTGATAGAAAGAGTCAAGGTCATGTAAATTGCTGTCCCAGGTCTGATAGAAAGAGTCAAGGTCATGTAAATTGCTGTCCCAGGTCTGATAGAAAGAGTCAAGGTCATGTAAATTGCTGTCCCAGGTCTGATAGAAAGTTTCAAGGTCATGTAAATTGCTGTCCCAGGTCTGATAGAAAGTGTCAAGGTCATGTAAATTGCTGTCCAGGTCTAATAGAAAGTGTCAAGGTCATGTAAATTGCTGTCCCAGGTCTGATAGAAAGTGTCAAGGTCATGTAAATTGCTGTCCCAGGTCTGATAGAAAGAGTCAAGGTCATGTAAATTGCTGTCACATGTCTGATAGAAAGAGTCAAGGTCATGTAAATTGCTGTCACAGGTCTGATAGAAAGAGTCAAGGTCATGTAAATTGCTGTCACAGGTCTAATAGAAAGTGTCAAGGTCATGCAAATTGCTGTCACAGGTCTGATAGAAAGAGTCAAGGTCATGTAAATTGCTGTCACAGGTCTGATAGAAAGAGTCAAGGTCATGCAAATTGCTATCACAGGTCTGATAGAAAGAGTCAAGGTCATGTAAATTGCTGTCACAGGTCTGATAGAAAGAGTCATGGTCATGTAAATTGCTGTCCCAGGTCTGATAGAAAGAGTCATGGTCATGTAATGCTGTATAACTTTATGGAGCATGTTGCCTTACCAAAATGCTACAGCGCTATCAAGTGCTTTCCTACACCTATGCTCTACCAGCGAGCAGTGCTTCCCAATAGCAAACTTTTCCTCAGTACTTTGTTCGGCGAGCGCTTACCGTGCAATTTCTTGTGCAACAGACCGCTTAGGTAGCATATACAATTTGGCTCAATCTCAAAATTGTCCTTCTGGTTGAAATATTGAGATTGTGTAAATTTATATTTTGATCCATATTTCGGTTTCCAGTTCTATGTCCTCCTGATAAAACATACTGTACCGCAGCCAAGGCTTGCTTACCTACTTCCTGGTGGTGCGATAAATCTGTTGACTGTCCGAGCAGAGACGATGAAGATTTCTCGTGTCGCTACAAGGAATGTGACGTGACGGAGTTTGAGTGTGCGTCAGGACGATGTATCGACATGTCAGATAAATGTAACGGGAACGACGATTGTGGCCCCTTTGACAACAGCGATGAGGTAAAATATTGTGATTATATCGTGAGCATGTATTATTTAAAGCCCCGTAAAGCCTTAAGCGGCTATTTTCAAAAAGCAATAATAGCTTGGTGACCTGTCTGCAGAATGATGCATTTTGAGCACTTTAGTTGAGTCCTATGGAAGTAAATGATTTGTGTACGATGGAAGTAAACGAAATACAGCCTCCAGTTGGTTTGTTTTTACAAAATAACAAATTGTAAACTATAGTCTAAGGGAAGCAACTCTTGCAAAATTAGTTTTTTGTCTTCCATATATTTTACATAATCCACGAGTTTTATTAAGCGTTGATGACATTGCTTGTACTACATTTTTAGGTTGGTTGTAACAACATATCCTGCGATACTGAGAATTATTTCCGATGTACAGAACAAGGTGCTGAATGTATAATAAAAGAATTCTTGTGTGATGGACATGATGATTGTGTAAATGGCTCAGACGAGGATCCAGCCATTTGCTATGGTATCGTACATTTTCAATCAATATCTTTTGTAAAAAATTAAGTATTTCATAATCAATTTTTATTTTTTGAAATTAATTATCAAACTGTTCTTCAAACGTATAATGGAAATCTATTTGTCATGAAAACTGGTAATGAATTACAATTTTTTAGTTTCCCCGACCCCTCAGATTTGGATCTTTATTCTTAACCCCCTACCCCCTTTTAAGAATCGTCCTTTGAGATACAGTCAGGCCCCGATCTCCTGAAGCATCTCAATCTGAGTTAAATCTCATCTCAAATAGTGTCATGTATCTGAAGTAATTTCCATGTAAATCAGATCCGTAACTTCGGGAAAAGGATTGGCTCTAAGGGCTGGGCCGGTCGGGCTGGAGTAGGAAGCGGGTCTGGTACGGGCACGGGTTGGGCGAGGCCTCACGGTCGAGCTCGAACCGTTCGCCCAAGCCTCCCCGTGGACTGCCTCAGCTTGCGGGCGGCGGATTTCGGTCTGTCGTCTCCGCTTCGTCCGGCGACTAACAGCCGACTAAGAACTGGTACGGACTAGGGGAATCCGACTGTCTAATTAAAACAAAGCATTGCGATAGCCGTCACCTGGTGTTGACGCAATGTGATTTCTGCCCTGTGCTCTGAATGTCAAAGTGAAGAAATTCAACCAAGCGCGGGTAAACGGCTGATAATTATTATCTTTTCTTTTCTAGACAGGGGCCTACGCTAGTTTTTGGAATATTTTTAAACATCATTAAAAAATAAAAGAAAATTTATGAGCTGCCGAATATCGCATTTTAAATTTTTTTGTTATTCTATTGGCAGCCATTTTCTAGTATCTTTGCTTCAGTGCGGGATTTTAACACAAATTTTTAGATCCATTAGTGAATTCAAACTCTGACCAAATCACGTGACATGTGTTATCATAAACCGGATCTTATCCGTTGGGCTTCGCCCAACGTATAGTCCGCTATCAATCAACAACGAGTGTTAGATTCTGTTTATCATATGACATCACTAACACATAAAAATACACATATTTTGGGTGAAAAAACGGACTCCGTTATATAAATGACGCCTAAAACAACTTCATTTAAGGCATATAATGACATCATTTAGGAGAGAAAGTGAATTTACATACTCCTTATACAAACCCGGATACAAGGAAAGTCATGTTATAAAAATGGTATATTAATCATGAGTACCAGATGTTATACATTTTTATAGCAGATTCTCCTGTGATGCCATGTAATGACGAAATAGAATTTCGATGTCGTTCTGGTGAATGTATTGCGGCGTCATGGCAATGTGACAGCGATGAAGATTGTATGGACGGGACGGACGAAGATGAAACACATTGTAGTGAGTTTCAGAGGGATTAAGATTTATTTCCTTCCTTTTGCTATCAGTAATTTGAAAAAGGCTATAATTTTAAAGGGAGAAATTCCCAATGAACATTTAAAAAAAAAATTCAAAATCGCACATAAAATGACAGTGATGAACATTTTTGACAAGAGGTCAAGCATAAAAGTTTACAGAAACCAGTAAACAGTCACATGTAATCTCTTTTCCTGTTTTATTTGGCCTTTCTGCCTCATGAAAATTTCCAATTTCAAGTTGTCACGATGCGTAAATTCCCAATCTGAACGGACCCGGACCCTTACCCAAAGAAGCAAAAAAAAATCCCTGGATTTAGATTTTTTTTAAACGTACAATTTACATGACAAAAATGTATCAAAACATACATTAAAACAATAAACAAGCATGCATGCAGTTTCATCTCTTAACTCAAACATCTGTGTTGTTTCGCTATGACGATTGTATGGGCAGGTTGGATATAGCACCTTAAATTTACTCCATTACCTCCTGTTCAATTAAATATAGTTGGCATGGATTACATCTTTTTGAAAGCGCTACGAAGCACTTTTCTTAGCCAATGAAGTCCTGATTTTATTTTATTTAGTTAAAAATAGTACTTGTATAGCTCCTTGGTGTGAAAAACTTCTACTCTGAAATCACATAGCCTCAAATTTTGATATTTTTAATATTTCAATATTGCCCTTGTTTTTAAAACTGGTCTCTTGTCCGGGGGGTTACTTGTTTGAAGTGCAACAATTCATAGTGCCATTAAAGCCCATTAGTTTAGAAACAGAAAATATCTATTTTTAGAAATTAATAATTTATGTTTATTTTTAGAAACCAAATCAATTTGTAAGGATCTAGAAATATCTATTTTTAGAAATTAATAATTTATGTCTATTTTTAGAAACCAAATCAATTTGTAAGGACCTAGAAAGACCATGTGACACAGGTGAACGATGTATTCCGGAAGCATGGTTCTGTGATGGGGACCCGGATTGTATCGATCGATCGGACGAGTCGGATAAACACTGCCCTGGTAAAATTCATAGAGGATCTATCATCAGTTATCAATGCATAATTACAAAATTTTATTAAACCTACTATAGAAGACGAATTTCATTTTCTATTTATTTGTCCATTTTATGCTGAAATTAGAATTAAATACATACCTGATATATTTTGTAAACATCCTAGTCTGTCTAAGTTTAACATTCTGCTAGCTGCTAAAAACAGTACCATAATGAGGAATTTGTCTATGTAATTGTTTCATGCTTTTGAAAAAAGAAATCTTTTATAATATTTTGTTACTTGACCATTGCATAGTTTTGTATGTTTTGTGTATATATTTTGTACATGTGCTGGAGGCCATTTGTACAATAAATATTTGAATCTTGAATCATTAATTCTGAATGCAAACTTCTGATGCAACAACTCGAAAAATGTGATTAAATAAAAAAATGGGATGTTTGTTTTGGCCCCTTAAACATTTGTAATCTCAATTATCAACCTATTAAAGTATTGTAGTGGATAAAAACCAAACCTGTACCCTGCCAATTATACCATTTCTTCTTATCCCAATGTTTTGGGTACACAGTACATTATTATACCCCCAGATACATGGGGGCTATATTGGAGTCATGTTTGAGGATGGTTGGTTGGTTAGTTGGTTGGTTGGTCTGTTGGTCGGTTGGTCCGTATAATTTTGTCCGCGCTATTTCTCTGTCACCATTGGTCGGATTTTAACGAAACTTGGTATGAATGATCAGTACCTAGTCTGGTTGTGCATATCGTCGGCACATGTTGGTCGGATCAATTTTAAGGTAGTTATGGCCCTATGTTTTTTTACCCTTATAAATTTTGTATGCGCTATTGCTCTGTAACCATTGGTCTGATTTTAACAAAACTTTGAATGAATGATCAGTACCTACCAAGTCTAGTTATGCATATCATCGGTGCATGTTGGTCGGATCAATTTTAAGGTAGTTATGGCCCTTTGTTTTTTTACACTTATAAATTTTGTCCGCGCTAGTTCTCTGTAATCAATGGTCAGATTTCATGAATGATCAGTACCAAGTCTAGATGTACATATGTGACTGTGTCCAGCAGTTTCTGGGGGTATTCATCACATTCAGTGATATTTCTTGTTCCAGTTAATAAAGTAAAATTAGCATTGAATAATTTCGATATTTTGATGATCATTTTAAAACTTTGTATTTTAGATGCCAATTACACATGTATATTTCCACGAATAAAATGTGAGAAGCGTGGCATACATGTATGTTTAACATTAGAACAGCTCTGTGATGGTACTTCAGACTGTGATAACCAAACGATCGATGAAGGACCAATTTGTGAAAGTTAGTTGTGTATTTCATATTTCATCCTACACATAAACTCCCTTAAGGGCCCCACAGATTAGAGATTCATCATTTAATTTATTTTATTCAACTTACACTTGCCAGAATTATGTCCCTTTGTTGAAGACAGGCTTTTGTGTTAAAAACCCTGTAATTTCTGTTGTATAATTATTATGTTATCACATAAGACCTTTTCGACTGGGCTGTTTTGTGGAGCAGGCTACAGACTGGTTCCTGTGACTAATATCACAATAGTAGTACTGTGGTAGAACTGTGAGTTTGGGGGTGGGAATCAGACCATAACCTGCTCCACGAAACAGCCCAGTCGAAAAACCCAATAGTGTGCTCTTGGCCAATCAAAATGTCTGAATTACTCATGAATATTAATGAGGTATCATTATATGTTATCACATGGTGTGCTCTTGGCCAATCAAAATGTCTGAATTCCTCATAAATATTAATGAGGCATAATTTTATGTTATAACAATCATGGTATACTCTTGGCCAATCAAAATGTCTGAAATGTTCATGAATATTAATGAGGTATAATAATATGTTATCACATGGTGTACCCTTGACCAATTAAAATGTCTGAATTGCTCATGAATATTAATGAGATATCATTATTTGTTATCACACGGTGTGCTCTTGGCCAATCGATCTGTCTGAATTGTTCATGAATATTAATGAGGTATAATGATATGTTTATTTGCAGGTAAGATGTGTACAATCAGTAACTGTAGCAGTACGTGTCATAATGCACCAGTTGCGCCAGGTTATATATGTACATGCCCTGTTGGTGAGAAACTCGACACAGACAAAAAGACATGTATACTGGCAGTGGCTGCGGACAAGTTATGTGAACAATGGGGTATATGCGGACAAAAGTGTGAATTAGACAAGTCCTTGCCAAATGGATATCAGTGTACATGTTTAGATGGATTCTTCCTAGAGCCTGATGGATTTACATGCAAACCATTAGGTAAGTGCCCCTCACCTAAAGACCACCTCAATAATACAGGAGTCCTACAGTTCCTGAATAATCCGGAAAAATCTGGATTGACTGCATGAGAAAGGGCACATTTTTCTGTAGAAAATACAATTCATTTGATGAATAAATTCAAAGTTTTGACAAAGTTATGGGCATTTGAAATTTCATAAGCTGAATTTTAGCAGAAGAACAATGTTTGAACTGAGATTTGGTGTAGGGGTGTGTGCTAATATCACCCATAACAGACTTTCAATTTGTTCTCAGTAGAACCTCTGATAGTAAGACTTATCTCAATATTCAGACTACCTCAAAATAAAGACCACAATTTTCCGGTCCATTGCCACTGTGTCATGCTCCGCTATAGCCTAGTGTTAGAACATCAGCTTCGAGTCCCGGAGCTTCCGGGTTCCATCACAGGCAGTGACATAAAAAAGATGAAATAAAAATAGTACCCAGTTGTTCCCTTGCTAGATGTCATTTTGTAGACCATATTGAAGCTTGGTGTAACAACAAATATGTTATCTACTATAAATAAAGTTCTTACTTACTTACAAACTTACTTACTGTTATATAAGTTGTTCTAGCCCCTTGTTTAAGTAGGTCATTAGAGCTAAAATTAATTTTTTCAGAGTTTTGATAATTGGTTAACGATAGTAATGATCTTTATAATTATGTCCCTTGGATCAAAATTGTGCTTACAAAGGCTATGGGACTCCAGTGAGTGATTTAGTGCCATCTTCTATTTCTTAACTTTATTTTTTCAGAGAGTAACCCTGTGTATGTTGTATATTCTAATCGTCATGAGTTACGACGAGTTGACGTGGCGGCCCATAATGCTATCTCACTGAGGTCCGGCTTAAAGAACACGATAGCGCTGGATTTCTACTACAGTGACGGGGTACCAGTCTTGTTTTGGACCGATGTTATGGAGGATAAGATATACAGGGGAACAATGTCTGGAAACAGTATGTACAATAGGCCTAAAAAATGTTTTATTTCGAGTATCATTCCACGAGGTCCGGGTTTGCGTAAAAGAAGTCCAACTTCGCTTCAAAAAGCACTAAATTTTTAATAAAAAAGCGAAAATATCTGAAATTTCAGCAAATGTTTTGGCAGGGTTGGGATACCGAAAACAAACAAATTTTGTATGTACTGTATAGTTATTGGGGTATGTCCTTGGACATATGAGTGGATGTCAAATTGCGAGTGAATGTCAAACTGCGAATGGATGTCAGACTGCGAGTGAATGTCAAACTGCGAATGGATGTCAAACTGCGAGTGGATGTCAAACTGGTTGTATCCGCTCAATAACAGAGTTATCTTTCCTTATGACCCGACAAGTTCTACTGAATTTAGTTCCATGGTTTTGAAAGTGTGTAGTTCTATACATTAATGTTATGAAGATTTTTTATGCCCTGGCATCTACTGATATGGGAGGCATAAAGTGATTGTCCGTTTTTCTGTCTGTGTGTTCCGTTGAAAATGTTAACCAAAACTTTCAAGTTGTTGAAACTCCACTTTTTTCAAAGTCCATAAAGGCATTGCTTTCAAACCTCTGAAATACCTCACATTGTCAACACCATGTATCACTATCCAACATTTCTACAGAATTATGGCCCCTGATTGACTTAGCTGGTTATTATGGACAAGGCTTCCAACTGGGCGTAAGCGTTTATTGAACGCAGTCTTGTTCTCTTTTGACTTTGTAATATAATATATTGTTACAGGGGTATTTGCATGGCTTTATTTCAGGTTTGATCAATGAGGAAGCTATCATCACTGCAGGGTTAGCTACGACAGAGGGTGTGGCCATAGATTGGGTAACAGAGAATTTATACTGGGTAGAGAGTAGCTTAGATCAGATTGAAGTATCGAAAGTGGACGGTTCGAAGAGAACGACTCTGGTTGCGGGTAATATGACAAGTCCTAGAGCCATTGTTGTCGATCCCAGAGAAGGGTATGTATTGTTCTCATATCTTTTCTTGTAGCATTATTAGTACTGAGATTTCGCGTGATCCTCAACCTTCTATTAGCAATAGAACCACAATTACATGGCACAACGCCAAACACAGAACTGAACAAGAAAATGAACGCAACTAATAAAAGTAAAAAAGCTGAATGACCTAGTTTCAGATATAAAAAGGCTGAAAAACCTTTACTTTTATTGTTATGAATTTTTCAATGTGTTTGTTTATTTTATATAGGTCATTATTCTGGACTGACTGGGATGGACACAATCCTCGTATAGAGAAATGTTCATTGAGTGGTGAGGGTCGACTCATCATACACGAGATCAGTCCGGCCGAGGGTGGTGGTTGGCCAAATGGTCTCTCTATCGACTATGACTTCCGACGATTATACTGGATAGATGCAAGGTAACATATTTTTGTCTTTTTAGTTTGATTTACTATAGCTGTATGGTTGATCCTTTTTATCTCAAATTTGGCAGAGATAAAACCAAATGGCCATGCACTATGACTGTCTCGGTTGAACGCAAAAACAATAATCTCTCAAATTATTCTGGACCATTTGGATATAGTTTTCCCACCCAAGGGGGTAGCGTAATTAAACCATGTATTAAAATTAATGATGTGAAAGCAAGATTTTTAAAATTTACTGGATACAAAATTTAAGAATTTGAAGTTTTGATATTTGCAAAAATGTAATACTATCCTCTTTGAAATTGAATTACTGTATTCCTAGAAATGGTTTCGCGCATTTTAAGTTAGCGACTTTCGCGGGAGGTATCATTTCGCGAAGTTTAATAGCCACGAATATGTTAATATGTGAATATGCCGACGGTATGAAAAACGCGAAATATTGTATCCGCAAAAGTATCTAGGAATACAGTATACTAATGTTGATTATTCACTTCGAGGACAAGTTTCACTAGATGTAGGGCCTAGAGAATATAGCCTAAAGTGAACCCTCGCAAAATTGTAACATAATTTTACTGAACAATTAAGTGAGGAAGAAATAATCATTGTTTTTTCTTATTTTCAGATCTGAGTCGATTCACACAGTGGATTATTTTGGTAAAGACCATAGATTGATCCTTAAAGGTCATAAAGACATGACTCATCCATTTGCTATGTCACTGTTTGGAAACCATATCTACTGGACCGATTGGGAAACGAATTCTGTTGTTAGGGTAAGATTCCGTGTTGCTATGGATATGATTTTGTTGCTTTGAAACTTTGACAACAATGTTGATTTTCTTTCACATTTGGATAAGTTGCTGTTTCCTTGTGGAAGGGTAAATTTTTTATGGTTTGGAAACATCTCAGGAAAACATTTAAGGTGAATTGGGCGCCATATATAACTAAATAATTGTTCAGAAATGGCAGCCTCCATTATTTTCTTTGCACCATGTTTCACCAACAATCTATAGTAAGTACCATCTATACTTGCTTGTACAAGGGCGACCCAAATCCCAATTTGTTGATCCTTTGTACAGGTTGCGTCTTTAAAGCAAGTCGCCTTTTAAAGCGGTATATATGGTACATGTATTTATCAACCTTTTTCAGGCCAACAAATTTACCGGACATGACGTGGAAGTGATACAGAAGGCTATCACACAACCATTTGACTTACAAGTTATCCACCCTAAACGTCAGCCATTCATGAAAAATCCATGCAAAGAAAATAATGGAGGCTGCTCGGATCTCTGTCTTTTGAATTATAACAAAACTATAGGATGTCGGTGCCCCCATAGAAAGAAATTGGACAGTGACGGCAAAACTTGCATTGGTAAGTACCTACTTTATGTTTGATTTCTTTCATTTCTTATGTCCCCCCCATCTTTCTTGAGGAGTATATTGCTTTTCTTATGTTGGTCAGTCTGTTGGAAGGTAGACCAAAATCGTTTTCTTCAATGACTCCAGAATGCTTGATCCTGTAGTCCTTAAACTTTGCATGGAGGTTGGTCAGTAACAGAAGAGGACACTTATTGTTATTCATGAAGTCTGTCCATTTTTCAACAATTTCCAAAATGCCACATTTCAACCGTAATGGTCCATATTTCTTTAAACTATGGTTATAAAGTGCTGAAATTGAGTTCAATGTTATCTTAATCACTGTTTGGATTCAGTGCCTATTTAAATTTTATTTTAAAGCCCCGTTATCTCTCCCAAACTTTTTTCTGATCATCCAGTAAATACAAGGAATTAGGATGTTTTTAACAAATGACCAACAATTGAAGACAGAATATTAACTACCAACATGTATCGAAATAGTATGCCAAAAATGACATTTAAGTAGAATGTATGGATGACATAATACTAATTTTGCAAAAGTTGCTTCCCTTAGACTATGAATTGTGCATTTATTGGTTAGTAAAACAATTTATTTTGTCAACAATCCAACTGGAGGTTGTATTTCGTTTTTTCCATCTTATGGTGTTTTTCACCTTTGGGACTCAATTAAAGGGCTCAAAATGCATCATTCTGCAGATAGGTTATTAAGTTATTAGTTTATGAAAATAGCTGTTCAGCGCTTAATGGGGCTTTAATTATGTTAATATTAAATCATATTTCTCATTACAGAGGACATCAAATTTCTACTGTTTACCAAAAGCCATGAAATACGAGGTGTAGATCTGGTTAAAGCTCATTACAACGTGATTCCAGTGATTACGATTCCATATGTAGATAACCCTACAGCTATTGATTACGATATTAATACCAATATGTTGTACTGGGCAGACAAAGGTCTTAACGTTATTAACAAGGCCAATATTAGCGACGCCCAAGTGGTGACTCTTATAGACAAAGGTAAGTCTTCAATCAAGTTTGGGCACCAATTTGCAGGGATATATCTATGTCTTGAAGATGTAAGGTAAATACTCCAGGATCTGGGTACTGTCTTATCAAAGCACTTACAGAAATTTGTAACTTGCAATCAAATTTAAATTCTGTATAATTTATTTACAATTATAAAGTATGAAGCTGCAATACTAACTAAGTTAATGAACTCTTTCAAACCATATCTGTCACCAATTTGCAGTTGTTAAAGATTTATAAAGGATTTATATTTGAGCGTAAATTTTGATTTTTGTAAGTGCTTTGTTAAAACAGTACCATGGGGTCTGTTCTGCTTTATCCTGACTATTGTATGTTTGTCTTTTCTTAAGATAAAATTTACCTTCACATTTTAAGGTAAATCTCCATTTATAATTATCAAAGGCATGTTAATGTGCATTTCAGCTGCATGACATCCATTGGTCAATTTTAGACAGTCAGTGCTCTGTTGCCGGAAAATAGTTCCACATGGACGCACAGGCACACGGTCTCATCGATCTTAACAACTTAGGGACTCGGATTTTTTTTCATATAAGTTGCTAAAATTATTGAAACCGTGTGTATGTGCATGGACATTAAGTGGCCATACTGGTTGTTATTATACCCCCGCACAACGAGTTGTAAGGGGGGTAGACTGGATTCAGCTGGTCTGTCAGTCAGTCTGTCTGTCCGTAGACACATTCTTGCGAACGCAACTCCTCCTACAGTTTTGGCAGGATTTCACTCAAACTTTCACAGATGAACAACCTCAACATATAGATGTGCATGAAGAAAGGAATTTGCGATGAATTTTGGCAGAATTATGTCCCTTTGCCGGCGGGGGTATATTAGTCTGCCGAATGGCGACAACTCTAGTTTGTACAGCTGAAGAAGGAATAAAATCTGGACTTTGGAAAAACTTCTACTTGTTAGAAATTTGACATAAGCATGTTGGAAATAACTGGAGTTGATTTTACTTCCGTGTGTATCATATTTCAGGTTTAAACAATGTGGAAGGGTTTGCTATAGACTGGATGTCTGAAAACATGTATTTCTCATCATATGATTTAAACGCCAAGACTGCATCAATCTCCGTAGCAACGTTAAATGGAACATTCCGTACAGAACTTCTCAACAAGGATATTGTGCAACCGCAGTCTATCGCTTTGCATCCAATACAAGGGTTAGTATTCACGTATTTCTGGATATTTCTGTGCCTCTGTGGCTCAATGGTTAGCGCGCTTGCCATCTAATCTGGCCACCCCGGGTTCAAATCCAGGTGGAGGCACATATATGCCGGCCATGCTTCAGCAGAAAGTAAAATAATTATTTTTCGAGGGAGTTGAGTTTTCGTTGCCCACAATTTATCAAACTCCCAATTACAGAACATGGTTTGTACTCCACAAATTTATGCTTGCATGAAAGAAAAGGGATTTTTGACAAATTCCATGATATTTAATACCCACAAAATAGATGATTTTACGGTAGGTGGGTTTCTGGATGTCTGCAATAAGTTTTACATGCATCTATGCCCTAATCTTTGATGAGAGGGTATATTGCTATGCACATGTTGGTCTGTTGGTTGGTCGGTAGACAAAATGGCTTCAATTCAATAACTCAAGAATGCTTTGCCCTAGGATCTTCAAACTATACATGGAGGTTGGTCATCAACAGTACAGGGCCCCTATTGATTTTGAGGTCAAAGGTCAAATTTCGCTGTGACCTTTAAAATTAATGACTATTTGGCTGCAATGGGAGCATGCATGTTTTACAAACATCTCTTGTTCTCTGTGTTTCAGGTACATGTATTTCACGGATGTGAGTGGTAATGCTGGAAGTCATAAACTTTTCCGTGCAAAGATGGACGGAAACGAGTTCACTCCCCTGATGCAAGATTTAAATGAGCCAAAAAGTATGTTTATATTCCTGGATATTTCATAATATCTGTCCCCATTACAACCAAATGCCATGACAAAATGCTTGATCTCTTATGACATTTTTGTTAATGTTATAGTTAGAACATATTAAGTAAATTTTAATGATTAAAAAGGGCGGAGCGAGCGGAGCTAAAAGAGTCCTTTTAGTAATTAAAATTTACTTGATATGTTCTAACTG
Organism: Spisula solida; assembly: GCA_947247005.1. NCBI lineage: Eukaryota > Metazoa > Mollusca > Bivalvia > Venerida > Mactridae > Spisula > Spisula solida. The sequence goes on from OX365961.1 coordinate 18,347,818, forward strand.
ACTTAGAATATAACATCCTACATTTTGATGGCTGCTAGAAATTAACGCCAATGCATGACGTCACGTCTATTAAGAGCATAATTTAATGATTAAATTTTCATTTAACCGACACAAATTGGCGTTTTCATTGGCTCATAATGTAGGTTATATTCTAAAAACACTTTAAAACAGGTTACGTCATGTAATAGTTTACCAGCTGTATAACTTTACTTGGAAAAATCAATTTGGATGTTATTTTGACTTCTATAGAAAAAAACACTTTTTACAAGAGTCTTGGTTCCTTTGTTTCATTGAGATTAATATTTTATTACATTAATACAGTGATCTTCCATGTGAGAACAAATGACGGAACAATATTCTCCAACACATGTGATAACAAAAACATGACGTCACCAGCTTTTCAGTGCTAAAACGTAACATTGTTGGCTTCAATTTGTTATTTCTGCATTTACTCGGTAACTATGGTAATGTGATAAAAAGAATCCACCACTTGTTGTCTTTGGGATCAACATTTCACAAAAACAAATTATTAAGCTGTGTTTTCTAGACTTGTTTAAGAAATGCTGATCTCCAAAGACAACTCATGACAGATCCTTTATGTCTAGCTAGATATTAAATAAAATTTTGAAATGTTAGCTTTCCATTGGTGTATGAAATTGTCATATGAGATCAAGCAGTTTCCATTGTAATGCGTACAGATATTTAGAAACACCCAGTATCTAAAGTCATGTTTTATAATTTTGATTCTACTGGTGAGAGGTTGTCCTTGAAAGGATGAAATTTTGATTCTGTCTGTGAAATACAGTTGTTGAGAATATTTGTCTAAGAAATCTAAGAAAATCGGTTTCAATCAAACAAAAATGCTTTCACAGTCTGTAGGATATATTTTAACATAGTTGCTAGTTGACTGATTGTACTGGTTCCTATTCCAACACGGTTGCTAGGTAACTGAATATACTGGTTCCAATTCTTACCCGGATGTTAGGTAACTAATTGTGCTGGTTCCCTTCTTACATGGTTGCTAGGTAACTAAATATACTGGTTTCCATTCCAACATGGTTGCTAGGTAACTAAATGTACTGGTTTCCATTCCAACACAGTTGCTAGGTAACTAAATGTACTGGTTTCCATTCCAACATGGTTGCTAGGTAACTAAATGTACTGGTTTCCATTCCAACATGGTTGCTAGGTAACTAAATGTACTGGTTTCCATTCCAACACGGTTGCTAGGTAATTAAATGTACTGGTTTCCATTCCAACATGGTTGCTAGGTAACTAAATGTACTGGTTTCCATTCCAACACAGTTGCTAGGTAACTTAGTGTACTAGTTCCCATTCTTACAAGTTGTTAGGTAATTAAATATACTAGCTCTCATTCTAACCGGATTGCTAGGTAATTCAGTGTACTGATTCAAATTCTTACAAGTTGTTATATTACTTATTTTACTGGTTCCCATTCCAACATGGTTGCTAGGTAACAAAGTGTACTAATTCTCATTCCTACATGGTTTCTAGGTAACTAAGTGTACTGGTTCCCATTCTTACAATTTCTTAGGTAACTTATTTTACTGGTTCTCATTCCATCATAGTTGCCAGGTGTTTAAGTGTACTGGATCCCATTCTTACAAGTTGTTTCGATAACCTATTTTACAGATTCCCATCCCAACATGGTTGCTAGTTAACAAAGTGTATTGGTTCCCATTTTAACCTGGTTGCTAGGTTACTTAATGTACCGGTTCCCATTCTAACATGGTTGCTAGGTAACAGATTGTACTTGTTCCCGTTTTCAGGTCTGTCAGTAGACATAGATGATAACCGGCTTTATTTCATCAATGCTGGGAACCATTCAATCATCTCATGTAACCTGGACGGACACGATATCAAGCTCTTCCAGAGCCCTAACATCACCAAGCCTGTAGCTCTGACAGTTTACAAGGATTTACTGTATATTTCCATGGAGGAACAGATAGTGACCATCAATAAGGATGGTACGGGTTTCACCAAACTGCGTGACGCTACCGCTAACGTAAACGCTCTACTGTTGTATGATACAGCTTATCGCCGCAAAGGTAAATCATATTTACATGACTAGATATGAAATAGACTAGAAATATCTTTTTATGCCCCCGTATCGATAGATCAGTAGGCATATAGTGATTCACCTGTTCGTCCGTCCTGGTTAACCCAAATTGACCGTTTCTTCTTGCATTCTTATGGCTTGCTACAAAGCTTCCATACTTGCATGGATGTTGTATATGAACAGCCTCCGCAAACCTGTATCATCTGACCTCATTTTTTGTGGGTGCATTCTGTGTCTGTCTCTTGCAAGGATGGCTGGCTTTTTTTTGAGGGCTTCAATCTATGAATGTATAGTATGTTATATAGCTCCAGCATGTGAAGTCAATACAAATCAAACTTTGAACTGTCAATTTTGTTATTTACAGCAGGCTCCGCGAAAAGATTTTAAACATGTCAGAATTGGTAAAATGAGTGAAAGTTCCTCTCCTCTATGTATACTAGAAAAATACAGGATTTTCTGTCAGTCCTAATCAATATAATTTTATGTCAGTCAGGACTGGAGGACTGACAGTTTTTGTGGAGCCTGATACGGTGAAAAAAGATATAGAAAATGAGACAGGGAAGGCTGCATTCAACCAGCTGAGCACATAAACTTCACATAAACTTCACATAAAGACCACCTCAATATTAATATCAAGTCCTACTAAAAATTAAGACTAGCTTTCAGGGTTTCCAGGGTTGGTCTTACTAAATGTAGACAGAAACAATGTAAATAAAGTGTAATGAAGATGTTACGACAGATAAAATGTTTAGACATTTGTGTGTTGTGCGGTAGGATGCGCGCTTCGGGATCAATCCCCATCTACGGCACTGAATAATCTACAATGCTCCACTCAACCAAGGTTTGAATTAGTGCATGCGAGGACCTTTGATGTTGGCTGCACATCCACCTGGAGAGAAATAGGTTTTCTTAGGTAGCCCAATGACCAGGGGACGTTGAAATGTAAAAGAGTGGCTGAGCGGCTGAAAGCAGCCTTAGAAAATTGGTCACTTAACTTATTTTTTGTCGTTTTTCAGAGCCGACTAACAGCTGTCATCATAAACCAAGTAATTGTTCGCAACTTTGTTTGCCATCTTCACAACATATTTCCCGATGTAAATGTACCGCAGGATTCGATATTGATGTCGATGATAATACCTCATGTAATGGTAAGTACTGTTGATACGCTAGTTCTATAAAAAAAGTTTTGGGGTCAGGGGTCATAGGTTTGAAGCAAGCCTTGGCAAGCCACATATTCAATCTACTTAAAGTTTTCAATATTTCAAACTAAAATACATGAAATTTAATATTCCTTTCATCACACACCCTTTAGAATTAAGATAGATTATATTATAAAATCCTAAATACTGTAACTTTCTATGTGACATGATAGATTCAAAGAACAATATATAATGTCATTTTCACTGTGCATTATCACTGTGCATTTTGATATTTATTGCACTGTGTGTGTCATATATGTCTGTTTTGTAATAACTTCAGGTATAAGATCGTTCTTACTATACGCCAAGGAGACGGAGATTCGAGGTCAGAAGTTTGATCCCATGTCCACACAGGAAGCATTACCTCCAATATCACAGATACAGTCTGCGTCTGCTGTTGATTTCCTGGCTTGTAAGTTGTCTCCCTTTGTGAACTCATTTGAAGTTAAATAAGTTGTAATATCTGAAAACTCTTCATTTGAAGTTAAATAAGTTCTGATTTGTAAGTTATAACATCTGTGAACTCTTTATTTGAATATCTGTGAAGTCTTCATTTGAAATTAAATAAGTTATGATATCTGAAAATACTTTAAAATTAAAATTGAAGATTTATTTCTGTTGGACATAGCAATACAAATTAACCTGGACATGTAAATTTGATATTGAAGCCAGACTTACTCTCACTCATTTCATGGGACTTTAACAGTTTCCCTGTAAGCTATGTTTCATAGAAGGTTCTGATCAGACTCTAAGCCAAACCCCGTCAAAATTGTGTAAATATATATAAGATAACCACATTTTGTTAGATTCCAAAGGTCAGGACTTGCCCCGTCCTCTTGACTGAACATGCAGTGTGCCATTAACTCATAATGACTCAGTGTGTGGATGGAGCATCCATCAGTCCTACTAATTTTTTGTTCCATTTTCAATCCATTTTAAAATCTTAATTTTCATACTATGTCTAGGCACCTTTATCAAAATTTTCTATTTTATTTATAGCCGAGGACACAATTTTCTGGGTAGATACAAAAGCTAACACAATATCTCGTATCAAGCGAGATTTGACGCAGCGTGAGGTCATCATCCGTGATGGTATCCACTCAGTGGAAGGCCTTGCCGTTGATTGGATCGCAAGTAAGTTAAGGTTGCATGACCAAGTGTTTATTCTTGAATACAACATTATATTTCTGAAATTAGAAAATAAACCCCAAAGTTATAATTAGCAGTAGGGCGGCATGATGGCAATGTAGTTAAACGCTCTTGACTAGCAAGCTGGAGATCCCTGGTTCGAATCTTGGCTAGGGCACCTGAAATTTCAGAAACTCTTTTCAGTGTTTCCCATTCAACTGCAGATGAACTGGTTGGAAACCCAGAGGCAGTAGAATTGTAGATTGGGTAATTTTTGCTGGAGTAATGGCCCTTTGTGGGAGATACACATTGTTGTGTCAAAAATCCTCCAAGTTCTGTAACTAGAGTTATTGTGAGAAAATACTTAATATTATTTTCTTAGTCTTATATATTCACAACTTTATATTTTACAGAAAATATCTACTGGACTGATGCTGGTCATAGTACTATAGAAATGGCTAAAATTAATGGTACCAACAGATATGTTATCACTAGTGGAGATATGGAGAAACCAAGATCTATTGTCGTCAATCCAGGCTTAGGGTAAATAAAACACAAAGTTCAATATTTTGGCCAAAGGCCTTCCTCAGAACAGAAAATAATTATAGACAAGTTACTATATATTTCCCTACGGAATATGTAAACAACCACATTGACATAAAAAATAACTTGGGAAACATCGACATTTTGTAGTAATTTAGCATTTTTACACCCAAATTTCTGTAGGGTATTAATACCCTATAGAATTAGCACTACTTTCACTTAAATTGCCTGAAATTTGTTTCCATTCATGATTCGATAAAAACGAATTGCAAAATGAGCTGAATACCTCACAGATGTTTCGGCTTTTAAGTTTGTTGAAGTTACAGTTTGATCATGTGTGAATTACATAATTCACAAAACATTTTGGAAGGCAACTCTGCATATTTTCAAACAGAAAAATGCTGAGTGCCAAATATCAAGAGTTATTTAAATTGCTTCTATGCCATAAATCTTTCATAAAGCAACCACCAGTCTAAGCTTTCTATTATATAAATACTTGGTTAGGTAGGAAAATTATGTCTATGGTAACAGAAACATTGAAAATGGCCTCAAACCGGTAGGGGACTTCTGTATTGCTTGCAATTCTTAATGACTTGTTCTAACACTAGGTATCTGTACTGGAGTGACTGGGGTTCAGAGGCACGTATTGAGAGGGTACGATTAGATGGGTCCGAGCGTGTACAGTATATCTACAATAATATACACCAACCATGGGGGCTTACCATTGACTACGAGACTCACAACCTGTACTGGTGTGATACTGCACAGGAAAAACAGGTAAGTTTGTCCCCTTACAATGTACTGTAAACTAATTAATATTCGCAGTGGATTAATTTTACGTTGATTTCGTGAATGAACTTGCTTGCGAAATTAAATCCCCTCGAATAAATTATCTTAAAATACGCAACGAGAGATTTTCTTTCAATATTTAAAATCCAAGAAATTTAAGAAACGACCAAAATACCTGCGAAAATTGATGATTTTATGGTATCATGTATGCAGCATGTCTGATTTCATTCATGAAAGATTTTTGTGTCACTCTTCTGACACAAATTATGCAATCATATCCCTGTCAGGTTAGCCAATGACAGAAAGACACTATCATAGCTCTTTCCAAATAGACTCCTTGGTTCTTTAATGTGCCCGGAGTACAGTGCCAATAAACCACTAGGTAACTAACCAGTTAATTTCTAGTTGAGTAGGAAGTAGGAAACACAGAGAAGCATCAAACCTGGGACCTTTCAATCTGAAGTCTGGAGCGTTATCCATTTGATCACTAGGGGTGGGCCGATACATCGAAATATCGATGCATTGCGATTCCGAGTGTCCCGATAGTATGGATTGATAGTAAAAGTCTCGATCCAATAACTATCGCCGATAGTTTGCCCAACTATCGATAGTTACGATAGTTGAACTAAAGTTTATTATTAAATTAAAACAACTTCCATTCTCGTTAAAAATCTAATTTTAGATAATCACATGCATCAAAACTGCCAAAAAGAACCAATATCGCAATCGTTCTTCCATTGAACATTATAAAAACTTTAATTTTATTAATCTATTTCTGTTAAATTCATTTTAAATCATTCCCACAAATTGTAGATTAGTATGTTGTACAACAAAGTGATATCTAACACAGTGCAAATTTGCATTTACAAGTTAATCTCTGGTTTTCAAATCTTGGCGATAACTATTGCAATAGTATCGCAATAGTTTCCAGCAATACAATAGTATCGCAATAGTACTTTCAGCAATAACAATAGTATTGCAATGGTAAAAAATGGACTCAATAGTCATCCCTATTGATCACCGTGCCATCCCTTTGTGACAATTGCGTTCCACCTCTTTATTACCATTTAAGTGTTATATAATTTCAGACAATAGAAGCCATTGATCTGTTGACAGATAGAAGACGGACATTGATCAAACAGTCGGCAGATTTTCCAATGAACCCGATCTCTCTCACTGTGTTTAATGATTCTATATACTGGATTGATGGGTAAGTATTAGGGCTGCGTATCAGTTAAAATGATCGATACGATATTTGTTTCGATACAAAATGATCGATATTCGATATATCATTTGATAGTTTGTTTTGACAATAAAAGACCTAAAAACTGTATATAATATGCACTTGCAGACTTACAACATGTATTTAACTTGCGGAACACAATCACGTCAGGCTTGAGATATGTGATAAACAACCTATTTACACATGTTTAAATTGCATGAGTGGTTTACACAGCAGATTCTTGTTTGAAAATTAGATTCACTCATACATAAGCTGCGTCGACGACCTGACCATTTTGAGACGAAACAAATAGACTACCGAAAACTTAACTGAAAATGGGGATTTTGTTGTGTATTTTTGTTAATTGATGATTTGACCGATACGGACACGTTCGATACGATGTATTGATCGAACACAACATACCGGTATTCGATTTACATCGGAAACCGGTACGCAGCCCTAGCAAGTATCACCTTAACACATAAACCTGGACCCCCAATCTCCCGAAGCATCTCAGCTCAATTTAAGATTTTGCTCAAACCAAAGTCTGAATGTGAGATAAATCTGAAGTTTGAGCTCTTTAAATGTGCTATGATAAACTCAGAATATTGTTTCTGTTTTGTGATATCACCTTTGAGGCAAGATCTTTTTGAAACTTGGTCACAGTGATCATCTTCACAAATTAAGGTGAGGTTTGATCAACAGCTAGGTTACAATGTCAAATCATAGAAAAATCTTGTGAACACGTTGGAGGTCACAATTTTGGCTTAATCTTTATGAAACTGGATCATAGGTGAGCGATCCATCTAGTTAATTGAAACAGTTGATTTTGTCTCTGTATTTAACTTCGGCTTTCTGCTTCATAAGTATGACGAATATGCACAAGGGTACTGTTTTATCAAAGCACTTACGGAAATCGTAGAGGTTACGATCAAATTTAACTTCTTTATCATTAGTTTACAATGGTAAATGGAGCTGTAATACTAATAATGATTCAGTTAAGGAACTCTTACAAACAATATCCATTACCAATTTGCAATTTTTAATGAATTATGAAGAATTTAAACTTGCTAAAGTGCTTTGATAAAACAGTACCAAGGTGTACAATAAACAAGTCTTAAAGGACTGATGATGAACTATTTGCTGACCGAAATTTATGCTATTTTGTTTATTTATGAACTTTGTAATATATTCTGGTAAATCTTGTAAGTATGTTAAATATTGACAATAGGTGAAATCATGAATTGTTATTTAACTTCATAATGAAGAATTTACAAAGGGAGACAACCTACTGACCAGGAAATCAATCAACCAACACAACTTTGTATTTTTATCTGAGATACCTGATGGAACCTTTCATATTTCTAGGAAATTAAACGAGACATCGATGTATCGTGCATCCAAAGCAGACGGCAGTAATAGAACTTTAATACGAGGTGATCTTGGAGGAAATCTGAAAGACGTGAAAGCTTTTGACCGTAGCAGGCACACTGGTAAGTCCTCTATACTACTCAGTCTCAACTATATCGACATATAGAGGGGGGGGGGGGGGGGGGGGGGGCAATAATTGTTAGAATTCTGAAAAATGCATTTAAGATGGTGTCAAGCTCAAATAAAATCACTGGATACAAGGAACTGTATGGGATGTACTTTACACCTTCACTCTCTCTATATATAGCTATTCATGCCTTTTCCCATGTGCAATTACTTACCCAAAATTAGTATGCAGGGGGACAACCCAATTATGGAAATGTACATATCAAGGGAGATCATTTGTGATAATTGTCACAAAAAGCTGCATCAGATGTGTAATAATTTTCACATTCTAGCTCATCTCTTATAAAAATAGTACAGGGTGTATCGAGTAAAGAGTTAATCATTTATTTACAATACTGTAAACCTAGAAATTATTTCAGCGATTTAATTTCGTTCGCGAGTGGCAGAATTTCGCGAAATTAAATCGCCGCGAAAGTGCTAAAAGCATTAATATGGACATTGTGGGAAACTTAAAAACGCGAAAATTTGTAGTTGCGAATATGCCGACGATCAGCAAAAAAAGAAAGTTAGTATTTGCTATTCGCAAAATTAAATTGGTTTACATTACTGATTTATGTACATAGCAACAATTTAACACTCTATTCTGTTTCAGGAACCAACAAATGTGCCGAGAACAATGGAGGCTGTGCTGAACTGTGTTTCTATATTGGAAATCATCAAGTTAAATGTGCTTGTTCCTTCGGTCAACTAGCCAGTGATGGACAAACTTGTAAAGGTAAAACATAAATATAGTAAAACCTGTCTGAAAGGACCACCCTGAACAACAGCCAAAGGGGTCTTTGTTGACAGATGAGCTCTAATAACAGGTTAAATATCACTGAAAATGGTTTGATTGGAAATAGAATTTGATAGTGATTTGCATGAAATGCTTGGTCTTGGCATTGAATCCATTTACTAATGATCGATTTACGCAAAGGCAGTCGTTTTGTCGCTCAAATGTGACCCAAGCAGCAGGGAATAAAATTAACGTTATACCTTTAACAGTGACTACAGCGTTTTGACATGACCTGCTCTTGTTGTTTGTAAGTGACTACAGCTTGCTAATAGTTAACCTTGCAAACTACTTAAAAGATAATGAATATGCAAAATTTTTGCCTCTCAGAAATATGTATGATTTTACGAGATTTGTACTGTGACGATGCTAACTTATTTTCAGATTACGATGGTTTCCTGATATTCTCTAAAGTAACAGAGTTGGTCAGCATCCATCTGAAAGATGCCAACGACAAGAACCCTCCGGTCATGTCCATTAAAAGTACAACAAACTTACGAAATGTGATTGGTTTATCGTTTGATTACAAGAGGAAGCTTATATTCTACAGTGATATACAACGTGGAGATATACAGGCCGTGGACTTCACTGGAAAGTCATACCAAACTGTCGTAGAAGGTAATACAGGGTTTTTCCCCTATTTTGGGAACATAGCTCATGGCTTTGGAATTGGGAAATTTAGCGGCATTTTGGTAAAAATTGAGTCAAAATCTTAAACACTGTCAATAGTTGCTGATCTGAATCTGTAAGTTGTGATTACTAGATGCCACTCAATTTTTTTCTGCTGATGCAGGAGGCATATAATGATTGTCATGTTTGTTTGACCGAAAATGTTAAAGTCGTTAAAACTCAATTATTTTTGAAGTCCATACTTGGCATACTTGTTTACCATCATAAACAACTTATATTGTCAAAGCCATGTAACACTGTCCAACATTTCAACACAATTATGGCCACTGCACAGCTCATTGACTTAGCTAGTTATTATGGACAAGGCTTCTACCTGGGCATAAGCAGTTATTATACCAGTTTTGTTTTCATCATTCAATTAAAATCTCATTACTGTATATTTTGTATATTTCCAGGTATTGGCTCTGCAGAAGGATTGGCTTATGAGCGTATCAATGATAATTTGTACTGGACCAGCTACACTAACTCTTGTATCAGTAAAATCAATGTAGGGGATTCATTGAGCAATTCATCCAAGAAGGCTGAAGTGGTCGTCCAGTTGTCTAAGCTTGACCATCCTCGAGCCATTGTTGTGGACAGTTGTTGGGAGTAAGTTTTATTAAAAAGTTTAGAAAAATTATAAGACTCCATCCGGATTGTAAAGTTATAAATATTGAAATATTGAATCTCACAAACTACTTCAGAATAATAATAATAATAATAATGACTTTATTTATTGTGGATTACATATTTGACAGTAATATCAATTTTCAATATGGTCCACTGAAAAAGAGAAGCAGATTAACAACAACATAATAAATAAACAACATAATAAACAACAACAATGAAAACATGCATGCATGTATAGTTTGCCGGAGAAACTCTAGACCTATCAATAAACAAACATGCATAATATAAACACTGAAAGTGTAAGTTTACATCTTTTAACTTTTTTTCTGGTATAACAGTGCCATCATCAGGTAAAACGTGCGATTTTTGTGGCATTTAACACCCATCCAAAAATCATGTTTCTGCAAAGAACAATAAACGCAAAAAGCATTAAATTACGGATTAGGAATATTTTGACAAGCAAATTAATCCACTTTAATATACATTGTCATTTTATGTTTGCTTACATTTCAGGTTGATATATTGGACAAACTGGAACACTGAGCACTCTAGAATACAGCGGTCAGACTTGACTGGTAACCATGCAGAGGACATTATTACTAAGGATATATTGACCCCTAATGGTTTGACCATTGACCACAAGGCTAAGATGTTATACTGGTCGGACGCTAGACTTGACAAGATTGAAAGGTGTGATATGGATGGGACTAATAGACATGTAAGTTTGGACTTGTGCTCCTGTCAATCCTGTGGTAGCAGTTAGCAGTTCGTCCCTTTGGCGCAACAAGGTTGTATCTCTCTATACACTATATAGTGAGATACAACCTTGTTGCACCAAAGGGACGAGTTCCCTTGTTATATCAAAGCACTTACGGAAATCGTAAACTTATGCTTAAATTTAAAATCTTCAAAAATTCTTTAACTGCTACTAAACAATTAAATGGTAAAGGGATGTGCAGTATTAACTATGAGTCAGTTTATGATCTCCTACAAACAATATCTGTTCCCTATTATAAGGAATTTAAATTTGAGTGTAAGATTAAGATTTTCGTAAGTGCTTTGATAAAACAGTTCCCTGGAGTTCTTTTTCTAACTAAAGCACTACCGAGCGCTAAGCACTACCGAGCGCTTGGGGAAACAAATTGCTTTCAAAAAGCTGTACATAGCGAATGAAGCGAACAAGTTTTATGCTACCAGCGAGCGATCGCAGATAGCATACCATTACACAGTTAAGCACTATATCGAGCACTACCCAAACTGTCGGGTGCACAAGAAAGCGCACGGTAGCGCTCACCTTGCAAAGTGCTGTGAAACAGTAAGCTACCAATGAGCTGGTAGGGTGTCATTGCATAGACAAAGGAAAGTGCTCTATAGCGCTATTTGGTAGCGGTTTGGTTGGGCAATGGGCTCCTGATTTAAGCAGTCATCTGTTTAAAGCAGCCATTAGTACTCAATCCCCATTTTGGCTGGGAATAATATTGTAAGTCTTTATGGTTTATGGGGTATTTTGGTATGAAACTTCCAATAGCCGTGGTCGAGGTCTTGTGGTTAGTGCACTGGATTTGTAACCTGGAAATCTGAGTCACAATAGGTCTTCCATGAAAATTTGACAGTGTTGATTTTCCTCCACATGTGGAGAAGTTGCTGGTTCCTAAGTGTGGAAGGGTAAGTTATTACTTGTTATGATATTGTCCAGGAAACTGGTTCAGTTAATCAGCTGTCATAAAAATTATATAACTGAAAACTTTTTGAGAAACAGCGCTCAACCAGAATGACCAAACAAAAATTCCACAAGTTTTCAAGTTCAAGTAAAAGTATGTTTTTGTTTCTTTTTTTCTGACAGGTAATCATAACCTCAATACCTCAGCATTCATTCGGACTTGTGATATACGACGACTACCTCTTCTGGACCGATTGGATGTTACGTGCCGTCATACGCGCCAACAAATACGACGGCACGGAAATAATTTGGTTGCGTAAGAGTCTGGAACGACAGCCAATGGGAATTATTGCTGTTGCCGAGGATAGTGAGAATTGTGAGATCAACAAATGTCATGATGGCAGTTTCGGTTGTCAAGATAAATGTTTTACTAACGAGAGAGGCGAGGCATTCTGTCAATGTAAATACGGAAGATTGAAAGCTGATGGAAAGACTTGTGCATGTAAGTTTATCTTTACTTTCCACTTTTGCTTTTATTATAATTGTTTATAAATTCTTTTACTAGACATGTTGATATATTTCTGGAACCTCTTCTAAAATAGATGTACACCTCTCAGCAATTTTTTCTGCTTGATTGGGAAAGGTACCAGTACCAGACAAATTGGGAAAACGTGCGGCGTTTTTACTCAAATTGGGAATTTTTTAATAAGTTGTGAATACTTAAAACAAATGACATCGATCTTATTTATTAAAGAAATTTACATAAAATAGCTTGTGCATGATATGTCGTGCATTTCCTCATATAAAATGCACAAATTTTAATTTATGGGATAACTTGCGCAGCCAAGTTGAACCAGATTGGGAATTATTTTCCTCTAAATTGGGAAAATGGATAATTTTTCTAATTGGGAAGCTACCTTTTAGGGGTACCTAACAAAGAAGGGGAAAAATCGCTGTCTCTGAGTGTGGTATTGTTTACAGGTTGTTTTACGGTATATTACAATGCCTCGAGGGGAATGATTATTAATAAGGGGAGACAATCTAAATTATGGTCTCGATCATACTAAGATGTCTGTCAAGGGAGATATTTCTTGATATTTTTTAAAAAAGCTGCATTTCATCTTGTAGTCTTATCAGTATTATTTGTGGATGCAATCAGTAAAGGACATTGCTGAAACTAGGTCATTCACCTTTTTGACAGCTGAATCTTGGGCTTTAAGCGACTAAGTTCATTTTTTCTTTCAATTTTGTGTTGGGCATTGTGCCGTGTAATTGTGGTTTGTGATGTTTCTGCGTATTTTGTGCTAGGCTTGTTAAGTTGAATGCTGTCTTTCCTGTCCAATTTTCTATCATCTTTTTACTATTACTTGGATCACTAAAAAACTTTTTTAGCAGTTTATCACTAAAACCTAACAGGTAGATGTGATTGCCTAGTTTTTAGCTCACCTGTCGCATAGTGACAAGGTGACCTTTTGTGATCACTCTTCCTCTGTCATCCATCCAACGTCCGTGTCCGTCCACAATTGCTTGTGAACACGCTAGAGGTCACAGTTATGACCCAATCTTCATGAAACTTGGTCAGAATAGTTGTCTCCATGTTATCTGACTTGCACTGGGTCAAATCTTAGAATAGCTTGTGAACACATGCGAGGAAACTATTATGGCCCAATCTTCATAAAACTTGGTCAGAATGTTTGTCTCTTGAAATCTAGGTCAAGTTAGAAACTGGTTCATTTGAGGTAAAAAACTAGGTCATGAGATCAAATCTTAGAAAATGCTTGCAAACACACTAGAGGACACATTTATGACCCAATATTCATGAAACTTGGTCAGATGTTCGCCTCTATGAAATCTAGGTCAAGTGCGAAACTGGGTCATGTGGGGTCACAAACCAGGTCACTAGGTCAAATCGTAGAAAGAGGTTGTGAACACACTAGAGGCCACAGTTATGGCCTAATCTTCATGAAACTTGGTCAGAATGTGTGTTTCTATAAAATCTAGGTCAAGTGCGATATTGGGTCAACTGGGGTAAAAAAATAGGTCACTAGGTCAAATCAAAGAAAAACTTTGTATAGGCACTAGAGGTCACAATTTTGGTCTTATCTATCAATATGGGTTATCTGATGTAAATAACAAGGTCGTTGGTAAGGACTATATGATAGCCTTGTACATGCAGCTGAGGCTGCATTAACTTGATTCTTTGAAGTTGTAAATGATTTCTTACGTCACCATGTTGGCCATCATGAACTATTACGACAGGTGAGCGATCTAGTGCCCTTTGGCCCCTCTTGTTTGTGCAAAACGTAACATGAGAGCTATGTCACTATGTTACGAATTGAGGTATTTCTGCCAAATTAAAACAACAAGGCTGCCAATATTACTAGACGTGATCAAACACTGTTGCTAATATGTTTTGAATTTCAATGAAAGATTAAATACATTCCTACTGAAACAGTATTATTTTTGCTTGAAAATTCTGCATTATGTAGTTACAAACAAGTCATTATCATGCCTACTTGTTTTGCCGATTGGGCCGAACTTAAAATATTCTTGGTTTCTCCTTCCCGACCCTAGCAGATTTAGAATGGGTAGGTAGGTAGGGTAAAAAATTGTTTGGAATTGTTTAACTCAGTATGATAGTTATTGGTTAAAACAAACAAATAATGAAATTTAGAATTAACTCTAAGATGAAAACAATTAGTAATTTAATGGTAAGAAAGAAGCCAGTAAACAAAAAATAAAATTTTCACTTCTAATTTTTAGTAAAAAAAAATATTATTTCAATTTTGGCAATAAAATATTTTGGGTAGCGCCCTTTTTAATTGTGTAGGTAGGGGATGGGGAAACATACAATATTTTATTTTAGGCCTTGCTAATAAACTGTAACCGTAGATGACATGCATTAACACATGCAGAAGATCAGTTGACTTTCCTGTCAGATTACGATTTCAGTTTTATTGAAATTCTACACCAGCTATAACTAATTAACTATCCTATGTTTTGATGCCAGACAATGCATGTTTCATTAATTAAAACTTGTAATTTAAATCTGCCATGTTTTATTCAATAAATTGGGTACCTGGTAATTTCGGGGTCCATTTGGGCGTTCAGTTGATGTTTATCAGGAGTCCTACATTTCCGGAATAATCTGGAAATTTTTATTTGCTGCACTAGGAAGATTAGAATGAACTTTTCTGCTGAAAATAAAAGCAATTTGATGTTAAAAATTCATAGTATTAACAAAGTTATGGTCATTTAAAGTTTTTAAAGCTGAATTTAACAATACATATAACAATGTTTGAAAAAGTGTTTTGGTGTATTTTTGTGATGTGTGCAAATTGCACTCAAAACAGACTTGCAGCTAATTTTCTGCATTGGATATTATGCCTTAGTACGGTAGTACCCCTGGATTATGGAAAACCTTATGAATTATGAATAAGAATACACTACCTGCAACTATTTCTATTACACAATTACTATTGTGTTCAGAATGAATGAATAGGCAGAATGCATGGTGGTAATCCCAATGCACTGCTTCTCAGTTCCGTCTGAGAATTGTACAGTTTTCATACACAGGAAACTGTATCATTAAGATTAAAAACAAATTAAAAAAAAAATTTTTTTGTCAAATTTATATATCAACAGTTTTTGTGTCGCCTGAAAAGGCGACATATAGGTGTTACTTTGGCGTCGGCGGCTGCGAAATCACAAATTGCTTGTCCGGAGCATAACTTTGTCACCTTAAGTTCAAATGACTCAAGATTTGATATGCATGTTTCTTGCAATAAGCCGAAGTGCAGTGCACAAGAACCATACCTCTACCATGTATATATTTTTAATTATCTCCCTTTGATTGATTTAATGAGAGCATTTCTTGTCTGGAGCATAACTTTGTCACCTAGAGTTCAAATGATTCAAGATTTTGTATGCATGTTCCTTGCAATAAGCCAAAGTGCAGTGCGCAAGAACCATAACTCTGCCTTGCATTGTTTTTGAATAATTTCCCTTTGATTGATTTTATAAGCATTTCTTGTCCGTGGTATAACTTTGTCACCATAAGTATGAATGACTCCAAAATTGGTATGCATGTTTCTTGTTGTGACATGAAGTGGTGTGCGCAAGAATCATAACTCTAGCTTGTGTAGTGTTTGAATGATTCCCTTTTGATTGATTTTATCAGGACATTTTTTTGTCCAGAGCATCACTTTGTCGTTTTTAGTTCAGATGACTAGAGAGCTCTTGTGAGTCGGATATGTAGCCCAATACTGGATAGTTTTCCATGACAAATGTGCATGTCGTCAGGCGACACATGCGACTCGCGGAGCTTTTATTTTTTTTAAAGGTCCGATATTGCACGATTTGCTCGTGGAAATTTATATATTCAACGCATGAACCGTGTAATGTATTCATTTATAAAGGTCAGGATCAGGTCAAATTCTCCGTGCTATACATCTGAATAATTCCGTGACGTTAATAACACTCTTTCACTATACATTGTAGTGTGGCAGCATTGGACTGGCACTCGTGAATATTCTGTGCTTTTCCGTCGTCTTATCGTGTTTATTATTTTAAAGTCCAGAGTTTCAGTTGCATGTCGCATATTAAAGGGGAATTCCCAGTGGAACTGAAGTGTCTCGAATAGCAATCAAAATATAAAATATCCCGCTAGTTTTTTTTGTGTCGCCTGAAAAGGCGACATATAGGTGTTACTTTGGCGGCGGCGGCGGTGGCGGCGGCGGCGGCGTCACAAATTGCTTGTCCGGAGCATAACTTTGTCACCTTAAGTTCAAATGACTCAAGAATTGGTATGCATGTTTCTTGCAATAAGCCGGAGTGCAGTGCGCAAGAACCATAACTCTACCTGTCATAGATTTTGAATTATTTCCCTTTGATTGATTTTATTAGAGCATTTCTTGTCCGGAGCATAACTTTGTCACCTTACGTTCAAATGACTCTAGATTTGGTATGCATGTTTCTTGCAATTAGCCGAAGTGCAGTGCGCAAGAACCATAACTCTACCTGTCATAGTTTTTGAATTATTTCCCTTTGATTGATTTTATTAGAGCATTTCTTGTCCGGAGCATAACTTTGTCACCTTATGTTCAAATGACTCTAGATTTGGTATGCATGTTTCTTGCAATAAGCCGGAGTGCAGTGCGCAAGAACCATAACTCTACCTGTCATAGTTTTTTAATTATTTCCCTTTGATTGATTTTATTAGAGCATTTCTTGTCCGGAGCATAACTTTGTCACCTTACGTTCAAATGACTCAAGAATTGATAGGCATGTTTCTTGCAATAAGCCGGAGTGCAGTGCGCAAGAACCATAACTCTACCTGTCATAGTTTTTGAATTATTTCCCTTTGATTGATTTTATTAGAGCATTTCTTGTCCGGAGCATAACTTGGTCACCTTAAGTTCAAATGACTCAAGATTTTGTATGTATGTTTCTTGCAATAAGCAGAAATGCAGTGCGCAAGAACCATAACTGTGCCTTGCATCGTTTTTTAATTATTTCCCTTAGATTGATTTAATTTGAGCATTTCTTGTCCGGAGGATAACTTTGTCACTATGAGGTTGAATGACTTGAAACTTGGTATGCATGTTTCTTACCAAAAGTCCAAGTGCAGTACACAAGAACTGTAAATCTACCTTGTGCCATTTTTCATTTTTTTCCCTTTGATTGATTTTATAAGCATTTCTTGTCCGTGGCATAACTTTGTCACCATAACTATTAATGACTCAAAAATAGGAATGCATGTTTCTTTGCTGTGACATGAAGTGCAGTGCGCAAGAATCATAACTCCCTTCAGATTGATTTTATCAGGACATTTTTTTGTCCAGAGCATCGCTTTGTCGTTTTTAGTTCAGATGACTAGAGAGCTCTTGTGAGTCTGATATGTAGCCCAATACTGGATAGTTTTCCATGACAAATTTGCATTTCGTCAGGCGACACTTGCGACTCGCGGAGCTTTTATTATAAATTTTTTTTTTCAAGAATAACTAAATATCGTTGTAATCAATATTCAAATCGATTTACAAAATATCAAAGCGCGCGTTACAGAGTATATTTTTAAATCAATTTCTTCTTTGCCTTTTCGGTATTAGTTGGTTTTACAAGTGATATCACAATTTTGTTGTTCAAACCCAGACACTCCAGTTTCAGTGCATGCCCCTGTAATGGAAATTAATAAACCTTTTCATGACAATATTCATTGCACAACTGCACATTTATATTTTATGGTGTTGGGAACAAGTTCATTGTTATAAATCAACGTGATATTTGATATCCTTGATTGTTTATCACCATAGCTGTCTATACTCTCTAAATACCTATCATGAAATAAATTATGTTTATTAAAATATATTTTTACAGTACTCAATAAATATTGTAGTCATTACACGTGAAGTTTTGTACATGTTAAGTCTGGTTTATACATTACAAAAGAGAAATCGCAATGTTTATAGGTAACAAACCACCACATGCCTACACGGACCAAAATCAGATACTCTCAAGTAGTCCTGTAAAAAACTTTGATTTGGCTGGACTTCGAATCAGTCTGCGCGTGTGAGAAATATGTTCACCGCGTTTGACAAACCAAATTTTTTCCTTTTCTTGAGGCTATATGCTATTTCTATTGATTGGTGGATTTTGAGTGGTCCCCATGGAGAAAAATGTTTGACATTTTTTGGTCAGCAATTTGTCACTTTACATTGAGTTAAAGAACAAATTTATTTGGTGGTTTGTTACCTTATACATGTATACAAAATGTTATGTAAACATGTGACTGTTCTGATTTATCGATTTATATAACATATGCTGACAATTCATGTTTTAAATAATGTATAAATATGGAAGTCGTTTACCCATGAAGTGATGTTTGAAATATGCTGACAAATTATATGTTTGATTAACGATTGTCATGCTTTTAAAAATTACATCTGCACCTACGTTAATTAGTTTTTGCAAAGAATCAGCTTACCATGCATTAGACATTTTGTAAGTAAGATTCTTAATAAATATTCTATTTGAAATTATTTATGGGCATAACTAGTTTTTACCATACATGGTACGTTGCTTATTTGGCTTCTGTAAATACACCTCGATTTAATTGACATAATGATGTGTTACTTAAAGGGGCTGCCTCACAGATCGGGCTAAAAATTTATATTAGGTAATTTTTCTACCTAACCAAGTATTTATGTAATAGAAAGCCACCGACAGTTGCTTTATGGAAGATTCATGACAAATAAGCAATTTAAACCACTCTTGATATCAAAATGCTTTGTGAATTATGTAATTCACAAATAATCAAACTGTAATTTCAACAAACTACAGTGTAAACATCAGTGATGTATTCGGTTCGTTTTGCAATTCGTTTTCTTCAAATACAAACAAATTTCAGGCAATTTAAGTGATAATAGTGTTAATTCTATAGGGTATTAATACCCTATAGAATTTTGGAAGTAAAAATGCGAAATAACTACAAAATACCGATGTTTTGCAAGTTGTTTTTAATGTCAGTGTGGTTGTTTATGGCATATACAGGCAACTATACCAGAATTACGCGAATATTTGACAACGTTATTTTATTTTTGCAATACACCTATATGTGAGGCAGTACCTTTAATGTACAGTTTGTTGGCTAAGAAGAAGAAGGTTATTAGTACAGAAACGCGATTATATAAATGAGAAAACAAGAAAAAACTGTCTGAAAACCACCGGGTTACCTCTTTACTTTTGGAAAAACAAGCTTTTTCAACTTATGTTTGGTCAACATGACCTGTTCCAATTTTAATGAAAATAGGCTCATAAGAAGGGCCTTGTAATACAGATTTCAAATATGTACGAGTCTTATCAGGTCGTAAGTAACATTGTCATGTGTATCTCTATATACATGTATATCTTGTCATTTGTGTATTGAGTTACTCATAACAAACAATTGTTTAATAATGCTCTTATTACTGTTAACCAATTTACTTTCGCGAATACTAACTTTCACGTTTTGCTGATCATCGGCATATTTGCGACTACAAATTTTCACGTTTTTAAGTTTCCGGCCATGTCCTTATTAATGTTTTTAGCACTTTCTTGCAACTTAATGTCGCCAAATTCTACCACTCGCGAACTCTGCGAAATTAAATTGCGCGAAATAAACTCTTGGAGTACAGTATTGAATATTTCTTATTTGTATATGTCAGGTATAATGTTTATTGCTTGACTCAAATGATATATGTAACTTGTAACAAGAGTTACTCTGCGTATAATAACTACATGTTTATTGATAGTCAATAATAAAAAAAAAATCAAAGAATACAGTGATTTTATGACATATGTGTTATTTTAAAGACTCACATGTGCACTGTATGTAAATATTTTCAGGGTGGCCAGACACCTGTACCGGGGATAGTTCGTGTTTGACGACCTGGATTGTCGTATTTCATATCTGTTTTATTTCAATGATGTACATGTTAAATGAGACATTATGTTGTCTTATATACCAGGTCAAATATGTTCAATGTTTGATTAAAAATAAGTTAAGAATAAAACTGATTGTAAAATCTTTGTTTAAGGAAGTTAGAATGATACGTATAATATTTATATATACTGTCCATTCGTACAACATAATTTCATTGACTGTTCACTGTTCACAAATGTACTGTTTTATCAAAGCACTTACAAAAATATTAAGTTATGGAGTTTTTTACCTCCCAAAAATTAACATCTTCATCATTCAGAAATCATCATCATAAAGTTAACACAGTGTTTACGTATGGGTTCTTTAGCTAAATTTGTATTTTGTGTCGTCTTTTCCTTTGTTCCCTTGAAGATTCAATCTTAATGTTAACTACTTATTCTCCAGCATAGAGGTCAATGAAAAGTTACCTAGCCCACCTATATATTATCCATGTTAAAATATGTATTTATAGGTTGGCTAGGTAACTTTTCACGGACCTGTGCTACAGCTGGTTCATTGGGTGTGGGGGAACTTACCTGATGTTATTGGATATAGCTCAGTGGTAACGCACTAGGCTGTCAATCCAGAGGTCGTGGGTTCAATCCCTGGCAACGGAACTTGACATTTCTGAAATATTTATAATATTTCCCGCTATATCTGGCCGTGTGGTCTGCAAAGTATCTGGAAGTGCCAGGAAGCTGTGTATCGGTGCTATACACCGGGCACATTAAAGAACCAGGCTGTCTATTTGAATTAAGAGCTAGGCGCACTTCAGCAGCGCCGGACATGCCTGTATCTAATGTCTCTCTCTCTCTCCCTTCAGGGGCTTTCTCTCAGTCTGTCCCTCCGGTCAGATCATCCTGTATCTGCACTGGTAGATGATGCACCTGCGCCCTTGTGGCTGCAACACAATAATGCAAAGTGCCTTTGAACGTGCGTTCGCATGAAAAGGGCCCTATATAAATCTGGTATATTTATTTTTTATTTATATGCAAGGTTCCTCTAAAATGTAGCAAACTGGCTTCTCTTCTCTCATACCCTCGTTGCGATGGATAACATCAGGAATGAGGTGTCAAAGTGATTAATATAAGTTGGAAAAACTTGTTTCACAATCGACCTTAAATAAATTAGTATAAATTAAATATACACTCCTGACTCTCATGCCTGTTATTTTACATATGTAAGTAAAACTGGTTAGTTGTGTACATGTATTTATAGGCTACTTGATATTACATATCAAATTTCTACAAAAATTTGAATCCTGCTACAAGTAGCTCATGTATTGTCCACCCATATCGTTAAATTTATGACATTTCAAATTGACAGTAAATATAAGACTGTCCATGTGCTGTCGACAGTCCATTACTTTTTAACATGTATGAAAATTGATACTCGGGGAATTCGTATTTTAAATTAAGATTGTTAGTATTGATATTTGTCATGTGTCTAAAATGTGGACTGATTTTACCTTTCACCATGTTAAAGTTCTTTTGTTATTTTTGAAGTGGCCATCCTTGTGACTTTTTGTGCTATCCAAAACTCTACACCACCTGTGACGGATGGGCATTTTGCACACAATGTATAAAAGGAAAAAAGAAAATCACATTGTAGTCTTAGATAAGCTGTGCACATATTTAATGGCTTTCTTCAAATATTTGTGAAACAGTTTGGTTCGTAATGTTGATAATATCATTGAAAAATATGCAAAATCTGTTGTTTTGTAATTCTAAAATCAATATCAACGCTATTTTATAATGGATAAAAAATTTGACTTTGATGGATTCAGCAGCTGGCAAAGTGTCAAGGGGGACTACTCCTCATGGAATAATTATTTAATATTTGTTAATGATATAAGTGGCTGTGTTATTTTGAGAGAATTTCATTTGCTGTGGATGGAATTATATCAATTCTATTAACGGAAAACAATACAAATAGTGTTATTCAAATAATGTATTGCATCTAAAAATTGGTTTTGGGATTTATTTATTGAAATAATGATAATATTATTTCATAATGTTCTATGATGTAAGCGACATTGCTATTTTTGGCATGTTTTGCAGACTCTGAAGTGTCACATGTGTGTTTTTGTTTTGTGACAAGAGCGAGCGTTATGTGACGGATAAAATTTGGTGATAAACTTGCAGACGACTCAGTGAACAGTAAAAGAAGCGTGTTAATGGGAAATTTAGAGTTTGAAACATGATGTAGAGGCTGATTGAAATCTGCGTTTGTTTGTTGCGGAGTTTCATTTTGCTGGGAAATAAAAATTGGTTCGAGGATAAATTTTCTGAACTAGGAATTATTCATTGATTGAAGATGTTCTGGTGTTTTGTGTTGTTTTTGGCATTTGGTGGAATTTTATCAACATCACCTCCTGTCTCCAATATAAGTTATGGGAATGACAGTCCAGTCGCAGGTAAAACTTTAAACAGGTCTAGTAAAGACAGATTATCTGTAAATTTACACAAGTTCTGTAAATTTACAGAAAGTTCATTTTGTAAATTTACAGACTAGAGGGCTCAAATACAAGAAAACTAGTTTAAGTCCAAAATCACAGTTTTATTTGGTTTAATATTGAAAGTAATCCATTTTTAAAGGCAGCAAATGTGTTTCATTTTCCAAAATAATGACTTAGAAATATTGGATATTTTTCATTTTTTCAAATCTTATTTTTATTTTTAATAAATTATTTTATTAACAAAAAATTTAGGCTTATTCTGGTATGTAATAAAACTTGTCACGTTCCACAGCCATGCTGTTAGGTTAACTCATTGAAATGTGGTTAAGACTAATGCACCTGTCAATATTTTTCCCGTCTGGGGGGGCGGCGGGCGACCCAGGGGGAATTAGAAATTTTCTTTTTTTTATGTCTTAATCCCCCACCCAGGAGACAATGCTTACTGTCTAAATCCCCACTGTGGGGCATAGTTTCTGAAATTCTCATCCAGGTACTTTAATAAAAACACAAATAACCCCAGGTGCATAATATTGACTGGTGCATAAGAGTGTCCACTTGTCATGCAGGATGTCCGGGTTTGATCCTTGGTCACTCATCATGGTTTTATCCCCGAGTTTACTTCAATTGGTGTTAGTTACATAGATGCCTGCGGCAGTGGCCAGGCTGGCTTCCACAGCCTACATGTACATTGTATAAGGCTTGATTACTTGAAAAAATGGACTTGTTGTAGACAAAAGCACTTCAGCCTAAAATTGGAATCATTACTAAGTCAATTTTCATCAGGGATTTGTCATCATCATCCACTTGAGAATTCATATACAGGGAAGTAAATGTCAAATTTTGTATGTGTTGATGAACAGGTTAGTACTATTTATTAGGGCTGCGTACCGGTTAACGATATAAATCGAATACCGGTATTTTGCGTTCGATCGATACATCAAATAGATCATTTCCGTATCGATGAAATAATTGATCAACAACAGATACACATGGAAACCAAAAATATCCCCATTCAACTTCAAGTCGAGTTTTTCGATGTCCACTCAGTGTTTCGTCACAAAATTCAAAGAAAAACTGCTGTGAAATTAACCTCTCGTGGCTAAGCAATTGATACAAAATACTATAAAACATGTGTAAACAGAGTAAACCACAAACCTTTGTGTTACATGTCTTGTTATAATTGTGTTCTGCAAGTTAAATACATATTGCAAGCTAATACCTTCCTATTTAGACGTTTTATTGCTTAAAGAAAATATCATATGATATATCGAATATCGATCATTTTGTATCGATACAAATATCGTATCGATCATTCTTACCGATACGCAGCCCTTCTATTTATATCCAAAAACACTGGTTCCAGGGATTCACTTGCTTCTGAATCTGAAGGGTAATTTTGATACTTTTCAATAAATTTAACCAAGGAAAATACCCATATGATTTTAACAGAAAATGACCCTTCAAATCAAAATCTTAGAGTCAAAATATGGCTTTTTGGCAATTTCAAGAGTCAAAATAGAACCATGTCTGGTTTAATGGTTAGGTCAATTATGTTATAGATCCGACTCTGAGATTGATTAACTTGACTGTTTAGGTCATTATTATGTCATCTGACTCTTGAGACTGTAAGTAACTGCTCAAGGCATTGCTCTAAACTCCCAACCATCTGCAAGCACTTACAAACTACACTGTAATAACACATGAGCTTTTTAATTAATCATGGTCAGCATCCTTTCTTTGTCAGCAAGTGTGAAAATTGTATTCAATATTGATCCGGTCACACCTGGATTGATACACTGAGTGAATACCATATGGTTATAATGAACATAATGCTTGGATTTCTTGTACCTGGCATACTGGTGATACTGATAGATGAGATCTGTTATCAAACAAAGAATATTCATAAATCAACATTAGATTATTTTTCAGGTCTTCTTGGGGTCATAATTTAGCCCCATTAATTTTTTAAAAAATCAGAATGGATGACAACTATGTGGATGATACATTGAAATTACAAGTTATATATTAAATTTTTAATTTCATTCGTGTTCATTTTTAGCTGATTATACAATCATGTAAGTATTGTATAATCAGGTAAAAAAAAAGATTCAACCAAATTATGACCTTAAATAGACCTTAAAATCATTTTTACTACTAATCATGTACAATGTAAGAAGTAAGCATGATTTTAAGGTCTATTTAAGGTCATGATTTGGTCGAATCTTTTTTTCTGTAAAAGAAAGATGTTTCTTTAAATTTACAAATTATGTCATTTTCATAGTGCAGTTTAAGCTGAGTATGCATAAAATATAATTCTTACATTTGGGTATTGAACTTTAAGGTACATTTAAGGGTAAAAATTTATTCAGTCCCATGTCCTTGGTTCCCATTTCCTTGTCCAAAAAGTAGTTTTAATTAATTCACCTTCTTGCAGTTTGTACCTTTTCCTTGCGATTGCCCTTTAAAGTTATTTATACTTAAGCTCCTTTAGTAAGCTTAACCACATGAGAAGCTTAAGTACACGAAATTTATGCATCCAGAAAATCTGATTATTTCAATATTATTCATGATACTGTAAATCATTAAATGATTTATTTTCGTGGATTTTCGTATTATGTAGAACTTTTCATGTACTTCTAAATTTGTGGATCTCAAAACATGAAAGAGGTCAACCTAGTTCAGTAGTCGAGAGGTTGATTAATCGTAGGGATGCGATTTCGTAGTTGAATTCAACCTCTAAATGAACGAAAATTTAACCCTCACGAAAAATAATGATTTTAAAGTACTATTTCCTGCTTCTTGATATTTGCTAGATAGTTGTATGATAAAAGTATGAAGTACAAATGTTGCCATTGTTCTTTCGACTGTATCAAAAGTTCAATTGACAAGAGTCAAGTCCTTCGTGAACTTAGGTTCAAGACAATATAACCTCAAAATCATATCAAAACTGAGTTAATGTGGTTATGTTGAACTGCATGACTAAATGCGGAAATGACTGTACTTACAAAACAAGTACATTATTACTGATATACCTAAATAGACTTATTTACCAGGGCTCTACAAATTGAAATTGTAATTAAATTAAATTCTATTTCTTTCTTTTGATTGATACTTTCGTTTTCACACTAAGCATTGTTTTTCAAGATTTTCAAAAATAACTTTTCAGAACTGAACCACTTATATCTCTTGACTAATTAAAAGAAAGATCAAATATTGAGTATAATTCTTCCGACACTTAAAAAATTGTGTTGTATCTGACCCAATAAAACGCATTGGCAGCTACATTAGTTATTTTGCATCAAATATTTGTATTTTTTATTGCGACTTGAAATACGTTGACAATAAAAATATTTATTATTAATATTCATGTTACAGACAGGATCTCAATTTTCAAAATGTACATTTCATCTGCCCTTGGCTTTAATATCAAATTATTTGATACATTTGTATGCCAAAGGCCAACTATGGATTGTCATTTTACTATGAAATTCATACAAAGTGGCATTTAAACCACAACTATTGTAATTAATTGTCAATTTCGACCCATTGTCCATTTAACGTTTCAGGCCAGAATAAATTAATTATATTGTTTCGCACATATAGTGAGGGGGAGACTCATTGTGTGCTTGTATGCTGCCCTGCTGGACGTCTGTCCGTTTGTCACTGAGTCTTACAATGGTTGTCCATCATCACACATCACACATGCTCTCGTAAACGCTGGTTAGATTTCAATGAAACTTCACATAAACATAGTTGATAACAAGCCTAGTTGCGCATATTATCAATGATAATTGCGGGACCCTAAGTTATCGCCCTTTGTTAGAGACGTACCATTTTGAGTCAAAAACCCTTCTACATGTAGTTCGCATTGGCTGAGTATATATCCTGCACGTGTTTTCATAGCTGTAAAAACTCAGATGTTTGCAGAAGAGGAAGATGTTTGCCAAAGAGGAAGTTAGTTATATAGTCTGTCAATGATAACGCTAGCCTTTGTTTTCAAATAAGAATAAAAATTAAATGCATTTTTCGATGTCCATTTTTCTTTAATCTTGAGCATAAGGCCGAACTCAATATATTTTTTGTTTCCCCATCCCGACCCAAGCAGAATTAGAATGGGTAGGTAGGTAGGTTAAATATTATTTTTAATTTTGTTTCAGGATGATAGGTATTGGTCAAGACATATAAATGAGGAAATTTAGTAATAACTAAGGAGAAAACCATGCAAGTCTTACATTTAAAATTAATAGGTACCAAATTTTCTACTAGTAAGAAACAAGCTTTTATACAAAAAATAATATTTTCATCCCCAATAATTCATAAAAAAAATATTATTTCAATTTGGGCAATAAAATATTTTGGGTAGGGCCGTTTTTTTCGGGTAGGTAGGGGATGGGGAAACAAACAATATTTTATTTTAGGCCTAATCACTTTTAATGCATAAACTATTTCAATTTACGCTAAATATATGCGGTCAGTCAATCGTGCAGTGTTTATATTATCCATGTTCGTTTATCGATAAGTCTAGATTTATCTTCGACGAGCTTTAGTTGGTATTTGATTGTATGTATACATAATTAAGATATGACTAAATTGTTGGAAAGCAGCACTGAACAGTTGCACTTGAGAAACGAGCAAACCCAAACATAATTACCTTCTGTATCAACAGTTCCAAAAGCTAAAATTATCATGCCCCTTGATTGTTCATACAAGTCTGTTAGAGATTCAGGGAAAAAACTGCTTTCATCTTTCAAGATTGCTACTGCAGGTTGCATTGTTTTGTTTGATTAAAGCTACGCAAGTCTGGTTGATTATTCAAGTGTTTCTTGATTGCCAAGAAATTTAAATTTCCAGGAACCCAAAAAAAAATGTCTGATGTTTGAAATAATCTTATTTGCATATTCTGAAGATTTCTGATTGTTTGGTTTAAATCTGATTGAGAATTGGTTTAGATTTGATAGAGAGAATATTGGTCTGCGCACTAATAAAAATACGTGCTTGATCAAGAAAACAATGTTTACATCACTACAAAGAAACTTTGCAGAATTGTACAGAAACGTCTCCAATTTTCTCCATTGGATGTCAACACATGAATTTCTATTAAATTGCCTCTGATTTTGTTTATCCCGAAGATACTACAGCAGTTATTCCAAGACAAGAGATTGAATTAGTTCAACATCTCTTACCTTATAACTCAGTGCTAGGATGAAGTTTTTGTACTTAAATAACTTGTAGCGCCTACAGCCGAGCGCAAAGCATTGAACTGATTGGGCCTAAAATAAAATATTGTTTGTTTCCCCATCCCCTACCTACCCAATTAAAAAGGGCCCTACCCAAAATATTTTATTGCCCAAATTGAAATGATATTTTTTTTATTAAAAAGTGGAAGTGAAAATTTTATTTTTTTGTTTGCTGGCTTCTTTCTTACCATTAAATTTTAGATTGTTTTCACCTTAGAGTTAATTCTAAATTTCATGATTTGTATGTCTAGACCATTAACTTTCATACTGAAACAATTCCAAAAGAAAAATGTTTACCCTACCTACCTACCCATTCTAAATCTGCTAGGGTCGGGATGGGGAAACCAAGAATATTTTAAGTTCGGCCTTGGTACATGTACCGAGCGCAAAGCATTGAACTGATTGGTACATGTAGGTTTTATTGCCAAATTTTGTGAGAGTTTTTTACTTGAGGCTGCTTCTTGCATGGCCCTTTCCTGAGGTTCATCAGGTGTTCTACTAACTTCTAAATCTGAAGGATCATTTTGATACTTTTGACTAAACTTTACCATTTTATAGGCATAATACCCATATTAGTTTAAGAGAAAATGGCCCTTCAAACCAAAATCTCAAGGGTCAAAATGTGGCTTTTTAGAAATTTTAAGGGTCAAAACCCCTAATACCGAGTCAAATTGAACCCCTGCTTCAAATTTAAGTTTACTCAAGTTCAGTGTTGGGCTCCTGGCAAGTACACATAGGTTATTTGCGTGAACATGCACTGGGAAAGAAAGGGGTCACATGAGAGTTAGGGCTGCGTATCAGTTAAAATGATCGATACGATATTTGTATCGATACAAATGACTGATGTTCGATATATCATTTGATATTTTGTTTTGACAATAAACGATCTAAAAACTGTATATAGGCACTTGCAGACTTACAACATGTACTTAACTTGCGGAACACAATCACGCCAGACTTGAGATATGTGATAAACAACCTATTTACACAAGTTTAAATTGCATGAGTAGTTTGCAAAGCAGATTCTTGTTTGGAAATTAGATTCACTCGGACATAAGCTGCGTTGACGACCTTGTCATTTTGAGATGAAACAAATAGACTTCCGAAAACCTAACTGAAAATTGGGATTTTGTTGTGTATTTTTATTGATCGATGTTTTGAATGATACGTACACGTTCGATGAATCGATCGAACGCAAAATACCGGTATTCAATTTATATCGGAAACCGGTACGCAGCCCTAATGAGAGTCTTATCAATATGTAGTTTATTTGTGCCCGACCCAGTCTGTAACTTGCAGTCTTATGATGTTGATAATAACATGCAGCCTTGTATAAAGTATTCATTGTTATAAGTGCTTGATAAACATTGTCTGTTAGAATATACTGTGCATGTGATCTAGTCTGAGAGAGGAATCAGCCTCAACATTTCTGATACTGTTTTGTATATAGACTATAACAGTGTAGCAATACCACATGGTTTTTGACTACAGTTCCAAGTAGAAATGTGTAAACATTTGAACGCAAATGTAGCCATAAGTATTTTATTTCTTCATCAATTTCTATGAAATATACGCCACGCTAAGGGGAACATTATTTGCTTTCAGTGAAATATAAAGTCTTTTTCAGCGGATGTGCCGTTTTGTACATTACCCTGTGAAACACGTTCCACGGTTTCACAGGGTAATGGAAGAATCGGTAAAGCTGCTGAAAAAGATCTTATCTTTCATGGAAAGCAAATAATGTCCCCCTTAGCATGGCGTATATTTCATAGATATCGATGAAGAAATAAAATACTTATGGCTATTTTATTTTCCAATGTTTACAAATTTCTTCTTGTAACTGTAGCCAAAAGTCACGTGGTATTGCTACACTGTATAACTTGTACTCATAGTTGTATCCAGTATTTTAGTCTGTCTATACATACCCTGTGTTTAATTAAATCAAAGGAGACAACTCTTCAGTCTACTCATTTTTCATGAAATTAATCCCCTTTGCACCCTCAAACATAGGTAATCAAGCCAAAAATAAAATCTAGCTAAAATTGAAAACGAAATTATGATAATTGATTGAAAAAAATATATAATCTAGTCGGGTAACAAGACTGACTACCAGTATTTGTGTGATAGACATTTTGGAAATGGGACTTGAACAGGCTTCTGTAACTTTCGTTTAGAGGCTAGTTTGGCTGTTAGTCATTATTCCGGATTTGGCTATCCTTGAAGAGCTATGTTTTTTGACCAAAATAAAAGTTATTTGATGAAAATATCTCAAGAAACGGCAAAGTTATGGTCAATTTTATCTGCTCTGAAGGATTTTCTTCAATAAAAAGTTGAAAAACAGAGTTATATATGGTTGACGGCCTCTAGTTTGTCAAAAATGGTCAGCCGCATATGATTTTCAGGATTTTTAATTTGGCTCTGTTGACACCCCTGTAGTCAGTTTTGAAGTTGTAAGGACTATTAAAGGTGCCTGCCTGTGTTTTGTGAATGAATGACCAATCAATTGTTTACGTGCACTAACAACAAATCAGTCACTTGCCATAATGGTATTTGTATTAATTTAAAATGATCAATCAGATGCTTACATTTTAAGAATGAGTTAAAAACGATCAACCAGATACTTTCATTTTGTGACTAAATTTAAAAATGACCAATCGGATGGTCTCATTTTATGAATGAGTTAAAAAAACAACCAATCAGACAATTGCTGTTTCTGAGTTTAAAAATCGATACCCCTATTTTGTTATGAGACTTAATTAAATAATGACCAATTGCAGGCTAGCATTTTCAAACATAGTTCAAATTGACCTATCAGATGCTTGCATTTTGTGACTGAATTTAAAATTGACCAATCAGATGCTTGCATTTTGTGACTGCATTTTAAATTGACCAATCAGATGCTGATACCAGAGCCATATTTCCTCTATTCTAGCGCTTAATATTCAAGATATTTATTGTTCTCTCATGTGTATGTTTATTAGACAAACATGCGTTTAATGTCTGTGATGTAAATCTCCATTCCTACCTTGTTATGTGTGTGATATGAACATTGATTGTATGATTCTAAGGCCAAACTTAAAATATTCTTGGTTTCCACTTCCCGACCCTAGCAGATTTATCATGGGTAGGTAGATAGGGTAAATATTTTTTTGGAATTGTTTCAGTATGATAGTTATTAGTTAAGAAATACAAATAATGAAAATTAGAATGAACTTTAAGGTGAAAACCAACAGTCTTAAATTTAATGGTAAGAAAGAAGCCAGTAAACAAAAAAATAAAATGTTCACTTCCAATTTTTAATAAAAATAAAATTATTTCAATTTGGGCAGTAAACTATTTTGGGTAGGGCCCTTTTTAATCGGATTGGAAGGGGATGGGGAAACAAACATTATTTTATTTTAGGCCTGATTGTATGATTCCAATGTTGGTTTTGCACTGTCTGTAAGGATCGGCACAATGTCGCTTTCCGTACAAGGACCTTTTACACTACTTGAAGATTTTGTGAGATGGACAAAAAATCGTTGAAGAAATGTGTGCCCTCTTTGTCCACTGATCGGTTTTCCCTTAAGTTTACTGATAGACAATGCTACCTCACTTAAGCAGTCTGACCTCTCTAAAACATGTTACCTCTCTTAAACAGCCTAACCTCTTTTAAACTGTCTGACCTATCTAAAGCAGCCTTATCTCTCTTAAATAGCCTGATCTCATGCACAGTTTTGCCTCTCTTAAACAGTGTGACCTCTCATCGGCAGCTTGGCCTCTCTTAAACAGTGTGACCTCTCTTAAAATCTGTGACTTCTCTTAAGCTGTCTGACCTCTCTTAAATTGCGCATGCTTTCAACGTAACCCTCAGAGGCTCTTTCAGGGCTTTTTTTCACTATATATGAGGGGCCTATATAAGGCCCCTTCACAATTTCGCATAGGCCCCTTTCACAAACCCAAATGGCCCCTTCACAATTAGGATTGGCATCATTGTTTTTGTAAAATCAACTTCCCCACAAAGCACCAAACAAACAAATCACAGATAACAATCATATATTCCTGTACAGGACTTGATATGAAGTATTATATCATAGATACATGCATGTTTGGAAAAAGTTGACAAAAAACAAACTAACATCTGAAAAATTTTATATCATAATTTGATGATTTATCGCGTTAAGTTTTTAACAATTTGAAAAATATCCGTGCCTACTTTTTATACGCCCGTTGAAAACGGGACGTATTATGTGAACACCCTTGGCGGGCGGGCGGGCGTGCGGGGCGAGCGGGGGCGTCCAGTAATTTGTCTGTACTCTAGCGCAAACAGTTTTCATCCGATCATCTTCAAACTTGCTGACAATGCTTATGGGCATTATATCTAGGCCAAGTTCGATAATAGGCCAAATCGGCCTAGGCCTTATTGGGTTATGGTCCTTTAATTACGAAATAAGAAATTAATTACCAAATAAGTATAAATTGGTTGTCTGTGCTCTAACGCAAACAGTTTTAATCCAATCGTCTTCAAACTTTGTGACAATGCTTATGGGCATAATATCTAGGCCAAGTTTGATTATAGGCCAAATCGGCCTAGGCCTTATTTGGTTATGATCCTATAATTACCAAAATAAATGTGAAATTGACCTTGTCTGTTCTCTAGTGCAAAGAGTTTTCATCTGAGTATCTTCAAACTTGGTGACAATGTTCATGGATATAATATCTAAGACAAGTTCAATTGTAGGCCAAATCAGCCTAGGCCTTCTTGGGTTATGGTCCTTTAATTAAAAAAAATGTTGCATTGTTTTTTTCATTCACCATGCCCTGAGACTCACCATGCCCCAAGACGGGCGTATTTTGTGACATTTTGGCACTCTTGTTCACAATTTTGAATATTTTCGAGCTAAATTTTCACAAAACAAAAGGGCTTGGTCCTCTTTCACAATTCAGCGAAAAAAAGCCCTGTTTACCCACTGTATCAGTTTCTATGATTTTATGTACCGGTAGTGTAAAGGAGTCTTGACGTTATCTCACAGGTGTTTTAGGCAGTTACTGCATCATGTGTCTATCTAATTTAATTAATTTCCAATTAAAAGTTGAATGTCAGAAAACCAAATCAAATCTGCTGCCAGCAAGAAAAGTCAAATCTTCCTGGAAATTCGAGAGTAAATAAATAACATGTTGCTGTATTCAACTTCAGAAATGCATTTAAACCTGATTGATTTTCAAAAAACTGGATCTAAATGATTTTCTTCAATGAGATCTTAAAGGCCAACAAGACTCAGGGTGTTTTGGTTATAATAAATGCCTCATAGGAGTGAAAAATGATGTGCTTCAAAATTGATTGCATATTCGTCCTCTTATTTCGCATTGATCAAAATTCTTCTTAGTGTTCAGAACAAGAAATTATTTGTGAAATGGTGTTATTATTGAGTTACTGTTGTTATTAGGTCGTAAGTTGTGAAGAAAAGTGTAATATTGAGGTACTGTGGTTATTTGGTTGTTCCTGATAGTTGCGATAGACAGTCTTCGTGTATGGTCATTCCGTTTGTTCCCTGACAGACTTTGGCCTGGAATTTTAGTTTATGAATGATTTAATAGATTTTTGTCTTCATTTTTGAAAAGAAAATTTCTAGAGATAATGTTGTTATATTTATTAGAAGGAACACCTTTGGTCTTCCCGAGATCAGTAAAATCTTTATGGTGTACCTTACCCTAGTCAAACGTCCTGGTACCCAGTCACAGTTTGTTGAGAGCTAAGCCTGACTCTGTAACAGCCATTTTCAAGCTGGTTTCCGGCCCTAACAGATAATAACAAATTGGACCGGGAATACAACAGAACTCAACGGAAACAGAAGAGCATAAAAGGCTTGAAAAATGGTGACAATTGTGCCACGCCAGTCAAAATGACAAATATCGGTGAAAATGAGGAATGTAGGCCAAAATGTCAAATATTTGTCAAAATGAGCAATACCGGTCAAAATGACAAATATTGGTCAAAATGAGCAATACCAGTCAAAATGATGAATATTGGTCAAAGTGAGCAATACCAGTCAAAATGTCAAATATTGGTCGAAATGAGCAATACCAGTCAAAATGTCAAATATTTGTCAAAATAAACAATACCAGTCAAAATGTCAAATATTTGTCAAAATGAACAATACCCGTCAAAATGTCAAATATTTGTCAAAATAAACAATACCAGTCAAAATGTCAAATATTGGTCGTAATGAACAATACCAGTCAAAATCACAAATATTGGATGAAATGAGCAATACCGGTCAAAATGACAAATATTGGATGAAATGAGCAATACCGGTCAAAATGACAAATATTGGTCAAAATGAACAATACCAGTCAAAATCACAAATATTGGATGAAATGAGCAATACCGGTCAAAATGACAAATATTGGTCAAAATGAACAATTGATACCAGTCAAAATGATGAATATTGGTCAAAGTAAGGAATACCAGTCAAATGACGAATATCAGTCAAAATGACAAATATTGCTACTGCTATGTGGCTACACCCTTGCACTGTTGAACAAACTCCAGCTAATTGTTACTATTGGATTTATGGTGTATATTTTGCTGTTGTTCTGTTGTTGTTTTATTTGTTTAAACAGTCCACTGGAGAGTGTGAATACTGTTTCCAATATTAGCTAGTCTATAATATTGATCTCTGTATTCTGATAATGTAAGGAGTAGTAATTCCTGGAGGATATGTCGAAATTTATGCTTGTTATTGCGAGTATATTCATGAATTGGGCTAACGAGATGGGAGAAGGGGGTGGTGCTTGAGTCAGAGGGGGGATGGGAGTTAAATGTACTGTTTATCGTATTTACCTGTTTGATCATTTGTAAGATGTTAGTGACTGATGACCATGGTAGGAATGATTTAGCTATATAGGCTGAGTCGCTATTAAAAGTTATAAGTATTATAAGCGTAAAAAACATGTAGGGACGATTTTGCTATTCCCACCCAGGGGACTCGGGAGTAGGGGTACTGTTCCTTGAAATTTCCAAAAAGCCATATTTTGACCCTCAAGATTTAGGTTTGAAGGGTCATTTTCTCATAAAAATCATAATTATGCCTATAAAATGGTAAAATTGAGTCAAAAGTATAAAAAAATGACCCTTCAGATTTAGAAGCAATTGGAACCCCTTGCCCAAACTAAATATTTTTTTGGGAGGGTAGCTGCTGGCTGGATAAAAATAAGTCTGCAGGCTTGCAGAAAAGATGCAATTTTTTGTCAATTGATCTAACCATACTACAGAGATAACTGCTACTTATCATTTGTCAGACTTTGCTTGTCAGATGCTTACGGATAATTCATTGGATTATGCAAAGATGTGCAATATTTTCCATGTTTCCTGTGATCTTCACAGATCTATACCATAGATCTACTACATTAAACAACAAACACTTTATAACTTATTATATAGTATAATTGTAATAAGCACTTGGGCAAGCTAGCTTACTTTCTATTATCAATACATTCGTCATTCTATCAGCAACAGATCATCTCATAAATATGCATACACATTAATATACCAACATCATCTCATATACATAAAGTACATGTAACAAATTTATAGCACATAACACGCATCTTTCCCCATTTTTATGAACTAAAAATTATACGTCTTGTAAGCTCTAAGTGCCCAAAGCTGAATGACCACATACCTTTAATCACTACGCACGACAACTCGTGCGCTATGGTTACCAACATAACAAGTCCTGATTCGTGCAATCAGAAGATCTTAACCAATCACAGGAAAGCATTTTCCGTCTTATGCGCTTCGCTTAACCGACAGAAAATAATTTTTTACAATCATTCATCAAGTCAATTATCGATTCACATTGTAACGTGTAACATTGTATTTTTATTACCTAGATGGCATTTAGCCGTTCTGAGACTAAGGGAGATAATTTGAGAAGTTACAAGAGTTATCTGCCATAAAACATGGACTCAAAGGGGATAATTTCATAAAAATGGGAGATAATTTCATGAAAATATGAAAAGTTACAAGAGTTATCTTCCATAAAATATTATGAATTAAAAGGGTGGTAATTTCATAAAAATGGGAGATAATTTCTTAACTATGTGAGAAGTTGCAAGAGTTATCTTCCATAAAACATTATAGATTAAAAGGATGGTAATTTCATAAAAAATGAGTAGCTACTTGAAATTTCTAACATAAGGGACTCAAAGGGAGATAATTTCATAAAAAATGTGATAAGTTACAACAAGAGTTATCTTCCATAAAATATTATAAAATCCAGACAACTAAAGGGAGATAATTTCATAAAAATGTGATAAGTTACAACAAGAGTTATCTTCCATAAAATATCATAAAATTCAGACAGCTAAAGGGAGGTAATTTCATAAAAATGTGATAAGTTACAACAAGAGTTATCTTCCATAAAATATAAAATTCAGACAGCAGTTTCATTGCTGCAGACAGTTTGGGAATAAAATCTGCCAGAGATATGATGATAATGATTAAAACAGGGAGGAAAATAAAACATGCTTCTGTGTTATATTTATATATGACTGATTAGAGAGATACTTCAAACCATGATTCACAGTGATTGGTGCAGTAATATTGATGTTATGGATTCTCATTCATATTCTGTATGTCACGATAACAAAACATTATATTGCTTTTTTTTGGCATGTGTGAACTGTACTTTATCAGGAGTTCATCCACTTATAGCTTCTGAATCTGAAGGGGCATTTTGATACTTGTGACTAAATTTTTACCATTTTATAGGCAAACTACCCTTGCTTTCAGGAGACTCTTTAAACCAAAATCTTGAGGGTCAAAATGTGGCTTATAATTTGGAAATTTCAAGGGTCAAAACCCCTACTCCCAAGTTAAATGGAACCCCTGTTCATTCATAGCATGTTTTACCAACTTTAGGGACGGTGACATTGTGAAATTATCAGTGTTTGGTACATGTTATTCTATAAACGTGGAACAATTTAAAATTGTAGAGGTTCAGTCCGAGCACTCTTCCATTGTGTCCAATAACCATGGATATTCAGGGCTTTATATGACTTCTGAAATGCGTTTTGACTGTGGAAAATTTAAGCTGAAGAGTCAAATTTTCTACACTTGTTATATTAATCTTTTCATGCAATATCTGATGAAAGAGTTATTGCCCTTGTTGTACTTTCTATATTATTATGTCCTTTATGTACTTACCGGAGTTGATTTGTTTCCGATCAATGATGATTCGAACACTCGCTGAGAGGAGACATGTTTCCTGTTTTCAAACACTGCACTTGATAGAGTGTCCTAAAATGATCATAAGTACTTCCTGTATAACATTCAATAGTTAGGTCACAGTTAATAATGATTGTTTGCTGCGACCCATTTGCTTTGTGAAATCATCCAGTCATTATGTCACGTTTAATTAAATCATTGTTTCCTGTCCCCTGTCTTTGCCAGTAGTAATAAGTCACATTTAAAATATAATAGTTCACTGTCCCCATCTCTTCTGTGTGAAGTTAAACATGCCCAAACTCTCCGCAGCAGGTTGGTTAAACATGCCCTAACTCCCTGCATCAGTTACCTCCCCTGCGAGGGAAGTTAAATGGCTGTGACAGTTAACAACACCATTTTACTTTTGTTCTTATTTTCCAAACATACAATATTTTCCGTGAGTTTGTTCAAGGACAGCTAACAAACATTGTACTTTTATCGGCCTTATATAGAATAATTGCGAAATTGCCATGAAACTAGTGAAATTATAGATGAGTATAGATATAACTTTGTGATGAATGTATAGCTATGGTGATACTGATGAGCCAATATAGAGCCATTTACAGAGAGATAGAAAGAGAGGAGAGAGAGAAAGTATTATTGTAGCCTCCCATTTATGTTCACAAAATTAGTGAACATTATGATGAGAAAATGTCACTGACTCAATGATCATTCTAGTGTATTGTTGTTTGGTATTTCTAAATTACTCATATATGTTTAACATTCCATTTGTTTGGTTGAATACTGGGCATGGTATTACCATGACAACTGTTTGTACTACAAGGGCCTGTTCGGAACGCTGTTCCGCACATTCCGGACAGTGGAACACACTTACGAACAAACTGGAACACTGTTCGGAACATGTTCTTTCTGTGCCCACCACAGAGGTGGTGCAGCCAGAACAGTCACGTGATTACAGCAAGAAAAATGGTCGCTTGTGTCATAAAATAGAATATAATAAATTTATTTTCCAATTATGGGGCATTGCGGGCAAACAGTCACATTCAAATATATCGTTATGCATATTTTTTCTCAAATATTACGGCTGCAACTACAATTTTGGTCGTCTTAAACATTTTACTTTCTGTTCCGTTTTGTTCGTAAGGTGTTTGGAGTAGAACATTCGGCACACTGTGCAGGACAGTTCCGTTTTGTTCGTAAGTTGTTCGGAGTAGAACATCCCGCACAGTGTGCGGAACAGACGCTACGAACATGCCCCAACATAGATGCATCGTGTCACCCATGAAGTCACCCGTGAACCAATCATCTAGGTACTGTTTTATCAAAGCACTTACGAATATCTTAAAGTTATGATAAAAGTTAAACTCTTTATATTTCATTGGTGACTGATATGGTTGGTAGGAGTTCATCAACTGAATCATTAATAGTGTTGCAGCTCCATTGACCGCACTTTAAAATTGTTACCAAATTATAAAGAATTCAAATTTGATCGTAAGTTTACAGTTTCTGTAAGTGCTTTGATAAAACAGTACC
Source organism: Spisula solida (assembly GCA_947247005.1). Classification (NCBI taxonomy): domain Eukaryota; kingdom Metazoa; phylum Mollusca; class Bivalvia; order Venerida; family Mactridae; genus Spisula; species Spisula solida. Next base: position 18,386,964 of record OX365961.1, read on the forward strand.
CTAGTGATTAGGGTATCTACATTGAGAGTGTGAGGGTTAGGGCTTGATCCCCAAACTGTTGTTCATAGTTAGACTGTCTATACATACCCTATGTTTAATTAAAGGAGACAACTCTTCAGTCGACTCTTTTTTCCTGAAATTAATTCCCTTTGCACCCTCAAAGATAATCAAGCCCAAAATAAAATCTAGCTAAAATTGAAAACAAAATTATGATAATTGATTGAAAAAAATATATTATCTAGTCGGGTAGCCAGACTAGTTCATAGTTATCATTCTCAATTTCTGGTGTAGCTTGTTTTCTTTAGTACTCTGCATTTATAGAAGTTTAAGACGTGTTGGCCTAGTGTCGGAATATTGTAATACTGTAAAAGCACAGATTTTCGTGGGTATTAAATTTCGTGGATTTCGGTAAAAATGCATTTTCGTGGGGTCTTCCCTGTGAGCCTCTAAATATTGTCATATGTTGCCTCCATATGTGACAGAAATATCAATTTGTTTGTCACAATGGTGGGACTCAAACCCTCCCCCCGCCCAAAAAAAAAAACAACAACAAAAAAACTTCAAATTTAAAACAATGACTTAAGATTTCACTGTTTTACTTTAGCCCCTTATGTTTGTTTGGCCCATGGCTTCACTGTTTTACCATAACCCCTTATATTTGTTTGGCCTATAGTTTCACTGTTTTACCATAACCCCTTATGTTTGTTTGGCCCATGGCTTCACTGTTTTCTATAACCCCTTATATTTGTTTGGCCTAGATTACTCATTCATGGTTTTCTGAGAATGTTTTATGTTTCGCAGTCTGTCTTGTATCACTTGATATTTTGGGATTTTGTTTTTGTACCAGACAAGGCATATATAATTCATTAAAATTGGATGGAGGCTTTTGTAATGGCTGATTGTTTGTTTGCTTCTGACTGTGTAATGACGGATGATTAGTTTATGTCGGGCTTGGGTCTGCAGCACAATAACACCTAAATAATGTGACCACTCTTGGGACCCTTGAAAACGGTCTTTATTGATATAATCTAACCTCTGAGCTGTAACCTTTGTGTATCAACTATATAAAGTCTATAGCTAAAAGTGCAGTCACCGCTCAATACTTGTTGTCAATCTATAATAAATCTATTGACTTGCAACTTGGTCTAAATAGTGACTTTGAATAAAGAGCAACACTTCATAGGTAAATATGAAAATGAGCTATACCAAATAAAATATACACAAACCTCCAAAAAAACAACAACATGTTCCCTGATTTTTTGATTTCCACAAATGTAGATGGCGCTGATGAGAAATGATGTAAACATAAATAAATATAATAATTTTTAACTTGAGGGGGGGAAGGGGGGGGGGGGGGGTTAAGACTGTACCACCAGAAATTAAAAAAAATCTAGAAAATTGACAATGGTGTTATTTTGGTGAAACCTGGCAACAAAGTTTTGATAACTTGTATCAACAAAATTTTCCCCTGAATTGTCTTCACCAGGTATCATGTGATATGATCCGAATGTAACATATTACCAGAAAGATTTAATGCAGTATATCTCCAGTCTGTCAGATGGTATCTGTGTAGAAGTTGTAAGTTATTTATACCTGTAGCTATTTAAGAGAAAACAGCTGCAGCAGAATGATAAGCCTACTTTCCTGTATGCTTTACGTCTCTTTGATTTAGTGTGATAAATGTTTTAGTTACCTCCCTTTATTTGTTGATAAATGTTCTAGTTAACTCCCTTTATTTGTTGATAAATGTTGATAAATGTTTTAGTTACCTCCCTTGATTTCGTTGATATATGTTCTAGTTACCTCCCTTGATTTGGTTGATAAATGTTCTAGTTACCCCCCTTTATTTAATGATAAATGTTCTAGTTACCTCCCTTGATTTGTTGATAAATGTTCTAGTTAACTCCCTTTATTTGTTGATAAATGTTCTAGTTACCTCCCTTGATTTGTTGATAAATGTTCTAGTTTACTCCCTTTATTTGTTGATAAATGTTCTAGTTACCTCCCTTGATTTGGTAGATTTATGTTGCAGTTACCTCCCTTGATTTGGTTGATAAACGTTAGTAATCTCCCTTGATTTGGTGGATAAATGTTACAGTTACCTCGCTTTGTTAGTTTGATAAATGTTCTAGTTACCTCCCTCGATTATGTTGATGAATGTTCTAGTTGCCTCCCTTGATTTGGTTGATAATAGTTCAAGTTACCTCCCTTGATTTGGTTGATAAGTGTTGCAGTAACCTCCCTTGATTTGGTCGATAAATGTTCTAGTTACCTCCCTTGATTTGGTTGATATATGTTCTAGTTACCTCCCTTGATTTGGTTGGTAAATGTTCTAGTTACCTCCCTTGATTATGTTGATGAATGTTACCTTCCTTGATTATGATGATGAATGTTGCAGTTACCTCCCTTGGTTTCTTGTTACCTCCCTAGATTAGGTTGATAAAATTCTGCAGTTACCTCCCTTGATTATGTGTGATACATTCACAAGTCAATTGTGCCCCTTGATTTGGTGTTGGTAAAATTTATGTTGCTGTTACCTTCCTTGATTTGATTAATAAATTTTTCATTGACCTCAAATGATTTATAGACAATAGTCGCAGTATCTTTCCTTGATTTAGTGTGATAAATGTTCAATAACCTCTTTCTAACACACCAGTTAACTCCCCTTGATATTTTCTGATGATACAATCTCAAAGTTCATGACCGACCTTGGTCTAATATAATACTACTTGTGATGGCACATTTCTTGTTACCTAGAGGAATATGTACTCCCAATCAAAGGCGTTATTGTTATATATTTATAAGTAGTATTGGGAAATTATGTTCAACTGTTTGCTATGATAGGATCCTATAACTGTACAATTGTTAATTGATGAGATACAATTTCCAGTAGTACTGTATAAATCAATGTTATTGTTGGTAGACAAACTAAAAATGATCAGGGGTGTCGAAATTCTCAAATTTTTGAAAAATCTACTTGCCCACATGCAAAAAAGCCCAAGTCGGGCATAGGAATTTCACACCCCTGATGATACATGGATGAACTTGATCATGAAATAAAAACACCCACAGCTGACCTTTAAAATTTTTGGGTGAGAAGATCGGTAGGGATTTAATTTAATTACTTTTTACCTACACTCATAATAAAAAAAAAATGATGTCTCATGACATGCCAAAAAATTGTTGAAAGTCACTGGGATTAAGATTATGAATCACTGGGATTTACATAATGAGACCCTGGGATTTTGTGAGCAGGTTCACATATTAACTGCTGCACAAAAATCCCCTGTTAAACGCGAGATCCATGAACTATCGTTCTCAGAAATTTCATTGATTTGACGGTAATAGACAATGTCTCGAAGTGATGCCAAAATTCATGACTTGGTATCTCATAATTACATGTCATTAACTGGGCTATTTATTCTAGTAATTGTTACCAGTGTAAGAAGTTTCATCTACTAATGTTTCGTTTGACCTATAGTTCACATTGGATGTTGAATTACCTCAGATAATATACCAATTCCTTCCCTTGTTCTAAGATTATGATATTGTAATAATTGTCTCCTTTGATTTAATGTGATAATATACGAATTACCTCCCTTGTTCTAAGGTTATAATATAATACAAATTGTCTCCCTTGATTGAATGTGATAATATATCAATAACCTCCCTTGTTCTAAGGTTATAATATTATACAAATTGTCTCCCTTGATTGAATGTGATAATATACGAATTACCTCCCTTGTTCTAAGGTTATAATATTATAATATTGTCTCCCTTGATTGAATGTGATAATATACCAATTACCTCCCTTGTTCTAAAGTTATAATATTATAAATTGTCTCCCTTGATTGAATTTGATAATATACCAATTATACCCTTGTTCTAAGGTTATAATATTGTACAAATTGTCTCCCTTGATTGAATGTGATAATCTATCAATTACCTCCCTTGTTCTAAGGTTATAATATTATACAAAATGTCTCCCTTGATTGAATGTGATAATATATCAATTACCTCCCTTGTTTCAGGTTATAATACAATACAAATTGTCTCCCTTAATTGAATGTGATAATATATCAATTACCTCGCTTGTTCTAAGGATATAATATTATACAAATTGTCTCCCTCGATCTGATGAAAATCAGTTCCAGTTGGTTTTCCCTTGTAAATTGTTTGTTTATTTGTTGTTTGTTTGTGTTCATTCGGTGAAAAAAAAAAATGGCTTTATTACGCTGCCGCGACATCAAACATATGATAAACAATATTAAATATAAGGGTCACAACATGGATGTTAATGTTTGTGTATTTTCTCATTTCAGCTCATGTAAGTTGTGCCAATCTGAATTACGAGGCGTTTGCATGTTTGAACGGGTTCTGTCTACCGTTCCAGAAGAGTTGCGATGGTGTGATAGACTGTGTCGATGGCTCCGACGAGCTACCCAGGACCTGTGGTAAGTGGTCTACTGTAGTGCTATACAAATCCCGTACATTCACACTCCCGCTGTAGTTAGTACACAGTCTGGGACAAGTAATACCGTATATCGGGTAATTTTCGCGTACTGCAAATTTCATGATTTTCGGCAAAATCAAATTTTAGCAAAGCTAATTTTTGTGTCGCCTGAAAAGGCGACATATAGGTGTTACTTTGGCGGCGGCGGCTGCGGCGTCACAAATTCCTTGTCCAGAGCATAACTTTGTCACCTTAAGTTCAAATGACTCAAGATTTGGTATGCATCTTTCTTGCAATAAGCCAAAGTGCAGTGCGCAAGAGCCATAACTCTACCTTGCACCGTTTTTGTGTCGCCTGAAAAGGCGACATATAGGTGTTACTTTGGAGGTGGTTGCGGCGGCGGCTGCGGCTGCTGCGGCTTCACAAATTGCTTGTCTGGAGCATAACTTTGTGACCTTAAGTTCAAATGACTCAAGATTTGGTATGCATGTTTCTTACAATAAGCCGAAGTGCAGTGCGCAAGAACCATAACTCTACCTGTCATAGTTTTTTAATTATTTCCCTTTGATTTTATTAGAGCATTTCTTGTCCGGAGCATAACTTTGTCACCTTAAGTTCAAATGACTCAAGATTTGGTATGCATGTTTCTTACAATAAGCCGAAGTACAGTGCGCAAGAACCATAACTCTACCTGTCATAGTTTTTGAATTATTACCCTTTGATTGATTTTATTAGATCATTTCTTGTCCGGAGCATAACTTTGTCACCTTAAGTTCAAATGACTCAAGATTTGGTATGCATGTTTCTTACAATAAGCCGAAGTGCAGTGCGCAAGAACTATAACTCTACCTGTCATAGTTTTTGAATTATTTCCCTTTGATTGATTTTATTTGAGCATTTCTTGACCGGCGGATAACTTTGTCACCAAGAGGTTGAATGACTTGAAATTTGGTATGCATGTTTCTTACCAAAATTCCAAGTGCAGTACACAAGAATCGTAACTCTACCTAGTGCCATTTTTGATTTTTGTCCCTTTGATTGATTTTATAAGCATTTCTTGTCTGTGGCATAACTTTGTCACCATAAGTATTAATGACTCCAAGATAGGTATGCATGTTTCTTGCTGTGACATTTTTTTGTCCAGAGCATCACTTTGTTGTTTTTAGTTCAGATGACTAGAGAACTCTTGTGAGTCGATATGTAGCCCAATAGTGGATAGTTTTCCATGACAAATGTGCATGTCGTCAGGCGACACATGCGACTCGCGGAGCTTTTATTGAATTATTTCTCTTTGATTGATTTTATAAGAGAATTTCTTGTCCGGAGCATAACTTTGTCACCTTATTTTCAAATGACTCAAGATTTGGTATGCATGTTTCTTGGAATAAACCGAAGTGCAGTGCACAAGAACCATAACTCTACCTTGCACCGTTTTTGAATTATTTCCCTTTGATTGATTTTATGAGAGAATTTCTTGTCAGGAGCATAACTTTGTCACCTTAAGTTCAAATGACTCAATATTTGGTATGCATGTTTTTTGCAATAAGCCGAAGTGCAATGCGCAAGAACCATAACTCTACCTTGCATCGTTTTTAAATTATTTCCCTTTGATTGATTTTATTAGAGCATTTCTTGTCCGGAGCATAACTTTGTCACAATTACGTTGAATGACTTGAAACTTGGTATGCATGTTTCTTATAAACAGACCAAGTGCAGTACACAAGAACCATAACTCTACATTGTGCCATTTTTGAATTATTTCCCTTTAATTAATTTTATAAGCATTTTTGTCCTGGGCATAACTTTGTCACCATAAGTATGAATGACTCTAAAATTGATATGCATGTTTCTTGCTGTAACATGAAGTACAGTATGCATGATTCCCTTTTGATTGATTTTATCAGGACATTCTTTTGTCCAGAGAATTACTTTGTCGTTTTTTGTTCAGATGCCTAGAGAACTCTTGTGAGTCGGATATGTAGCCCAATACTGGATAGTTTTCCATGACAAATGTGCATGTCGTCAGGCGACACATGCGACTCGCGGAGCTTTTATAGCGATTTCTAACCTCTGTTTGTTTTTTTCGCGTTTTCCATCTTTTAAGGGGAAATTAATCCAACAGGATTGTTTTAGCGCAGCTAAAAGTGAGTATGTACCGGTTGGTACCGGCGTGCTCATTTTGTCAACAGCGGGATCCCATATTATTAAAAACCAGTATGTACTGCACATATTATATTTTGAACTTAGTAAATAAACTCTTTTGATGTCATACGAATAAAAGATATACTTGTAGACCTATTTAAACACGAAACTTTGCATGAATTTATTTTGGAGTAGAACATTAACAAAACACATATTTTCACAGGTAAAATACAGAGGTATCATATGTACGGTATTGGGTTCGGGCCTTGACTGCTGCAGGAAATATGTATAGAGTATGAAGGAAAACTATTCAGTTTTGCTGATTCTGCCATGTAGTTTTAAATCCTAAATTCACAGAGTACCCACAATATTTTGGGTTAAAACATCTTACCTACAATAATTAAATCATTCAATGTGAGATTGAGTCCTTCAATATGAAGTAGAGTCTATCTGATCGTCCCTTTGTTTGTAGACCATTTTTGTGAAAAATATTTCTTTGTAACTGTTTAACAAAATTTCACAAGACTCATTAATACCAAGCACATCATGTCGTTGGTCGGTTGGTAGACCAAATGGTTTCCATTCAATAACCCAAGAACGCTCTGCCCTAGGACCCTCAAACTTTACATGGAGGTTTGTCATCAACAGTATATGACCCCTATTGATTTTGAAGTCAGTAGGTCAAAGTCTTTGTGTCCGTAACCATTTCTGACTATTTGGCTGCCATGGGGGCATGCAAACATCTTGTTATTCTGTTATTTCAGCGGAGAGAGCATGCCCTGCTACCATGTTTGCCTGTGCTAATAGAACCCAGGGTCAATGTATAGCACTATCAAAGAGATGCGACGGTAAAGTGGATTGTAACGACGGCTCCGACGAGTTATCGATGATCTGCGGTTGTCCACCCCAACATTTTCGGTGTAAGGATGAAGGGAACTGTATACCAAAGGAATACCGTTGTGATGGAAACGGTGATTGTCATGACAACTCCGATGAGGTCGGATGTGGTAAGTTAAGACCTTTAGGCCAGAGTTTTTAGCTCACCTGAGCACGAAGTGCTCAAGGTGAGCTATTGTGATCACCCTTTTGTCCGTTATCCGTCGTCCGCCGTCAACAATTTGACTGTTAACACGCTAGAGGTCACAGTTTTCATTTAATCTTCATGGAACTTGGTCACAATGTTTGTCTCTATGAAATCTAGGTCAAGTTCGTAACTGGGTCATCTGGGGTCAAAAACTAGGTCACTAGGTCAAATCAAAGAAAAACCTTGTTAACACTCTAGAGGTCACAATTTTGACATAATCTTAATGTAACTTGGTCACAATGTATGTCTCTATGAAATCTAGGTCAAGTTTGTAATTGGGTAATCTGAGGTCAAAAACTAGGTCACCAGGTCACATCAAAGAAAAACCTTGTTAACACTTTAGAGGTCACATTTATCAAATAATCTTAATGAAATGTAAAAATAGTATGTTTTACTCCGTATAGAGGAAAATAGCATGTGTTCTCTTTCAATCATAACTGCCTGTCATATTACTGTAGTCTATATATGGAACATGATTAATTTTTTTGTATTTCTGGTTGTCTGAAATGTATATTTGACTGACTGTCATAATTTGTGACAGAATGCCTAGTTTCTGACATCGTCTCTTACCTCAAGGGAGCTAACTAGACATGTTGCAAAACTTCAATCTTTGGCTTCAATGGTCAGATGGAGTATCATCTCTTGATTTGAGAATGTTAGTGTAAGGGCAAGGGAGATGACTCGCCAAATTATGTAACTTTTAAAGGGACTGCCTCACGTATTCGTGTATTGCAAAAATATAATTAAATTGTCAAATATTCATGTAATTTTGGTTTAGTTTCCTGTATATGCTATAAACAACCACATTGACATAAAAAATAACTTGGGAATCATCGGCATTTTGTAGTAATTTAGCATTTTTACAACCAAAATTCTATAGGGTATTAATACCCTATAGAATTAGCACTACTATCACTTAAATTGCCTGAAATTTGTTTCCATTCGATGAAAACGAATTGCGAAACAAACCGAATACCTCACAGATGTTTTGGCTTTAGTTTGTTGAAGTTACAGTTTGATCATGTGTGCATTACATAGTTATGTGTGAATTACATAATTCACAGAACATTGTGGAAGGAAACCCAGCGATATTTTCAAACAAAAATACTGAGTGCCAAATATCAAGAGTGATTTAAATTGCTTATATGCCATAAACCACCGGTGACTTTCTATTATATAACTACTTGGTTAGGTAGGAAAATTACGTCATACAAAAATTTTAGCCCTATCTGTGAGGCAGCACCTTTAAATATTTTCTTTATAAATAATGTGGAGTTGTTTCTCTTGAATTGAGAATGTTGGTATTTAGGAAACTTAGTCAAGGGAAGTAACTGCAAAAGTCAATTCTTACCTTGACTCTTTTAATAATATGGAGTTATCTTCTCCTGATATGAGAACGTTGGAATTCAGCACGGTGACTTGAAGCAAGGGGGGTAACTGGACAAGCTTTACAACCTTACACTGACTAGAATTGACAATGTGGAGTTGTCTTCTCTTGATTTGAGAACGTGGGAATCAGCAAAGTGAATTAAATCAAGGGAGGTAACTGGACAAGTTTTACAACCTTACACTGACTATTATTGACGAGTGGAGTTATCTTCTCTTAATTTGAGAATATTGGAATTCAGCAGGATGGCATGAATCAAGGGGAGGTAACTGGACAAGTTTTACAACCTTACACTGACTAGAATTGATAATGTGGAGTTATCTTCTCTTAATTTGAGGAGATCAGAATTGATAACCAAGACCAAGGGAGGTAACTGGATGTGTTATATAATCTCAAGCACAAGCTATCTTCTCTTGATTTGAGAATGTGGGAATACAACACAGTGAATAAATCAAGGAGGTAAATAGATGTGTTTTATAATTTCAAGCACAAATTTTCCTTATTCTTTTATTAAATTACAAGTTGCTATGGTTACTATTACAGATGCTGTCACGTGCCAGGAAGGTTACTGGAAGTGTTCATTTGGTAAATCTTGTATACCGAAGGATCATAAGTGTGACGGAAGATTTGACTGCGGAGATAAAAGTGACGAGAGTCCAGAGTTATGTCACTCAGGTTGGTGATCATAGACCATGCACATAATCTAGTCATATGCTGTAGTTCTATTGACAATAATGCATTAATAACCTTTTTAAATCAATTGCTTTGAAATATTAACCAAATGTATAAACTATTTCAAAACATTTAATGATACATCTAGGAAAAAACATTTAATGATACATCTAGGAAATTTCTCCAAATTATTGAGATTCAATAACGTTCAGAGACTGGGAAAACCCAAAAATTTTAGATGCCACTAAAATATTGACCCAAATTGCTGTAAATATGTATTTAGAAGAAACGCATCCTTGACTACAATAATAACTTTCATTAAAAATCTGATGTCAGAAATTTTTTGAGTATAACTTATGATGGCGACATGTTAGGAATCACATACTGTTGTGCGAATTTTATAGACATAGAGTTGTACATTACAGCCAGCTGTGGTCCAGATATGTTCCGGTGTAACAATGGTGAGTGCATACATCAGAACTGGAAATGTGACCGAGATGTCGATTGTTCCGACCAGTCTGACGAGAACGTTACTGAATGTAGTAAGTGTTAGTTACTTAAACTCTAGACTATGTCTCTTGATAATGTGTCGACCCTAGCAAAAGTTATTGATGATTTGTCACATGTTATTATGGAACTAAGCCCTCTTAACAATTGAACTATTTTGGTTAATATTTAATGGTAGTTGTTGTATGGGACAGGAAAAAATGTGCATAGTCATTTGGGATGTTTAAAAATATCTACAAGCCCTACATTCGACAACAAACTCATCTTAAGTTGAAATTGGCTACAAACTGATGAGTTGGCATTGGTTCAGATAGAAGATTACATTATAAAATCAAGGTTGCAGGGCCAACTTTGTAATCCATGAAAAATGCTTGAATACTGAGGACACCGGTATGATTAATATACATTGTAAATCAAGTTTAAACTTCATGAAGAATAAAACACAAGCATGTGTTTAAAAATTTAAGTAAGGAAGTTTTATTACATTAACCAGTTACTGTGTTTTATGACCAAATATAAACACTGATAGTGATCTCCTGTTGATATCATGCTGTTCCTTCTGTAAATTTCTGGGGTGGTATTCAATATTGATCTTACTTGACTTAAGGATAAGGACAACCAATCAGATCACACCATATTAAACTCTTTGTCAGTAACAGGCTATAGTCCGCCCAGGATAATGTGATATTTACAAACATGAATCGGTTTGGTCAACTGTGGCAAAATTGGTTTTACAAATCAATTAAATAAACAGATAAGGTCAGTATTGTACTCAAAACATCACAGATAATTGGTCACATAATTGTAATCCACCTTTGTGGACCATACTAAAGTTTCCCACCTTTCACATTATCCTGGGCGCACTATATATGATTGGCTATTCTTATACTCCAATTAAATAAGATCAATATTGAATACCACCCGTTCTATAAATATAGAAGGAAGAAAGCAGGCCTTTAAGTTGAAGTAAGAAATAAGGGAGATAACTCTTATAATTATTTGTTCTTGTAGATTATTCATGTAAGGATACCCAGTTTATGTGTGTGGATGACAGTATGTGTATAAATAAAGCATGGAGATGTGACGGTAATCCAGACTGTAACGACAAAAGTGATGAATATAACTGTAGTAAGTATTTACACTTATCTCATATGATACCAGTATATCGATGAATCATACAATGGTATTCCAAGACAGTCTGTACCATGTGATACAAGCATGTCGATGAATGTTTTGTAATTCCTAGAGGCTAAGTGTTGGTTTATGTCACTAGCCCGGGCTGTGGTCCAGTTGGTAGTGTGCTGGATTCCGGTTGTGGTAGGTCATACCCTTCCTTGAAAATTCTTTTTTGTTTAAGAATTTTGTTTAAGGCTTACCTGAGATCTGGTCGCCATGCGTAGAGCACTTTTACGGTTGCTTCCGCAGAGAGAACGCCGAGTTCTGTTGAGGACTAAGATTATCGATTGTTTAATTGATACAGCGGTGTTCGTACAGGAAAATAGTTTAAAACGACGTATTGTATCGTAATTATCATTTTAGCGAAGTGTGCACGGTGTGTACCTTAAAATAACTCAAATTTTACAGCTATTTCGCTTTTCATACACATGTTGAGAAGTCGCAAGTTCCTTGTGAAGGGTATAAGCTAGTACTGGCTCAGATCTCCAGAAGCATCTCAACTTGAGCTAAATCTCATCTCAAATATTGTAATTGTTCTTTGAGGTAATTGCCGTGATAGACTGGGCTCAAAATTGGCATCACAAAACAGAAACAGCATTCTGAGTTTATTAAAATAAAATTTCAATAGCTTAAACTTCAGAGATATCTAAAATTCAGACTTTGATTTGAGCGAAATCTCAATTTGAGTTGAGATTTCTTGTTGAGATGCTTAGGGAGATCAAAACTGGTTTGGTGAATTGGCCATGGTATATACAGTACAACCTTTGTAGCGCAACACCTTTTTAGAAGCTACAACTATTGGCAATTTTATGAGGTTGTTCTTCAGAGGTTAAATTTAAAGTAAATGTTGGCAGAGGAAAATTGTGAAGCTTAGAGAGGTTGTTGCTCTGCAGAGGGTCGCTCTGAAAATGTTGTACTATAACTTAAAAAAAAGCATATCTCCCTTTTTTGAAGCTCAGCATAGTTGGCTCCAGGTAACTTGTGGTTCGCCCAGTGTCAGAATAATGTGACTGGGTAGTTGTCAAATGACTGAAAATCTGTTGACCAGTAGGACTTAAAACAAGAGTTAATTTTAAGACATTTGGCTGCTTAATTTGGATGACTACTTACACAGCTTTTACTAGTTTCTACTAATTTATTTAAGGTCGATTGTGAAACAAGTTTTTCAAACTTATATTAATCACTCTCGACACCTAATTCCTGATGTTATCCATCACCACGAGGGTATGAGAGAAGAGAAGCCAGTTTCCCTTTTATGCTGAGCATCTAGCAAGGGAATTTCTGGTACCATTTTTAGTTCGTCTTTGGTATGACGCGGCCAGGGATCGAACCTGAGACCTCCAGCACTCGAAGCGAACGCTCAACCACTAGGCTTTTTAGGAAGCGGTTTTATTAGGTTATTGGTTATATATATATTACACTTACACTTCATGTTTTGTACACAGGTGCTCAGAACTGTACAGGTGACAAGTTTCAATGTAACGCTGATAAATGTATCGCCAAGTCTTGGACATGTGACGGGGAACCAGACTGTCGAGATGGAAGGGACGAGGGTCCAGAAGCTGGCTGTGGTAAGTGTTGTTGTGATTTTTTGGTGATTTTATGGTGATTTTATGGTGATTTTTTGGTGATTTTATGGTGATTTTATGGTGATTTTTTGGTGATTTTATGGTGATTTTTTGGTGATTTTTTGGTGATTTTTCTCATGCTTTATTCAACTTCATTAGGAGAATCTGTTTTGATTTGGGATTAACAGACCCTAATGCAAAATGACTAGTTTTGGGGGACATGTTTCACTAACATCTCTTGGTAGTCCCCTGCCGGTTTTTGACCGAAGGGGACTATAGGTTTGCCCTCCGTCCGTCAGTCTGTCTGTTATTCCGTCAAAAAAATCTGGATCCTGACATAACTCAAACAGTTTCCAAGCTAGGTTAAAGAAACTTATTATGTGGATAGGGGGCAATAAGGGGAAAATGCACGTCAAAAAATATTTTGATTCCGACCAAAATTGTGGCAACAGAAACATCGAAAATGGCTTAAAACCGGTTGGGGACTTCTGTATGGCTTGCAATTCTTAATGACTTGTTTACAGAAAAACACACTTTGGACCCTTGAAAGCTGTTCTTAAGTTTTTCAAGTTGTGTAGTAAAATGTACATGCCTGAAAATTCTCCCTAATTTGTCCATTTTTCGATTGAACAATATTGAATGAAACGTATGTAAATCTTTATCATTGGTTTCAGAACCTGTGGCCTGTGAGGAGAACGAGTTTGAGTGTGCTAACTATAGATGTATAGAGAATGAGTTCTATTGTGACAAAGATGATGATTGTGGCGATGGCAGTGATGAACCTGATACTTGTGGTATGAAATTTTTGAAAATTTCAGAAAAATTAAAAAAGATACATTTCCATGACGTGGCAGTATGAAAACATGTAATACGACTAAACAGTTTTTGAAAAAGAAATATTTTTTTAAAAAAATACAGAATTATTTATTTTCATGACTAAGCAGTTTACAGAAATCGGGATAATAAATTGGCAAATTTGGCATGTTTTTTCATTGCACATATTATCAAAAGTTGATGCTGATGTAGCGGCAGTTTTTCATCAAAATCAACATGCACTTGTTAAAACTTGACCGTATGACAGAGTTACAAATGAGTTCTTTGTATTATGAAAACATATGCAATAATTAAAAAAAAAATACAACCAAAATTTACATGTGTTAACATCTATTTTAAGGTCAATTACATTAGCAAGGAAAGTTATAGTCTGTTTATTCAGGTCTGTCACTTGTATACAAACATTGCAATATCATAACAGTGATTTTTTTATTATTATTGATTTTATTATTTTTGTTTAATATTTATTTAGAAAAAGGCAGTGAAAACACATACCTTATACACTAAGCTACATTCTAATACTTATAATATCTATTAAAATAAGATTTTAACTAGAGGAATTGTGATGTTTATGTACACAATGTTATGTAAAAAAGTGATGTTTTCACTTTACAGATTACTCCAGTATTTGCTCGGTCAATGAGTTTGAATGTTTCGATCACATATCATGTATAGACAATCAATACGTGTGTGATGGTAAGTTTGACTGTCCTGATTGGTCGGATGAACTACACTGTAAGCGTGTATGTGGTAACGATAATTACACGTGTAACAATGGTGTGTGCCTGGACATGGAGTTCGTATGTAACGGAAGAGATGATTGTGGCGACGGAAGTGACGAGTCGGCGAAATGCTGTAAGTCTTACTTATCTCTGTAATAACATAGCCCTGTGGCCTCACAAAAATTTAGGACATCTTCAAGTTTCTAGAATTATATTTACAACAGTTACAGTAAAACCGTGATAAAAAGATAACTTTTGTGACTCCTAAAACTGGTCCTTATATGGAGTTGGTCTTATTGCTAAGTTTGGTTTGCCCCTAAGGCCATTGATTCATGAGCGAAACATTGAAAATGGCTTAAAACCAGTAGGGGACTTCTGTTTTGCTGGCAATTCTTTGACTTGTTTAACAAGGGAGTGAAAACAACATGATTAAACATTTTGAAAGTTTACGAAAGTTTCTGCTACATTGACTCCTCTTGCAAGCCGTCTAAGCCAATCAGAATCCTTGTTATATAACAGGTATATAATATTGTATTAGATTCAGATAATGACGAGCCAATCAGAATCCTTGTTATATAACAGGTATATAATATTGTATTAGATTCAGATATTGACGAGCCAATCAGAATCCTTGTTACATAACAGGTATATAATATTGTATTAGATTCAGATATTGACAAGCCAATCAGAATCCTTGTTACATAACAGGTATATAATATTGTATTAGATTCAGATATTGACGAGCCAATTAGAATCCTTGCTACATAACAGGTATATAATATTGTATATTCAGATATTGAAGAGCCAATCAGAATCCTTGTTACATAACAGGTATATAATATTGTATATTCAGATATTGACGAGTGTGAAGTATTCACTCCATGCAGTCAGCTGTGTGAGTCTAAGAAGATTGGCTATCAGTGTAAATGTAACCCAGGCTTTCAACTCAGAAATGATAATGTCACATGTGAAGGTAGGCTTTCTGCTCAATCTACTTCTTCTTCTTCTTTTTATGCCCCCCCTATCGATAGATGGGGGGCATATAGTGATTCACCTGTCTGTCCGTTCGTTCGTCCATTCGTCCGTCCGTCCTGGTTAACCCAAATTGACCGTTTCTTCTAGCATTAATATGGCTTGCTACAAAGCTTTCATACTTGCATGGATGTTGTGTATGAACACTCTCCACATGCCAGTATCACCTAACCCCATTTTGACCTTCACCTTGACCTAATTTTGGACTTAGACTTATTTATGGACAAGGCTTCCACAGGGGGCATAAGCGTTTATTGAACGCAGTCTTGTTCTTCTTCCATTTTATTGCAGGGCCCACTCTGGGGCATTGTTGCAAATTTAATTTCTTTTTATGCCCCCCTATCGATAGATGGGGAGGCATATAGTGATTCACCTGTCCGTCCGTTCGTCCGTCCTGGTTAACCCAAATTGACCGTTTCTTCTAGCATTAATATGGCTTGCTACAAAGCTTTCGTACTTGCATGGATGTTGTGTATGAACACTCTCCACACGCCAGTATCACCTAACCCCATTTTGACCTTCACCTTGACCTAATTTTGGACTTAGACTTATTTATGGACAAGGCTTCCACAGGGGGCATAAGCGTTTATTGAACGCAGTCTTGTTTTCTTTATTATTTCTACTCAATATTTTTGTTTTGTTTATGTGTAAGATTCTTGAGTTATCAGCTCTTGAATTTGTAAATGTGAAGTGGAATACTAGTTTAAAGGGCAGATAATTCATAAGCAAGTGTGATGACCTAATATCATTTCACCGTGGATTCATCTGCCCTAAAATTTGTAAATTTAAAGTTAAATATTCGTTTAAAGGGCAGATAATTCATAAGCAAGTGTGATGACCTAATATTCTTTTGCCTTGGATTCTATAGATCTGCCCTTGAATTCGTAAATTTGAAAAAAATTCTAGTTTAAAGGGCAGATAATTCTCAAAGAAGTATAATGACCTAATAGGTTTTTGTCTAGGATTATAGAGTTATCTGCCCTTGAATAAAATATTATGTTAAAGAACATTTAAAGTATGTGGTTGTCTAAATAAGATATGGAAAACCTAAATATGTTACAGAAAGTTTCATTAATTAAGTGTGGAACGTGTTATCTATTTTCAGACATTGATGAATGTAAGACGGTGTTCCCATGTTCACATTATTGTTTTAATACTATCGGATCATACTACTGTATGTGTGCTGACCATTATGAACTAGACACTGACAGGAGACGATGTATGCTTACAGCTCAAGGTGAGTGTTTTATCCAAGTTTAGAAAATATAAACTACTTTCTCCTCGATAGCCTAGTGGTAGAGCATCAGCTTCGAGTATGGAGGTCCCTGGTTCGATCCGAAGCCGCGTTATACCAAAGACCAAATAAAAATGGCGCCAGAAATTGCCTTGCTCGACGCTCAGCATTTAAGGAAAACTGGCTTCTCTTCTCTTATATTATTGTGGCGATGGATAACATCAGGAATGAGGTGTCGTGAGTGATAAATATAAGTTGGAAAAACTCGTTTCACAATCATCCTAAAATAAGTTAGTATAAACTGACAAAATAAACTAGACTTCTAGATTGTTAAGGAACTTCATCAACTTAACTGATGTGTACCCTTTACTCTATATTATCACTTTTGGATGGATCTACTACTCTGTGCCGATGCATTTAACACAGTTGATAGGTATGAGACCTAGGCCTAGGCTCTTTCAATGGAGTCAATTGCAAACTATTAATGGTACTACTTGATGTTTTTCAGAGGGTCAACCGTTCTTACTTGTATCTAATCGTTACTACATCCGGAAGGTTGGCTTCAACGGTAGCAATGAGATTCTGGTAAATGAACTCACCCATTCTGTTGCTATAGATTTTGACTATGAGGAGAAGAAGTTATACTGGACAGATATACATAGTCAGAGTAGTACTATAAATAGAATCTCGTTGAATAAATCAGCGGACGAGAAACCTGAGGTAAGATGATTATTGTTTGTTTCTGCTGTATTCCCAGCGTTTTTTTCTTCATTTTACTGGCAAGAATGAATTGTAGAAATCATAGTGACCTTTGCTACAATTTCAATTTCCTTTTGTGCGTAAATTTTGACCAGCCAACAACACTATGAAGTTTTTCATGCCCTTCCATCTTTGATGAGGGGATATATTGCTTTGCACATGTCGGTTGGTCTGTCTGTCGGTAGACTAAACGGTATCGGTTCAATAACTCAAGAACGCTTTGCCCTAGGATCTTCAAACTTTACCTGAAGGTCCGTCGTCAATAGTAGATTACCCCTATTGATTTTGAAGTCAGTAGATCAAAGGTCAAGGTCACTGTGACCTTTTACCATTTCTGACTATTAAGCTGCCATGGGGGCATACGTGTTTACAAACATCTCTTGTTTTATAATATTTTCAAATGCTAAAAACTTTTTGACTCAATAAATGTCCACTGATGCAGTATTATCTGAATGATTCCTTGACATGTGGACCGTATTGAAAATTGGTCTAAACCCAAATAAGTCATCCACAATAAATAAAGTCGTTATTATTATTACATTATTTATAGATATTGTTGTCACTCCTTATGATTTTGTTATTCTAGGTGTTACATAGTTCAACAGTTTTGAATCCTGACGGTATGGCGGTGGATTGGATTGGTCGTAACTTATACTGGTGCGATAGAAATACAGACACTATCGAAGTATCGAAACTTGACGGAAGATATAGAAAGATCTTGTTACGTGATAAATCATTCCTACGAGAGCCACGAGCCCTGGAGCTGTTCCCTAGATACGGTCTCCTCTTTCTATCCGACTGGGGCGACAAGCCACACATCAGCAGATTATCCATGGACGGAAAAATGAAACAGCATATAATTACTGATGAAATAGCATGGCCGAATGCTTTGACTATAGACTACGTTACTGAAAAACTTTTCTGGGCTGATGCTAACTACGACTATATTGCAATGTCAGACTTGGATGGCAGTAATCGGCATAAGGTCATCACGGATGATTTGCCGCACATTTTCGCTCTCACGACGTTTATGGATTCTATCTACTGGACAGATTGGGAGACAAATGGTGTGTTCCAAGCAGAGAAATTCTCCGGAGAGAAACGGTCGAATCTGGTGTACATGAAGCATCGACCAATGGATCTAGTGGTCTACCATAGTATGAGACAACCAAAAAGTAAGTTAGGCCAAATAAAAATGCATGTTGTTCAGGCAACATGACTTAAAATGTTAAGTGTCTCGTCAGGTTGAAAAATATTAAAAATTTAGTAATGACAATTAAAAGTTGAAATTATCAGAACAATTTGGTTGGTTGTGAACTCCTTTTGCTAGTTAAAAAAGACCAGGCAACTGGTATATTGCCTTCTTTCAATTCAGTTAAAATAAATGTTTTTGCCAGATTTTGCATTGAAAAAGACTTGTCCGTTGGTGAAAGTTAACTATTTAGTAATGGAACTATGTTTTAGCTGAGCTATGGGCCTTATTAAATATCCTGACTTTCATGAAATTTATACATGCCTTGTTAGGAACTACCAAAGATACAGTTACAGGTAAAGTCATTGAATTATGCAATTCATGAGCCCTGTGTAATACTATACACTTATTTCATGTCTGTTTGGTTAACAGTCAAAACTATTGTCCCTCGGTATCGGGGAAGACATTTTGAACTGTTGCCCTCGGCCTATCTGTTAACCCAAAACAGACATGAAATAACTGTTTTATTACCTACTACTCTATATAACTACAGTAAAGTTCTACTTATACAACAAACAAAAAGGATATTTCTAAGACAATTTGTCATACTAGTAGCGGATATTTTTTGTTATCAATTCAAGACTGTCATTATCCCCATGATTTTATTATCAGACAAATAAAATGGGCATGTAATAAAGCAAAAAGGGACAAAACATTGTTCAAGAGTTATATTAAAAATACGCTACAGATCTAGCAGGGTGTTTTTGCAGGAATTTATATTGCGCATCGTAGTGCGCAGGTAACAGTTCATCCAGGGGTGTAACAGTTAAAACTGTTGCCCTCCTGGCAATGAACTGTTTCATACCTGAATCTAAAAATAAACATTAAGACATGAAACAGTCAAAAATAACGAATTACTCGTTATATAGAGTGCTAGGTAATACTGTATGTTGTTGCACTTCAGTGGGTATCAATCCATGCAAAGCCTTGAACTGTTCACACCTGTGTCTACTACGTCCTGCCGGTGATTTACAAAGTACGAAACAAGATGCTACAGCTATCTGTGCTTGTCCTGAGAACCATAATCTCGATGCTAACAATAGAACATGTACTGCTGCATGTGATAGGTATGTATGTCTTATAAATTATCTCCGTTTTGAGAATGATACGTAAATTTGATCACATAAATACCGTGATATTCCATGTGAGAACAAATGACGGAATTATGTTCTCCAACACGTGTGATAACAAATATGTGACGTCACCAGCTTTTCAGCGCGAAAACGTTACGTCGCCGGCTTAAATACGTTCTTATTGACGTTGTATTGACTCGGTAACTTTGGTAATGTGATAAAAAGAATCTGTCATTCGTTGACTTTGATTTCAACATATCTAAACTCATCACGAAAACAAATTATTAAGCTTGCTAAAGGCTCGCTTAATAACCTGTGTTTTCTAGACTCGATTAAGAAATGTTGATCTCCTAAGACAACTCATGACGGATCCTATATATCTCCCTTGTATGACACATAAGTTTTCTCCCTTGTATGAAATATGAATTACCTCCCTTGTATGACACATAAGGTTTCTCCCTTGTATGAAATATGAATTACCTCCCTTGTATGACACATAATGTATCTCCTTTTTTAAGTGTGTATGAGATGTAATTTATCTCCCTAGTCGAAATCTAATTCCGACACTAATTCCGACAATTAAAACCGAACAAAGCCTTTCCCTTTCCATGAGTTATATCCTTCAATTCACGCCCCACAAAATTCCACTTCACCAAAATTAAAGGCCCACAAAATAAATTACTTATTTGCAACATTAGAAATTAGACTAAGATCTGTATGTTAATGTTTGATTACAGTTCACAGTTTCTGTGTGAATCCAGCTCTAAATGTATCCCTAAATGGTGGGAGTGTGACAATCATACTGATTGTGAAGACAATTCAGATGAGCGACCAGACTGTAGTAAGTGATTTTTATGCTCCGGCATGATCTACTGATACGAGACGCATATAGTGATTTCCTGTTTGTTTGTTTGTTTGTTTGTTTGTTTGTTTGTTTGTTTGTTTGTTTGTTTGTTTGTTTGTTTGTTTGTTTGTTTGTTTGTTTGTTTGTTTGTTTGTTTGTTTGTTTGTTTGTTTGTTTGTTTGTTTGTTTGTTTGTTTGTTTGTTTGTTTGTTTGTTTGTTTGTTTGTTTGTTTGTTTGTTTGTTTGTTTGTTTGTTTGTTTGTTTGTTTGTTTGTTTGTTTGTTTGTTTGTTTGTTTGTTTGTTTGTTTGTTTGTTTGTTTGTTTGTTTGTTTGTTTGTTTGTTTGTTTGTTTGTTTGTTTGTTTGTTTGTTTGTTTGTTTGTTTGTTTGTTTGTTTGTTTGTTTGTTTGTTTGTTTGTTTGTTTGTTTGTTTGTTTGTTTGTTTGTTTGTTTGTTTGTTTGTTCCACAGGTAGCTGTATCATTGATAATGTGTAAAAAAAATTGTTTTTATAAAATTTATGTTACCTTAGATATTATAAATTTTATAAAAAAAAAATTTTTTGGTTTACTCTTTATTGATACAGTTACCTGTGGTTCATTCCTTTGAAAATGTTAATTAAAACTTCCAAGTTCTTGGAACATTGAAATATATTGAAGTCTATCAAGGCATTGCTTTCAAACTTGGCATACTTGTTTACCTAATAAAATCCTTTCATCGTCAACACCACATAACACTATCCAACATTTCTACAGAATTATGGTCCCTGATTGACTTAGCTAGTTATTATGGACAAGGCTTCAATGTGGGCATAAGCATTTATTGATCACAATCTTGTGTGTAATTCTCAATCTGTTCCCTAGTTCAAACAGAATCTGAACATAGGTTTCGCTGTCCTTGTTTATTTTGACATGACATTGAAATATTTGACATTTTTTTGCAGGAAAATACATGTGTTTACAGCCTGGGTTGTTTCAATGTAAGTCGGCCAATTCATCCAATGATTGTGTACCACCCATCAGAATCTGTGACGGAACTCCAAACTGTGCGGATAAATCTGACGAGACCAGTTGGAATAATTGTGGTATGTATTTACCTCCAATGTAGGAAGACATATTGTTTGTGTGCTGGATGTCTGCATGGATGTTCAGTCTGCGAAATTAGCACTTGTCCAGTTGTCTGGGACAAGTAATTGTTGATTTGAGCAAGTAACTTATGCTGTAATTATGCATAGAATATATAAGAAAACTATTCATTTTTAAAATCTGGTGTCTGTCTATTTGTTTGTTGTACCAAGTCTAGTTGTACATATTGTCATTAATTATACTGGATTCAGCTTGTCTGTCTGTCTGTCTTTCCGTCAGTCAGTTTGTCCGTAGACAAATTCTTGTGGATGCAACTCCTCCTACAGTTTTGGCAGGATTTCGCTCAAACTTTCACAGATGAACAACCTCTACATATAGATGTGCATGAAGAAAGGAATTTGTGTTGCGATGAAGTTTGGCAGAATTATGGCCCTTTGCCGGCGGGGTTATATTAGTCTGCCGAATGGTGACATCTCTAGTTTGAGGTCTGTTATCTGATACCATATCTCCCACTTATAGTAATAGATAATTATGTTACCCATTCTTTACCAGAAGTTAACCGACAGTATTATAGTTACAGCAAATTACCCATGTATTGTATATTAATTTAAATGCATGGCTGCTACAGCTGACTATCCGTGTATTGTACATCAGTTTAAATGCATGACTGACGAATACTTATGCATTCTTGCTAAAAATTAATTAACATATATTTTGGTTATAGCTGACTATCCCTGCATTGTGTATTATTTTAAATGTGTGGATGACGAATATTTATGCATTCTTGTCTGAAGTTAACAGATTTGTATTTTGGTTAAAGCTAACTATCCGTGTATTGTACATTAGTTTAAATGCGTGACTGACAAATATTTATGCATTTTTTACCAAAAATTAAACAACATGTATTTTGGTTAC
This sequence comes from Spisula solida, assembly GCA_947247005.1. NCBI lineage: Eukaryota > Metazoa > Mollusca > Bivalvia > Venerida > Mactridae > Spisula > Spisula solida. The sequence continues at coordinate 18,409,702 of OX365961.1, forward strand.
AGCTGATTACCCATGTATCGTACATCAGTTTAAATGTGTGGCTGACAATAAATGTATCAGTGATATCAAGAAATGTGATGGAAAGCCGGATTGTTCCGACGGTTCGGACGAGGTCGACTGTGGTAAGTATCGGATGGACTTTCAAAACAGGGGCTTCATTGACCCCTAGATTAACCCTTTGGTTCCTTAAATTGACCCCTTAACCCCTAAAATTTCAAAAAGTTCGTATTTTGGTCATCTGGTTGTCTTGATTTTTCAAATTGCATGTATTTCGGCTAAAAAATGGTAACATTTAGTACAAAATTATCAAAAAAACTAACTTTTTTGGAATCCCTACAATGAATTTAAAAGTAACATGATCTCTTGTTTAGATTATTATGTAAGTTGTTGGTATATATTTTCAGCTAAGACCCTTCAAAAAAAAAAATTTTTAATAAAAAATAAATAAAAGAATAAGTCGGGTACGAGAGTGTGAAAACAAAAAGTATTGACAAATAAATTATATAGTTAATTTTTTTACTTCCCATCTACCCGACCCTTGTTGGAAGGGGTCAGGAAGGGGAAACAAACAATATTTGATTTTTTGCCTATTGTATATTTTTACAGCCAAGCAGGAATGTTTAGATACACAGTTTAAATGTAACACGACCGGTAACTGTATTCCATACCTATGGCACTGTGACGGCGATAACGACTGTGGTGATTGGTTCGATGAGAAGTCATGTGACAATCGTACATGTAAAGACGATCATCTCAAGTGTAATAAAACAAGTAAGTAATAATAATAGTAATAACGTCTTTATTTATTGTGGAGTACATATTTGACAGTGATATGAATTTTCAATATGGTCCAATGAAAAAGAAAACAGACTTACGTACAACATAATAAACCACAACAATGAAAACATGCATGCATGTATAGTAAGTGTTTGTACAATAATTAATAAAATTAATTTGATATGTACTTGAAAATAGATGTTCCGATTTTCATGACAATAGGCTCATAAGAAGCAACTTGTGATGCAGATTAGATGCATGTATGGGTCTTATGAGCTTGTAAGTAGCACTTACAACCTTGTCATTCTATGCCAGCAAATTTTTTTCTTTCGTTGTCAAACTTTGAATCTTACTTTTGTTTCAATTTTGTGATGATTCTGAAAGTCATGAAGCAGTATTGAAAAGCTGCTATTTTTAACCTGGGATTTTGTGCCAGCAGCATTATCAGGAAAATCCCAAAAACAAATTCCCTGCTGGGAAAAATCAGGGAATTTCAAAATTGGGCAAAAATAGGGGAATTATCAGGAAATTTTACAACAATTGGAGGAAAAAAAGGTGTCTACAGGCAGCTTCTCAGTTCATGATTTTATTCAATAGATGTATTTCTTCAAACAAACTGTATTTATTTTGAGATAGGTATAAATAAATAAATGAGTTAGGTTGTTTGCGAACAAACACCACAAACAATCATTGAAAAAAATAATCTTTTGGTGAGGGAAAAATCAGGGAATTAATAAGGAATTTCATTCGTCATTGTCTGTGGCTATACTAAAATTTATTGTTTGGTATTTGATGTTTCTGATGATTGGTGTGTTATGTGTATTACAGAGAAATGTATACCTAAAGCTTGGGAGTGTGATGGCGACTATGATTGTGGTACAGGAGATGATACAGACGAAAAACAGGAAACTTGTGGTAAGATTAACTAAACACACTAAAATATTGCAGGAACACACTACCTGCATTTAATATACCCTAAAATTAGTTGAGACAAAAACAAACTAAAAACTCCAGGTTCTTTTCAACGTTTCGACTTTATTCAGGGGTCCTACTATTCCGAAATAATCCAGAATTCCTGATGTGTAGCCCTAAAAAGAACAAACTTTTCTGCTAAAAATAAAAGTTATTTGATGAAAAAATATCAATTATTGACTGAGTTATGGTCATTTGAAATTTCATACGCTGAATTTAAGCCATAGAACTATTTTAAAACAAGAGTTTTTGTGTAGGGATGTGTGCTAATGGCGCTCAAAACAGCCTTGTGTCAAATTTTCAGGATTGGGCATTATGCCTCAGTAGAACCCCAGTTTATTAGGTCCTCATCAGGAATTTAATGTAAGAAATGAATAAACGGCATTATGAGTTATGACGTCATAAAAGATGATGTTATGTTAAAAATATAATAGGTAAAATATATAATGTAAACAGGCATGTCTTGAGTAACTTGAGAATTTGTCTTATTACAAAACTTAACTCTTAAGGAAATAAACCTTAAACATAATAATATATGACCATAAACATTATGAGAAATAATAATGTCAATAATAATAATGTGTTGATTTTTCAGCTGAAAGAACTTGCGATGAAACCTACTTTAAGTGTATGAATGCTCATTGCATACCTGGTAGATGGCGTTGTGACGATGACCAAGATTGTAGCGATGGATCTGACGAAATAAACTGTGGTAAGTTTCAAGTAGCGGCAGGTTGGGTGATCACTCTGTAGCCATGTCAAACCAAACAATACAAATGGTACCACTCCAGTCTCTTCCTTGCTTGTCACTCGTCATTTAAAGGGTAAAGACTCTCTTCATCTCTCGTACCCTTTTGGGAAGGAATTCTGCAACATTATTTTGCTGACACATGAAAGTCAACATTTTGCGACACTTTTGCTGTGTACAAATTTGAAAGAATGTTGTGTATCTGACCTTTTGTCAGTCTGCAAACCTGTTACAGCTTAATTATGAATGATCCGATCTTGATACAAAAAACCCAGAACATGTGTCTTGAAGAAATACAGTCAGTTATCTCAATAACTCTATCACATGATAAGGGTAGTGCAACATCTTTGAAGTCTTTATGACATTGTGCTTTTGACATAAGGCAGGCATCTAAGTCATTTCAGAACATACCGAAAATTTACAAAACAATTATTCAGGATGGGTGCTAAATGTCTGGCGTACTTGTTCTACAAACAACTAGAAATGATGTACTAATGGGAAAAATAAAATGTTTTGTTAAAAAATGTTGACAAATATTCTCAAAAATGTTGACAAATATTCTCAAAAATGGTGACAAATAGTTTCAAAAATGGTGACAGATATTTTCAAAAATGGTGACAAATATTCTCAAAAATGGTGACAGATGTTTTCAAAAATGGTGACAAATAGTTTCAAAAATGGTGACAGATATTTTTAAAAATGGTGACAAGTAGTTTCAAAAATGGTGACAGATATTTTCAAAAATGTTGACAAATAGTTTCAAAAATGGTAACAAATAGTTTCAAAAATGGTGACAAATATTTTCAAAAATGGTGACAGATGTTTTCAAAAATGGTGACAAATAGTTTCAAAAATGGTGACAGATATTTTTAAAAATGGTGACAAATATTTTCAAAATGGTGACAGATATTTTCAAAAATGGTGACAAATATTTTCAAAATGGTGACGGATATTTTCAAAAATGTTGACAACTTTTTTACTTTCAGCGCCAAGAAATTGTAGTGACAGTGAGTTTCAATGTACCGGTGGGAATAAATGTATACCACAATCTTCAGTATGTGATGGTCGACACGATTGTAAGGATCTATCTGACGAGAAGGATTGTAAGACCGGTAAGCAACTTTACCGGAAGGTTTAGTACAGAGAATTTGACCCGGTCCTTGACCTTCCATTTGCATAATTTGACTCGGTCCTTGACCTTCCATTTGCGTAATTTGACTCGGTCCTTGACCTTCCATTTGCATAATTTGACTCGGTCCTTGACCATTTGCATAATTTGACTCGGTCCTTGACCTTCCATTTGCATAATTTGACTCGGTCCTTGACCTTCCATTTGCATAATTTGACTCGGTCCTTGACCTTCTATTTGCATAATTTGACTCGGTCCTTGACCTTCTATTTGCATAATTTAACAGCTGATATCCTGTCTATGTTTTCATAAGCGAGGAGTATCAAGAAGACGCTCAAGGTGTATATATAACACAAATCTAAAGGACCAATATTGCAAGATTTGCTAGCCAAATGTATATATTCAACACAGGAACCTTGTAATATATTCATGCATGAAGGTCAGGATCAAGTCAAATTATCTGTGCTATAGAAACCCTTGATTGCCTTGTGGTAGAGCATCCCTTCAATTGTCTTGGGTTTGAACCCTGGCTGCAACATACCAGCATCATTAAAAATGGTGAAGTTCCGCAAATAAGACCAGTCAAAAAGGTGATCTTAATAGCGAATCAGTCTTATTAGCGGACTTTTTTGTTCTAAATTTAATACTTTGGGACCTTAAACTGGCAAAAATCTGCATGATTTCAAAATAATCAAAGTGGTCTTATTAGTGGAACTTTACTGTACTTTCATATCTTTCTTGCTTAACACTCGGCATAGATAGTTTCACGTAATTTTTGGTTTGCACCGGTGTCCAGATAAAGTGACTGGGTAGTCTCCATATGACTGAAATACTGTTGACAAGTGGAATTTAAAGCAATATTTAAAAAAAATTAGATTTAAACTTTGTATTCATTAGAATTTGGAAATCATTTGTTTGAATTGTATTCAATTTAGTAAACATTTTCCGATTTCATTCTGAATGCCCAGTGGTGGTATTCACAAATAATTTTAAGTGAAAACTTAGTTTTCTTAAAATCTTAAAATTTCCTGAAGGGTATCTACTAACCAGGAAAATCAAGATTATCCATTTTCTACATACTAGTTTAAGAACATGATTTAAAGAGCAACAATAATCACAAAGAAAACATGGCTTATTCTTCGTTTCTTTGGAACTTAAGTCAAAATATTTAAGTTTTCCCTTAAGATGTGTTTTGAATACCAGCCCTGTTACAAAATTAAACATTCTTAATCTGTTGGAACTATATTTATAGCTGTACAATGTTCGGCGATGGAGTTTGCGTGTACCTCTGGATCATCGTGTATCCCGGGAACGTGGAAATGTGACGGAGAAGAGGACTGCCTGGACGGGTCCGACGAACAGATGTGTAACTCAAGTTGTGATAAAGGCTACTTCCGGTGCAACAACGGACCATGTATATCCATGTTGTGGCTATGTGACGGAGAAAATGATTGTCGTGACAATTCCGACGAGGCCGAGTGTAATACTGTAGCATGTGCAACTGGTCGATTCCGGTGTGGAAATCATGTCTGTATTCCTATACATAAGAAATGCAATGGTGTCAAGGACTGTAAGGATGGACTAGATGAACAAATATGTGGTAAGTTAAATCAGATAAACTGTTCACAATTTACTATACAGGCCTGGTATTTTTCAGGCCTGTGTCTGATTTCAGGTTTTTGAAGCCAACATTTTCCTTCTTTGTTTATATTGAAAAATGAATTTCAGGCTGAGAATGATTGCTAATTACAGACCTGCTTTGGAATTGAACATATTTAAGTTAGGCTATGCACTGCTTACAGAAAGTGACCTCATCAAGTGCATTGTGATGTCACATGCATTGTGATGTCACAAGACAATAAATTGATTAAATCGCTTGATTGATTCTGTTACCCCTTTTTAGGGGTTTCACAAATCCGTAATAAACTGGTGTTCTGGATTTGCTGCACATTGCTGCACTAGAAAATGATAATATTGATGTAAAAAAAATGCAAAGTCGAAGTATTGACTAAAATAATTATGGTCAATTGAAATTTCAAAGTTGAATTTTAACAATAGAGCAATTTTAAAGAAATAGAATTAAGGTATCGGGGTGTCAACAAAAATGGCACCTGAAACAGACTTGCATCTTATTTTCAGGATTAAGCATTATTGATTCTGATGTAGAAGGACCCTTTCAAACAATAGTAATTTTCCTCCACATATGAGGAAGTTGCTGGTCCCTTAAGAGGTAAGTAAGTACTGGTTAAGATACAATCCAGGAAAAATGGTTAGGCTAATCGACCACCATTAATAAGTGAAAAATGTTTAGAAAGAGATTTCAGGGGCGTAGCTAGAGGTATTTTAATGTGTACGCAAGAAGGCTAGGGGGGTCTGGTGGCATGCTCCCCCTGAAAAATTTTGTTCGCTAGAACGTCTCTGGTGCGTTCTGGGGTGTTTTTTTTTCGTCATCTTTAACATTATTTTTACTGATAAAACCAGTTTTTTTGTGTATAGAGCTTTTAAAAAGTGTTTCTAAGAAATGCTGAAAATACTAAAGGATTACCCCCCTTAGGGCTTAGGCATCAGTTTTTATTTCATTTTTCGATCATTTAATTATTCACTTTTTAAGAAGCATGTGTACGCAGCTGCGTATTCTGCGTACAGGTAGCTACGCGCCTGGATTTAAACCTGTTGAACCATTATCGGAAGGACCCCTATTTAATAAGGGGTTGAAAAGTTGTAATGTGTGATAAAAGTTTGTGTTTGTTTATCATACAGATATTACTCATTGTCCACCTGGTACATACAAATGTAAGAACGGACGTAAATGTATCAAGTATCATCAGTTATGTGACGGTACCGTGGATTGTGAAGACGACGGTGACGGGGATGACGGAGAAGACGAGGGCGATGCCATGTGTGCTACAGGTATACTTACAAGGGCCGTTCATTTAATACCCGCACAATCAATATTGCTGGAAAACTATTGGACTGATATGGATGAAGATTTACAAGATTACATTCACACCATTCCTTAATTCACATACGAAAATTTCACATTGTTGCGATGAAGGGTTTACATAATATTTGTGTTTTAATAAGTACATGTAACACAAGGTATACTTATATTTGTTTTCTGACAGTAGTTTTATGCCCTGGCATTTACTCATGCAGGAGGCAAAGCCATATAGTGATTGTCCTGTCCGTCTGTTTGTTTGTCCGCATACACGAAAGCCTAACACGACAGAAATCTATTGAATTCATTCCGTAAGCACTTAACTCTTTGTCCTTTCAGTGGTCATTCCTTTGATCTCAAACATTGGAATGACCACTTAAGGTAGAGTACATGGGAGCGTCCTTCCAAGTCTTCGTTCGTTCATTCTTTCCATTGAAAATGTTAACCAAAATTACTTCAAAGTTCTTGCAACTCAAATATTTTCAAACTCCATCTACGCATTGCTTTTAAACTTGGCATACTTTTTTACCATCATAAGTACCTTACATTGTCACTGCATGTATCACAATCCAACATTACTACTGAATTATGACCCTTGATTGACTAAGCTAGTTATTATGGACAAGTCTTCCACTGGGCCATAATGAGGGTTGCTTGCAAGACTGCTTATTATTGAAGAAGCAAGTGATTAGCGTTTACTGACTGCAGTCCTGGTATAGTCATGTTTTTTGTCGGAAATAGCTTTAACATTATTTGTCTCGCAGGATCTTGACTAATCTTGAATAATAAAGAAATGTTTAATAATTTGTACCCCTCTTGTATTTTAGATAAGCAACTTTCGTGTGGATTCTCGCGTAACCTATGTCAGTCTGACTGCGTCTTCCTGACAGAAATACATCAAACTAAATGTACATGTCCAGCAGGGTATAAACTGGCTGAAGATGAAACAAGCTGTATAGGTAAGTACTATGTTCCTTAGTTATGACCCCGCACAACGAGTTGTAAGAGGGGTATACTGGATTCAGCCTGCCTGTCTGTCAGTCAGTCTGTCCGTAGACGCATTCTTGTGGACGTAACTCCTCTTACAGTTTTTGCAGCATTTGCTTCAAACTTTAACAGATGAACAACCTCAACATGTAGATGTGCATGAAGAAAGGAATTTGCGCTGCTATGAATTTTTGGCAGAATTATGGCCCTTTGCCGGCGGGGGTATATTAGTCTGCTGAATGGTGACAGCTCTAGTTTGACTCAGTTATGGTCATTTGAAGTTTTATAATCTGAATTTTAACAATAGAACAATGTTCGAAAATTTTAGTGTTGCTGTTTGTGTTTATTGCACTAGAAATAGGCCTGTGTCTCATTTTCAAGATTGGACAATATGCCTCAGTAGGACCCATGTCTAATGTATTGAGATTTTACTGTATAACATACGAGGGGTGCTCCATATGTATTGTCACTGTCCTTTGCATTTTTCTATGGCAATATTTAGAAGGATTCTACGATGACTGTCTAAAAGGTGCATGTTTCTATTCTATATCTGGAAAATTACATAGCCTTTCGTCAACAATTAAGTAATTTATTGAACTTAGAAGAGGGTATGCTCGAGTACACTGGCCTTATGTTAATTTTAAGCTAAATTTGTGTCATCTTTGCAGTAGTTGTTAGTCCCCTACCGGTTTTTGACCGGAGGGGACTATAGGTTTGCCCTCCGTCCGTCAGTCAGTCAGTCAGTCAGTCAGTCAGTCAGTCAGTCAGTCAGTCAGTCAGTCAGTCAGTCAGTCAGTCAGTCAGTCAGTCAGTCAGTCAGTCAGTCAGTCAGTCATATGTGGATAGGGGGCAATAAGGGGAGTATGCAGGTCAAAAAATATTTTGATTCTGACATTAATTGTGGTTGCTATGGCAACAGAAACATGGAATATGGCTTAAAACCGGTAGGGGACTTCTGTATTGCTTGCAATTCTTAATTACTTGTTTAGAAAAGTAAATGTCAGTATTCTTTAAACTGCAACATAAGATACGATAACTGGACCCTTATACTTCTATTAGAACTTTAAATCAAAATGAAATTATTTGTTGTCTACGAGTAAGACGGTCAAAACAAGGGAGATCACTCTAATTTATACCAAATGATGCTTGTTGTTTCACCCACCGATAACTTCATATCAATTGTACTTTGATCGCAAATTCTTCCCAAAAATCAATGTTGATGGTCAATGGCTTACATACCTGTATGATATGTCAAATTCCAATCAATTAAACTAATCGAAAATTTTCATTGAAAAGTAGCATGCTTTTTTTACTAATTTTGACACTTATTTTCGCGAATTTGAAATGCTCTTATTTTGTTAAAAATGGCAATCAAGTACAGCAAATCATGTTTTTATCGAAGGAATTTACATTTATTTACGGTATGATAGTTGTGGAATAAGAATATTTCCCGAAAGGAAGTTTTAATCGACAGTTATTCGAACAAAGTCACAGTGTCTATTACTAGTCCTTTGAAAAGACAACAGAAACAACATTCCGGTAATTAAATTTTATTGATTTTTTCACGAAATATCGCGGAAATCTTGATGGTTCTAGAAATGTATAAAGATTTAAAGATATCAACAAATTTTTTTTATTTGTGACCCTAGTGACAATACATATGGAACACCCCTCTTATCAAACCTGTGAAAAGCTTGTGAAAATTTTCAAGAAGTTTATTAATATTTATACCACCTTCAATGGGTATATTGTCTGTCCGTCAGTCCATTCACCAAATAGTTTCTAGATGAACAAATAGGAACTCTACACCTTAGGATCAACAAACTTACAATAGACTATTGTAAATGAATGTTTTATAAGGATTTTCTGCTCCAGATGCGCTGTTTAACATCACCAATAGTGTGATTTAGGCCATTTCTATGTAAACATATATGCAGGGATGTCAATTTTCCTGATTTATCAGGAATTCCAGATTTATCATTTCTAAAAGAGCAATGGCTCCTGACCAAAATAAAAGTTATTTGATGAAAATATCTCAAGAAATGGCCCTGTTATGGTAAATTTAATCTACTCTGAAGGATTTTCTTTAATACAAGCTGAGTTAATTATTGAAACAACTTCATTCTTATTTGGCAAAAATGGTCGGCCGCATACGATTTTCCTGATTTTGAATTTGGACCTGTTGACACCCCTGAATTATATGACTCCTGTATGTAAAAATATTTTCTGGAAAACATAAATTTGTGATGGGAAGTAATGGAATTTGGTAGGGGGAAAACTTCATGGTGAGTATAAACTGTGCATGTAACGTGTGTATAAGTGAGGCATTTATATAATTATTCTATATTACAGTGGATGATCCGTGCCAGAAATGGGGAACATGTTCACAACTATGTCACGCCACTGTAACCAACAATACTGAGCATATTATGTGTAAATGTGCCGAACCAGGCTACAAGCACGACCCTCAAACCAAAGGATGTAAACCTGATGGTAAGTAGAAGGTTTTAATTTATTGTGCCGCCACCAAAGGTTGTAGGGGGGGGGGGGGGGTATAGATTTGCACTTTTCATACGCCTGTTGAAAAAGGGACTTATGTGATCACCCTTGGCGGGCTTGTTTATTTAGACTTGGTGACAATGTATATGGGCATTATATCTAGGCTAAGTTCATTTATAGGCCAAATCTTCCAAGGCGTTCTTGGGTTAAAAAATGTGAAATATGCCTAGTTGGGTTGTTTTATTTTCATTCACCATGGCCCCAGACAGGCATATTTTGTAGCATTTTGGCTCTTGGGTCCTTAAAGTCTTTTTAGAAAAAATGTTGCCATTTTTTGTGAGCATATAGTATGTTCGTACTTTCACACAAACATATGAACTTTTAATTGTTCAAAGTTAAACAAAACAGATACCTTTTATTTATGCATATATTACTGTATGTAAAATCCAGTTAGGATCTATCGACAGTGACATAGCCATTCATGTGTACACAGAAGATTACAACCATTGTCTGAATAGGTAGTGCAAATATAGTTAGTTAGTTTAGCATAGAAATTATGGCGGTCAGTTTAAGACTTTATAATTGGTTTTACACCGTAATAGTGGACCTGACCGCTGCATCTCTGTATTTTTATCCTGACTGGACTATAATAAGCATGATAGAGAATGTTTATATTTGTAGGAAATTCACCGATACTTATGATTGCTGATGAAGAGAAAATATATGAACAGAAAGTGACCGTTGTCTACAACGACAAAACTGTACGAAATGTAAGTCTTGTTAAAGTCACATTATCTCTCCCAAAACTGTTTTCCCGATCATCCAGTAAATAAACTAAATACACAGAGTTAGGAGGTTTTTACAAATAACCTATAGTTGATGACAGAATGTCAGCTATATCAATCGAAATAGTATGGCAAAAGTCACATTTAGTAAAATGTATGGATGACAAAATACTAATTTTGCAGAAGTTGCTCCCCTTAGACTTTAAATTATGCATTTATTGTTTACATTTAATTATTTTGTTTACAAACCAGCTGGAGGCTTTATTTCATTTTCTTCCATCTTATGGTGTTTTCCACCTTTTGGACTCAACTAAAGTGCTCAAAATGCATCATTTTGCAGATAGGTTGCCAAGTAATTGCTTTTTGAAAATAGCCATTTAAGGCACAATGGGACTTTAAGAAGTATATCAGTATTACTTGTATTTCCGACTCCATCTATCTAATGTCTGAACTAAGGCCAAAAATAAAATATTGTTTGTTTCCCCTTTCCCACCCCCTTTCCACTTAGGGTTGGGTAGGTCAGTAGGTAAAAAATATGTTATTGTCAAAAAATTTGGTATTGATTATGAACTTTTCCTAGTTCTTCTGTTTAGATTGATATTAATGTTGAACCCATTGTGGCTATTCACACTTTATGCTTTCATACCCGAAAACCCCAAAACACTTCATAATAATCATGTGACCAACAAAAATCCTCATACTGATCATGTGACCAACAAAAAACATCATACTGATCATGTGACCCACAAAAAACTTCATACTGATCATGTGACCAGCAAAAAAACTTCATACTGATTATGTGACCAACAAAAAACCTCATACTGATCACGTGACCAACAAAAGACTTCATATTGATCATGTGACCAGCAAAATAACTTCATACTGATCTTGTGACCAACAAAAAACCTCATACTGATCACGTGACCAACAAAAGACTTCATATTGATCATGTGACCCACAAAAAACTTCATACTGATCTTGTGACCAACAAAAAACTTCATATAGATCATGTGTCCAAGAAACTTCATACTGATCATGTGACCAAGAAACTTCATACTGATCATGTGACCAACAAAAAAACTTCATACTGATCATGTGACCAACAAAAAACTTCATATAGATCATGTGACCAAAAAAACTTCAAACTGATCATGTGACCAACAAAAAAATTCATACTGGTTATGTGACCAACAAAAAACTTCATACTTATCATGTGACCAACAAAAAGCTTCATATTGATCATGTGACCCACAAAAAACTTCATACTGATCTTGTGACCAACAAAAAACTTCATATAGATCATGTGACCAAAAAAACTTCATACTGATCATGTGACCAGCAAAAAAACTTAATCTATTTCATAAGATCTCTGATGATGCTACCAAAATTGTTGCTATCGATGTTGATGTATCGTCAAGCAACCCTGATGAATGGAATATATTCCTGGTGAAGAACAGTGACAGTCCTGGTATGTCCATCATGTTGAAATCATTCAAACCTAAAGATAGAACAAAGGAGAAGATAGAAAAACCAGGAAGAAATACACGAGAGGTATCCGCGACAACCAAAGAGGAGACATTGGTATGTATACAAACTCTCTCGTTATGCTTCCATATTCAATGTTCATGCGGTTGAAAGCAGTTATAAATTCTGCGCTTTTAAACTATCGGCAAACAACTTTACGCAAAAAAAAATTATAGTCTAAAATACCAGTAATAAAAAAAAACCTGTCTTTTTAGTCCCCTACCGGTTTTTGACCGGAGGGGACTATAGGTTTGCCCTCCGTCCGTCCGTCTGTCAGTCCGTCCGTCAAAAATTCTGGATCCTGACATAACTCAAACAGTTTCCAAGCTTGGTTTATGAAACTTGGTATGTGGATAGGGGACAATAAGGGAATAATGCACGTCTAAAAATATTTTGACAAATATTGTGGTTGCTATGGCGACAGAAAGAGTGAAAATATGCCCAAATCTGGATCCTGCCATAACTCAAACAGTTTCCAAGCCAGGTTTATCAAACTTGATACAATGTATGTGGATAAGGGCCAATAAGGGGATTATGCACGTCTAAAGATATTTTGATTCTGACAAAAATTGAGGTTGCTATGGCAACAGAAACATTGAAAATGGCTTCAAACCAGTAGGGGACTTCTGTATTGCTTGTTCTTCTGAGTTTGTTGTCAACTATCGTATTGTTCACACATGAATGGCCCTACCATATTTGTTCAGGATGGTGGTTGATCTCCATCGTTTGCTTTGTTTGTGTATCAATGATTTAATGCAGTGTGTAATCCTTGTAAGTTTACTCATTTATGTAACGTTTTACTAGGCTATAACAAATCTGGTCAAACACTATTGTGTAAATAACATAAGTTAATTCCTGATATGCTGGCAGGTAGCAGAAATAAAAAACGCAGAAATAAAACCAAACTAGATTTCAACCCCCATTATACACTTTTTTTATGCCCCCGTATCGATAGATTGGCAGGCATATAGTGATTCACCTGTCCGTTCGTTCGTTCGTCCGTCCGTTTGTTTGTCGGTCCGTCCGGTTAACCCAAATTGACCGTTTCTTCTAGCATCATTATGGCTTGCTACAAAGCTTCAATACTTGCATGGATGTTGTATATGAACACTCTCCGCACGCCTGTATCACCTGACCCCATTTTGACCTTCACCTTGACCTAATTTTCGACTTAGACTTATTGAAGAGCCAAATTCTTGGTAAACCCAAATTGACCCGTTTCTTCTAGCATTTATATGGCTTGCTCCAAAGCTTTCATACTTGCATGGATGTTGTATATGAACACTCTCCACGTGCCTGTATCACCTAACCCCATTTTAACCTTCACCTTGACCTAATTTTCGACTTAAACTTATTTATGGACAAGGCTTCAACAGGGGGCATAAGCGTTTATTGAATGCAGTCTTGTTCATAAATCTTAAAATCTTTATAGTCAAACTTTTTTTACAACATTTGTGTATTAATTACAAGTGTTTCAGGATTGGAAACAAGTTTTGAAATCTCACTCCTTAAAATCTTTATTTTATCATACTTGCAGTTGGCCGGACTCAGTTCACCAAACGGTTTAGCTGTGGACTGGATCGGTAAGAATCTCTACTGGACGGATGGCGCCACCTCCAAGATAGAAATGTGTCAGTTTGACGGCATGTCTTGTTCTCGTCGGAAAGCTGTCGTCAAAGTGGATCAGTCGGAACCATTCTCTATTGTCGTTGATCCCAACTATGGGTAGGTCTAATAACATAATAGGTATCAAGTAGGTCCAAATATTAGAATCATGTTTCTAATTATTTTATTATAAAAAAATACCACTTTGTTGAGGTATGAGTTAATATATAAATATGTTTTGTACAAGAACAAGCAGTTTGCTGTTCAATAGTAGAGTATTTCATGTAAAAATGGTTGATTAATCAAATTGACTGATTAAGACAGTGGTTGCAAATTGACTGATTAAGACAGTGGTTGCAAATTGACTGATTAAGACAGTGGTTGCAAATTGACTGATTAAGACAGTGGTTGCAAATTGACTGATTAAGACAGTGGTTGCAAATTGACTGATTAAGACAGTGGTTGCAAATTGACTGATTAAGACAGTGGTTGCAAATTGACTGATTAAGACAGGTGGTTGCAAATTGACTGATTAAGACAGTGGTTGCAAATTGACTGATTAAGACAGTGGTTGCAAATTGACTGATTAAGACAGTGGTTGCAAATTGACTGATTAAGACAGTGGTTGCAAATTGACTGATTAAGACAGTGGTTGCAAATTGACTGATTAAGACAGGTGGTTTCTTAATTTATGTGACCACTAATACTGGTTTGACTGTATATAATTAGGCCTCGACAAATACTTTTAAAAGCACTTGTCCTGCAATAGACAAAGAAGAAAACTCCAAAATCTTACTCGTCCTGCTATATAAACAAAGAAGGAGAAGTTGATTTATCGAGGCCTGATAGTTATGATTTCTAGATTTTCTGTTGAAATGTCCATATTGATCTTATCTGTTTTCATTATTACACCTGCGGAAATAACCAGCTATACGGTATATGTTGTTTTAGTTTGATTCAAGTGTCTGTATTGATCATATCTTTTTTCATATTACAGCAAGATATTTTGGACTGATCGTGGCTTTCCACCGAAAATTGAGTCGGCACATTTGGATGGATCTAACAGGACTGTTCTAGTCCAAGATTTCCTAATCTGGCCCAACGGATTGGCTATAGATTATCCCAACGGACGACTGTACTGGGCGGATACAAAAAGTCATACAGTAGAAACAACCACGCTGGAGGGAACTGATCGACACATTGTGAAAACTTTTAATGGTAAAGCATAGAATTTATATGAGAATAGGTGTTGCCAAAAATAAAATGTTGTTTGTTTCACCTTCCCGACCCTGGCTAATTAGGGTTCGGTTGGTAGGTAAAAAAAAAATCATCAATGTTGTTTTCGCACTCTTACGAATGAAATTATTTTTATGCCCCCGTATCGATAGATCGGGAGGCATATAGTGATTCACCTGTCCGTCCGTTCGTCCGTCCGTCCTGGTTAACCAAAATTGACCGTTTCTTCTAGCATCATTATGGCTTGCTACAAAGCTTCCAAACTTGCATGGATGATGTATATGAACACTCTCCACACACCTGTATCACCTGACCCCATTTTGACCTTCACCTTGACCTAATTTTGGACTTAGACTTATTTATGGACAAGGCTTCCACAGGGGGCAGTCTTGTTTCCTGAGAGTCAAAAGATTTTTTGGGTAGGGGACTTTGCTCGGGTAGGACGTCGGGACGGGGAACTAACATTATTTTATTTTTGGCCTGTGCAATTTGAGCACTAAAATACTGTAAACCTAGAAATTATTTCGCGCGATTTAATTTCATGGAGTTTGTGAGTGGTAGAATATCATGAAATTAAGTCACCGCGAAATTGCTAAAAACATTAATATGGACATTATGGGAAACTTAAAAACCCGAAAATTTGTAGCCGCCGATATGCCGAGGATCAGCAAACCGTGAAAGTTGGTAGTCGCGAAAGTAAATTGGTTTACAGTATACTCAGTGATTTTTCTTGAACAAAATTAAACAGCCTGTGCCTTTAAAATTGGGATATTTAGCGCAATTTTGGGAATTATTGAAAACGATTGTTTTGGTTGAAATTGTTCATAAATTGCTTTTTTCTACTGATTATACTCTAGTCATATGTGACAATGACTTGCAAGTTTGAATATCCATTGCTTTGACTTTAAAACAACTATACTGTAGTTGCTTTGAAACCAGCGAACACAAAAGGGGGAAAATATGCATACTTTTTGGGGGAAAAAAGAAGCTTTTTTGGGAAAAATGGAGGTTATTTTGCTAGGGGAAGGGGCCTGTATTCGGCCCCAAAAATAGCCAAAAAAAATCACTGTATACAATGTTGGATTTGAAAGAATCGTCTATAAATAGCATTCTTTTGGATCTGATGCCGGAAAGGTGTTGCAAGGCAGATTTTAAAATTTGAACTGGATTATGTTTGATCACGTTTACATATATATATGAGGATGAAATGTAACTCTTTATGTACATGAGAGCAAATTTAATTGCAGCATCCATTTGTATTTACAATTTAGAATTAGTTTTGTTGTCAGTCATGGTTTCATATTTTGTAATTATTTGTAACAATAGCTCGCTGGAGATAACTCTAGCCTTATTAATGAATAAACATGGATAATATAAACACCGCACAGTTGACTGGCATCTTGTTCTCAGCCTAGACTGAAAGAGTATATGCATTAAAAGTGATCATGCACAAGATTGGACAAAAATGGACATCGAAAATGCAATTAATTTTTATTCGTTAACAAAGACTAGTGTTATCATAAGCAGAATATATTTGTAATAATTCGTAATTAATTGAGAGAAAAATTCCATATTTCAGCCACGGATCCTCCGTACATGGTTGAAATAATCGGAGATGAGCTGTTTGTTACGACGTACAAAACTAATAAAGTGTTGAATATGAGCAAGTTCTTTGACGTGAAAAAAGACAATGTGACGATTATGGCGAACTCAATGATGCGTATAGAAGATATCGTTATATTACACGGGAGCAAACAAATGATTCTAAATGTCAATGGTAAGTTGATCAATGTTGTTTGCTAGTATGAAGATGTTAGCACAAGTTTTACATATTTCATTTTGGATAATAGACAATGATATTATCAACAAGTAATATTACAATACTGAAGTATTTTATGAAAAATTTGTTGATAAATCAAATTAACTGATTAAGACGGGTGGTTGCTTAATTGAAGTGACCTGATTTGACTGTATACCTTATAGCTGATTATTTCTACGGGGTGGAAATTTCTGCCATTCTGTGGTCCAAGATCAATTTGCAGAATTAAATCTACGTAGAATTATATCATCCTTATAAAATTTTCACATTGAATATCTCCAGGGCTTCTTCTGGCACTTGCCATTTCCAAACAGCATAAAATTATTCTTGCCATTTTGCAAATCCGCAGAAATAAAAAAACTTTAGAAAAAACACACCTTTGGCAAAAACGCCAAATATTACACCTGCGGAAATAACCAGCTATACGGTATATGTTGTTTTAATTTGATTTCAAGATTTTATGATGAAGTTTCTGTATTGGTCATAATCTATTTTCAAAAGATGTTTATTGTGATATCCTATTTGGGATATTTTATAACCAAATTGAATATATACAAGGGCCCTACATTTCTGGAATATTTAAGAAGTCCGGATTTGCTACACTAGAAATAATTAACTTTTTCTGAAGAAAATAAAAAATATTTGAAAAAATACCAAGAATTGACTGAGTTATGGTCATTTGAAATTTCATATGCTACATTTAAAAAAAAAAAAAAAAAAAAAAATTAAAAAAAAATTCTGATGAAGGCGCAAGCCGAAACGTAAATTATAATATAAAAATACGGAACACGTGTTGTTGTCGAGTTATTCCCAACTATATGCTGCATTTCAATGATTGAACAATATTTGGAACTGGGTTTTAGTGTGTACTGATAGCAACCGCAACAGACTTGCATCTTATTTTCAGGATTAGGCCGTATGCCTCTGTAGAAACCCTATGTATAATATTTGTATATTCCAGTGACCAATGTATGTGCCAGCAAGCCATGTGCGGACACACAGTTGTGTGTGAATAATCCAGCAGCTAGGACGGGACAGAAGTATACATGTCTGTGTGCTGATGGTGCGGTGTTCAATGAGGACACCAAGAAATGTGACTTTGTCCAGTGTCCCGCTGATTATTGTAGAAACAATGGAACATGTACTGTGACTCAGTCGAATGACTTTAAATGCAGGTAAATATAGGGTTTGACATGATTTCTCAACAAACTTCTGATTATACTGAGAGCATTTTAAAACTAAGACGATTTTTTTCGAAGAATTTAGCATGATTCAAATAAGCTATGACTTTCAATAGCATAACTTTACAGTAAAAATGTGGCGTCTACAATGAATTCCTCTGCAAAATTTCATCAAGATTGTTCAAATAGTTCATTCATAATTGTTGATTGAAGTTACTATTTCTAGAATCAAAAATCACAAAATTACCTTGTTCTACCGCCATAAGCTGCCACTTACGCTAGGCAGCTTTGTTGATAAAATAAGTATCAACTTAAATTAAAAACACCTGTGACTGCGAAATTTGATTCTGTATCACATATTTTCACGGGTATTTAATTTCATTTTCGTGGAATCTCTTTACAAAACACGGAAGGGTAAACCAGTGCTTTGTATTTTGGAGGTGGGATTAACTGTGGGCATTAGATTTTGTGGTAAAGGTTAAAAACAAAATCAACAACCTTGAAAAATAATGATTTTAAAGAATACATATAGGATCTGTCATGAGTCGTCTTGAAGATTAACATTTCTTAAACGAGTCTTGAAAACACAGGTTATTAAGTGAGTCTTTGGTGAGCTTAATAATTTGTTTTCATGACGAGTTTAAGAAATGTTGATCTCAAAGACAACGAATGGCAGATTCTTTTTATCAGATTACCATAGTTACCAAGTCAATACATCGTCAATCAGAACGTATTTAAGCCTGGGACGTTATGTTTTCAAGCCGAAAAGCTGGTGACGTCACGCATTTGTTATCATACGTGTTGGAGAACACTGTTCAGTCATTTGTTCTCACATGGAATACCACGGTACTTATGTGATATAGTACGTTTTGTTGTTGGGGCTATGTTCCTGGTGTTGATATGTTGTTGTTAGTCCCCTACCGGTTTTTGACCGGAGGGGACTATAGGTTTGCCCTCCGTCCGTCAGTCAGTCAGTCTGTCAAACAATCTGGATCCTGACATAACTCAAACAGTTTCCAAGCTAGGTTTATGAAACTTGGTATGTGGATAGGGGGTAATAAGGGAATTATGCACGTCTAAAAATATTTTGATTCTGACAAAAATTGTGGTTGCTATGGCAACAGAAACATTGAAAATGGCCTCAAACCGGTAGGGGGACTTCTGTATTGCTTGCAATTCTTAATTACTTGTTGTTTTTGTTGTAGCTGTAAGATGGGATTCGGAGGGAAGCAGTGTGAAGTGGATGCCTGTTTGAACTACTGTATGTCTGGAGGTGTATGTCACGTCATCTCTGACAGACCATCCACTCCGACCTGTGTGTAAGTAACGCTTCTTCTTCATTAAAACTTCAAAATATTAACAATGTAGGCCCTTTTCTATTAGCATAGTTTCTTGTCTACAATTAACCTCCCATTTTGTTTACGTAAGCGGGCACTTTTACGAATATGTACGATGTGTACTATAAACACTTATCTAAAGGGGTCTTCTATGTAGGTGGGTAACTGAATATTCGCTTCTCTTCAAAAGTCATGGCAACTGCAAGGAAATAAATATCAAGGCAATTATGAATCAAACAAAGGTACATGTATAACTATAAAAATACCAGTGATATTGGTATTGAAAATGAACTTAAAGTTGGTGTGGACAAGAGCAATAGTATGTCGTCACCATGACGTCAGATTTCTGTATAGCTTGAACATTGATGTATCTTACAGATGTTTGCCGATGTTCTATGGTCCAAGATGTCAGTATGCTAACTGTTCTGGTTTCTGTTTGAACGATGGAATATGTACCTATAACACTACACTGAAAACTGTGATGTGCAAGTAAGTGTTTGACTCGCTAGTATCTTATGACTGTGGGATGTAAAATGTGTCTGTGGGGAAGCTTAGTTTTAGGGCTGGCTTGCTAGAGGAATCAATATATGACCATTCATTGGTTTTACATGGCCGTCAAAGATTTCCATTTTGACGTTGACTGTTTTTAATTGACTCGTCAATTTTAAATCTAAACGGCTAAACTCCCTTACAAAAGTGTCAAAACAACCCGTGAGATACAAGGGGGGGAAACTTGTACGTCTGGAAGAAGATTGGGCTGAAAAATGAACAAAGACTGAAAACAAAGTAAAGCTGACAAAAAAGTACTGCAAAAATTAAATTTTTGTACCTTATTTATTGAGTTTATCCAGCTTGGCTGCAGAAATTACCAAATTTGCCTTCAGCTCACTCGAAAAATTCCTCAGCCCTGATATATAAGCTAACTCATTCATGCCACTTACCTATTATTCTCTATATATACACTGCCCACCAAAAATGAGTATACAGATGTTCATGCCCACTTACTTGCCTGTAATAATACTATTTGCAAAATAATGAAGCAACAATATTTTTGAAGAAAATGAATATTTTTGTTTATTAAATGGAAAGGTCATACATTAATTGGTACCCTAGGTGCAACATCTAAAGTTTCTTTGTCCCTCTTGAATGGTAACTTTGTCAAAAAAAATGGAAAATTCAGCCTTTTTGATAACATGGTTATTTTAGTTCCGAACATCTTCATCTATATTTCTATCTCTATTTTGACTCATTTAGTAACTGTAGTTTCAGAAACTAATATAATTGTGACTGTCTGATAAACCGATATTGAACAATTTAACCAAGTGTAATTTTGCAACAATTATTTACTGTATACTTATATTTGATGGGCACTGTAGATGTGTTTGTGTATGTACAGGTGTCTAAGTGGCTTTAAGGGTGCCAGATGTGAACAGATTGATATAAATGTGTTTGTGTATATACAGGTGTCTAAGTGGCTTTAAGGGTGCCAGATGTGAACAGATTGTTATAAATGTGTTTGTGTATATACAGGTGTCTAAGTGGCTTTAAGGGTGCCAGATGTGAACAGATTGATATAAATGTGTTTGTGTATATACAGGTGTCTAAGTGGCTTTAAGGGTGCCAGATGTGAACAGATTGATATAAATGTGTTTGTGTATATACAGGTGTCTAAGTGGCTTTAAGGGTGCCAGATGTGAACATTTGTTATAAATGTGTTTGTGTATATACAGGTGTCTAAGTGGCTTTAAGGGTGCCAGATGTGAACAGATTGATATAAATGTGTTTGTGTATATACAGGTGTCTAAGTGGCTATAAGGGTGCCAGATGTGAACAGATTGATATAGATGTGTTTGTGTATATACAGGTGTCTAAGTGGCTTTAAGGGTGCCAGATGTGAACAGATCGATATAGAT
The DNA here is from genome assembly GCA_947247005.1 of Spisula solida. Classification (NCBI taxonomy): domain Eukaryota; kingdom Metazoa; phylum Mollusca; class Bivalvia; order Venerida; family Mactridae; genus Spisula; species Spisula solida. The sequence continues at coordinate 18,431,152 of OX365961.1, forward strand.
GCTCTTGGCTGTGCTGGTTATTGTATGAACGGTGGAACATGTCACTTCTTGTCCGACGGAAAGAGGAAATGTGTTTGTGCTCCCGAATACACAGGTAATATAACAGCTTATGTACAGTTGACAACCTTTGAACGAAAAACACTAATATAAAATCTGTCTTATTTATTCACGAGTTAAGCAAAGTTTCTCAAAACAATATACTGTTATTGACTTATGTTGAGGTGAATATGATGTTTTGTTGACCTGAAAAAAGTGATATTGACCGATGACGAAGTCAGAGGTGAATATCACTTTTTTCAGGTCAACTAAACATCATATTCATCGAAACATAAGTCGGCAACTGTTATATTGTATACCATGTCGTTCTATGTCCGACTCTTGCGTGGTTGGCTAGGCGCTGCCGTCGTTTCTGTGTGGCTTCGGGTTGTATGTGCGCTGAACAGTATTTTCATATGTATGTGTATGGAAGAGTATTCACGTATTTATTAACGACATTTATTTATTATAAATGACTAGGTTAGAGCCTATAAATATGTATGAGCAGCTGTAGGCCAAATAATACGGGAAATGACGTTACGTTGTTTGGAACGTTATGTCGCAGGAAATGACGTCACGTCATAAAAAAGTTATATCCACCCTAGCCTCGGTTTCGGGAGGTTATATTAAAATATATAGACCTCTCGTCTAAGCCAATCAGAATCCTTGTTACATAATAGGTATGCAATATTTTCAGTTATATACATTGACAGATTCGCCTTACCTGCTTTCCTCAACTGTATCTAAATTAGTTCTAACTTGTTATTCCACAAGCAACTTGCAACTTCTCCACATGTGGAGGAAACTCAACATTGTTGTAAAATGCCATGGGAATCAAAACCGGATCTACAAAGACCATCTTTTTATGCCCCCGTATCGATAGATCGGGAGGCATATAGTGATTCACCTGTCCGTTCGTTCGTTCGTTCGTCCATCAGTCCGTTTGTCCGTCCGGTTAACCCAAATTGACCGTTTCTTCTAGCATTAATATGGCTTGCTACAAAGCTTCCATACTTGCATGGATGTTGTATATGAACACTCTCCACATGCCTGTATCACCTAACCCCATTTTGACCTTCACCTTGACCTAATTTTGGACTTAGACTTGTTTATGGACAAGGCTTCCACAGGGGGCATAAGCGTTTATTGAACGCAGTCTTGTTTTATACCTACAAAGCTCACCCCTTTCGAATAAGTGAATTGTTTATTTCATATGCATGCTTATTTTGTGACAGTGTAGTGATATAGTGGTTTACTGTATATCTTATTTCATTTATTTGGTTAAAATTCTAGGTCCACAGTGTGAAAGTTGCGGTCTTCAAGGTTCCACCGTATACTGCGGAAACGGAGGAACAGTGATTTGCAATAAAAACCAAGGCAATCCAACATGTAAATGTCTGCCGGGGTATGATGCGGCCAGTAACTGTGTAGAACGTACATGTGCAGGATATTGTCAGAACGGGGCGGCATGTATGAAAGATGGCGACCGTTTATCGTGTCAGTGTTTGGCTGGATTTACTGGTGATATGTGTCAGAATAATGTGAAAGATTGTAAAAGTATTCAGTGCAAGAATGGAGGTATGTCATCTGATACCTATGGATTGTTCTATTTGCATCATAATTATTATACCCCCGCACAACGAGTTGTATTGGGGGGTATGCTGGATTCAGCCTGTCTGTCTGTCCGTCAGTCAGTCTGTCTGTCCGTAGACGCATTCTTGTGGACGCAACTCCTATAGTTTTGGCAGGATTTCGCTCAAACTTTCACAGATAAACAACATATAGATGTGCATAAAGAAAGGGATTTGCGTTGCGATGAATTTTGGCAGAATTATGGCCCTTTGCAGGCGGGGGTATATTAGTCTGCCTAATGGCGACAGCTCTAGTTTTCATCATAATTATTTTATAACTCAAGTTAATTGTGTGAAACTTGTCCTGTTGCACTGTTATAGGCCTGGATTCATCCTTCTTCTATGTTCACTGGATCAGCGACTTAACAGTATGACCAGCATTATATCAGCAGGATACCAATATCCGTGTTCCAGATCAACCCAAAACTATGAAGGTTTTCGTGTTAAATGACTGAAACCAGTTGAAAATGGATAAACTTATAGTTATTGAACTGGTTCTTACTATCGGGTGCACATTGAGTCAGATGATGTTGAAATTCTCAAATTTATAAAGATGTGCTTAATGTTGCTATGAGTCAGTACAATGTTGTAAATACTTGTTTAAATATTTCACATTTTAATGATCATCTGGTCTCGATCTCACCAAGGTTCTCAATTTGAGCTAAATCTCATATCAAATATTGTCATTCATTTTTGAAGTAATTTCCATGGCATCACATTAAACAGACACTTTAGTCTGAGTTTATTGCAGTAAAATGTCATAATTAAATACTTCTGATGTATCTAATATTCAGTCTGATTTGTGCAAAATCTCAATTTGAGTTAAGATTTCTACTTGAGATGCTTTGGGAGATCAGGGCCAGGTCTCGATCTCCCCAAGCCTGTCTAGTCAAATTGAAATTTTACTCAAATAAGTGTCTAAGTTTGAGACAACTCTGAAGTTGGTGCCATTGAAATTTTACTGTGGTAAGCTAAGAACTAAGTTTCCATTTTGTGATACCACTTTTGAGTTTGGTCTCGCGTGAAAAAGAATCAAAGATTTATATTTGAGCTGAAGTTGAGATCCTTAGTGAGATTGGGGCCTGGAGCTTAGTGCCTCTTAAAACACTTTATTTGATATTTCAAACATTTCAGGTTCGTGTGTACACTCTAATGCTATCGACTCTGTACACTGTGCGTGTGTATCAGGATTTGAAGGATCATTCTGTGAGAACAATGTTGGATGTGCTGATTACTGTAAAAATAACGGAAACTGTTCACTAGGTAAGTCAGAAACACCCGTGCAGGAAATGTGGAAATATTTGTTTATTCGGGTTTAATGTTTCTCTACAACTATTCTCATACCCCTGATTCTCCTATCGTTGGGCTTTCTCCTATTTCTGGCACATATCAAAACTTCATTTCTGAGTTATGGTTTTGAAGAATTTTGACAGATTTAACAGATATCAGGTGATTTCCATAAAAAATGCGTCGCATTTGGGCAAAAAACGTCAATTTTCAAAAAAAAATAAAAATATCAGACTTCTAAAAAAATGGAAGCAACTCATCTTATCCTTGCTCAAATTCCTTGTTCCTAATTATTAATGTTGTTGTTACTTTTAGATCATACTGGGAGTCCTATCTGCACATGTCCCCAGTTTTATAAGGGACCAAAATGTATGGAATGTCGATGTGGAAATAATGGTGATTGTAGGAAAAAAGCAAATGGGGATACATATTGCAAGTAAGTATTATATTTTAAATAACACATGGCTGTGAGGGTGATAGTAAATGATACCAACCCGAGAATAGTTATATCACCCGAGGCGAAGCAACTGTTTGCTGTCCACTAGTTGCTGGTAGCAAATTTTTTTTTTTTCATCCTATATGTAGCACTTTTTGGTAACAGGAAAGCACTGTCAAGCGCTAAGTAGCTCTTTGCTTAGGCCACTGAACTCAGTTTAAAAATTCTATTTAAAGATGACATCTGGATGTAGACCTCTTTGTTTATGTTTGACTATGTTTAACCTTTGTGTTTACAATTTGCAGGTGTCAAGACCCACACTTTGAAGGTCCGTATTGTAACAGATCGGTGTGCCATGATTGGTGTTTCAATGAAGGGGAATGTATAAACTGTCAAGTTGATCCAGAGTTACCTACCGGTCAATGTGAGGAATGCAGGTATGTAACGTCTTGTGGGACGATTCTTCAACCCCCATAAAATATGTATAATCCAATGAACAAATATAATCAAATGGACAAACACTAAAATCTAAGTGTGGTTGTCTCTGTTCTGTCCTATTAAAGGCCCATTTGCTGCAAGCGTTAAGAGGTGAGTGAGGGGTCGCGCATGAGTAGAGGGTTGGGTGTACATTAAAGGGATGTCAATTTTCTTGATTTATCCTGAATTCCGGATTTATCATTCCTGAAAGAGCAATGGCTTCTGACCAATATAATAGTTATTTTATGAAAATATCTCAAGAAATGGGAAAGTTATGTCAAATTTAATCTGCTCAGGAGGATTTTCTTGAATACAAAAAAACAAAAATGAGTTAATTATGAAAAATAATGTCATTGAAGGCCTTTTCTTTGGCAAAAATGGTCAGCCGCATACAATTTTCCTGATTTTTAATTTGGCCCTATGACAGCCCTGACATTAGGGCTGCATACCGGTTTCCAATATAAATCGAATACCAGTATTTCGCGTTCTTTCGTATCGAACATTTCCGTATGAGTAAAATAATCGATCAACAACAAATACACATGGAAACCAATAAAATCCCCATTTAAGTCAAAGTTTTTTCGATGTCCCTATGTTATGGCAGGAAATGTTTGCGTCAGTTCAAACAAAATATTGTTGTGAATTAAACCATTTGAAAAATAAAATATGTGTAAACAGTAAAAATCTCGGACCTGTGTCTTCTTTGAATCGTGTTCTGCAAGTTAAATACATGTTGCAAGTCTGTATGTTCCTATTTAGATGTTTTATTGCTAAAAGAATACATCATATGGTGTATCGAATGTCAACCATTTTGTATTGATACAAACGTCTGACGATCATTCTGACTGATACGCAGCCTTGGGTGCATACGTGTTTTACCAAAAATACCTTGTTAGTCCCGGTTTTTGACCGGAGGGGACTATAGGTTTGCCGACCGTCAGTCCGTCCGTCTGTCTGTCCGTCCGTCAAAAAGTCTGGATTCTAACAAAACTGAAACAGTCAAGCTAGGTTAGGGAAACTTGGTATGTGGATAAGGGGCAATAAGGGGATTATGCACATCTAAACATATTTTGATTCTGACAATAATTGTGGTTGCTATGGCAACAGAAACATTGAAAATGGCTTCTAAGTGGTACTGGACTTCTGTATTGCTTGCAATTCTTAATGACTTGTTATATTACAGATGTAAACCTAACACGAGTGGTACAAGATGTCATATTATCACACCACAACAGAAGGAAGCATCTAAACCAACGTCTATAATACCAATTATTATACCTATAGTGATTGTACTGTGTATACTTGTTGCTGTGCTACTCTTCATCATTATACGCAAAAGAAGGTAAAAATATACATATATTATTATTTCTATTTTGTAACAGCTGTGTTGATTGGTTTAATGGAAACTAAATGAATTCCTGTGGGAAGTTTTCTCTTTGTCTTTTTCCTGTGAATGAAAAACGTTTTGATACACGAGGGGTGATCCAGAATTACGTGGACTTTTGCCCTCATTGAAAAACCGTTATACCTACAGTTACAAATCTTTGTACCATGTAATATTGATACTTATTGTACGAGTATGCCAAATTTCATTTGGATATGATCATAAATAACGTAAATAGATACAAGCCGCTTTTGTGTAACTTTCAAATTCATACCGAACTGACCTAAAATAAACTTTTTAGAGCAAAAGTCCACATAATTCTGGATCAACCCTTGGTTCATGTAACTTTACAAGTCTCATCATATTCCTTGTGTAACATTGGGGAGTTAAATTATTGAAATTCATGTATTTCGTTCAGTAAAATTTTCTTTTGAAGGAATATGCTTAGCGAGAAATGCTGGTTTCAGTTAATGGACTGTCATTAAAAATTCGAAATATAAGGAGTTAAATAGAAGATATGTGTTTATTTTAATATTTATAAGAAAGCAATAATGTTACGAGTGTCATGAACTAACCATTTTTTTTCACTGATGAAATTCGATAATACATAGGAAAGCATAAAATGAAGTATTTTATAGCAAAGCATAATATGAAGCATTTCATAGGAAAAGCATAATATGAAGCATTTCATAGGAAAAGCATAAAATGAAGTATTTTATAGGAAAAGCATGAAATGAAGTATTTTATAGGAAAAGCATAAAATGAAGTATTTTATAGGAAAAGCATGAAATGAAGTATTTTATAGGAAAGCATAAAATGAAGTATTTTATTATTTCTGTATTCTAGTCTATGCATTCTCTGGGATAAAAGAAGGTATAAATATGTAGTTGTCTGTCTGCCAGTATTCTATGTTTGTATGTTGGCCAGGAAGTTACACATGTCACTACTGTAGTGCTGCAATAATAGGGCCTCCATGTTTATAATATATTTGCTGTATAAAGTGAATGAAGTCAAAAAGTTAGTGAATTTTAAATTTCAGTCAATTATTGTGCGGAAATGTGGTTGATTAATATGGGTTCTTATTTAATAACACTTTGTTACTGAAATTCTGACTTAGTATTAAATTCTCCACTTTTCAGCCTTTACTTAATTACTCTAGTAATCTTGGAGGCACTATTTTTTCAAATGTGATGGGTCAATCTAATTGGAAAAATATAATGTATTTATATTTTGACTACTCTGGCACTTAAAAACTTGTAGTAATGGATTCTTGTTAAATTGTCTATGTAGGAAGGTTTGGTGACCGGGGTACTGTTTTATCAAAGCACTTAAGGAAATATTGTCTATGTAGGAAGGTTTGGTGACCGGGGTACTGTTTTATCAAAGCACTTAAGGAAATATTAAATTTATGTCAAATTTAGATTCTTAATTATTCTTTAATACCTACTCATTTGTGACAGATATTGGCTGTAGGACTTTGTTGACTGAATAATAAGTAATATTAAGCAACCCTTTGCCACAATTTGTAGCTGTTGACAGTTACAAAGAATTTAAATTTGAACATCAGTTTACGATTTCCCTATGTGCTTTGATAAAACAGTACCCTGTGGTGTGTTAAGGGGGCCATTGTTTCTGATAGTTTATGGGACATTGTTTCTGATTGACTGTACCATGTTTTCACTGGTGATCTATTGTTCTGTACTTTGACACTTGTCTGTCTGTTTCTATACCACTGCACATTTCTTCTTACTTTTCACTTTCAATATTTCTTATGTTTTACTCATTTAATGGCGGAAACATATTGATTTTGTGCTAGATGTCAAGATATCCGATACCTGTCTGCCCAATGTCTGGATATCCGATACCTGTCTGCCCAATGTCTGGATATCCGATAACTGTCTGCCCAATGTCTGGATATCCGATACCTGTCTGCCCAATGTCTAGATATCCGATACCTGTCTGCCCAATGTCTGGATATCCGATACCTGTCTGCCCAATGTCTGGATATCCGATAACTGTCTGCCCAATGTCTGGATATCCGATACCTGTCTGCACGATGTCTGGATATCCGATACCTGTCTGCCAAATGTCTGGATATCCGATAACTGTCTGCCCAATGTCTGGATATCCGATACCTGTCTGCCCAATGTCTGGATATCCGGAACCTGTCTGCCCAATGTCTGGATATCCGATACCTGTCTGCACGATGTCTGGATATCCGATAACTGTCTGCCCGATGTCTGGATATCCGATACCTGTCTGCCCAATGTCTGGATATCCGGAACCTGTCCGCCCAATGTCTGGATATCCGATACCTGTCTGCACGATGTCTGGATATCCGATACCTGTCTGCCCAATGTCTGGATATCCGGAACCTGTCTGCCCAATGTCTGGATATCCGATACCTGTCTGCACGATGTCTGGATATCCGATAACTGTCTGCCCGATGTCTGGATATCCGATAACTGTCTGCCCGATGTCTGGATATAAGATACCTGTCTGCCAAATGTCTGGATATCCGATACCTGTCTGCCCAATGTCTGGATATCCGGAACCTGTCTGCCCAATGTCTGGATATCCGATACCTGTCTGCACGATGTCTGGATATCCGATAACTGTCTGCCCGATGTCTGGATATCCGATAACTGTCTGCCCGATGTCTGGATATCCGATAACTGTCTGCCCGATGTCTGGATATAAGATACCTGTCTGCCAAATGTCTGGATATCCGATACCTGTCTGCCCAATGTCTGGATATCCGGAACCTGTCTGCCCAATGTCTGGATATCCGATACCTGTCTGTCTGATGTCTGGATATCCGATACCTGTCTGCCCAATGTCTGGATATCTGGAACCTGTCTGCCCAATGTCTGGATATCCGATACCTGTCTGTCTGATGTCTGGATATCCGATACCTGTCTGCCCAATGTCTGGATATCCGATACCTGTCTGTCTGATGTCTGGATATCCGATACCTGTCTGCCCAATGTCTGGATATCCGGAACCTGTCTGTCTGATGTCTGGATGGATAGATATCACAAAGTTTGTTTGCGCTTGTTGGTCAGATTTCAATGAAACTTCACATGAATTGTTGTTATCGAGGCTAGTTGTGCATATTGCCAGGAACATTTTGTCTGATGATTATTGCCAGAGTTGTGGCCCTTTAATGGTCCAAAATAAGTTTTTCCATCCCTGTTTTCTTTAACTATTTGTCTGATTTAAATGAAACAGGGTTCCCTCGGTCAGGGAAATGTCAGGGAAAAACATATTTTTATCAAGGTCAGGGAAAAGTCAGAAAATTTTGAAATTAGTCAGGGAAATCTGAAAATTGAGCAAATGTCATGGGTTCTTTTATTTTAGCTGTCAAATTCATTTGTAAAAAAAAAAAAAACTTAATCATATCACTGTCGTATTTTACTTAACCAAAATTGAGATTGGGTGCGCGATTGCTCTTAGAAGTCTGGGAAAACTGCTTTGTGGTTTAAGGAAAAATCAGGGAAAAAAGTCAGGGAATTTTGTGTAAGAATATTTGTGGGAACCCTGAGACAAGATGACAAGATTTCAATGAAATCTCACTTGAATAGCAGAATTTTTTGTCCTATGATCATTGCCAGAGTTATATAATTGCCCGTTATAGGAGATATAAGTTTTTATGTCAAAACCCTTTTAGTTCTTGTTTCTTAGTGATGTGCAAGTACTGTCTCTTCTTCTAGAAATTCTATCTATTTGTAATACCATCGTTGATTGTCATGAACATAATTATGTACGCAGCCAGGTTTAGTCACTTGTACATAGAAGGTGCTTTGCTTGGATAGTTATTGTCAGACATCTATGTAGGTAAAGCTATACTTGGATACGTATGGTCAAATGAAAGCGTCCACAATTGATCCTACTTAGGTTCAAGGTCATTCTATGAACTAGCCTTCAAATTATTTTGTTCACATACAAGTGACCATTGAAAACTTTTTTTTTTTAAATACAGACGATCATGAAAAACTATCATTTACCTAAAGAATTATCATATGAGTTTAAAGTTTGTGTCATGTGAATTCTTTTTCATTCCATTTCCATAGCAACAAGATTCGTGGAAAGAAAAGGTTTACTTTCTTATATACGAAAAAAACTTTGTTATCACGAGGAATGATCGGGTCAAGCAAAATGCTCGGAATACTAAAAGTGCTATTACAGTAAAATTTCGATGCCTCAAACTGCCTTGGGGCCGAAAAATCTCCGTCTCCAGTTTAAGGCATCTACAGTTTACTTGTATATCATTATTTTGCCAGAATAGAAGAACCTAGTTATTACGATTTCTTGAGTGTTTGAGACTAAATTGTTCAAAGCATCCCAAGTTTTACTGTATATTGAGAACAATGCAAATAAAATTTGCTTGGCATAAACCAGCCTTGCGTTCAAGGAAACATTATGTGACGTATTTTTCGTACCTGGCCAGCACCTGTTATTCGTTGAACGGTATGTTTAAAAAAAACATGTTTGTCACGTGCACCAAGTTTGGCTAACCATATCCGGAGGTGGTGTGCGAGTATTTGTGTTATTAAACAAAATGGCAGACAGAGGCAAACAAAAGAATATGAATAGTAAAACCCGTGCATCCCTACATATTTCAAACTGAGAAGGGAAAAAATGAGTATTTATTGTTTGCCGCAAACAAAACGTACAACAAAGGATTACAGCGATAAAAACCCGTGATTTTTAAACATGTTTGCAGGTAGCTTTCCTTGAACATAGGGCTGGCATCATAATAATTAAGTTCATCATAACAAAGTTTTACTGCGTATCACAAATTTTCCGTTCAAACAATATGATTTCCCAATCTTATAAAACAAATAAATATCTTTCCCCATCTTGAAATCCTCAACAAATATCATATCCGTACTCTGTGCACTATTCCTTTTAAAACTATATTTCCTAGCTGTTTACTTGTAGACTCTAAAAACAAGTAAGCACCAAGTGAACTTGCATCCAATCATTTGAAAGGCACTGATCCATGAAATCTAGTTCGCCTTTAAAGAACATTGTTATAGTTAGCGACATCCTCACATAATATTTGCCATATAACTCAGAATTGTTGCCCATCTATATCTGTCCCCTGTATTACCATTTTTAGCTCGACTTTTCGCAGAAAAAAAGTTGAGCTATTGTCGTGACGAGATCGTCTTGGTGTGCGTTGGTTAAGTTTGTTGTCAGAGTCATTTTCTCAAAGGTATCCACTTGAAACTCAACATAGTTATTCACCATCACAAGGGGAGTCCATACTTACAGGGCTGATAACTCTGTGACCTATATTTATGGAGTTACCTGCCCTTGTTTGGACTTAGAACATAGAAATAGTGGCAAATTTTACACATAAACTGAATTTTCTCAAACACTATCAAAAGCTTTCAACTTGAAAGTCAATACTTTGTGGAATGTGATGACCTACTGACAAGAGGAAACAAATATACCGAGCATTTATAAGAGTTATTTCCCTTTTCTGACTTTGAATCTTTACACAAATATGCCAATTACCCAAAGACCAGCGAAGGTATCCACTTGAAACCTTACATAATTATTCACCATCACAAGGGGAGTTCATACAGACAAGGCTGGTAAGCCCTGTTACTTATATTTATGAGTTATCTGCCCTTGTTACTCTTTAGAATCTTCACTCACAGATGAGCAAGGGTACTATCAAGTACAAGAAAGACGAGCGTCCAGCACTCGTAGGCAGTGCTCTTGTTCCTAGTTTAGCATTACAAGATTTTGACATAATGTACATTTATATGCTTTTGAAGTATAGAGAGTAATCAAAATAAAAAAGAATAATGCTCGTTCCTTTGTTCATGATAGATGATTTAGTAGTATAGTTGCTTGAAAGTGGTGGGAAAATCTGGTGTTACAGATCCAGTTACTTAGCAACCGGGCACTGCTTAGCAACATGAAGCTGTTTAGCAAGATGACACTGCTTAGCAACATTGAGCTGCTTTATAATGGTGTCAATTTGTATAAAATGCTAATGTTTATGAGGGATGCTATGTTCACAGGGTCCCATCTTTGTCACATAAGAGCTGGATTTCTGACTAGTGTCTATTGGAGTCATACGAAGAACTGGATACTCTCTCTCGATGGTCATCCAATTCTTTGTGTGACGACCATAGACACAAATTGTCACACATCAGGAATCCATTTCTCATGTGTCAGAAATGGAACCCTGTGATGCTCGTCCCTATGATGTGAAACTTCAGGGGTGTCAATATTCCTGATTTATCCGCAATTCCGTATTTATCTTTCCTGAATGAGCTATGATTTCTGACAAAAAATAAAAGTTATTTGATAAAATTATCTCAAGAAATGGCAAAGTTATGGTCATTTTAATCTTCTGAAGGGTGTTATTCAATACAAACTGAGTTAAATATGGTGGTTGAAGGCCTCTTGTTTAGCAAAAATGCTCGGCCCTCGTGTGATTTTCAGGATTTTTAATTTGACTCTGTTGACACATCTTAACTTTCAGCTAAATGTGGAACTATTCAGATACCTTGTTTTGAAAATTATACGCAAGCAGCAAAAAGGGTAGCCCAATACAGTAAAACCTCAATAAGGTCAAAATAAATTAATGTTGTGGTTCTGGGGTGGTATTCAACATTGATCTTATATAATTGGAGAATAAGGATAGCCTATGATATCGCCTGTTAATGATCAATAGTTTAATATGGTGTGATCTGATTGGTTGTCCTTATCCATAAGTCAAGTAAGATCAATATTGAATACCACCCCTGGTGACATGCTGAAAAAATTGGGAAGGCAGGTAGGAAATATTTCGTGGGAAGGGTGAAATAAAATGAGGTAGGTAGGGTTATCAAAACCTATAACGTTATTTTGTTTTACCTAATAAGACCCATCTTGGTGACTCTGGAACATTGGTGTTCTTATTGCGTATGACAAAATATTGAGGTCAAAAAAGAGGGTTATAGTTATAAACAAGACTTTGTTTTCTTAAATTTGAGGCTGTTGTTTTATTGAGGTGGTCTTGTTATCTAGCTGGTCTTATTATTAGTCCCCTACCGGTTTTTGACCGGAGGGGACTATAGGTTTGCCCTCCGTCCGTCCATCCGTCAAAAAAACTGGATCCTGACATAACTCAAAGAGTTTCAAAGCTAGGTTTATGAAACTTGGTATGTGGATAGGAGGCAATAAGGGGATTATGCACGTCTAACAATATTTTGATTCTGACAAAATTTGTGGTTGCTATAGCGACAGAAAGAGTAAAAATATGCCCAAATCCGGATCCTTCTATAACTCAAACAGTTTCCAAGCTAGGTTTGTGAAACTTTGTATGTGGATAGAGGGCAATAAGGGGATTATGCACGTCTAACAATATTTTGATTCTGACAAAATTTGTGGTTGCTATGGCGACAGAAAGAGTGAAAATATGCCAAAATCTGGATCCTTCTATAACTCAAACAGTTTTCAAGCTAGGTTTGTGAAACTTGGTATGTGGATAGAGAGCAATAAGGGGATTATGCATGTCTAAAAATATTTTGATTCTGACAAAAGGTTTGGTTGCTATGGCAACAGAAACATCGAAAATGGCTTCAAACCGGTAGGGGACTTCTGTATTGCTTGCAATTCTCAATTACTTGTTGAAGTTTTCTTATTATTAAAATGGTTGTTAAGTTGATTTTTACTTGTACTTCAATGAGGATTGCTTGGAATTTTTTTTGACTGTTTATTAAGTATATACCATTAGGGTCAAATGTTTCATTCCTCTTGTTACTTTATTCTGCAGAAACTTCCAGTTTAGACATAGTCGTTTGAAAGATCATCCCAACCTTCAAGTATCTAACCCGATATATATGCCACAAACAACGGAAGATGATGAAGACGAAGACGAATCCCATCAGCCCCTTGATCAACCGTACGATTTTGACCCGGAAAAGGTGAGACCGAACGTTGGTTATAATGTACATTGCTTCGACCTTTTACTCCATAATGACCCATTTTACTGTATTTGCTATTATACATCTATGGTACATCTCCATGCAAATGTTTGTCTATTTTGACATAGTCACACCAAATTTCAATGCAGTTAAGAGAAAACTAGCTTTCTTCTCTCATAACCAAGTGGTGATAGATACCATCAGTCTCAGAAATGAGGTGTTGAAAGTGATTAATTTAAGTGATAACAATATTGGTTCACCATCGATTTATAATGTTCAAATTTGTATAAATCAAAGTGACATCAAACACCAATTATTTCAAAAGACCTGGCATGGAGATGGTCAACTCAGTCTCTTATTTGAATAATTAATAATGTAGGTATATATGTTGTTTGTATGGAGTAAAGGGTTTTTCAGCATGTAGGTATCTACTGTTGTTAAAAGAAGGTTGGGAAGGAAGCCATGTTGTAATCGCATTGTTGTTAGTGCATAACTTTGTACATAACATTTGCCTCAGACTAATCAACCTGGTAATTGGTTCACTTATATTTAACATAGATCATTAACGCTATGACAACAATCATACAAACTTCCAGAAATTTAAAAAACTGTAAAAATGTATACTGATTAAAACTGGCTTAACCATAAGTGAATCTGTCTGACCAAAACAAGGGGTCATATTTATAAAACATATTATTAGAAAACATAAGATTTTCCTCTAGTCTTGAAATGTCCTTATGTTTGTCCGACTAACAAAAATAAAATATAACCACCAAACACGAATACCATTTAATGTATATTCATTTAATCACAACGTTTCCGACTAACAAGACACTCGAAGATTATTTAATAAAAGTTCTCATGCATTTTGTGAAGATTTACAATAATTTCTAGGAACTTTCATTTGTGAGCAGGATGTGTTGCACAAATTTTCAACTAAGATGCTGTATGAATATCGGCTCAGGTTTCAGGAATTATTGTAATTAGTCCCCTACCGGTTTTTGTTTCGCCTGAAAAGGCGACATATAGGTGTTACTTTGGTGGCGGCTGCGGCGTCACAAATTGCTTGTCCGGAGCATAACTTTGTCACCTTAAGTTCAAATGACTCAAGATTTGGTATGCATGTTTCTTACAATAAGCCGAAGTGCAGTGTGCAAGAACCATAACTCTACCTGTCATAGTTTTTGAATTATTTCCGTTTGATTGATTTCATTAGAGCATTTCTTGTCTGGAGCATAACTTTGTCACCTTAAGTTAAAATGACTCAAGATTTGGTATGCATGTTTCTTGCAATAAGCCGAAATGCAGTGCGCAAGAAACATAACTCTACCTGTCATAGTTTTTGAATTATTTCCCTTTGATTGATTTTATTAGAGCATTTCTTGACTGGAGCATAACTTTGTCACCTTAAGTTCAAATGACTCAAGATTTGGTATGCATGTTTCTTGCAATAAGCCGAAGTGCAGTGCGCAAGAACCATAACTCTGCCTTGCACCGTTTTTGAATTATTTCCCTTAGATTGATTTAATTTGAGCATTTCTTGTCCGGCGGATAACTTTGTCACCAAGAGGTTGAATGACTTGAAATTTGGTATGCATGTTTCTTACCAAAAGTCCAAGTGCAGTACACAAGAATCGTAACTCTACCTTGTGCCATTTTTTATTTTTGTCCCTTTGATTGATTTTATAAGCATTTCTTGTCCGTGGCATAACTTTGTCACCATAAGTATTAATGACTCCAAGATAGGTATGCATGTTTCTTGCTGTGACATTTTTTTGTCCAGAGCATCACTTTGTCGTTTTTAGTTCAGATGACTAGAGAACTCTTGTGAGTCGATATGTAGCCCAATAGGGATAGTTTTCCATGACAAATGTGCATGTCGTCAGGCGACACATGCGACTCGCGGAGCTTTTATTGACTATAGGTTTGCACTCCGTCCGTCATTCAGTCCGTCCGTCATTCCGTCAAAAAATCTGGATCCTGACATAACTAAAACAGTTTCCAAGCTAGGTGTATGAAACTTGGTATGTGGATAGGGGGCAATAAGGGGATAATGCACATCCAAACATATTTTGTTTGCTATGGCAACAGAAACATTGAAAATGACTTAAAACCGGTAGGGGACTTCTGTATTGCTTGCAATTCTTAATTACAGTCAGATCTCGATACAACGACGCTGTTTGTTTCCAAGAAAAATGTCGTTCTAACGAATATGTCGGTATACTGAATTGATACAAAGAGCATTTTAATACTTTTGTCCCCAAATTTGAGGTCAGTATAATGAATTTGTCAGTATATCGGGTGTCGTTATATCGAGATCTGACTGTACTTGTTTTTAAATCATAAGCATTTTTCAACATATTCAGTGAACAAGCAACTGTCTTTATATATTTCCCACCAGTATGTCGGCGCTTGCTTATCATGCTTCTGTGATGATAATGTGCTCAATGTTTTACACATGTTATTTGCAGGGGTGTCAATTTTCCGGATTTATCCGGAATTCCGGATTTGTCTATCCTTGAAGATCTATGCTTTCTGACCAAAATAAAAGTTATTTGATGAAAATATCTCTAGAAATGGCAAAGTTATGGTCAATTATATCTACTCTGAAGGATTGTCTTCAGTAATTTTTTTTTAAAAACTGATTACATCTGCTCTTAAGGATTTTCTTCAATAAAAAGTTTGAAAAACTGAGTTATATATGGTTGACGGCCTCTAGTTTGTCAAAAATGGTCAGCCGCATATGATTTTCAGGATTTTTAATTTGGCTCTGTTGACACCCCTGTATTTGCAAACCATGTCTGATTAATATCTAGGAAATGTTAGATTCAAAAGTTCTCAAACTTGATATGATGAATCCATTTTACTTCTACCAGCTATCAGAATAGGACCTCAAGTGGTATTCTATATAGATCTTACTTGACTTAAAGATTAGGACAACCAATCAGATCACCCCATATTAAACTTTTGGTCAGTAACAGGCGATACGATTGGCTAACCTTATTCTCCATTTAAATAAGATCAATATTGAATACCACCCCTGGCCTACATGTTTAATGGACATCTTGTTATAGTAAGTAAATAAGTAACAACTTTATTTATAGTAGATAACTTATTTGGTATTACACCAATTTTCAATAATATGGCTTCTTTTAATGTTTGTTAACTCCATGTATGTACAATAAGTTGAATAAACGGATAAGAAACATACATGAAAAATGAGGGTAACATTATTTTGTAACATAAATTTAAAAAATAAATGATATGGAAATGGAAAATGTTTTAAATTTTCTGTAGTTTGTCATTATAACTGTGATAATTATGTCTCTCCCCCATATAGTGGGATAGTGGGGGGGGAGACATATTGATTTTGTGCTGGTCATCTGTCTGGATGTCCGTCTGTTACAAAGCTTGTCCGCGCTTGTTCTCTTTAACTACTTGTGAGATTTCAATGACACTTCTCACGAATGCTTGGTACCAAGTCTAATTGTGCATACTGTCAAGAATTTTAGGTAGGATTATTTTTGCCAGAGTTATGGCCGTTTGTGTGAGACATACGTTTTTTGCGTAAAAAAATGTTTTGTAAAATATTGAATATGCATCTGAGAATGTCAGCTTATAGAATAGTGGCTTTGTCGCTGTATTATGTGCTTCATGTTAGGAGAATGGTGTTATATCTGTATATGTTTTGTGTTTTTTTTGTGTAACAAAGGAGTTTTGAGTAAGTTTAGATGTCACTGCGTATTTATATAGAGTTGTAACTATTGAGTTCATTGTGTCATATATGTATATAGTATACCATTTGTAAACATTAGGTTTTTAGCTCACCTGTCACAAAGTGAAAGAGTGAGCTTTTGTGATCACACTTCGTCCGTCGTCCGTCTGTCTGTCCGTCCGTCCGTCCGTCAACAATTGGGTTGTGTCCTCTCTAGAGGTCACAATTTTGGCATAATCTTTATGAAACTTGGTCACAATGATCATCTCAACAAAATCTAGGTCAAGTTCGATATTGGGTCTTCTGAGGTCAAAAACTAGCTCACTAGGTCAAATTATAGAAAAACCTTGTTTTAAACCTTTCAACATGTAGTCTTCATGGTCACTAAACTCTCTGCTATAACTCTCTACTCTCTATACATACAAGTAAACTTTCATCAACCAATGAAAATGTGTATCAGGGTTCACAGCAGTTTTGTAAAGGTCAATTATCAAAATATTCTAGTATTTTAAGCAGGGTGTGAATTGTAACGGTTAAGTGGAAATCAAAGCGATGTAGGGAGCGTAGACATTTTCCTGAGGGTCGTGGGTTCAAACCCCACTGGAACCATAATTTTTTTTATTTTTATTTTTTTAAGTATTTAGGTATTGTTATATGGAGGAAATTATTTTTCCCAAAATATTTTGTTTAAATTATAGGTCAAATCATAGAAAAACCTTGTGTAGTTACCAGAGGTTACAATTTCAACGTAATCTCTATGAAACTTTGTCACAATGATCCTGTCAACAAAATCTAGGCCAAATTCGATTTTGGGTCATCTGGGGTCAAAAACAAGGTCACATGGTCAAATCATTAAAAAACTTGCAATAGAGGCTGAATTTCCTTAAATTTTATTCAGAAAATGTGCATGCACTAGTACGACAGGTGAGCGACCTAGGGCCCAAAGGGGCCCTCTTGTTACTGTATTTATAATTTTTTTATAGACATTTTAGTCTCTTCTTACTTTGCAGTTCTTAGTCTACATAAAGGGGGGGGGCTTCAATTTACCCCTGTCTTTCTGTCTGCCTTGTCTGTCTAAGTTGTTTTTCATATCTCATGACTATTGCGCAATTATTCAATCTTACTATTGCGCAATTATGCAATCTTACTATGATGCAATTTTACTATTGCGCAATTATGCAATCTTACTTTTGCGCAATTATGCAATCTTACTATTGCGCAATTATGCAATCTTTAAATTTCACAGTTACGTACCGGGTATATCATCAACACAGTCATGGCCGTTGTGTTTATGTACTGGCTTGGACAATAGACGATAAAATGATAGCTTAAAGTTTAATTGATCTGTGACATTTTAGTTGATCTTTTGACATAATGAACTTATGTTATTTGACCAAAATTTGGAGTCCATGTCCTAAAAGTTGACCTTTGAATGTTTTAGTTAATGGTAGGTATAGAATCAGCCTTGCGTTCAAGGAAACAATACATGACGTATGTTTCGCACCTGGTACGCACCGGTTATTCGTTGAACGGTATGTTTAAAAAAACATGTTTGACACGTACACAACGTCAAATTGTATGCCGCAAACGAAGCGTACAACGAAGGATTATATCGACAAAAAACATGATTGTTAAACATGTTTGCAGGTTACTTTCCTTGAACGTAGGGCAGGTTGAAATAAATGATAATATGAATGCATCTTGTGTTAGTTAACTGTTTTAATGTACTTGAATTCATTGTTTTGTGCATGTTTTTGTTATTGTGCAGAAAGTTTTCACAATTTCAAATAACAAACCTGAATGGATGACCATTGACAGATAAACATAGAATATTTACATTATACCAACAGTCTGTGATTATGATTTCTTTTCCCCTTAAATTGCACTTTCCTATGTTCTAACTATACCAAAGAATATTTAAGCAAAGTTTGAAGACCAGTCCAAGAATGCAGCAGTTTCATTGGTCAATGTTTAAACTTGGTTTGAACTAACCAATCAGGAGAGAGGGATTTTTAGACTGGTCTTAAAACTTGTCTTCACATTTTCAATCCGTTACGTTTGTCAAATAGTCTGTGATTGGCTGATTTGATTAAAGCCTTTTGACAAAGAGTCTGTGATTGGCTGTCCTGATATTTTTTGGTGAAATGTCAATAAAATAACGTCTTTTTAAATTATGAATACAGCTCTTAAAATACTTCAATTGGAAATATTGATGACAAATTCCAGTCTTAACATAATTGAAGATGTTGTAAATGGATGACCTTTTTTGGGGGGTTTGTGTACAAGCCAATAAAGAGTTTATATATATATTTTAAGTTAAAGATTTACTTCGAGCATATATCAATGTATTTCTTGTGTTACATGATGATTTATTTTGTCAATTTCACAGATTCAGGAGTTGTTCAGTATTAGTCGTTCTCTATTGTATTTTTGTGTTTTTCTTTTGTTACTAGGAAACATTAATGGAAACCAATGACGAAGCATGAAGGTTAAGGTTCTATTTTATCCCCGTTTTGACCCTTTACTCCATTGACCCCTATCCTATTTATTAACAATATTTGTGTCTCTCACATAGCAAGGGAGACATATTGATTTTGTGTTGGACGTCTGTCTGGATGGATTAATGGATGTTACAAAGTTTGTCCGCGCTTGTTAACCACAGGACAATTTTCAATGAAACTTCACAAGAACACTTGCTACTAAGCCTAGTTGTGTATATTGTCAGGAATTTTAAGTCAGATGAATTTTGCCGGAGTTATGGCCCCTTGTGGGAGACATGTGTTTTTGTATTAGAGACCTTTTAGTTTTTTGATACAAGGTTGGTTACCTTGTGTCCAACATCTCCATGATGGTTATTTGAAAATAATCAGTGATTGACACACTTATAGAAATTGAAAATGCATTGAAGTGTATCACATACATAGAGATACGGAAGATGTTTAAAATTGCTTTTCCATGGAGATACAGAAGATGTTTAAAATTGCATTTCCATGGAGATATGGACGGTGTTTAAAATTGCGTTTCCATGGAGTAAAGGGTTAATGGATACATATTTATGCCTTTTTGTAGATTATGCCATTTTTTGTCCTTGATGTATTTATAGTATTGTATTAGCTATGCAGGATTTTTGAATGGCTTTCTTTTGCAAGTTAGTTTCTTGTGATTGGCTGAAATGTGTATTATTCTTGAATGTATTATGTCAAGTATCGTGTGATTGGCTAAGCTGCTCATGTATTTTGTAACATTGTCTGTGATTGGTCAATCAAAATAATGTAGTTTGCACGGTAGACTGTGATTGGTTAAGATAATGAATGCATTATGCTTCAAATGTTTTTTACTTCAATTTTTCTTAAATCTTATTATAGTTGCTTAAACATTAGGTTTTGAATTACATCTTGTTATGTTATTGTTTTATATTGCACAACTTGATCAACTGGGTTTGAAAACCAGTCTGGAAATGCAGCCTTGTCATTGGTCACTTTAAATACTGTATTTTGAACCATCCAATCAGAGGCTTGAAGTTTTAGACTGGTCTCAAAATTCAGATTTTTCCATTTTATTGAAACACCTGTTACATTCTACTTCACCAATTTTACTTACTCACCTAACGCAAAGTTTATCCTTCATGTACACACATTATTATCCTTATATAAATTTTTCATTCAACCTTTTGCATATTTTCCTTTTTTCAGAGTTTGTTTTTATGGATATTTCTTCTTGCATTAACTGATAAAACTGACTAAGTCATGAATGATGATAATTGTAAAGTTCAGATCAATCAAGGTGTTCAAAACCCTTCAAAGAGTGTTTGCATTATCTTAGAAAAGTCCTAACTCTACAAAGAGTGTTTGCATTATCTTTGAAAAGTCCTAATTCTTCTACGAAAATGTTTGCATTATCTTAGAAAATACCTAATTCTTCTTCGAAAAGTGTTTACATTATTTTTAAAAAAAGTCCTAACTCTTCAAAAAGTCTTTGCAATATCTTAGAAAAGTCCTAATTCTTCTTCAAAAAGTCTTTATTAGTCCCCTACCAGTTTTTGACCGGAGGGGACTATAGGTTTGCCCTCCGTCCGTCAGTCCGTCAGTCAGTCAGTCCGTCCGTCAAAAAATCTGGATCCAGACATAACAGTTTCCAAGCTAGGTTTATGAAACTTGATATGTGGATAGGGGGCAATAAGGGGATTATGCACGTCTAAAAATATTTTGATTCTGACAAAAATTGTGGTTGCTATGGCAACAGAAACATTGAAAATGGCCTCAAACCGGTAGGGGACTTCTGTATTGCTTGCAATTCTTAATTACTTGTTATCTTAGAAAAGTCCTTAGGTACAGTATGGGTGTCATTTTGGTGAATATGAACTGTTATAATATCTGGTCAATGTAAAGTTATAAAAATGCTACTGATATAGCTCTGTAGTTGTTGTAGTCATACAACTGTATACTTCAAATGCTATAGATAAAATCTGACCTTTGAACCATAACCTTTGGGTATTCACTATAAATTAAATTCTATAGCTAAAAGTACAGTCACAGCTCAATACTTATTTTCGATCTATTGTGGGACTTACAACCAAAACAATATACAGTACAACCTCTGTAGAGCAACACCTTTTGGGAGCTGCAAATATTGGCTGTTGTACAGAGGTTGTTGCTCAACAGAGGTTAAATTTAAAGTAAATGTCAGCTTATGGAAATTTTGAAGGTGTTGCTATTAGAGTTTGTTGCTCTATAGAGGGTTGTGCTGGAAAATTGTACGGTATATGCGTATAAATATTTAACAGCTAGTTATGTAACGTGATCTTTGGTGTGGAAGTGTCTTGTTGCTTAATGGTGATACATAACTTTGGATTGGAGGCTTTCGTTGTTGGCTATTAGCTTATGGTCTAAATTGGCGTCAATATACTGAATAATATCCTGGGTTAGTCATTGATAGACAAATATGTATATCAATATATCAAGTGAAATGTATTCATATAGAAAACTAAGATCTAAAAGAACTTTACTGGTGAGGTGCTGGTTGTATAGCTAGTTGAGCATGAAAACAGTTATATAATCACGGGGCCTCTGCTAATGGTGTGCTCATGCTAATGGTCTGCTAATGCTAATGGTCTGCTAATGGGATTGTTGTACGCAGCTTTCATCATCTGTCAACATTTTTCTTTAATCATCTCCTGAATGAATTTTGACCCAAACTTCACAGTAATGAACTTTCGGCAGTTCTCTATCAAAGGTGCTGAGACAAAACCCTTCCACCAATGTCAAACTTCACGGGAATGATCCTTAGTGGTCTTTTTTCTAAGGTGCCGACCTATGTCATAGTCCAGAGAATTTGACACGACTCCAACCTTCAATTAGCATAATTTGACAGCTGTCGTTCAGTGGTCTTCTGTCGAAGGTGCCGAGCTATAGTATAGTCCAGAGAATTTGACACTACTCTCAACCTTCAGTTAGCATAATTTGACAGCTGATATAGTGTCTATATATAGAATCCCGGTTGAATGTTTTTCTTAAGCGGGAAGTATCTCGAATATGCTCAAGGTGTCATATCAACACAAGTCTTAAGGACCGATATTGCACGATTTGCTTGCGGAAATTTATATATTCAACGCAAGAACTTTGTAATGTATTCATTCATAAAGGTCAGGATCATGTCAAATTCTCTGAGCTATACCTGTCCATTGCTTAGTAGGTCACAAGAGTTGAAAATAAATATTAAAATTGAAACTTCCAAAATCTTCTTGTCCACAACGAGGTTTTATTTGGCACGGAGCATGACATATCCTTCAAAGATGCCAACTTTGTCGAGATTTAAATTCTGGCCAACTTTGGTTAAACCGTGCCTATACATGTATAAGGCTATGGTACTCAGATGAAGGATTGAGGGTAATTTTGGCCCTTTTCTTTGAATCCATTATTTGTTTCTACCCGATATTCATTGATCTTGTTTTTGACAGTTATAATGTGCTCTAATCTTTTACAGCTATGATATATTCTTACAATTGACAGCTACAAGTTCTGACATATACCGTCTAACAATTCTGTAATTATAATTGCTATATTTGCTATATTTTTCTCTATTTCAGTCAACAAATTTTGCTAACCCTGTGTACGAGCAGTTTTACGCTGACAGTCGACAGACATTGCTACCTAAGGCAGAAGACTCTGAAGACGAGAGTCCGACCAAAACCTCCAAAAATCCGAAACCTCAGAACGGAAGTGTATAGCGATAGCTCAATCTCCTCTTCTATCCAGTGATGTATATAGTGAATTAACTTGAGTGTATATAAGACTACTATATATGTATACAGACATTGTCAATAGTTTTTGCCATGTGCTTTTAAATATATCTTCACCGTTCATGGATATAATCCAACTTGTGAGTGATTTATAAATTATTGGCTTTTAAAACAAACATGCAGCATTTTTTTCGTGGTGTGAATGTCGAACGAAGGAATTAACTTGCGTCCGGCAGTATTTGGACCCGGCAATGTTAGGAACCAGCAGTTTTAGGGGCTGGCAATGTTTGGAGCCATAAAGTACAATGTATTCCTTAGGAAACGAAACCTAGATTGTCGTTTAGATTGAAATGAAACCTAGATTGTGGTTTAGATTGAATGAAACCTAGATTGTGGTTTAGATTGAAACGAAACCTAGATTGTGGTTTAGATTGAAACGAAACCTAGATTGTGGTTTAGATTGAAATGAAACCTAGATTGTGGTTTAGATTGAAACGAAACCTAGATTGTGGTTTAGATTGAAACGAACCCTAGATTGTGGTTTAGATTGAAACGAAACCTAGATTGTGGTTTAGATTGAAACGAAACCTAGATTGTGGTTTAGATTGAAACGAAACCTAGATTGTGGTTTAGATTGAAACAAACCCTAGATTGTGGTTTAGATTGAAACGAAACCTAGATTGTGGTTTAGATTGAAACGAAACCTAGATTGTGGTTTAGATTTGACCATGTGAAAGGTTTTATGTTACCGATGTGTGTTTAAAATGTGTTGGTATTCATTGAATGAATCTACAATATATATATATATAACCTTTTATGCTGGGGTTACTAGGGGGTGAAACAAAGCATGTTGTGTCTCAAAGACACTGAACTACAAACTGATAAGAGATGTTAGAGCCAGGTATGGATGTGATTGGACGTATCGAGTAATGGATTGAAAGCGTGTACTACAACTGAATATATACATGTATGCTAATTGACATTACGCCAGAGCAGGGATCACTTTGCCATATTGTTATTTTAAATTGTTTGTCAAAAGTTTCCAAGCAAAGTCATTGAACCATGTGCTTATAATTTACAATTAAAATGTATTTAAAGGCACCGTAAAGTATTAATATTTGCTAGGGATGAATTGTCATTAATTTCGTGGATGAACTAAATAGCGAAATTAAATCCCATCAAGTAACTGACCTCAAAAATATGTAACAATGGGTTTGTCTTTCAATATTTTAAATCCACGAATTTAAGGATCGGACCAATTACCATTATCTACAAAATTTAATACCCGCGCAACTG
This sequence comes from Spisula solida, assembly GCA_947247005.1. NCBI lineage: Eukaryota > Metazoa > Mollusca > Bivalvia > Venerida > Mactridae > Spisula > Spisula solida. Next base: position 18,455,586 of record OX365961.1, read on the forward strand.
GCGTAATGTCAATAATTATTGCTTTGTTGAATGATAAAACTTGTGTATAATGCATGTAACTTCTCAGATGATATCATCGTGTCTATTATTGTATTGTTTTGATATGAATGTATCACACCCATGTTCATAAACAAATAATGTCATTAACTCATAAAAGTTAAACCTTTGTATAAAAACCACTTTAAACCTTTAAAAAGCATACAGTTAAGTCTCGAATTCTGGCATTAAGGCCATGTGTTATGAAATATTTAATTAGTTTCTCCTGTTCCAGAATCAAATCATTCAATAAGATAAAATAATGTTGTTATGACTGATCAACAAATACTAAAATGCCAGAATTTACTTATAATTGTTTTGCCTGAATTTTTCATAAATTTCATTGTAAATTCATTGTTAGGCAATGGTAAAAATGTTTGTTACTTGTAACACCCTGAAAATGTTCAACCAATAGTCTCAATTTTTGGTTTCTTTTTCGAATTTCGTTCAAAGATAGTTATTCCTCAATATTCATAAATACAACAGGAATCATTGATTTATATGTATTTGACAAAAGCTAAAGTTGCAAATTAAAAGACCTTTTTTTTTAGTTTTAAAAAAGTAAGTATTGATCTCATGTTTTTGAGTACCTGTCAGCAAAATGTGCCTGGGGACTGGGGGTAACAAGTAACAAATATTTATATTTTGGCCTTATAATACTAGAGAGTAAAATCAGCATTTCTGTATAAAACATGCTTCCTTTATAATGGTGCTTCGACGTTTTCAATATTTGATTGTTTTAGAGGTGGGTGTATTTACTGTTGTATACTATTTAGTATACAATCTGGGCTGGTTTTCACAAAACATTTAAGTGAAAACTTAAATATTTTGACTTAAGTTAAAACTTCGTACAGCTCATATAATCCCGCAATTTGAAGAATAACCCCTGTTTTCTATTCAATTATAGTAGCTATTTACATAATGCTTAAAATTAAAACTATGTAAAACAGAAATACACTTAAGAATTTTTTTTAAGATTTTAAGAAATTTTAAGCTTTTTGCTACGATGCATTGTGAATAGCAGCCCTGTTGTTGTCTTTATGTATTGTAGAATTTTTACTCTTTAAAACTCCAGTATGAAGATTATGGTAGAATCTCTTCTAAAAAAATTGAGGAAAAAATGTATTGGCATGTATTGTAGAGTTTCATTGACATGTCAAAAGATACATAACTCCATAATGGGTGAACACTGTAGATATGTCATCTCTAGAAAGGTGGGATTGCTAATCTAGCTTTAGTGTGAGGCTAATGTGTAATTACAGGGTGTTAAAAAAGTTCGTTCTCAAAGTTTAAGTTTCAATAGTTAATTGTTCTGGCATCAGAAGAATGTAAAATTTCGAGGTTAAATTCCAGAGGGTTCTACCATGGATCTAATCTATCTTGTAATAAATGAAGCTTTTTAGAGTAAGAAAATAAAATTGGACTCTGCATACAAAGCTCAGATAAAATTTAGTATGAATTTAAATTTTGAGAACAAACTTTTTAAACACCCTGTATGTTAATTTTGACAGTTAAAAAAAACTACAATACACACTTGTTTGTGGTAAATGGCTGGGAAAATCCCTTTTTTTGGTCAGTAGATAATAAATCGACATAGCACCAGCTGCTGGACATTGATATTTTGTTGTGTCATCCGTTATTTGCTTTTCTTGTTCAAAAATTTTAAAATATGAAAATTATGTGTAAATGTGAAATTTCAGTTTTTCAGACTATCAAGCCTTTCTTAAACCATGATCTGAATAAATATGTAGTGAATGGAACCAGTAGAATGTAGACTGTTTAGTAATGTCATTATGTATCCGTGTTGATTGTCAGGGGGGATAATACAGTGTCATTGTAAATCACATGAAGGGAGGTAACTTCTGTAACTTTGTATTCAAAGGGAGGTAATATTTATTTAAAGGGAGTAAATATTGTTTGTCAATTAGTTAATTTATAAGAAATAGGGCATTTTGGGTTATTTTAATGTGTCTACATAATAATGTATATAATAAGAAGGTGGAATCTTTTCTTGTGAAATTGTATTCATTGCTACATTAGTAGACAGCTATGTTCGTAGGCAATCGAAGATATTTATAGACCAAGGGAGGCTATGATATTATCCTAAATTTTCAAGGGAGGTAATTCAAAATTTATTAATTTCAGATGGCATAACCATTTTCGGTGGGTTTATAGGAATATGTAGATGTTTTACGGATGAAACATTTCTATAGTCAGTAAAATTGGTCTGGAGGTTACCCTTCCTTCGTTACGGTTACATATTTTCTGTGACACCCTGCATGTAACATATTTTCTGTGACACGCTGTATGTAACATATTTTCTGTGACACGCTGTATGTATTAATATGGATACACTTTCTGTTGATTTCGAGAATTATTGTACATTTTGAGAATTATTATTGTTCAAAGAATCTGTTACGTATAACCATGGAAACGGAGAATCATTGGATGTTTTTAATTGTTGTATGATATACAAACTGTTTTGTGTTGTTAACTTTTGTTGTGTCGTTATTGTTACCATGGATATAATTTTGCCGTGCTTTTTGCTATTGAGATGTTTTGTATAACATTTGTGTTGTTTTGAATGATGACGAATATGTTAATGTGTTATTCTCGATTCTTCATAAATGAGCCTTGACCTTTATAAGGGAAGTTTTTATTCTGTATTTGGGACGTTATATAAATATAATCATGGGCAATAGATTTCAAGGTATCTATTACACTTTAATCCCGTGGGAATTAATTAATATTCCAATCCACATATATTGAATCCACCTGCCCTGCGTTCAAGGAACAATTAAGTGACACACGTTACATACCAGGTATGAAACGTTTCGTACCTGTTGCGTCCCTGTTAACAGTGCACCATAACATATTTTGTATCTTTACCTAAATATGTAAACAAAACTGCAGGGATCCAAACAGTCAGGATTTGCTGCTCTAGTAAGAACAAACTTTTCAGCAAAAAATAAAAGTTACCTGATGAAAAAATTAAAATGATTGGCTAAGTAATGGTTTCCTCAGCTAAATTCTAACAAAAAACATTTCTTGGTGTGAGACATGTGATAATGTGACCCACCGAAACAGGATTGGGTATTTTGCCTCTGTAGGACCCTGGTTACTGAAATATGTAATGCTATATTAACAGTGTAGCTTCAAATTTGCTTCAATTTAAAACAAATATAGCCACAAGTATTTTATTTCTTCATGGATTTCTATGAAATATATGGAAAGCAAATAATTTTCCTCGATGAAGAAATAAAATACTTGTGGCTGTTTTTGTTTTCGAAATGAAGCAAATTTCGTCTTGGACCTGTAGCCAAAAGTCACATGGTATTGCTACACTGTTTTAAGAGGTATTGTTGAGAGGATTTACTCTAGGACACGATGCAGTGTTCATGTGTAACTGTTACGTATGGTATCTCATGGAGTATGAATGTATTTTGTATTGTGAAATTTGATGTCTAAATGTTTTGTCAAGTTATGTATGAATGATCGCTTTGCATTTTAAAATTGTGGTAAAACAACTTGTATACAAAGTCATGTATTTTTGTAATATTTCATTTAATGCAACATCCAGTTAATGATTTTTATGAATAAAATATGATGATATAATGCTTCATTTCTGTGTTATTTTGATCTATGAGGGTTCATACATTGTCAACAGCTTATGCTGTGTATTAGGGCTGATTCAAAAGTTATAGATTTATAGCCTACAAGGGTTGTTGAGACTGTGCTGACACTTTGAGGGTTGACCCAGAGGTTTGTAGTCTGTGCAGTCTGTCCTCTAGGGTTGATACAGAAGTTTGAAGATGAGGGTTGATACAGAAGTTTGAAGACTGCTGTCTATGAGGGTTGACCCAGAAGTCTGTAGACTGTGCTGTCTATCTGTGAGAGTAAGTAGACTGTTGTCTATGAGATTTTATCCAGATGAGTGTTGATCTAGAAGTTCCTACATATATATTACTGTCTAATTATTTGAGTTTATCCAGGAATTTACATGCTGGAGCAGCACTGTAGACAATGTCAAGGAAGAACATAACAATATTCAAACCCAGACCACCCTGGTTACAAGCGACTGCTTTGTCTACTTTAACTTATTGGATGGGCCTCAACAGCCCTATCACATACACATGGTTTACCTAAGTTGTAACCTAGTTTTTTACCCCAGATGACCCAATATCGAACTTGACCTAGCTTTTGTTGAGATCATTATTTGACATAAGTTTCAAGATTAGGCCTAAATTGTGACCTGTAGTGATGACGGACAGACGGACACCCCCCACGTACGCTACCTTAAGTGGTAGTTAAGTGGTCACGGAATTAAATCAACAGATTTCTGTTGTGTTAGGCCACACCTCCGACCACCCTAGGTAGCTTACGTGTGTGGTCAGACAATGAGTGATCACAAAAGCCGTCAATTTTTGACTGGTGAGCTAAAAAATTGAAGACTGCCACAGCCACTGATTTATATTTCAGAATAATAGAATCATAGACGCAGCATTTTATTTCCCCCCAACTATTCACTGACTTCTAAAATTTCATTTTTTTCACTAACCATTATCAAGACTTCCTTGACATTTCAATGACCTTGAAGGTCGCTGGCAACCCTGCTTGGTAATGAAACGATATTACATGTCCGGAATTTCTGCTCATCGAAGTTTATTGAGTGTGTAAAGTAGCATAATACATAAAATATACATGATTTCACAAAATAAATAGGGTGTATAATTCATTGATGAAACAGACCTGGCTGAATACTCGCATAGCAATTTTAGGATTATTTGCAAAATATAACATGCACATTCCAAAAGTTGTATATGATTATTTAGAATATTTGTATTCACATTGAAAGGATATCTCAAAACAAAGCAATCAATAGATCTAGCTAACATTGAAACATGACGAAAATTGGACACAAAATTGTAAGCAAAACCATCACAGAATATGACATACTGTCATATCTTGGCCATCAGACAAGAACATTTTTCTTTTCAAAATTTATAAAATCCCGTTTTGTGATGACACTTCTACTTGAGATGCTTTGGGAGACAAAAGTATGGCTTTTATGTATGTAAGTAGGCCTACAATGATCTGAACACTCATCCTGAGCAACGCTTGTTGGCACAGAAAACATTCTTTGACTCCACCAGTTGTACCATGCAGATTACAGATAGAAACAACACATGCGTTAAGCACAAGGGTACTGTTTTATCAAATCACTTACTGAAATCGTAAAGTTACGCACAACTTTAAATTCTTTGTAATTTTTGAAAAATACACATTTGGGACAAACATGGTTAGTAGGAATTTGCCACTGCTAATGAATTATACAGGATTTAAATTTGAGCGTAACTTTAAGATTATCGTAAGTGCTTTGATAAAACAGTACCAAGTTGGCAATAGAAAACCTCTCGTAGTATTGATAGATAACTGGTGATCTTTATTAAAATATTTCATTGATCTTAGGCAACAATTTATTTATATCTTGGTTTACCGGAATTTTAAAACTGTAAGCTGGAAGAGCCTGAGGGAATGGAAAGATAGCAATAACCAATGGCAGGTGAGCAACCTCGGGCCCCTTTCGGCCCCAATTTAGTAAATACATACAAACAGTCAACTGGTGAAGTGACAAGAGGGCTATGTTCATTTGCACGGGGTATATCATCCATTTATCTAAAACAGTAAATCTTATACCGGTCCATGGATAACATATATCTGGCACCCTTATTTGTTAAATGTTCCCTGTGTCCAGGATCCCAATGTAACATACCCTTTTATCCTAGTACCATATCTGTAAGATTTGCCCCCTTATTCCCGGTACCTTAGGATCCCAATGTAAGATTTGCCCCCTTATCCAGGTACCTTAGGATCCCAATGTAAGATTTGCCCCCTTATCCCGGTACCATAGGATCCCAATGTAAGATTAGCCCCCTTATCCCGGTACCTTAGGATTCCAATGTAAGATTTGCCCCCTTTATCCCAGTACCTTAGGATTCCAATGTAAGATTTGCCCCCTTATCCCGGTACCTTAGGATCCCAATGTAAGATCAGCCCCTTGTGCTGATACCTTAATTCCAGGTACTGTAAGCCCCTATCTGCAACATGTGTCCCCATCAATAACATTTTCTCTATCAAGTATCAAGCGAAATTGTCTCGATCTGTAAGATTTGTCCATATCCATTACATATGTAATATTTATCGCACATTAATCATGTAATAAACCCATTAAAATATCATGTAGTTTTATAAAATGTGATCATGGTAGGCTGTCTACTTCTTCTTGCCAGTTAAACCAGCTCCTGCATTGAATTTAAAGAACAAAATATCTCCGTCTTCAACGACATATTCCCGACCTTTCTGTTTGTATTTACCAGCCGCCTGAAATGTAGAGACCAACAATTCAATACCTATACTAGCAGTTTCATTATTGATTGGTTTGTTTATTTAGGTTAAACGCCATTTCTCAACAATTTTCCTGGACTTATCCACACCTGTACCAAACTTACCCTTCCACAGGTCAAATTGACATTGTGGTCAAACAACATGTTATCCATATGCACAACTATGCCTGGGGTCCGTTGCCTAAGCTAAGCGCTACCGAGCGCCTTTATTCAGTTACCTCCCGTTCAATTGAATATAAAAGGATTACCTCCTGTGGAGAGCGCTACGTAGCGCTCGCCAATGTTAACAGTCTCCTGGTACTATGGAGTGTTACGTTGTAACCAATGGTTACTGAGAAATAATATCACAGCGTTCACTTGAGTAAATGCATGGACTATAATTATGTGTGATCCAAAATGATATAGAGGATATTTGTTGATTTTGGTGTAAGATCGAATTTTATTTCACCGAGTGATCACAGAAAATCAATATTTTCACGAGTGGCATAGCAACAAGTGAAAATTTAATTTTCTGTGATCACAAGTGAAATAAAATTGATCTTACACCAAAAATCAACAAATTTTCTATTTACTATTATGCCTCAATTCCTCTTAAATATGTGCCTTAATTGGCTTTATTGGAAAAATCACGTCGAAATTAGAATGTCACGACGTGAGAATTATGACGTCATGATGACGTAACCCATATTTTAAAGCCCGGCGTCGTCAACGTTACGTTTCTTTTTCTGCATGATACTGGAACCAGCTTCTAAAACAGTGAAAATAACAAAGTGCTTATTTCACTGTTACTTTCACTGAAAAATCTCCATTATCCATTGAAAGCAAATAATAAATTCTTTTATGTCCCCACAGGTCAACAGTATTTCAGTCATTTGGAGATTCCCCAATCATATTATCCTAACACTGGGCGAACCAGCAGGGTACTGTTTTATCAAAGCACTTACGAAAATCTTAAAGTAACGGTCAAATTTTAATTCTTTATAATTCTTTAACAACTGCAAACTGGTGACGGATACGGTTTGTAGGAACTCATTAACTGATTCTTTATACGTATTGAAGCTCCATCTACCATACTTTATGATTGTAAACAAATTATAAAGACTTTAAATTTGATAGTAAGTTTACGATTTTCCGTATGTGCTTTGATAAAACAGTACCCAGTTACCTAGAACCAACTATGCAAGAGAGATATACCAGTACCATTTTTAATGACTTTGGAATGTCACTGCCTGAGATAGAAACCTCTCACACTGGACACGATTTTGCTAACAGACCAACAGACTGACTGCCCGACCTACAGACAGACACGGTGACTCAGTGGAAGCTCTACCACTAGATATATAGATACGACATAACCTTTAGGGAGATAAATTGGTATGATTTTTAACAAGACTTTGGTTATCGCGGTCTAGGATCAAACCAGAGACTTCTCTCACTCAAAGCAGACACTCTACCACTGGGCTATCCAAGAGACTTCTCCCATTCAAAGCAGACACTCTACCACTAGGCTATCCCAGAGACTTCTCTCACTCAAAGCAGACACTCTACCACTGGGCTATCCAAGAGACTTCTCTCACTCAAAGCAGACACTCTACCACTGGGCTATCCCAGAGACTTCTCTCACCCAAGCAGACACTCTACCACTAGGCTATCCAAGAGACTTCTCTCACTCAAAGCAGACACTCTACCACTAGGCTATCCCAGATACTTCTCTCACGCAAAGCAGACACTCTACCACTGGGCTATCCAAGAGACTTCTCTCACTCAAAGCAGACACTCTACCACTGGGCTATCCAAGAGACTTCTCCCATTCAAAGCAGACACTCTACCACTAGGCTATCCCAGAGACTTCTCTCACTCAAAGCAGACACTCTACCACTAGGCTATCCCAGAGACTTCTCTCACTCAAAGCAGACACTCTACCACTGGGCTATCCAAGAGACTTCTCCCATTCAAAGCAGACACTCTACAACTAGGCTATCACAGAGACTTCTCTCACTCAAAGCAGACACTCTACCACTGGGCTATCCCAGAGACTTCTCCCATTCAAAGCAGACACTCTACCACTAGGCTATCCCAGAGACTTCTCTCACTCAAAGCAGACACTCTACCACTAGGCTATCCCAGAGACTTCTCCTATTCAAAGCAGACACTCTACCACTAGGCTATCCCAGATACTTCTCTCACTCAAAGCAGACACTCTACCACTGGGCTATCCCAGAGACTTCTCTCATTCAAAGCAGACACTCTACCACTGGGCTATCACAGAGACTTCTCTCACTCAAAGCAGACACTCTACCACTTGGCTATCCCAGAGACTTCTCTCACTCAAAGCAGACACTCTACCACTGGGCTATCCCAGAGACTTCTCTCACTCAAAGCAGACACTCTACCACTGGGCTATCACAGAGACTTCTCTCACTCAAAGCAGACACTTTACCACTGGGCTATCACAGAGACTTCTCTCACACAAAGCAGACACTCTACCACTGGGCTATCACAGAGACTTCTCTCACACAAAGCAGACACTCTACCACTGGGCTATCACAGAGACTTCTCTCACTCAAAGCAGACACTCTACCACTGGGCTATCACAGAGACTTCTCTCACTCAAAGCAGACACTTTACCACTGGGCTATCCCAGAGACTTCTCTCACTCAAAGCAGACACTCTACCACTGGGCTATCACAGAGACTTCTCTCACTCAAAGCAGACACTCTACCACTAGGCTATCCCAGAGACTTCTCCTATTCAAAGCAGACACTCTACCACTAGGCTATCCCAGATACTTCTCTCACTCAAAGCAGACACTCTACCACTGGGCTATCCCAGAGACTTCTCTCATTCAAAGCAGACACTCTACCACTGGGCTATCACAGAGACTTCTCTCACTCAAAGCAGACACTCTACCACTTGGCTATCCCAGAGACTTCTCTCACTCAAAGCAGACACTCTACCACTGGGCTATCACAGAGACTTCTCTCACTCAAAGCAGACACTTTACCACTGGGCTATCCCAGAGACTTCTCTCACTCAAAGCAGACACTCTACCACTGGGCTATCACAGAGACTTCTCTCACTCAAAGCAGACACTTTACCACTGGGCTATCACAGAGACTTCTCTCACACAAAGCAGACACTCTACCACTGGGCTATCACAGAGACTTCTCTCACACAAAGCAGACACTCTACCACTGGGCTATCACAGAGACTTCTCTCACTCAACGCAGACACTTTACCACTGGGCTATCACAGATACTTCTCTCACTCAAAGCAGACACTTTACCACTGGGCTATCCCAGAGACTTCTCTCACTCAAAGCAGACACTCTACCACTGGGCTATCACAGAGACTTCTCTCACTCAAAGCAGACACTTTACCACTGGGCTATCACAGAGACTTCTCTCACTCAAAGCAGACACTTTACCACTGGGCTATCACAGAGACTTCTCCCACTCAAAGCAGACACTTTACCACTGGGCTATCCCAGAGACTTCTCTCACTCAAAGCAGACACTTTACCACTGGGCTATCACAGAGACTTCTCTCACTCAAAGCAGACACTCTACCACTGGGCTATCAAGGTTAATTCACTTATACTAACAAGTAAATAGATACAACAAAACTCTAGGGAAATACATCAGTACCATTTTTAACCACTTTGGTAGGTCATGGTTCAGGATCAATCTCCGGACCCCTTACACTCAAAGTGGAGACTCTATCACTTAACTATCGAGACAGATCAATATTATACTTAACATAAGTATTATATTGATAAACACTCACTTGCAGCGGCAAGTTCTGCAATATGGAGCAAGCCTTCTGCTGCTAGAAGTTCTACTGGGAATTTCGAGAGAACATCAAGTAGCAGAAAATATTTTTGAGAAAAGAGAAGACAGAAAAAAAGAGAAAGAATGTGGGAAAATAAAGATTTATATTGATAAATTAAAACAAAAACTCACTTTACACCCAGCTTCGGATCCAGCCTCTTTAAAATCATTGAAACCCATACTTTCAGCCATGATAAATCCCTTCTCCATATCTGTATGAATTCTACCAGCAGCTTGTGGTGCTTTAGCTCCCCGCTGAAAAACATGAGGCATAAGATTTCAATAAAACTGTAAATTATAACAAGAGGATCATAGATCCTGTGTCGCCAACCTGCTAAACATGGTCAAACTTTGAAATTGACCTTAAGGTGATCAAGATAAACATTTTGACCAAACTTCATGAAGATTGAAGCAAAAATGTGGCCGCCAGAGTGTTAACAAGGTTTTCCTATTATTTGACCTTTTGACCCAACATCAAACTTGAACATAAGGTCACCAAGATTTACATTTTGACCAAACTTCATGAAGATTAAAGCAAAAATGTGGCCACCAGAGTGTTAACAAGGTTTCCCTATTATTTGACATTTTGACCTAGTTTTTGACCCCTAATTACCCAACTTCAAACTTGACCTAGATTTTATTGAGATACAACTACTGACCAAGTTTGATGAAGATCAAAACAAAATTGAAAGTACTAGAGTGTTGATGGTGAAATGTCTTAACGGACGGACGATGGAAAAAAAAACAATCACAAAAGCTCACCTTGCCACTTTGTGGCAGGTGAGCTAAAAAGATACATACACACGTACAAGTAAATTCCACATTTACTCCACGCTGACAAAATACAAGAAACAAATTTTAATAAAGCTATGAACTATATAAAGATACACATGTATAAGAATCCAACTTTGTGTCTTTCCCAACATTTCAGCCCATCATTTATCAACAGGGGTCCTGAAAATCATACACTGCAGACATTTTTTGACAAACAAGAGACCTTCAACCACATTGTTTCAATATCTAACTCAGTTTGTATTGAAGGAAATCCTTCAGAGCAGACTTAATTCACAATAACTTTTTCTTTAACATTTCTTGAGATATTTTCATCAAATAACTTTCAATTTTGGCAGGAATCATAGCTTGTTTAGTTGATCTGAAATTCCGGATAAATCAGGAATATTGACACCCCTGTAATTATCAGTATGGTTGTTTCCAAACCTCAATGATAGATGGGAATGTCTTAAATAAATTATATGTTTATTTCCTGGTTGGGGTGCTGTCCAACCTGATGTCCTGAAAACTGTTTTTAAAAAACGTCATACCGGTGTAGCGGTCCTTTTTTTCCCCGGCCAGTTTTTATCTGTTGTGATTGAGGTTAGGGGTGACTATCGAGTCCATTTTTGACTATTGCAATACTATTGCCACTGCTGAAAGTACTATTGCGATACTATTGTATTGCTCGTAACTATTGCGATACTATTGTATTGCTCGTAACTATTGCGATACTATTGCAATAGTTATTGCCAAGATTGGAAAACCAGACTTGTAAATGCAAATTTGCACTGTGTTAGGTATCACTTCGTTGCACAACATACTAATCTGCAATTTGTGGAAATGATTTAAAATGAATTTAACAGAAATAGATTAATACAATTAAGGTTTTTATCATGTTCAATGGAAGAACGATTGCAATATTGGTACCTTAACTACTTTTTGGCAGTTTCGGTGCGTATGATTATCTAAAATTAGTTTTTTAACGAGAACGGAAGTTGTTTTACTGTAATAATAATAACTTTATTTAAACTATCGTAACAATCGATAGTTGCGCTAACTATCGGCGATAGTTATTGGATCGAGACTTTAACTATTGATCCATACTATCGGGTCACTCGGTATCACAATGCATCGATATTTTGATGTATCGACTCACCCCTAATTTCATTTAAACACCCTGATATTACCATACCTGTATAGTCCAAGCCTTAACTTCATCTTTACCTCCGGTGAAGAAGTAAATCAAACCTAAAGACTTGTATCCTGTAACAATAATCTTCTCCAAGGCACTGAAAAACAAAAATAATACACGAGATGTTTGTATAATATGTATGCCTCCATTGCAGCCAAAAAGTCATAAATGTTTAAGGGTCACAACGACCTTGATATTTGACCTACTGACCTCAAAATCAATACTGTTGCTGGCCGACCTCCATGATCCTTGGGCAAAGCGTTCTTAGTTATTGAACGTAAACTATTCCGACTGACAAACATATGCAAAGCAATATACCCCCTCATCAAAGATGGGGGGGGGCATAATAATCAACAATCACTGATAGCCAAACCGAGACTGCGTTCAGAACGCTTATGCCACATGGAAGCCTTGTCTAAAATAACTAGCTTAGTCAATCAGGGGTCATTATTCTGTTGAAATGTTAGATAGTGTTACATGGCTTTGACAATGTAAGGTACTTATGATGGTAAACAAGTTATGCCAAGATTGAAAGCAATGCCTAGATGGACTTCAAAAATATTTGAGTTTCAACAATTTGAAAGTTTTGATTAACATTTTTCGATGGACAAACAACGAACGGATGGAGAGGAAATCACTGTAAGCCTTTTGCATCAGCATAACTCTTAATAAATGGGGAATAACTTAATAAATTTGAACTTTAACTATATAATTTCCTGATGAACCAATATTCCAATTTTTCAAATCAAAATACCAATGCATGACTGAGATAATGAACAGTATTATGCCCATTTTGACCTTTGCCCCAAGTGTGACCTTGACCTTTAAGATTGGTCACATTCATTGTCAGACCTTGTGACCACTCAGCCTACAGGTGTACTCAAACCCACTACCTTAAGGTCAGAGGGCAAGGTTCGACTCGGCAACCACTCTGCCTGTCAGTATCCTTTTGGTCCATCTACCGGTACTCATATCCACTACCCCTTCGGGTCAGAGGTCAAGGTTGAATCCTGTGTTCCCTGGGCTGGCCTGAATGTTACTTTACCTAGGAGAGTTATGTTCCTCGCAGTATTGTTTACGTTCCTCGTCCGTCTGCAGATCAGCCAGATTGGTTTCATACTGTCCACTGAACAATATAACTGTGGCCCCTGGATCGTTGCTGTCTATCCATTCCTTAATCTTCATCAACCTGGAGTGAAGTTAAACAAGTCACTGATCAGTGGTGGTATTCAATATTGATCTTTAAAGTCACATTATCTCTCCCAAAACTGTTTTTCCGATGATCCATTTAATAAACTAAATACAAAGAATTAGGAGGTTTTTCACAAATGAACTATAGTTGATGACAGAATGTCAGCTATATCTGTCACAATAGTATGGCAAAAGTCACATTTAGTAAAATGTATGGATGACAAAATACTAATTTTGCAGAGGTTCCTCCCCTTAGACTTTGAATTATGCATTTATTGTTTATATTTCATTATTTTGTTTACAAACCAGCTGGAGGCATTATTTCGTTTTCTTCCATCATATGGTGTTTTCCACCTTTTGGACTCAACTAAAGTGCTCAAAATGTATCATTTAGCAAATAGGTTGCCAAGTAATTGTTTTTTGAAAATAGCCATTTAAGGCATAATGGGACTTTAATTGAAGAAAAAGAATAGCCAATCATATCGCCAGTTACTGACCAAGAGTTTGATATGGTGTGATCTGATTGGTTGTCCTTATCCTTAAGTCAAGTAAGATCAATGTTGAATACCACCCCAGGTCAGATTTGTACTGTACAAACTAGACACCTGGCCCCGATCTCCCGAAGCATCTTTATAAGAAATCTCAGCTCAAATTGAGATTTTGCTAAAAATGAGAGTCGGTTATTGCTCTTAGAAGTTTTTTCTGGAATCAACTCAGAATATTTTTTGGAAAGTTTGGAAAGTCCAGCCACACACGGAAATTAACTCAAAGACACATGGCAATATTTGAGATGAGATTGTGCTGTCTAAACTTCTCACTAACTACCTGCAGAGCTAATTTCATCTTATTCTTGACAAAAGTTATTGAGCGGAAACTTATTTTCTATTTTAAGTTACGATGAACTAGACCCAAACAACACCCTTTCAATCCTGAGTGGCGTGTTCTGACAAGCTTCATATACAGCAAGTTTCGTCATAATGTATCACTCCTAAGCTTGTAATCATCCGGAAACTGGTTTCTAATTTTTGTAACAATTACCTTGACCCCCCACCAGCCCCACTTGTAATACTGAGTGGCAAGGTCAGACAAGTTTCATTTACAGCAATTTTCATCATGATGTATCATTCCTAACTAAGTTATGGTCTGGAAACCGGTTTCCTTGTGTGCATCAGTGACCTTGACCCCCACCAGCCCCACTTTCAATCCTAATTGGTGTATCCACCCAAGCTATCTAAACAGCAAGTTTAATCACAACATCTCATTCCTAATTGAAGTTATGTCCGGAAACCAACAGATGGGTCAACTGACAAGCTTACTCCTTTATTTCCTCAAACTTTGTCAGGGGTCCTAAACTGAGACATACTGCCAATCCAGAAAACATGTAGCAAGTCTGTTTCGGGTGCCATAAGTTCACATCCCTATACCAAAACATTGTTCTTTTGTTAACATACTGCATATGAAACTTCAAATGACCATTACTCAGTCAATATTTGGTACTTTTTCACAAAATATTTTTTTTTGCATGAAAAGTCATTCTTTCTACTGCAGCAAATCCAGATTTCCAGATTATTCCGAAATTGTAGGTCCCCTGCTTTGTTTTATGAGGGTATAAAAGAGAGACAGCGGTCTTACCATTTATTTTTCTTTCGCAGGAAGTCTTTCTCTGAGAGGTTTACTAGATATATAACAGGTTTTGCTGTGATGAATAAATGCTGATTCAATACATCAATCTGAAATACACCATTATATTCTTTATTATATTTGCAATCATCTAATTTTATGCTGTTTTCCCAAACATTTCTTTGTGTCATACCTTACAACTTCTCGAAAACAGCAACACCCTTGGGGATGTATAAAGTTGCTGGTGTTTAGAGGGTGTCGCCTCAGAGGTTTACATACACGAAAATTTTGATAACAACAGGCACAGAAGAAAAACTCGTTAATTATGTCGGCAATTATTGGGACCATCAAAATATATCACCGGATCCAACAATACTGGCAAAGGACAGGAGTAGAACACTTCAGACAGCGAGACTGTACCAGATAAGTGGATGCTAAACATAACGTCGTGAAGATTGTTAGTTTATTCAGGTTTAACGCCTTTTTCTAAAAACTCTCCGTTGTATATGTTGGCCGATTACAATGATCAATTTACCTAACCAGTTTTCCTGGATAATGACCAGTACTAACTAACCCTTTCACAAAGAACAAGCAACTTCTCCACATGTGGAGGAAAATCAACAGTGTGAAAGGGCTTATATATATTGCCGTGAGCAGGAAAAACAACAGAACATGACAATTTACCTCTTTGGCATCGAAGTGGAGATTTCTCACCCATTTACCTTCCTCTAACGCAGCCTGCACCTTCTTTACACATTCCTGAAGAAAATAATATATTGCATAAATACTTTAATCCCTTAAGTTTAACTTGACAACATGAAATATTGAACAAATCATATCTAAATAAGATTCATGAGATATAGAACAATTCATATATAAATAAGATAAGTATTAAACTTTGTGTTTCTTAGGACCTTTAGCTCTGAGCCAGTCTCCACGTAAACCTGCTATTTTGACAAAAATATTGATTTTGAGATTTTCCATAGCTTGAAAGAATAATCTAAATGAAGCAAAATACAAAATAAATTTTGTTAATATCTTGCTTTTTAAGGAAGTTACAGCTTTTTCTTTTCGTAGTGTCCCCTTTCGAGCTTTTTTGTGTGACGCTGCAAACATCATTCAAACGTTATTCGATGTAACTATTACACGTATTTCATAATCCCACCATTTGATCAATTATTGACATAAATTGTCAAGATAAATGTATAAGCTTGCTACTGGAGAAAACAGTATGTGATTAATTGCCTTTTTGGAAAGTTACAAGACTGTTTGTAAAGTTTGTGGTGTCGCAATTTTGATACAAGTAACTTCCCTGTTATCTATATCTAGTGAATGAGACACCAGTGAGTGGATACAGACCCCTATGGTAATTACATAATGTCAAAATAGCAGGTTTTCCTGGAGACTGGCTCATATATATTTGTCTTTGGAATATGGCATGGGATTGAGCCCTGGAAGTCCCGCACTTGAAGCAGACCCTCAACCTCTAGGCTATCCGAGAGGCAGTTTGTTTGCTAACTATTTGTTAATGCAGGGCCCTGTTTGGTCAATTGATCATATGGCTAGTTCAAACCATGCAAACCTGACAGACATCCAGGCATTTACAAAGCTTCTTAATAGAAAAATATATACAGTCAACTCTCGTTATCTCGAACTTGCTTATATCGAATTTTCCGTTATCTCGATTTTTTTCTCAAGTCCCGATTTTTCTCCTTCTTTGTCTTTATGAAATCTCGAGACCTATCTCGAAGTTTCTGCTCGAATTCGGCTCGAATTTTTCGTTATGTCGAATTATTGTTTTGGTCCCGATTAACTAATTTGCACCTAAAATCTATTGTTCATCTCGAAGTCGGGTCGAAGTCTTATTTATTCGACTAGCGACAAATATTTTTCACACCTTGCCAGTCTGAAATCTTTGATTTACCTGTAATTTTAGCGCCTTCCATTGTTGAACAAATATTTGTTTGCAACAATTTGCGCAAACATGTCATTAAGATTCGAGTTATGTACAAACATCAATAAACATGTCATCTCGAACAATTGGTTGTAAAAATAATAATTAAAATAAAATGCATTTTCTCGAGGGGGAATACATCTACATAAATATCACAACAAGCAATTCTCACAAATATGTCGTTCTTACGACCGTAACGATAAGGTGGCGTAAAATGACAGAAACTAGAAAACTTGCAACTTCGATGCCAAAAAATTCTATCTCGAATTTTCGTTATGTCGAAGTAATTTCCACGGTCCCGTGAAATTCGAGATAACGAGAGTTGACTATACTTTACTTAAAAATTTAAAATATCTTAATTTTTTTTAGCTTAAACCATTCAAACTGCTTTCATAGTGAAAATACACAGACAAAAAATATTTTTCATAAAAATCTTTGAAAATTATTCAATAAAATTGGAAAATTAGTTTTTTTAGACAAAAAATATCTAGGGCAGTTTTGTGAATATTGGCCTTAATGGCTAATAAATTGTATAAGAATCAATTGTAGTCTTACATATTCGGGCTTCCTAGCTTTATCATTGCCTCGTACCACTGCACGTTCCAAATTATCCATATTTTTATTGACATACTCTAAATCCTTCAATCTTAATTCGTCATGAATAATTGTCAAGTCACGTGTAGGATCTACTTCACCTTCCACATGTATGATGTCTTCATCTGAGAAAACTCCTGAAAGTGTACAAAACAAGTAAATAAAGCTGATTTACCGAACAGAATTTTTTTTGTTTTGCATTTTTCTAAAAAAAATTTAACAATTTGTACTGTGTAAAACCACTTTAAATCAATGAAAGCTATTGATCTGACATCAGCTCGGGTGGCACGGTGGCCGAATTGCTAGCAGTTCAACATAGCACTCTTGTCTTGTCCGATCCAGAGGTCCCTAGTTCAAATCTCTACCAGGGAACTTGAAATTTTGAAAAACTTTTCAGTGTGTATAAGTGAATTTTGACCAGGGGGAACTTAACAAGTAAAGATATCCCCCCGTCTGATTATAAGTCTATTTTGACCAGTCAATTCCCTGCCCATAACAGCGTTCCCACAAACTTTCTTCCACAAAATTCCCTGACTTTTCGCTGACCTAAGGGCAGTTTTCCTTGATTTTTAAGCAATCAGGCACCAAAGCATCATTCTTGATTTCCCTGACAAGTTCCTAAATTCCCTGACTTTTCCCTGACCTTGAAAAAAATACCCCATTCACTTTTCCCTGACCGTGGGAACCCAGCATAAGTCACTAACAGGTCAGAGGGAAAGAACAGTTCAATTGATAAACAAGTGTTGGGCACAATTAGCACACATCCCAACACCAAAACTCCAGGCTTCGCGAAAGTCGCCGGACCGCCGGTCATGACCGGTGAAAATCAGTTTGGTCCGACAAAAATTATAGCTCGCCGGTCCGAATGTCCGTCAAAATTTTCGTATCGTCTGGTACGAAATTTATCGGTACGAAGCATTATTTCCGGTAATTTAACGATGCGCATGCGCAGGTTGGTTGTTTAAAGGACGGAAAGAGAACTAATTTGCAAAAAGACGCTGATTTGACGAATACTTATACTGTACTCTGTCTTCAGTATGTTATTTTCCGAAACACATTTTGTGAATACAAATCTCAACAAAAAAAGACATTTGGTTTTTTAACTGTTTCCTATTAATATTGTTCGGTCCGGCCAAAATTGATTCGGTCCGGCCAAATTTATTTTATGCCGGACCAGATGTCCGGCCTTTTTTTCTCACTTTCGCGAAGCCTGAAACTCTGTTGCAAACATTCTGTTGTTAAAAGTCAGAATATGAAATTTCTAACGACCATAACTGAAGTCAATAATTGTGGTATTTTTTCGTAAAATAAATTTTATTTTCGGCAGTAAATATCCTTCTTCTAAGTGCAGCTAACCGGAATTCTGGATTATTTGAATTTGACCTGATCCTGACTTTTATGCATGAACATATTACAAAGTTCATGCATTGAATATATACATTTCTGCGAGCAAATCGTGAAATATTGGTCATTTAGATTTGTGTTTGTATTACACCTCCAGCGTCTTTGTGATACTCCCCGTTTATAAAAATATACAACTGGGATTATAGATTATAAAATATAGACAACATATCAGCTGTTAAATTATGCTAATAGAAGGTTAAGAGTCGTGTCAAATTCTCCAGACTATAGTGAGACCCCCTGTAATACTATACTTACTGACGACATGGAATATCGCATCACAAGCTTTGATATTGGACAAGAAAGCGTTTCCAAGACCTTTTCCCTCATGAGCTCCTTTCACTAAACCTGCGATATCCACAACATTGAGAAATGCTGGCACTTTACTATAACAGAAAATAAAATAAAATTTATACTGTGACAGAAAATAGCATGAATTTAAACTAAAGCCAATTTATATTCAGTGGTTACAAAAGGTACCTTTGATCCGTGAAATACCACAAATTATCTGACAAGATTCTGAATGAAAGGTCCCAATTTTCGTCTAATTAACGGTATTTTACCATATGCACCTGTTTTAAGGACTTTAGGTCACCTGGTTAATATGAAGGTCTTGGCAAAAACCCCAGTTTGCTGGTCCAATGTCCGTGTCCATCTTATAATCCAGGCCACAATCTCCTATTGAGATTTTGCTCAAATCAGAGTCTTAATTTGAGACAAATCTGGAGTTCAAGCTCATAAAATTTTAGATATTTGTAAAACATGTATACCCCCATTGCAGCCAAATATTCATTAATGTTATTTAAAGGTCACAGCGATCTTGACCTTTGACCTACTGACCTCAAAATAAATAGGGATCATCTACTGTTGATGACTAACCTCTGTGTAAAGTTTGAAGATCCTAGAGCAAAGTGCTCTAGAGTTATTAAAAGGAAACCATTTGGTCTACCCACGGACTTCCCTACCAACAGACCGACATGTGCAAAGCAATATACCCCCTCATCGATAATAAACTCGGAATTTCTACTTAGTGATGCCAATTTTGAGTCCAATCTCATTGGGATTTAATTTCGTGGTTGCAGGGGTGTCAACAGAGCCAAATTCAAAATCCTGAAAATCATATTCAGCCGACCATTTTTCCAAACAAGAGACCTTCAATCACATTGTTCCCATATTTAACTTTTTTATTGAAAAAATCCTTCAGAGCAGATTAAATTGACCATAACTTGGCCATTTCTTGAGATTTTTTCACCAAATTACTTTTATTTTGGTCAGAAATTATAGCTCTTTCAGAAATGGTAAATCCGGAATTTCCGGATAAATCCGGAATATTGACACCCCTATGGTTGAAATCATCCACGAAATTGAAAACCCACGAGTATTAATAATTCTACAGTATAATATTAAAGTCCTATTGGTACCTGGCTGGCACAAAGTGTTCCACAAGGAAGTCATATCTAGCATCTGGTACTGGTACCCGACCTGAAAACAACAACAATGGTAGTAACAGTTTTATATAAAATATTCTGATACAGTCAGGTCTTCAAACAACAACACGGTTCCCAAGCAAAATTTCATTGTAACGAATATGTCAGTGAACTGTAAAACCGTATCACCAAGCAAGGAAAATAATGATACGGTTTCATATTTAAGTTGAAATTGTCAGCACTCAAAGCATACATTCTACCACTAGGCTTTTTTATAATAAAGTTCAAAGAATACAAATAACACTGCACAGCAACAAAACTACATATGTGTCTCCGGAGGGGGAGGGGAGCAAGGGATCCAGACCCCCCTAACCTGGAAATTTGGCAAAAATGTGGTTATCTACATGTATCTTGTTTGTTTACATGTAAATTGTCAGGGCATAGAGTCTGGTTAGGATTAGGGGTGACTATTGTGTCCAATGTTGACTATTGCAATACTATTGCTATTGCGGAAAGTACTATTGCGATACTATTGTATTGCTGGAAACTATTGCGATACTATGGCAATAGTTATTGCCAAGCTTTGAAAACCAGAGATTAACTTGTAAATGCAAATTTGCACTGTGTAAGATATCAATTTGTTGTACAACATACAAATCTATTATTTGTGGAAATGATTTAAAATGAATTTGACAGAAATAGATTAATAAAATTAAGGCGATATTGGTCCACTGTGGCTGTTTTGATGCGAAAACGGAAGTTGTTTTAAATTAATAATAAACTTTATTTATAAAAAGGAAACTATCATAACTATCAATAGTTGAGCTAACTATCGGCGATAGTTATTGGATCAAGACTTTTACTATCGATCCATACTATCGGGTCACTAGGAATCGCAATGCATCGGCCCATCCCTAGTTAGGATAACCCAGCAAAAAATAGGATGTCAGACCCTGAAGAAATATTCAGACCCTGAAGAAAAGTTACTGTATCTGCACCAAAATGTTTACTTACTTTCGTTAGGTTCTATGGTACAGAACGGAAAATTTTCAGCAGTAGCTGCACTCTTCGTTAATACATTGAAGAATGTGGATTTTCTGTAAATAAATCAAAACAACCAGTAATGTATCATAAGGAATGAGGGTTGAACAACAGTGATTTTTTCCTTCTTTGTTTGCTACCGGTAAACGGTACCTTCCCAATTTGAAAAAGGCTATAATTTTCCCAAATTTGAAGGGAGAAATTCCCAATGAACATTTAAAAAAAAAATACAGTAGAACTTCGATGCCTCAAACGACCTTCGGACCGGGAAAATAGTTTGAGGCATCTAGGGTGTTCGAGGCATCTATGGTATTCAAATATAAGTTCGAACTGATGTCGGCATTGAAATCCGTGTATGCATTGCATAATTACTTCACTTGCATAATGCACGAACACATATCATTTTTTAACATTATTCATTATAATAATAAAACATACTATATTTAGACAAAATTGACCTAAAATCTGATTTATCATCGGCAAGCTCTTCAAATGTTTACAAGTCTTACTACGGTAACTTGTTATACAGTGCATTTATATAAAGCAGCGAGTCACGAATTATATTCCTGTCAATGTCAAGGTTGACTACCAATAAATAAATGATACTGAAACAAACACGTTTGATGATGAGAACTTTAAAAAATGATTATTTTATTTTAATATGTTGTTGCTTCTGAATTTTATTAACAAAAATTAATTAAATTATAATTTCATGGTTGGTCTTCGTTTAACTTAGCTATTAAATGGATCTATAAGACTTTAGTGTTTAAGTTTCTCAAAAACTCGTCATACAATGCAAACAATTAGGTACATGTATTGTATACATCTATACAGTAATTATCACAACTTGTTAATACACAATAACACCTGTCGCCGACTACCCGCGGTCGAACAATGGAGTTCAACACTTAATGAAAGGTGCGAAAACTTGCATTGTTCGACCCATCTACAGGTAAATTAAAGCGAGGGACCGCCAAATCAGTTCGAGTGTTCGACCTAGATATTGTTTGAGTGATCTATTGTTTCACTATATGAACAAAGAAGAGATTTGCCGGGACCGAAGAACCAGTTCGAGGCATCTAGGGTGTTCGAAGTTCTACTGTATTTCAAAATTGAACATAAAATGACAAAGTTATGAACATTTTTGACAAGAGGTCAAGCATAAAAGTTTACAGAAACCAGTAAACAGTCACATGTAATCTCTTTTTTCTGTTTTATTTGACCTTTCTACTTTATGAAATAATATTAATTAGCAGTAATTAATTGATTTAGCAGTAATAACTAGAATTGTCATACGGGGACGACTAGTACCCCCCCCCCCCAAATACTGCCTTGTTACAGAAACTCTTGTTTTCAAGCCAGTCAAACAATCAGGTGCAACTGGGTACAAGCGCAGAGATCTAAAATTTAGAAATGTCTCAAAATTCACAGCACAAATTGATATTTCACCGAGATCAGAGTTTCAGAAAGATCCCAAAATTCACAGCACAAATTGATATTTCGCTGAGATCAAAGTTTCAGAAAGATCTCAAAATTCACAGCACAAATTGATATTTCACTGAGATCAGAGTTTCAGAAAGATCTCAAATTCACAGTACAATTTCATATTTCTCTGAGATCTGAATTGCAGAAAGATCTCAAGAGTGAGCTTTTGAAGTTTTGCTTCAATAAACTTTGTATAGTATATTATAACCAGAGCTACAGATAAGCTGCGTATTGGGGTAATTACCCAATTAATTTTCTTAAAAACCCAATAGATTTTGAGAGGAGGGAGTAAGAAAAAGCAAAGACAATTTGAAATACCCAAATAGAAAATGTTGTTATTGTGAAAATAGTACATAAAAGCTTATTTACCCTTTGAGTTTTATTAAAATACCCAATTAAAATTTGTCAAAACCCAATAAAAATTGAAACTTGGGGGTAAAATACCCAATTGACTATAACCTTATCTGTAGCTCTGTTATAACTATTGTTTTCATTAAATTTTGAAATACAGATCTATTTATTTAGAGTAGACAGTTTGATCGAAAATATTTCGACAATTGTCATAATACTTGAACTGAGATTAAACTCTGTACTCAGATTGAGATGTTTCAATAGATTGGGTCCTGTCCTTACCCAACATTTGGCAATCCTACAATTCCAATCTTGAGATTTGTTCCAATACGTCCCAACAATGCTGGGGCTGCCGGAGCCTCAGCACCCTTCTTCTTCGGTGGCATTTTGATTTCTCTGGAAAATATTGATTCATAAATTAAAAATGAATATTATCATTTTAATCAAAGTTCAAACCTGTCTCGAATTAGATATTTTCTAAAATTAGCATTAAAAATTAATAGGAAATATAATATTATCAAATAAATTCATTAATCACGACAGGTTCATATTCCTATAAATTACTATAATTACTATAATTAGATAAAAAGCTTGCAGTGTACAAGTAAATAATTTACGGCTAATCAAAGAGTGGCTTTTATATGCAGCAGTACAGTCCCATACACTTTTCTCGATATCGACATTCAACGATAAAACCGGTTTTACGGAATTTAACTGTGTGGGGCAGGCATCGCGAAAACTGTCAGGTCAGTCAGTCGGACTGTCCTGATCGACAAAAATTGCTTTGGTCCTGCGAAAATTGACCGAATGTCAGATCTTTGGACTGATGGCGATTTTGAGTGATGACGGTGATAATCCCACATCGTAGTTGAATATTATTTCAAAGAATGTTACACAAATGTTTTTTCATAATTCCTCGCCAAGAAGCAATAAGAAACCTTCCGAAATCGTTAAAAAATGTAAGAATAAACAAGGGATGAAAGTCGCAAAACGGTTGACAACCTGATTATATATTTGGATCCTGATAAAAACATGTAAATTGTATGTGGTACGATTCCGGAATTTCCACGATGTGCATCCAGTCAGAATATTTTTTTGTTTAGCCAATTAGTGACGGGGCTATTTAACAATATGATGAATGAGCTCATTATAAAAAGGTAAACTATCTAATTAGGCCTATTGGAAATCACTTGTTTAAACTAACAAAGCATTTATAAAGTATTCACCTCTAAATTAAGCAATTAAAAAAGAACATGCATTTTCTATACACCTATTTTCATTTTTTCGGACTGACAAATGTTCATTCGGACTGAAAACTTTTTTGTGTCTGTCAGTCAAAATGAATGACAGGACTTTAATGTTTTCCTGGTGGGTGTAGAGCCTATTGACTGAATACGGTATAGCGGGGGTACGGGCCTATACAGGTAGCCAATGCACCTTTTGAAACTCTTAAACTGACTGCGCACACAATGTTTTAGATTAAGTCAGTCTGTTTAATAATAAATATTTTATTTCAGAGCACAAGTCTATTTTATATCCATACAACATTAAGGAAAATGCAAAACATGTGAGGTTTTTGATCAAATAATTTGTGTGGGTACGTTTTGACTTGGGGACGTTTTCACTAGTGGAGACCACACAAACGTTTTTCTTGAGCTCCTCGCTGAGGAATCTTAAATGTTTACCGACCTTAATCCAGATTGGTCACAAAATTAATAATTCCGTATCGTTTGGAAGAAGCGAATGCTTTAAGTGATCAATATGCACTTACCAACCGGCTACTCAACGTGTTTTGCCCAATATGGTGAAATCACTGGTTCCTAACTTCGAAAGCGGAAACCAGCCTTGGTGCCTATTAAAGTTCTGGCACCCGTACATGATTTTCACTCCGGGAAGGCAGTACGGTGGCATAGAGGGGACCGACACTATACAAACTTATTATTTCTCGCGCGCACGTATTCATATCACAGAGCACTCTCTTTCTTTAGGGGATTCGGGCCTGTGTCTTTGGTAGGGGAATTTCACGTCGTTTGAAGGCCTAGGGGTGAGGGTTACATGTACATTTTGTATCTTTTCTACTTGGTCATTCAGCTAGTTATAATTTATATGCTTTTCGACAGCTTGGACTTGGGCGGAACTGCGCTTGTTTAGTTGGGCATTGTGCTTTGTGTGTTTTTAATGTTTTCTGTGCTCGGCTGGTTAAGTTGAGTGCTGCCTTCCCTGTCTGACTTAATATAATCTTTTTGTATACATGTATGCTAATAAACTATTGATACTATTTAGTTTATGTACCACTGTCATTCAACATATTCGTAGACCATCCATCTCACCTGGGACGAAGAATATACTATATATATATATATATATGTATTAGATGGTCCCTGATCTCATTTGCTTGTAATTGCGTTTAAATAATAATTTCTTATATCATTACAAACATTCATTTATTACCTAACATAACGTAACATACCATTTTCATTAGTTCAACTGGCTATAAATTCAGAATCAGTTAATTTACATTGCCATATTTCTACCATATTATTGCAAGATATGTCATGAAACAATGAAATTATTTTGACGTCAGGTTTTGAATTAATCAAAGCGCTGAGAGCGGTATGACTAAAGACCAAACAGAAACTCTGTTCGCAAACAGAAATCAAATTCAATGTACCGAACAGAAACGAAAAAATATATTTTAAGCAAAGTTATTTAATAAAACGGTGGTTTATTAATAAAACTTTATTATATTATCATTATTGATGACATTTGATTATCAGACATTGTATTTATTTATTAGGCTTGCACGTTACTGTGTTAGTTGTAAAACTTGTCTAGACTCATGGATTTAACGCAGCATGGTGGCGAGTAACGGTGTTTAAATAAAACGTATGTTTGCCCACCATGAAATTGCCTTTGATACGAAATGCATTAACTGAACACCCTCATAATAGATTTATTATTATTATAAACAAAAAATAATGATATTAATAAATTATTTCAAATCTGACACCTGCTTCATACCGCCACATTTTCTAGACCCGTCCGTGTTCTATTCGTGGCGGGATTTCTGTCCGTGACGGGATTTCTGTTCGTGACGCAATAATTTACGTGTAGCCGATCTTATTGAAGCCTCCATTTAAGTCAGCATTGGTATAGGCCACTTGAATGAAGTCAGTTAACATATATAATTATATTTATATCACTACAAGTTCATCTTGAATAACTGACTTAACAGTTCAATAACATGATATCGTTACAGCGGTACTGTGTAGTGTTTCTGTTCGTATATATATTATATATTATTCTTTATTAATGTCTCATCAATGTACATATACAATTATTATAAAACATCATAAAAATCCATATAGTTATATATACATTGCCATTCTATACAGAATTATATGAGACAGTGGTACATAATTATCTTACATATTATCACACTTAATCACATATAGTTTAAATCCAAAACACCACCGTTAATCTATCCTTAAAAGCTGCATTTAAACACTAGTAAAAAACTGAATTTTGTAAATATGGTACTATTGCACTAATTAGAGAATGAGTGTAAGAAAACATATCTACATTTGATCAGATCATATATAGTTTGATTAATGGAGGTGTTTCGTAAGTGTTTCTGTTCGTACGTCGGTAATAGTGGAAACATAATTAATTAAGTCAAAATCCGTATTTCGGTTCATCATTTTTTGTTCAGGTAATTATATTTTACCTAATTACCTTGGTTTTACTGTATATCTGTGTTTAAAATAAGTTTTATAACTTCTGTTCGGTAATTTATTTCTAAGAGTGCTGATGGGAGCATATCTGGTTGCTGCTATTAAAGCTTAAACCGACTTTACACGTTTAATGTTCGTTTTCTTACTGCCGATCTTGTCTTGAATGTCATAATAGGCATAGGTGACTATATAGACATGTTGGGTATCTGAATTATTGTAAAAAGGGGCATATTTATTTATATGTAATATGTGTATTGAATGCGTATATCAAAAGTGGATTTAAAATAATACATGTACTACGCGCCTATTTATCAGATTCTACAGTACCGTCTTGTAATCACTTCCCTCACACTGTGACAGCGTGAGACATCTACAGAAAGCGGCTAGTATAGCCGCACCATATGATTGCATAACAGTACTTTGTAGACGATATACGATTCACTGATAAAACCATCACGTGACCCTAGTCTGAAGTTTCTAAAAATAGCTATACAACCGGGACATTTGATGAACACGTCATTTTCATATTACGCAACTAGTTTGATATCTCCCCGGCGGAGTGATTATCTGCAAAAATATTGATTTAACGAACAGTTTCACAATAAATGTTGATCTTAGAATAAACAAATGTTGCTGATTGAATTAAATCAGTTTAAAAAATTGGAGAAACATATCTAGCAGTATTGGGAATGTTGGCAGTTTCTGGAACTACTTAAATGCGGATTCACATTGCAGCATAAAGCCGGTTCAGGTTGCATTAAGAAATGGGCAATGGAAGTAAAGAGAGGCTAACACCTCCCAAAAACTGATTGATCAAGTCGAGTCACGCTTTTAACTAACCATGAATAGCGCTGTGTGGTGGTTGCAGTTACATATATTTTCTTGTAAAATAAGTTGTTCCATGAAATATTTTCGACACTTGTGCCCGAAAGGCTGTAGTTTAATGTATTTCTCTGTGACATTGGGTATTAAAATGATAAACCCAGACTACGAATTTATTGAATGACCCTCGTACACTATCAATCTTATTTAAACATCTATGTCATACATTGTAGTTGTGGGCTAGTCTGGCTACCCGACTAGATAATATATTTTTTTCAATCAATTATCATAATTTCATTTTCAATTTTAGCTACATTTTATTTTGGGCTTGATTATCTATGTTTGAGGGTGCAAAGGAAATTAATTCATGAAAAAAGAGTAGACTGAAGAGTCGTCTCCTTTAATTAAACATAGGGTATGTATAGACAGACTAGTTGTGGGCGTACATCTCTCAATCACAGATGGTTGTATCATTGTGTCGAAACTTCATTAATAACTTTTAAGTGTTATATGGCACCTATTACTAAAAGTGAGTATAACAATACGGACACCCGTCCCACTCCTGAATATCAATTAGTCAAATCCAATACCTGTCATACCAATACAGTTTATATAATAATGATGTAAATAATACTATATTATTCATTAACTTCAAATTAAATTTATGCTTTCTCCTAACTTTAGCTTATAATGCTAGTTACCATATACACAAATGTAATTATGTCTCTAAGACTGGTTTACGTATGTTATGTTATGTTATATCATTTGGAAATGGAGTTATATTCCCTTATAGAAATCGAATTTGAAAGAAGAAATAATATTTTTCCCATCAAAAAGGGAAGTAATTGAGAACATGTATGAAAGTATTTTAACTCAATTTGTACAAAGAGTTTCTGTTATGTTATATAATTTGGAAATGGAGTTATATTCACTTATAGAAATCGAAAAATATTTTTCCCATCAAAAAGGGAAGTAATTGAGGACATGTATGAAAGTATTTTAACTAAATTTTAACAAAGAGTTTCTCACCTTCTTAAAATCTGAAATCGAAAGAAGAAGTAAATAAAAACTTCCTCAGCTGATGTCAGAATGTTCGTGCATTTAAAAGAAAAGATTCGTTTGAAAACATTTTGATGCCTTCATCAGAACAAGCAAGTAAGCAAGTAAGAAGCTATTATTATATTTCATTTGAGAAATTCTACATAGCAATACATTAGATATCAGATATGATCAAAACCAAAACTTTAATGCATTGCCTCATATAAATTCATGTTATATACCGGTAGAATTGTACATTTTTATATAACTTTTGTATTAGTACTAAACTCAAATTGTCGTTTAAGAATTCCAAACACGCACATTCAACAGTTATTTTATGTATTGTTTATGTTTACAGAATGTCGAGTGTTCCAGTGAGCAACGAGGTGTTATCATTCAAGTTATCAGAAGTGCTCGATGATATCGGGATTAACCATGAAATGGTCACGAAGAGACGGACGAGCACGTTGATCAGAGAATCCGTTCTGAATCTTCAAAAACTAGCTCAATATACTATCGGTAAATCGTTTCTCTTTGGAAGTCAGTCGGAAGGTAGTACGTCGATTGGAATAGATTCTGATGCTGATTTACTGATATGTCGTACTTCACATCATGTAATACATGACTGGGCAGATTGGAAACATGGTGTAACGAATCTGTTAATGGTACAAGATGAGAACAAAGCAGCTGGATACTGCCTCCTGCAACTATTGAGAGGTGATGGACCTCTTCCTGCTACATGGGTTCCACCATGTGGTGCTTATTATAAAGATGCCAGGGGAAGGGTGGTTCTGAAAAATACAATATTTTATAATGAAAATATTGGTCTGGTACAACATGGTCCTGCAGTCATGGCACCAGAAAGACAAGGTGTTCAAGAAACTGATTTTGTTTTTGCATTTCATTGTGAAAGTTGGCCTAGAGAGGGAAGACGCTGGCTAAATAGAAGAAGTGTGAGTGGGTGGCCAACTGCTCAATTAAAGCTGAGTTCTGAGAATTCCGGATGTTTTGTAGTACCAGTATGGAGCAAAACTAGTAGGGGATTGGAAGAACTTGAATGGAGAATTTCTACATCTTTGGCCGAGAGATATCTAGTCTTTAGTTTCAATATGATTCACATGAAATGTTATGTACTAATGAAAATGTTGTTGAAATCATACAATGCATTTAAAGATGTGATATCAAGTTACATGTGTAAAACGGCATTGCTCCACTGTTTTAAAAATACAAATGCAGACTTCTGGCAAGATCATAACCTGTTATGTTGTCTTAATAAGATTTTACAAGAACTGTACAATTTTATTGATTTCAAAAACTGTCCCCACTTTATCATTCCTGAAAATAATCTGATGGCGGGGAGAATCACGGATGAACAACGTCACGATTTGTTAGAAGTTATTCAACGCATCATCAGTAGTAATGGTACAGCGTTGTTCAATATCCAGTTAGACAACGTGGGTGAAAGACTTCACATGAAAATGAATAGAATTCTGTTATTTCCACGTCACATACACTTACCTGTAGCAATGCGTCAGCGTCTCTCTGGACAGTTCTGTTATCATGCATCACACAGTATCTCACTATGTCATACTTCAACTATCAAAAAGCTTCATAACAACCCTGTTCAAGACGTAATACAAACACTTCAAGTCATTCATGCAAGATTGAATCAACAGAATCCACTTGCCAGCAATATAGAACAAGCAGCAATCAGTAACATGTTTCTGTGATCGCATCTTATAATACAGCAATGAACATACCATTGTCACAGCATGATTGGGACTGGTTAAAGTTTGGACATAACTCTGATGTATCTTCTGGTTCGTTGAAGCTAGCAACCGTTTATTACAGTATGGGTGATATGAATGTAACAGAGGCTATATTACGTCACGTTGAGCAGCGATATGACAGGAATGTTGTGATGCCTGTTTGTGCATGTCATAATGATGTCATGTTGAACATTAAACAAGGATTCCTTGTTGCTGCAGATCAAATACATGTCACTGATTTCAGACATATAGTGGCGTATTGTGTGAAGTTTATGCCTCATGAGGTCTATATTGTTCCCCCGGAATTAAGACAAGAATACTTCCGGTCAACACAAGAAGATGTACAGGGGAGGCATATATTATTTGATAAATGGATGAACCTTGCTGTGGTAGATTCACTTCCATATTTGTATTTGCTTCAAAGCAAAACATATGGACGTCTTAGAAACCATAGAGAACAACTGCGAGCTCTACATAAACTGCAACAAGTCATATTTGAGGAACCAGTATTAGGACATAAAGAGACAGCACTGAATCTGCTTGGACAATGTATGGAACAAGAGAATCTACCGAATGATGTTATGAACGATCACTTCAGATTCGACCTCGGAACAATGCAGCAAACTTCCATATGGCAAGATTGCTCGCGAATTAATGACGTTGCCAAACGTTCTGAATAACTTACGAACATTGCATGTGAATTCATAATTAGTAATGGTTTCATTTGCATTACCAAACGTTGTGAATACCCTGTTGGCTCTATCACAGTTTTCCAAAATGATAATTGTAAGTCGGACAAGGAAGACAACACTCAAATTACAAGTTGCCTATTGTTGTTATTGATGATATCGTCATATTCTGATGTCGCTGAATCAAAGAACTTCCTGAAGTTTTACCAAACTATAAATTAACATTTTAAAGGTGGATTTTAGTACGATTTCATCATTAAAATCTTCATGAATTTAACCAGCCACGTTTTGAATACACATCAAGCTCTGTCTCGTGTAGTTTATATTGCACCTTTTTATCATTTCCGAAACAATGCATTTTAGTTAGTTTATACTAATTTATTTAAGGTCGATTGTGAAACAAGTTTTTCCAACTGATATTAATCACTCTCGACACTTCATTCCTGATGCAATCCATCGCCACGAGGGTATGAGAGAAGAGAAACCAGTTTCCCTTTTATGCTGAGCGTCTAGCAAGGGAATTTCTGGTACCACTTTTATTTCGTCTTTGGTATGACGCGGCCAGGGATCGAACCCGAGACCTCCCGCACTCGAAGCGAACGCTCAACCACTAGGCTATAGTTGTTAATATATACAGGTATTATAAATTGTCCAGCCAATCTGCTGTACACTGAAAATCCGTCGTCCTGACTAAATACTGATTAATACCAGACTGAATAAAGTATATAAGCAGTATCTGGTAAATACTTCCACGTGTCTCTGAGTTTCTCTAGAAACCTTTATACCGAATTTATTTATAATTTCTTGGTATCAAACACTCTGAGGGAAATGCATATCCATTCACAAACGAATAGATACACACATAATTAATATATAGAAGCTATTCATCTCTTGATTTATCCGACGCACTTTGTCAATTGTGGTCAATAGGGAGTTTTTAGGCCGTGTCTTCTAGCTCTGTCAGAATATCCTTATTTTATTCTTATTTTCACCATGTAAAAATGTTGATTCATATTGATTTTTGTGCTGGCTGTCTGGATAGATGTTACAAAGGTTATCAATGCTAATGCTGCTTAACCATTGGTCAGTTTTCAATGAAACTTCACACGAATATGTTTTACCAGATCTAGTTGTGCGTATTGTCAAGAATTTGAGGTAGGATGATTTTTGCCTGAGTTATGGCCCTTTATGGTTTTGTATCAATAGCCATTCTTTTTTATTTCTTGAATATGTCACTGAGGAAATTACGCATATTCTTATAAGTGTTTGCAGTTATTTTGTACTTTGTAAAAAGTGACGTTAGAAACGTTTCACAAGTAATCAATTCTGGACGTTATGGGGCTTATGAATAAATTTTATTATTATTCTCCGTACGTGTAACATTGATTCTTTTGTCGATTTTACGTAACTATGATGAATATAGATTCTTTATTTACTTTACAAATTTCTGATTTGTATTTGTAATATTGATTAATTCGTTTCAAGAACGTTTTTGGACACATCTATTTCCTGGAGACACTGCCTGGCACATGGTTTTATGGTCAAGACGCAGCTTCTAACCCACTACAATCACACCATCCGGTACCTCAAGAACACTTATTCAAAGTATAATACACCAGGAAATAGTAAATACCGAAGTCGTACAATCCTGCATCCATAGACTATGGAATCTAACGGATAAAGCAGCATTGATTACACTTCACCAATATTTACATTATTAATTGGATTTTCAGTCTTCGAAAGGTGAAAAATAATGACCCTACAAAACTGTTGATTTTGATTCTAAGATTCTAACTAAGTTGCTAATATAATGAACAGTGAGTGTATATGTTACTCGACATATTAATATATACCCTACTCAGTAGAAACATTTCGATTATAGCGTGTCAGCATGAACATGTCGGATGTGCAACACTGTTCAAATATAAGTGGGGCACCTCTCGTAGTCTGTTCCAATATCTGTCTTACCAACACAGTTAATATTATAACCGTATGGGGACAATCTTTTAAGACCTTTCCGAAAGCAAAGATAATCGATCACACTGTCACAATATTTTAAATATCTTCAAGTTTTCCACGTTTTTTCTTTCTTGTAAAGATTTGATTATTTGTATTCTTATAAATTGTTTTTTCATTCAATTTTAACGAAATGCAGGTTATGTTATATATTTTGGAACATTGACCTCACTTCCACTGTATCAATCGTATAAGTATACATGTATTATCCACAAACGAACAATGAAAATGTTCAGAGGCAAATCCTAAGAACCTCGGCACCGATACTTAACTAATTGTACCGTATGCTTGTGCTCACTGCTATTTATTTTTTTGTCCGTTCCTTTTTGTGCATTGCATGGTCGGCTGTTTCTGTTGAGTGCTGCCTTCCCTGTCTGTTTTATTCCCCCGCCATGAAATGACGGAAGGGCATATAGTGTTCACCCTGTCCGTGTGTGCGTGTGTTCGAAAATTGTGAAACCGTGTCCGCTCTATAACTTTGCAAGCACACATGCAAGCGCTGAATTACTTCAACTTTGCTGTTTTTGCGTTCATATAGGTCTCTCTCAATCACAGATGGTCGCATCATTATGTACTTAAAGTTATATATGACACTTATTACTGGAAGGGAACATAACGATACATACACCTGTATACACCTAAGTGTTATATGACACTTATTACAGAAAGTGAACATAACGATACGAACACATGTATACACCTAAGTGATATATGACACTTATTTCTGAAAGTGAACATAACGATACGAATGCATGTTCCCACACCTGAATAGCAGGTAGTCTGTTCCAATATCTGTCTTACCAATCCAGTTAATATTATAACCATATGGGGACTACTCTTATATCATCCCTTTTAAGACCTTTCCGAAAACAACGTTAATCGATCACACTGTTACAATATTTAAATATCTTCAAGTTTTCCATGTTTTCTCTTTCTTTTTTTTTAATTATTTAAATAATTGTATTATAATAAAAAAATCAATTTATGTCAATTCATTGCAAGTTATGTTATATATTTTTGACATGGAGTTATATCCCCTTTTAGAAAATCGAAACCGAAATAAGCAATCGTGAAAGCTTGGCCATTTCCGTTTATCTCCGGTCTATTGCAATGCATAAAGGCCGAGGTAATCAGAATGCGAAATAGACCGATTTCACCAACTCTCTACTTGACTGATAAGCTCATGAATAATTCAGTGGGGGCAGAAAGCATCTGGTGCTGATAAGCCCCCAGTACTAAATTCATATATGCATTGGATGCTTGTATTGTTTGTGGGACAATATTAGTGTAAAACTTTGTGGAAACCGGCAAAAAGACAAATTAACATCACTGATCAGTAAATAGGATATTAACAGATCAGTAGGAAAAAACATGGATACTTTAAACAACTTCATTGAGACAAAACAAGCACAATCATGGATCGACACCAACTGATAGTTCTTAAACATGTAGATCAATATTTCCTGGAAGATAAATACTTACAATACATAATACTTTGCACTAACAATATTTAAAACATATGTTAACAATTTTGTGAATAATATACTTGTATGTTAATGATTTTAAATTACATGCTGACATATTTAATAAACGAGTTGACTACCAGCTAGACTTTCTTAAAACGTTATATTTAATGGTATTTCGGATATTGGTTAGCACCTTAATTAGCATGTCCTTTGTTTTGTGAATGACCTTATTAATTAATTATGATAAGATCTGCTTACATACAGTTTTCAGAAAGACCAACATATGACTCCTACTTGAAATCACATCTATCAGCCATCTAAATCAGTTACTACAGCGGGTGGTAGAGGTGGTTCATCTATGTCAATTTTTTGTATGTTATTTGATATAATTGAAACCTGCATCACAATGATTAAAGATGCATCTTTCATTTTTAAAGACTTTTTTATGTGTATAAGTAATTTATGCTAAACCAAGCTCGGTTTGTCTACTAAAATCTTGGATATAGATTTTGTCTAAGTCAATATATACTCGTATAGATTCAATTTGACCATTAGAAGATTATGTGAGACTGCTTATTGAGTGATTGGATCTAAACGTCAGTGTAATTTACAATATCCAGAATCTTTCAAACCAGAATATCGATAACAGTTAATAAATATTTTAATAAGACTATTGTATAACTAAAAACTATATTGGGCCGTAATACAAAAAGTTTTGCCAATTATGATATTCGCAGCAAATAAGTATGTTTGTTTTATTATTCACGTGTTATTACTGAAGCATTACAGCTATTAATCTACTGATAAGCTCCTCCCACTAAACGTAGTCTGCTAGCACTTCAGAGTTTTACATGCTACTGTCTACATGTACTCTTGATCATTAAAATTAGTAGTTAGAGCACACAGTGTTGTAGTTCTTATATCTCTGTATATGATTCCTTAAACCCAAGTTGGAACATATGAGCTAATATTACATGGTGTCAGAAACTGGAACTTAAAAAGATATAATTCATAACGAGAAAGAATATAATCAGTTAGAAATAATTCCTTAAACGTTGGAGTACTAATTAAACATAACAATGAATCTCAGCGGAATTCCCGCTCCACAAATGGACTGGTGTGCAACCAACCTTGTTGAAGAATTTGCGAAGTTTCAAGAACATTGTGAATTAATATTTAAAGGACCTTTAAAGGAACAAGGAGAAGACGTTCACGTAACAATGCTGTTACTTTACATGGGATCAAAAGGTAGAGAGGTGTACCATGCAGTAGAGATGACAGATGATGAGAGGAAGAAACCAGATACAATATTCACCAAGGTTAGAGCCCATATTGCACCGACACTTAATCCGGTATTTGGACGTTACCAGTTTAATAATATCGTGCAAGGGGATAAAACCATAGAACAGTTCATCACTACCGTAAAAAATAAGGCTAACGATTGCGACTTTGGAGAACTAAAGAACGATCTTATTAGGGACAGAATCATATTTGGCGTCACGTCCGCGAAGTTAAGAGAGAAACTGTTGCAAGTGGGTAAAGACCTGAAAATGGACAAATGTATAACCATGTGTCAGGAATTTGAGTATTCCTCGAGCCAAATGAAGATTTTCGACAACAGCAACCAGGTGCATGCATTATCCAACAATCCATCACGGACAATCAGACATGGTTCAAGCTCTAAAGGTCCCTCTGCCAATCAGTATGGTCGTACAGGAAAGACGCAAGGACGGGAGAAAGGTTGTGGTCGTTGTGGAGGATCACACACAGAGGATCAAAGATGTCCCGCTAGGGGAACACAATGCCGCAAGTGTTCCAAGTGGAACCATTGGAGCAAATGCTGCAGAGATATTAAAGTGAATGAAATTTCAGAGGACTTTGAGGACAACTTTTCCATAGATAGTGTTGATCAAGTTCAGTGTGAAAATGGACAAGTGTTTACGGAATTACAAATTGGCAGTCATGGTGATCCCGTGAAAATAAAATGTGACACTGGATCACAGGTAAATATTTTACCATTGTCTATATTTCACAGTCTTGGAATCAAAGCACCATTGAAAAAGTCTAAGTCTCAGTTAACTGCTTATAATGGCAATGCATTAAGTAGCATTGGGGAAATTACCTTACAATGCACACACGTGGCAACTGGCCTCATTAGGAATGTTGTGTTCCATATATTGGACACCAGTTCACCTCCATTGCTTGGTTGTGATTCTTGTCTGGACTTCAAGGTCCTTGAACTGGCCCATTCAGTACAAGAAGGGGTACCAGATGGGGAATCTGTTCTAACTAGAACATCAATTCTAAGGGACTATAGCGAGGTATTTGATGGGATTGGGTTACTCCCTGGGGAATGTGTGATTCATGTTGACCCTACTGCCACCCCTGTAGTTCACCCCCCTCGTAGGATACCTGTTGCCTTGGAAGACAAGGTACAACAGGAGCTTAAACGAATGCATAAAATGAACGTGATTGCTAAATGTGAGCAACCGACCCAATGGTGTAACAATCTTGTGGTTACACAGAAATCCAATGGGGATATCCGACTATGTTTGGACCCTCGTTCGCTAAATAAAGCTATAAAGCGGACACCCTACCCTCTCAAAACACTTGATGATGTGTTACATAAGTTTGGGAATGCTGAATATTTCACCAAACTGGATCTTACAAGCGCATATTGGTCAATACAACTGTCAGAAGAGTCGTCCTATTTGACCGCATTCAACAGCCCTTTAGGTGTATTCAGGTATCTCCGCTGTCCGTATGGGTTAAATGTATCAGGTGATTTTCTGGTCCGTGCCCTTGAGGAAGCATTACTGGGCTTAGAGGGGGTAGCGACAATTGTGGATGATGTGTGTGTTTGGGGTTCAACAAGGGAAAAACATGACCGAAATCTGAAAGCTGTCCTTGAACGGGCGTTAGACAAAGGAATTCGCTTCAATCCACGGAAATTAGAAGTAGGGGTCACTGAAATATCTTACTTCGGTCATGTACTTACATCAGGAGGCTTGAAGCCTGATCCCGCCAAAATTGAGGCAATTAAAAGTTTGAGGCCACCGACTTCGAAGCCTGAACTCCAGGTCGTGTTAGGAATGGTCAATTATCTAAGTCGTTATGTAAGAGGCAACCTCTCAGAAGTTACCGCTCCTATGCGAGAATTGTTGCATAAGGATGTCTTATTTTCTTGGCAGAAACCCCAAAGTGAATCATTTGAGAAGATGAAAGATTGCATTTGTAAGGAAACAGTATTGGCATACTATGATCCGTCCAAGCCTTTGACCTTGCAAGTTGATTCATCAAGTCATGCTATGGGTGCAGTATTATTACAGGACAAACGTCCTATTGCCTTTGCATCACGTAGTTTGACTGAATCCCAACAGAACATGGGTCAAATATCCAAAGAATTACTATCATGTGTCTTCGGTCTTACTAAATTTCACCAGTATTGTTATGGCCGTGACGTCATTCTTGAAAATGACCATCTACCCTTAGTAGGCTTGCTCCAGAAACCAATGCATTCTATACCAGCCAGGTTGCAAAGGTTAGTTCTTAAGTTGAGTCCTTATAGGTTTGACTTCCGACACGTTGGTGGTAAGAAAATTCCACTAGCCGATGGACTCAGTCGTAACGCTTGTCCTGAAACTAGTCCAGGTCTTACTGAAGGGGTTGATGCACATGTGTGTATGGTAATTTCTTCGTTACCTATATCTGACAAAAAGCTAGAGGAAATCAGGTTACACACCGCTAATGATGAGCAATTATGTGCGTTGCAACAAATAATACAGTTAGGTTGGCCTAACGTGAAACAAACTTGTGATTTTCTTGTCTCTGCTTTCTGGAATTACAGAGATGAATTGACTGTTGTAAACGGCATTGTAATGAAAGGAGAAAAAATCATTATTCCAAGGTCACTCAGATCCCAGATGTTAAAAATCCTACATTCTAGCCACTTAGGGGCCCAGAAATGTCTTAGCCGTGCTAGATCTGTGATGTTTTGGCCCGGAATATCAAATGACATAATAGAAATGGTTAACCAATGCCAGATTTGTCTGGAACATAGGTCAAAACAACAAAAAGAGCCATTAATTAATTCTGAAATCCCAGAATACCCTTGCAGTCTATGCTTTTATGCCAGAATTTTCATCACTAGCGATGAAGGGTGTACAGTTATGTACAGGGCAATAAACCACTTATCAAATACTTGCTATGTATTAGGGGTCAGCTTAGCACAGCATGAGAGTAATAAATCTCCCAGCAAACATTAGGGTTTCACACAAGATGCTAATCAGCCATCTGTTTTGTATTATTTTACCAGAAATGTATACAGTGTGCAGATCATCTCAGCTCAATACTACACATTAAATTTCGATTTCACAAAATGGGTGAACTAAAAACTTAACAGAAGCATGTAAAAATGGCAAATTTATTTTACATATTTTACCCTCACCCCAACCGATGAGACATATAAGTAATGCTTAAATTTGACAAAAATGTGGTTGCTATGGCAACTGGAACATTGACAATAATTTAAAGGTTCTGTGCTTCGTACCGGTAGGGACTTTTGTATTACTTGTCATTCTTCAGTCTTATTTATTGTAATTGGTCAACCCTACTAGACGAATGTCATAACTGTAGGATGATTTTGTTAGAAGTTATGGTCCTTTAAACTTAGACATTTTGGTATTTACATTTGTATTTAAAAACATCATAATAGATTTCATTTAATAATACATTTTATCATATTTCAAATTTCTACTATTTCTACACCATTAGCACCACCTATAAAATGTCTCCAACAATCTTTATTAAGGATTTGGTGCTGGAATCTAGTAAGTGTAGCATGATATCTTAAAGAAATTCTTTAGAAAATTAAAGTCAATGGGTTTATTCAAATAGTATGGCTTACTTATGATTACAGTTATTAAGTTTAATGAGAAGAAACCCAAGTATGTACTACAATGTATGTAATTTTGCAGATTATATTATTGTGTTTTCCTTGTCATATCCGACTGAAATCATGAAACAAGTATTTCTCATCTCTTTCTCCCTGAATCCCAGAATATACTGCACAAGCAACATCTGGACAGACATTATACATGTACATAACAAACCATGAAAGAACTAGGGGTCAAGTCCTTGGGAAAATTGGACACCAAGCTGATATCAAGCTGAGGTGCTAATAAGCTGTACCGTTACCTTCTCCAGCAGAATTTGGGGAAAATCTGGCATAAAAACAGGGACTGCTTGGCAGATGGCTGGGTGTGATTTGTTTTCGATAGGCGAAACAAACTACATGGTAATGGCTGACTATTACTCTAGATACCCTATAGTTCATGAATTGCCCAACATGAAAAGCTTGACCATAATCTCACGTATGAAAGATATTATGTCACACTGGGGAATTTGTGAGAAAGTCATTACAGATGGAGGCCCATGCTTTTCAAGTCAGGAATTTGATGAGTTTGCCAAAAGCTGGAATTTTGAACATGTTAAGTGCAGCCCGTACCATAATCAAACGAATGGGTTGGCAGAGGCCATGGTTAAGGTGTCCAAGCGTATACTCATAAAGGCGAAGGAAGATAATTCAGATCCAAGAATCGGTTTCCTAGAATACCGATCCACCCCTCTAACCGACAAAGGGAACTATAGCCCAGCACAATTGGCCCTCTCGCGACAATTGAGGTCTATTCTTCCTACTGTTACTGCAAACTTGATACCCAAAGTACCCTCCCCTGATTTGGTCCAACAGAAAATATCTGAGTCTAAGGCCCGTCAAAAGCATTATTATGACCAAAATGCCAAATCTCTTACTCCACTCAAAATTGGGGAATCAGCAAGAATCCAACGATTAAATAAAACATGGATTCCTGCTACTGTTATTGAAAACCCTAGTGTAAGATCGTATATAGTGGAAACGGAAAATGGTAATAGGTATAGGAGAAATCGCAGGGATTTGCTACATACTAATGAACCAAATTTCGGACAAGGTGCTTTGAATTCAAATTGTGAGGAAAATGATAATGATGAAATATTTGACCCAGTAATACAGCAGTTGAACTCTGCAGATCAATCGAATGAGAACTCACCGAGTGGAAATAATTACGTCACGCGTTCTGGCAGAGTAGTTACACCGCGTGAGCGGTTGGACTTGTAAATTGTTAGTGTTGGAATTTATAGCCTATTTTCACCTTAGTATAATTTGTGAATAAGTGATGAGTTAGTTTGAACTCGGACATTTGAATTATATGAGGTCAACTGGAGAACACTGCTGTAGAAATATTTGAACAGTTTGTTTATATGATTGTTTGTAGATTTGTGTATTGATGATGTTTATAACTTTAAATGCTTTTCCGATAAAGAAGGGAGATGAAGCATTACAGCTATTAATCTACTGATAAGCTCCTCCCACTAAACGTAGTCTGCTAGCACTTCAGAGTTTTACATGCTACTGTCTACATGTACTCTTGATCATTAAAATTAGTAGTTAGAGCACACAGTGTTGTAGTTCTTATATCTCTGTATATGATTCCTTAAACCCAAGTTGGAACATATGAGCTAATATTACAATTACTATTATTTTAGCATTGCGTAATTTTTAGCCCACTACGATTTAATTGTTAATGTAGATACTAAAGTCACATACAAATTTAATACAATTAAACTAGGATGCCTTGACTACCTACTTGATTGTGAAAATAGTTAGATCCCTGTCCAAGGCATCACTTCATGAATGTGTAAGTTAGAACTGACCATCATTGTTAGTGTACAACTTATGTATGTTTGCATTGTATAATTAATGCATGTGCAAACTTAGTGCAAGTGTGTCAATTGTAAAAGGAATGAGGACAGTCACCTGTACCATATAACAATATAAATACAGAACATATTTTGATAGGACTGGAAAACCAGTGTTTGATGCACTAACGTTTCTGTACGACATAACAAACCTGGACGGCAATTTGCGTATTATTTTGTTATTAATATATTAGATATTAATATTATGTATGCCTGGCCAGACCAATATTCAATAATTATATTCACACCATACTGCTATTGTGTGAGTTTGTTCAAGAGTTATTTTCTATAACTGTGATTGGAATGTCATCATTGACAAACATGGGAATGCCAGCAATCTTGCAACAAGTATCTGAATGTTTTTAAGAATATTTATAATTGTACTGGTAAATATAACTTTCTAGCATGATCATGCATGATGATCTACAAGTTTAAATTCTTAAAATCGTCTAAACATGCCATTTTAAACACAAATAATAGCATCCTTCACATACACAGCAAACTGGGTATAATGGCTTATCAGCCAATGTTTTGCCCCCAAGAGAACATGTGGCTCAGTTAATGATATGCATGGTCTATAAATAGTAACGGTGAAATCGGTCTTATGAAGTTCATCCAATTTTCTCATCGAGAAGGGAAGAAACTCATAACAAGCATTTTCCTATTCTGACGCATTTTTGAATAGAGTTTCTCCCCTTTTTGAAAATTGAAATCGAAAGAAGAAGTAAATAGGAAATTCCCGAGCTGATGTCAGAATGTTTGTCCATTTAGAAGAAAAGATACGTTTGAAAACATTTTAAAAACCTTCAACGGAACAAGCAAGGTAGAATATTTACATTTATTTAATTAACTGCAATCAATGCTCTCAAAATCTGTTCCATATTCCTCAAATGTAGTCCAAAAAGGAGATGTTTTGAATGATATTTATGAGGAAATAAATTAGGCCAAACCAAATTATCATTGTGGTTCTGGAAACTCGCGGAAATAAATTAGGGTCGGAAGGAAGGAAAAGCTTTTATTTTTAAAATTATTTCATTGGTCTTAGTAATGGAAAGTCAACAATCCGGAGTAACATCCAGCAAATTGGCAGTAAAATATAGGACCAAAAATTAGAGTCGGTCGGGTTACTCGAATTTAAGTATGCCGACTTTGGTGACGTATGTAAGCTGTTATGGTAATGTTTCTGTTTCAATTGCTTTACCGCCTCATCGATAGCCTAGTGGTTTAGCGTTCGCTGCGAGTGTGGGCAGTTCTCGGGTTCGATCCCTGGCCGCGTCATACCAAAGACGAAATAAAATTGGTACCAGAACTTCCCTTGCTAGACGCTCAGCATAAAAGGGAAACTGGCTTCTCTTCTCTCATACCCTCGTGGCGATGGATAATATCACGAATGAGGTGTCGAGAGTGATTAATATAAGTTGGAAAAACTTGTTTCACAATCGACCTTAAATAAATGAGTATAAAATTTAAAAAAAACTTTACCATGGTGGCATGATACGAAAGTCAAGACCCGGGGGAGAAGGACCGATGTCAGTATATAGTCCATCGAAATGTCTGTGTAGGCATTGCAAATCACCCTGGCTCTTAACTTACAATACCAGTGTTCCTGAATGACACACATATACTAGGGGTCTGGACCCCGCCCCCAGCTACGAGCTTAAATATATTTTTCTCATCTTCATTGTATATCCAGACCCGTGCACTAATCACACAAACTTTATTATGACAAATAAAACATACACGAGAGTTGTCCCAGTAAATCGTGTACTTTGCTTATTACACAAACTACATTCAAACTTTTAGTTTAAATTTTCACTGATGATTAACAAATATGTTCTGTGCAGGTATACGGAATTTCAAGAAAATGTGTCATGAAATTATTTTTTTGTTTACATTATTAATACACATGGTATGCAAAAGCGGTGGTACAGTGACGTCATCCCGTTTTCTCCATATAAAAGTATCGCCCATTGTATTCAATATGCATACGATGACATTGAACTCTTTTTTGGTACACATTTCGCATCAGTCACTGATAATTCGTCGTCCTGTCTAAATACTGATTTTATACCAGACTAAATAAAGTATATAAGCAGTATCTTGTGAATACTTTTATGTGTCTCTGAGTTTCTCTAGAAACCTTTATACAGACTTAAAGTATAATTACTTGGTCTCAAAAACTGAGTAAAATGCATATCCATTCACAAACAAAAAGATACGCACATAATTGATAGAAGCCATTCATCTCTTGAATCCCCCGTGTACTGCGTCAATTGTGGTCATTTTGGCCGTGTCTTTTAGCTCAGTCAGAATAATCATCCATATTTTTGTATTATTGTCATCACGTAAATCTTGATTCAGATTGATTTTGTGCTGGCTTTCTGGATGGATGGATGTTACAAAGTTTATATGCTCTAGTTTTGCTGAACCATTAATCAGTTCTCAATGAAACTTCACACGAATATTTTGCACCAAGTCTAGTTGTGCGTATTGTCAAAAATTTGAGGTCGGATGATTTTTGCCGGAGTGATCACCCTTTGTGCGAGACATACGCCTTTGTGCCTACCATTCTTTTTGATTCGTGATGGTGGCAGTGAGAAAATTACACCTTTTCTTAAAAGTGTTTGCAATTATTTTGTAATTAGTAAAAATGTGACATTAGAAAGGTTTCACAAGTAATCAATTCTGGACGTTATTAAAGAGGTAATGAATACGTTTTATTATTATCTCCGTACGTGTAACATTCATTAAGGG
The DNA here is from genome assembly GCA_947247005.1 of Spisula solida. NCBI lineage: Eukaryota > Metazoa > Mollusca > Bivalvia > Venerida > Mactridae > Spisula > Spisula solida. The sequence goes on from OX365961.1 coordinate 18,499,968, forward strand.
TTTGCAACGACTCTGTACATAGTTTGTGAAAATGCGACATTAGAAACGTTTCACAAGTAATCAATTCTGGACGTTATGGGGATTATGAATAAATTTTATTATTATTCTCAGTACGTGTAACATGGATTCTTTTGTCGATTTTACCTAACTATGATGAATATAGATTCTTTATTTACTGTACAAATTTCTGATTTGTAATATAGATTAATTCATTTCAAAAACGTTTTTGGACACATTTATTTCCTTGAGACACTGCCTGGAACATGGTGTTATGGTCAAGACTCAGCTTCTAACCCACAACATTCGCACCATTTGGTACCTTAAGAACACGAATTCAAAGCAGGCCCTTCCCAGGGGATAGAAGGCGCTGTATCTCTGCGCCTTAAATCCAGATTTAGCTTCTCTAAGAGCCTTAAATCCTAGTATGGTAGCTTTGAAGCACTATGGGTGCTAATATTTCGGACCACTTTTGCGTTATTGGAGAGATTATGTATTTTTATAATGTAAAAAGGGTTTAAACCAGCCTTTAAATTATGGAAAACCTTGCAGTTTTCTCTTCTATAACATTTCAGTCATTCTTGTCGATTTCCTTCGAGTACAAATCCCAGTATTGTCATAGCGCCTTAAAATGTCTGGAAAGGGCCTGCAAAGTATAATACACCAGAATAGTAAAACCCGAAGTCTAACAATCCAGCCTCCTTAGACTTTGGAATCTTAAGGATGAAGCAGCATTGATTATACTCGATCAATGTTTACATCATCATTTGTTTCAGTCTTCAATTATGACTCTACAAAACTGTTAATTAAGGTTAACTAAATTGCAAATATAAAAAAACAATGAGTGTATTTGCTATTCAACACATTAATATATACCAAACTCGATTATATACTAGTAGCTTGTTAGCATGAACATGTCGGATGTGCAACTATGGAACGTCATAGCTGTCTTTTGTTGACGCTTGTCATGTTAAATTGTTATAATATCATTGGAACATGTCTATACGACATGTTAAATTGTTACAACAACGTCTTAAATTGTCGATAGGGCATGTAAACTTCTCAGTGCAACATTATTATATGTCAAGTCACACTGTTGAACTGTCCAAGTATCTTGTGAACATGTCTATATGCCATGTTGAATTGTTAAAATAGCTTCTTATCATGTTCATTCAGCATGTGAACTTCTCAACAGAACGTGTAATACTGTTAAACGACAGTGATAAATTGTTAAAAATCATTTGAAGATGTCTATAAGCCATGTTAAATTGTCAAAATAGCTTCTTATCATGTCCAATAACCATGTGAACTTCTCAACAGAACGTGTTATATTGTTCAACAACAGTGGTAAATTGTTAAAATATCATTTGAAGATGTCTATACGACGTGTCAAATTGTTAAAATAGCTTCTTATTATGTCCAATAACCATGTGAACTTCTTAATAGAACGTGTTATATTGTTAGACAACAGTGGTAAATTGTTAAACTATCATTTGAAAATGTCTACATGCCATGCTATAGTGTTAAAACGATATTTTAACATGTCAACGAGGCATGTTGACTTCTTAATAGACAGTGTTGTTGTTGTTCAAATTTGTATGACGTCATCAATCGCGTAAGTTCCTTCCGCGTGCATATTGAACAAAGATGGCGGAAATTGTTCAATATGCACGCGGGAGGAACTAACGTTTTTGATGACGTCATACAAATTTGAACAACAACAACACTGTCTATTAAGAAGTTAACATGCCTCGTCGACAAGTTAAAATGTCGTTTTAACACTATAACATGTCGTATAAACATCTTCAAATGATAGTTTAACAATTTACCACTATTGTCTAACAATATAACACGTTCTATTAAGAAGTTCACATGGTTATTGGACATGATAAGAAGCTATTTTAACAATTTAACATGTCATATAGACATCCTCAAATTATATTTTAACACTTTACCACTGTTGTCTAACAATATAACACGTTCTATTAAGAAGTTCACATGGTTATTGGACATAATAAGAAGCTATTTTAACAATTTAACATGTCATACAGACATCTTCAAATGATATTTTAACAATTTACCACTGTTGTCAACAATATAGCACGTTCTATTAAGAAGTTCACATGGTTATTGAACATAATAAGAAGCTATTTTAACAATTTAACATGTCATATAGACATCTTCAAATGATATTTTAACAATTTACCACTGTTGTATGACAGAATAACTCGTTCTGTTGAGAAGTTCAAATGGTTTTTGAACATGATAAGAAGCTATTTTAACAATTTAACATGGCATATAGACATGTTCACATTATATTTGGACAGTTTAACAGTGTCACTTGACATACAATAATGTTGCACTGAGAAGTTCACATGCCCTACCGACAATTTAAGACGTTGTTGTAACAATTAAACATGTCGTATAGACATGTTCAAATGATATATAAACCATTTACCACTGCCGTTTAACAGTATAACACGATGTGTTAAGAGGTTCGCATGCTCATTCGACATTGTAAGACGTTGTTTTAACAATTCAACAACGCATATAAACATATTCAAATGATAGTTTAACAATTTATCATTGTAGTTAAAGTCTAACATGATAATACGAAGCTTTGAGAAGTTAACACGTTCTTCTAACATTATCAAGCGTTTTTTGAACAATTTAACATATAACGTAGACATATACAAATGGTGATTTGACAATTTATCGATGTGGTTTAACAGTATAACACGATGGCTTGAGATATTATTGTATTCTTTTAACAATTTAAGACGTTGTTTTAACAATATAACAGGGCAAGTTGACATATTCAGATGATAGTTTGACAAGTCAACAATGTGGTTTGACATATTAACACATTGTACTAAGAAGTTCACATGTCCTACCGACAAGTCAACATGACAAGCGTCAACAAAAGACAGCTATGGCGTTCCATATGCAACACTGTTCAAATATAAGTGGTGCACCTCCAGAAGTATGTTCCAATATCTGTCTTACCAACCCAGTTAATATTATAACCGTATGGGGACTATCCTTATATCATCCCTTTTAAAACCTTTCCGAGAATAACGTCAATCGATCACACTGTCACAATATTTAAACATCTTCAAGTTTTCCACCTTTTCTCTTTCTTGTACACATTTGATTATTCGTATTATTATAAATTGTTTTTTCATTCAATTTTAACGAAATGCAGGTTATGTAATATAGTTTGTAAATTTGACCTCACTTCCACTGTATCGATCGTATGGTATACATGTATTATCCACAAACGAACAATGAAAATGTTCAGAGGCAAATCCTAAGAACCTCGGCACCGATACTTAACTAATTGTACCGTATGCTTGTGCTCACTGCTATTTAATTTTTTGTCCTTTCCATTTTGTGCATTGCATGCAAGGCTGTTGAGTGCTGCCTTCTCTGTCTGTTTTATGCCATGAAATGGCGGAAGGGCATATAAATTTCAACCTGTCTGTGTGTGCGTGTGTTCGAAAATTGTGAAACCGTGTCCGCCCTGTAACTTTGTCCTTTCTTTTTGGATATTTATAATACCTAGTACAAAGGTTAACCACATCAAGACGATGTGTCATGCACAAGACCCAGGTCCCTATCTCAAAGGCTTCATTGAGGTCAATGTCACGCTAAGTGATCAAAGGCAACAAGGCTCAAATAGGCATGTTCGTGTCCGCTCTGTAACTATTTCATTTCTTATTGGATATTGATTATAACTTGGCACACACTTAGTGGTCAAATGTTAAAAGGTCAAAGTAGTCATTGAAATCGTGCTCACTCTGTAACTATGTCACATATAATTGTATATTTAAACAATTTTGTACAAATATTCACCGCATCAAGACAATGGGTCATGCGCAAAACCCAGGTCCCTAGCTCATAGGTCAAGGTCATACCTAGAGATTAAAAAGTAAAAGGCACAAGTATACAAATGTTGTCTGCGTTGTCACTTTGTTATTTAATGACTTGGTAACATTCACACCGTGAGATCCCTAGCTCAAATGCCAAGGTCACACTTATACACCCAGCTCATGTCTTCTGGTCAATGTCACATTTAAGCAATTGTAAACTTTATTTCAAATTATTCCATTTGCATAATTTTATACTTAGGTGACCGGTGACAGCTTTTAGTGGGAAAATCCGTTTCCTAGTTCCATTATCGTTTTACTGAGTGAGTCCAGACTACAAGAATTGGATCTTCATACACAATCTCTATGAGAATGAAGGTTTATTTTGCTATACATATAAAAGTTCGTTTTGGCTTCTCAAATGATTCTCAAGGAACTCATGGAAACACATTTAGACTACACGCACCAAGAAATATTCGTTGCCATTCATTTTCACACGGAGAAATAAACATTTGGAATAGTCAAGTTAGGCAGTTTGTTGGACAACAGTTATTGTTATTCTACTTCAATTCTATGAGCGTATGATAAGCATTGAAGTAGTTTAAATGTTCGCATAGTTGCAGATGTATCACACATGCAAGCGCTGAATTACTTCAACATTACAGTTTTTGTCGTACATATAGGTCTCTCTCAATTACAGATGGTTGCATCATTATGTACTTAAAGTCATATATGACACTTATTACTGAACGGGATCATAACGATACGAACACCTGTATACACCTAAGTGTAATATGACACTTATTACAGAAAGTGAACATAACGATACATACACCTGTATACACCTAAGTGATATATGACACTTATTACTGAACGGGATCATAACGATACGAACACCTGTATACACCTAAGTGTAATATGACACTTATTACAGAAAGTGAACATAACGATACATACACCTGTATACACCTAAGTGTTATATGACACTTATTACAGAAAGTGAACATAACCATACGGACACATGTATACACCTAAGTGTTATATGACACTTATTACAGAAAGTGAACGTAACGATACGGACACCTGTATACACCTAAGTCTTATATGACATTTATTACAGAAAGTGAACGTAACGATACGGACACCTGTATACACCTAAGTCTTATATGACATTTATTACAGAAACTGAACATAACGATGCGGACACCTGTATACACGTTAAGTGTTATATGACACTTATTGCAGGAAGTGAATATAACGATACGGACACCTGTATACACCTAAGTGTTCTATGACACTTATTTCTGAAAGTGAACGTAACAGTACGGACACCTGTATACACCTAAGTCTTATATGTATATGACACTTATTACTGAAAGTGAACATAACGATACGGACACCTGTATACACGTTAAGTGTTATATGACACTTATTGCAGGAAGTGAACATAACGATACGAACACCTGTATACACGTTAAGTGTTATATGACACTTATTGCAGGAAGTGAACATAACGATACGAACACCTGTATACACCTAAGTCTTATATGACACTTATTAGTTACAGAAAGTGAACATTACGATACGAACACATGTATACACCTAAGTGTAATATGACACTTATTACTGAAAGTGAACATAACGATACGAACACCTGTAAACATAAAATGTACAGGTACTCACACCTGAATATTAAGTAGTCTGTTCCAATATCTGTCTGACCAATCCAGTTCATATTATAACCGTATGGGGACTATTCTTATATCATCCTTTTTAAGACCTTTCAAAAAACAAACATTAATCGATCACACAGTTACAAGTTTTCCATGTTTTCTCTTTCTTTCATAATTAGTTGATTATTTGTACGCGTTACAAATTGTTTTTTAACCAACTTTATGTCAATGAAATGTATGTTATGTTATATATTTTGGAAATGGAGTCCCCATTCCCAAATCCAAACCGAAATATGAAGTTAATACGATTTTTTCTCCAAGAAGGGAAGTAACTCATAACATGCATTTTCCTATTCTGACACATTTTTAAATAGAGTTTCTCCCCTTTTTGAAAATTGAAATCGAAACAAGAAGTAAATAGGAAATTCCCGAGCTGATGTGAGAATGTTTGTCCATTTAGAAGAAAAGATACGTTTGAAAACATTTTAAAAACATTGAACGGAACAAGCAAGGTAGAATATTTACATTTATTTAATTTACTGCAATCAATGCTCTCAAAATCTATTTCATATTCCTCAAATGTAGTCCAAAAAGGAGATGTTTTGAATGATAATTATGAGGAAATAAATTAGGCAAAACCAAATTATTATTGTGGTTCTGGAAACTCGCTGAAATAAATTAGGGTTCGGGAGGTAGGAAAAGCTTTTATTTAATGCTAACTGATGAGATATGGAGTTTTATCAGTGAAATAAAACCTATATCAGTCACTGGTTATCACCTACAATGTGACTGATATAAGCTCCGCCCCCTCACAGGGACTACTTATATTTACCAAAAGCTCAACACTAAAATGTCTGTAACTTTTTTATTACTGAACGGAAACATGTCATGTGGGGGTTTTTATTCTTAGTTAGACCATTTCCTACAAGTTGGTGTATGATTTAATGCAAAATTCTCAAAAAAGTCGTTTTCACCTATTCATCATAATCCAAGATGGCGGATTTTGAAGTGAAAAATATGAATGGAATAACATATTCATACGTAGCCTAACCACAGTGGTAATTTGGCATAAATAGTACCAGTTTTGACACCATAAAAGCATTAAATAAATAGAATATTTGTTTATTTTGATTGAATATGGTTAATATCTCATCTTGTAGTGATAAAATGTTAATATTTTCACTCGCGCTACGCGCTCTTGAAAATATTGAATTTTATCACTACACGATGAGATATAAACCATATTCAATCAAAACAAACAAATATCCTCTATTTATTTTTTTAAATTATTTCATTGGTCTTAGTAATGGAAAGTCAACAATCCGGAGTAACATCCAGCAAATTGGCAGTAAAATATAGGACCAAAAATTAGAGTCGGTCGGGTTACTCGAATTTAAGTATGCCGACTTTGGTGACGTATGTAAGCTGTTATGGTAATGTTTCTGTTTCAATTGCTTTACCGTCTCCTCGATAGCCTAGTGGTTTAGCGTTCGCTGCGAGTGTGGGGAGTTCTCGGGTTCGATCCCTGGCCGCGTCATACCAAAGACGAAATAAAATTGGTACCAGAACTTCCCTTGCTAGACGCTCAGCATAAAAGGGAAACTGGCTTCTCTTCTCTCATACCCTCGTGGCGATGGATAATATCACGAATGAGGTGTCGAGAGTGATTAATATAAGTTGGAAAAACTTGTTTCACAATCGACCTTAAATAAATGAGTATAAAATTTAAAAAAAACTTTACCATGGTGGCATGATACGAAAGTCAAGACCCGGGGGAGAAGGACCGATGTCAGTATATAGTCCATCGAAATGTCTGTGTAGGCATTGCAAATCACCCTGGCTCTTAACTTACAATACCAGTGTTCCTGAATGACACACATATACTAGGGGTCTGGACCCCGCCCCCAGCTACGAGCTTAAATATATTTTTCTCATCTTCATTGTATATCCAGACCCGTGCACTAATCACACAAATTTTATTATGACAAATAAAACATACACGAGAGTTGTCCCAGTAAATCGTGTACTTTGCTTATTACACAAACTACATTCAAACTTTTAGTTTAAATTTTCACTGATGATTAACAAATATGTTCTGTGCAGGTATACGGAATTTCAAGAAAATGTGTCATGAAATTATTTTTTTGTTTACATTATTAATACACATGGTATGCAAAAGCGGTGGTACAGTGACGTCATCCCGTTTTCTCCATATAAAAGTATCGCCCATTGTATTCAATATGCATACGATGACATTGAACTCTTTTTTGGTACACATTTCGCATCAGTCACTGATAATTCGTCGTCCTGTCTAAATACTGATTTTATACCAGACTAAATAAAGTATATAAGCAGTATCTTGTGAATACTTTTATGTGTCTCTGAGTTTCTCTAGAAACCTTTATACAGACTTAAAGTATAATTACTTGGTCTCAAAAACTGAGTAAAATGCATATCCATTCACAAACAAAAAGATACGCACATTATTGATAGAAGCCATACATCTCTTGAATCCCCCGTGTACTGCGTCAATTGTGGTCATTTTGGAATTTTTGGCTGTGTCTTTTAGCTCAGTCAGAATAATCATCCATATTTTTGTATTATTGTCATCACGTAAATCTTGATTCAGATTGATTTTGTGCTGGCTTTCTGGGTGGATGGATGTTACAAAGTTTATATGTTCTAGTTTTGCTGAACCATTAATCAGTTCTCAATGAAACTTCACACGAATATTTTGCACCAAGTCTAGTTGTGCGTATTGTCAAGAATTTGAGATCGGATGATTTTTGCCGGAGTGATGACCCTTTGTGCGAGACATACGCCTTTGTGCCTACCATTCTTTTTGATTTGTGATGGTGCCAGTGAGAAAATTACACCTTTTCTTAAAAGTGTTTGCAATTATTTTGTAATAAGTAAAAATGTGACATTAGAAAGGTTTCACAAGTAATCAATTCTGGACGTTATGAAAGAGCTAATAAAACATTTTATTATTATCTCCGTACGTGTAACATTCATTAAGGGTTTGCAACGACTCTGTACATAGTTTGTGAAAATGCGACGTTAGAAATGTTTCACAAGTAATCAATTCTGGACGTTATGTGGATTATGAATAAATTTTATTATTATTCCTAGTACGTGTAACATGGATTCTTTTGTCGATTTTACCTAACTATGATGAATATAGATTCTTTATTTACTGTACAAATTTCTGATTTGTAATATAGATTAATTCATTTCAAAAACGTTTTTGGACACATTTATTTTCTTGAGACACTGCCTGGAACATGGTGTTATGGTCAAGACTCAGCTTCTAACCCACAACATTCGCACCATTTGGTACCTTAAGAACACGAATTCAAAGCAGGCCCTTCCCAGGGGATAGAAGGCGCTGTATCTCTGCGCCTTAAATCCAGATTTAGCTTCCCCTAGAGCCTTAAATCCTAGTATGGTAGCTTTGAAGCACTATGGGTGCTAATATTTCGGACCACTTTTGTGTTATTGGAGAGATTATGTATTTTTATAATGTAAAAAGGTTTTAAACCAGCCTTTAAATTATGGAAAACCTTGCAGTTTTCTCTTCTATAACATTTCAGTCATTCTTGTCGATTTCCTTCGAGCACAAATCCCAGTATTGTCATAGCGCCTTAAAATGTCTGAAGAGGGCCTGCAAAGTATAATACACCAGAATAGTAAAACCCAAAGTCTAACAATCCAGCCTCCTTAGACTTTGGAATCTTAAGGATGAAGCAGCATTTATTACACTCGATCAATGTTTACATCATCATTTGTTTCAGTCTTCAATTATGACTCTACAAAACTGTTAATTAAGATTAACTAAATTGCAAATATAAAAAAACAATGAGTGTATTTGCTATTCAACACATTAATATATACCAAACTCGATTATATACTAGTAGCTTGTTAGCATGAACATGTCGGATGTGCAACACTGTTCAAATATAAGTGGTGCACCTCCAGAAGTATGTTCCAATATCTGTCTTACCAACCCAGTTAATATTATAACCGTATGGGGACTATCCTTATATCATCCCTTTTAAAACCTTTCCGAGAATAACGTCAATCGATCACACTGTCACAATATTTAAACATCTTCAAGTTTTCCACCTTTTCTCTTTCTTGTACACATTTGATTATTCGTATTATTATAAATTGTTTTTTCATTCAATTTTAACGAAATGCAGGTTATGTAATATAGTTTGTAAATTTGACCTCACTTCCACTGTATCGATCGTATGGTATACATGTATTATCCACAAACGAACAATGAAAATGTTCAGAGGCAAATCCTAAGAACCTCGGCACCGATACTTAACTAATTGTACCGTATGCTTGTGCTCACTGCTATTTAATTTTTTGTCCGTTCCATTTTGTGCATTGCATGCAAGGCTGTTGAGTGCTGCCTTCCCTGTCTGTTTTATGCCATGAAATGGCGGAAGGGCATATAAATTTCAACCTGTCTGTGTGTGCGTGTGTTCGAAAATTGTGAAACCGTGTCCGCCCTGTAACTTTGTCCTTTCTTTTTGGATATTTATAATACCTAGTACAAAAGTTAACCACATCAAGACGATGTGTCATGCACAAGACCCAGGTCCCTATCTCAAAGGCTTCATTGAGGTCAATGTCACGCTAAGTGATCAAAGGCAACAAGGCTCAAATAGGCATGTTCGTGTCCGCTCTGTAACTATTTCATTTCTTATTGGATATTGATTATAACTTGGCACACACTTAGTGGTCAAATGTTAAAAGGTCAAAGTAGTCATTGAAATCGTGCTCACTCTGTAACTATGTCACATGTAATTGTATATTTAAACAATTTTGTACAAATATTCACCGCATCAAGACAATGGGTCATGCGCAAAACCCAGGTCCCTAGCTCATAGGTCAAGGTCATACCTAGAGATTAAAAATTAAAAGGCACAAGTATACAAATGTTGTCTGCGTTGTCACTTTGTTATTTAATGACTTGGTAACATTCACACCGTGAGATCCCTAGCTCAAATGCCAAGGTCACACTTATACACCCAGCTCATGTCTTCTGGTCAATGTCACATTTAAGCAATTGTAAATTTTATTTCAAATTATTCCATTTGCATAATTTTATACTTAGGTGACCGGTGACAGCTTTTAGTGGGAAAATCCGTTTCCTAGTTCCATTATCGTTTTACTGAGTGAGTCCAGACTACAAGAATTGGATCTTCATACACAATCTCTATGAGAATGAAGGTTTATTTTGCTATACATATAAAAGTTCGTTTTGGCTTCTCAAATGATTCTCAAGGAACTCATGGAAACACATTTAAACTACACGCACCAAGAAATAGTCGTTGCCATTCATTTTCACATAGGGTAATACACATTTGGAATAGTCTATCAAGTCAGGCAGTTTGTTGGAAAACAGTTGTTGTTGTTCTACTTCAATTCTATGAGCGTATGATAAGCATTGAAGTAGTTAAAATGTTCGCATAGTTGCAGATGTATCACACATGCAAGCGCTGAATTACTTCAACATTACAGTTTTTGCCGTACATATAGGTCTCTCTCAATCACAGATGGTCGCATCATAAATGTACTTAAACGTCATATACATCTGTATGGCACTTACTGAAAGGGAACATAACGGTGCGGACACATGTATACAGCTAAGTGTTCTATGACATTTATTTTTGAAAGGAAACATAACGATACGAACACCTGTATACAGCTAAGTGTTCTATGACACTTATTACAGAAAGTGAACATAACGATACGAACACCTGTATACACATAAGTGTTATATGACACTTATTACAGAAAGTGAACATAACGATACGGACACCTGTATACACATAAGTCTTATATGACACTTATTACAGAAAGTGAACATAACGATACGGACACCTGTATACACATAAGTCTTATATGACACTTATTACAGAAAGTGAACATAACGATGCGGACACCTGTATACACATAATTTTTATACGACACTTATTACAGAAAGTGAACATAACGATACGGACACCTGTATACACATAATTTTTATACGACACTTATTACAGAAAGTGAACATAACGGTACGAACACCTGTATACACCTTAGTGTACTAAGACACTTAATACAGAAAGTGAACATAACGGTACGGTTATATTTATACACCTTAGTGTTAAATGACACTTATTACAGAAAGTGAACATAACGATACGGACACCTGTATACACCTAAGTGTTATATGACACTTATTACAGAAAGTGAACATAACGATACGAACACCTGTATACATCTAAGTGTTATATGACACTTATTACAGAAAGTGAACATAACGGTACGAACACCTGTATACACCTAAGGGTAATATGACACTTATTACAGAAAGTGAACATAACGGTACGAACACCTGTATACACCTAAGTGTTATATGACACTTATTGCTGAAAGTGAACATACCGATAGGGACACATGTATACACATAAGTGTTCTATGACACCTATTGCTGAAAGCGAACATAACGGTTTGAACACCTGTATACAACTAAGTGTTATTACATACATGTAGTAAACGAATGGAAATACTTGCATCAAACACAACTGATACTATAAATAATCAACTTTATGATATAATCAGTAGAAAAATGATGAACGTCTAAAGCTTGAATACAGAACCATCAAAAATGGCCAAAAAAGGCATCATTCGTCAAAAAGGTAAAACACAATAATATGAATCAGATCAATTAGGAAACAGTTAGTTAAAATCCCAATTTTACTGTTTTATTGAAATTCCTCATAATTATATTTATTATAAATTGTGTATGACAATAACCTAGTATAAATTGTGTATGACAATAACCTAGTATAAATTGTGTATGACAATAACCTAGTATAAATTGTGTATGACAATAACCTAGTATAAATTTCTAAAAGAACAAAACCTGATTTTAATAAATTGTTAAAACATGGCAACATCACACTTAAAAGACTTCAAAAAATATAACAATTGATAATTTTCAGATATTAATATAAATAATTTATACATGTATATTTAATTTTTTTTTAAACGCAGAATCTCTATAAAGTTAACTAACAGTGTCAGCGACCAATGTAGGTTTATTACCCCCATAAAACTGACACGCGCTAAACAAACACCGGATTAAACAACCCCTGGTATCAATATGTAACGCGTGGCTACAGATTGTTGTTTCATCATCATATATCATCGATTTTAATCTCTTTATTTTGTATTTATTTGCCATATAAGCATTGTATTATGCTTCATGCAAAACAAATTTCCGTTATATATATTTATATTACAATTAATCTGGTACTGAAAAAAAACCTTAAAAACTGAAACAGTATTTCATCTTGCTAGTATAAGATAATTTCTTTATTTTTAAGATTTATGCTATTTGCGCATTATCACAAGTTACATGTATTTATAAACATGAACGGGTTGATATGATATTTTAAGTGTGCGTAAGTGAACTATTTACAAATTTCGAAATCTTAGCTCAGTCACTTAGGGTTATTTGCGGAAATGTTGATGCAATGTAATTCATGTGATGCTAAATATGAGTGTTATTACGTTAAATGTCTCTTATAATTCAATTAAATATTTTGTATAATAATGGAAGGACAGATGATCATATGTATACGTATCATAATTTGATGATAAAGTTTATTAGCATAGAACAGCATGTTTATAGTCAAACACAAATTATGCACATGCATATAAACATAACAAGAGGGAAATGGAAATAAATTAATATAGAAATAATTAAAATCGACAGAATACTTTTGCACTACACTGTAAACACCGTTATTCATCTCTGTAATTTGTCATAAGCATTCTATTATGCTTTATGCAAAATAAACTTTCGTATTCGTGTTCGTTTTTATAACGCCTGTCTGCACTTAAACCTGTCAACATCAAACACCAATATACGTAATCGATAATCGTCAAGGGAAGTAAAGCGAGACAAAAGACACACTGTAGCATTAGCGTCCCTTGATTATTGATTTTTCAACCGATACCCGCTTGAGGAGAATTCTTCAGGATGATACGATTTTTTCACCAAGAAGGGAAGTAACTCATAACAAGCATTTTCCTATTCTGACGCATTTTTAAATAGAGTTTCTCCCCTTTTTGAAAATTGAAATCGAAACAAGAAGTAAATAGGAAATTCCCGAGCTGATGTGAGAATGTTTGTCCATTTAGAAGAAAAGATACGTTTGAAAACATTTTAAAAACCTTCAACGTAACAAGCAAGGTACAATATTTACATATACTTTATTTGATAAAATCTACTGCAATCAATGCTCTCAAAATCTATTCCATATTCCTCAAATTTAGTCCAAAAAGGAGATGTTTTGAATGATAATTATGAGGAAATAAATTAGGCAAAACCAAATTATTAATGAGGTTCTGGAAACTCGCGGAAATAAATTAGGGTTCGGAAGGTAGGAAAAGCTTTTATTTTTTAAAATTATTTCATTGGTCTTAGTAATGGAAAGTCAACAATCCGGAGTAACATCCAGCAAATTGGCAGTAAAATATAGGACCAAAAATTAGAGTCGGTCGGGTTACTCGAATTTAAGTATGCCGACTTTGGTGACGTATGTAAGCTGTTATGGTAATGTTTCTGTTTCAATTGCTTTACCGTCTCCTCGATAGCCTAGTGGTTTAGCGTTCGCTGCGAGTGTGGGGAGTTCTCGGGTTCGATCCCTGGCCGCGTCATACCAAAGACGAAATAAAATTGGTACCAGAACTTCCCCTTGCTAGACGCTCAGCATAAAAGGGAAACTGGCTTCTCTTCTCTCATACCCTGGTGGCGATGGATAATATCAGGAATGAGGTGTCGAGAGTGATTAATATAAGTTACAAAACTTGTTTCATCATGTACTTTGCTTATTACACAAACTACATTCAAACTTTTAGTTTTAAATTTTCACTGATGATTAACAAATATGTTCTGTGCAGGTATACGGAATTTCAAGAAAATGTGTCATGAAATTATTTTTTTGTTTACATTATTAATACACATGGTATGCAAAAGCGGTGGTACAGTGACGTCATCCCGTTTTCTCCATATAAAAGTATCGCCCATTGTATTCAATATGCATACGATGACATTGAACTCTTTTTTGGTACACATTTCGCATCAGTCACTGATAATTCGTCGTCCTGTCTAAATACTGATTTTATACCAGACTAAATAAAGTATATAAGCAGTATCTTGTGAATACTTTTATGTGTCTCTGAGTTTCTCTAGAAACCTTTATACAGACTTAAAGTATAATTACTTGGTCTCAAAAACTGAGTAAAATGCATATCCATTCACAAACAAAAAGATACGCACATAATTGATAGAAGCCATTCATCTCTTGAATCCCCCGTGTACTGCGTCAATTGTGGTCATTTTGGAGTTTTTGGCCGTGTCTTTTAGCTCAGTCAGAATAATCATCCATATTTTTGTA
Organism: Spisula solida; assembly: GCA_947247005.1. Taxonomy (NCBI): domain Eukaryota; kingdom Metazoa; phylum Mollusca; class Bivalvia; order Venerida; family Mactridae; genus Spisula; species Spisula solida. Next base: position 18,514,974 of record OX365961.1, read on the forward strand.
TTATTGTCATCACGTAAATCTTGATTCAGATTGATTTTGTGCTGGCTTTCTGGATGGATGGATGTTACAAAGTTTATATGCTCTAGTTTTGCTGAACCATTAATCAGTTCTCAATGAAACTTCACACGAATATTTTGCACCAAGTCTAGTTGTGCGTATTGTCAAGAATTTGAGATCGGATGATTTTTGCCGGAGTGATGACCCTTTGTGCGAGACATACGCCTTTGTGCCTATCATTCTTTTTGATTTGTGATGGTGGCAGTGAGAAAATTACACCTTTTCTTAAAAGTGTTTGCAATTATTTTGTAATTAGTAAAAATGTGACATTAGAAAGGTTTCACAAGTAATCAATTCTGGACGTTATAAAAGAGCTAATGAATACATTTTATTATTATCTCCGTACGTGTAACATTCATTAAGGGTTTGCAACGACTCTGTAGTTTGTGAAAATGCGACGTTAGAAACGTTTCACAAGTAATCAATTCTGGACGTTATGTGGATTATGAATAAATTTTATTATTATCCTCAGTACGTGTAACATGGATTCTTTTGTCGATTTTACCTAACTAAGATGAATATAGATTCTTTATTTACTGTACAAATTTCTGATTTGTAATATAGATTAATTCATTTCAAAAACGTTTTTGGACACATTTATTTCCTGGAGACACTGCCTGGAACATGGTGTTATGGTCAAGACTCAGCTTCTAACCCACCACATTCGCACCATTTGGTACCTTAAGAACACGAATTCAAAGCAGGCCCTTCCTAGGGGATAGAAGGCGCTGTATCTCTGCGCCTTAAATCCAGATTTGGCTTCCCACAGAGCCTTAAATCCTAGTATGGTAGCTTTGAAGCACTATGGGTGCTAATATTTCGGACCACTTTTGTGTTATTGGAGAGATTATGTATTTTTATAATGTAAAAAGGTTTTAAACCAGCCTTTAAATTATGGAAAACCTTGCAGTTTTCTCTTCTATAACATTTCAGTCATTCTTGTCGACTTCCTTCGAGCACAAATCCCAGTATTGTCATAGCGCCTTAAAATGTCAGGAAAAGGGCCTGCAAAGTATAATACAGTGGAACCCCTCTAATCCGGACACCTCTAATCTGGAAACCCCTCTAATCCAGACAAATCAGTTGGTCCCAAATTTGTCCTTCATGTTTTAATGTAATTTTACCCCTCCAATCCGGAACCGCTCTACTCCGGAAACCGGACAAATTTTCAGGAACCATTTATAGATTTGCTCTAAATTTCACCCCTCCAATCCGGACAGTCAATGTAGACAATTTTCGTGTTGATGTTTTGACAGGTGTCAGTGAAAATCTTGTATATTCCCAAGATATTGGGGACAATAAAAGGTGTGAAAATTGACAATAGGCTTTATAACTCCAACCAACTAGGATGCCAACAGACTTAGTCACATAATTTAATTAATCCAATTGTACAAAACTATGCAGAATTTGTCATAATTGTCCTATAATTATATTGTCTTTAAAACTTTAACTATACAGAGTTATGCAGCTTGCTGTTTCGTATTATTTGATGTAGGTAGATGAGTAAAATAATAAAGTTTAATGATATTTTTGACTTGATTAATTCATATTTAATTTCTGAAACACATTTGTGAGTAAAATGTATTCAAAACTTGAAATTGGACCCATATTACTAGAATCTCTCTAAATAAAATGAAACTTTTTGTCTAATACAAATTAATTTTGTTGAATAAATATATTAGAACAATCTGAAGCATCTAGTTAGTGTCTGTTGTCAATAAGTTTGTGTGTTGTATGCAATACATGAACACAATGTAATCCCTTCCAAGTACGGGGGTTATCAAATAAAAGAGTTTTAATGTATAAAAATAGAAACCCCTCTAATCCAGAAACCACTCTTATCCGGACTTTTTGTCTGGTCCGGACAGGTCTGGATTAGAGGGGTTCCACTGTACACCAGAATAGTAAAAACCGAAGTCTAACAATCCAGCCTCCTTAGACTTTGGAATCTTAAGGATGAAGCAGCATTGATTACACTCGATCAATGTTTACATCATCATTTGTTTCAGTCTTCAATTATGACTCTACAAAACTGTTAATTAAGATTAACTAAATTGCAAATATAATGTAACGTGTCGGACGGACATACACCAACAAATCCCGTCAGAGAAAAGCTAGCTCACCACTAAGGGTGATTTGTTGGCCTTATATATGCCATTATACTCTAATGACAACCTACATGGTTTACTTTGTGCATAATTATCCAATTACCTCCCTTTATGCACCGAACAACCGTTACATTACTTCCCCCTCCGAGAAATCTCGTCCCGAGATTTGGCCTGGGAATCACGTGGGCAAGGCAACTCCGGTCTGGCAGTTGACTTCATCCCACCGCTGCCACCATTTGTAACGTGTCGGACGGACATACACCAACAAATCCCGTCAGAGAAAAGCTAGCTCACCACTAAGGGTGATTTGTTGGCCTTATATATGCCATTGTACTCTAATGACAACCTACATGGTTTACTTTGTGCATAATTATCCAATTATCTCCCTTTATGCACCCAACAACCGTTACAATAAAAAAACAATGAGTGTATTTGCTATTCAACACATTAATATATACCAAACTCGATTATATACTAGTAGCTTGTTAGCATGAACATGTCGGATGTGCAACACTGTTCAAATATAAGTGGTGCACCTCCCGAAGTATGTTCCAATATCTGTCTTACCAACACAGTTAATATTATAACCGTATGGGGACAATCTTTTAAGACCTTTCCGAAAGCAAAGATAATCGATCACACTGTTGCATTTTTTCAACATCTTCAAGTTTTCCACGTTTTCTCTTTCTTGTACACATTTGATTATTTGTATTATTATAAATTGTTTTTTCATTCTATGTTATGTTAATGAAATGCAGGTTATGTAATATAGTTTGTAAATTTGACCTCACTTCCACTGTATCAATCGTATAAGTATACATGTATTATCCACAAACGAACAATGAAAATGTTCAGAGGCAAATCCTAAGAACCTCGGCACCGATACTTAACTAATTGTACCGTATGCTTGTGCTCACTGCTATTTATTTTTTTGTCCGTTCCATTTTGTGCATTGCATGGTCGGCTGTTTCTGTTGAGTGCTGCCTATCCTGTCTGTTTTATTCCCCCGCCATGAAATGACGGAAGGACTTATAGTAAACACCCTGTCCGTGTGTGCGTGTGTTCGAAAATTGTGAAACTGTGTCCGCTCTGTAACTTTGTCATTTCTTATTGGATGTTTATAATATTTGGTAAAAATGTTCACCACATCAGGACGATGTGTCTTGCGTAAGACACATGTCCCTAGCTCAAAGGTTAATGTCACACTTAGAGGTTAAATGTTAAAAGGCTCAAACAGGCATGTGATTCATGTCCTCTCTGTAACTGTGTCATTTCTTGCTGAATATTTATATTACCTAGTACAAAAGTTCACCACATCAAGAAAATGTGTCATGCACAAGACCCATTTCCCTAGCACAAAGGCCAAGGTCGCGCTTAGTGATCAAAGGTTACAAGGCTCAAATAGGCATGTTCGTGTCCGCTCTGTAACTATTTAATTTCATATAGGATATTGATATAATTTGGCACAAATGTTGATCACATTAAGACGATGTGACATGCGGGAGACACGGGTTCCTAACTCAGAGGTCAATGTCACCCTTAGTGGTCAAATGTTAAAAGCTTCAATCAGTCATTGAAATCGTGCTCACTCTGTAACTATGTCAAAGTTAATTGTATATTTCAACAATTCTGTACAAATATTCACCGCATCAAGACAATGGGTCATGCACAAAACTCAGGTACATAGCTCATAGGTCAATGTCATACCTAGAGATTAAAAATTAAAAGGCACATGTATACGCATGTTGTCTGATTTGTTACTTTGTTATTAAATGACTTGGTAACATTCACATGCACACCCTGAGATCCCTAGCTCAAATGCCAAGGTTACACTAACAGACCCAGCTCTTGTCTTCTGGTCAATGTCACATTTAAGAAATTGCAAACTTTATTTCAAATTATTCCATTTGCATATTTTTATACTTAGTAGGGAAATCCGTGTCCTAGTTCCATTATCGTTTTACTATATGAGTCCAGACTGCAAGAATTGGACCTTCATACACAATCTCTATGAGGATGAAGGTTTATATTGCTACACATATAAAAGTTCGTTTTGGCTTCTCAAATGATTCTCAAGGAACTCATGGAAACACATTTAGACTATAGGCACCAAGAAATATTCGTTGCCATTCATTTTCACACAGAGAAATAAACATTTGGAATAGTCAAGTTAGGCAGTTTGTTGGACAACAGTTATTGTTATTCTACTTCGATTCTATGAGCGTATGATAAGCATTGAAGTAGTTAAAATGTTCGCATCGTTGCAGATGTTTCACACATGCAAGCGCTGACTTACTTCAACTGTTTTTGCCGTACTTATAGGTCTCTCTCAATCACAGATGGTCGCATCATGATGTACTTAAAAGTTACATATGACACTTATTACTGAACGGGATCATAACGATACGGACACATGTATACATAGGGGTGGGCCGATACATCGAAATATCGATGCATTGCGATTCCGAGTGGATCGATAGTAAAATTCACGGTCCATTAACTATCACCGATAGTTAGCTCAAATATCGATAGTTGCGATAGTTTCCTTTTCATAAATATAGTTCATTATTAATTTAAATCAACTGCCGTCCTCGTTAAAAAACAAATTTTAAATAATCCCATGCATCAATACTGCAAACAATGCAGTATTTAGTTAAATTGTATTAATCTAGTTCTATCCTATTCATTTTAAATCATTTCAACAAATAGTAGATTAGTATGTGTTACAACAAAGTGATATCTTAAACAGTGCCAATTTGCATTTACAAGTTAATCTCTGGTTTTTGAAATCTTGACAATAACTATTGCAATAGTATCGCAATAGTACTTTCAGCAATAGCAATAGTATTGCAATAGTAAAAATTGGACTCGATAGTCACCCCTATGTATACACCTAAGTGTTATATGACACTTATTACAGAAAGTGAATATAACGATACGAACACCTGTATACACCTAAGTGCTCTATACACTTATTTCTGAAAGATAGCATAACGATGCGGACACCTGTATACAGCTAAGTGTTATATGACACTTATTACAGAAAGTGAACATAACGATACGAACACCTGTAAACACCTAAGTGTTATATGACACTTATTACTGGAAGTGAACATAACGATGCGGACACCTGTATACAGCTAAGTGTTATATGACACTTATTACTGAAAGTGAACATAACGATACGAACACCAATACACCTAAGTGATATATACACTTATTTCTGAAAGATAGCATAACGATGCGGACACCTGTGTACAGCTAAGTGCTCTATGACACTTATTACTGAAAGTGAACATAACGATACGAACACCTGTATACAACCAAGTGTTATATGACACTTTTTGCAGAAAATGAACGTAACGATACGAACACCTGTATACACCTAAGTGTTATATGACACTTATTACAAAAAATGAACGTAACGATACTGACACCTGTATACACCTAAGTGTTATATGACACTTAGTACAGAAAGCGAACCTAACGATTCGGCCACCTGTATACACCTAGAACTAAGTGTTAAATGACACTTATTACAAAAAACGGACGTAACGATACGGACACATGTATACACCTAAGTCTTATATGACACTTATTACAGAAAGTAAACGTAACGATACGAATAATCTGTTCCAATATATGTCTTGCCAATGCAGTTAATTTTATAAACGTATTGTGACTACTAGTATCCTTATCAAAGATAGATACATAGGTGAAAATGTCCGATTAATATCAGAAATTATCGATAATGCATACAAAACAAATGAACCCGGTTTAATTTTCTTCTCTGATTTTCAAAAAGCATTTGATAGCTTAGACCATAATTTTATCTGGAAGACACTAAAAAGCTTTAACTTCAGTGATTCAATTATAAAATGGATACAGGTCCTATACAACGAAGCGAGCGCGAGTGTTACTAACAATGGCTACATGTCACGATTCTTTAACATAGAGAAAGGCGTTCGTCAGGGATGTCCATTGTCTCCCTACCTTTTTATTATCTGTATCGAAATTATGTCTATAATGATAAATAACAACAATGCTATCAAAGGAATTAAGATGAACGGAATCGAAATAAAACAATCTCTTTTTGCGGACGATGCAAGTTTTCCACTTGATGGATCGAAATACTCTTTTGAAAGCCTAATCAAAACATTAGAAGCATTTGCCAAAAGATCAGGATTGCAATTGAACACGCATAAATGTAACGTACTGCGTATAGGGTCATTAAGACACCGAGACACAATATTTTGTAAAAAAAAACAATTCAACTGGACATCAAACTCAGCAACTGCCTTAGGAATAACGTTCAACAATAACAAACAATGTATGCTCGATAACAATATAAAACCTAAGATAGATGCTTTCAACCAATGTTTAAGATCCTGGAGTAAACGAAATATGACAATGATAGGTAAAATAACAGTTCTAAAAACGTTTGCAATCCCAAAACTAATATACCCACTGACTGTTCTAGAAAGTCCTTCAAATGAGATCCTAAAAGAAATTGAAACTACGATGTTCAGTTTTTTATGGAATTCAAAACCAGACAAAATTCAACGAAAACAAATTATTCAGGACTATAAAGATGGTGGATTGAAGATGATTGATATTTGGTCACTAAACAAGGCACTTAAAGCAAGTTGGGTGAAGCGTTTACTTAAGCGTGATTCAAAACTGAGCGAAATGTATAAGTCAGACCTTAAAAAATATGGAGAAGAATTAATATTTAGATGTAACATCGATCCAAACGATACGAAATGCTTAAATATAAAATCACAGTTCCTTAAACAAGTACTTAGTGGTTGGTTTAGCATGACCTACAACACAGATTCTTCACAGCTATCGAAAGAAATACTTTGGATGAACTCAAAATTTAAAAAACCCAACAAGGAACTCCTTTTTTACAAAAAATGGTATGATAAAGGTGTCTTATTTTTAGAACATATCACAGACTACAGAACGAAAAGACTATACACATTTGATCAAATGAAATGGCTATATGATTTACCAGAGACAGACTATCTAAACTACCAATCTTTAATAAGATGTATACCAGAAGAAATAAAAACAAAACTAAAACAAGAACCAATATCATACGCACAACCTACATACCATATTTCAATCATAGACACAGACCAAAAAGTTAGTCAAATCGTTTACAAAACTCTAATTAACAAAAATAAGCCAACCACCTTAAATAAAGCATTGACAAAATGGGAGAACACTTTTAACAGTATAGAACTCAAATGGACTCGTATATTTCAGTGTTCATTTAGATTAACAATTGACACAAAACTAAGAGCTTTTCAATATAAATATATTATGAGAATACTCCCAGATAATTCATTTCTTCATAAGTATTGTTTGATTCCATCAAGCCTTTGTGATTTTTGCTCAATGTTTAGTGACTCGATTTCACACATGTTCTGGGAATGCCATATTATTCAAGGATTTTGGAGAGACGTCGGATTGTTTTTAAACCAAAAATTTAATACAAATATCAAATTAAGCTTTGAGATTATCTCCTTTTGTAACTACTACTCGAAAAGTAAAAAAATAAACACAACTATAAATTTCCTTTTACTTCTGGCAAAATACTTTATATTCAAATGCAAGAATATCAATGAAATACCAAGCATTTTATATTTTCGAAATGTAATATTAGAGAGAAAAAGATTGGAAGAAATAATAGCATTTGCGAAAAATAAAGTTGACAAGCACATTGAAAAATGGAACTTTTTGTAATGGATTTTTTTCTCTCTATTTCGTTTTTTTTGTAAGTATTTTTTTCCCCCACTTTCGTCTGGATCTTTTCTCTATTATTTTTTTCCAAAATTATTCCTTATTCAATACGGTTACTATATATGCACTCATGTATTTATGTTGATAGATCTACATATCTATATATCTCAATCCGTAATGTTTTATTGGATATGTGTGTGCATATGTTGTAACTATATCGGGAATAAAAGTTAAATCACAAAAATCCTTCTATCATTCTTTTTAAGACCTTTCCGAAAACAACGTTAATCGATCACACTGTTACAATATTTAAATATCTTCAAGTTTTCCATGTTTTCTCTTTTTTTCTTAATTATTTGATTATTTGTATGTGTTACAAATTGTTTTTTAATCAATTTTATGTCAATATAATGTATGTTATGTTATAAATTATGGAAATGGAGTCCCCATTTCTAAATCGAAACCGAAATAAGAAGTTAATACGATTTTTTCACCAAGAAGGGAAGTAACTCATAACAAGCATTTTCCTATTCTGACGCATTTTTAAATAGAGTTTCTCCCCTTTTTGAAAATTGAAATCGAAACAAGAAGTAAATAGGAAATTCCCGAGCTGACATTCAGAATGTTCGTCCATTTAGAAGAAAAGATTCGTTTGAAAACATTTTAAAAACATTGAACGGAACAAGCAAGGTAGAATATTTACATTTATTTAATTTACTGCAATCAATGCTCACAAAATCTATTCCATATTCCTCAAATGTAGTCCAAAAAGGAGATGTTTTGAATGATAATTATGAGGAAATAAATTAGGCAAAACCAAATTATTATTGTGGTTCTGGAAACTCGCTGAAATAAATTAGGTTCGGAAGGTAGGAAAAGCTTTTATTTAATGCTAACTGATGAGATATGGAGTTTTATCAGTGAAATAAAACCTATATCAGTCACTGGTTATCACCTACAATGTGACTGATATAAGCTCCGCCCCCTCACAGGGACTACTTTAATTTACCAAAAGCTCAACACTAAAATGTCTGTAACTTTTTTATTACTGAACGGAAACATGTCATGTGGGGGTTTTTATTCTTAGTTAGACCATTTCCTACAAGTTGGTGTATGATTTAATGCAACATTCTCAAAAAAGTCGTTTTCACCTATTCATCATAATCCAAGATGGCGGATTTTGAAGTGAAAAATATGAATGGAATAACATATTCATACGTAGCCTAACCACAGTGGTAATTTGGCATAAAAAGTACCAGTTTTGACACCATAAAAGCATTAAATAAATAGAATATTTGTTTATTTTGATTGAATATGGTTAATATCTCATCTTGTAGTGATAAAATTTTAATATTTTCACTCGCGCTACGCGCTCTTGAAAATATTGAATTTTATCACTACACGATGAGATATAAACTATATTCAATCAAAACAAACAAATATCCTCTATTTATTTTTTAAAATTATTTCATTGGTCTTAGTAATGGAAAGTCAACAATCCGGAGTAACATCCAGCAAATTGGCAGTAAAATATAGGACCAAAAATTAGAGTCGGTCGGGTTACTCGAATTTAAGTATGCCGACTTTGGTGACGTATGTAAGCTGTTATGGTAATGTTTCTGTTTCAATTGCTTTACCGCCTCATCGATAGCCTAGTGGTTGGGCGTTCGCTTCGAGTGTGGGAGGTCTCGGGTTCGGATCCCTGGCCGCGTCATACCGAAGACGAAATAAAATTGGTACCAGAACTTCCCTTGCTAGACGCTCAGCATAAAAGGGAAACTGGCTTCTCTTCTCTCATACCCTGGTGGCGATGGATAATATCAGGAATGAGGTGTCGAGAGTGATTAATATAAGTTGCAAAACTTGTTTCATCGTGATCCCTGGCCGCGTCATACCGAAGACGAAATAAAATTGGTACCAGAACTTCCCTTGCTAGACGCTCAGCATAAAAGGGAAACTGGCTTCTCTTCTCTCATACCCTGGTGGCGATGGATAATATCAGGAATGAGGTGTCGAGAGTGATTAATATAAGTTGCAAAACTTGTTTCATCGTGAACTTTGCTTATTACACAAACTACATTCAAACTTTTAGTTTTAAATTTTCACTGATTATTAACAAATATTTTCTGTGCTGGTATGGGTTGTGGCGCGGTATCAGAAATGGCGCACCTGAGATTATTGGTCTTTTCTTGAGTTTAAGACCCAAAATGACATGCATTTCCAGTATATTTTTGGAAGGATGTATGGTTTTGGTCTGTAATGCAAATAAACAATGTTCAAAGTAAAATTTGGTGCTTTTAGAATTCGAAAGGTATGCTGTACCCATATTTGTTGTTATTTTCTTATGTCACTTTATTCCTCAAATATCTTAATCCCACAATTTTGTAAAATGAAATTTTAACTTCAAATTTTTTTTGTAAAGAGCACTGGCATCCATGTTAACACCATGTAACATGATTAAAATGTCCTACACACCGTCAAACACAGGAAATTGTGTCCAGAAGGATGTAACTTTCTTATTAAGAAAAACTGAAAAAACTAGTCAAAATCTGAAATAATATGTTTTGAAAATTTTGTTAATATTAACTGTCATTGATATTTTCGGCATTCCCAAGTCAAGTTGGTGACAGATCAGACTATGCCGATGCCATGAATGATTCTTACATGACAGTAATAGATGATTTAACACTTGTTTGGACATCTTCCAAGTTGTCTTGGTGACTCAAAAAGTATAATGGCAATTAGTAACCAGTGCAATTCTGTCTCGATACTAATTATTGATTTATTGTGTTTTTACTTTTTATTCAGTTTTCAGATACATATAGATACATCAAAAAAACAGTACAATGCACACAACAACAACAACAATTAACACAAGATAAGTTATATTTGTTTGATTGAATTGTCATGTGGTTATTAGTATGTGTACTGAATTGTTTCTTAAAGAGGGTATTATTGATTTATTATCTAAGAAGTATACAAACTAAGCTAACTATTATATAAAAATGGACTATATAGCCATAAAATAAAATTGGAAACAACTACATCATGAATCCTTTTATTTTTTACTGGGGGAACCCCAGTATTTGTATTACATACAACTCAGAAATCACTACGATTTTAACGATGTAATTTCTCCACAACCTATCCATCCGAGCAAGAAACTAGTTCCATCAAACCTCAACGAATATCGTCACTTTCAACTATTTTAAAGAAAATTTGTTTATAACAATTGAATTAATTTTCATTTGTTTGTATTGTGTGAACTTTTTGAGAGTTTTTGTCGATGAGTTTATGTATTTGTGCGAATAAATTCCTACGCGCTGTAAAATGACTAATGATTTTTGAGGGGCGATAAAAAATGTCACTGTTGAAGGTAACCCTTTGAGCAGACGAACTTTACACAATTCATGGTTTTAATATCATATTACAATTTAGCTAGAAACACCTAACCTAACGTATATTTATTTTTCACTATTTACAATATTTTGCATTTGTTGATAGTATTGATCCACGTTTCATCTATTAACTTACCAGATATCTTCAGCTAAATATTTTGAGTCTACCGTTAGAACAACCCTTTTCCCAGCGTTGTTACATAAATAGTTCCCGCCTAAAGCCGAGACCATATCAGTTATTTGTGTTTCGTCCCTATCTTTCTCGTTCGCACTAATCGTACTCTATCCAGTTCGTATGCAGGGAGAGTTATGGAACAAGGACTTTAGTTTTTAGTTGTTAGGTTTTTTTTCATTTTCTTGAGCCCATGTTAATAGTATTGATCGACGTTTGATCGATTAAAATACCACATATCACCAGCAAAATAGCTTGTGTCTGTCGTTAGGACAACTCTTGTCCGAGCGCTGAGCTGTGAATACAAATGTACAATTTTCCCGCCGATTGTCGAGACCTTATCGCGTATTTGTGTTTCGATCCCTATTTATTAGTTTTCGCTAATCATATCCAGTCCTGCCGTTTTATAATTTATGTATGCAAGTGAAGAGATGTGGAATTATTTCTTTGTGTAGTTTTCGACGATGGATTGTTTTTTCAATTTCCTGCGCCCACTCGTTCACTATGAAACGTTTTAACAAAACTAAATGCTTTTATTCCTATTCATTACGCGAGTCTGACCTGCAATATGGTAAGTCTTGATGTCCGCGGGCAAATTCGATGTTTGATAATTCATTTAACGAGCATCTTATGAAGTAATGTGAGTAATAAACGGATTTTTAACACGGTGAATAGAACACGCACTGTGACATATTACTTAGAACTATTACTTAGAACTATCTATTGCCTTCATGAGCTCTAGTATTGTGATGGATCCGTTGTGATGTGATTTAAATGAGTCAGAACTTTGCTATTGCGTCTCAGAAACATTGTCACAATATCCATATATTTTATGAAATCCATTACCATTGAAGGTGAAACCCTGCCAAGATGATTGCAATTTCCCCCAGTCACAGTACTTCAGTACTTTGATTTACTACTAGGGACCTACAGGATAGGTGCGCCATTTCATATCACGCGGACTTGACATAATAAGCTGAGCGTGTCTTTCATTGTAATGGTCATACAACATGAATTGATGGAATTGACTATTGATATTTATTGTCAACATGTTCCCATTGAATTGCCCTATCATTGCTCAATCACTTTAATTATGAACGTTTTATATTTATAACAAAATAATGACGTAAACTGTTAAGTGCGCCATTTCCAATACCACGGGGATATACGGAATTTCAAGAAAATGTGTCATGAAATTATTTTTTTGTTTACATTATTAATACACATGGTATGCAAAAGCGGTGGTACAGTGACGTCATCCCGTTTTCTCCATATAAAAGTATCGCCCATTGTATTCAATATGCATACGATGACATTGAACTCTTTTTTGGTACACATTTCGCATAAGTCACAGTCAAATGTGTCATAAAAAGCTGTATACCCAACACAACCATCCCTCATCGTGAGAAAACCCTAACCATACTGTAAGCCTTTAACTACGAGAAGAATGAAATCCTGTGGTGCATTTGCACAGTAAGATAAGGTGGATGTACAACCCGATGATGGCCCAAACACCATTTACTCTTCCTCGTCACTCATACACACGTGTTCTAGATATATTGATTTATATCTGTTAGTGCAGTTTAGGGTATCAAACCATATTTCGACGTCATATTTACCGTTATGACACTTAAAAGATATATGTAAATGCCGACGTAAAAGTATGAGCATTAATTGAACGTTTGAGAATGATAAGTATATTAAAACTACATTGAACGAAACACGTCGCGTTTTATGGGGTTACATGGGGTGGGTCAATCACGGATACTACGCATTTTTTACATAACCGTATACTTCTCACGCACAATGCCTATAATATTGAATAGATAAAAGTATCTACAAACACTTATGATCATGTAACTCCACTAAGAAAATCATTAGCAAAAATACAATATACTGGGACAATTCTCGTATATATTACCTCTTTAGTTTAAATAACACATTTAAGGTATGTAGGTATTACATCAAAGATCATACAAAAACATCTATCGTATTCTTTGCATATTCATTTTCTTGTCCCTTTGAACCAATAAAACAATTCACCAGAATAACATTGAGATGACAGTCTGATATCAATCGATTTATGTGTGAATATTTGAGTTGACCTGTTTATATTTACAGAATGTCGAGTGTTCCAATGAACAACGAGGTGTTATCATTGAGGCTTTCAGAAGTACTCGATGATATCGGGATTAACCATGAAATGGTCATGAAGAGACGAACGAGCACCTTGTTCAGAGAATCCCCGCATAATCTATTTTTGTTAGCTCAAAATGAGACCGGTAAATTTTTTTACTTTGGAAGTCAGTCTGAGGGTAGTACGTCTGTAGGAATAAATTCCGATGACGATGTACTGATCTGTCGTACATCACATCATGTAATACATGACTGGGTAGATTGGAAACATGGTGTAACGAATCTGTTAATGGTACAAGAGGAGAATACAGCAGCTGGGTACTGCCTCCTACAACTATTGAGAGGTGATGAACCTCTTCCTGCTACATGGGTTCCACCATGTGGTGCTTATTATAAAGATGCCAGGGGAAGGATATTGCTGATACAGTATTTCGTAGTGCTTATGAACGTGTTGGTTATGTTCAACACGGTCCTGCTGTAATGCCACCAGATAGACGAGGTGTTCAAGAGGCGGATATTGTTATTGCATTTCATTGTGAAAGTTGGCCACTAGAAGGAAGACGATGGTTGAATAGAAGAAGTGTGAGTGGGTGGCCAACTGCTCAATTAAAGCTGGACTCTGAGAATTCCGGATGTTTTGTAGTACCAGTATGGAGCAAAACTAGTGGGGGATTGGAAGATCTTGAATGGAGAATTTCTACATCTTTAGCCGAGAGATATCTAGTATTCAGTTTCAATATGATTCACATGAAATGCTATGTTCTAATGAAAATGTTGTTGAAATCATATAATGCATTTAAAGATGTGATATCAAGTTACATGTGTAAAACCGCATTGTTGCACTGTATTGAAAATACTAATGCTGAGTACTGGCAAGATCATAACCTGTTATGTTGTCTTAATAAGATTTTACAAGAACTTTACAATTTTATTGATTCCAAAAACTGTCCCCACTTTATCATTCCTGAAAACAATCTGATGGCGGGGAGAATCACGGATGAACAACGTCACGATTTGTTAGAAGTTATTCAACGCATCATCAGTAGTAATGGTACAGCGTTGTTCGATATTCAGCTAGACAACGTGGGTGAAAGACTTCACATGAAAATGAATAGAATTCTGGTATTTCCACGTCACATACACTCACCTGTAGCAATACGTCAGCATCTCGCTGGTGAGTTCTGTTATCATGCATCACACAGTATCTCTGCCTGTTATGCTACAATTATCGAAAAGCTTCATAACAACCCTGTTCAAGACGTAATACAAACACTTCAAGTCTTTCATGCAAGATTGAATCAACAGAATCCACTTGCCAGCAATATAGAACAAGCAGCAATCAGTAACATTCTGCCTTTATTATCTTCCACAATAGGTTCGGTGATCGCATCTTATAATACAGCAATGAACATACCATTGTCACAGCATGATTGGGACTGGTTAAAGTTTGGACATA
The DNA here is from genome assembly GCA_947247005.1 of Spisula solida. Classification (NCBI taxonomy): domain Eukaryota; kingdom Metazoa; phylum Mollusca; class Bivalvia; order Venerida; family Mactridae; genus Spisula; species Spisula solida. The sequence goes on from OX365961.1 coordinate 18,530,049, forward strand.
ACTCTGATGTATCTTCTAGTTCGTTGAAGCTAGCAACCGTTTATTACAGTATGGGTGATATGAATGTAACAGAGGCTATATTACGTCACGTTGAGCAGCGATACGACAGAAATGTTGTGATGCCTGTTTGTGCATGTCATCTTGATGTCATGTTGAACATTAAACAAGGATTCTGTGTTGCTGCAGATCAAATACATGTCACTGATTTCAGATATATAGTGGCGTATTGTGTGAAGTTTATGCCTCATGAAGTATATATTGTTCCCCCGGAGTTAAGACAAGAATACTTCCGGTCAACACAAGAAGATATGCAGGGGAGGCATGTAGACGACGATCAATGGATGGACCTTGCTGTGGTAGATTCACTTCCATACTTGTATTTCCTTCAAAGCAAAACATATGGACGTCTTAGAAATCGTAGAGAACAACTTAGAGCTCTATATAAACTACAACAAGTTATATTTGAGGAACCAGTATTAGAACATAAAGAGACAGCACTGAATCTGCTTGGTCAATGTATGGAACAAGAGAATCTACAAAATGATGCATTCCTTTGTTATGAACGATCACTTCAGATTCGACCTAGGAACAATGCAGCAAACTTCCACAAGGCAAAATTGCTCGCGAATTAGTGCCATTGCCAAACCTTCTTGCTTCACTGCGAGTTCTCCGGTATTCCATGTTGTACATTGCTGTCAATGGTGATATCTATACATATTTCCAGTTCGCTATATCACTGTTGAAAATTTGTAAAACAATTATAAATTAACTTAATGGGCGTTGGGCGCAGGAAAACCTCCCTTACGACGGCACGACGATAACGTTCTGAATAAACTGCGAACAGGGCATGTGAATTTATAATGGCGCTTTGGTGGTGTCATTTTTATAACCGACCGTGAATTCCCTATCATTGAAAACCTACATGAATTTAATCAACTACGTCATGAATACACTGTCGGTGGTATTTTACATTCACCTTGCTACCATGACTTGTTGTCGACTAGTTTTGTGAAACAATAAACATTGAAATGTTAGTAGTTGATACAGGTATGATAAACGCAAACACAGTCATGAAAAACAAGACAAGGATTGAGTCTCGTTTCGTAACTGGTGGGTTGTACAGTGAATAGGCTGAAAAATCGAGGATGTCAAAACTGTATTTAGATAACACTTGGTCAGAACTATTGTCAAATGTTGTTGTTTGAGTTTGCCAAATTTTACGACGATTTATAAAGGAAATTAAAAGAAAACTGAAGTACCGTATAGCGGGTAATTTCTGCGAGTTTTTATTTCTGCGTTTTTTGCGGTTTGAGGCTGTCCCGTAAAATTAAATTCCGCAAAATTAAACATCCGTAAAAATTTTGTTCGCAAAATTTAACTTCCATATTTTGCTTCAATATACTGGTAATATACATTTAATCTATATCTTTCTAGTGTTTTGTTACTGTCGTATTTTTCACACGTATAATAGTGATCGACTGTCTTTGTTTGCTTGTTTGTTTAACAATTAATGAATGGTATGTGTTATATCGGTATTGACCCTCAATATACGTTGATGTAAGTTTGACAACTGGTTCAATTTGCAACACTGTAGTTTGTGTATAATTGTATTAACGATATAGCAATACCCGGTTTCTGAAATCCGCAGAAATTAATTCCCGATTTTCTGGTAGGTCGCAGAAATAAAAACCGCAGAAATAAAACCTACCGGTACCCATTTTAGGCCTAAATCGCAAAATGTTCTACCCGCAGAAATAACCCGCTATACGGTATATCAAACGTAGCGTTAGAAATTTGCCGTTAAATGTAAGTTCTAACGCCTGTGGTAAGACAGATGCAATACTCAAAAGTAGTATATTCACGTAGGCGTTCAAATTACACATTGACTTTGGCAACCTCTCTTTAATTGTTTCTTCATTGTCACCACGTAAATCTAGATTCATACTGACGGTTGTGCTGAATATCTGGATGGATAGATGGATGGATGTCACAAAGATTATCCGCGCTTGTAGTTCTGCTTAACTATTTCAATTGGTTTCCAATTAATGAAACTTCACACGAATATTTGGTACCAAGAATTCGAGGTGGGATGATTTTTGCCGGAGTTAAGACCCTTTATGGGAGGCATACATTTGTGGAAATATGACATACTCTACAGTACTTTTAAAACTTCCACAAGTACTCAACTGAGCATTATTTATTAAATAGTTAAAGAACGAAGATGCATTGTCTTAAATTTTTTTCTTGATTCGTAGTATTTCTTACTTGTAAATGTAAAATTTAATTAACCATAATGCATATAGAATCTTAAATTACTATGACTGTTTTTTATATATATTTTGACGTTATCGATACTTTCAAAACTTCGAATTGCATTTCCAAATACTGTATGCATAAATTGGTATTGCATAAATTAAATAGCACTTAAGCGCGATGCCCAAATCGTGAAAGGTTTTAGCCCCCATGAATAATAACGAAGGGGCGAAACTCCTCTGACAATATTGTTTAAAGTGTTTGTGGTAACCTCCCTGAGCGGTAAGTTGGCACGGAACCAGTCAATATTTACGCAGCATGGAACCAGTCATTAACGCGCGAAATGCTCCTGTTTCTGATGGTGCAGTGGTTAAAACGCATGGTGACAGGTAAAATATCTTGTCTAGAAATATTACTAAATCTTATGTCTGTTGATTCTATGGCGCAGAAAGTGCCATAGTAATGCACCAGTCAATATTTTGCCCGCCGGGGTTGGGGGGGGGGTCTTTTCGGCGGGTGACCCAGTGGGAATTAGACATTTTCGATTTTTTACTGTCTAAATCCCCACCGGGGGCATAGTTTTTCATCCAGGTACTTTAATCAAACACATCTAAAAGTATAGTGGATGCCTGTGTGGTGGCTGGACCGTCAGAATTTAAAAGCAGCCACTTGCAGACAGCTTATCTCTCCATATCTGTATCTCTCCATATCTGTCTAATAAAAGTATCGATGTCGCCTATGCAAGTGTAAAACCCGGAACACCCTTTTTCTCGAAGTAAAATTTACGGAACTCACGGAACACTAAATAACTGTTTTATTTTTGCATAGATTTAAATTATTTTAGTCTCATATCAAAGATGACTATAACCTCTTTCTAAACATATAAATAGTATCCTGTTGTTCCCTATTTTCGGGCATCTAAGCACAAAAATGATTTTAAAAGCATTTAAAAAACTTTTTGAATTTTTTAATTAGAGGAAAATATGACTAAACCACTTAAGCAAAACATGCAATCAAAAAAAACACGAAAAAAATAACTTGTATGGTCTATTTTTAGCATCACATCACGTGTCCTCCATAATCTGAGTTCAAGTGAACTTTCTCGTCATTTTCGTATTGTGCCTCGACTGGTACTCTTACAAACTTTATATTGGGCCCAATTTGTAATATTGTCCTTCAACCACACGTGTAAATTCTCATTTGTGGTTGAAAACCATTCAAAAAAAGTTTGAGCAAGAATAATATGGGTTGTTTCCCTTTTTTGAAATGTTCGCCATTTTTTAGTTTTTTTCGAAAATTTTCGTTTTTTGCCCAAATCTGATTTATTGTTTTGAGGAAATCAACTAAAATATGTTAAAACTATCAAAATAATTCAAAATCATAACTCAGAAACGAAGTTTTGATGCTTGCCGAAAATACGAGAAAGCACGACGATACGAGAATCAGGGATATATTATTAAAATGAATATATATTGTTAAAATGTAGCCATTTTTTTATTAATCTTTCATTTTTAATAAATAAAGTATTTTATTAAAGAGTACACTAACCAATTTCAGAAAATATAAACAACTTTGTAATAATGTGGTACACAATGGTTGAGATATAGCCGTGAAATATTTAGATTTTTCATCTAGAATTGAGTTTTCAACGAACTCCGTGGTCTGCACGGAACCTTGAATAAAATCATTATTATGTCATATATTTTAATAATTTTGGTCTTATATTAAAGATTATTCTACACACTTTCTTAATATATAAAAAATCTATTAATAATGTTGAATAACATTGTTTAACTATGCCGATGAATGATGAACACTTTTCTGATAACCGTAAATCTGATATCTAGAACTTTTCAATCACGGAACATGTACGGATGTATATTTCCATATATTACGATGGAAATATGTCAATAAATTACTGTTTGGATTTTTATAGAATAAAAATCAAATTAATGATGAAGCTGTACAATTTATTGATTTTTATACTTGTATGGAGACATCATGAAGAAAGCACATACAAAGACCATATAACGAATATATAGGGTATTCTTTGATACATATGACATCGGTCAATTGACATTATTATTAGCAAACTTTGTGGTTATAATATATAACTTTACATTACGGTTTTTTTCATGAAAATTGAAATATAGGAAAATATTGAACATGATTAAAGCTTTATTTTACTTTTAGTTGGACTGTTTTGCGCATGTAGCACAGTAACTATGTAGGTCAATGTAATTATGCGAGCGATAATCCCATTATGTTGTATATTCGGTCGTTAAATAAGGTGTCATTCTAATTATGGTAACTATTTGTTTATTATAGTGTCACCCCTATTGAAAGGGCCAGCCAATTTGACATAAATGAGACACCTATATGTTGTGCTTACAGTACCTCCAGAATCCCTTCTCGTGTTGCCGTACATAGGTGATATATGTTTCCTCCATAAAACACACACACGCAAACACACTGACCAAATGCAAAAATGAGCACTTACCAATTCTAGTAAAAAAATAATATACCTAAGTCCTTTACATATTCTTATTTCAGACTGTTGTGTTGATGACTTTTGATGAATTTGAAAGTTGATTTAACAAAAATAAGATATGATATTCCGCACATGAGGACTCGTTTGATAACTTGTTTAGAGAATGGGAACCTGGTTCATTTCCCTAAAATTACTAAGATGCCCGTCATGCCATGCAGCGATAATACCCAAAGTGTTATTAAACTCCTTTGCTCGTGTTGAATGCCCGAAATTATTGATGATATGATCCAATGTGACAATCGATATTGCACAATGAAAATTAATAGTATCACAAAAATTGCATAATTTCTGACCATATTGCTGATGTAGAGCTCTGTAGATGAAATAAATACACATGCATGAAATAAATAATAATGCTTAAAAACTATACGAGTCGTTGTTAGTGTTGTTATTACATGCTCCGGTATTCACTTAGACATTGAGTGTAAAACAGTGAAAACGGAACACATGGAACTTTCAATAACTTTCTTAATTGTTCAAATATTTTAATTAGCGTAATACTATTTCGAAGACCACCCTCTCCATCTCCAAAATGTGTAACACGAGGGGTGATCGCGAAGTTCGTGTCATTTGCTTATACAGTGGAACCCCTCTAATCCGGAAACCCCTCTAATCCAGACAAATCAGTTGGTCCCAAATTTTGTCCTTCATGTTTTAATGTAATTTTACCCCTCCAATCCGGAACCGCTCTACTCCGGAAACCGGACAAATTTTCAGGAACCATTTATAGATTTGCTCTAAATTTCACCCCTCCAATCCGGACAGTCAATGTAGACAATTTTCGTGTTGATGTTTTGACAGGTGTCAGTGAAAATCTTGTATATTCCCAAGATATTGGGGACAATAAAAGGTGTGAAAATTGACAATAGGCTTTATAACTCCAACCAACTAGGATGCAAACAGAGTTAGTCACATAATTAAATTAATCCAATTGTACAAAACTATGCAGAATTTGTCATAATTGTCCTATAATTATATTGTCTTTAAAACTTTAACTATACAGAGTTATGCAGCTTGCTGTTTCGTATTATTTGATGTAGGTAGATGAGTAAAATAATAAAGTTTAATGATATTTTTGACTTGATTAATTCATATTTAATTTCTGAAACACATTTGTGAGTTAAATGTATTCAAAACTTGAAATTGGACCCATATTACTAGAATCTCTCTAAATAAAATGAAACTTTTTGTCTAATACAAATTAATTTTGTTGAATAAATATGTTAGAACAATCTGAAGCATCTAGTTAGTGTCTGTTGTCAATAAGTTTGTGTGTTGTATGCAATACATGAACACAATGTAATCCCTTCCAAGTACGGGGGTTATCAAATAAAAGAGTTTTAATGTATAAAAATAGAAACCCCTCTAATCCAGAAACCACTCTTATCCGGACTTTTTGTCTGGTCCGGACAGGTCTGGATTAGAGGGGTTCCACTGTACACCAGAATAGTTAAAACCGAAGTCTAACAATCCAGCCTCCTTAGACTTTGGAATCTTAAGGATGAAGCAGCATTGATTACACTCGATCAATGTTTACATCATCATTTGTTTCAGTCTTCAATTATGACTCTACAAAACTGTTAATTAAGATTAACTAAATTGCAAATATAATGTAACGTGTCGGACGGTCATACACCAACAAATCCCGTCAGAGAAAAGCTAGCTCACCACTAAGGGTGATTTGTTGGCCTTATATATGCCATTATACTCTAATGACAACCTACATGGTTTACTTTGTGCATAATTATCCAATTACCTCCCTTTATGCACCCAACAACCGTTACATTACTTCCCCCTCCGAGAAATCTCGTCCCGAGATTTGGCCTGGGAATCACGTGGGCAAGGCAACTCCGGTCTGGCAGTTGACTTCATACCACCGCTGCCACCATTTGTAACGTGTCGGACGGACATACACCAACAAATCCCGTCAGAGAAAAGCTAGCTCACCACTAAGGGTGATTTGTTGGCCTTATATATGCCATTGTACTCTAATGACAACCTACATGGTTTACTTTGTGCATAATTATCCAATTACCTCCCTTTATGCACCCAACAACCGTTACAATAAAAAAACAATGAGTGTATTTGCTATTCAACACATTAATATATACCAAACTCGATTATATACTAGTAGCTTGTTAGCATGAACATGTCGGATGTGCAACACTGTTCAAATATAAGTGGTGCACCTCCCGAAGTATGTTCCAATATCTGTCTTACCAACACAGTTAATATTATAACCGTATGGGGACAATCTTTTAAGACCTTTCCGAAAGCAAAGATAATCGATCACACTGTTGCATTTTTTCAACATCTTCAAGTTTTCCACGTTTTCTCTTTCTTGTACACATTTGATTATTTGTATTATTATAAATTGTTTTTTCATTCTATGTTATGTTAATGAAATGCAGGTTATGTAATATAGTTTGTAAATTTGACCTCACTTCCACTGTATCAATCGTATAAGTATACATGTATTATCCACAAACGAACAATGAAAATGTTCAGAGGCAAATCCTAAGAACCTCGGCACCGATACTTAACTAATTGTACCGTATGCTTGTGCTCACTGCTATTTATTTTTTTGTCCGTTCCATTTTGTGCATTGCATGGTCGGCTGTTTCTGTTGAGTGCTGCCTTCCCTGTCTGTTTTATTCCCCCGCCATGAAATGACGGAAGGACTTATAGTAATCACCCTGTCCGTGTGTGCGTGTGTTCCAAAATTGTGAAACTGTGTCCGCTCTGTAACTTTGTCATTTCTTATTGGATGTTTATAATATTTGGTAAAAATGTTCACCACATCAGGACGATGTGTCTTGCGTAAGACACATGTCCCTAGCTCAAAGGTTAATGTCACACTTAGAGGTTAAATGTTAAAAGGCTCAAACAGGCATGTGATTCATGTCCTCTCTGTAACTGTGTCATTTCTTGCTGAATATTTATAATACCTAGTACAAAAGTTCACCACATCAAGAAAATGTGTCATGCACAAGACCCATTTCCCTAGCACAAAGGCCAAGGTCGCGCTTAGTGATCAAAGGTTACAAGGCTCAAATAGGCATGTTCGTGTCCGCTCTGTAACTATTTAATTTCATATAGGATATTGATATAATTTGGCACAAATGTTGATCACATTAAGACGATGTGACATGCGGGAGACACGGGTTCCTAACTCAGAGGTCAATGTCACCCTTAGTGGTCAAATGTTAAAAGCTTCAATCAGTCATTGAAATCGTGCTCACTCTGTAACTATGTCAAAGTTAATTGTATATTTCAACAATTCTGTACAAATATTCACCGCATCAAGACAATGGGTCATGCACAAAACTCAGGTACATAGCTCATAGGTCAATGTCATACCTAGAGATTAAAAATTAAAAGGCACATGTATACGCATGTTGTCTGATTTGTTACTTTGTTATTAAATGACTTGGTAACATTCACATGCACACCCTGAGATCCCTAGCTCAAATGCCAAGGTTACACTTACAGACCCAGCTCTTGTCTTCTGGTCAATGTCACATTTAAGAAATTGCAAACTTTATTTCAAATTATTCCATTGGCATATTTTTATACTTAGGTGTCTGATGACAGCTTTCAGTGGGGAAATCCGTGTCCTAGTTCCATTATCGTTTTACTATATGAGTCCAGACTGCAAGAATTGGACCTTCATACACAATCTCTATGAGGATGAAGGTTTATATTGCTACACATATAAAAGTTCGTTTTGGCTTCTCAAATGATTCTCAAGGAACTCATGGAAACACATTTAGACTACACGCACCAAGAAATATTCGTTGCCATTCATTTTCACACGGAGAAATAAACATTTGGAATAGTCAAGTTAGGCAGTTTGTTGGACAACAGTTATTGTTATTCTACTTCGATTCTATGAGCGTATGATAAGCATTGAAGTAGTTAAAATGTTCGCATCGTTGCAGATGTTTCACACATGCAAGCGCTGACTTACTTCAACTGTTTTTGCCGTACATATAGGTCTCTCTCAATCACAGATGGTCGCATCATGATGTACTTAAAAGTTATATATGACACTTATTACTGAACGGGATCATAACGATACGGACACATGTTTACATAGGGGTGGGCCGATACATCGAAATATCGATGCATTGCGATTCCGAGTGGATCGATAGTAAAATTCACGATCCATTAACTATCACCGATAGTTAGCTCAAATATCGATAGTTGCGATAGTTTCCTTTTCATAAATATAGTTCATTATTAATTTAAATCAACTGCCGTCCTCGTTAAAAAACAAATTTTAAATAATCCCATGCATCAATACTGCAAACAATGCAGTATTTAGTTAAATTGTATTAATCTAGTTCTATCCTATTCATTTTAAATCATTTCAACAAATAGTAGATTAGTATGTGTTACAACAAAGTGATATCTTAAACAGTGCCAATTTGCATTTACAAGTTAATCTCTGGTTTTTGAAATCTTGACAATAACTATTGCAATAGTATCGCAATAGTACTTTCAGCAATAGCAATAGTATTGCAATAGTAAAAATTGGACTCGATAGTCACCCCTATGTATACACCTAAGTGTTATATGACACTTATTACAGAAAGTGAATATAACGATACGAACACCTGTATACACCCAAGTGTTATATGACACTTTTTGCAGAAAATGAACGTAACGATACGAACACCTGTATACACCTAAGTGTTATATGACACTTATTACAGAAAATGAACGTAACGATACTGACACCTGTATACACCTAAGTGTTATATGACACTTAATACAGAAAGCGAACCTAACGATTCGGCCACCTGTATACACCTAGAACTAAGTGTTAAATGACACTTATTACAAAAAACGGACGTAACGATACGGACACATGTATACACCTAAGTCTTATATGACACTTATTACAGAAAGTAAACGTAACGATACGAATAATCTGTTCCAATATATGTCTTGCCAATGCAGTTAATTTTATAAACGTATTGTGACTACTAGTATCCTTCTATCATTCTTTTTAAGACCTTTCCGAAAACAACGTTAATCGATCACACTGTTACAATATTTAAATATCTTCAAGTTTTCCATGTTTTCTCTTTCTTTCTTAATTATTTGATTATTAGTATGTGTTACAAATTATTGTTTTTTAACCAATTTTATGTCAATATAATGTATGTTATGTTATGAATTATGGAAATGGAGTCCCCATTTCTAAATCGAAACCGAAATAAGAAGTTAATACGATTTTTTCACCAAGAAGGGAAGTAACTCATAACAAGCATTTTCCTATTCTGACGCATTTTTAAATAGAGTTTCTCCCCTTTTTGAAAATTGAAATCGAAACAAGAAGTAAATAGGAAATTCCCGAGCTGACATTCAGAATGTTCGTCCATTTAGAAGAAAAGATTCGTTTGAAAACATTTTAAAAACATTGAACGGAACAAGCAAGGTAGAATATTTACATTTATTTAATTTACTGCAATCAATGCTCACAAAATCTATTCCATATTCCTCAAATGTAGTCCAAAAAGGAGATGTTTTGAATGATAATTATGAGGAAATAAATTAGGCAAAACCAAATTATTATTGTGGTTCTGGAAACTCGCTGAAATAAATTAGGTTCGGAAGGTAGGAAAAGCTTTTATTTAATGCTAACTGATGAGATATGGAGTTTTATCAGTGAAATAAAACCTATATCAGTCACTGGTTATCACCTACAATGTGACTGATGTAAGCTCCGCCCCCTCACAGGGACTACTTTAATTTACCAAAAGCTCAACACTAAAATGTCTGTAACTTTTTTATTACTGAACGGAAACATGTCATGTGGGGGTTTTTATTCTTAGTTAGACCATTTCCTACAAGTTGGTGTATGATTTAATGCAAAATTCTCAAAAAAGTCGTTTTCACCTATTCATCATAATCCAAGATGGCGGATTTGAAGTGAAAAATATGAATGGAATAACATATTCATACGTAGCCTAACCACAGTGGTAATTTGGCATAAATAGTACCAGTTTTGACACCATAAAAGCATTAAATAAATAGAATATTTGTTTATTTTGATTGAATATGGTTAATATTTCATCTTGTAGTGATAAAATTTTAATATTTTCACTCGCGCTACGCGCTCTTGAAAATATTGAATTTTATCACTACACGATGAGATATAAACCATATTCAATCAAAACAAACAAATATCCTCTATTTATTTTTTAAAATTATTTCATTGGTCTTAGTAATGGAAAGTCAACAATCCGGAGTAACATCCAGCAAATTGGCAGCAAAATATAGGACCAAAAATTAGAGTCGGTCGAATTTAAGTATGCCGACTTTGGTGACGTATGTAAACTGTTATGGTAATGTTTCTGTTTCAATTGCTTTACCGCCTCATCGATAGCCTAGTTAGACCGTGAGCCAGAGGGGGTTTTGCTCCCCCCCAGGGGGAATGTTGTGGACCATATTTTTTTGAAACTCCAAGGTGTGGTGAACATTTTGGCATAAAGTTTGCAACTGGCGGGTGGGGCTTTTCTCCGTTACCACGCTTTAAAATACGTTACCCCTAAATTATAAAAAAAAATATTTTAATTTTTAAAGATAAATTATACCATGATGCTATTAAATAATTCCAAGTTTGCATATGTTATTCAAGAGAGTAAACTAGTAGCTGCAAACTGATAGAATTTCAATGCCAAAATGCAATGTTAAAGAAGATAAATATGGGAAAACATACGTTACCCTAAAAAAACAAAAGTTTTTTGGCATAAAGTTTTTTATTTCAAATTTAGATGACCAGGCAATCAAATTATGAAGTTACCATTACAACGTTCAACATTCAACCTAAAAAATGATGTATAGATTGCCAGTATAGGTTAAGAGATAGAGGTTTGGTAGCAATTCTTAAAATGTCATCCATTCTCCAAAACATGTGAGTTTTTCATTCCTTCAATAATTTCAAGTATTCAAATTGTATCATACACTTTTCAGTTGCATATAATACCATTTTATATATTTATAATGGTTTATATTATATATATTAACAAGAATCTTACTTGTAAGATCTGTTAAGGCAATACTACATTGAACTTTACGTTACCAAACATACAAATTAAAGTTCATGTCGTCAGTGTCTTAAAAACGTACTTAAAATAATAAAAAATATAAAAAATAATTTAATCCTACTCAAAAACTATTATAGGTTTGCAGTTCAAACTGTATATTTAACTTAACAACATGTAAATTATAATGTACATGTATTTAAATATCAAACAAAAATACAATTTACTAGCCTTGTATTCTTGACTGTAGATAAACTTTACCACTAAAAAATAATTGATTTTGAAATCAAAATATCTTTTATCGCAGTTTGCATTTGAACTTTCAACACATGTATTTTAACAAAAGAATTTGTTTCAATTTACGTTACCTTACTTACAAACTTTTCAATATCATATATGCTGTAATTTTAACACAATGTTGACTTATCTTTGTAAAATCTCAAACGTACAAGTATTTGTGTTTGCTTTATACAATATGTATTTAACTTAATACACACACACACATTTAATAATCAAACTATGAAACTGGGACACAGATTGCCCCTCGATTTAATATCTTCATGAGAACACTATGCACAAACATGACTTTTAAACATTTACTATTTACATCTATACAATCGTATGTCAGTTATTTAATCACACCACATACAAATTCAAAACCACAGTGTATGTTTGAAAATAAGTTTGAAACATTCTCTAGGGTGCACCAGGAATTACTAGACCCCAAAAGTAAATTGTCCAATTCCTCTTGGTCTGTCCACCACTCCCCACAGGAAACGATTGATAGGTGCATAATTATCTTACGGCGACTATCTGAATTGTTGTGCAATACTGACCAGTGAGAGGTCAAGATCATTTAAGGTAAAATACTCTTAAAATAGTGTAGACTGTGTTACTGTTCATTGTTTGAAGCCTCTGCTTATATTTCTGTCTATAGCCAGTATTGCATGTGTTACATACGACATGTAGTCAGGAATTGCTGCATCATATGACATTGTATGGCTTTATAAGTGGGGAAGTTACACAATATGGCCTAGGATGGCTGAAATCTGTATTGGTGGGTTCCCAATATGGCATAGGATGGCTGAAATCTGTGTTGGTGTGTTCCAAATATGGCCTAGGATGGCTGAAATCTGTGTTGGTGGGTTCCCAATATGGCATAGGATGGCTGAAATCTGTGTTGGTGGGTTCCAATATGGCAAAGCATGGCTGAAATCTGTGTATGTGGGTTCCCAATATGGCCTAGGAGGTCTGTAATCTGTGTTGGTGGGTTCCTGATACGGCAAAGCATGGCTGAAATCTGTGTAGGTGGGTTCCCAATATGGCCTAGGAGGTCTGAAATCTGTGTTGGTGGGTTCCTAATATGGCATAGGATGGCTGAAATCTGTGTTGGTGTGTTCCCAATATGGCCTAGGATGGCTGAAGTCTGTGTTGGTGGGTTCTCAATATGGCATTGGATGGCAGAAATTTGTATTGGTGGGTTCCCAATATGGCCTAGGATGGCTGAAATCTGTGTTAGTGGGTTCCCAATATGGCCTAGGATGGCTGAAATCTGTGTTGGTGGGTTCCCAATATGGCATAGGATGGCTGAAATCTGTGTTGGTGGGTTCCAATATGGCAAAGCGTGGCTGAAATCTGTGTTGGTGGGTTCCCAATATGGTCTAGGAGGGCTGAAATCTATGTTGGTGGGTTTCCAATGAGGCCTGGGATGGCTTAATCTGTGATGTTGAGTACCAAAAATGGCTTTGGTGGGTACCCAATAGGGCCTGGGATGACCGTACTCTGAGGTGGTGGGTACCCAACAGGGCCTGAGATTACTGTACTCAGAGGAGGTTGGTACCAAATGGGGCCTGAGCTGGTTGTTCTAAGTGGTATAGGATAGTCAATAGGACCTGTGATGGCTGTTCTCTGTATAGGTGGGTAGCCAATCGGTACCTGGGATGGTTGAACTTGTGGAGGTGAGTTCATAAGCTAGCATGGGGCGGCTGTACTATGTTAAGTACCAAATAGGGCATTGAATGGCTTTCCTCAGTGACTATGAGTGTCTCTCAGGCATAGTATGGCCGTACACAGTAGTTGTGAGTAGGGCATATGGCCTAAGAAGGCTGGCTAGTGGTGGAGAATTACCCAATAGAGCCAATGATGGCTATATTGCACCTGGTGTGGCAGTATTTAGTTGGTCCGATAACCCCTTAGGACATAGTATAGTTGATACACAGTCAGGTGTGACCGTACTCAATGGTTATGTGGACCACGTAGTGCAAAATATAAACTGTAATTGGTGGTGATTGGGCCTTGGATGTCAGTACTATGTTGTTGTGACTATGTACCCTGTACAACTTGGTGAGACGGTAAGTCATTTGGTTATGAGCACCCATATGGGGTATGAAATCAGTAATTATTTGGGATGAGTGCCCTTTTGGGCCTTATATGACTGTAGTTTTGTACTAGAGAGTAACCCATATGGCCTTGTACAGCTGTGCTCAGTAATAGTGAGTACCATATAGAAACATGTACATGTATATGACTTTACTCAGTTGTTGTGAGTATCTATTATGGCATACTATGGCTATAATTAAGGGTGGTGAGTGCCCAATATGTTATTGGTTGGCTGTCCACTTGGTTTTAAGTATCCCATAGGGCCTCAGATATAGCTGGCGCCATTAAGAATTCAATAGGAATGGTTGTATTGGGCAATTGTAAGTACTCAATTGGTTATGAAATGTATGTATAGACAGTGTTATTTGTCTCCCATAAGGCCTGGATTGTCTATTAAGTGTTTTAAGAACCCCGCCTAAGGGCATGATATGGGTGTACTCGGTGTTGGTTACACCCCATTCAGGCCTAATATATGATGGTGATGAGTACCCAGGCATGCCTGATAATGGTGTAATTGGTAGTGGTAAGCATAACAAAGGATTTGGTACCCCTTATGGCCTAGTATGGCAATAAGAAGTGGTAGTGACTACCCCATATGGCATTGTATGGCTGTACTCTGTGATAGTGAGTACCGAATGTGACATTGGGTGGTTGTATTGACAAGTGTTTTGTACCCCATATGATCTTGGGATGCCTGTACTTTGCAGTGTTGCATATCCCATGGGGAATATGTTTCGTAACTTGACCTTGAAATGACCTTGACTTCAAAGTGGTCAGTCTTGTTTGTCCATATGATGCACATTATCAAATGAATAATATCTAAGCAAATATTTGTGACTATAAAATTATACATAAATAAATAAAAATGCATGAGAAAATAGAATTTTAAGTGTATTTGTAAATTATGGCGGCCATCTTGGACGCCATCTTGAATTTCCGGGTCCACACCACGTATTGACAATTTATGCCGGCAGTTCCATAAAGTACTTACATAGGCGAACATTTTGGTATATAACATTGCTTGTTCTACTTTAGCTGTCACCTCGCTACCCCCATAAAATCACCAATTGTCACCCTACTTTATGCGTTTTACCGAAATTTTAACTGAAATGTTGTTGAAAAAAAAACTTATTTTTTAAAGGTAACGTAATTTACATGGCATTTCATTTCAATTAACTATTTGTGTAGTTGTACTATAGTTTTATACATTATTGAGCTGCATACTAATCAGTATCATCATTTCTTAACTTAAAAACGTCATATACGTTGACTGTTTTTTTAATATTCTAGTAATTTCATGCAAAGTAACGTAAATTACGTATGTTATATCACATTTTTTGCCTATAATAATTTGTACAACTGATAGTTTCAATTTTAAATACATTTAACATACATAAATGTCTTATTCGCATGATTTATTGAACAATTGGTATGTTTATAATATCATATAAGCAAAATAAGTGATTCCTGTAGAAAATCGCATATTCACGTATTTGAAATCTCCGTAACTCGTTAAAGCCCCAACAGAAACTTGCAAACTTTTGTCTGTGAATGCCACCTACCATAAGGTTTAAGAAAAGCATAGTGTTGAAAATTCCCCCTGGGGGGGGAGCAGGGTCAATTGTCAGCTCAAGGTCTAAGTGGTTGGGCGTTCGCTTCGAGTGTGGGAGGTCTCGGGTTCGGATCCCTGGCCGCGTCATACCAAAGACGAAATAAAATTGGTACCAGAACTTCCCTTGCTAGACGCTCAGCATAAAAGGGAAACTGGCTTCTCTTCTCTCATACCCTGGTGGCGATGGATAATATCAGGAATGAGGTGTCGAGAGTGATTAATATAAGTTGCAAAACTTGTTTCATCGTGTACTTTGCTTATTACACAAACTACATTCAAACTTTTAGTTTTAAATTTTCACTGATGATTAACAAATATTTTCTGTGCAGGTATACGGAATTTCAAGAAAATGTGTCATGAAATTATTTTTTTGTTTACATTATTAATACACATGGTATGCAAAAGCGGTGGTACAGTGACGTCATCCCGTTTTCTCCATATAAAAGTATCGCCCATTGTATTCAATATGCATACGATGACATTGAACTCTTTTTTGGTACACATTTCGCATAAGTCACAGTCAAATGTGTCATAAAAAGCTGTATACCCAACACAACCATCCCTCATCGTGAGAAAACCCTAACCATACTGTAAGCCTTTAACTACGAGAAGAATGAAATCCTGTGGTGCATTTGTACAGTAAGATAAGGTGGATGTACAACCCGATGATGCCCCAAACACCATTTACTCTTCCTCGTCACTCATACACACGTGTTCTAGATATATTGATTTATATCTGTTAGTGCAGTTTAGGGTATCAAACCATATTTCGACGTCATATTTACCGTTATGACACTTAAAAGATATATGTAAATGCCGACGTAAAAGTATGAGCATTAATTGAACGTTTGAGAATGATAAGTATATTAAAAATACATTGAACGAAACACGTCGCGTTTTATGGGGTTACATGGGGTGGGTCAATCACGGATACTACGCATTTTTTAAATAACCGTATACTTCTCACGCACAATGCCTATAATATTGAATAGATAAAAGTATCTACAAACACTTATGATCATGTAACTCCACTAAGAAAATCATTAGCAAAAATACAATATACTGGGACAATTCTCGTATATATTACCTCTTTAGTTTAAATAACACATTTAAGGTATGTAGGTATTACATCAAAGATCATACAAAAACATCTATCGTATTCTTTGCATATTCATTTTCTTGTCCCTTTGAACCAATAAAACAATTCACCAGAATAACATTGAGATGACAGTCTGATATCAATCGATTTATGTGTGAATATTTGAGTTGATCTGTTTATATTTACAGAATGTCGAGTGTTCCAATGAACAACGAGGTGTTATCATTGAGGCTTTCAGAAGTACTCGATGATATCGGGATTAACCATGAAATGGTCATAAACAGACGAGCGAGCTCCTTGTTCAGAGGATCCGTGCATAATCTTTTTATATTAGCTCAAAATGAGACCGGTAAATTTTTTCACTTTGGAAGTCAGTCTGAGGGTAGTACGTCTGTAGGAATTAATTCTGATATAGATGTACTGATGTGTCGTACTTCACATCATGTAATACATGACTGGGTAGATTGGAAACATGGTGTTACGAATCTGTTAATGGTACAAGATGAGAATACAGCAGCTGGATACTGTCTCCTACAACTATTGAGAGGTGATGAACCTCTTCCTGCTACATGGGTTCCACCACGTGGTGCTTATTATAAAGATGCCAGGGGAAGGATATTGCTGAAAAATACAGTATTTCGTAGTGCTTTTGAACGTGCTGGCTATGTTCAACACGGTCCTGCTGGAATGCCACCGGAAAGACAAGGTGTTGGAGAAACTGATATTGTTTTTGCATTTCATTGTGAAAGTTGGCCACTAGTAGGAAGACGATGGTTGAATAGAAGAAGTGTGAGTGGGTGGCCAACTGCTCAATTAAAGCTGGACTCTGAGAATTCCGGATGTTTTGTAGTACCAGTTTGGAGCAAAACTAGCAGGGGATTGGAAGATCTTGAATGGAGAATTTCTACATCTTTAGCCGAGAGATATCTAGTATTCAGTTTCAATATGATTCACATGAAATGCTATGTTCTAATGAAAATGTTGTTGAAATCATATAATGCATTTAAAGATGTGATATCAAGTTACATGTGTAAAACCGCATTGTTGCACTGTATTGAAAATACTAATGCTGAGTACTGGCAAGATCATAACCTGTTATGTTGTCTTAATAAGATTTTACAAGAACTTTACAATTTTATTGATTCCAAAAACTGTCCCCACTTTATCATTCCTGAAAACAATCTGATGGCGGGGAGAATCACGGATGAACAACGTCACGATTTGTTAGAAGTTATTCAACGCATCATCAGTAGTAATGGTACAGCGTTGTTCGATATCCAGCTAGATAACGTGGGTGAAAGACTTTACATGAAAATGAATAGAATTCTGGTAATTCCACGTCACATACACTCACCTGTAGCAATACGTCAGCATCTCGCTGGTGAGTTCTGTTATCATGCATCATACAGTATCTCTGACTATCATGCTACAATTATCAAAAAGCTTCATAACAACCCTGTTCAAGACGTAATACAAACACTCCAAGTCTTTCATGCAAGAATGAATCAACATAATCCACTTGCCAGCAATATAGAACAAGCAGCAATCAGTAACATGTTGCCTTTATTGTCTTCCGCAATAGGTTCGGTGATCGCATCTTATAATACAGCAATGAACATACCATTGTCACAGCATGATTGGGACTGGTTAAAGTTTGGACATAACTCTGATGTATCTTCTGGTTGGTTGAAGCTAGCAACCGTTTATTACAGTATGGGTGATATGAATGTAACAGAGGCTATATTACGTCACGTTGAGCAGCGATACGACAGGAATGTTGTGATGCCTGTTTGTGCATGTCATAATGATGTCATGTTGAACATTAAACAAGGATTCCTTGTTGCTGCAGATCAAATACATGTCACTGATTTCAGACATATAGTGGCGTATTGTGTGAAGTTTATGCCTCATGAAGTATATATTGTTCCCCCGGAGTTAAGACAAGAATACTTCCGGTCAACACAAGAAGATATTCCGTATAGGGATATTATAGTCGGGAACTGGATGAACCTTGCTGTGATTGATTCACTTCCATACTTGTATTTCCTTCAAAGCAAAACATATAGACGTCTTAGAAACCGTAGAGAACAATTGAGAGCTCTACATAAACTACAACAAGTCATATTTGAGGAAACAAACTTACGTCACAAGGATACAGCGCTGAATCTGCTTGGTCAATGTATGGAACAAGAGAATCTTCAAAATGATGCATTCCTTTGTTATGAACGATCACTTCAGATTCGACCTAGGAACAATGCAGCAAACTTCCACAAGGCAAAATTGCTCGCGAATTAGTGCCATTGCCAACCTTCTTGCTTCACTGCGAGTTCTCCGGTATTCCATGTTGTACATTGCTGTCAATGGTGATATCTATACATATTTCCAGTTCGCTATATCACTGTTGAAAATTTGTAAAACAATTATAAATTAACTTAATGGGCGTTGGGCGCAGGAAAACCTCCCTTATGACGGCACGACGATAACGTTCTGAATAAACTGCGAACAGGGCATGTGAATTTATAATGGCGCTTTGGTGGTGTCATTTTTATAACCGACCGTGAATTCCCTATCATTGAAAACCTACATGAATTTAATCAACTACGTCATGAATACACTGTCGGTGGTATTTTACATTCACCTTGCTACCATGACTTGTTGTCGACTAGTTTTGTAAAACAATAAACATTGAAATGTTAGTAGTTGATACAGGTATGATAAACGCAAACACAGTCATGAAAAACAAGACAAGGATTGAGTCTCGTTTCGTAACTGGTGTGTTGTACAGTGAATAGGCTGAAAAATCGAGGATGTCAAAACTGTATTTAGATAACACTTGGTCAGAACTATTGTCAAATGTTGTTGTTTGAGTTTGCCAAATTTTACGACGATTTATGAAGGAAATTAAAAGAAAACTGAAGTACCGTATAGCGGGTAATTTCTGCGAGTTTTTATTTCTGCGTTTTTTTGCGGTTTCAGGCTGTCCCGTAAAATTAAATTCCGCAAAATTAAACATCCGTAAAAATTTTGTTCGCAAAATTTAACTTCCATATTTTGCTTCAATATACTGGTAATATACATTTAATCTATATCTTTCTAGTGTTTTGTTACTGTCGTATTTTTCACACGTATAATAGTGATCGACTGTCTTTGTTTGCTTGTTTGTTTAACAATTAATGAATGGTATGTGTTATATCGGTATTGACCCTCAATATACGTTGATGTAAGTTTGACAACTGGTTCAATTTGCAACACTGTAGTTTGTGTATAATTGTATTAACGATATAGCAATACCCGGTTTCTGAAATCCGCAGAAATTAATTCCCGATTTTCTGGTAGGTCGCAGAAATAAAAACCGCAGAAATAAAACCTACCGGTACCCATTTTAGGCCTAAATCGCAAAATTTTCTACCCGCAGAAATAACCCGCTATACGGTATATCAAACGTAGCGTTAGAAATTTGCCGTTAAATGTAAGTTCTAACGCCTGTGGTAAGACAGGTGCAATACTCAAAAGTAGTATATTCACGTAGGCGTTCAAATTACACATTGACTTTGGCAACCTCTCTTTAATTGTTTCTTCATTGTCACCACGTAAATCTGGATTCATACTGACGGTTGTGCTGAATATCTGGATGGATAGATGGATGGATGTCACAAAGATTATCCGCGCTTGTAGTTCTGCTTAACTATTTCAATTGCTTTTCAATTAATGAAACTTCACACGAATATTTGGTACCAAGAATTCGAGGTGGGATGATTTTTGCCGGAGTTAAGACCCTTTATGGGAGGCATACATTTGTGGAAATATGACATACTCTACAGTACTTTTAAAACTTCCACAAGTACTCAACTGAGCATTATTTATTAAATAGTTAAAGAACGAAGATGCATTGTCTTAAAAAATTTTCTTGATTCGTAGTATTTCTTACTTGTAAATGTAAAATTTAATTAACCATAATGCATATAGAATCTTAAATTACTATGACTGTTTTTTATATATATTTCGACGTTATCGATACTTTCAAAACTTGGAATTGCATTTCCAAATACTGTATGCATAAATTGGTATTGCATAAATTAAACAGCACTTAAGCGCGATGCCCAAATCGTGAAAGGTTTTAGCCCCCATGAATAATAACGAAGGGGCGTAACTCCTCTGACAATATTGTTTAAAGTGTTTGTGGTAACCTCCCTGAGCGGTAAGTTGGCACGGAACCAGTCAATATTTACGCAGCATGGAACCAGTCATTAACGCGCGAAATGCTCCTGTTTCTGATGGTGCAGTGGTTAAAACGCATGGTGACAGGTAAAATATCTTGTCTAGAAATATTACTAAATCTTATGTCTGTTGATTCTATGGCGCAGAAAGTGCCGTAGTAATGCACCAGTCAATATTTTGCCCGCCGGGGTTGGGGGGGGGGGCTTTTCGGCGGGTGACCCAGTGGGAATTAGACATTTTCGATTTTTTACTGTCTAAATCCCCACCGGGGGCATAGTTTTTCATCCAGGTACTTTAATCAAACACATATAAAAGTATAGTGGATGCCTGTGTGGTGGCTGGACCGTCAGAATTTAAAAGCAGCCACTTGCAGACAGCTTATCTCTCCATATCTGTATCTCTCCATATCTGTCTAATAAAAGTATCGATGTCGCCTAAGCAAGTGTAAAACCCGGAACACCCTTTTTCTCGAAGTAAAATTTACGGAACTCACGGAACACTAAATAACTGTTTTATTTTTGCATAGATTTAAATTATTTTAGTCTCATATCAAAGATGACTACTGGCATGCGAGGTATTACCGGACAGAAATGGCATAAAAAGCTTCATGTCAAGTTAAAAATCGAATTTTAGTCAGAATTTTGTATGTTGACACATACCTGGGTTCAAGGCCTTCCTAAGAATAGAATTCCCGAAAAAATGACGTCATCAGAACTTCCGAATTTAGGGGCCCAAACAGGGGCACTTTTTACGCTTTTTTCGACGGCGTACAGCAGGTATTACCGGACAGTCGTTTTCAACCATTTTTAACTTAAAATTTGGAAACTTATTATAAAAAATGATTAAAACTGGGTTCGTACTTCCTATTTATGCAAAAATATGTCACGATTTTCGTAATAACAACTCGTGACGCGCCATGTTTCCCGCCAGGTGGCGTTCTATGGTAGGTCAGATGCCGTAATATACCGTACATAATTTACCGATCAAAAGTCGATTAAAACGATTAAAAATCAACCCAAAGTATTTCAGACTTATAGATAAAACCTTAAAAAGGGTTACTCAACTGATATCCGTTGACAAATTTCGTAATTAACAATACCCTGCTGAAATTAGAGCTGGTATAATTGGACGAAATTAAATTAAAACAAAAAAATAAAAAAAAATTGATGCCGCGAGGAACCGATCGCGGGTTCTCTCGCTTTACAATCTAAGACGTTAACCACTCGGCTGTAGTCTCTTTACTACCAACGAAGCTAATTAATTTAACTGTATAAAATCAATGACGCACGCGCTCAGCTCGTGTTATTTTGCGCATGCGCAGACGATGGTGATTTCCCCAAGCGCCGCTAACGTAAACACACAGCCGCGGACGACATTTTGGATAAATAGACAATGTCTTGTTAATTTTGAATATTTTTTTTCTTCTAGATTTATTCAAAACAAGCTTCTGAGTGATTAGGTACAAATTTCAATACATAGGTCCAGAAAATAAGCGTCTATGACCATTTGTCCGGTAATACCTGCTGTCCGGTAATACCTCGCATGCCAGTATAACCTCTTTCTAAACATATAAATAGTATCCTGTTGTTCCCTATTTTCGGGCATTTAAGCACAAAAATGATTTTAAAAGCATTTAAAAAACTTTTTGAATTTTTTAATTAGAGGAAAATATGACTAAACCACTTAAGCAAAACATGCAATCAAAAAAAACACGAAAAAAATAACTTGTATGGTCTATTTTTAGCATCACATCACGTGTCCTCCATAATCTGAGTTCAAGTGAACTTTCTCGTATAGTCGTCATTTTCGTATTGTGCCTCGACTGGTACTCTTACAAACTTTATATTGGGCCCAATTGGTAATATTGTCCTTCAACCACACGTGTAAATTCTCATTTGTGGTTGAAAACCATTCAAAAAAAGTTTGAGCAAGAATAATATGGGTTGTTTCCCTTTTTTGAAATGTTCGCCATTTTTTAGTTTTTTTCGAAAATTTTCGTTTTTTGCCCAAATCTGATTTATTGTTTTGAGGAAATCAACTAAAATATGTTAAAACTATCAAAATAATTCAAAATCATAACTCAGAAACGAAGTTTTGATGCTTGCCGAAAATACGAGAAAGCACGACGATACGAGAATCAGGGATATATTATTAAAATGAATATATATTGTTAAAATGTAGCCATTTTTTTATTAATCTTTCATTTTTAATAAATAAAGTATTTTATTAAAGAGTACACTAACCAATTTCAGAAAATATAAACAACTTTGTAATAATGTGGTACACAATGGTTGAGATATAGCCGTGAAATATTTAGATTTTTCATCTAGAATTGAGTTTTCAACGAACTCCGTGGTCTGCACGGAACCTTGAATAAAATCATTATTATGTCATATATTTTAATAATTTTGGTCTTATATTAAAGATTATTCTACACACTTTCTTAATATATAAAAAATCTATTAATAATGTTGAATAACATTGTTTAACTATGCCGATGAATGATGAACACTTTTCTGATAACCGTAAATCTGATATCTAGAACTTTTCAATCACGGAACATGTACGGATGTATATTTCCATATATTACGATGGAAATATGTCAATAAATTACTGTTTGGATTTTTATAGAATAAAAATCAAATTAATGATGAAGCTGTACAATTTATTGATTTTTATACTTGTATGGAGACATCATGAAGAAAGCACATACAAAGACCATATAACGAATATATTATATAGTGTATTCTTTGATACATATGACATCGGTCAATTGACATTATTATTAGCAAACTTTGTGGTTATAATATATAACTTTACATTACGGTTTTTTTCATGAAAATTGAAATATAGGAAAATATTGAACATGATTAAAGCTTTATTTTACTTTTAGTTGGACTGTTTTGTGCATGTAGCACAGTAACTATGTAGGTCAATGTAATTATGCGAGCGATAATCCCATTATGTTGTATATTCGGTCGTTAAATAAGGTGTCATTCTAATTATGGTAACTATTTGTTTATTATAGTGTCACCCCTATTGAAAGGGCCAGCCAATTTGACATAAATGAGACACCTATATTTTGTGCTTACAGTACCTCCAGAATCCCTTCTCGTGTTGCCGTACATAGGTGATATATGTTTCCTCCATAAAACACACACACGCAAACACACTGACCAAATGCAAAAATGAGCACTTACCAATTCTAGTAAAAAAATAATATACCTAAGTCCTTTACATATTCTTATTTCAGACTGTTGTGTTGATGACTTTTGATGAATTTGAAAGTTGATTTAACAAAAATAAGATATGATATTCCGCACATGAGGACTCATTTGATAACTTGTTTAGAGAATGGGAACCTGGTTCCTTTCCCTAAAATTACTAAGATGCCCGTCATGCCATGCAGCGATAATACCCAAAGTGTTATTAAACTCCTTTGCTCGTGTTGAATGCCCGAAATTATTGATGATATGATCCAATGTGACAATCGATATTGCACAATGAAAATTAATAGTATCACAAAAATTGCATAATTTCTGACCATATTGCTGATGTAGAGCTCTGTAGATGAAATAAATACACATGCATGAAATAAATATTAATGCTTAAAAACTATACGAGTCGTTGTTAGTGTTGTTATTACACGCTCCGGTATTCACTTAGACATTGAGTGTAAAACAGTGAAAACGGAACACATGGAACCTTCAATAACTTTCTTAATTGTTCAAATATTTTAATTAGCGTAATACTATTTCGAAGACCACCCTCTCCATCTCCAAAATGTGTAACACGAGGGGTGATCGCGAAGTTCGTGTCATTTGCTTATACAATGTATTTTGTTTACATTTTGGTGAATATTGGTGAAACTTCACTATCAAGACGATCGGCTTAATTGCAGTTGAATTATAGAACGGAATAAAAATCCGCAAACTTATGCGACAGTTAACGGTATCCTTTGCAACGCTGCAACACCTGGTTGCCGCACACCAAAATTGCTATATTTGTCGCCATTCGTTGTCCTGAAACAATGCCATGTTTAAAGTCTTCTATATGGCTAAATTTCACGCAAATATATCACATCATACGTCAACGTTATGGGGTCATTTCCATAAAATATAATGTTGTTTGCTGCATCCACTATTAAATTAACAATGTGTTTATCTGAACAGTCAATGAAACAAAACGGCGTCATGATGTCAATGGTAGACTTTGAATGGAGGCGCGTTATCAGAATACTGCTTGGGAATATGAAAAACACTCATTGAAACCAACGAAATAATGAAAATGTGCAAACATTTTATAAGCGTAATTTATTTTATTAGTCCGGCAGTTAACTACAAATAGCACAGACAATTCAAAGTGCACATAATATCAATTTGAAGACAACAGAAGAGAAAGGTGGTCGTCGAAAGAGATTCTGTGTGTATGTGAAAAGTGAGATGAATCATCAGAAAATCACGGACGAAAAATCTTTAGTTAGATTGTCATCGAGCTCAATATTTATCCTTAAACTATGTATGGCATCTGTACGAATGAGCTAGGTATGTCGAAAATCAGAAATTCGTAGTCTAATGTAGTGACTATGTGGGGAAAGTGCTCCATACAATCAGGCATAAATTGCGGTTGACATTAGGTGACGTCGTTTAGTTTTCTGTAGTGCGGCATGTATGCATAGTGACTGTTTAGGAATCGACGTAACTACTAGTATGTAACTGTTTGATGTATTGTTATCATTTTCATAAGAGAGTATGATAATGTATGGACGATTGTGATGGTATCATTTATTTTTCACTACGAGCAATAACACACGATTCACAACATAATTATACGAACTTCCCGATGAACCCGCGTACAGTCGAAAAAGGATAAAACATGCTAAATTCTGGTCATGAAATATCATCTCGTTATTATCACTGCTAATTTCATTAAAACATCGAGATATCCGATTTACGGTAATCTGAAAAATATGATAATTCTTCGGCCTATTTTAAATATGTTACTCAGCATTGTTAACATATTTTTATATATTCCGAATGAGCTAAGGGTTATTGTTAATATAGGACCAAGATTATTGAAATGTATGCCATAATAATAGTTTTATTTAACGTTCCTAGGTGTTGGTGGAATTTCTTAAAACATAATTTTTAATGAAAAAATTAAATATTTCCCTGCAATATTTCAAAAGTTATATCGCACATTATTACAAAGTTATTTGTATATTCTGAAAGTTGTTATAATAAGCTTTATTATGAGACTATAATTTTAAAAATATACAAATACAAACTTTATTGAGAGTTCCGTGTGGAACGTTGATTTCAGATTAGTGTAAATTATGAGTGAAAAATGATGAAATTTCATGGCTATATTTGAACGAAATATATTCATTTTAAAAATATTTTTTTATATATTCATAAAGGGGTTAGGGTTATCTTTAGTATGAGACTATAATGATTTAAATCTATGCATATGTAACTAAGTATAAAACACAGTCAATTGTTTATTCAATCATATTCATATTATATCAAAACTTATAATTAAATACTGTTCAGTTAATAATTGCATTATAGACTTTTGGTAATTACAAGTTATATCAGTCAAGACATGTCACTAAGATTGTTTATATATTGTTAATCACACCATTCAGATTTTATCAACTTATTAGGATTTATACTACCATTTTCAAAACATTGTTTGTCACAATTGAATTTATACTCAGCTTAGTTAAGTGAAAGGTTTAACTAATATTTTGATCTCAGACAACATTATACATGTTACTTTACTATTATTTTATTGGTCAAATTATTATGGTTGCTATGGTTAATCCAAATTGTTGAATATCAAATACAAACTAAATTTCATTAGTCTTAAACTTGAATTTGAACCAGACACATCGTTTTAAATATTTGGTGTTAGCCTAAAAGTCATCTGGTTATTAAAGTTACTGAAAGTTATTAAAGTTACTGAAAGTTATAAAAGTTACTAACGTTACTTAACATCTGGTTATTTACAAGTTAAAAAGTTATAATTAATTGTATTGAGTTGAATACTTATAAATATAGAACTGTGAAATAAATGAAGAAAACTTGACATGGGACTTGTCGTTTAAACTTTACGTATTTACATTATTGTTGATAAATGATCAACATTGGAGTTTATAATCATACGCAATATACATTGCCACATTGAACATTATTTGATGCACATTGATGCACTCGGGAGATATAATGACAAACAGTCATTGAATCATATTGGACAACAACATAGTACATGTACATCACATTAGTACGGATGTACATAGCGAACATTAACAATTACTCATCAACATCAACATTGGAGAACACTGTGCAACCGGGGGTTCGGGGTACGATACCGGAGTTGTGGCGATCGACTTCTACCACATAGCTAATGTTCCCCACAAAAACGCTACAGTCGACGCCACCGCCCAACCTCTGGTCACACATAAATGAAAAAGTTATTTAGGGTTCCGTGAGTTCCGTAAATTATACTTCGAGATAACAGGTGTCGCTTTTCCAGGTGTTAAAATTCTCGGACCAACATCTATTTCCCGTGATTCCAAGTCGATAAGGTTATCAAATTCCCGCCTGTTGGGATAATTCGTCTGTCTAATTCCCCCGGTATCCCCACCGCCCCCAACCCTGGCTGGCATAACATTGACTGGTGCATAATGGTATGCCTTTTTGTAAATGATAGATGTGGTATGTGTTGTTGATTAACTGAAACATTGTGATCACCCTTTTGTCGGTCGTCCGTCGTGTGCCATCAACAATTGCACTGTCATCTGGGGTCAAAAAACTAGGTCACAAGGTAACATTGAAGAAAAACCTTGCTAACACTCTAGAGGTCACCTGCTTTACCTATATATTTGGTCACAATGTTTAGCATCTAGGTCAAGTTCATAAATGGGTCATCTGTGGTCAAAAACTAGGTCATATTAAAGAAAAACCTTGTTTATACTCTAGAGGTCACATTTTTTATGTGATATTAATGACACTTGGCCACAATGTGTGGCTTAATGAAATCTAGGTCCAGTTCGCAACTGCGTCATTTTGGGTCAATAACTAGGTCACCAGGTCACTGATTCTGCCTAAAGTGCTAGTCATCAGGTGAGCGCTAAAGGGCCAATATGGCTCCTTGTTTGTATTGCAACTTCATTTACCCCACTGTGTAGCTGTAAAAGAATTATGAAGAATTTAAATTTGGATGTAACTTTAATATTTCGGTAAGTGCTTTGATAATACAGTACCTTAGCCATGAAGGAGATTAATCTTGCAAGTTTGAACATTAATATGCCCATTGGTATTGTATGTTACCTCTACCGTCTGTCTGTCGGTATTACCTTATACTGATAATATTTATCATGTTTGTTAGATGATCTATTTCAGTGTAGCAATACCACGTGACTTTTGACTACAGTTTCAAGAAGAAATTTGTAAATGTTGGTAAATAAAATAGCCATAAGTATTTTATTTCTTCATCGATTTCTATGAAATATACACCACGCTAAGGGGACAATTATCCCCTGCGAGAATTTTAAGAACTGCTCTAGAACAATGCTAGAACTTGTTCTAGAACGATTCTAGAACAGTTCGTGAACATGAAATGGCCGTTCTAAAACCTGAAAGTTCTTGAACATTAGCACAGAAGTTCTTGAACTGGATAAGAACTGCCCCTGTGAAAAATTTAAGAACTGTTCTTGAACAAATTCCTGAACATGTTCCAGAACAGTTCAAAAACATTAAATGGCAGTTCTTGAACTACGATTTCCAGAACTAAGTTTAAGAACTTGTTCTAGAATAGAAAGTTCAAGAATTTATTTTGGAACCCGTTCTTGAAAATGTTCCAGAAAAGTTTTAGAACAATAGATGGCATTTCTAGAAATTATTATTCCTGATCTTAGTTCGAACAGAAATCAAAAGACCTGAACGAGTTAAATTTTTTTAAACAATAATGACATCCAGTAAACAAACGTTCTTGATTATGTTCAAGTCACTGAGAATCATTCAGTGTGTTTAAATAATGACAGAATTAAGTTTATAATACTTATACCGTGGCTAAGTTAATGTTACGTTGAAATTATGAATTTTGAATTTTGTCAAATTAATTTAATAAACTTCTCCATTTTCATGATAATATGGATATATTAATGTGCTGAGTTTTTTTAGAGGATTTTGAAAATTTTGATAAATATGTGTAATATTTAATAAAGGGAGTTAATAAACCATGATTATTACAGTTCTAGAACTAATAGCAGTTCCTGAACCACATTCTTACAACTAGAATGAACAGTTAATTTAGCTCTAATCTTAGTTCTTGAACAGTTCAAGAACTATATCAGTTCTTAAATTACTGTTCAAGAACTAATATCAGTTCATGAACCGTTCAAGAACATGTTTTCTTGTTCAAGAATAGTATTGTTAGTTCAAGAACTATATTAGTTCTTAAATTACTGTTCAAGAACTAATATCAGTTCATGAACCGTGTTCAAGAACATGAATCCTTGTTCAAGAACAGTGTTGTTAATTCTAAAACTGTTCTAGAACTAACTGTTTGTTCTTGAACTGTTCTAGAACTAACTGCTTGTTCTTGAACATTTTTTTCAGTGGATTTGCTTTCCAAGAACTATAAAATCTTTTTCAGCGGCTATGTCGTTTTGTCCATTACCTTGTGAAACCTTGGAACGTGTATGTTTCACAGGGTAATGGAAAAATCGGTAAAACTGCTGAAAAAGATCTTATATTTCACGGAAAGCAAATACTTTCCCCCTTAGCGTGGCGTATATTTTATAGAAATCGATGAAGAAGTAAAATACTAAATGGCTATATACAGGCGCGTAGCTACCTGTACGCAGAATACGCAGCTGCGTACACATGCTTCTTAAAAAGTGAAAAATTAAATGATCGAAAAATGAAATAAAAACTGATGCCTAAGCCCTAAGGGGGTAATCCTTTAGTATTTTCAGCATTTCTTAGAAACACTTTTTAAAAGCTCTATACACAAAAAAACTGTTTTTTTTTCAGTAAAAATAATCTTAAAGATGATGCAAAAAAACACACCAGAACGCACCAGAGACGTTCTAGCGAACAAAATTTTTCAGGGGGGGCATGCCCCCAGACCCCCCTAGCCTTCTTGCGTACACATTCAAATACCTCTAGCTACGCCCCTGATATATGTGTTCCAATCTTTACAAATTTCTACTTGTAACTGTAGCCAAAAGCCATGTGGTATTGCTACCCTGTATTTGGTGGTCAACAATTTATCATTGTACCTAGATCTGTATAGATCTGTGTATTGGTGAATGAAATCAGCGATATTTTGACAAAGTTTTAATTTGACTGCTATATGTTACATAAAACAAATATTTGGTATGGTATAGTATGGGGATTTTGACACGACTCTCGACTTTCTATTAACATAATTTAACAGCTGATGTATTGTCTATATTTGTAACCCTGGTTGTATGTTTTCATAAGCTGGGAGTATCACGAAGACACTCGAGGTATTATGCCAACACTAATCTGAAGGACCGATAGGGCACAATTTGCTCCTGGACAGAGCAACAGATAAGGTTTGAGGTCATTGGGTATTTTACCCCCAAGTTTCAATTTATTTGGGTTTTGACAAATTTTAATTGGGTATTTAATAAAACTTATTGGGTAATTGGTCTTTTATGTACTATTTTTCACTATAACATCATTTTCTATTTGCTTTTTCTTACTCCCTCTTCTCAAAATCTATTGGGTTTTTAAGAAAATTAATTGGGTAATTACCCCAATATGCAGCTTATCTGTAGCTCTGTCCTGGAAATTCATATATTCTATGCAAGAACCTTGTAATTTATTTATGCATTAAGGTCAGGAACTTGTCAAATTCTCCGTGCTATATATAGTTCCCAGGTGATAAATGTTTCCTAAAATTTCCTTTTGTGTGATGTTCTAGTGTCAAGGTTACAGAAACAAGTTCCATCCAACCAATGTGAGTCATAGATTAGGCCAAAACTATTATAATATTGTGGTTCTGGTCATCTTACCTGTCACCCTATTTTGCCCCTACCCTATTTAGGGTCTCATTGGCTGTATGTGTGGTATTGGTTGAACAAATCCCAGACCATGATATACATTTCAGGAGCGTAGCTACCTGTACGCAAAATATGCAGCTGCGTACACAGGCTTCTAAAAAAGTGAAAAAATAAATGATCGAAAAATGCAATAAAAACTGATGCCTAAGGCAGTAAGGGAGGGGGGGGGGGGGTAATCCTTCACTATTTTCAGCATTTCTTAGAAACACTTTTAAACAGCTCTATACACAAGAAAAACTGGTTTTATCAGTAAAACTAATGTTAAAGATGATGCGCGAAAAAACACGGCAGAACGCGTTGGAGACGTTCTAACAAACAAAATGTTTTCGGGGGAGCATGCCCCCAGACCTAGTCTTCTTGCCAACACATTCAAATTCCTCTAGCTACGCTCCTGCATTTGTCGTTAGAAGTTGTACTTGCTTATTAGCAGCGTAAAGTCTTGGAGCTCTGCTACTCTAAGGGTAGGTCCACGAATGGTTGCCCAATGTTTTAAACAAGTGACATAATGACTTATTTTGTTTTCCCCCGCCGATGAAATCGGTAGGGGGTATTGAAATGGCGTTGTCCGTCCATCAGTCCGTCAGTCCGTTCGTCAGTCCGTCCTTCCGCAGCCATTTCTCTGTAACTAGCTGGTAGAATTTCATGAAACTTAAACTAAATGTGAACTAGCATACTGGGATGATGCCCATCAAGTTTTTTTTCTGATCAATAAATAACTCTGGTTGCCATGGCAACCAATTGGAAAAACTTAAAAAATTCATAAAAAATCAACCACTGGCCAGATTTCAGAATAATTTTACAAAAATAGTTGTTGCGACAAAATTGACATTTTTATCATGATTTGTCAAAAAACATGGCCGCCAGTGGGTGGGGCTCATTTTTCCCTATATATAAATAGTAGTCTGAAAAAATCTTCTTCTAAAAGTACTGGTTGAATTTCATTATGAATTATTAACAATGTTCATTTGCTAATCCTCTATAAAAATAGCTAAAAGAATTGAAATCTATAAATAACTCTGGTTGCCATGGCAACCGATTGGAAAAACTTTTAAAAACCCATATAAAATCTAACACTGGCCAGATTTCAAAATAATTTTACAGAAATACTTGTTAGGTGACCCTCTGACAAAATTGACATTTTTGTCATGATTCGTCTAAAAACATGGCCGCCAGTGGGTGGGGCTTGTTTACCCCTATATATAAATAGTGAAGACTTTTATCTGCAGACTGGATTTCATCACAACTTGGTAACAATATTTCTTGAGTGCTCCATTCTTTGAATAGCTAAATAATTGAAATTCATGCAGAACCATGGCAACACAATCAAGGTCCTGTTTGAATATGGTTCTTCTAGTTCAATGTGCACAGGTGAGGGATACAGGGCCATCTTAGCACACTTGTTATATTCAATTTGGTCAATTTTCCTTAGAGTTACTGCCCTTGGTTTATTGACTAATTTCATCTAATAACTAGCGGGTAGAATTTCATGAAACTTAAAATAAATATGAACAACTATACTGTGATGATGCCGGTGAAGTTATTTTTATCGGTCAATTTTCTGTTGAGTTATTGCCCTTGATTTATTGACAATTGTTGTCTGATGGAAGCTTACATTCCAAACTGTGCAATGAAATACTGATAACCTGTAGGCGGGGGATAATAATTCAACGAATTTGCTTGTTACAATCCGACCAGGAATACCTGACAGTGACTTCACATTGTGTTTACAATCCAATGTTTACTTTATTAATTGTTCTACAAAAATGTGGGTTATCATTATATTTCTTTACCTATAATCTCAATATGACATCGTAGCCGAGAGGATAACGGCGAAGTATTAGTAGTTAAAAGGTATCGAGTTCGAACCCTGTCACCGTAATTTTTTCCCGCTCGTTATTTTTTTGCAATTGAATACAACGTATGTGTAAAAAATGAATTAAGTACAAAATCTTTGTCATTTCACTAAACTAAAAATGAATAAATTGAATGGCCAAGAACACGTTTTAAATTATTTGAGTGAGTCTTTGAACAATAATGAGAAAGTAACGTTTGTTCTAAACGTGTTTTAGTGATTATGTGACTTTTTAGAGCTTTTATTAATCCTTAGACAAAAGAATATCGTCCAATTCGTTATTGTAAAAACATGTTTTAAACATATTTCCAGTATATAATAAAAAAAACCATTCATATAGTTTGTCCAGCACCAGCTTTGAACTTGGACCGCCTGTGTGAGAAGCAGCCAACACATCCACAGGACCATGTTTTGTTTTGACTAATAGAATTGATAAGGACTTACTTCGATCTAATATAATCATTAATCCGTTGGGGATATACCCTGCTTATTTATAGATTGTTGACAAAATGACGTCACTGTCAAAAATTGTTGGTCGAATAGTACATATACTTTTGCCATATATTATGTTTACATCGGCCATGAAACCTAAATCCTAAGATATATATGAGGGGTGATCCAGAATTACGTGGACTTTTGCTCTAATTCAAAAACCGTTTTACTTACATATACAAATCAGTACACACTCTAATAATTAGACTTCCTGCACAAGTATACCAAATTTCATGTTGATATTATAATAAATAACGTAAATACAGCATCTGTAAGAGGGTATGGTTATGAATCGCGGGGCAGCTCAGAAATGACGTACGACGTTGCCTTCACGCCTATCATTCAATGATGCTTTTGAACACTGTTAATTAACTGTTCTTTATTTTCCCTAACCCAATATGCTCTTATTGTATGCATAATTAATCGTCCAGTCAATATGTACCTAAATGTACCGTTTCCAGCCCCGCAAGATAGTATTTTTCCACTAATGTCACGAATGGTTGATTCTGACCATTGTAAGCACCGATCCAGTCAACGTCAGGTTTTTACCTGTACCCGCATGGCCTTCACATCATCCAGGCCAGCTTTAAAACGTTTATGCTATTTAAAAACAAGTGGCTGTGATACAATATGTCTAATACTTGATTTCTCCAACATTTCTTTCGTCTGCGTTGGGGTTTTGCCTAGCTGTACAAAGAATTATATGGTTATGCGAGTGCAAATGAAATTTTGTAACGTCAATATTGACGTTAATTATGATATGACAACAGTTAAATATATTCATAATATGACGAATACACCGAATTTTACTTTGAAATTTCACTCAGTTGTCGATACACGACTAGACAACATGATACCATATTTCTAAATTTCTACATGAAGAAACACAGTAACAATCAGCAATAATGTAACACGTTTTACTGAAAAAATCAGTGTTGATCCGCGAAAGCATTTATGTGTTGCCATGGTAGAGTATAACTGTTGATGCAAAGGATTGTTTTCAGATTTGTGTTGCGTTTTAAGTCAAAAATAGATAAAAGTCGCTTGTGTGTTACTTTCATACCGATCTGACCTAAAATAAACTTTCTAGAGCAAAAGTCCACGTAATTCTGGATCACCCCTCGTATATATATTTTTAAATCTGTTGTCTAGTAAAACTATTCAGTACTCTTGAAGGTACATTAGGGGTCAGATAATCTATTCAGTGGTTGCATACCTTGCAGTAGACTCTAAGTACTGGTGACAATAACTTAACTTTTTATCCAAAATTTGTATGCTCTTCAATGATGGAGGTAAGAATGCTGTCAGACGATTTTGAAGTAAACCTTTTTGTAAATTACTGTAACATTGACCTGATTATTGATAACAATGTAAGGTCAGACCCAAAATAAACAATAAACAATGAAATATATTGTTTGAATGTTGTTGTACATTTTGTATTTATTTACATGATTTGCATTTAATGACAATTCAGGGAATGGGCGCCAAATTATGGTAACTCAATATGGTTGCCAGAAGCAGTTAGAATA
This sequence comes from Spisula solida, assembly GCA_947247005.1. Taxonomy (NCBI): domain Eukaryota; kingdom Metazoa; phylum Mollusca; class Bivalvia; order Venerida; family Mactridae; genus Spisula; species Spisula solida. Next base: position 18,565,188 of record OX365961.1, read on the forward strand.
GTTTGGCCCACTATTGTTCTGTACAAAGGAATAAGTTTCTTTGATGCATTGTTTCGTGAATGTTTTAAAGTTGCAGTATCAGTTGTCTGAATAATGAGCAGATTATTACATCAGAATTAATGTTTGATCGTGGGGGTCCACAAAATTTGGCGATATGTAGATCTATAGCGTTTTCTTACATTTGAATGTTTGAAATTTGAATAGAAATTAAATTCGTAGCCAGCCTTGACATTTCAGTTTGATACCTTGACTGAAAAATACAAATATAATATTTAAGAGCTGTTAATTATTTTAAAAACAAGACATTGTTATATGTAAATCAGACAAATGCTTCCGTCTCCAAAAAGTTAAGGTGTGTTTAGACTGTTCATCTTGGTGTATACATCTTGACCTATATGTCAAAATTTACTGTGTTGTTACGAGTAGAACACTTCTACCACACATTTGAGGGAGGTGTACAACACATTCATTGAAAAGGCGCCACAGCACAGAAATAGCTTGGTGTAACACCGAAACAGGGTCTTACCCATTGTCTACCTCTCAAATGATCCCTTCTTTTTATGCCCCTGTATCGATAGATCGGGAGGCATATAGTTATTCACCTGTCCGTCCGTTCAGGCCTAGACACTAACTTTTTTGGCCACTGGTCCGACAGGGCAAAAGCGCCAAATTTGTAAATAGGACAGTTACTGGTCCTCCTGGATTTTCACTGGTCTCAGACCAGCGAACCAGTGTTAGTGTCGAGCCCTGCCGTTTGTTTATCCGTTTGTGCGTTCGTCCGTCCGGTTAACCCAAATTGACCGTTTCTTCTAGCATCATTATAGCTTGCTACAAAGCTTTCATACTTGCATGGATGTTGTATATGAACACTCTCCACACGCCTGTATCACCTAACCCCATTTTGACCTTCACCTTGACCTAATTTTGGACTTGGACTATTTATGGACAAGGCTTCCACATGGGGCATAAGCGTTTATTGAACGCAGTCTTGTTTCGTCAATAATGACACAAATCATCAATACAAAGCTTCTTCGATAAACTACACTGTTTACAAGTGATTGGATAGAAATAACGTAAGATTCATAATTCATGATTTACTGTGTCAGGGCTATATTAGGCCCCTTCACAATTTGCTATAGGCCCCTTTCACAAACCTTAAAGGCCCCTTAATTCACAATTAGAATTTGTGTCATGGTTTCTTGTAAAATCAACTTTACAAAGCACCAAACAAACAAATCACAGATAACAGTCAAATATTCCTGTACAGGACTTGATATAAAGTATTATATCATAAATACATGCATGTTAGAGAAATGTTGATAAAAAATGAACTAACATCTGAAAAATTTTGTATCATAATTTGATGATTTATCGCGTTAAGTTTTTCACAATTTGAAAAGTTTCCGCGCCTACTTTTTCACAATTTTGAGAATTTTCGCGCTAAATTTTCACAAAACCAAGGGGCTTGGGCCTCTTCACAATTCAGCGAATAAAAGCCCTGCAGTGTAGTTATAGGCTTCATGTAGCATCTTGTAAAGTGTACAGCTTCGAGTTATATACTGGCCATCTGTTGTTTCGCGGTACTAACAGTTAAAAATACTATTCAAATGCAATAATCAACGTACATCTGTTAAAACTGTATATCATCATTTTCATCCATTCTTTCTACGATGAATATATTACAAATAAGTCAATAAAGTGGCAAAATCAAGGAGTATTGCAACTTTGTTTATGGTAGGTATCGGCCATGTTTAGTCAATGACGTCATCATTGGTTTCGCGGTACGGGCTAAATTCCAAACAGTAAATTGAACACTAAAGGTTAAACACCACTAAATGTTAACCACGCTGTATTTTAATCTATTTGTGGTCGATTACGAAAGTTAGACGTTAAATCTTAAGATACGGTAAATATTGGCAGCGGTTAAAATACTTCATGCTGCCAAAAGATACCCTTCGTGGAAGTGCTAGCAATAGTTTGACTGTCCCTCGTTAGCATTCCCGATTCAGTTTGATTCTTCAAATTCTCAGAATGTGTGCACCATAAAAATCAGTTTTAGTGGCCTTTGACCTATTTCAACAACAACAACAGGAAGTTAACTGTAGTAAACACTCAGAAGATGGAGTTTTAGAAATTACCGCGACTCCAATGCTGACGCGAAACCAGTGATATTGAGTATACTACAAGATGTACTGTCTAGGGCCTAAAATAAACTATTGTTTGTTTCCCCATCCCCTACCTACCCGATTAAAAAGGGCCCTACCCAAAATATTTTATTGCCCAAATTTAAATAATATTTATTTTTTTAAAAATTGGAAGTGAAAATTTTATTTTTTGTTTGCTGGCTTCTTTCTTACCATTAAATTTTAGTTGGTTTTCACCTTAGAGTTAATTCTAAATTTCATTATTTGTATGTCTAGACCATTAACTATCATACTGAAACAATTCCAAAAAAAAAATATTTACCCTACCTACCTACCCATTCTAAATCTGCTAGGGTCGGGATGGGGAAACCAAGAATATTTTAAGTTTGGCCTAGACACACCTTTATAAGTAATTAGGAAGAGGAAATTTAGTTCTCGACAGTAAAAGCAGCAGAGCACGAAAGGCACACACACAAACAAAACAACTGATTACCAATACATGTCACAAATGACAAACATAAAATTACCAAGATAAAAAACAGTGTGCCATATCAGTCAGGCAAACATATTGAAACCAGAGTAAAGGCCTGCCGACAAGAACAAATCACATAGATGACCAGTTGACGACACATCACAAGGACAACTGCAACAATGCTGCACTTATCAGAGACGAAGTCATCACAGACGAAGTCATCAGAGTCGTTAGGGGACTGGCAGTTCAAGGAGTTCTACAAATGGGGAACTTTTTTTCTAGAATTTGACAAACTATAAACTAATGTTGTTATATTCTTTAAGATATAAGAATCATATTTTGTATAATAACTTTGTCAGCTTTTTGAAGAAAATTTAATAATTAATGCATGGGTGAAAGTTTTCAGGCACATGCCTGAACTTCAGGTTTTTGAGAGTGTCAAAAAGCCTGTTTTTCTTTATTTTCCCTATATAAATTGACAATTTTTGAGGATTTCAGGTTTTTCAGAATTTCAAACTTTCACCCATGTTAATGCTAGTTACAAATTCTGCACATAAAATCAACCATTCAAGTTTCAACTTTAAAATCTTCAATTATTCATTATGCCTTTAATCTTCATCATGACTTTCGCATGAAAGGTTAGTTTTTATTTTCACAGGTTTGAAATACGTTTGAATATATGAATGGACTACCACAGGTCAGAAAATCAACCATTTTAAGTTTCAACTTTAAAATCTTCAGTTATTCATAATGCCTTTAATCGCATCAAGATGTTTCGCATGAAAGGTAATTTTTTATTTTCACAGGTTTAAAATACATTTGAATGTATGAATGGACTAAGAGGTCAAGATACCAGCGTCATCCATCAGCAGCCGGCAAACAGGAATGGGTAAATATAACATTCAGTCATGCCAACATCTAGCAGGTGTTCACACATTTTAATTGACATTTATTTCATTATCAGCCCAATTAACTATTGAATCTTGACTTATATGCAGATAAACTTGTTTACCTTGTAAGCCTTGTATGTGTCGCATGAATCGTGCACCAGGATTTCGTGCAACCGGGCTCTACTTACTGCGTACTTAACAAATCTTGTTAAAGGATAAACAAGAATTTAATTGGCTTGCAGTTTTTTGTTGTTGAATTCCTGTGGAAAAGTTTAGAAGATGTGAACAGGAAAAGTCTCAAGTTTGCAAAAATTACTTGTAAGGCCTAAACATTAATTGTTTGTTTCTGTCACCTTGAAAATTGTTTGTTTCTGTAAGGCCTAAAAATTATTGTTTGTTTCTGTAAGGCCTAAAAACTAGCGTTTGTTTCTGTAAGGCCTCAAATTATTATTTGTTTCTGTAAAGCCTAAAACTATTGTTTGTTTCTATAAGGCCTGAACAATTATTGTTTGTTTCTGTAAGGCCTGAAAATTATTGTTTGTTTCCAGTAACACTAGGGATATCCTAGATGTAGCGTTTGAATGTATCGGTCCTGTGGACAATCATGTTAGAGAACTTAGGAGTCTAGATGGAAATAGGTATAGGGTATCGCACCCTGGATCTTTGTATTACACAACTGTCTCTTCCCTCAAAGCCACGAGGCCATTGGACAATCTGGCAGGGGAAAAACTGAATAACCTCACTTTTATGACCCACTTGGTCAAATAGAAACAAATATAACAACCATTTCTTATATCTATTTTTTATTTTTTCAGATGGAGTATATCCCAGTTGATCCTGAAATCTACCCCAAAGCTATTGAGGCAGCCAGGTTGTGAATGCCCACGCAAACCTGACACAAATGTGACAAACCACATCAAGACAATGTGCAGAGAACCCATGTTCTAGATGGGTCGCTTCAAGCTCAAACTTAGGGGTTAAAGGTCATATGACTTTGTTTCCCTTCCACTCTCTCTTGAAGGATTTTTATGAAACATGACACCAATGTTCACCACATCAAGACGACGTGCAGAGCCGATGGTCTCGATGGGTTGCGTCAAGGTCACACTTATTGGTTTAAGATCATAAATTATGACTTTGTTTCCCTTCCGCTCATCAACTCTTGAACCCCTTTAGGGATATTAAAGAAACATGACACAAATGTTCACTACATCAAGACGACTTGCATAGCGCGTATTCTGGATGGGTCGTGTCAAGGTCACACTTAGGGGTTAAAAATCATAGGACTTTGTTTTCCTTCCGCTCTGTAACTCTTGAACCCCTTGAATGATTTTAAAAAACATGACACAAATGTTCACTATATCAAGATGACGTGCAGAACTAGTGTTCTGGATGGGTCACGTCAAGGTCACACTTAGGGGTCAAAGATCATATGACTTTGTTTCCCTTCCACTCTCTCTTGAAGGAGTTTTATGAAACAAATGACACAAATGTTCACCGCATCAAGGTGACGTGCAGAGCCCATGTTCTGGATGGGTCGCATCAAGGTCACACTTATTGGTTAAAGATCATATGACTTGGTTTCCCTTCCGCTCTTTAACTCTATACCTGATATTCAAAATCAGTATAAAAAAAACCAGACATACAGATTGCATATCTCCAGATGGTTCACTTCAAAGTTCTTAATATCATATGTTTCAGCATTCAAAAGTTTGCTACCAATGCCTGAAAAAAAAACCTTCAGGCGCATATTGCCCCGAATGGCGGTGCTCTTGATAGTCTATTGAGGTGGCAAGTTATATACTTTACTATATAGTCCGGAGAATTTGACACGACTCTTGACCTTCTGTTAGCATAATTTAACGGCTGATATATTGTCTATAGTTATAGTCCCGGTTGTATGTTCTCATAAGCGGGAAGTATCACGGAGACGCTCATGGTGTTATACCAACAAAATCTAAAGGACCGATATTGCACGATTTGCTCGTGGAAATTTATGTATTTCATAAAGGTCAGGATCAAGTCAAATCTCCTTGCTATACCACTTATGTAAAAATAAATTGTTAGTAAATTTTTATGACAACGTGTACAAATATTGAGTAACCTGTATTGATAATGTGTCACTTGCTTATGGCTGTTCTAATTACAACAGTAAAGTATTGTTAAATTTCATGTGCGTAAAATTTCCACAAATGTCAAATTTTATTGCATTTTTGCATTAGATGATCTAAATGGTCAATATATGACATACCTAATAATGGTAAATAGTCATCAAGTTTCAATTACTGAGTGACTTATGGCAATAGAATTGTTTGACCAAATGATTGACAGAGATGCCAAATTTTTATCTTAATGTCAACGTTTTGAATAAAATTTTACATAAGTCTATATACTGGGTGTTTAAGAATTTTTTTCTCAAAATTTAAATTCATATAAAGTTTTATTTGAACTATGTACGCAGTAGACAAATTTAATTTTCTTACTCTAAAAGCTTCATTAATTACAAGATAGATTAGAACAATGGTAGAACCCTCTGGAATTTAACCTGAAAAATTTACATTATTCTGTCCTCAGAAAGATAAACTTTTGAAACTTAAACTTTGAGAACAAACTTTTTTAACACCCTTTTAAGTATGAACAATTGGTCATGTCTACTGATATGAACTTATTATTCAACGTGTACGAAATAATTAACAATACTGCTCTTGGAAGCATGTTTGTCGATCTGAGCGTTAACTTGGTCACAGACAGGTCGTCTACTCATGTTTTAGCCGTAAGACCAGATACTATTTATATGCCGACATTAAGTGTCGATGTTAAACAAAATCTGATAATCTCGATATTCAATAGACGTCTCGTCTTTGCGGGATTTTAAAGATTTAAATTTTCGACATTTGAAATAGAATCTAGACGTTATTTGTACGCACAAACTTTGTCCCAATTTTTTTGTACCCACGTTTATTACGAAACCTTTAAGATGACACGCTATGTATTTTTATAAGACAATTATGTCGGTTAATATCAATGAAGGTACTTGCCATCAATTTATTTTCAATCTTTGAAAAATTAGTTTATTTTCTAAAGTCATGCAACATATATACAATATTGCATACATTTGATTAAAGATTATCTGCAAAATTTAAATATCCCCTTTCAAGTGGAATAAGGTCAATTGCCTGAGTCAGGGAGCACTCAGGAGAGGTTACTGTGTCTGTTTCACAACAAAAAAATCAAAATTATTGAAAAAGAAATATTTTATTCATTATTAAAGGCCGGAAATCCAAACTGCATCCATTCATGAATAAGAGTCTCTTCCAACTTTTCATTTCTGTAATTTAATTCATGCTGAATGATGCGAGGACAGCCTTTTATAATTGTTTGTTTCTTGTCCTCAAAAATTGAAAGTTGTGCAAAAAACTAGGTCTTAAAATATGAATAAGGTGGTGAGTTATGTCAATGAACAGAATAATGCTAGATGAGTTATAGTCCAGTCAGGATACAAATCCATTGACGCAGCTGTCGAGTCCACTATAACAGTGTAAAACCAATCATAAAGGCTTATACTGTACAAACAACTATAATTCCAATACTAAACTAACATACTAAACTTCGTTCTACCTGTTTAGACAATGGTTGTAATTTTGTGAGTACACATAAACTGCAACGTCACTGTCACAATATCCTAACTGGACTAATAATATAATATATGTCAATGAACAGAATTGCTTGATTAGTCAGATTATTCTGACAGAATATTAAAAACAATGTGTGCTTGATGATTATAGCATGAAACTTGGTATGATGGTAAATTTGTAATTGAATGCATTGAGACTATAATGTTTTAATCTTCTACCACAAATAACAGCATTTAAAGGGGAGATGGGTTGCATCGTCAAGAAGATCCTGACCCTTGATCTGAAAGCTGTGTATTCAAATGCCGCCAATGGCAAAATACATGTAGTTCTGAGAACAAATCTGTCTCTACGGAGGTAGGTTATGGGGCTCAATGTAAGTTTCTAAACTTAATTCTTCATCAGTTGAACCAGGGCAACGTCTAGTATATTCATGAATTACGTAAAATGAAATAAAAAAGTTAACACATCATTTGTCCCTTAGTAATCAACCTACTTCACAGTGCATAAACGAGTCAACTTCTGGTTATTGCAATAAGGCATACACATTGAATTGTATGGTCTTCCAATAAGTCATACAGTGATTGGAAATCACCGATGCATTTGCTCTCAATAAGTTGAATTGTATGTCGGTGTATGGTAGTATCCCAGTATGTCATACAGTGATTTAGTTTATACCCTGTGTATACTTTCACCTCTCAAATATCAAATGAAAAAAAGACAGCATTTTTTGCAAATGTGGCCTTATAGACTGGTAACCAAACTTACCTTATTTTTGCATTATCCTAAATAATTTTACAACATTTTATTAAACTGGAGGTCTGACACTGCAGAACATTGATTTTCCCTGAAATATATAAAAAAAAGTTTTCCTGCATAATAAAATAACCTACCAAATATTTTTCAGCTTGTTACAAGCACAGGTAACTGTTAATAAAGAGTAAAAAAATATTGTTTATAAAATCTTAGATAATTATAAATTTTGTAAAAAAAATTTTTTGTTTTGTTTACTCTCTAATAATGATACAGTTACCTGTGGTAACAAGTACCGCAATATTAATTTTGTTTTGGCCTCGTACATATATATGCCTCTCAATAGACTTCCTATACTTTATAGATAGCTATAGAATATTGCTTGAATAAATAAAAACTTCATTGTCAAATTAATTGTTGAATTGGTTTGAAAAAAAATCTTGTCGTTACCAGCGTTAGTGTTTACAAATATGTGTCAATGAATATTAATTTATTCTAAATATTCAAAATCTGTTTGAAGTTCAGCAAAGTCTATTTATTTTACTAGGACATTGTCAACAATTTAATGAAGATGAGTCTGCCTTCCCTATATATAACAATGGAGTGGTCCAGTCTAGTTTCTATGCTGAAGATTAATGGTGAGAGTGGATCGTCCCATTATTTACAGGTAAGAAATGAAAGATTGTGTCTGTGCTTATCGATGTGCAAACAACCGAATATGGTCATTGATAAATACAGAAGAGATTTAGAGAGTTGGTATTATTGTACGATTTCCTACTATGGCCCAATGATTGTCAATGAGAAATAATTTGTGATTTTTCGATATAAAGAAATTTCAAAGTGATTTTCCGTTTTCGTTGTATTTATATGGGATTTTAATGGATTATTGAGGTTTGAAAGGTAAATATTTTTTTTAATTTCGGATTAATGCTATTTATAAAAATTTAGGGATTTTATTAGGTCATTATCTTGTTAGACATATCGGTCATTTTAGTAATTTATACTATGTGTATTTTGTACGCTTAGTATTAATTTAATACTTATAAATAAAACTGATTAAAATTAGGGATCTCAACTTGGCCATAAAGATACTAAGGGTCTATTAAACTAAGTAATCATAGCACTTATGCTGCATGATTATAGGTACAGTTCCCTAACTAACCCCTTATCTAACCCCTTATTGTAAGTTAGATATAAAAAAGTTGTCATACTGTTGATTAGTTGCATCATCAATGCACAGTTAATTTTATTGCAATTTATTTAAAGGAATTAAAATACTTATCAGAAATACTGCTATTTGTATAATTAAAATTGGCATATGTTGTTTAAAATGGTTGGAAATGCAAAAAAATGTCCACATCCCAATAATTATTTCAGATGCTTAAGTGTTTCCTCAAAAGAAGATATGTCTTGCTAGTCTTTTAACTTTTGTCTTGTTATACGGGCAGGAAATAAAGCAACCACTGGCTTAAGGAGCCATGCAATAAAAAAATCTTAATTGGTAATTAATATGTTTTAAATATACCCATATGAAACAAGCACCTGGCTTAAGCAGTCAATAATAATCACAAATCTTAATTAATAATATTTAATTATTTAAAGCACCCATACAAAAAACTTCAAAAAAATTCAAATCTTAATTAGCAATTTATATTAAATACATATCCATAATTATGAAGCATCCACCTGTCAAAAGCAGCTAAAAATATAAAATCTCAATTTGCAATTTAACTGTATTTTTCACATCAATATATTACAACCTTTTTAAGCTACCTGTTTTAAGCAGGCACAATTAATAGATCACATGCCTGGCCACTAAAGAGAAGTTAGACTGTATACAGACAGGCCCTGGCATTGTGGATCCCTTGTCTGGTTCCTTTAGACAAGTTACACTGTATACAGACAGGCCCTGGCAATATGGCGTCCTTGTCTGGCCCCTTAAGACAAGTTAAGACTGTATACAGACATGCCCTGGCAATGTGGATCCCTTGTTTGGCCCCTTAAGACAAGTTAGACTGTATACAGACAGGCCCTGGCAATATGGCTTCCTTGTCTGGCCCCTTTAGACAAGTTAAGACTGTATACAGACATGCCCTGGCAATGTGGATCCTTTATCTGGGCCCTTAAGAGAAGTTAGACTGTATATAGACACGCCTTGGCAATGAGTGTATGAGATTTAAACATTATTCAGTGTTTACAATAAACTTAACATGTCATAGGTGTAATCTTAATACCATAACTGTTTAGGTTTTGAAATGTGATCTTCTTGTTATGCTATCTGATATGGTATGACACTTTGGTCAATGGCATACATGACTATATTTGTATTCCACTTGGTTTTGAATTTTCTTAATATGTTCTGCAATGTTGCATACCGTATACAGTGTAGCAATACCATGCAAATTTTAGCTACAGTTCCAAGTCGAAATTTTGAAGAAAAAAAAATAGAGTTGCTGAAAAAGATCTTATGTTTCAAGCAAATAATGTTCCTCTTAGTGTGGTGTATATTTCATAGAAATCGATAAAGAAATAAAATACTTATGGCTATTTTTGTTTTCCAATGATTACAAATTTCGTCTTGGCACTGTAGCCAAAAGTCACATGATATTGCTACACTGATATATGTACTAAAGGCATATGGTTAAAACCCTATAGTTAGTACCTTTATTGCAACTTCAATAGTTTGTTCCTCTGGTAGGAATTCAGCACCATTGCCTAGCAATGCCAAGTATCATAGAATTCGACCACTCGCCTATTCCAACACCAAACCAAATTAAAATAATGATATTTTTTCTGGACATTGATGCATTATTTTAGATTTGCAACCTGCCAACAATTTTGTAATTATGAAGAAGGATATTTTGACAGATTTTACTTAAAACATATTAAAATTATTTTGAAGTGTCAAACTTAGTTTCTTTGACAACTTTGCTAAGCTGTCCAGCATGCTGACTACTGACAAGACACTTGTTTAAGTTACAACTGTTATAATTTATGATGTTTTTTTGCAATTCCAACCATTGATCTATTTTAAATGTTTATCGTTTTACTGTCAAACATTCTTTGTATTTTTATGATGGATAATAGTAGTATTGAACCTTACTTCTGTCTATGTTCGTAAAGCAAAACCTCTCCTATTTGATTATCTAAGTATTTTCTAAATGTGTCACCAGAAAAACTTATATCGAAAATAGAGAGAAACCACCAAACACGAATAACATTTAATGTATATTCATTAGACTACAACGTTTCGCCCAGAAGGCTTCTTCAGGTAATGATTATAATATACAAAAACAATGATGATGTAACGTCATGCATAATAACGCGGTGGCGCCAAACGACGTTACATAGTAAATGCAGCGCAAAATACATATGAATACATATGAACAACGTTTCATATATTGGATTGTAAAGAACAACAATAATAATAATATATACTATACAGTACATGTATAACCTCTATAAAGCAACACAAAATAGGAGCTACAAAGGGTGGTCGTAATTAAGAGGTAGTAGCTCTCCAAAGGTAAGATTTGAAGGAAAAAAGGCTAGTGAAAAAATGAATGTTCATAATTATATTAAGAGGTAGTTGCTAAAAAGGGGTCGCTGTAGAGAGGTTATACAGCACTGCAATTAAAAAACCGGATCATACATGATACTCAATAATTCCTATTGGTAAGATATATAAAAAATATAATTTTTTTTTTTTTTTACCAGAAAAACTTACAACTCTGGTACGAAATCGTGTGAGAATTGTCACAATACTTCACCTTTTCGCATCCTTGTATGTCGATCCTGAACTTTGTGGGGAAAAATTAGAGACAGAATTTTTTATGATATGAAATTTAAATATTGTGTGATTTTTACTAATGTTTTTGCAAGTGTTTCATTTAATGTCATTTTATGGGTGTGTTGTTTTATGCATCAGAATTATAATTTTTGTTACAAGTGGGTCAAGCATCAATACAACATGGGAGCGAAAAAGTACATCATTATAACATTTTGAAGTTGAGGTTCGAGTTTCAATCTTAAAATACTGGTGAATAAAGCCACTTGTAGGGAGTTTCAAATGGTGATGCATGATGCCTCGATTTTAATTAACTGATCATCAAGTAATTATAATAAAAATCTTGGAGTGCTTGTCGACATCAAATGTCACCCGTTTGTATGAGTGTACCGGTATTCATATGATAAATTTTGACTCCAAATTTGATTTCAAAGACTATGGGCTTTGTTTGTAGAAGAAATATAGGAATTTAATAACTTCGATCCGTAGCTGTTTTTCTTTTTTTTTCAAGTAGATTTCCCCCTAGGTTTGCTATAAATTAAGATATTGTCACTATGAATAAATCTTTGAAGACCGACTGTGTTTAAACCCCTGACATTCAATGTTGATTCTTCCCGCGGAGTGTCAAATAGTAGAATGTACGCTGACCAGAAAGCGTAGACAATTTCTAAAGGTCTTGATTCAATTTAACCTGAGACTAATTTTAATGTCAAGTATCTAGACTGGGGATCAGTTGTTATCTAGCATTATCCTGTAAAGATTTATTTCCAATAAATGCAAATAAAAATCTGAAACCTGTTTATTATTTCGTCGTAGATTCCCTACATGAATTGTGATCGGTTTTTTTGTTGAAGATCATATTTTGATAAAACTGTCCAATGTGGACTTGAAGTGTATATACCCCTGTCCTGTCAAAGTCATGTCGTGTACCTGAATGGAATCATAATAATCGCTGTTTTCTGATGTATTTGATACGTTTTTAGATGAAATTTTGATTTTTATCTTAAAAAGTTAATGTCCAATACTGGAGATTTAAATTGGTTAATCCTGCCACAGAGTTTCGCCGTTTTAACAACCCTTCTGATGTTTTTATATCTTTTCGCGTGTATATATTCTGCAGTGATAGGTCACACGAGAGCGTTTGGATATAAATTATCGTCTCCGAATTTTAATAAGATGTAGCAATATTTCACGTAGGCTCTATTCATCAAATCTATGTAGTACCTTATTTGGTCTAGAATAAATTATTAGATTTGCTTGTGTGAAAGTCTCATGAAATAAATTATGCTTTTATTTGATTTTTTATAAGTAAAGAAATGTTTTAATATTGATCCCTGCTTCAAATGAATCGTATCTCTATTTAGTATTTGAGTGGTCAGGATTGTTGCAAGTATATATAAAATGAAAAAAATGTATGACTTACAAAGATTTTAACCTTGATCGTGGGTGCTTAAATTTTAATATGCTACTGGGGTAAATTAAAATGTGTCACTACAATCTGGCTGTACCCTGGGATAAGTTTTTTTACACAGAGTGAAGGCCCGGTTTTATTTTAATAAAATACTTGGAAATAGATTGTAAAAAAAAATTGACTCGAAGTGGGGGTAATTGGCCAAAATAGCAGGGACAAAATGAATGACCACGCACTTCATTGCCAGAGACAAACACATTCAAACACAATCAAACAATAAACACTATATATGGCAAAATGTTTTTTTAAAGATTCTTACAATTTTTAGTACAAAATACTTTTGTATTATCAAATAAAATAAATTAAATGACAATTTACGTATGCTGGAAATTGATCAAATGATTGCTCCCTATGTGCAAATAAAAGCATCATTCCATAATAAGACTAATAAGACACCTCACATCTGTTAACCTATTAAACTATACAAACTATGCCGACTGATATGACCCTAAAATCGTTTTCATGATTTCTTATCATTTCCTTTATAATAATAAATAGAGGGTATTTGTTGATTTTGGCGTAGCCACGAGTGAAAATATAATTTTATGTGATCACGAGTGAAATAAAATTGATCTTTCACCAAAAATCAACACATTTTCTGTTTATTATATGCTTTAATTTCTCTTAAAAGTGTACCATAATTGGCTTAATTGGAAAAATCACGTCGAAATTGGAACGTCACGACGTGACAATTGTGACGTCTTGATGACGTAACGTACATTTTAAAGCCCGGCGTCGTTGACGTAACGTTTCTTTTTCTGAACGATACTGGAACCAGCTTCTAAAACAGTGAAAATAACAAAGTGGTAATTTCACTGTTATTTTCACTGTTATTTTCACTGTTATTTTCACTGTTATTTTCACTAAAAAATCTCCGTAATCCATTGAAAGCAAATAATAAATATAGATTCCATTTAAACTTCTCTATAAAATATTTTATTTTTACTTCATGTTTACCAGGCAGAAAAGGCAATGAACCCCAGAAACATAAAAACGCTTGAATGAAAATATGGCTGACAAAAGTTAACTAAATATTTGTTAAAATAAATAATGAAAATGTTCAGGGGTTTGTATAGTACTGTTTGTACAAGTATAGTATTAATGTATTTTTTTTAAGTGTTACCTTTTGGTGAAATGTCTTAAAATATATAGGAAAATGTATTTCACTTTTCATTGATCAATTTGACCCAGTTTTAATATTGACATGAACAGAATGTACCTCTAGGCCTTAAATAACGTATTGTTGGTTTCCCTTAACACTACCTACCGGCCAAAATTCTCCGAATTTATTGAGAAATCAGGGGGGGGGGGAATTAAATAGATGTTCAAATTATTTTTCTACCTACCTATAACCTTAGCCCTAAACGACATGGATCACAGGAGGGGAAACAAACTATCTTATTTTAGCCCTATTGAACATTGAGGTACTTTTGTATCAAAGCACTTAATTCTTTTTAAACTTAAACTTTTGATGAAGGGATCTGTCATAATTCAAACTTTTGTTGAAGGGATCTGTCAACATTGATTTAGGTAATTAATTCACACAAGCCATATATATATGTTCTCTCTTTTATATTTGTACATGCATGATAAGGAATTTAAATTTTAGTGTAAGTTTAAGATTCCGTAAGTGCTTTGATAAAAGAGTCAGTATTACATAGGCTTCTACCTGTATATACCCGACTTGTATAGGAGTTTGATGATTATAGAATATTATATAGATATCTTATTTACATGTGAAGTAATATTTCTGACCTACCATTACGAGAATTCAATTACATTCACCTTATTGGGTGTCAGTTTATTCACTAATTGCTATATGTGTGTGGGCCTCTAATATATACCACTGAGTGGTAGCTGTCATAGATACATACAGTCAACTCTCGTTATCTCGAACTCGCTTATATCGAATTTTCCGTTATGTCGAAGTTTTTTTCAAGTCCCGATTTTTCTCCTTCTTTGTCTATGTGAAATCTCGAGACCCATCTCGAAGTTTCGGCTCGAATTCGGCTCGAATTTTTCGTTATGTCGAATTATTTTTTGGTCCCGATTAACCAATTTGCGCTTTAAATCTATTGTTCATCTCGAAGTCGGGTCGAAGTCTGATCGTATTCGACTAGCGTCGAATGTTTTTCACACTTCGCCAGTCTGAAATCTTCGATTTACCTGTAATTTTCGCGCCTTCCATTGTTGAACTAATATTTGTTTGCAACAATTTGCGCAAACATGTCATAAAGCTTCGGGTTACGTACTAACATCAATAAACATGTCATCTCGAACAATTGTTTGTAAAAATAATAATTAAAATAAAATGCATTTTCTCGAGGAGGAATACATGTACATAAATATCACAACAAGCAATTCTCACGAATATGTCGTTCTTACGACCGTAACAATATGGCGGCGTAAAATGACAGAAACTGGAAAACTTGCAACTTCGATGCCGAAAATTCTATCTCGAATTTTCGTTATGTCGAAGTAATTTCCACGGTCCCGTGAAATTCGAGATAACGAGAGTTGACTGTAATATAATTTTTTTTAAAGATTTGTTATGAAAATATTCAAACAAGTAAGAACTATAAATGACTCGTGGAAGGATGAGTGCGATACCATAATATGAGGGGTGATCAATATATTCATGGACTTTTCATCTAGCAATTGTGTTTTGGCAGCAAGGCTCAAAAGCAAATTAGCATTATTCAAAGTAGGATATCTCCGACCGAATGCACGTATAACATAGTTTTATTCATGTAACGGGTGCGTGACGCTGGTCGTCACGTGACGTCATTCCAAGTGTCACCGTTTGAGCAGCACCAAGCTCCTTTCTGGACTCATATCCGACCCAGTGTATACAATTGATTTACTTTAATACAGAAATAAGTCATAAATAGCCAACTTTGGAATGTAAGGAGGAATAGGAATTGTCTCGATGCGTTATTGGACTTAAAACTCTGAAAAAAGTGGTTGGCTTTACACAGTAGCATCATCCCGATGAAAAAGGAATCACGACCTATCAAGTTTAGGCCGCAATTTCTAAAGAACTCCTTTCAAATGGAATGAAAGATTTATTGTTTTGTACTTTATACTGATCGTAGAGTTCGCCAGTAACATATCTTTCAGAAATATGCCTCTTATTTCTCAGAAATAAAGGAGGAGTATAACTCGGTCTTAATTATTCTGTTTATTCTTATTTTACCATGGCGTCAGTTTGACAGATTCCCTACAATCACATAAACAACGAAATCATGTGTATATCACTGATTTAAAGTGCAAAGAATCATCAAGTCATGTTCGAGCTATCGCAAGGATTATCCAAGTTAGGCGTTAATCTTAATGAAATGCCGTTGCTCTGTTATTACTTATTGTCTGTCACGCTCGACGGCGCCCGCTGCACCTTGGTCACAATAAGTGACGTCATCAAGAACATCGTGACGTCACAATATAATTAATTAATTAACACACTTGCTAATTGATAGATCTATATTGCCTGGTAATTTCATTGTTCTAGAATTAATATTTAAAAAGTTGAAAGGAAAGTCTTCGAATATATTGATCACCCCTCGTTATTATGTCAGTAATTCAAGCGAGCAAAGAACATCATGTGTCAGACCATTGTGACCATAGAACTAAGTACTGTGTAATGTAGGCCTACTGAAAATATTTTGTACTTGAACTGCCCTGCATTCAACGAAGAATTACGTGACACACGTTTCGTACCTGCTTTGTACCTGTTACGTACCAGGTACGAAACGTGCGTCACATAATTCTTCGTTGAATGCTGTGCTGTTCATTATCATAGTGTGTGCATAAAGTTGTGTCTATAACAGGGGTCACAACCTGACCTAATTGTGCAAGTATGTGCAGTCTACTAGAAAAATATATTAGTCGAAACTAGTTGGAATAAATAAATTGAAAAAATACCCGTTGTCTTGTCGTGTGTTCCACTATACATGTTGTACTCCTTTATTATTAAAAATTTATGTAAAACTTAGGAATCCGTATGTGGTGATAACCGCCTCTGTACGAATTTGGGAGCAAGCAGACAGAACGCAGCTGTTTAAGTATATGTGAAACCTTTACTGCATTCGAGCTGCGTTCAGGCTGCAGTAGCGGCCCCGTATGTGAAATGTGCATGGCTTCTACTGCCAACTTACAAAGTGCATATGAGTAAGGACAATGCATGTGAGCAGCACAAGTAATTATGGTATCTGTATGATAACGTGACAATCGCAGGGAGATTGTATGCTGTAAGCTCTTTGTAACCATATACTCGCTGAACAAGTGTGCAACATTTGATGCACACAGCCACTCACAGCTAGACGCATGTACATCTCACTAAACATGGGTGCAACGTACGATGTACGCAGCCACTCAAAGCCAGGCGTATCTGTAATACTGTGTGTTGTGCTTTCACATACTCCATCCTAACGCCCTTTCCATGTTTTCAGAAGAACATAGTGGCCGTAGCCTCACAAAAAATGTACAGACCAAAAGAAACACACATTTGGTTGTGACCGGGCCTTTACCAATCAAATATGAATTTCTTAAGTCAAATAGGTTATTAACCTTGAAATTGGCCAGTTCAATACATCTGTCTTGTATTTATACAAAAAAAATATTAAGCAATAAAAATTCAATTAAAAATCAATAAAATGTGATAATGTACATTAAGGGCACTTAGCAATTGGCCATTTAAGAGTTTGGCTATCAAGCTGATCAACTATGACATATTTAAAGAAAAAGTTTTAATTTACCGAATATTTGTTAAAATACATTTTATCTCTAGCTTTGAAATTCTTATGTTTAATTGGGACTGATAAATAAATATGTCACTAAAGTATAAATCTGACTGTATGGCTTATTAGATGATATGGAAAGTATGAGTAATTTTCTTTATTATACCCCCGCACAACGAGTTGTAAGGGGTGTATACTTGTCTGTCCGTCTGTCTGTCCGTAGACGCATTCTTGTTGATGCAACTCCTCCTACAGTTTTTGCAGCATTTCCTTCAAACTTTAAGAGACGAACAACCTTAACATGTAGATGTGCATAAAGGAAAGAATTTGCGCTCAATGATTTTTGACATGCGGGGGGGGGGGGGTATATTAGTCTGCCGAATAGCGACAGTTCTAGTTTTTTATGCCCCCGTATCGATAGATCGGGAGGCATATAGTGATTCACCTGTCCGTCCGTTCATCCGTCCGTCCGTCCTGGTTAACCCAAATTGACCGTTTCTTCTAGCATCATTATGGCTTGCTACAAAGCTTCCAAACTTGCATGGATGTTGTATATGAACACTCTCCACACACCTGTATCACCTGACCCCATTTTGACCTTCACCTTGACCTAATTTTGGACTTAGACTTATTTATGGACAAGGCTTCCACAGGGGGCATAAGCGTTTATTGAACGCAGTCTTGTTTTTGCTGCTTACTAGCTTTCTGTACGGCATGGTCAACAATTATGTTTTCATGTATTTTACAGGCTACACCCTACTTTAACACCTTGTTAATGCATGTTGCTGGCCTTCATTACAACCTATTAAAGCATGTTATAGTATATAATGTATCCCTAAAACAAGGTGAAAGGTTATATTACCTTGGTAACTGTCATGAACATATTATTTAATGACCACCGTATGTGGTCTGCCAAGGGTGTCCTTAAAAATTATACCAAGTAAGCAAATGAAATAAAATCTTTGACTCATTAATTCAATGTTGACTGTTTACATGCTCCCCACATTTAGGAATATTTATTTAATTGGAGAATGAGGATAGCCAATCATATCGCCTGTTACTGACCAAGAGTTTAGTATGGTGTGGTCTGATTGGTTGTCCTGATCCTTAAGTCTAGTAAGATCAATATTGAATACCACCCCAGGCTTCCATTTTTAAGGATCAAGAACAGCCATAGAAACTGCATTGTCAACCCTTTTAAAAAAGGTCAATTCACCAATATTTTCCAATAATGCCCAATTGTTGAGGGGAGACAATCCAATTTAGGAAATGGACTTAACAAAATATCTTATCAAGGGAGATAATTCTTGATTTTTGTCACAAAAAGCTGCACTTCAGATATGCACAGTACAGTCAATAGGGATTGGACTGGTGTTTACCAAGTGTTATATCATTGTACATACATTGGAACCCTTTATATTAAGACCACCCTTGGGACACCGGAAAACTGGTCATATTATTGAGTCTTTGTGGTGCCAGATGTAAAGACTGTAAGACTGACAATTCACCTGAATGAAATGTGTAATTAGTCCCCTACCGGTTTTTGACCGGAGGGGACTATAGGTTTGCCCTCTATCCGTCCTTCAGTCAGTCATGTCGTCCGTCAGTCTAATAAAAATCTGGATCCTGACATAACTCAAATAGTTTCCAAGCTAGGTTTATAAAACTTGGTATGTGGATAGGGGGCAATAAGGGGATTATGCACGTATTTATTTTGATTCTGACAAATATTGTGGTTGCTATGGCAACAGAAACATTGAAAATGGCTTCAAACCGGTAGGGGACTTCTGTATTGCTTGCAATTCTTAATTACTTGTTAATATAAGACATTACTAAAAATATTGGTGTTATTGTGGTTAAACAGGAGTGTCAATATTCCTGATTTGTTTAGAATTCCAGATTATCTGACCTAAACTAGTAATAAATAATTTTTAACCAAATTAGTTATTTGATGAAAATGTCTCTAGGAAGGGTAAATTTACGGTTAATTAAATCTACTCCGAAGGACTTTCTTTAATACAAACTGAGTTATATATAGAAACAATGAAGTTGAAGGTGGCCTTTTGTTTGCCAATAAAGGTCGGCTGCATATGCTTTCCAGGATTTTTTATTTGGCTCTATTGACACCCCTGGGTGGGACCCTTCGCTTACAGGACGAATGCTCTACCGACTGAGCTAGCCGGCTGCCTATACACTCCCTCACCCATACTGTGAACAGGTTCAGACTGTGACGCGTGTCTATGGGAATTGCAAAAAGAATGAGATGCCTGTTGAGTCTTGGCCCCGCTTGCATCCAATTCTTCATGTTGCGACTCCCATAGACACTTGTCAGGCATCCGGTTCTGGCATGGCAGGGATGGAACCCTTGCATTTGCTTAATATGTACTTCTCTTTTGCTGATTGACTTCTCCCTAAAAATTTGTGTTCCGTGATTTCTGACTGAAAAATCCAGCTTACCGGCATTAACTTCTCCATCCAAAATCCAGCTTATTGACTTCTCCCTCATAATACGGCTAATTGACTTCTTACCTAACAAATCAGGCTTACTTCTCCCTCCAAAATCCTTATGAATTTCTTTTTGAAATTAAGTCATTACTAACTTCTCCCTCAACGTCACTATCATCTTACCTAACCATTGTAGATTTTGATTACTCTGATCAAATATAGTTATCATGAGTATCAAAACTGATAAAGTCTTGTGTTCTTGATAGTGATAAAGATACTACATTTGTACATCTAAGTGCAGTATATTCGCGTGGTCATTGAGAACATGTCTGATGTACCACATGTACCAAAGGTTGGTTTTGTAGACCAGCATCTGATGCAGCTTTGTGATTAGTCAATTTCAAATGTATAACAACCAATCAGATTATCAAGTTTCAGACCATTCTCTGAATGCTGTTTTACCATTGGTCAAATACAAAATAACCAATCAAATGCATGATATTGTATACCAATCTCAGAATCTCAGCTTTGCCATTCATCAATTTTTCAACAACCAATTAAATACTTGAATTCTGAGACATGTGACATCTATGTTTTTGAATGCAGGCTTTCTGTTGGTCAATTTTAAACAACCAATCAGATTCCTGAATTTGAAAACAAGTCAAAGTCTCCCAATGCAGGCTTTCCATTGGTCAATTTTAAAACAACAACTGGAACTTTGAGACTGAGGTCAACCACAATCCCTGTTTTAACTCTTCAACCAATCCAATATAGACGTTTGATTGAAAGGTTTAGAATGTTTTAGAACTATTGACAATAATACTGATACTTAGACAATTTAAAAATGTAAATAAATGTTTTTATTTAAATTATGCCTCAAGTGTCACAAGTTTCTTACATGTTGTACTTTATCGGTTTCAATGACTGCTTCCTTAGTTACTCACCAGCGTATGCCCCTTAATGAAAGATTATAAAGTACTGGATGAAACACTGCCCAGCGGGGCTTCAACTCTTGACCTTCCGAGATTACGAGTCCTGCGTTTGAATGACATTCAAGGTCAGTTTATCACCTTTGGTTTATAGATACATGCTATGATTGAGATAATTCACTAAGACATGTTCTGAAATATTTTGTAAAATGTAATAATAAAAAGATTGGACATGATCTCAAGTAAGACCCCTCAAAAACGATTATGTTTGTTTTCAGTAATCCGACCAGACTTTGCCAAATTAATATATTTTACCCTCTGCTATGGGTTTGATTTTGTGGCTTCATTATTGTGAAATGATTTGAGGGGTCATCTTGATAGTCATGTGTTAGAGTGCCCTGCCTAGTTTGTTGAAGGTTGGGATCACCAGCATCCTTGGACCATCTTATCAGCGGTGTAAGAAATGGTGTTTTGGTAAATATAAATTTTATAGTTTGCCTAAAAATAAGCTTTTGAATTATGGAAGTTTTGGTGAATTTGATATGTTTATTTTGTACATTGATGAATTCCATAAAAATTTGTCTCTAAGATTAAAACAGGTTTAACAGTAGAGTTTGATTTTTTTGTTTCATTTTGAACAGACTTACATACAACTTAAGATAAAGATCATGTAAGGACGATTATGGATTAGTCTGTACCTATCTGTACTCCCTGGGACACGGTAGCCGAGATACCCAACAAGTGCCCCCATTATGTGACCAATTGTCTAACAATTAATTTTGCCAGGGGATTGTGAAATTAAATACATAATTTGATTTGAAGTAGCTGTAATAGAAATGTTTAAACAAAAAGAAAACTTGCTGATGTCGGTGATTTTGAAGCTTCGAAATGGGCAATAAGCCATGGGGCTCCTAATCTATTACAATACACCTCGGATGCCCTAATCTATTATAAAAGTACTGTAAACATTTATATTGTTGATAGGGACTAATTTTTTCTAACTAAACTATTAACTCAACCTACACAGGTAATTGAAATTATGTAAATATGTATATTCGTTTCCATTTCGTCACGCGACAACATTGCCTATGAATTGTACAAAATTGTTTACTGTCATGCTGCCCAATTTGGGACTCATGCACTTATATGTGAATAAACTTTGAAAAATTTAAACTTTGAAAACAGAAATTTCAGTGAAAGTTCACAGCCCTGATTAATGAATTCGGAGTGATATAACATTTTGATGTTATGTTTGTTCATTTACAGTCTGATTTGAGACACTTCCATAAGATTTAATTAGTTTCAGTTTTTTGTCAAAGATGAACATTATTAACCCAGGTACTCAGGATTTAAACAACTTAATCCTACCATGCCCCTAATCTAGCGCTGGACCAATTATGATTACACATTGACATGTTTATCCTTTCATCACCCTGTTGGCCCTTTACCAAGGCTTTCGGTCGGCTTTCGGTCGGCTTTCGGTCAAAGTTGTCCAAATTTAATTACAAAATATTTGATGTTATTATAATATTACAGATAAAACAAAGCCGAGGTTATGATAAATGTGTTTTTGATGGTTTATTGAGTCATTACTCTCAGTGGGGTTTTATCTTATACCGACTTAAATAAGGGTTGTCTGTCAGTATACTCTAAAAGATGGACAACACCTTGTTGCTATGGCAACCTGACTATAGTTTGACTTTCAGCAGTCAAGTTCATTTCAGTGATTTTTTGGGGCTATTTTTAGGGCCGAATACAGGCACCTTCCCCTAGCGAAATAACCTCCATTTTTCCCAAAAAGTTCATAATTTTTTCCCAAAAATATTGCATATTTTCCCCCTATTATTTTTGCTGGTTTAAAAGCAACAAACGATGGCTGTTTTAAAGTCAAAACAATAGATATTCAAACTAGCAAAAGTCGTTGTTGCATATAACTTGAGTATTGTCAGTAGAAAATATCAAAATATGAACAATCAGTAACCAAAGCAATATTTTCTAATAATTCCCAATTTCGCAAATTGGCGTGCTAAAATTTTCTAATTTTATGGGCACAGGCTGTTTCATTTTGTTCAAGAAAAATCACTGCATTTTCTCGTTCAGTTGTTTGTTGGGCATTGTGCCGTATGTGTTATTGTGGTCGGTCTTATTCCTGTTTTCTGTGCTCAGCTGACTTTCAGTTGGGTGCTGCTTTCCCTGTCCGATTTTTTACTATCTTTTATATGCAGTACATGCTGCAGAAATGTCGAAGTACAAGTCCACACTAATCAAGAATTGGCATGTGAAAAAAAGCTTCTCCACCGTGATAGCCTTGGCCGTTGTGGTAGAGTGTCCTCTTCAAGTGGGAGACAACTAGGATTCGATCCCAGGCCGAGACATTCCAAAATTGATACTGCAAATGTTCTGTTGATATTATTTAAGTCAAAATGAATTAAAAAGTTTTTAAAAAAGCAATGTTTATCTCATTATATGGTTTAATGAACTTGACACATCAGTTTAGTTTGATGAAAACATACACTACCAAACAAATATCATAATTCATATTTTAGAACAAAACTAAAAAAATAAAACAATGGGAAAATTTTTAGAATAAATTCAAAAGTCTAGCTGGAACTCAGTTCAGTTTACTACTAAATACTCAGATACTATAATATACTTTATAATTTTACATATTTAGGGGTTTTACTGAGACATAATGCCCATTCCTGAAAACAGGTCGCAAGTCAGTTTTGAGTGCCATAATAGAACACAAAACTTCACCAAAATCTCTGTTTCAGATTTTGTTCTTTTGTTAGAATTCAGCGTATGAAAATTTCAAATGACAATAACTCAGTTGATAATTGGTATTTTTTCATCTAATAACTTTTATTTTATGCAGAAAAGTTTGAACTTTTAAGTGCAGAAATCCGGATTTATGGATTATTCCGGAATTGTAGGACCCCTGTATACAGTATATTACAAGTTTCTTGTCTTCACAAAGAAAGTGAGACAACTTTGATATTTATTTATGACATTTATACGTTTGTATAAACAAGTTGTCACACATATCATCAACCATTCGTTTATACATCTCAACTCTTTGATCCGACTATTTGACACAATTATTAAAAGTTTGGACAACTTGGTAATTATCTACAAAGGTAAACAATGACTGCAGTCTGTGGAACGATTATTGTCAAAAGTATCAAGTTGTCGATAAAACTTCTCGAGATTAGAGATTACATAGTTGGGTATCCGGACGATGAGTACAACCATATTTGGAATACCACGGTGGATGCTGATAGGACAATGTCTGTGTACTATAGCACTACTTATGAATGAAGACTTTACCTGTATGTCAAGCTGTTTTATTGATGTAAACAGGAAATGGACATTTCAGGGCTTTTTAGCTCACCTGTCACAAAGTGACAGAGTGAGCTTTTGTGATCACTCTTCATCTGTCGTCCGTCCGTCGTCCGTCAACAATTTGTTTGTGTAGACACTAGAGGTCACACTTTTGGCCTAATCATTATGAAACTTGGTCACAATGATCATATCAACAAAATCTAGGTCAAGTTCGATATTGGGTCATCTGGGGTCAAAAACTAGGTCACAAGGTCAAATCATAGAAAAACTTTGTGTAGTCACTGGAGGTCACAATTTCGACCTTATCTTTATGAAACTTGGTCACAATGATCATCTCAACATATTCTAGGCCAAGTTCGATATTGGGTCATTTGGGATAAAAAAAACTAGGTCACAAGGTCAAATCATAGAAAATCTTGTGTAGTCACTTGAGGTCACAATTTCAACCTTATCTTCATGAAACTTGGTCACAATGCTCATCTCAACAACATCTAGGTCAAGTTAGATATTGGGTTATCGGAGGTCAAGAACTAGGTCACAATGTCAAATCATAGAAAATCCTTGTGTAGTCACTAGAGGTCATAATTTCAACCTTATCTTTATGAAACTTGGTCACAATGGTCATTTCAACAAAATCTAGATCAAGTTCGACATTGGGTCACCTGGGGTCAAAAAGTAGGTCACAAGGTCAAATCATAGAAAAACCTTGTATAGTCGAATAGAGGTCACAATTTTGACTTAATCTTTATGCAACTGGGTCACAATGATTATTTCAATTCAATCTAGGTCAAGTTTGATATTGGGTCATCTGGGGTCAAAAACTAGGTCACTAGGTCAAATCATAGAAAAACCTTGTGTAGTCACTAGAGGTCACAATTTTGACTTGATTCCGAATTTGTCATCTCAACAAAATCTTGGCCACATGGTCAAGTCATAAGAAAACTTGCAATAGAGGCTGAACTTTCTTGAATCTTACTCAGTAAATGTAAATGATTACTTAGGTCACCATAGGGGTGTTCAGCACTACTACAACAGGTGAGCGACCTAGGGCCCTGTGGGCCCTCTTGTTGATGTAAACAGGAAATGGACATTTCAGGGCTATTTTCCCCAACATTTGGAATTACAGGCCAGGTTCATGGTCCCTATTTTGAGAATTGGGAACTAATTTTATAAAAGTATTATTCATTATAAAATTGCATGATAAATGGATAAAAAGATTTTTTCCTGGTGTCCATATTTTTAAAGTTGTTCTGCGTTGGTAAACTGGGTGTAAAAATGCCCTAACATGGATCTTATGTTTTGTAAATTGAACAGTAGAAATTAAGGGGGATGGGCTGGGGAAGAAGATGGCATCGCCCCCCCCCCCCCCCCCCTTTAAAAAATATTGCTGTAGCATAGGCTATTTGTCATTTATTATAGGCGAAAAACTATGAATATGTATTTTTTCCCCGAATCCGTAAGTTAATTTCAAGCTTTCGTAAAATATGAAATATAAACCTGTGTAATTCACATATTATGTTTCCAACAAGGTCGGATGAATATTGTCAGCGTTATGGCCTTTTGTGGGAGACATATGTTTGAAACATTCTAGTTAAATATATTAAAAGTAATGGTTGACAATCAATGCCATAATGCACTTAAAGAAAGAACCTTTAAGCGATAAAAAACTTACTTTGGTAAAAAAGTACAGGTTCGTTATATACATGTACCCTTCTCTGCTTGGTACTTTTTCAATATAATACAACATGCAAAAAATGTTGAAAATCATTTGATAGATTTTCCAGACCAAGGAATGATCTTAAAGTTTGCATTTTTTTGACAAATCAATTCATTTCAACTTCAGCCTTGTACAAATCATATGGAATCTAGGTTTTTTACAAAATCTTCAAGTTGATTTAAATCTGTGGGGGGTCAAAGGTTATCATTGCTCGCAGTTTGTAAGGAGTGATTTAAATCTACTTGAAAATATAACGTTTTATTATTGAACTGTACATTGTCACTGGTTGCTTGATTTAAAGAGAAAATTTGTCACACTTGACGATTAAAGACGTGCCGTGTAATCGTATAGTACTGTATGTAAGGGGACACTTATTTCTTGAGCTAGTTAGACAGTACCGATTGTACGAACATGTTACTGACCAGGTGCCATTGTTTATATATTCCTCGTCAATGTACATGTATTAAACATATTTTTTGCTCATGTGTCAATTTTTAAAACATGTGCAGAATGATATTAATAAAAATAAAAATTGAAAACATTCGGAATTTTTTTTTTTTTTTTTTTCGGGCCCCGTAAGGGTAACCCCGTTTATTTCGTATATATATATATATATATATACATTCATAATTTATGATTTACAGAATATTGATGTTTAGACAAGGCATAAAGGTGAACATTAAGGAGAGAGTTTGCAGTGTTGAGTAAACTGGGTAGTATTTTTCACATAAATAAGATTTAATTTGTGATCAAATGTGAATAGTTTTTCCAATCATTCGGAAAATATTTTATTGGCACAAACTTCTATTATGAGTCCTACCCACCATATTTTAGTCATAATTATCAGGGATGTCAATATTCCTGATTAATCCGGAATTAATTCCGGATTTATCTAGCCTGAAAGAGCTATGATTTCTGACCAAAATAAAAGTTATTAAATATCTCAAGAAATGGCAAAGTTATGGTCAATTTAAGGATTGTATTCAATAAAAACTGAGTTGAATATGGAAACATTGTGGTTGAAGACCTCTTGTTTGGCAAAAAAGGTCGGCTGCATATGATTTTTTCAGGATTTTTAATTTGGCTGATTTGACACCCCTGAATTATGGAGACTACCCAGCCACTAATTAGTACTTACGATTTTCAGCTGAGCACCATATGCAAACAAACAAGAAAGCAACAACAAGCACATCTCAAAGATTGGAATCACATTGTATTATTTACAACTCTTTCAATTTCCAAAACATTAGTCCGCGTTTATTGCAGTAAATTTTCAAGAGCTCGAACTTAAGATTTATCTTACATTCAGACTTTGATTTTAGCAAAATCCGAATTTGAGCTGATATCTCTACTTGAGATGCTTCGGGAGATGTAGTAGTCTGTTTTGGTAAGATTGTGAATTCTATTTTTCAAAACTCTTTATACAGGGTAGCAATACCATGTGGCTGTTGGCTACAGTTACAAGTAGAAATTTGTAAACATTGGAACACAAATATATCCATAAGTATTTTATTTCTTCATCAATTTCTATAAAATATACGCCACGCTAAGGGGAAAAGTATTTGCTTTCCGTAAAATATAAGATCTTTTTCAGCAGTTTTACCGATTTTTCCATTTCCCTGTGAAACCTACACGTTCCACGGTTTCACAAGGTAATGGGCAAAACGACACAGACGCTGAAAAAGATTTTATATTTCATCGAAAGCAAATAATTGTCCCCTTAGCGTGGCGAATATTTCATAGAAATCGATGAAGAAATAAAATACTTAAAGCTATTTTATTTTCTAATGTTTACAAATTTCTTCTTGTAACAGTAGTCAAAAGTCACGTGGTATTGCTATATAGACCCCATTTAGTAAAAGAGACTAAAAATTGAGCAGGAAAGGCAGCACTCGACTTAAGGCCAGAGCCCTTTTATTTTTCGTTACTCGGACCCTCCGGCCCAATTTTTTGGCATTTTCAAAAAAAAAATGAAAAAACTGGAAAACTGGAAAAAAACAAAATTGCATATAATGTTTTGATGATAAATGGACCAGCCTTGTATTATTATTCCATTATTTTGTTAAGAATTTTACTATATTAGTGTTTCACTGTAGTGTACTAGTCTTAAGATGAATTAGCTGTTTTCTTGAAAACTAACACTGTTGTTGAGTGTTGATTGCTTTAAATTGGACCGTCATTGACTATTCTACCACCAACAGCTTGTGGAAGCTATATTTTGGGAGTTTTTATTTTTATTTTTTTCCCTCTTCCTGTAGATTTTTTTCTGAAAAATATCCGAGTAACAAAAAGTTAAAAAACTCTGGCCTAATAATAGCAAAGCACTGACAACCTTTTTTCAGGATCATTTGTGGTCTTATATTTAGAGGTTACACTATGAACCATTTCGCAAAATCTGTAAGATCATAATTGAGAATTAAACATCTTTACTGCTCGTTGATCATAGACGTTTAATTGTAGTAAGAAGTCATTTCATTGATGATGAAAAGATTGAAATGCTTTTTTTCTATCACATGAATTTGATATAGACTCCTGTGAGCATAAAATGAATCAGTTATTATGTTGAATATTTGGAAAAAGCAAGAAATGAGAGAATAACAGCATGCAGGGTCATCTAAGTTGATATTTTATTCAATAATTTGTACGTTTTGACTGGTTTACATACACATACAAATATTAGTGAACCAGTCTAATAGAATGGAAGTAAAAGGATTCAAATGGAACCCCATCGACTAAATTAGGCAAATTGGGACAGATTGAACCAAAAGTTTATTTAAGTCTTTTTTGTGCAAAACCCTATATTTTACTTAAATTAACAGTATTTTCTATTGACAACAAGCCTCATGTAGTGTTAAAACAGTTGGGGTCACTCGGAATTTGTGAAAATAAGTTAAAATGTGTAAATTAATTCAAAAATATTTCACATACTTAAACGTATATACTTTTATAATAGATGGAGACTCTGTAGGTATAAGTTTATTTTAAATTTAAATGTCAAAAAGATAGAAATGGTACTAAAATGTACAGTTGACTGTTACAATTGTGATCGATAGTTGATATTACGGGTATTTAAGCTTTATTTATTTATTTGAATTTAATTTTTATTTTCATAACTTCGTACTTTCGAGTTTTGATTGAGATCAAGATTAGTGATCTCTTTACTTTTTTAGTTGTGATTTTTTTCAAATATCCATTTTATAATCATATATAGGTACATGGTTTTAAATTATCTGAGCGTACCCTAAGTAGATCAAAGGATCTGAGTGTACCCTATGTATGGAGAAGGTTGCACGGAGGCCATCTTTAACTGCAGTGGATATGACGTCACAAGAACTGGCATTGGTGCTTGCTTTATTAACTGTAGAAAAACTGGGTACCAGCTTTCGTAACGTCATATGTTTATAATTTGATAAAAAAGGGATTTCACAGGGAGCCCTCGATAACTACTTGAATAGAGTTCAGAAGGGGACGATAATCCAGGGGTGAAATATATATATTTTGGCCTTATCAAAAACAATTGAATCAAATTATTTTAATCCTGTTGAAGTCGAATCATGAACTGTTGAAATGTTACAATTGTCATATGAATGTTGTCTGATAAAAATTGATACAGTTTTGATTAAATCTACCCACAAAATTTGATAAAATTATTGTTGTGAAATATTTGTATAAGTTGACTATCTAGCTATTTAGGGCCCTATATTATTTGATCTGGGATTAGTAAGGGATTTATTATAATGATACACAACTGTGTCATCTTAACATCGTTGGTGAGGGGTCTACTTTCTTGTGCCAGATTGGTGTAATTCGTGCAGTATATGATAAATGCATTGGTTGACGACTCTAAAACTGTGGGATATTATGTTCAGTGCACTTGATATACTTTAAGTGATTTACAAATAATTTGATACATTACAACACTGGATTATTGTGTGTTACTCTGATAGACGTGTGACTTCAATTTTTTTTATAAAAAATGCAGAGTCATTGGTGCAAAGTTTAAAATCAAAGTTTGCTTCAAAAGGTGATAAAAATTTTCATAATAAGGTAATATGAATTTTTAATATATTTGTATTTCTTTATGAACTTATATTTGAAAAATATAATATATATTGATGTTTATTTAAGATGTTATAAATGTTGATTGATAAATTGATTTATTATTTTGGGGGCTTTATGCTATGATTAGTTGATTAATTTATTATTTTGGGGCTCTATGCTATGATAAATGTATCTTATCACATAACCTGCGGTCCAGCAGTGCTTTAAAGTCGTGCTGTAAATATCGTTCAGCACTCCCAGAGTGTGCAATAAATATTTAAATTAGCCTGACGCGATGTAAGCCAATCCATGCCTTGTTCGGTCATGACGTCAGGATAATACCAACATCGTCATGACGTCGGGCGCAAAGCCTCGTGTCATATTATTTTGTCCACTCGTTTAATAAAACTGGTATGTAATGAGCACTCATGCAAGATCCTTTATATAAATTATAATGTATTATTGTTTTTGGATTTTTTTGCTATTTTCAATGTTAAGTAGTTTGGACTAATAATTCCAGCCTCAGGTGTAGCCAGGTGTTTCTGAATGTTCATGCTCATTGTGTGAGCATGTGGTTGGGTGTGAAGAAAAGGGGTCAAAAGCTCCGTCAAGAAAAAAAAGAAATTTAGCAAACAAGTTCCATTTTTGTACTGCAGCTATAGTTGCAGCTATATATACTTTTTTTGCCAAATTGTCCAAGGAGACATGCAGTTACCAAACATCTCTCAAGGCCACGGGCTTTAACCCAAAATGGTCTGAGAAAAATATGCACAGAAAACGACCTAATTTAGAAAATTAGCAGTCTCTCATATTTTCATGTGATTTTTTGTTGTGTTTGTAAATCAGTGTCGGTTTAAGAAATTACTTTAAATATGATTATTATATCATCAAGTAGGTGTTATATGTAGATAAACCACCATGCGTATTGAAGCGATTGCTTAAACTTATTATCAAAATTAAATCTTAATTCAATTTTCACACTTTTTTTATTAACCCTACTTAAGTAAATATTACATTTAAAATGACTATTGTAGGCTGTAAAAATGATTATACAATGGAACATCATAATTTTTGTATTTTCAGATTAAAATTGAAACCCAAAATTTAATGAAAAGAAGCATATTTTGTAGTATTTTAGTGGATTATTTTAAAAATCATTCAAAACCTGTGTTGAGCGACACATCACTGCATTGAGACATCTTATAAGCTCTTTCAGTATCGAGTAGAGTCTTAAATTGACAAGGCCTAAAATAAAATATTGTTTGTTTCCCCATCCCCTACCTACCCGAAAAAAACAGCCCTACCCAAAATATTTTATTGCCCAAATTGAAATAATATTCTTTTTATGAAATATTGGGGATGAAAATGTTAATTTGTGTTTACTGGCTTGTTTCTTACTTAAGTACATTTTGTACAGATTTTAAATTTAAGATTGTTGGTTTTCACCTTATAGTTACATGTATTATTATATTTCACTATTTGTATGTCTTGGCCAATAACTATTATTCTGAAACTATTAAAAAAATATTTAACCTACCTACCTACCCATTCTAAATTTGCTTGGGTTGGGATGGGGAAACAAAGAATATTTTAAGTTTGGCCCAAAAGTTGAATGACAAGCTTTTGATTGGTTGTTTCTATTTGAGATCTTAAAATTGGCCAATGACAGGACTGCATTCTTAGACTGGTTTCAAATTGACTATAATGACAAGCTTCTGATTGGTTGGTTCTGTATGTGAAGTCTTGAAATTAACCAATGACAAGCTTCTGATTGGTTGGTTCTGTATGTGAAGTCTTGAAATTAATCAATGACAAGCTTCTGATTGGTTGGTTCTGTATGTGAAGTCTTAAAATTGACCAATGACAATGCTGCATTCTTAGTTTGGTTTCAATTTGATGAATGGCCCACTTTTAATTGGTTACTTTTAAATTGGTTACTTTTAAATATGATGTCTTAAAGTCGATGGATGACAAGGCTGCATTCCGAGGCTGATTTCAAACTAGATTCCAGAACCATGGTTCTTGTGTGTACATGTATGTTTGTATGACATTTCAATGTTAAAAGGTACTGAATTTATACTGATGAAGTAGGGAGTGTCATATACTAATAGGGTCAATCCTATATATTTACAACACCAACACATATTTTCATCTTGTGTTGGGATCCGTAACATTTAATTTTGTTTTTGTTTTCTTTCAGACTTCTGTGCCTATTCCAGAAATGATGGAGGCTGAAATGAGCAACATATTTACAAGAAAGGATTATTGTGTATGGGAAAGGATATAAAACTACAGAAAAGATTATAAAACTACCAACAAGAAGAGCAAATTTTCGATTATAGCTCACAGATCATGATCTGTTGGATTTATACAGATTCAGGATACAGCTAGCATTTTCTTGTAACCAAAATGATGCATCGAAAAGTGGATAGGGCAACGGTTGTGAGTCCTCGTTCAGGGGCTATAACTGTCCCCAGAAATAACTCAGTTACAAGACCAACACTTTCGTCATTGCAAAAGGGACTTAGTATTGCTGCTGCTAGCCGGGAACTTAAGGTAGGTCAAGTGTTTGAACTATAAATAAGGAACTTGGGTCAATTAATAAAAAAATCTGAAATACGAGCCAGTGACTTGATTGTGGAACTCAGATAACAAAAGTCGATAAAATTTTCTTTTTATTTCATTTTAAAGACAGACATTGTATGATTGCAAAAACCTTAAAATTTCAAAAACTTGACATTAGAAAGATGCTTCAGGTGCGAATTTCAAATAACATCTGTAGGTATTTTGTTGTCTTTGATGTCCTTTGCAGATGATATTGTATTTAGTGATAAGCATCTAAATCATAGACCAGGCCCCAATTCCACGAAAAAACTTAAGTTATTGCTCTGCTGAGACTGCTATTTTAAAAGCATATTTTGTTGGTTAAAGGGCTTTCATGTATACGAGTATACATTGTTTCATCACAGTTAGATGCAAATTAAATAGAGCAATACATAACAAGTCCGATTTATACAGAAATAGTGCTTTAAAGTTAGAAATATTTAAAGTAAAAACTTAAGTCTGTTATAACAAGCTCAAGTAAGAAGATCTTTGTTGTTCATAAACGTTGGATTTCCTTGAGCATTTCATACGAAAATCACCAACTAAATCATTATTTAGCAATACATACACAGTTTGTGGTAGCAATCTACATCACAAGACTATATTTATAGTCATATAATAAATTTAAAATAGCAGTCTCAGCTGAGCAATAACTTAAGTTTTTTCGTGGAATCGGGGCCTGCTTTCATATTATTATAAATTATCTTCAATTTTAGTCTAATTGTAAAACAAAGAAAATCACCAAAAGTAAATTCTCTTTCATTTTATTATAAAGTCTCATCTTTAATTTTAGCCTAAATGCAAAAAGAAAATGAATGCAAGTTAATTCTGTGCATCCGAATAACTCTAATTGGCTTAAATAAATGGCGAAGAAATGACCAATTAAAATTCTGCTTGCTCGGCAAATGTTAAATACAATCATTGTATTGCATGATTTTATTGCTGTTTTATTGCCTTTCTAAATGTATTTTTAACTCTTGATCAATTAACCAGATAAGTTTGTGTACCAGCGATTAATTGGTAGCTTGCTTGTCTTACTTTACTGAAAGTAAATCATCGAAGCCTTAATAAAAAGGTACCAACTTATGAAGAAACTGCTTTCATTGCATCACTGCATTTCTCTTTGAGCACTGGGACGCTGTATGAGTATAGGGATCTAGTGTCGGAAATGAGGCAAGGGTGTCAATATTTATGCGCCTTTTATGTGCCTTTTATCACTGGGCTAGACTGAAATTCAAAAAATGAGGGGGGGGGGGGGGAGGGGGGTGTGGAGGGAGCCAATTTGAAATTGAATGTCCTGAGTTTTGGGGTTATTTCTTAATTTTAGTATGAAAACTTGTAACTAAGAAAAGTTTACATCTTTTGATACAAGTCTCTTGTGAACTCTTTGATTTCTTATGTAATATCAAATCAAATTGGGAATCTAGTCTAAAAAATTGTATCAATCAAAACATTATGGAAGTACTATGCAAATAACATTAGATTCACAAATTTGTAAACTATGATATTGGTAACGTAAGATAAATAGAACGATTATAAATATCAGTATATCAATATAAGATATGACAAAATATCTAATGTTGAAACCCTATTCCCTAAATATGTCTCTTCAAAACAACAAACAAAGAAATATTAGCTTTCGACTTTACTAGTCTCCTTCCGATAACATTATACAATTAAATAAAAAAACAATTTTTTTAAAAATTTTAAATGGTCACTCTTGATTGCTGTTCATGCTAAATACATAAACTTCATAAACTACAGTTCAGAATGCGGCCTCCGTAGCTCAGTAGTTAGCGCGCTTGCCGTCTAATCTGGCGACCCGGGTTCAAATATGGGTGGAGGCACACAAATGCCTGCCATGTTTCAGCAGAAAGCTGACTACCAAATAAAGGCTATGCTCGACATTTTTAAAAATAAATAAAAAATAAAATAAAGTTAAGTATTTCACAAGGGCTTGGTAAACTTGCAACTTTATCTCTGCATTATCATTGGGACACATGCATTATATGAATGTTGAAATTGTCAATGTCTGTATATCCGTAAACGGTCCTTGGGAGGTATATAAAGTGTGTAAATTAGAATTAAAATTTGTATACTTTGTAAGAATTGTGAAAACATTGATTCAATTTCTCTAGAGCAACAACTATTCGAGAACCACCCGATAAACGGCGTACATGGTGAAGGGGTTGAATGCCTGGGTACTGTTTTATCAAAGCACTTGCGGAGATCTTAAAGTTATGCTCAAATTAAAATTCCTTATATTGTTATAACATCTTGTATGGCTTTGTAGGAGTTCATTTACTGAATCATTGTTAATGTTGCAGATCCTTCTGCAACAATTTGTTGTTGTTAAAGAATTATGAAGAATTTAAATTTGATCGTAAGTTTACGATTTCCATAAGTGCTTTGATAAAACAGTACCCTGGTTGCTTTTGAAAGATATAGCATATATTTCACCATGATATATCAACTGATGAATTAATTTGATTTTCAGTTTCCTTGTTCATCTATATACAGACATACATTGTTTCTTGTAAGTTCTGGCATGAAGTTAGAATATGTGTGTAGAAATGTTGAATTGAGGGATTTATAGTATTTGTGTAGAAGTCTTTTTGAGATGTTGAGGGCAAAATAAAAAGAAGATATCCATGTTGAGTGTTTTAATTGCTTGAAGCTTATGCTTAGTGTAATAAGGGAAACTCTTCCCTCAATGTACCGCCCCACACAACAAGTTGTAAGAGGGGTATACTGAATTCAGCTTGGCCGTCCGTCAGTCCGTAGACACATTCTTGTGGATGCAACTCCTTCTACAGTTTTGGCAGGATTTCCTTCAAACTTTTACACATGAATTACCTCAACATGTAGATATGTGTACAGAATTTGCGCTGCAATGATTTTTGCCGGAATTGTGGCCCTTTGCCGGCGGGGTCAAGGTGTCAGTTTTAGTTAAAAATAGACTCATGCCCTTATAGCAATGGAACGAACATGGTTTTGTTGAAATGTTGACATTTGGGCCTGAAGTTGGCTCTCTAATTAAAGTACACATCAACAGGTCAATGACACCCTATATGCACCGGCCTCCTTGTAAAAGTTTGGGTGACCACAATGACACTGCATTGTATATCTCACTGATCTTGTTAGTACAGTAGAACACGTATTTTGACATCATTTGTTTCAGTACATTAACCTTTTAATTGTTGAAAATGTTATCTTTTCATCGTGTAAGTGTGCCATTAGGTTTGTACAATGTTTTACAGCTTGTTGAAGCAATGGGTTCGTACAATGTTTTGTTGTCTGCTTGCTGTCGGAACATTATTGTTCTTAATCCCAACTGTGTAAATAACCTTAAGAGACGATGAAAGGTATAATAAGAGTAAGTTAATGATGATCATTGGACAGTAGCAACCATATTTGTCCTGCTTTGTTCCTCAATTTAACCCCAAAAAAATCTTTTCAAACCTTAAAATTTTATTTTTTTTGTTGCCATATCAATGAAAATTTTGTTCATTTTACCACGTAAACTCTGAGCCATGCAATTATGGGCAAAATGTTTTCATGAAATTTTGTTCATTTTAAACATGCATATTCCTAGCTAATATGAGTGAAACATGTTTCATTAAATTATGTTTTTTTTACCAAGTAAATTCCAAGCTAATATGAACGAAATGTATTTCAGAAAATTTTGTAAATTTTTATCATGTAAATTCGTAGTTAATACTACAAAAAAAATTTGTTCCCTTTTACCAATGACATGTTCGCTTATTGAAAGAAGTACGGCTGGAACTTGAGACGTCTTCTAGTAGTGTCAACATGAGTCGTCTTCAAGTAGTGTCAACATGATGAAAATAGATTCTAACTTGTAACATAAATAATCTTCATATCGCATGTCAGATAGCATACACATCAAAGGTGACAGAAGTGGTGATTAAACTATTCATCCTAACAAGTAGTTTCTCTCAATGAAAACTTTCAAAACTTGGTCATGGAAGAGTTATTCCCCTTTGTTTAAAGAATTTAGTTTTGAGAACTTTTTAAAGTTTGAAAACTTTTTTGCCTCTTGTTTCTTAACTTTATGCTTTGTTATATATATAAGAGTTTTAAATATTGGTGAAAATGATTTAAAATATAATTGTAATTAGAGAGTTACTCCCCTTTGTTTAAATAATTAGATTTTATTATCTGTTTGCTTCACAGTTCAATCTTTTTACCTTGTTAATATATTACAGATTTCAATATTGGTTACAGTGATTTTTTTCCTTCT
The DNA here is from genome assembly GCA_947247005.1 of Spisula solida. NCBI lineage: Eukaryota > Metazoa > Mollusca > Bivalvia > Venerida > Mactridae > Spisula > Spisula solida. The sequence goes on from OX365961.1 coordinate 18,602,415, forward strand.
TTATTAGGGTCCGGAAAACGGACCCTTTCACAAATGCAAATAGGCTATAATTTTCCCAAATTTGAATGGAGAAATTCCCAAAAAACAATTTAAAATTTTTTTTTTCAAAATCGGACATAAAATGATAAAGTTATGAACATTTTTGACAAGAGGTCAAGCATAAAAGCTCAAAGAAACCAGTGAAAATTCACATGTCATTCACATGTAATATCTTTTTCTGTTTTATTTGGCCTTTCTGCTTCATGGAAATTCCCAATTTCAAGTTGTCATGACGCGAAAATTCCCAATCTGAACGGACCCGGACCTTTTCCCAAAGAGGCAAAAATAATCACTGGGTTGAAAAGTACCAAATCTTTGCCAATCAAGTGTTGCTCAACTTTGTGTAAATTAATTTTGTGTTAACTTATTGCTTTACAGTTGTTATGGACCCAGTACATGGACCGAGTACCTTGGTAACCTTGGCAACTTATTTGGCCACTGAAGAGTAACTCCCCTTTGTTTAAATAATTATAACTCTTTTTATTACGTTTCGGCATAAAAGCCTATTTCAAATTATGAAAAATATTTAGTTTTTTTGACGTCGAACTATGATGGCGTAAAATATGTAGTTTTTGAATATTTTTCATAATTTGAATAAGGCTTTTATGCCGAAACGTAATAAAAAGGGTGAACTTTGCTGTGTTTTAATCATAAATATCCCTTATGGATCTATATCATTGATAAATAAATATAATTCTCTTCAGGAGTAAATGGATGCTCCTGGCCTCAATCCCAGACCACGACATACCAAAGTTGTTAAAAATGGTACTTGAATAATTATCTCCCGTGCTTAGTGCTCTTCATATGAGGTTACAGGAGTTCCGATAATATGACTGGGTACCGAATATACTGGCCCATAAGTCGGGTAAAATCAAGTTAAACAAATTCCAAAAAGTCAACCAGAATTTGACTAATGTCAAAAATCCTCTATTAGAAGTACAACTTATGCCTTATTATGTTGATATCAAAGGATGGGTCATTATAAATAAGTTACTTTTTGAAATATTTTACGTGAGTTATGGGCGAAGATATACGGTAGTCTTTATCAGACTGAAGTACTGTTGGTTAGACTGGAAATCTGAAAGAAACAAACAAATATATTGAAATTCTTGCTCTGTTGTTAAACTGAAGTAAGCTCTTGAGCACTTTAATGTGCCCGTTTATTTTTGGCATACTATAGGCAATGTTGAATAGGGTCGGGGTTTTCTTGTTATACCCTCGCACAACGAGTTGTAAGGGGGTTATACTGGATTCACCTTGTCTGTCCGTCTGTCTGTCCGTAGACGCATTCTTGTGGACGCAACTCCTCCTACAGTTTTTGCAGCATTTCCTTCAAACTTTTAACAGATGAACAACCTCAACATGTAGATGTGCATAAAGGAAGAATTTTGCGCTCAATGATTTTTGCCACGCGGGGGGTATATTAGTCTGCCGAATGGCGACAGTTCTAGTGTTGTGGAAGGTCTATGTACTTGTCAGATATAAACGTTCCATGTGACAGGTTAGAGGCTAAGACTGGCAGTTCTACAGTGGACCACATGGTACGAAATCATGGCGTGATAAAATCGTTACATTGAAGATTTCTATAAGATCATTCTGTTATTATATTGTCACATTAAATTGTCTACATTTCACCTTTTTATCATATTATCCGAACCAGTGTCATATATATTGTTGGAAGCAAATGTTGTAAATATCAGCCAGATCACGTGCAGGTCTGTCAACCTATAAAGCTGCGATATTTTAATCAGATAAAAATAAAATTATTAATGAAAGTTGAAAAATATGTCATAGGTATTAATTGACAAAACTGATAGCCTGGTTTTATCGTAACTGTGTACTAAACGTGCTGAACGACATGTCACCGTAAAATTGAAATGTAATTAAACCATATCTGATGACTTTTAACGAGTTTAAAAATTATAATTTCATGCCTGTTATCATATCGAATAACCACAATTTATCAGACAAAATCTCGGCCACCAATATTTTAACGATACTTACCTAGCATAGGCATATGTGATTATCTTAATTGGTGAATAGATTGTATACCGCTGATCAAAAATGAAAACTGCGAGATTATTAATTGATCGTAAGGATTGACGTTAAACGTGTCGGAGGCCGGTGATAAGATATATCATTTTCAGCACAATTTATTTTCAAATAGTAGGCATGGACTTGACATTATGACAACTCTATGATTTAAATGACCAATTATATATCAGTTCCAGGGTTATCTTTGGTAAAGTCATGGTAAAGTCATAGTAAGAGGAGTGTACTATACTTGACTCTGTCTGGTACCAGATTTTGTTGTTGTTATAAGATGGACCGTTATAAGGCCCCTTTCCCTGAAAAATACCTTTTAAAGCATGCAATTGTTCCCAAAAATGAAGATTACCTCTACTAAATCCTTCCCCTTTGTTACCAAACTACCAATATTTTTTCACCTAATTAATGGTACTAAGGCCCCATCCACCAAGGTTTTAAAAAAGTGTGTGGTAGAAGTAGACGAGCCACTGCCAATTCTCTTAGTATTTGGTAAAAGTCTCTAAAATCAGGCCTGAAGGTGATGTCAATAGACACGGTAACCCCCCTTGACTGCGTCAGGTTATGGACACAAGGGGCACCCAGGGCCAAGTTTTTATAATGACTGTCTCTCAAATTCAGGACTATACGTATAAATGACGATTAGTCATTGCAGAGTCTGTAGGCTTAAAAATTTAACTACAGTCATGCAATAAAACTATGCACTTTTGGTATAACTTCGATGCGACAAAAACAATCACAAAATCTGCTATATTTATCGTTTCTGAATATTTAGGAGCATGCAAACTTTATATGTTGTGCAAAATGTTTGAATGCTTTCATAGGCAAATGTTACGGTCCTTGATTTTAATCCATAACATAAATATAGGCAATTTTGTGTTTGTTTTTTGTACAGCAATTTATCGTGTTCGAGTTATAGTCAAAGAACAATGCCTTGAAGTACATCTATTTGTGACAAGTAGAGGTCAAGGTGACATTAGCACTTCTACAGCGAGCCACACGGTACGACCATTCGGTTTGGTCAAATATATTCCTGTTTAAATATATGAAAAAGAAGCTTTAATGTTTGTTGGACATAATAAAACAACAAATGATGGAAATTTCACCCTTGGATATTTAAGGTACTCCATCTTACACTGACACCATCACACCATGTCATTGATGTACAACACCAGTGAGGGTCGTTCATTTAGCTCTCTGTCACTTCTCAAAACTAATTTGAAGAAATGTTATTGATTCTTTGTCGAAAAACGACTAGTTTTACCACAAGTTTTAACAATCGCACCCTGTTAGTTAATTTAACAATGTTTCTTCCTACGATAAAGGTCAGGATCAGGCCTAGTTCTCCAACCTATAGTAGAGCACAAACCTTTCCTATTTGTTAGCCCAAATTATAGTTTCATGGACAAACTCATTAATGACCAAAGGTCAGAATTTCATGAACATCCCATAGTTATAGTATACCATGCAGTATTGTAAAGTTGTAATATAATCCAGATTAAATGCATTTTGGTATTATCCTGATTGCTTAAGCTGCTAGAATGTGTGTTTAATTGATATGTCTCCGTACAGTGATTGACATAATAAGATTACGGTTTGCCGGGCGACTGTGTAAGCTGGGATAAGTCGTTTGTATTCGTTAACGATAAATTATTGTATTATAGAATTGATATGTTTTGGACGGAAATGACATCTATGCCCTTAAATGATTTAATCGTGGCAGCCGTTATAGTATTTGGCTCAATGATGTCAATATTCAATTTTTGCTGGTTACAATTAATTGTTAAACCTTTACTCCATACCCCCTACACTGGTCTGATAACAGATGAGTTAGAATGTGTATACATATCAATGTGCAGCTTTTTGTGACAAATATCAAGAATAGTTTCCCTTGATAAAATGTCCCATATATTAAATCCATTTTCATGGCAGGGTTGTCTCCCTTATTACATACTCATTATTATTGAGTAAATATAATTATTGGTTGAAAATAATTGTGTGCCTCGGTAGCTCAATGGTTAGCGCGCTTGCCGTCTAATCTGGTTAGGTGGGTTCAAATACGGGTGGAGACACACGTGTGCCTGTCATATTTCAGCAGAAAGCTGACTGGCAAATAAAGGCTGTGCTTGGCATGCTCGGCTCGAACATACTGTAAAAGCAGAATATTTCGCGAGGGTTTAATTTTCGCTATATTCGCGAGTTCGATAAATTCGCGAAAATTGATGCTCGTGAAATTATTACCTTCATGATAGCTTCAAATATGTTGAACTTCAATATTGATTTCGGCTAAGCGGCACCATTACAATCTACTCGGAATTGATAAAATACTGACGACTACGCTGACTTTTGCCTGATAAACTAACTTTGTTTGATTAATATTTACAAAACTTTATATATGCAACAGAAAATGTGAACGTATAATATTTCTGTCAAAATTCTAATTCATTTAGTAGTTAAATTGAATAGTTCAATGATTGTGTACCAGTATAAAACGCGGTATACAGGTACAATGTTTAACACACACACGGCTATTGCTTGTTCCGATAAGCTCGGAAACAATAGACTGAATACAAAACACGTTCACAGTTTTCTCATTACACAATGAGACTGTCTGGTTTGGCTTAATTGAAAACTAGTAAATGCAAACAAGTTAAGCCAATCGGCCAGATAAGAATTAATATGCTTGTATAGCTGACCATTATATTATACAAACAGTAGTCGTAATTATCAGAGTGATTATAACGCCGTGGCAACTAAATAATACACCAGTGATATTGCCGAGAAAGTAGAAATTTATTTTTCTGAAATTTTAAATTCGCAAAAATTAACCCTCGCGAACTACTTCCAAATTAGAAATTCGCAAAAATTTAGCCTCGCGAAAATAAATGCTTTTACAGTAATTGGGGATAGACATGGGATTATTAGAGTCATTATTGAGTTAATGCCCTTCCCACTTAGGCTAAAACCAAACATATAATAAAACAGTGTTTCACACGCAAGGGACATAACTGCAGCCAAATTATCACGGAAGATGTTTGAACACTCCCAGTTAACCCAGGCCCCGTTCCGCAAGCATCTCAATGAGAAATCTCAGCTTAACTTCAGGTTTTGGTCAAATCAGAGTCTGAATTTTAGATACATCAGAAATTTCATTTATTTGTGACTTTCAGATTTTACTGTAATAAACTCAGAATAGTGTGTCTGTTTTGTGATGCCAATTTTGAATCCAGCCTTCCATTGAAATTACTTCAAAGATGAATGAAAATATATAAGATGAGATTTAAAATTAGCTCAAATTGAGATACATCCGGAGATCGGGGCAGGAATCAAACCTAAGTCTGTCCAGTGATGGTTGAGGTATTATGGGTTAATTTAAAACAATTTTGTAATTAAAACAAATGGTATAGTAGAAATACAGCAGAAATTTAATTATTTATTGTTTTATTACAATTTTCTGTTCTCTAAGTTAAATATGCACAGTTTAAGTGATGACTGTAAATCACTAAATACAAAGTGTTTTATTGTTCGTTGAGGGAAACTATTCGTACCTTCGTGACCCGTGTGATTGTTATAAAGTTCATAAATGGTTGATTTACTTGACACAAAAAAAATCAAACCTATCAATTAATAATCAATTAAAACCTGATTAAATCATCACATTGATTGGTATATCGGATAATGTCAGACAGACATATTGCTGTCTCCACTTTATACAACTTACCTACAAGAATCACATATATTTATAACAATGTCCAACAATCATCAGAATCTATTATTACATTTTGAGATTTATGTATACAAAACTGTTTTAAATAGTTCTTTAAATTCTGCGAGTTTATGATGGTGTTGCGTTCACTCCTTGAATGATGTGATCAAAGGCATCTATTTATACTGTAAAATGGCTAATATTCGTGAGAATAGAATTGTGCGGACTTCGGTAAAATGAGCAATTTCGGAGGTTATTAATTGTATTGATTATGAATTTCAAAAATAAAAAAGTAAGAAAATTAAATTATTGAAAGAGATATGATATTACTGGTGGATATTCAAAATTCACAAAACATTTATTTACAACAAATCAAACTTATTTTACAGTAGATTCTGTTACATATTAAATGCCTGATCAGCAAATATAGAGGAAGATAGCATTAATTAGATGTAATTGAGTACAAGGCCGTACTTAAAGAAATTGTTTGTTTTGTATTTACCCTATAACCTAATAAAATTGAGACATGCTATATGTGTATGTGTGAATAGTACAGAGATACTGACTTGATCCTTACCTTTATGCATGAATATTTTACAAGGTTTCAGGGCTGTCATTTCCCTGATTTATCCGAAATTCCTGAAAGAGCAATGGCTTCTGACCAAAATAAAAGTTACTTGAGGAGAATATCTCAAGAAATGGCAAAGTTATGATCAATTCAATCTGCCCTGAAGGAAACTGAGTTAAACGTGGAAACAATGTCATTGAAGGCCTCTTGTTTGGCAAAAATGGTTGGCCGCATACAATTTTCCTGATTTTTAATTTTGCCTTGTTGACACCCCTGAAGGTTTTTGCGTTGAGATTTCTGCAAGCGAATTGTGCAATATCTGTCCTTAAGATTTGTGTTTATATTACACCTCAAGTGTCTTTGCTTATGAAAACATACAACCGTGATTACAAATATAGACAAGATATCCGCCATAAAATTATGCTATTAAAAGGTTGAGGATCGGGCTAAATTCTCCATAATATAATTACAGCTAGCAATATGTTTATTTAGCACTCATTTAAAACTTGTCTGTTTACATTAAAGAAACACCCAAACTTTTTTCTCAAGATTAATGAATACCTGCAGTTCAATATTGCCCCACTATAGATATGTAGGTGAATAGGCATGTCAAGGAATCTATGAAAATTAAGGTCATTCTACTGTTTATTCATAATTGATACATTTGTACTTCTAAACTCAGTGAAATCTAGGTACAGGAAACATTGAGATAGCTGTTTTGGTGCATAAGTGGAAACTGTTTTGGTGCATAAGTGGAAATTGTTTTGGTGCATAAGTGGAAACTGTTTTGGTGCATAAGTGGAAACTGTTTTGGTGCATAAGTGGAAACTGTTTTGGTGCATAAGTGGAAACTGTTGATAATTAAAATCACATATTTGATAGGCCTGCCAATTTGGTTTTAATACGGCACTTCTCTGTCTCTGTGTAGCAACTCCACGTGACTTTTGACTACAGTTACAAGAAGAAATTTGTAAACTTTGGAAAATAAAATAATCATAAGTATTTTATTTCTTCATTGATTTCTATGAAATATATACGCCACCCTAAGGAGGCCATTATTTGCTTTCCATGCAATATAAAATCTTTTCAGTGGCTGTGCCGTTTTGTCCATTACCTTGTGAAACCGTGGAACGTGTAGATTTCACAAGGTAATGGAAAAATCGGTAATACTCCTGAAAAAGATCTTCTATGTCACGGAAAGCAAATACTTTTCCCCTTAGCGTGGCGTATATTTTATAGATATTGATGAAGAAATAAAATACTTATGGCTATATTTGTGTTCGAATGTTTACAAATTTCTACTTGTAACTGTAGCCAAAAGCCACATGGGATTGCTACCCTGTGTCTGAGCATGTTTCCTATCATTTAATACCTCAATGTCCTGTCTCATGGCATCAGGCAGAACTGGGCACATGGGTACTGTTTGATCAAAGCACTTACGGAAAACTTAAACTTACGCCCAAATTTAAATTCCTTTTAAATGCTTTAACAACTACAAATTTGGGACTGGTATGGTTTTGTAATAGTTCAATAACCGAATCATTGTTAATATTGCTGATATATAGATAACAAATTGTAGTTGTTAAAGAATTATTAAGAATTTAAATTTGGACGTAAGTTTACGATTTCCGTAAGTGCTTTGATAAAACAGTCACCTTGTCACCATGATGTAACTTTTAAGCTGGCGACTGTGTCCGACCAATCATATCAATACTAAACTTTTCCTGGATTTGAATCTTTAAACTGAGGTTTGAAGAGAACCTGGTTAAATAGTGTAATGGTGTTGACCTGCATCATCATTGGTTTGGTCATTTTCTGATCATCACCAAGTATTCAATTTGTTAAATATGGTCTACCAGGTGTCATACAAACATTACAAGGTAAAAGTCTGTTTGACCATGATGACCTTTGGCAATCACTGAAAAGTTGCTGAGAAACTGTGTAAAACCCAAATAAACAAATACTACCCATGGTCAGCTACAGATTCCACTCACAAGGTGGATGCCAGGCTAAATCCATGGACCACTGAAGCCTGCCGGTAGTCATGCAAAATGTTTGGCGTCACATGGTTGGATCATGCTACCGGCCACTGAAATCTGCCGGTACTCGTGCCATGTATTTGGTTTCACATGGTTCGATCATGCCATAGGTTGATGCCTTAAACCACCGGCCACTGAAATCTGCCGGTAGTCGTGCCATGTATTTGGTTTCACATGGTTCGATCATGCCATAGGTGGATGCCTTAAACCACCGGCCACTGAAATCTGCCGGTACTCGTGCCATGTATTAGGTGTCACATGGTTCGATCATGCCATAGGTGGATGCCTTAAACCACTAACCACTGAAATCTGCCGGTAGTCGTGCCATGTATTTGGTTTCACATGGTTCGATCATGCCATAGGTGGATGTCTTAAACCACCGGCCACTGAAATCTGCCGGTACTTTTGCCAAATATTTGGTGTCACATGGTTTGATCATGCCATAGGTGGATGCCTTAACCCACTAACCACTGAAATCTGCCGGTACTCGTGCCAAGTGTTTGGTGTTACATGGTTCGATCATGCCATAGGTGGATGCCTTAAACCACCGGCCACTGAAATCTGCCCGTACTCATGCCAAATATTTGGTGTCCCATGGTTCAATCATGCCATAGGTGGATGCCTTAAACCACCGGCCACTGAAATCTGTCGGTACTCTTGCCAAATATTAGGTGTCACATGGTTCGATCATGCCATAGGTGGATGCCTTAAACCACTAGCCACTGAAATCTGCAGGTACTCATGCCAAGTATGTGGTGTCACATGGTTCGATCATGCCATAAGTGGATGTCTTAAACCACCGGCCACTGAAATCTGCCGGTACTTTTGCCAAATATTTGGTGTCACATGGTTTGATCATGCCATAGGTGGATGCCTTAACCCACTAACCACTGAAATCTGCCGGTACTCGTGCCAAGTGTTTGGTGTTACATGGTTCGATCATGCCATAGGTGGATGCCTTAAACCACCGGCCACTGAAATCTGCCCGTACTCATGCCAAATATTTGGTGTCCCATGGTTCAATCATGCCATAGGTGGATGCCTTAAACCACCGGCCACTGAAATCTGTCGGTACTCTTGCCAAATATTAGGTGTCACATGGTTCGATCATGCCATAGGTGGATGCCTTAAACCACTAGCCACTGAAATCTGCAGGTACTCATGCCAAGTTTGTGGTGTCACATGGTTCGATCATGCCATAGGTGGATGTCTTAAACCAGGGGCCACTGAAATCTGCCGGTACTTTTGCCAAATATTTGGTGTGACATGGTTTGATCATGCCATAGGTGGATGCCTTAACCCACTAACCACTGAAATCTGCCAGTACTCGTGCCAAGTGTTTGGTGTTACATGGTTCGATCATGCCATAGGTGGATGCCTTAAACCACCGGCCACTGAAATCTGCCGGTACTCATGCCAAATATTTGGTGTCCCATGGTTCGATCATGCCATAGGTGGATGCCTTAAACCACCGGCCACTGAAGTCTGCCAGTAGTCATGCCAGGTATTTGGTGTCCCATGGTTGGATCATGCCATAGGTGGATGCCTTAAACCACTAGCCGCTGAAATCTGCCGGTACTCGTGCCAAGTATGTGGTGTCATTTGGTTCCCGTGTTGGAAACATCTGTCTGATGTCAGGCCGTGGTTGTTGATCACTGATATATTATCTCTCATGACATGTTCCTACCTTGTATACTTGGCCGTGTTCGCCAGACATTCTTTAGTTGACATAAAATATTGACAGATTGCATGTGACTGTCAGTGTCGTGTTTGTTTAAGGTGAAGTATGTACGGCCTGGCTTCACCTGTTTTGGCAAAGGTGCAGCAATTACAATAATTGAAATATGGAATGACATAAAACAGTAAAGCAAGATGATATGTAACCAGTTTAGATTGCTGCACTTATATGCAAGTACTTGAGTCGGTTATCTTACATGAAATATTAATTATGTCCCCATTGATAATAAAGGGGTGAACCTCTTTGGTTCTAATACATACCTGCCTTGCGTTCAACGAAAAATAACGTGACAGGTTTCGTGTTTGGTACGTAACAAGTACATACCTGGTGCGAAACAAGTACAAACGTGCGTCACATTATTTTTTTTCGCTGAAGGCAGGGAAGGTACATACCTCAAGAAAGATTGCTCGGCCTCGGACATCCTCAAACATTATAGGCTGGTTGGGCATCATCCGTAAGTGACCTCTATTGAATTTGTGGTCAGTAGGTCAAAGGTCGAAGTTATGGTGTCCTTGGTCAGCAGAATTGTTTCCACTCAATAACCTCAATATTGAACGTATGTTTAAGACCTTTGTTGTAAGTGCTTTGATAAAACAGTATAAATCCATTGACCCCTCCGATCATGTTTTAAAAAAGAACCTGTCGAACCTGTTACAGCATTTATTAATGAAAATTAACCATTTATGTATTTATTTATATTCCCCATTGATATTATACAGGGGTCAAGGTGAAATGTGACTCACTTATTCGACCAATTTATGTTTATTTTTCATGCTTTTATGGGTTTATATTACAATTTATGAATGAAATCAACCTTTAACGGGACATTAATTGTGTATATTATTGCATTTTTTCTTCCCTCTTTGATATTTATGTGAAAATAATCATGTTGATTTTTTACTTAAATTGAGCAGAAATAATGGGAATCACATTACAAAATGTACGAAATTAAAGTTTTATACCAAAAGCCAAGCCTGGTAAATTGGACCAATTTTCAGTTGGTTCAAACATCATAGTACCTTTAATACAAAGTCATGTGTAACATTTTGATGTTTTAATATATATACCTTTTGCATAAAGGGTCTGTTTTAGAGGGATGGGTTGAACTTGAAGTGTGTGTTACCAGGGGGGTGGGGGATGGCCTGCATGTCCCCCCTTTCCTTTGATGGGCATGCCTGAAGACCGTGTGTCTTCCACATTGTCACTTGCACAAAGAGGCATAGTCTACTTGCGCATGTGCAGTGGTGTTCAAATGACTTCTTTATTAAGATTTTTATGAAAAATGGAACTTAGAAGACCGAAATCATGCCCACTAGTTGGTCGAAAAGTTTAGCAAACACTAAAGCATGTTTGTACTAATTTCTTCATTAGATAATAGTGAAAATAACTTTGGAACTGTTGAATTCTTATATAGTATCCAATATAAATAAGAATTTTTTTTGGGTGACCACCTTTTTGTGAAATATTAATTGATCTTCAAGGATTAGAAGACTGAAATAATGCATGCTAGTTGGTCGAAAAAGTTGAGCAAACTCTAAAACATGTTTGTATCAATTTATTTATTTAATAATAATGAAAAATAACATTGGAACTGTTAGAAATTCTTATAAGATAGCCAATACAATTAAGATAATGTATTAATAAGAATCTTTTATTGGGTGACCACCTTAAGGTAACAAACCACCAAATAAAATTGTTCTTTAACTCAATGTAAAGTGACCCAAAAAATGTCAAACTTTTGTCCATTGGGACCTCTCAAAATCCACCAATCAATAGAAATAGCATATAGCCTTAAGAAATGAAAATAAATATATTTTCTCACACGCGCGGACTGATTCGAAGTCCGTTAGCCACAACCCTACTTTCACTTTCATATTTAAGCCAGAATATCAAAATTTTCTAAATAAAACAGTTTCACTACATCACATACCTGTGTACAAAGCTTTTAAACCCAATTAAATGAATCTAATGCTGATTTGTCAAGACATACCACCATTTTCAGCCAAATCAAAGTTTTTTACAAGACTACTTGAGTGTATCTGATTTTGGTCCACTTAGGAATTTGGTGGTTTGTTACCTTAAGCACTTTGTAAACTTCAACTTTAGACTTGTAACATATGGACTCTATAATGGACTCTTTGACTTTGTGATTGTCATCTAAATTGTCTTAACCCTATAAGGTATTTAAATATAATAAACTTAAATATTTATTAAGTTGAGGATAAGTCAGATGGTCTGTGAAACAATTAACGCTCCTTGCTAATCCTGTGAATGCATGATTGTCTCTGATAAGGTTCAATTTTAACGCTTAAATGCAATTTTTAAACTGCTAGGCTATAGTTAAAAAATACATGCTTAAATACTGCTAGGTCATAATAAAAAAGTTTAATGCAATTTTCAGCCTGCTAGTCTAGCCTGCTAGTCTGTAAATGAAATGTTAATGCTTAAATGCATATTTTGAACCTCCTAGGTCATAACAAACATATTTTATATTTCAATGCAATTTTTGAACCTCAACACTAATCTGTAACAAATTCAAAAAAAAAAAAAATATTTTTAAATATTTTATGGATAGCTTATAATACTTTCGCAGGGATTCATAAAAGGTGAGTGGCATGTCTGTCTGCAAGGCAAGTAAGTAGTTAAAATTATCAGAGATAAAAAATAATTTTGTATTGCTTGACCCAGCTGTACCCTACTCAAGGAATATTTTAAAAGGGTTTGATTTATATCACAGCTAAATTACAAATAAAGATAATAAATGTTAAGTTATTTATCTATAACCTATCCGCAGAATTTTTGGGTTAGGGGAATGTCAAAATAAGCAATTTTTTTAAGGATGATCGTATGATAAATAGAATAAAACTTTAAGATAATTATTTTTGTAAGTAATTTTAAGGGTTTGATTCAAATTTCAGACAGGACTGTCATATAGGAGTACATCTTTCCAGGAAAAAATCATGCAGTTCCCCTCTTCAAATGAAGATTATGCCTCGAAAATCAGTTAATTACCAAAATATCAATATTATTACCCGAATACAGGACTGTATGCTAGGCCCCTGTCCATAACTTGAAAAAAGTCCTGAATTTTTTGCTTCATCTTTGACCAAGTAGCTTTAAGTCAACGTATGTGTCAATTAAGTATATTTTTTTAAAGCAAGACAGATCTATGATTGATTGGATGACCTCCAAATCATTTAAGATTTAATTCTTAATGTAATGTTTTCATACTGTTCGAAGATACGGGTATTTTACCCATAGTTTGTCGTACAAGCGTAACTTTGTACTAGCGTGTACTACCAAGTAATTTACAAGTAGTGTTTAACCATTTAAATGTATCGGATGTATCGGGTAGAAAAAAGACACTTGTTCGAAAGCTATTGAATGTGTTAAATTTCTGATTTAATATGGAGATTTAAATTGTGTGTTATAATGAATGGTGCAATTTAAATGGCCCAATGAGGTGAAGGTGGAAAATTATGCTAGTTTAAATAATTGGAATTACGTTATAAAAAGATTTGATAAATTTGGATATTCTTATTGTTAGTGATTTTAATGGTACCAGTAATTCACTTCTGTGTTAAATTGTTCTTACATGTTGTCAATTTGTTTTGTTTTGTTAATTGCATGATGGGCAAGGGTATTGGTTTTTGTGCGCCTTATCAAAATTGGGAGTATATTATGTATTGATTCAAATATTAGTAGCCACTAAAAACCATGTGGTCCAGAGGTATGTTCGCTCAATTTGTAATCGAGTGATCTTGGTTCTATTCCCGGTCTTGTCAGGTCATACCATTCCATACAAAAAATTGATGACAAGGCCGATTTTCCTCCACATGCGGAGAAGTTGTTGGATCCATGTGGAAGAGTATTAAGTCAGTACTGGTCAGGATATAACCCAGGAAAACTGGTTAGGTGAATCGGCCGTATTATAATCAACTGAAAAAAAATTATTGAAAAATAATGATAATAACTTTATTTTCTGTGGATAACATAATAATAAATTGGCCATCCTATTTTCATTATGGTCCACACACTATAACAAAATACACGCACAAGCATAAACAAGACATTTCTTAGCTCTTAAATCTTTGAATCCTTATGCAAGGGGTACTTAGATGTGCTTATTATGTAGTATTGCACAATTTTAGCTGGATTAAACATTCAGTGTGGGTAAACATAATTTGTGTTGTTTACGAAAAAAACGCATGTAATAAATAAAATAACGAATTGGGTGCAGTTTGATTAATGGAGTATAGACGTGTTCAACGTGAGATAACTAAGAGTTTGTTTAATGTTTTCCGTTCAAATATTTGATATTTTTTGTCTTATATAGGAAAACATGACTGATGATTGATAAATTGACAAGAAAGACATCAATTTGAAATGTTACTGAAATTGTGGATTTGCATTTTTTTGTGGATGATAAATTAGTGATTTGTGATTTATTTTAAAATGACGTTGACAGGGGAAATTCTTTCGAAGAAATGTTTATTACAATTCAATTGGATTATATTTTGAAATAAATTTCAATCATGGAAGAATTAACTGTAAGTATATTAATGTTTTGGTTTGAATTGTCATATTTGTAGCAGATAGAGAACAAAAACATGAGGTGAGATATTTAGCCGAGGGCAAAGCCTGAGTAAAAATAAATCTTATCTGAGTGTTTGTTATCTATCTGTTTTGTATCATAGTCAAGATAAGGGTGTGGTTATAGCACAGAGAATTTGACATGACTTTTGTGCATGAATATATTACAAGGTTCTTGCGTTGAATATATAAAATTCTGCGAGCAAAGCTTGCTATATCGGTCCTTTAGGTTTGTGTAGGTATTACTCCTCGAGCGTTTTTGTGATACTCCCCGCTTATGAAAACATACAGCAGGAGTTGTAAATATAGACAATAAATCAGCTGTGAAATTATGCTAATTGGATTTCGAGAGTCGTGTTAAATTCTCTGGACTGTACTGTGGCAGTAAAAAGGTGTACTTGATGATTGTGGCATTGCAGATAGAGCACTCTGTTCCAGTACAGTATTGCAGATAGAGCATTCTGTTCCAGTACAGTATTGCAGATAGAGCATTCTGTTCCAGTACAGTATTGCAGATAGAGCATTCTGTTCCAGTACAGTTTTGCAGATAGAGCACTTTGTTCCAGTACAGTTTTGCAGATAGAGCATTCTGTTCCAGTACAGTTTTGCAGATAGAGCATTCTTCCTAGTGCAGTATTGCAGATAGAGCACTCTGTTCCAGTACAGTATTGCAGATAGAGCATTCTGTTCCAGTACAGTATTGCAGATAGAGCACTCTGTTCCAGTATAGTATTGCAGATAGAGCACTTTGTTCCAGTACAGTTTTGCAGATAGTGTTGTTTTTGTGGCGTTGCCATATGACATATGTATACCTTGATATATATTTGAGCACCTGTGTCAATCTACCCCTGATATTTAATCCAATCTCACTAAATGTGTCATGATGTAGATTTAAATCAAGAATTTTAAGGTTAATATTTTAAATAAATACTCTCCAAATTAAATATTGAAAGTAAATCTATCACTTAAGGTGTTCTAGAGTATAATATACTTTTGTGGTATATTAGAGGTTAAGTGAAAGTTTTCAAAAATGACCTCTGAGTACTGTCAATGTTAAAATTTCAAGACTCGTAAGAGTCTCATGCCTTGGTGTCTGTTTCCTGTGACACAGTTCTGCAAAATATGCTGAATTTGTTTTTATGCCCCCGTATCGATAGATCGGGAGGCATATAGTGATGCACCTGTCCGTCCGTCCGTCCGTCCGTTCGTCCGTCCGTCCTGGTTAACCCAAATTGACCGTTTCTTCTAGCATCATTATGGCTTGCTGCAAAGCTTCCAAACTTGCATGGATGTTGTATATGAACACTCTCCACACACCTGTATCACCTGACCCTTTTTGACCTTCACCTTGACCTAATTTTGGACTTAGACTTATTTATGGACAAGGCTTCCACAGGGGGCATAAGCGTTTATTGAACGCAGTCTTGTTTCTGAAATAAGATATTTTCTTATGTGATGTATAAGACAGGTGGTGGCTTAATTTAGGCTTGACTGGTGATGTATTTGACAAATCGCTGGCTAAGAATTAGAAGGTCGTAAGTACTACGACCTTTTAAGGCTCATGCATATTTGAAATCTGCATCCAAAAACACTTTTTATGAGCCTTAAGTTTAAAAAGCTCGTTTTTCAATAAATAAAGAGTTAGTTGTCAGTCAGTTTTTTCTTGTTTTCTCAAAATATTGATTGTGTACTTACAACCTTCTAAATCTAAGCCAGCAAAATATTGTCAAACTTCTATGTCAGAGCACTGGGTGTGTTTTATCAAAGCACTTACAAAAATCTTAAGTTACGCTCAAATTTAAATTCTTTATAATTATTTAGCAACTGCAAATTTAGGATGGAAATGGTTTGTAGGAGTTCTTTAAATGAATCATTACTTGTATTACAGTATAACCACGCTTAATAGTTGTAAACGAATTATAAAGATTTTAAATTTGATCGTAAGTTTATGATATGCGTAAGTGATTTTATAAAACAGTACCCTGGTGACCTTATTTATTTAACAATAATGCTAATTCAATTCCCATGTATTTGTCCAGACTTCGTTCCATTATTTGAAGCCTCTTAAGTTTTCTCAAGTTCCCACATACAGTGTAGCAATACCACGTGACTTTTGGCTACAGTTACAAGAAACATTTTGTAAACATTGGAAAATAAAATAGCCATAAGTATTTTATTTCTTCATCGATTTCAATAAAATATACGCCACACTAAGGGGGAAATTATTTGCTTTCCATGAAATATAAGATATTTTTCAGCATCTTTACCGATTTTTCCATTACCCTGTGAAACCTACATGCTCCACGGTTTCACAGGGTAATGGACAAAACGGCACGGTGGCTGAATTTTTCTGAATATTTTATGAAAGCAAATAATGTTTCCCTTAGCGTGGCGTATATTTCATAGAAATTGATGGAGAAATAAAATACTTATGGCTACATTTGTGTTCCAATGTTTACACATTTCTACTTGGAACTGTAGCCAAAAACCACGTGGTTTTGCCACACTGATATAGTTGTAGAAGTTTTCTCTAAGTGTCAATAAAAATCAACAAATATTCAACTGGAGTATTTCTTAAGTATTTTTAAAATGGATAAAAATTGTCCTTAAAAATATTTTAACATTTAGCAATATGGGTTTAAATCAATTTTGTTGGTTTTAAAAGTACAGTTGTTCTGTCCTTATTGGATCATTATGTAATTATGAACTGTCATTAAGAAAAGTCTTACAATAATGATTTAAATCAGGCTGATCAGTGATTGTTTTCAAAAAAATTAACTTGTTTTACCTGACAAATTCACCGGCATTCATTCCGACCATAACCAATTCAAAGATTCTGCCTTTCTGAAATAAAGTTCATTAGACAAACATGTGTCACAGTGTATAAACGAGTCAATTTCTTGTGATTGCAAGAAGTCACACATTGAACTGTATAGTCTCCCAATAAGTCATACAGTGACTGGAAGTTACAGGTGCTTTTACTCCCAATAAGTCATACAAGTTGAATTGTATAGTCTCCCATAAAGTCATACCGTGACGGGATTAAGTTACTGGTACTTTTACTCACAGTCAGTCATACAGTGACTAGAAGTTACAGGTGCTTTTACTCACAATAAGTCATACAAGTTGAATTGTATAGTCTCCCAATAAGTCATACAGTAACCGGATTAAGTTACTGGTGCTTTTGCTCACAATAAGTCATACAAGTTGATTAATATAACATCGCCAGAAATGATTCAGTGATTGGGTTAATACGCTGTATGTGGGTTTGTCAAATCTCAGGACAAATTTTGTCGGGTTTAATAATGTCAGGAACCCTGATTTATGAAACAATTATTGTGCATATTCTCCCTGAAATATATAAGTCAAAATCGGCCAGTCATGTATCGCCGGATTTTAAAGCAGAGTAAATGATATTAATGTTATTAAGACATTCGCTGCTGGAGTGATGTCCCCTGACTAAGTTACATTTATTTATTTAATTGAAAAGACATAAAATAATTTAGTTGAAAAGACATAAATTAATACAATTGAAAAGACATTCCAAGTAGTGAAGAAAACCATTCTTGTCATATTTTAGTGATTCAAACTTCGGAAAAATAGTTTTACAGTCCCTATGGTAACAGCTTGCAATAAAAAACCATATCACATTAAATGTCTTTTTGCGCTCATAACAACAAATCATAAATTGTTCGAGTCAGACGACCATCTGTTCATGAGTGGCGTCTATTCAGATTATTCCGGGAATTAATTAATGGTAATCTAGCAAACTCTCAACATCTTGGACTCAAATTCTTGGCATTCCAACTCATTGTTTGGTGACAGTGAATGAAATAATAAAATAAATGTTCTCCACTTAATAAGGAGACCACATGGCTAACGCATACAGGTTTTTACTGTTTGAAGGTCAGTGTTGGTTTAAGTACACAAATGTTAATCGTTGCAATGTTTTATGCCAAGTGCTACCTCTCCACGCCGAGTGCTTCCTCTCCATGCCAAGTGCTACCTCTCCACGCCGAGTGCTTCCTCTCCATGCCGAGTGCTACCTGTACATGCCGAGTCCTACCTGTACATGCCTAGTGCTACCTGTCCATGCCGAGTGCTACCTGTCCATGCCGAGTGCTACCTGTCCATGCCGAGTGCTACCTGTACATGCCGAGTGCTACCTGTACATGCCGAGTGCTTCCTTTCCATGCTGAGTGCTACCTGTCCATGCCGAGTGCTGCCTGTCCATGTCGAGTGCTACCTGTCCATGCCGAGTGCTACCTGTACATGCCGAGTGCTACATCTCCATGCCGAGTGCTACCTGTCCATGCCGAGTGCTACCTCTCCATGCCAATTGCTACCTGTCCATGCCTAGTCCTACCTGTCATTGTCGAGTGCTTCCTCTCCATGCAGTGTGCTACCTCTCCGGAGTGAACTTCTCTTAAGCATCATCATTCTTCTCATTAGCCTAATGGTAACTAGCTAGTCCAGTGCGAGTGCAAGCTTAGCATATTTAGTTTTTCTGCAAGTAACTGCTCGTTTGCACCGTGTCAGGTTAATGTGTCTCCACATGACTGAAATGCTGTTGACCTCACTGTTGGACTTAAAACAATATTTAAATTTAGCTAATCAGCCACCCTTTGACACTTGAACTACCTAAGAAAACATACATTCAAGACTATTTCTCTCCTGGGGTTGTATTCAATATTGATCTTACTTGACTTAAGGATAAGGACAACCAATCAGATTACACCATATTGAACTATTGGTCAGTAACAGGCAATGCGATTGGCTATCCTTATTCTCCAATTAAATAAGATCAATATTGAATACCACCCCTGGTTTGTATGCAGCCAACATGGAGATACTCACAGTGCCCAGGAATATCAAACATCAAGATACACTGCCCTCACAGGTACCAATTCATACCTTGTCGATTGGAACATTGTGGGTTATTCTTGCACAGAGTAATTAATCAGTGGCACAGACGGGGATTGAACATGAGACCTCTCAATCCCCAAGTGGGCGCTCTTGTTAGGGATTTCAAATGTATGGTTTTCAAGACTTTTCCTTGGGAAGAGGTTTGATTAGAACCCATACTAAATAAGGCATGGATTCCCTGTAGTGAGTACAGCTGTCACATAGAAAAGAATGCCATAAAAATAATTATGTTGATTAAGGTTAATGTTTGGGATTAACCCATATGTTTCACAGGAATCTTAAGTACAACAATACTACAGTAGGTCATGTGACTTGCTTGCATTACTTTTGATGTGAACTTACAGAAATTATAAACGGTTACAAAGATAGATCGGTTACAAAGTAAGGTTGACCTACCCACAAGCTGTGCCATCTTAACCTTACATGCATAGTTGCACACTAATCCTATCAGTCTGTATCATTCAGTACAGTTTAATTTCTAGGAAGTTGTCAGTATAGTTGGGAGATTTCTGTCAATATGGTTAGAGGGAGTGGATTTCGGTCAATAAGGTTGGGGTGAGTGGATTTCGGTCAATAAGGTTGGGGTGGATTTCGGTGAATAAATTTGGTAAATTTCAGTCAATATGGTTGGGGGAGTGGATTTCGATCAATATGGGTGGGGGGAGTGGATTTCGGTCAATATGGTTGGGTTGGATTTCGGTGAAAAAATTTGGAAAATTTCGGTCAATATGGTTGGGGGGAGTGGATTTCGGTCAATATGGTTGGGGGGAGTGGATTTGATCAATATGGTTGGGGAGTGGATTTCAGTCAATACGGTTGGGGTGTGGATTTCGGTCAATATGGTTGGGGAGTGGATTTCGTTCAATATGGTTGGGGTGGAATTTTCGGTTAATAATAGGAATATGATGGGGTGGGGTAAAGTGGATTTTGGTCAGTGTGGTTGGGGTGGATTTCGGTTAATGATAGGAATATGATGGGGTGGGGTAAAGTGGATTTTGGTCAATATGGTTGGGGTGGATTTCGGTTAATGATAGGAATATGATGGGGTGGGGTAAAGTGGATTTTGGTCAATATGGTTGGGGTGGATTTCTGTTAATGATAGGAATATGATGGGGTGGGGTAAAGTGGATTTTGGTCAATATGGTTGGGGGTGGATTTCGATAGATAATATGAGTATTGTTGTGGTGGGGGTGGAGTGGATTTCGGTTAATTTGGTTGGGAGGACTGAGATTATATTTATCAGTGATATTAAGGTAGGGATGGGTTGGGGAAATCAGTAATGAAGCTTGTTAACAACTGAAGCCTAGTTGTGCATAGTTTGAACTCACCAATTCAAAGTCTAAGTAAATAAAGACCATAAATTGATAATTTAACTTAATTTTAAAAATGAACTATTATATGATTCTCAAAATTAACAATTGCTCTCCTGATCTCGAGCTGTAACAGTTTGACTTCATAAACTCAAGGTCACAACATAAAAAACATGTTTTGATTACATAATCTTTATTCATCTGGTATCAAATTTTTATGTTGGAATTTTATCACATTCGATTTAACCATTTAAAAAGGTTTTTGTGTGAGATCTATGTTAATTAGGTTTTAATTAGGTAATAAATGTTTGTTTTTACGGAGTAAATCAATGAGTCATTCTATTAGGATTGACTGTGTGAATTATACCTTGGATTAAGTATGCATGTAAATTAATTAAGTCGTTAAATAGTGCATATTTGAACATTTATTGTCGTGGCTCAGTGACTGACATAAATTCTTAAAACAATTAAAATCTGGTTGATGCTTTTCAATTCAATTAAGGGCAACAAAGTTGTTAAGTGAAAACTATTATAATTCAGTGCAACATTTCTACAGCAACACTGATGGAGGTTTCAAGGGTTCCATTTGACTCGGGAGTAGGGGTTTTGACCCTCTAAATTTCCAATTTTGACCCTAAATATTTTGGTTTTGAAGGGTCATTTTCTCTTAAAATCATGGGAATTTTGCCTATAGAATGGTAATTATTGCTGGCTAGTACTTTGTTGCTTTTACTTTAGTTTTCCACTTAATAGTGAACTTAAATAATTATCTTTATCAATACCTAACATTTAATTCATAATTATACTTTCAGGATGTTTTGGAAAAGAAGATAGAGGATTTGAGTCGGCAACTTGCAGAAGAAAGACAGCATGCTCGACAAAACAAAATGTCTGTCTCGAGACTCCAACGAGAACTGGCTCGCTCCAAATCTCACGAGAGACATCAAGGGGTAAGTTCCAAATGAACATTTAAAAAAATTATTAAAAACTTTTGTTTTGTGAAATTAAACTGAGATATTTTGTATTCATTGCATGACCTTTCGGTTCTTGAGTAATCATTGCTTTGGAAGAATTACCAGCAACATTAAGATTACATTTTTTTTTTTAAATTAACTTATGCGGTTATTCAATAGTAAAAACATGCGTCACATTGGTAGTGTTTAGTCAGTCACATTTATAAACTTGCAAAGAATTGATAATCACAATTGATAATCAGTTCAATTTCTCAAAACTATATTATTTTGACGATGTGATTATATTGTGTTATAATATTATATTTTCAGCCTAATTTTCTTATCTGATGTAAACTAATAAGACATATTCAATAGTATTAACTCCATTCTGAATGTTATATATATTTTTTTTCTGTATTTTTCTATGAAAACTCTTCATAAGGGAGACAACTCTGTGCATCTTATTTACATACTGACTAAATTTGAGTTGCATCCCTTGATGATTGGATGTCATTCCTGTCCGTATATTGAATGAATCCGTGTATTATTAAAATTTGCCATGCTTTGGGAAAAAAAATCAGCAACATCCTTCTACAATCGGCTTTTATATAGATTGAATTGTATTATACAAATTCTTATGGTTTATACAGTTTCATGTTATGCATCATGATCTGCGACAAGTTTTTGTTGTAACATATTGCTGGATTTGTGCGAGAAATTGCTGTGATATAACATACATGACTTGTGACGGTTGCATTCTTTTTGTGTTTGGTAAAATTTTTTTGAGTATCTTGTTAGTCCCTGGTAAAAATTTTTTCAGTATCTTGTTAGTCCCCTACTGGTTTTTGACCGGAGGAGACTACAGGTTTGCCCTCCGTCCGTCAAACAATCTGAATCCTGACATAACTCCAACAGTTTCCAAGCTAGGCTTATGAAACTTGGTATGTGGATAGGGGGCAATAAGGGGATTAAGCACGTCTAAAAATTGTGGTTGCTATGGCAACAGAAACATTGAAAATTGCCTCAAACCGGTAGGGGACTTCTGTATTGCTTTTAATTCTTAATTACTTGTTTATGTTGGTTTCTAAGTTAATTTTGTAGAAATTAATTATGTGAAGAGTTCATTTACAATAAAAGTGGCACACACTTTCAACTTTACAAAATATTTTTTTTGTCCTATTCTGTTTGCTACATTAGTAAAAAATTGTGTGACATCACAAACTGAATGAATTGAAATATAAAATTTGAATTTAACGAACCAGTCTAAATCTCAACTCTCTGATTGGTTAAGTTAAAAGCAGTCATCAAATTGACCAATCAGAAGACTGCATTTGCAGACTGGTCTCGCTCCTCAAGTTCTATAGCCTCAATTACATTATCATGTCCAACACTTTTATTACTTGAAGGTCTTCATTTACTTCTTTGTACAGAAATGGAACAAGGCAGCAATGTTAAGACCTGCCATAAAGTTGTTCTTAATAGTGAATCAATCTTAATACCAGACCTTTTTTGTTCAAACATGAATACTTTAGGACCTTGAACTTGCAAATATCTGCATGATTTTGACATAATTGAAGTGGTCTTTATTGCTTGAACTTAACTGTAGAATGATTACTGCAGAACGATGGTTAAGTTAAAGTATACTTATGAAATAAATTTCCCGCTATGTTTCTCATACTTCAATAACGTCATGCGGGAGGTCCTGGGTTTGACCCCTGGCCGGTCATACCCAAGATGAAATAAAAATGGTACCAGATAAAAGGGAAACTGGCTTATCTACTCTCATACACTTGTGGTGATGAATAACATTAGGAATGAGGTATTGAGACTGATTAATATAACTTCAAAAATAAATTCAAAACTTGTTTCACAATTGACCTTAAATAAATTAGTATAAACCAAATAAACTATACTTCAATAATTATAACTTTGATGATTGTTGGTTCTATACCTGATTTTGACTTCATGTTAATCACAATCCCCAGTCTTGTAGTTTGCGTTCTTATTAAAGACTTGCAATTGAAGGTGCAGACATGAACGTTGGATATAAAACAAATTCAAGCAATAAAATCAAACGAAGACAAATTTGGTGTTATAAATGACTTCATTATCAACATGAAATATTCATTGTGAGAACTTCGGCACCCTTTCTCAAATGCTCTCCTGGTCTCCGTGTGATTACACTCCCTCTATCACCACTGACAACTGGCCCCTAATCGGGGATTTTATCAAAACAGGACCCAACATGGGGGCTGCATTTGCTTAATGAATATAAAACAATATTGATTTCTGATAAGGATAAAGATTGGGTTCTCGCACCTTGGCCATTAAGTTGTCACGGTAAAAAGAACATTTTCATGATTTTTCGATTATCCAATAATTGTAATTCTGATCAAATGCGTGTAAAATATTTTTGTTTCACTGGGGTTTAATTTTTTTTTTGAATGGAAGTTTCGAGAGAAATTTACGGGACTTTTCTCCGTCAGCTGAGTGTCGGTGAAAACTAGTAACCATGCGCGTGTCGAAGTGACAGTCACACTGACTGGTTGTGCAAACTAAAAAGGGGACAAAAGACGTTAAATACTGAATAGCATTAAAAGTGGCAGACTGGTTTATTGAATTTTTTTCTTGCGACATTGAAGAAATTATCGATAAAATTGTGACGGAGTTGATTACATTGGCTCCCTACATAATTGCCTAGGGTTTTTAAGTGCATGGTTCTCTCATTGTTGAACTTGTAGTGAACCTTAATTAAGGGACTTTCTAGGGGCTTAGGGATTTTTGCTGAATAGCATGTGGATGACAATTGTTGATGACTAGGGGCTGTACTTCTAAATGGATTTGTCTGTAAGAAGGGGACAGCTTTCAGTGAAACATTGCTAATGGAAGATTAAACATCAGCTTTGCTGGCTTATTTGCGATTTTGTCCTCAAAATACTCTCGGAAGTTTGTTTTTTTTAATTCAAAGTGTCAAATACATAACATTCCTTGGAACACGAAAAGACGAAACGAAAAAAAATTATTTGAGAGAAACTGCAGAGGTGCTCATCTAACTTATGTCACATAAATTTAAGTAAAATTGGGATTTAATGTAAAACGTGGGAAGAGAATTCTATTGGAAACTTACTGTTTTGTTGTAAAGGTGTTGTTCTATGGAAAGGTGATTGTATTTCATGGAAACTTGGGTACAATGTTACATTGGTTTGTTGTTGAACTGTTTCAGTGTTTTCAAAAAATATTAGTGCAGGAAATAAAAAACGACGTGTGGAACTAAAACTTGTGAATTATCTTGTCAGGAATTTTTGGAAGCATCGAAAAACTAAATTATTTAAACCGAGAATTGGCAACAAAACCCAAATGACTTATAATTAACTTGAAGCAATTTGTGTGTGAAAAAAAGCACAGCCGTTGTGAAGACAACATCTCTTCACTTGTCATTTATTCAATTTCAGGTGAGTTTTAAAATTCATGTTTAAATGTTGCGTAACTTTTTTTAGGGTTTTATAAATTGAATTGTGCTTTCACTTGTCATTAAATGTTTGATTACAGGTGATTTTTCAAATGCATGTTTGAATGTTGTATTAATTTTCTTTAGGCTTGTTTCTGAAAAAGGGAAGAGGTGTGGGTGGGTTTTATTTCATGTTATAAGTGTTTTTATGCCCCTCCAAATATTTTGGGGGATATAAATTTGCCCTTGTTTGACTTCGATTTGGATTGATTATGGATTCTTTTAACAGTTTTAACAATCTATTGTTTGTTTTAAAGAAAATGAATCCACCTCAATCCTACTGGTAGAGCGCCTGTTTTTAATGCAAGAGGTCTCGAGTTGGATCCCTGAGGCCGCAGCAGACCAATGTCCAAATGGCATATCTTTCTCCCTTGCATGATGCTCAGCATAGTTAGTTCCTGAGGTAATTGCTATTATGTTCGCCCATTGTCCGGATAGTGTGACTGGATAGTCTCAATATGACTTTAATACTATTGAACAGTAATTGGACTTCGAATAGTATTTAATTTAAAAAAGAAACGGTACAGGATGGCCCCTGGCCAGGGTGCATTTATCTTATAAAAGAGCTGATTTATTCTGGCCTTAATACTATAGCACAAGATAAAAGAATTAAATGCTTCATGTTACTAACAAGATAATTGTCAGATTATTCCTGAAAAAAGGCACAGGATGGCCAGGGTGCATATATCTTATAAAGGACTTGATTTTATTCTTGCCTTACTTTAGCACAAGATAAGAGAATGGAAAATACTTTGTGTTACTACCAAGATTGTTGGATTATTCCTGACATAGTGTCGCTGTATCAGCTTCGTGTCTTAATACTACAGGGTGTTAAAAAAGTTTGTTCTCAAAATTTAATTCATACTAAATTTTATTTGAGCTATGTACATAGTATACGTATTTAGTTTCTTACCGTAATAGCTACATTCAATGCCAGAAAAATTAGAACACTGGTAGAACCCGCCTGAATCTAACCTGAACATTTTACATTCTTCTGACGCAAAAATATAAACTATTGAAACTTAAACATTGAGAACAAACTTTTTTAACACCCTGTATGTCAGCATTTTATACTTTACTCGATGAGAATGGTAATCTTGACAGAAGAGACTGGTAATCGTGACAGAAGAGACTGGTGAACTTTAACGAGTGTCAAAGTAATTTTGTGTAATCATACTTAACATTTTCTAAGAAGGTGAAAGTTCTGGCTATTTTAAGCTTATACTCGAGTTGCGGACTCTCCGACATGACATTTGTCGTGTCACGTGACATTTGTTGTGTCACGTGACATTTGTCGTGTCATTTGTTGTGTCACGTGACATTTGTCATGTCATGTGACATTTGTTGTGTCACGTGACATTTGTTGTGTCACTAGTGTGTCAATTATATAATCTCCTAAATAAAACCACCAGATGGATTTTGACCAAATGTCACAGGAATAATCCTTAAATGGATTATTTTATTATTGCCCACCTGAGTATGATGACTGTTTAAATCTGTCTGGAATTGTGTGTGTCATCAGGGCAGGCCCGTCAAAGCAATATGAAAACAGTACAATCCTTTGACAGAACTGAGAAGCGGTGTATGAGGATTTCTATTACTACCGTGTCATTGCCATTTGTTAAATTTCAATAAAACTTGGCATGTCTTATCAATACCAAGCCAAATTGACACACAATAGTGAGATTGGTTTTGCTTATTGTTGTCTTTAAACAATACGTAATTTGAAGGATTCATCAGTACCAAACCTAGACTAAGTTGTTCACATCTGCATAATTTGGACCTCTGATGCTTGCGTATAAAACTGTGTCAAGCAGTATCTTTGGGTATTCATCAGATTCAGTGATATTTCTTGTTTATTTCTCAATCCAGCAGAGCTACAGATAAGGATTTAGTCCATTTAGTCCCCCCCCAAGTTTCAATTTTGTTTAGGGTAAATGATCTTTTATGTACTGTTTTTAGCTCGCCTGTCACAAAGTGACAGAGTGAGCTTTTGTGATCACTCTTCGTCCGTCGTCCGTCGTCCGTCCGTCGTCCGTCCGTCCGTCGTCCGTCCGTCAACAATTTGCTTGTGTAGACACTAGAGGTCACAATTTTGGCCTAATCATTATGAAACTTGGTCACAATGATCATATTAACAAAATCTAGGTCAAGTTCAATATTGGGTCATCTGGGGTCAAAAACTAGGTCACAAGGTCAAATCATGGGAAAACCTTGTGTAGTCATTAGAGGTTACAATTTTGACCTCATCTTTATGAATCTTGGTCACAATGATTATCTCAACAAAATCTAGGTCAAGTTCGATATTGGGTTATCCGAGGTCAAAAACTAGGTCACAAGGTCAAATTATAGAAAAACTTTGTGTAGTCTCTAGAGGTCACAATTTTGACCTAATCTTTATGAAACTTGGTCACAATGATCATCACAACAAAATCTAGGTCAAGTTCGATATTGGGTTATCCGGGGTCAAAAACTAGGTCACAAGGTCAAATCATAGAAAAAACTTGTGTAGTCACTAGAGGTCACAATTTTGACCTAATATTTATGAAACTTGGTCACAATGATCATTTCAACAAAATCTAGGTCAAGTTCGATATTGGGTCATCTTGGGTCAAAAACTAGGTCACAAGGTAAAATCATAGAAAAACCTTGTGTAGTCATTACAGGTCACAATTTTGACCTAATCTTTATGAAACTTGGTCACAATGATCACCTTAACAAAATCTAGGTCAAGTTAGATATTGCATCATCCGGTGTCAAAAACTAGGTCACAAGGTCAAATCATAGAAAAACCTTGTGTAGTCACTAGAGGTCACAATTTTAGCCTAATCTTTATGAAACTTGGTCACAATGAACATCACAACACAATCTAGGTCATGTCCGATATTGGGTCATCTAGGGTAAATAACTAGGTCACAAGGTCAAATCATAGAAAAACCTTATGTAGTCACTAGAGGTCACAATTTTAGCCTAATCCTTATGAAACTTGGTCAGTGTGATCATCTCAGCAACATCTAGGTCAAGTGCGATATTGTGTCATATGGGACCAAGAACTAGGTCACTAGGTCAAATCACAGATCTTGCATGTACTGCTACAACAGGTGAGCGACCTAGGGCCCTTTGGGCCCTCTTGTTCACTATAACATCATTTTCTTTTTGGGTATTTCAGATTGTCTTTGCTTTTTCTTACTCCCCTCTCAAAATCTATTGGGTTTTTAAGAAAATTAATTGGGTAATTACCCCAATACGCAGCTTATCTGTAGCTCTGAATCCAACTTTGCAACATTGTTAATGTCAAAGTTGCCTAGTGTATATCCATAACGAATATAATCCTTGTTAAGTCAATAGACAATGCATTGCATGTTATGCGTATGATTCATTCAAAGTATTCTATAATACCAACATTCCTAACACCACTAGCATCTCCATAGCACAACGCACCATATGTCTGTGTATAACAATATTGGAATCTGTCCGATACTTCTCGTTAACTTCCCTATACTTTCTCCATACCCTTCATTCCTCGCTCAGCGTCCCCGACCCATAATGCCATCTGTTCCTATAATGTTATGTAATCAAGCGACTATTGTCAACGAAACAATGTGAATGTTTTAACATGAGGAATTTTATTGTAGAAACCTGCTGCTTTTAGTTGTTACTGATAGATTTTTCCTTCAATCTAGACTGTGTTCCATTGTTTCATTGTCCTTCGATCTAGACTGTGTTCCATTGTTTCACTGATATAGACTGTGTTCCAGTTTCTCGTTGATCTAGACTGTGTCCCATTGTTTCTTGTTGATCTAGACTGTGTTCCATTGTTTCTTGCTGATCTACTATCTGACTGTTTTCCATTGTTTCTTGCTGATTTAGACCGTGTTTCTTTGTTTTTTGCTGATCTAGACTGTGTTCCATTGTTTCTTGCTGATCTAGACTGTGTTCCATTGTTTTTTGCTGATATAGACCGTGTTCCATTATTTCATACTGATCTAGACTGTGTTCCATTGTTTCTTGCTGATCTAGACTGTGTTCCATTGTTTCAAACTGATCTAGACTGTGTTCCATAGTTTCTCGTTGATCTAGACTGTGTCCCATTGTTTCTTGCTGATCTAGACTGTGTTCCATTGTTTCATACTGATCTAGACTGTGTTCCATAGTTTCTTGTTGATCTAGACTGTGTCCCATTGTTTCTCGCTGATTTAGACTGTGTTCCATTGTTTCTTGCTGATCTAGACTGTGTTCCATTGTTTTGATCTAGACTGCGCATTCCATCGTGTTAACCTCGACTGTGTTCCATTGTTTCAATCTAGACTGTGTTCCATTGTTTTATGCTTGTACAAGCTGTTATTCCATCGGAGAAAATGTTAACGTTATATCTGTATCAGAATCACTGTTATTCTTGACTGTGAAATTCTATGCAATGCTTTGTTAGTCCCCTACCGGTTTTTGACCGGAGGGGACTATAGGTTTGCCCTCCGTCCATCCGTCAGTCAGTCAGTCCGTCAGTCAGTCAGTCAGTCAGTCAGTCAGTCAGTCAGTCAGTCCGTCAGTCAGTTCGTCCGTCCGTCAAAAAATCTGGATCCTGACATAACTCAAACAGTTTCCAAGCTAGGTTGATGAAACTTGGTATGTGGATAGGGGGCAATAAGGGGATAATGCACGTCCAAATATTTTGATTCCGACCAAAATTGTGGTTGCTATGGAAACAGAACATTGAAAATGGCTTAAAACCAGTAGGGGACTTCTGTATTGCTTGCAATTCTTAATTACTTGTTTAACCTCTCTAGAACTACACACTCTCTGCATGACACGAACCATATTTGGCTGTTGTAGAGAGGTTTATGCTCTTCAGGTCTTATTGCCCATTATGCCTTCTGACATGTAGAGCAACTGTTAAATGTAGGTTTATGCTCTACAGAGGTAAAATTGATGGTAATTAAGTCCTTAGCACAACAAAAATAAGAGTGCTTATTCAAGAGGAGGCTATTTGATGATATTTTAGGTAAGATGCAGGTTCTCAACAGCGGGCCATTTCCCTGGTACTTTAACTAAACAAGAAACATTTCTTGTTTAGTTAAATGGGAACAAAAGATCCTGATGTCAAAGATGCCAAAACAGGAAAAGGTTTGCATGATCTTGAAGTAAGACCTGTCAGAAATCTCAGATCCATGAAGGCCTGTGTGTGATTCAAACAAACCCCTAATTATGGCCTTAATAATATTAATATTTCCCTAACTGTAAAGTCTGTTTCCAATACTGTGATTGGCTCCTGGACAATTAGATACCATTTTAAGTCCCCTTGTTTTATGCAAATTGAGGTTGGAGCAGGCCCCTAATTCAGTTTTGTCCCTAATGAAGGAACTTTATATTTTATGGGACCAATAGTCTTTGACAGATTTACGAGCTTAAATGAATACTTGTTGTATACATTTCTGATTTAACGAGTTTTCAAGCAGCTGTTCCAATGAATTAAAACAACACTATTATAGTTATCTCATCATTGTATTGACAAGAATACCAATTTATTGTTCATTATTGCGCAACAAAGGAAATGAGATATTTTTTTTTCCTATAGTATGTATAACGATTTGTGTGACAAGCGTTTGTTCGAACGTTGATGTAATGCAGTTATAATGCAAATATTACAATGCTCAATAAAGCATTTTCACTGGGTATGGGTAATGATTTATTATAGTAACTTGAGAGTTCAAGGTTATACAATGGCCTTGCTCTCGGTCTTTTAATCGACAGACTTTGATCTAACATATGAGTCAATTGTTTGCTTAGTGTCTTAAACAAATCTATTTTTTGTGAAAATAAAAATGACAAATCCTTCAATGACATTCAATTCATGATAAAATTATCATTTATTGACCTGTTGTAAGAAAAAATTGTCCATTTGAAATTGTTGACATATTTATCGTAATTAAACAATGCCACTTTGGCCTAATTATATTTTTGTTTCTGGTGACATTAGTTTTAGACGAGGCTTTCATAAGGGGCTACATAATTTCCTGGAAAGAGTTAATTGGTGTTCTTTGAAAAAAATTCTGAAAATCATCTACCATCATGAGTTGTCTACCATTTAACTTGTCATATGATATTTCTTCCCTTTGGCCCTACAAGGTCGTATATATCTCTATACTTAATTGTGAGATATGACCTTGTCGCGCCAAAGGGACGATTTGGCATTAAATTTGATTTTTTTGTTATTAATTTTGTGGACTGAATCTGATAAGACAGATATTGGTGTGTAGATTGACACACCTAGATTTTTATTTGATAATATTTCTTTCTTTTATTTCAGACTGATGATATACGAGTTCTATTTTCAGTTCAGTTTTTAGTTTTTTCGTTGTTACTCAGTTACTCAATCTATAGAAAACTCTCCGAGACCCAGAGACAAACAATGGTAGTTACTTAATATTTTACCATACCACAGCCTGCAAACTTGATGAAACTGGTTGATTAAATTTTAACAATAGTTGATTTATAGTACCGCCGATCAGTGTGACAGCCTAGTGGATACGATGCTACGATAATTTCACTCAATTTCACTCAACCGATTTAAAAAAGGATTTCCTGTCTCTATTTCCCCTGTCACCAACATGACGTTTGCAGCCCTTTTCGGCCCTTTATTTTAATAATCCTGATATCATGTGTACAGACTCGTGGGTAAAATCTCCCCGCTGCTCGTATGGTGTAATTATGTTAATGTAATTTTCTACCATTGTGTAATGATAGTCACTTGTTAGAGTCAATGATGTGGGTGGAATTTAATTAAGAACTTCAATAAAATATTGTCAACGCAAGCAGAATAAAATATTGTTTGGCTTTTGACATGAGTAACCAACCGTTCTAGTTCCTGCTGAGTTGTTGTATAGTACATTTATTTCAGCTCTATCCTCACATCTGATGAATCTTGAGTAGATTTTAATGTAACTGAGTATCGGAAATCATTATAATATAATCATTAAACCTTTTTTCGTATATTTGATTTTGGGCCATTTTTCACTTGTATTTCTATCATTTATCACAATCATTAACAGAACATTTACCTATCCTGCCCTGGTTAGAACACTTAAAGCACATTTACCCGTAATTCCTCAGATTTAAATACAATAATGTCCATGTTTCGTAAAATCAGAATTTTTTGCAAGGTCAAAATTTTGTGAATTTGATATTCTGAAATAGTTGGCGTGATAAAGCGTTCACAATTTTTTTAAACTTCAGAAAGAATGTATAATTTTTATGTTTCTATGATTTACTGCCAATGTTAAAGTTCCGGATGTAAATTTTCACGATAACTTATCGATTTGACAAATAAAGCGAAATTTATCTCTTGAGATAATTTTTCAATTTTACAGTAATAAATGCACTTCATTTCACAAACAATAAACAAATCTGTGTAGCTGAGTTGCATTATGTTACAGTTCATCAGACCTTGTATTAGATGAATATAAATTGATTTTACTTATTGGAAATCATTAAAAACGTGAGCATGTACTTTCAGTTTGCGGGGTTTTTGTACCTGATAACTCTGTTACAGACAAAGGGGGCCCTGATTACATACAATTAGGCCACATAGTTTAAATTTATTGGTTTATGGGAATTGTTTGAAAATGGAAAATAATGAGAGGCCCTTTGGGGTGGCTAGATTGCTCACCTGCCAGGCTGCCATTGTATGAGCAACATATTGATCCCATTGTCGTCTTTCCATTCCTTCGTCCAATCAGCAAATTTTTTCAAAAATGTCCGGAAAATCATAAAATAAAAAAAACTGGCCTAAGAGTATTGATTTTTATGCACTGTAGAAACCATCCTAGAACTTTATTTGGCCTAATCAACATTTGACTGACAGGTTCAAGTTAATTTTTTATCGATTTTGTCATTAGTGAGTTTTTTTCTCCGTTAAGTTCTTTTGTCCCCGGTCTAGTGTGTACCCTAACTCAATTTCACCAACGGCTATCATTGAATGCTTGCTCGATCAACGTTCTGATTTTTGAAGAGATATCAGAAATAATGATTTGTGTACTTGCGCAATAAATGGTATTTGTTGTATCAGACTTAATGTGAGTTGTCATTAAAATTAATGAATAATTGAAGAGAGAAAGCAGATTCGAGCCATTTGATGCTTTTACAGTTTTATTTGCACAGCAATTACTACCTGTTCTTTTCTGTTTGTGCAATTCAAAATACTACAAATAAAATGCACTACTGTAATATGATTAATTTTCGAGGTTATTTAATTTTGCAAATTATGGCAAAATGATAATTTGGTGGTTTCTTAAATTGGTGGATTTTTAATATTGAAAGAAAATCTCTTGTACTGTATTTTGAGATAATTTATTCAAGGGGATTTAATTTCGCTATCAAGTTCATCCGCGAAATCAACGAAAAAAAATCCATCGCAAATATATATAACTTTATAGTATTCAATGCATTGAGCTCATTGTTTGAAAGATGGAAGGTTTTTTTACTTGATTTACGGTACATAATGTTGTTTGATTCAGATTTAATGGATTTGTGTGAGTTGTGTATGAGTGTATGATTGCTGTTTGGGTATGTTCGTAACGTCTGTTACAAGCAAAACAGAACTGTCCTGCACAGTGTGCTGAATGTTCTACTCCAAACACCTTACAAACAAAACGGAACAGAAAGTAAAATGTTTAAGATGACCAAAATTGTAGTTGCAGCCGTAATATTGGAGGAGGAAATATGCATGTGAATATATTTAAATGTGACTGTCTGCCCGCAATGGCCCATAATTGGAAAATAATTTTTTTTTTATTCTATTTTATGACACAAGCGGCCATTGTTGTTCTTGTAATCACATGACTGTTATGGCTTCCCCACCTCTGTGGCGGGCACAGATAGAACATGTTCCGAACAGTGTTCCGGTTTGTTCGTAAGTGTGTTCCACTGTCCGAGATGTGCGGAACAGCGTTACGAACGCCCTTTGTGTCATCTTTCACTGTCTGCTACACCCTGAAACACATAGTGTAAAATAATTAATATTTGTGGGGGATTTAATTTAGTGGATTTAAATTAAATCCCCAATGAACAATCATACCCGTATCTAGTTTACAGTGGCTGCCATACTTGATCCTGAAATCCTTGAAATTACGTCCAAACGAAAACCAAAACATTTTGTCCAATTGATTGAATTTGAAGGGAAGTAACTGTGCTTGGAAACCCTGTTAAGACTAAGGGAAACAACTCTGTCACTGCTAATTAGTTTGCAATGGATGTTTCTTTAAATCTTTGTTAGATATTACTGGGTGCAATCAGCATACACAGGAAGCCTTTGTGTAACAAAATGTTCTACATGACGGGGAGAAACTCTGTTATTTAATCCTGTTAGACAAAGGGAAACAACACTAGCACTGCTTGTTTGCTAAAGGGAGGTAACTTTTGGAAAATCTTGTTATATTTCACTGGGAGCAATCGAAACATGAAGTCTTCTTGTAATGAAAAAGGTAACAAATTGTTCAATATAAAGGGAAGTAAGTCTGCTGTATATTTTCTGGAAATCAAGGGAGGCAATTGTGCTGTAAAATCATGTAAGACAAGGGAAACAACTCTGTTTTGCAGATTGATAAAGGGAGGTAACTAGTGAATATATTAGATTTCACGTTCTGCTACAAAATGGTGGTTTAAACTTTTATCAAGGTAAGTAACTCTGCAATACATTTGCTTGAATGAACGGAGATATTTCTTCTTAAAAAATCAAAAAAGGGGAACAACTCTGATATGTCGATAAATAAGGGAGGTAACTGGTATAATTATATCACATTTTCAAAAGGAAGCCACTCTGCTGAAAAACCTTGATACGCCTACAAGGCTGCGTAGGTTTTGTTTTCTCATTACGGTTTACTGATGATAAAACAACAATATATCTTAATGAGAAAAAGATTTAGTGATGTTGTTGGGTACATATGAGGCTCATTGTAATAATAACACAGGTATGAGATTCACTTGTCGGGTACATTGAATGAACTTTAATGACTCTTCTGTTTGTTGCTATTTTAATTAGTACTTCCTTGAACCCAGGTTGATCATATTGTTCTGGTAATTTTGTTGATGGTGGGAAAATGGAAACTGGCCAACACTGATTCCATATTTTACGTTAGGTTCAATGAGAACTTGTTAATGTTTAATTACCCGTTCTCATGATGTTTTGTTTTCACGTTTTTTATGCCCACATTTCTTCCTCCCATCCCTGTTCATTGAAGAGTAGCATATTGTTATCATATCTGACACCAGTTATAATTATTGTCAGCTCTGATTAATTCTAAGTTGATACAGAAATGCTAGTACAAACCCCATATTGTATATTCATTGATCAAAGATTTATAAAGCTTACTCCCATTTGATGGCAGAATGGTCGATGATTTCTGAAGTTTGCAAAAAAGTTCCATGTCTAAAGTTTGCAATGAAGGCCACAAAGGTTCAATGTCTGAAGTTTGCAAGGATTTCGCTCAATGTCTAAAGTTTGCTAGGAAATTCAATGTCTGAAGTTCGCAAGGATGGTCAATGTCTGAAGTTTGCAATGAAGTTTAATGTCAGAAGTTTGCAATGTAGTTAAAAATATAAAGTTTGCAATGAAGTTCAATGTTGGAAGTTTGCAATGAAGTTCAATGTCTGAAGTTTGCAATTTCAATGTTCGAAGATATCAATGACGTTCAATGTCTAAAGTTTGCAACAATAAAGTTCAATGTCTAAAGTTTGCAACAATAAAGTTCAATGTCTGAAGTTTGCAACAATAAAGTTCAATGTCTAAAGTTTGCAACAATAAAGTTCAATGTCTGAAGTTTGCAACAATAAAGTTCAATGTTTGAAGTTTGCAACAATAAAGTTCAATGTCTGAAGTTTGCAAGAAAGTTCAATGTCTGAAGTTTGCAAAGAAGTTCAATGTCTGAAGTTTGCTAGGAAGTTCAATGTCTGATGTTTGCAAGGAAGTTCAATGTCTGAAGATTGCTAGAAAGTTCAATGTCTGAAGTTTGCTAGGAAGTTCAATGTCTGAAGTTTGCTATGAAGTTCAATGTCTGAAGTTTGCAACAATAAAGTTCAATGTCTGA
Source organism: Spisula solida (assembly GCA_947247005.1). Lineage (NCBI taxonomy): Eukaryota > Metazoa > Mollusca > Bivalvia > Venerida > Mactridae > Spisula > Spisula solida. The sequence goes on from OX365961.1 coordinate 18,638,919, forward strand.
AGTTTGCAAGAACGTTGAATGTCTGAAGTTTGCAAGAACGTTCAATGTCTGAAGTTTGCTAGGAAGTTCAATGTCTGAAGTTTGCAATAAAGTTCAATGTCTGAAGTTTGCAAGAACGTTGAATGTCTGAAGTTTGCAAGAACGTTCAATGTCTGAAGTTTGCAAGAAAGTTCAATGTCTGAAATTTGCAAGAACGTTCAATGTCTGAAGTTTGCTATGAAGTTCAATGTCTGAAGTTTGCAACAATAAAGTTCAATGTCTGAAGTTTGCAAGAACGTTGAATGTCTGAAGTTTGCAAGAACGTTCAATGTCTGAAGTTTGCTAGGAAGTTCAATGTCTGAAGTTTGCAATAAAGTTCAATGTCTGAAGTTTGCAAGAACGTTGAATGTCTGAAGTTTGCAAGAACGTTCAATGTCTGAAGTTTGCAAGAAAGTTCAATGTCTGAAATTTGCAAGAAAGTTCAATGTCTGAAGTTTGCTATGAAGTTCAATGTCTGAAGATTGCAAGAAAGTTCAATGTCTGAAGTTTGCAAGAAAGTTCAATGTCTGAAGTTTGCAAAAAAGTTCAATGTCTGAAGTTTGCTAGGAAGTTCAATGTCTGAAGTTTGCTATGAAGTTCAATGTCAGAAAGTTTCAATGTGTGAAAGTTTTACAACATTAAGTAATACTGTTACTATAGAGACAAAGACAAAGAAGATCCTTGAATTTAATTTTCTCGGTAATTTGAACACACTGTCACCTTTAGAATGATCATTGATTAAGTTTGAGAAGCTCACTGTTTCAGACTTTAATTAACTAAACCCTGAGATATTTTATTTGACATTTTAATGCAATTTAATTTCCTCAATTTGCCTGCAGGTTGGTTCTGAAACATGAAACCATTGACATGAATACATTTATTATTTATTTCATTTAATGAGCTAGGTTTCATCATCATGCTAACTTTTTTTAGAAAAAAACTGAGCTTTTGTAAGTGTTTCAAGTTTTTTTGACATATATTTGTAATTGTTTACTAGAGTTGAAACTCGTTGTGTCGACATCGGTTGTATCGACACTCCGGTTATGTCGACATACTTTCAAATCCCCGATTTGGGTTGCTCTATATTCTACCTTAAATATGATGGTTTAGTCGACATGTCTGTGTCGACACTTCGCTTATATCGACACTACTTTTCTTGCCCAAAGGATATTTTTGCACTTTATTGCCATTGTTTGTGTTGACATCGTGTCGACGCTATTGAAAATAAAAAGTTATTAATTGACCGTGATAATACTTCTGTATCGAACCATTGTTTGTTAAAAAATAATTTGTTCACAGTTTTCAAATGTAATTGAATGATGTTAAATCAAAGTTTGTAAACAAATTATAACCTATTTCAGCGTATGAAATTAAAAAATCTGCTGAACTAGCGTTGCGCTGGGATGCCTTCACAATTTATTTCAACATGCCTGTTATATTTCCTACAGTTAAATGAATATAATTTACATTATAAACAAAGGTAACACATGTCATCGTTGCTTTCAGATGTCTGGCATGTTGATTGAATCTATTGTTTACAATTAACATGTTATGTAAGCGAAACCGGTAAGGGCTAAAATCCATACTTGCGGTGCTGATCCCGTACTGTACTTGTTTCAAAACGAGACTATGAACTCGACTCTCACGTAAACACTTGGTCAAAAGTGTGATAGGCTTGATCTTTCACCATTTTAATCGTGTATATGTATTAGTTCATGTTCAAACTTATATGTAACAACGGAACCGGCAGAAAGGCTCGAGGACTTTTTTATCAGTAATTTCGACGGGTAAGGAAATTTGTCAGAATTGTTGGCTCCTGTTGTGTCGACATTCGGATATGTCGACATAATTTTGACGGTCCCAAAAATGTCGACATAACGAGTGTCGACTGTATAATCAAGTCCATTGATCGTACAGCTTATTCATAGGGGTGAAGGTCATTACTGGTTGATACGATGCATAGGTTAAAGGTCATAATTTGTTCAGTGTCAGTCAGCCATTTTAAAGATTTCATGTTCAAGGTCAAATTGTCTTATTTATAGGGGTGAAGGTTATTACTGGTTGATTTGATGCATAGGTTAAAGGTCATAATTTGTTAGTGTCAGTCAGCCATTTTGAAGGTTCTAGGGTCAAGGTCAAACTATCTTGCAATTATCTTGAAGATAACTTAGTGTTCAAAAAGTATGTGTGTAACTATGTAATCCACAAAAGCCTTTGGAAATTTTGGACATTGTTCGTATACAAGTGACAGACCTGAATAAACCGATTTTTCTTAACAACTATGAAAACCTTGGAAATTCCATTCGAGAATCATTTTACAAAGGCAATGTGTACCAAGTATACAGCTGCTGTGAACAATTAGAAAGTCATCGCAGTATCGGAATTCGTGTTATCGGAACCCATGTTATCGGTATCCGTGTTATCGGAATGCGTGTTGTCGATAAATCATGGAGATTGACAACTTCCTAACCGCCTCTTTGATACAATCATTATTACTAACATTGACAATTTATACGGTATTATTTTATTTATGCACGAGATTGTTCACGTGCGAGCTGATAGTTTGACAGTTAATGAAACCCAATACTCACAGATTGCAGCACCACAGGGATGCTTTACATGTATTTATGTACCTAAAACATGCAATCAAGACATGATACTCTTAAAATTCCGTTACTCGTAACATTGTTAGTCAATTAAAAGTATCTTTGTTTGTATGTAACAGGTTTTCTATTGGTTACTCAGAGACTCTGTCTTGCTGATATGTTTTTACACTCACCGCTAATAATTGTACCGATGGTGGATCAGCGATAGTTCATTCTATGACATGACATGTATTGTTGGACCAATATCACTAACACTTGTTAATAATTTATAACATTGTTAGGGGACAAGGGCAATTCAGCCAATCAGAAATAAGCCATGCACTACAGGTCCTTTTGGCACCCCTTTTTCCCCCTATTTACAACTTTACCTCTTTTCTGTAATGTGTTTTGACATTCTTTGGTATATTAAGACGAATGTCCAGACCATGGTTTCGATAAAGCTTAAACTTGTCCAAAGTCCTTTTGCCTGGTACTATTCATGGTTTTGCATCTAATGTCCAAAACCGTCGTGTATTCTAACAATACTTGCACGGCGCTTGAGTGGATAACGCTCTTGTGTACCCATCTAGAGGTCCCTAGATCTTGGATTCATTGCCAGGGCACTTGGTAATTTCTCAAAGGCTTTGATCATGTACTTTAGACTGTCTGAGGCGAACACTGACAATAGTTCCTTGGATTGACAGAAAGAATGCATGATGTGTGGTTTAAACAGAACTAATTGCGTCAGTACGAGTGTTGCCTGATTTGAACATTTGATGTGCCAGTGTGATGTTAAGATAAACTAAAACGAGTATTAAAATTATCAATGGATACCTGATCAGGGTTTTATTGCTTCATTCATGAAATATTGATGCTATGTTGTAATCTGATAGCACGCAAAATGCTTTCTTACACATTGCACTCAGCTCTTCCTTTGTATAATGTGTAAATTTGTTTTCAAAGTCTGATTGAGTTTAATTGTTATGTATGTTTCCATTGTGCAAACACTAAGTTTAATTGTTAATCATTGTGCAATTACTGAGTTTAATTGTTAATCATTGTGCGAACACTGAGTTATTTATTAATCATTGTGCAAACACTGAGTTAAATCGTTTTACCATTGTGCAAACACTGAGTTTAATTGTTAACCATTGTGCAACCACTGAGTTTAATTGATAACCATTGTGCGAACACTGAGTTTAATCGTTAATAATTGTGCAAACACTAAGTGAGTTTAATTGTAAACCATAATACAGTCATGACTTGTGTTGGTAATTGACTTATGACCTTATGAGATGAGCTGATATAAATTGGGTGTCAAGTCAGCTCATACTACTTGATTGATACCATTAAAAGTTTTTTAAAATGATAAGCATACAGTGTCAGACCACCAAGTGTGAAATATAAGGCTCATTGATTGGTCAATTATAACGCCTTTGTTGATTGGCTGATACTTGAGATGGACACTGATCCTTGACTATCCGTAACACAAGATGACCGATGACCATGGTCAGTTTCTGTTGGCTTTTTCTTTTGGGTGTCCAGATTCTAATTACAAAATTTGACAGGTACTTTCTGTCTAATTACAAGATTTGACAGGTGCTTTCTGTAGGTACAGTACTTTGATTAATTGATTTTTAATTGAAAATCTTGTATATGACAGGCAACATTTTAATCAAGAGTACTGAAGGGTGTAGGGAATTTACTTGATCCATATTTAATGAACAATTTGCATGTCTGTCTGGTTGGACAGCTGTTGTACTAAGCAGGTTTGATGTTTTGATCAATTGGTACATTGGAAAATTAGTGGAACTATTTTCAGAGGATTTGTAACCATTTTTAGCGGAATTAAAAAGAAATTAATGACAAGAGCTTCACCTGAAAAGATTGTTCTTTGATGTAAGTGTTGTCTTACTTGGTCTATAATACTTCAGAGTATTTAAGTATACTATCTATGATGGCTATGTGATTATGGCTTCACACAGCCTTGGGAGCCAGAGGTGCAAGGTTCAAATTCCATTTGATTGGCAGAATGTCTAGGTCAAGGTCATTGTGTCAAAATTAACTGGTTTTAACTGGTTAGTGTCAATCTTCATGAAATATTATTAATGTCAATAGTCTTGATAGCACAAGGTATGAGACTGCTTTGATCAGGTAGGCTGTTCAGGCTCAGACTGCCCTTGCTCAGACAGGCTGCTCTTGCTCGGACAGGCTGCTCTTGCTCATGCAGTATGCTCTTGCTCGGACAGGCTGCTCTTGCTCATGCAGTATGCTCTTGCTCGACAGGCTGCTCTTGCTCAGACAGGCGGCTCTTGCTCGGACAGGCTGCTCTTGCTCGGACAGGCTGCTCTTGCTCAGACAGGCTGCTCTTGCTCATGCAGTATGCTCTTGCTCGGACAGGCTGCTCTTGCTCTGGCAGGCTGCTCTTGCTCGGACAGGCTGCTCTTGCTCAGACAGGCTGCTCTTGCTCGGACAGGCTGCTCTTGCTCGGACAGGCTGCTCATGCAGTATGCTCTTGCTCGGACAGGCTGCTCTTGCTCAGACAGGCTGCTCTTGCTCTGGCAGTATGCTCTTGCTCTGGCAGGCTGCTCTTGCTCAGACAGGCTGCTCTTGCTCGGACAGGCTGCTCTTGCTCAGACAGGCTGCTCTTGCTCGGACAGGCTGCTCTTGCTCATGCAGGCTGCTCTTGCTCGGACAGGCTGCTCTTGCTCAGACAGGCTGCTAATGCACATGCAGTATGCTCAGACAGGCTGCTCTTGCTCATGCAGTATGCTCTGGCAAGCTGCTCTTGGTCAGACGGGCTGCTCTTGCTCAGACAGGCTGCTCTTGCTCGGACAGGCTGCTCTTGCTCATGCAGTATGCTCTTGCTCGGACAGGCTGCTCTTGCTCATGCAGTATGCCCTTGCTCGGACAGGCTGCTCTTGCTCATGCAGTATGCTCTTGCTCGGACAGGCTGCTCTTGCTCATGCAGGCTGCTCTTGCTCGGACAGGCTGCTCTTGCTCGGACAGGCTACTAATGCTCATGCAGTATGCTCAGACAGGCTGCTCTTGCTCATGCAGTATGCTCTGGCAGGCTGCTCTTGGTCAGACGGGCTGCTCTTGCTCAGACAGGCTGCTCTTGCTCATGCAGTATGCTCTTGCTCATGCAGTATGCTCTTGCTCATGCAGTATGCTCATGCAGTATGCTCTTGCTCAGACACAGACTGCTCTTGATTATGCAGTATGCTCTTGCTCAAGCTGCTATCTTGCTCAGACAGCTCCTGCTCAGTGTCTTGTTAATCAACAATTAAAGATGTAATATAATCATTTATTGTATTCACTACTCAGTGTGTGTGTGGTATGTTTGTTAGTCATACTGTTGTGCATGATGGTGTTATAGATTGATAAGGAAGATTACTGACACTGTAATCCCTGATGATATCCTAGTGCTGGAACTGTCAGCCTTACATGCTACTGTAAAACATGTATCGTTGGTGAGTTGTAATTCTTTTAAGGTACCCTGCAATGGAAATTTTACAACAAGCATGATTGTTGGTTTTTATACCCCACCAAATATTAGAGGGGCATATAGATTTTTACTTCATGGTCCAACTGGTGAGTGATTATCGTTTTAATGTTACTGATTTTGATCGACATACTCTAAGGTGTCGCAGAGCTGCTGCAGTGGTCCAGTCGTTAATGAACTGGATTTGTAAACAGCCATGATCCAGGGTTGATTCTTGCTAGTGGCAACTTCCCATACTCACTTCCTTCCCATGTGGAGAAGTTGCTGGTTTTGTATGTTGATTTTCCCCACATGTGGAGAAGTTGCTGGTGGTGTATGTCCATTTTCCTTCCAATGTGGAGAAGTTGCTGGTGTTGTATGTTGATTTTCCCCACATGTGGAGAAGTTGCTGGTGTTGTATGTCCATTTTCCTTCCCATGTGGAGAAGTTGCTGGTGTTGTATGTTGATTTTCCCCACATGTGGAGAAGTTGCTGGTGTTGTATGTCCATTTTCCTTCCAATGTGGAGAAGTTGCTGGTGTTGTATGTTGATTTTCCCCACATGTGGAGAAGTTGCTGGTTTTGTATGTCCATTTTCCTTCCAATGTGGAGAAGTTGCTGGTTTTGTATGTCCATTTTCCTTCCAATGTGGAGAAGTTGCTGGTTTCGTATGTCGATTTTCCCACATGTGGAGAAGTTGCTGGTTTCTTACGTTCATTTTCCCACATGTGGAGAAGTTGCTGGTTTCGTATGTTGATTTTCCCCACATGCGGAAATGTTGCTGGTTCCTTACTTTGATTTTCCCCTCATGTGGAGAAGTTGCTGGTTCATTACTTTGATTTTCCCCACATGCGGAGAAGTTGCTAATTTTTTTGTTGATTTTCCCACATTTGGAGAAGTTGCTGGATCCTTGTGGAATGATAAGTTTGTACTGGTTAAAGGTAGGAGAGTAAGACATTTAACTTTTTAAAGTCTCAAAATATACCAGTATAAAGGTACAAAGAAATGTAAAATAGAAACTAATCTTTTAGCCAAAACTCCAATAATCTAGAAATATATGCATCTTTCAGACACATTTTGTTGCAAAATAATGTTCTGAAAAAAATTGAACATCACACAAAACCACTGCCTGTTACGGTATTGAAATTAGAAAAAGAAAAAGTTCTGCATGCAAATATTGAACACACATGGTGACTCACTGAGTCTGACATTTACCTGAGCTGTCATTTGTGTGTGATATTTTAAAATAATACCTGAGAGCTAACTGGGAACTAGGAGCCAGCAATTATGGTGTGTTATAATTGTACAGGGAACCAGACTGAGGTAGGAATTTCTTTAATTAATACCTAATGTACCCAGACTGAAATTTAAGACAACAGTCTCACTCGGTGTGAGTCATGGTAGGGCTTTGTTACCTAATGTTAGCTGTGAGGTGTTTGGTTTATGGTGTTGTTTGATGCCTTGGTAGGGCTTTGTTACTTAATGTCTGCTGCCGGTGTAAGGTTTATACTGTTGTTTGATGCCTTGTTTTGCATAATGTAGAAAATTAGGCCCAACAATTTGTTCTTGTTTCTGATGATTTTGGGACAAAGGTAGGGTTGCTATGGATACCTTCATGTATGAAGCATTTTGGGCACAAATTGTCTAGAGCTACTCTGCAGGTCAATCAGTCAGTAAGCATGTGTCTTCATTGGCTGTGAATTCTGCAAAAAATACAAAATGTTACAAAATATTTTTAGAAAATTTGATAGAAATTTTGTACTGCTCCCTCGAAGCCGGAGGTTATAGGCCAATTAGGCAAGGGAAAAAATGGTTGACCAAACATGTATGACTGTCTGAGTGGAATGCAAAAAGCATTTGTTTTGCGCACCCTAGTGAAAATTGTCTCCGGAAAGCATTGTCAGAAACGTTCTTCATTTTACCTGACTTATTTTTCGTTGTAATTCGATTTCAAAGAATTTTATATAGTACATTAAGAAGTTGTATTCTTTAATTGGGTTATTATTTACCACCTGGTCTGTACAGTAATGTTTGACTCATGAGGTAAGGATGTTCCTAGCTAGTAATTATATTACAGGGTGTTAAATAAGTTTGTTCTCAAAATTTGAATTCATACTAATTTTCCTGAGCTATGTATGTAGTGTACAATTTCAATTTCTTATTTAATTTATACTAATTTATTTAAGGTCGATTGTGAAACAAGTTTTTCCAACTTATATTAATCACTCTCGACACCTCATTCCTGATGTTATCCATCGCCACGAGGGTATGAGAGAAGAGAAGCCAGTTTCCCTTTTATGCTGAGCGTCTAGCAAGGGAAATTTTGGTACCATTTTTATTTCGTCTTTGGTATGACGCGGCCAGGGATCGAACCCGAGACCTCCCGCACTCGAAGCGAACGCTCAACCACTAGGCTATCGAGGAGGCTATTTGAATAGCTTCATTTGATGCCAGACAGAGTAGAACAATGGTAGAACACTCTGGAATTTAACATGAAAATTTACATTCTTCTGACATCAGAAAATAAAGTTTTAAAACTTAAACATTGAGAATGAACTTTTTTATGCCCCCGTATCGATAGATCAGGAGGCATATAGTGATTCACCTGTCCGTCCGTCCGTTCGTCCGTCCGTCCTGGTTAACCCAAATTGACCGTTTCTTCTAGCATCATTATGGCTTGCTACAAAGCTTCCAAACTTGCATGGATGTTGTATATGAACACTCTCCACACACCTGTATCACCTGACCCCATTTTGACCTTCACCTTGACCTAATTTTGGACTTAGACTTATTTATGGACAAGGCTTCCACAGGGGGCATAAGCGTTTATTGAACGCAGTCTTGTTTACACCCTGTATATAAACAATTTCTTTGCACTTTCTCACAGTAATGTTGTGAGTTAATGGGTAAGCTACTGCCTGGATTAGGCATGATGTATAAAAATGTCATTAATTATAATGAGATACTTACCCTGCAGCATCAACTTGCAGTTTCCTGGACTTTTAATTGTTTAAAACTTAAGGCTAACCGTAAAAAATCAGTTTCTTTAACATGTACTTCATAACCACAAAGGGTTTCCCATATGTGTCATGTACAAACAGGGGTCTCCAACATGTGCTATTGCATTAATTGTAGAAAACTATCTTTGTCAGGGCAATTTTCTTGGGATATGTAATGGCAAGACTCTAGGGGACATGAAGAATATCTCATGTTTGGCCTAATAAAATAATAAACACTAAATGATCAAAGAATGCTATGATTATATGGATTTCAATGTAAACATGCATGTAATCTATGTTGGTTGTTTCGTTGAATTAATTCCTCGTTACATGTATCTTTGATTTATATATAATTGATAATTTACGTTAATGTACAACATGTCTACATGGATTGATGAGGTAGTAGACCTCTACATGCTTAGTCTAAATAGTGAGTCATTCTTTTTTCATTATGACTTAATAAACAACATCATTTTCACATCAGTATTAATGTACATGAAACAGCATGTATATCATTATTGTAATAATGTATAATGGAATTGCACAGGTGTAAAATATTAAAGGGAGATTTTCAATTTTTTAGCCAAGTAATATTTCCTGCTTTTTTCGAAGAGGTTCAGTGATATTATAAGCATAAGCAGAGAAATTCCATATTGTTGCTTTTTTGGGGGATACAGTAATGTATTTTACTATTACAGCTCAAGGAAATATAAAGACTATAAGTAAATTTCTAGGTTATGCGTCTTGTTGTACTTTAAACGGTGGACTAATCCGATTAGAGGTATACTAAATAAGCACATTGATTTTTCCAGTTGTGATAGATGATACCCAGCATAAAAGCATGCCTCCCCTTTTCAGAAGACTCGTCCGTGTTTGGATTATCAAAGTTAAAAATTTGAGATGGAAAAGGGAGATTATTTCATGAAAAAGGGGAAGGCTCGGGAGTTGTCTCCTATAAGCTTTTATAAAACATAGGGTCTGCGTAGAAGCTTCACTATAGAGCTGGATATTTGTGGATGCTTGTTTGTATTTTCCATTTAATGTCTTATATACTATGGAACTGTAGGACTTAAAATTAATGATAAAAGAAATATAAAAAAAATGTTTGTTTATATTCCTTTAATATGAGGTTAAGGTACATTGCATGAATTCCTTTAATATCTGAACAATCTCGATGCCCAAATTATGACTGGAACCCTAGTAGAATGTAGTTGAGAGATGAGACCTATTGCTGAAAACACATTGTGACTCATCTATATAAATACATAATTAATACATCTTGATAATGCAGAAAAAATAATTAATTTTCAATTGAAAATATTTATCAATTAAGTAATATATTTAGTTAATTAACTCTAATAATATTATGAAGTTTTACAACATTTAATATGATACAATGGAACCTCTCTAGGGCAAACACCCTTTTAGGACTGTAACAAATTTGGCTTTTCCATCTTGTTGAGAGTATGTTGAACTATATGGTGTATTTCAAAAGTCTCTGGTCAATAATATTTTTAAAAAGTTCTTGGGATGTAATTTCCCCGTTCTAATAAACTAAGGATGTTAACTATATCACAGAAAAATAAAGCAGATTTTTATTGTAATTTAGTCTCCTATTGTGTTGACTGTCTGTCTTGTCCACTAGTCACCCAGCATCCCCTCCAGTCAACAACAATTTACACCAACTGTCCAATTTGTCCATATAATTATTCAAATGTGCGCCCTGACATTAGACAGGTACTTGCAAGCAATTCTCATGCCAGCGTAGATTTTATGACCAATTTTATTGCCTCATGCACTTGGTGTGTGTTCTAATGTTCTAATATCACATGGTTATCATTATTTAGCTCTCATTACCATATTTGGATTTTATTACCCAAATTGAGATGTCCAGCATCCTGCAAACATGCATATTATAGCGTATGGACATCCTCCGAGGGCATGTTGCTACCATGAAACATGACATGTGTATAAATGGACAGGACCCTTGTGGGGTCATTATCTCGACAGTTTGTTATATGGGTAATAATGACTCCTTGTCAAGGAATTTGAGAAATTGTCCAGTGAAGGATTGCCCTGCCTGTCTAATGTTCTCTGTGAAGGGTAATTGTCCATTGTTTAAATGTACAGGCTTCCTAAGTTACTCTAGTGTTTGCTTAGACATATTTCCTATCATAGATTGTCAGTTTAGAATGCGAAGGTTGTAGGAAGTATAAAAACACTATTTTAAGAAAACAAGAAATACTGTCTGAAAACTACTTATGGAAAAACAAGCTTTTTCAACTTCAGTTTGGTCAACATGCCCTGTTTTGATTTTCATGAAAATAGGCTCATAAGAAGTGCCTCAGGTGGTGCAGATTTCAAATATGTATGGGTCTTGTAAGGTCGTTGGTGGCACTTACAGCCTTCTCATTCTAAGCCAGCAAGATATTGGCTTTATGTTTTGTCTTAAACTTATTATACCACTTTCATAACATACTCTTTGAATCCAGTGAGTTACTTGACTGTTTAGTGTTCCATATATTCCACAGTTTGATCAAATGATTAGGGTCAAGGTTTATCATTCATCTAAGTATTTTCAGAATGTAACATTTAAAGAACCCAGTCTGTCAGGCACCTTTAGGTTAGAAAGCCTCAGCTCTGTCGGAAATGCAAACATCTGATTGGTTGATTCTTAGCTCAGACAGAAATTGAGTTATGGTGAGACTGAATTCTTAGATTAATGTTCTACAAACTCAACAATTTGGCTCCATTGGCATCTTTAAATAAATAAGTATAAATAAATATGAACAAATGCTTTAGAATGAACAAGTATTGCATTTGCACTTACTGTCAATGTCACCGAATATCTATTATTGCCTTCATATAAACATAAATGAGAAACGGAGAAAGATTTTGAAAACTTAAAAATATATATTTCATCACTTTACAACTACCAATATGTAATTTATAAACGACTGCGCTTCAAATTTGATTGATTGCATTCATTTTAATGTAGAATACAAAATACTTACTTCAGGCAAAAATATGGCAAAAAAATTGAAATTAACTTAGTTAATCTTCTGTATCTTCTGCTTCATTTCAAATCAGCATCATTGGGGTGCTTGAATTTATCATCAAGATGTTTGGATTTTGCAATCATTTGAATGATCCGGATCATGTTCCCTCTGGTTACAATATAATTGCAGTATGAGAATCATGCTTCATTTCCTTATTGCCTGGAAATTACATCTGCCTTATATGGCTAGAATTTTACCTGCAGGAATGATGTTTTACGGTGCAGAATGATTTCTGCAGCAATAGCTTCATTTAGACCTAAAACATAGCAGTTCTATTGCTTGGAGTGGTTATAATGCTTGACTTAACTCGGCATTAATTCCATTTTGTTAACAAGCATTCTTGCTTTTTTTCTCAATAAACTAAAGTTTTTACATGGAAATTGTGCTTTTACTTTTCTGATTGATTTTGCAAAGGGAGGTTATTCTAGAAGTAATACTATCAAAGGGGAGCAAATCTTGCCTTATTAAAACGTTATTTATTAAGGGAGGTATTTAGTATTTATTTGATGTCATAAAAGGGAATAAACAAACAGACCCCTCAGGAAAGAGCTTCAAGAATGTTTTTGCTTTTTGCACAATCCCTTACTTTAGTAAAATATTATTTAAAGTTATTACATGAATGATGTTTGATAAAAAATATTGTTTAAACTGCCTGTTCTTAAATCTTTCTGGGATAAATTTGTCTTAGCTACCGCTTCCAAGGTTGTTGCCTATTAAACTAGTCAATCAACATTGGTGAACATAGCCTTTATTTGCCAGTCAGCTTTCTGCTGAAATATGGCTGGCATATTATAGTGCCTACACCTGTATTTGAACCTGGGTCGCTAGATTAGATGGCAAGGAGCGCGCCCACCATTCAGCTACGGAGGCACCATTCAATGATGCTGAATCTAAAACTATTACAGAAAGCAATCAAACAAATAAACACAGTCAAACAATGTTTATGATAATTCTGCAGACAGATATGCATTATTTAGTAATAAACTAAGATGGATTTTGTTATAAATTGTACAAGAATAGTAATTGCTACTTATCTTCCAAACTACTGTCAGTAATATTATTTCAGTGTGAGAAACCAATTAACATTTTTATGGTATCAATTTACTGTAAAGATCTCAGTAACAAAGTGTACTCTAATCTAGCAGACAATAACAAACAGTACTCTAATCTAGCAGATAATAGGGAAAGCAGAACTGATGTGTTGAAATGTTTCATGAAAATCGACAAACAAATAGTAATTATAGGTTAAATGATGACCCTTGGGTGGTAACAAAATGGAATTATGGGTTATTTAGTCTGTCCTCGGAGACTCGATGTGAGATACTGATTACAGTGTATTGGTTGCTATGGCGGGATGTTATTCTATCTATGATTCTTATTGGGTGATCTGTATTCATATTGTTGCTTATTCTCGTAAAATTCTTCAAAAAAAAGCCAAATATTCTCTACAAAATTGTTACCGAACGAGGACCGGATTAGGATTCCAATAAATTCATGGATGTGATACCAAAACTCATTACATAGATACTCAGCTGTGTGAAGGTCATCTTTATTTAGATGCTCCTATTGGAAGGAAGTTTTTTTAAATACTAATTGATTTAAGGTTGATTGTGAAACAAGTCCTCCCAACTTTATATTAATCACTGTCACAGTACCTCGTTCTTGATGGTATCCATTGCCCCGAAGAAGTATGCATATACACTGCCCACCAAAAATAAGTATACAGATGTTATTTGCCTACTTACTTGCCTGTAATAATACTATTTGCAGAACAGTGGGGAAACAATATATTTGAAGAAAAGGAATATTTTTGTTTATTAAATGGAAAGGCCATACATTAATTGGTACACTAGGTGCAAAATCTACAGTTTCTTTGTCCCTCTTGAATGGTAACTTTGTCACAAAAAGATGGAAAATTCAGCATTTTTGGTCACATGTTTATTTTAGTTCCGAACATCTTCATCTTTATTTCTATCTCTATTTGGAATCATTTAGTAACTGTAGTTTCAGGAACTAGTATAATTGGGACCGTCTGATAAACAGATATTGAATAATTTAACCAAGTTTAATTTTGCAACAGTTTTTTACTGTATACTTATTTTTAGTGGGCACTGTATATTGCTTTGCCATTGGAAGACCACATAGTTTGTGATCTATTATAACAAAAAGAATGTACGAGTTTACCTAAGTTTCCCAGATATTAGTTGGTGTATTTGTCATGACACAATTGATTTTGAGGTGATTCAGGGTCATTATAGGTCAAGGTCACAAACACCCTCATTTAACCTTTTGTTCAAAAACTGTGACTTCCTAAAGCTGGGAGTATAAATTATCTATAAACTATATAGATAAGTTAATGTGATTATTTGATGACCTCGAACGATTTTGGAAGTCCCTATGTGACTTGTCAAGGTCACAGCTAGGGGTAGTTGATAAAAAAGCAATGTTAATTTTGTGGCTTGTTAATATTTTTGGTGCCACCACTCAAATATATATAGAGACATTTAATCAAGTGTGTAATAAATCATCTATGGAAGATTCTAATACATTCCACTAATAATTTTTTTAGTTATTTATACCTGTAAGCTTAAATCTAAAGCAGTTATATGGTACTAAAGCTGTATGATACTTTCAGTGCTTTGATTCCATTATCTGAACCAAGTGTTATTTATGAGTTTTTGTGACGTGTTTTATTAGGAGTTTATTATAATATAGATACATTATAATGATAAATGATTATACATTATTACATCTATCTGTTGAATGTCTTACAAAGTAACGCTTGGTGCCAAAGCACTCTCCTACCTGAAGATTCACTTTTCATAATCCCAAGGAATTATGGGTAATCTGGTGTGATCTTGTAGGAACCAGTGTATGTTTCTATGGTTTTACTTAACTTCCTTCTTACTATAGTAATTGTCTGTCAGAATCGTCCATAATACCTGTAGAATATCAAATAATATAAAATCACAAATTATTGTTGGTATCAATTTTTGTCGATTTTGATAAAAATCCATTTTCGTGGGGTTGTAAATTTGTGGCTTACAAACTATGGAAGGGTGAAACCATGTTATGTATTTTGGAGTTTGATAAATCGTGGGCATTAGATTTTGTTGTCTAGAAAGGGTATTCAACGATAGATTTTCTTGATTCAATGATCAAAACCATACTCGATCCTGCTCTTCCACAAAGCAACTGACAACATAACAGTATGCTCGATTCCTTGATTTCCACTATACTGTTAAAAATTACAAAATCAAGGATGAATAGCTTGAGATCACTATGCATATGGATTCTGCTAATGGACAGTGGACATAAACCATTATCCTATAAATAGCCAATGTCATGGAAAAATATAACATGCTCAAACTCAGTGCTTGGATCTTCTTGGTGACACAACTGACTTAGTTTTCTACCAACCGTGCAAGTCATTGAAGCTAGCTTGCTGCCCAACCGTGCAAGTCATTGAAGCTAGCTTGCTGCCCAACCGTGCAAGTCATTGAAGCTAGCTTGCTGCATGGACCACAGGAAAACGAATAAATAATTACTTTTACTTTCTTCCTTGCCTTAAATTAGCCGATGAAAAAAAAAAAAGCATTGCTGTAGGAATTTTGTGAGAATGTTGATTTTGTCACTTTTATGTACTTGTTTATTATGTAAGATAGAATCTTGATCTTGGATCTATACAATGTTTTATCTCACAAATTAGCGTTATCCGCAAACCATTTGTTGAGTTGAACTCGTTATTTATGAGCCGAAACAACAGTAGCATCTTGGGAACATTTTTCCTGGCACAATTTGTTTTAGAACTTGGTGAAAAATGTCAATTTTCGTTTGATGATGGTATAGATTATTACCTTGCAGTTTTTCATTTGTCATGTAAGTAACGTATAGCTTATTTAGCCTGTCTGTCAAATACTAAGGGGTGTGAGAGAAATAGGTATGTGAACCATAAATCAGTGTTAACAAATATTTGCTGGGAAAGTCAAGATAAATTGAGTGCCTTATGATATATATATAATAAACTTAACTATCGTTATATAATGTAACACAAAATATCTCTGTTCTGTTTCTGTTCATGTTCCGTTCCTGTTCTGTTCATGTTCCGTTCCTGTACTGTTCTGTTCTGTTCATGTTCCGTTCCTGTTCTGTTCTGTTCATGTTCCGTTCCTGTTCTGTTTTGTTCTTTTTCTGTTCTGTTCTTTTTTCTGTCCCGTCCCGTCCTGTCCCGTTCCGTTGCTGTCCTGTCCTGTCCTGTTCCTGTCCTGTCCTGTCCTGTCCTGTCCCGTCCCGTCCTTTCCTGTTCTGTTCTGTTCTGTTCTGACCTCACTATCATATTTGAATTATATGACACCTGTATTATTAAAGGTACTATGATATATAGTAATAGGAATAAAATAATATTTTATATGTATGAATCTAACTACTACAAAAAGAGGTGTACCATTTACAAAATTTCCTTATTTTACCGAGGTTTCATTAAGGCCAAAGTTTTTTAATTTTTTGTTACTCAGACATTTTTCAGAAAAAAGTCCACAGGAGGAGGGAATAAAATAAAAATAAAAACTCCCAAAATATAGCATCCACAAGCTGTTGGTAGTAGAATAGTCAATGACGGTTCGATTTAAAGTAATCAACACTTAACAACTGTGTCAGTTTTCAAGAAAACAGCCAATTTATCTTAAGACTAGTACACTGCAGTGAAACACTTATATAATAAAACTTATTATTAACAAAATAATGAAATAACAATACAAGGCTGGTCGATTTATCATCAAAACATTATATGCAATTATTTTCCCCAGTTTTTTCAAAAAATGTTTTTTTTGAAAATGGCAAAAAATTGGGCAGGAGGGTCCGAGTAACGAAAAATAAAAGAACTCTGGCCTAACTGTGTTAAACGTTATTCAATCCTTTATTCTAAGAAAAAAAAAACTTTATTTACTCCTTATTTGTTCCATCCTGTAGCCTTTCAACACAGTGGATCCCTCGAAAATGTAGATACATACAGACTTAAATCATATACCGGTCCCTCCTTTTAATTGTATTGTCTCCGTTTAAGAAAACTTGAATGATGTTGAAGTCCAAATAATTAAAATTTACAACAACTTCCTAAAACTTAGGTCATAATTAATTACTCATTTTCCATCAAGTTAATATACTGTACATGACTACATATAACAAGTTCAACGTCCTTAATTCTTCATTTTTCAAATCCATTTTCATTACTTTGTCTTAATTTCAGAGTTTTAACATGAACCAGCTTGACACTATATCTCATAAAATCTTGTATTTATCAAGATTTTAATTTACACCAATGAATTCGCCCCATCATCATGATTGTATTATGTAAAAACATACATTTTTGTCAGGGTTTTATTTTCGCTATATATATATTCGTGAATTTGGTAAGTTCCCGGTATTTAATGCTCTTGAACTTTTAAAGGCAGTTAATAAAAAGACCGGATGTATTTCTTTCTGAAGTGTTAAAGCCCATATAATACCATTTAACTTAATTTTGCGAACATCCGATCGAATATCAAATCGCGAAATGCTGACTTCGCGAAAATATGAGATTGTACAGTACATTCAAACATGGGTGGGTGGGGTATCTTATCTTGACATTTCCATCAGGTAACCAATCAGATGATATCTGTATATAGGATATGTATACATGATTATCAAGTGTTAGAATTAACATGTAGGGTGCCAGCAATGAAGGCAATAAGATACCTGGGGTATGATCTCTGAGACCTACCACAGTTCATGAATCACAAACATGTATATTTAGATTGCTTTGTTGAAATCAAAGTACTAAAAGGAGTACTTATTTTAAAGTTAAAACCAAAGTACTCAAAGTAATGTTTTTTGTCGAAATCAAAGTACTCATAGTAACATTTTTGTAGAAATCTAAGAAAAACTTCTTTTGAAGAACTGCTATGTGAAAATCAAAATACTCTAAGTACTTCTTTAATTTTATGAGCAGGACAAAATATTTTAACAAACAGAATGTCGCATACTAGTTACAGGGAGTGGTTGATACAGTTGCGGGACAAAACGTACTGTCATTTACGCAGTTTAAGAGAGTAGAATTGTGAGACTAGTCATGTGTCTGTGGTATCTTTTTTACACTGCACCACCCATCATTCATTACACAGCACCACCATGATCACTTAGACATGCAATACGTTTAGAATGGTATGCAACCTGTTGTTAAACATATATTGTGAGCAATACTATTATAGGTTTGGTTATTTATTTAGTGCAGATATAATTACAAGCATTTCATTGGTCAATTAAGTTGGTCAATATCAAAATTAAACAGCTACATGTAGGCCGAAAAATATAGTTGAAAAAAAAAAGTGCAAAAGACAGTGAGTTCTATATTACTGTTACATCGGAAGCCAGGCATGTATGAAGGCCTGCTGGTAATAATTACAGTAACAATTTGTTATTTATAGTTTCACAGTCCACCAGATGCTCCTGTAACCCGCACAGATTCCCATCTATATGTAACCTGGCTTTAATTGAATTATTTCCACATTATTGTTTTCTATCAACCAATTAGTGCCCGTTATATTTTGTCTAACCTTACCAGAACCATTAAGAAATTAACTGTTTATAATTTTGATTAACCGATTTTTGACGTTTAGCATTTTTCGTACCAAACTAACTGCATGTGTTTGTATGCTATTTTAAGGCCCTAATATAATAATAATTTGACAATTGTCCTTGTGTATTAACCGATTTTTGACGTTTAGCATTTTTCGTACCAAACTAACTGCATGTGTTTGTATGCTATTTTAAGGCCCAATATAATAATAATTTGACAATTGTCCTTGTGTATTAACCGATATTTCACGTTCAGATTTTTTGTACCAAACTAACTGCATGTGTTTGCATGGCATTTTAAGGCCTTAATATTATAATAATTTGTCCATTGTCCACAACCAATATTTAATTGTTCATAATTTTGATTCATTTAACCGATATTTTACATAAAAAATATTAATTGTACCGAGCTAAATATGTAAGTACATGTGTTGCATGGTATTTTAAGGCCTTAATATAATAATAATTTGACAATCATTTCCTGACCCAATATAAACTCATATTTATATATGTTTTGCATTATTTAGGAT
Source organism: Spisula solida (assembly GCA_947247005.1). NCBI lineage: Eukaryota > Metazoa > Mollusca > Bivalvia > Venerida > Mactridae > Spisula > Spisula solida. The sequence goes on from OX365961.1 coordinate 18,658,205, forward strand.
TTGTACCAAGCATATAGGCAGATGATTAAAATTGTTAAAATAGTTTTCTCCATAAAATAATTTTAAAACACAAGATATGACACAGACTGTTGTAGAACATAACAGTTAAAACATTGAGCTGAGGGACCAATTTCGGTGCCTTGTTCATCAGCCCGCACACATTTATATGAAAGGGGTTGCTGTATATAATGGAATTTGACATTGTTGCCTTTTTTTGGGGGGGGGGAGCATAAATACCTGAAGCTAATAATTTAATAAAACTATGACAGAAAATATTTCTAAAAAGGGATCCATCATGGGTAGAAAAAGCCAAAAGATTTCGGTTTTCATTTAAAAAATTATGAACAAATTTTGAGCTCAATGTGTGAGATTGTTTCCCATCAGCAAAACTGTTGACTGTTTTGATGTAAGAATGTGAACTTGCATCTGTTAATTAGCGCCAATTAGGCAGCAGCTCGTTAACTAAAAGATGCTTTGAAGTGTTTGGTACCTGTCAATTAGGCTTAATTTTATCATAAATTCCTGAGGAATCAGTCTGGTTGGGAGGGAACGACAATTCGAAGCTATTGTAGTACACTATTTGCACCCAGTAAAAAATGTTTCAGAAGAAAGCTGACTGGCAAATAAAGGCTCTGCTCAGCATCAATAATGTGTGATCGACTTATTATAATCATGAATTTCTTCTGTTATGTGAATAGTTCTGTGAATTTTATATCCACACACAATAATAATTAATATTATTATAATATTAATGGGTTTTGGGACATTTTTGTTGTCTTTTATCTGGGAAAAGTATTGGGACATTTGTGTTGTCTTTTTATCTGGGAAAAGAATTGGGACATTTTTGTTGTCTTTTATCTGGGAAAAGTATTGGGACATTTTAGTTGTCTTTTATCTGGGAAAAGTATTGGGACATTTGTGTAGTCTTTTTATCTGGGAAAAGTATTGGGACATTTTTGTTGTCTTTTATCTGGGAAAAGTATTGGGACATTTGTGTAGTCTTTTTATCTGGGAAAAGTATTGGGACAATTTTGTTGTCTTTTATCTGGGAAAAGTATTGGGACATTTTTGTTGTCTTTTATCTGGGAAAAGTATTGGGACATTTTTGTTGTCTTTTATCTGGGAAAAGTATTGGGACATTTGTGTAGTCTTTTTATCTGGGAAAAGTATTGGGACATTTGTGTAGTCTTTTTATCTGGGAAAAGTACTATCAACAGTATTTCAGTCATATCCAGACTAACCAGTGCATTACCCTGAAACTTGGCCAATAAACTAACCAGTGCATTACCCTGAAACTTGGCCAATAAACTAACCAGTGCATTACCCTGAAACTTGGCCAATAAACTAACCAGTGCATTACCCTGAAACTTGGCCAATCAGTCATGGAACTGCCCTGATACCAGTGTGCTAGTATTTTAGCTCTAATGCATAAACCACGACAAGAACTTGAACTTGAATAAATTTGATAAGCATGCAATGACTTGGGATCGAACCTGCGCTACCTAGTGGACAATCAAATGCCAGAATATCATCCCTAAATTAGTAATTTCATTAAATCTCAAGCTAAATCTTAAAAGCAAATTTTCCAAAATTTGATATTTTACAGTATTAAATAGATAAATGTCCTTGATCAGTGAATGCATTCATTTCGAGATTGCGATCATCAGCTACAGTTAATCATAAAGTTTTTTTTATTTTTTTCCAAAATTCAATATTTTATCATAAAAGTTTTTAAGTTTCCAAAATTCAATATTTATCATAAAGGTTTTTAAAAGTTTTTATGTTTTCCAAAATTCAATATTTATCATATAAGTTTTTAAGTTTTCCAAAATTCAATATTTATCATAAAAGTTTTCCAAAATTCAATATTTTACAGTAAGATAAATAAATTTTCTGTTCAGATTTGTGTATCTATCAAACTGGAGATAGTTCTTGTTTAAATATTCTGTCTCTGTTTATGTTATAGCATCACTTTTATCTCCGGTAATTAATATAACTGTGATAGTTTCTGCTTTCATCTTCCATCAACATATAACTTACACCAACTATTTGCTTCCAACCTGAGTCAGTAATCAGTCATTCTCTCACTTTCTGGGTACTTCTGTACCTTCAATATACCTCCAATGATGTTGATCTTTGAATAGTATGGATAACATACCTTGATACATTATTCCTAGATCATTGAATATCTGGGTAGCATTTCATAAATCATATTAGCTTGCAAAAAAGTCAAGGAGCATGATTGCTGCAAGTGCAAGAAAATAGAAACATGTATAATTAATTATTATGAAGAACATTTTCCTGTTAAATTGCATAATATTGAAGCTAAATATTTGTAGTTCTCAAAATTCACATTTTACTTAATTTCAATATTATAAAGACAAGTTTAGTATCAAACTAATTGTTATTTTATGAGGATCATGAATTACATATTTTTAAATATGTAATGTTGATTTTTGTGCAATATTCAGTGAATATTGCATTTCTTGTTATTTAATGGAATTAATTCTCTTTGTCTATTCAAAGCAAAGCCATGTCTTTATTTTGCATAGTTTCAATTAATACCAGTTGTCCCTGTAATCACACAGTTAATCATGTTAATTCTTATACTTAAGTCATAAAATTGATACTGGACATATTTGTAGATAATTGGTAAACTAACATGATCATCAAAGATTATCCTATGAGACCTTGACAATTTTACTATCTCATCTGTGATTGGCTAAGTAAGTTATAGGTTGGACCAATCAGATGGAGTGTAAGATGATGATCAGTAAAATAATTAAAGGAGAATAACTTTAGACTTCAGTGAAGTAACATTAAATTTAAGAATCAATTGAATACTTTGTGTAAATCAATAATATCTGTACTTTGTGTACCTGAACTTCGTGTTTATGAACTTTGTGTAATATCTTTACTTGTGGACAATTATATACTTTGTTACCAGAATTAAATATATGAAATTGGAATTAGATCTTTGTGTGATCAATTTATAATTACTTTGTGGACAATTTATTGAAATATTTATCAACGACTGGAGTCAAAGGCTACAACCAGATTAGCCTACTCCAAACTACAAGAATCCAACAACAACCAATCCAACAGCTAGCCACACCACATACACACCAATTGTTTCAACATAATACATGTTTTGGCAAATATCAATATATGAGAACAAGTTTTGGTAAATATTGATCAATGAGAACAAAGTTTGGTAAATATCGATATATGAGAACAAGTTTTGGTAAATATTGATCAATGAGAACATGTTTTGGTAAATATCCATCAATGAGAACAAGTTTTGGTAAATATCAATCAATGAGAACATGTTTTGGTAAATACTGATCAATGAGAACATGTTTTGGTAAATACTGATCAATGAGAACATGTTTTAGTGAATATTGATCGTAAATATTGATCAATGAGAACATGTTTTGGTAAATATTGAAGTTTGACTAATGATTAAACATTCTTGGTAAATATCTTTTGTCAACATTTTGTACATAAAGCTCACTATGTGTGATTGACCATACTGATAATTTATGGTTTATAATTTATGGTTTATAATTGTACAAATTACAGATGGATATCAACAATTATCTGGAAATTATCTCCATAAATTAGACCCTCTTGCATTATTTTCAATTAGCTTAAGTGGTCAGAAATTACCTCCAAGTGTCCCGCCTCACTGGTTTGTGATTATGATGGACTGTTGATACTTAACTCCTTGACAACTGGCAGCTTATATCAATGATTTACAACAAATATTGGGTCTCTTATATCAATGATCAAAGCTTATTAATAATACTCACATCCACATTAAGATATATGATTCTCGTATTTTCTCATACATGTAAAATGTCATTTATTGTTAAAAGCTTTACCTAATCATCTGGGTAAATCTCTTGTGTCAAATCAAAACTGACAGTGTTTTTATCCAGGAAAAATGATGAAAATAAAGTTAACCTTCTTGGCCACCATACTCTTGATAATAATGCAGTGTTGTGGATAATTCGAAACATGATTACATTAATATTTATGCTGCAGTTCGAAAAATTTGATTGTGTTCTGAATGTCTATTGGTCTATACTTTTGCAAAACATGATAACATTGGCTGAACACCTTAAAGTTTGTTTACAACTATTTTCGAATAAATAAATACATTTTATGTATAAATATGAAATATTTTCAGATATGGTTAAAACATGCAAAATATTTTTTCTAACGATGTAATATACTGGCTCTTGTAGTTACGCAATAATGAAAACAGGCCAAGGCTCTGTCTCCAGAGGTTAGTGATCCCAACCTGTTCAATGTTTGTACATAATTATTATATATACGTTGACATATCGGGCAAATGAAGCCAGAAAGCTGTAAAAATCAGACAGTCTGGTGCAGAAAATGCCACATAGACAAAATGGTAGTCGTCAAAATGGTAGTCGTTTGTCTGGTGCAGGAAATACCAACGTAGACAAAATGGTAGTCCTCCTCGTGCTGATCTCATGGGGCGCAACTTGAGCATAAAAATATGGATAGAATATTAAACACTTCTATCTTGAGAAATCTTCAAATGTCTACACAGACAAATGGTCTGCATGAAAGGTTAAAGTGGCCATCTCGAAAAAATAAGTGTTATGGTGTAGAATAATCTAGAGAATACTCTGGATAATATCATTAATATTAACAATGTTGAGACAGAAAGTCATTTTATTGTGGTTATTTTGACATTTTTACAGGCATTAATATAAGATGATAATGACTTTATATAATATATTTGTTTATTGTTAATATCAATCATAAATGTACGAAAATTGCTTCTAATGAGAATATGGTAATGGGTTTTGTATGGATGTCGAAAGATTTTCCTTCCCATTAAGTCAGGCACCTCTGTTACTTTAAAACATATCTTTGACTTTAAATTTGCTTTAAAAAATCTTCTTTTTCTTGTGATGCTTAAATTACTCCACACAAACTCATTTTGGCCCGTTGGCGCAACAAGGTTGTACCTCTCTATACAGTTTAAATATAGTGAAAATACAACCTTTTTACACCAAAATGATTATTTTCTTGTAGGGATTTTTTTTAGGCATCGTACGTTGTAACATGGTAAAAGATTACATGACAGTCGACTTACTGTAAACTGAGAAATTATTTTGCGCAATTTACTTTTGCGGAGTTCGCGAAGGGTAGAATTTTGTGAAATTAAGTCGCCGCGAAAGTGCTTAAAACATTAATAATGTACATTGCGGGAAACTCAAAAACGCGAAAATTTGTATTCGCATATATACTGACCATCAGCTAGATGTAAATGTTAGTATTCGCGAAAGTAAATTGGTTTACAGTATGGGATGCCGGTCCCAAGCCCGGATGTGAAAGGAGGAGGGTTGTGCGTAGGGCCAGCACCCCGACCACGTAAAAACCTTACCCGCTACAGAAACTAGAACCACAGAAACAATACATCAGGATTTACGGTATCGACCCGGGGGAGAGCGTATGAAGCGGAGAAATCTGCGGACAAATCTACTCTCCTCCAAGAACGTCTCACGGATAGGATTTTGGAACGTGCGAACATTATATGAAACTGGACGAGCAGCTCAACTGGCCAGGGAAATGGAAAAGTTCAGTCTAGACATCATGGGCCTGAGTGAAGTCAGATGGACAACATCAGGAAGAGTCACGCTAGCCTCGGGCCACACTCTACTATTCTCTGGACCACCAAATGAGGAAGACCACCATCATAACGGAGTCGGACTGCTTCTGACCAAGGAAGCACAGAAAAGTCTTCTCGAATGGGAGCCAATCAACGATCGGATCATGAGGGCAAGATTCCACTCAAAGTTCCAGGAAGTCACCATCATCCAATGTTATGCCCCCACCAACCAAGCAGAAGATGTCATTAAGGAAGAATTCTATGCCCAACTCCAGAGTGTCCTAGACACGGTACCAAAGCGCGACATCACTTTGGTGATGGGAGACATGAACGCCAAGGTAGGGCACAGTAATACAGGAAAGGAGCTTACCATGGGGAAGGAAGGATTGGGAGACATCAATGAGAATGGGGAGTTATTCACTGACTTTTGTGGGTTGAATGACCTTGTCATAGGCGGCACCATATTTGCCCACAAAGACATACATAAAATTACATGGACGTCACCAGACAAGTCAGTGAAAAATCAGATAGACCACATTGCGATCTCCCGCCGATGGAGAAGAACACTCAATGACGTCAGAGCCCACCGTGGAGCGGAGATAGGATCAGACCATGAGCTTCTCATAGCAAAGCTTCAGGTCCGAATAGCAAGAGTCAGAAAGCAAGGGAACACCAAGAGTCCTCGTTTCGACACCACCAAATTGAAGACACCTCTAGACAAAATAGAGTTCTCCATCAGTTTGAGAAACAGGTTTGAAGCTCTGACAGACACTGATAACAACTCCTTAGAGAAGAAATGGGACCAAGTGAAGAATACCTTTACATCAGTCTGCGAGGAAAGGCTTGGCTTCCGATCTCGAACATACAAGACCTGGATCTCAGACAGCACCATTCAGAAGATAGAAACCAAAAGAACAGCTAGACAGAAGCTCCTACAAGCAAAGACCAGGGAACAGACACAGAGAAGCCAGGGAGAGTACAGTACCCTACAGAAGGAGGTTAAGAAGAGCTGCCGGCGGGACAAACATAACATGATCAATAGAATGGCAGAAAAAGCAGAAGTAGCGGCTCAACAAAATGACATGACAACACTGTACCAGATCACCCGTCAACTAACAGGGCGTCAAAACAATTCCAACAAGCCAGTGCAAGACCGAAATGGCACTATCCTGTCCAAGCCAGAAGAACAGCTGAACAGGTGGAAAGAGCACTTTGATGAACTCCTGAATGGTACCCCAGTCATCGAACCACCAACCATAGAAGATGGACCAGACCTGGCGATAAACACAGGACCAATTACCAAACAGGAAGTAAAGCAGGCCATCAACAAGATCAAGAACAGGAAAGCTCCAGGACCTGACAAGATCCCACCAGAAGCCATGAAGGCAACAGCAGACGTCACTGCAGACATCATGCTGGACCTTATTCAACACATCTGGGACACTGAAGAGGTTCCTGTAGAGTGGCAGACAGGGTTCCTTGTGAAACTACCGAAGAAAGGCAATCTCAGTGACTGCAACAACTGGCGAGGAATACAGCTCTTATCAATGCCCAGCAAGGTGCTCACAAGAATCATACTGGAGCGGATTAAAACTGAAGTGAACAGACTCCTCAGAGATGAGCAAGCAGGATTCAGAGCAGGAAGATCATGCGCAGACCAGATCGCAACTCTTAGAATTATCATTGAGCAATCCATCGAATGGAACTGTCCACTGTATGTCAACTTCATAGACTTCAAGAAAGCGTTCGACACAGTGGACAGGGACACAATATGGAAGATACTCAGACACTATGGTATCCCAAGCAAGATGGTAAACATAATTCGAAGTTTGTACAGCAACAACCTCTGCCAGGTCATCCATGACATGGACCTCTCTGAACCTTTCCAAGTGCGCACCGGCGTCAGACAAGGCTGCCTTCTCTCTCCAATGATTTTCTCGATAGTCATTGACTGGGTGATGAAGAAGACATTGGATAGACCAAGAGGGATACAGTGGACCCTAACAAGACAGCTGGAAGACCTTGACTATGCCGACGACATTGGTCTCCTGTCCCATACTTGCGCCCATATACAGCAGAAAACAGAAAAACTGCAAGAAGTAGCCAGATCAACAGGGCTGGAAGTCAACATCAACAAAACGAAATGCCTAAGGATCAACTCAGGCAGCAGACAGGGCATCCACTTAGAAGGACAAGCCATTGATGATGTTGAAGCTTTTACATATTTGGGCAGCATAGTTAGTAAGACGGGAGGTACTGAGGAAGATATCAAGGCCAGAATAGGAAAAGCGCGCCATGCCTTTGCAACACTGAGACCAGTGTGGAACAACAACAACATCCACCGGAAAACCAAAATTAGACTCTTCAATACCAACGTGAAGACAGTTCTCCTTTACGGAGCTGAGACCTGGAGAAGAACAAAACGCCTTGACAAGAGTCTCCAAGTCTTCATTAACAACTGTCTAAGACAAATCTTACGTATACGCTGGCCAGAGAAGATTTCCAACCAGGAACTTTGGGCAAGAACAAAACAGCAACCAATCACAGACTCTATTCTACAAAAGAAATGGGGATGGATTGGACATACACTGCGCAGAGCCCAGCCAAACATTGCAAGACAAGCCCTGGACTGGAATCCTCAAGGCACAAGAAGAAGAGGGAGGCCCACCAATTCTTGGCGAAGAACCCTTGATATCGAGCTGAGAAAGACGAGGATGTCCTGGGGAGAGGCCAAAGCCCGGGCTACTGACCGTACAAGATGGAGAACTGTGGTGAAGGCCCTATGCTCCGACCGGAGTGAAGAGGAATAAGTAAGTAAGTATGGGATGCATGCGGTAAATGACTAGAAAACGGTAATGAGCTATCACTCCAGAAAAATGGTTTTAACTCAAAGCATCAGTAGAATGTTCAATATTGTGAAATACGAACCAGATTGTATGGGTAGATAGCATGTCTTCTGTAATTACACTGAACAATAGCCGACTAATTACTGATTGAATAACGACAAATTCATGTAGATCACTTTAGGGATACGATTACCAGTGTTTCTGTTTGTTGACTCAGTATGATTGATAGAGTTGGGGGGAGTGTGGTATCTGATGAAATGAAATGGTAGAAGTGTGGCTTGTCTAACTAGATTGTTGTCAAGCTACTTAACGAAATTTGTCCCTGATTTTTTGTAGAAAGGAATAATTAAATTACAATTACATTAATTCTCTCATTATTCTTACTTACAATGAGTCAGCCCTTCTTTGTTGATAGATCCCTAAATGGAATACAGGAGTTTATGTACGTGATGATTTATGTTTTAATCAAAGACAGTTACTGAATTCCTCTCTGGTAGGGTTATCCCTTTATGTGATTGCTGTCTGTGAAGCAGATATCGTTGGGGCGGGGATTTATAGATTTTTTGCAGATTTCTAGATTTTTGCAGATTTCTAGATGTTTACTCATCCCAAGGCCTGATAGATCCAAACTTCCAGCTTGAAGGTTTAGTTTTATCACAGATATTTCTATTTAACAGATTTTTTAACCATACTAGTTTTAAACACTACTTAAGATTTAGTACATTTAGCCTTAAATAACCACTCGAAATATACATATAGGTTCTGGAGGAATTTTCGGGCAGTACACCAGGGACAATTATGAAGGTGAGGGGCGAGACTTTGTAGTAGTCTGGTTACAAAGTAGCACCTCGTGCACAGATCCCGAGCCAGACAATAGGTCCAGCACCCCATTGGAATGTTGGCACATTTTAACTGAGGTTTATAAGGTTTTACTTCGCAATTCCCGAATAAAGGCACTAAAATGGCACTGGTTATGTGCAGCATATATTGATTGATAAGTTTTATATCTAAATATTTTTACAAAACTTGACCTTATTTGACTAGTGCTCTGCAGCTTCCAGGATACCCAGATACTGTGATCTTAATTCAGGCCTGGTATTTTTCAGGCTTGTGTCTGATTTCAGGTTTTTGAATCCTGAATTTTCCTTCTTTGTTTATATTGAAAAGTGGAATACTGGCTTTGAAACCTGGATTTTCAGGCTTGAAAATGATTGCTAATTACCAGGCTTATTGGTTAAAACTTGGGTCACATATACTTTCTTTTCCAAATAAATCACATGTGATGCGTTTCAGTGCAAGCTGAATGAAATGCAAGCTGAAGTCTGTGTAACAGCTTTTTATCGTTAATTTCACCAGAAACAATAACTGATGAGCTACATTTATTGTGACCATGGGGTGTCTGATAAATGTACTTCAGAATGTCTTTGTGTAACAAGCTTTTAACGTTCAATGGAAAGGTAAGGCTTTTATGTGCTACAAATGAATATATATAAATCCTTGCATTCAGAAAGAAATATGTTTCTAATTTCGCTGACTGTTGATTTTGTTGTTTGAAGAATGAAATGTTAATGGATTTTCACTGAATGTACACAAGTCAATGCAGGACATACTCGGTCTGATTGGGTTATTGTTTATCTAGAGGATATTACAAAATTCCCTTAAATTAGACCTAGTAGGGGCTCCTGCTTGCACAATCTGTACATATATATAGGGACCTAACATGTACCCAATGTATGGGAACAGAGAAAATATCTGCTAGCTCTTGGGTAGGTGATTGAGTATAATTTGTAAGCAGCCCCTTTGGGGTCCAGATTGTGCAACAGGGCTGAGTTAGTTTAAGGCTCAAACATCGAACCTAGCTCACATACACAGTTTTGTTTGCAGCTTCAAATTACCTTCAGGATAGTTTTGGAAATCTAGCTGTTTCCGATTGGTTTCTCATGGACCCATCTAATGTAAAAAACCAAGTTGTTTTAAAATTTCTACATTGTACATATGAATATTATAAAAGGATATATTGTATTTATGTGGTGTAATGATCAAATAATGGGTTGGTTTTAACTGCCTTTTCTCCAATTAAAATGTTTAAAACAATAAAAATATAATGTAAATATGATATTGCAATGTTTGTATACAAGTGACAGACCTGAATAAATGGTCTTCTGCTGGCATTTATGTTACTATATTGTCAACAAATGGCTTAAATCTGTTTGTTTTATGAAGCCAACTTGTGATGACATTAAGTACGATGATATAGCACAGAGAATTTGACATGATCCTGACCTTTATGCATGAATATATTACAAGGTACTTGCATGGAATATGTAAATTTCCGGGAGCAAATCGTGCAATATCGGTTCTTTAGATTTGTGTTGGTATAACACCTCGAGCGTCTTTATGATATTCCCGCTTATGAAAACATACAACCGGGGTTATAAATATAGACAATATATCAGCTGTTAAATTATGCTAATTGAAGGTCGAGAGTCATGTGAAATTCTCTGGACTATGCCGTAAATGTAAACCTGTTAAAACGGTGAAATATATGATAATACCATATCACAAAAATTCACATCTTTTCTCGGCCAGTTGCGTAAAATCATAATAAAATATTATCCCCCACTGACAACTGATACTTCACAATACAATAATGTCAAATAATGATACGTTCTTATTTGTCAAATAAAGATGACCGCATGAGACGGCAAAGATATGTCATTCACTGTACATGTATATGTATGTAAATACGAGGGAAGATTTTATGTGTGTTTTGTATGTTTATATCTCAAGTCGCCTCTTCAGCGTTGTTGTAAAACATGGACATTAGGAACCCTATAAAACTCAGGATTTAATTTTAAATTAAACTTGATGAATTCAGTACACAGTGCATTATATGGATATAGAGCATTTTATCTAAGTATCATAGTTTCAACTAATTATAGTTTCAGCTATAAACATTTAAATGGAAAAAAGCTTGTTTATAGCAGTTCTGTGCCAGGCATGGTTTTAGTGTGTCATATATTTTTTGTGAAAGTTTTTTACATATCATATTTAAACAGGATTATGATTGAAAGTAGGGTGGTCGTTCAGAAAAGTTGACTATTCTGGACCATTGTTGACCAGTTGACCATTGTGTATGGGTTACCATTACGTGCAGGTTTATATTATTTTAATCAATTGTGTTATGATTTATTCTTTTGAATATTTATGATTTTTCATTAAAAATATTTTATGTTTATGTTTAAGTTAAAAAGGCTTTATTGCATTGTTTATGTTGTTTAAGCATTTGTTTTTACCTAACAATGTCTTTCGGTCTTCAAATCTGTCGGTCCTCAGGTTCAAACCACAGTTCAAAACTTTAGTCCAGTGGTGACTGCCAGTCTGGAGGTCTATGCATGCTGTTGGGCTGAGTCACCAATTCTATATACAGTCAGGTCTCGATATAACGGACACTTAATTGATATACTGACAATTTCATATACTGATATCATTTTCAGGGTAGCAATACCACGTGACTTTTGACTACAGTTACAAGTAGAAATTTGTAAACATTGGAACACAAATATAGCCATAAGTATTTTATTTCTTCATCGATTTCTATGAAATATACGCCACGCTAAGGGGAAAAGTATTTGCTTTCCGTGAAATATAATATCTTTTTCAGCAGTTTTACCGATTTTTCCATTACCCTGTGAAACCTACACGTTCAACGGTTTCACAAGGTAGTGGACAAAACGGCACAGCCGCTGAAAAATATTTTATATTTCATGGAAAGCAAATAATTGTTCCCTTAGCGTGGGGTAAATTACAAAGAAATCGATGAAGAAATAAAATACTTATGGCTATAAATTTTCTAATGTTTACAAATTTCTTCTTGTAACTGTAGTCAAAAGTCACGTGGTATTGCTACACTGATTTTATAGGGACAAATGTGTCGAGACACTTTTTGTATCAATTCAGTTACAACAACATTTTGCTTGGGAATGCATCAGACCTGACTTTAATATGTTAACAAAGTTTGAAGTATGATCATGGGTCATTTAAATTTAGTACAACATTCTATACATCATGAATTATGTTCATTTCAATGTGTATAGGTCAGTATGTAAATATGACAATGTGTAGATAATATACAGGCTTGATCAAGTGTATAAATAAAATCTTCATTCACCTGTTCATGATTAAACACCTTGTGGACTTATAGTACAGTATGGAGAACTTGACTTGACTCTCGACCTTCTATTAGCAGAGATAGTGTCTATATTTATGATCCCGGTTGTATGTTTTCATAAGCGGGTAGTATCACGAAGACGCTCGAGGTGTAATACCAATGCAAATCTAAAGAACCGATTTTTCACGATTTGCACACAGAAATTTATATATTCAGCGCAAGAACCTTGCAATATATATTCATGTATAAAGGTCAGGATTAAGTCAAATTCTCCGTGCTATAGGTAAAAGCTAGGTCACAAACTAAACCCATTTGGTCATAGGTATGAACCCCTGTGTAGGTAAACATACGAAAAATGGCGCACAATACAAACCATAATGCAAAAATGATGTCCCGTATTTTGTAATAAAATTGTATTTAATGGCCTAATTTGAATATTATTGCCTAATTTATCATGTATCATATCTATTTTTGTCTACAGAATGGTACTAATATCATATTCCAGGCCATTAGGTTTACAAATTGTGCAAGTTTTTGATGTATATAGTTTAATATATATTCAGGCAGTTTACTTTAAACAAGGTTAGATATTCAGCTATATTCAGCTGTGTCATATAATCAAGTCCATCAAGATTTGCATGTTTCGTGGTAAAATGCAATTTCATGGGGTTGTAAGTTTGTATTACAAAACATGGAAGGGAAACCTGTGTTCCATATTTGTATAAGGTCAATTAATCATGGGGATTAGATTTTGTTCAACCACGAAATCAAAGAAAATTTAAACCCTACAAAAATTAAAGATTATACAGTAGCTAGTCTTTATTCTTATGTGGTGACTGAACACAGGGGTCCGTTGCCTAAGCAAAGCGCTACCGAGCGCCTTTATTCAGTTACCTCCTGTTCAATTAAATATAGAAGGCAAGGATTACCTTCCGTGGAATGGCTACGTAGCGTTCGCCCATGTTAACGGTCTCCAGGTTTGACTGTACCATGTATTTGGCAGTAATGTAATCCTTGTTAAATGTTGACATTTTTTCGGTAATCAAAAGATGTCAGTTTATAATAAAACAAGTTTAAATCTGGAGGTGTGGCCGGTGGCATAAAATAACAATGCTGAGGTAATACGAGATTTATTAAATCACTTATTGATAGTAACCTGCATATAAACGATACTGTAGATCGTTAATTTGATATGAAAAAATCTAGTTTTATTCTCAAATTTAAGTTCAGTTACTATTGTATTCATTGGGGAGTTTTGTAATTCGGTGTCGAGATTTGGGAATCTGGCCAAAATAACTTCATAATGAACATAATTGATTGCATTGTTAATTGTTTAGTTTTTAATTAATATTTCATGTCTAATTAATGATTTAATTGATACAGAGAACGATTAAGTTAAAGACTATGTGTAATACATGTGCAGCAGGTCTGGTAGAAATGGAACAAAAGGATTTTTCTTTGACAAGCTTTGTGATGGTCGAAATAAATTTTCTGAATATTGACTGAAAAGTGACTTAAATGGTGTGTTTAAAGTACAGACTCTGTAATTAGACCATCCTTCTTTATGAAGAACATTTTGGACTTTATTGTAAGGAGGAGTAGTTGACTGTGTCATTGAAATAAATATGGACGAAAAATTGACAGTGTCCTTGATGAAAATTCTTTAAAAGTTCAATAATTGATGAAGTATGCATGTATGTTAATTTTTTGGTGGACCTTAATGTGAGGTAATGGACAAAGTGGTGTAAATTTTGAGGTTGACTTTTATGTGAGGTTCAGTGAGCTGAGGATTTTAACTTAACTCGCTACACGATGTCAAGGAAAATGTTTCGATTAAATAAGGTAAGATCTTTATAATCATCATTCTTTCACTATATACTTACGTGTAATAAAGTTTGCCAAGTTTGCAAATAGGTCATGTGGACCCAAAAACCAGGTAATATCATAAAAAGTTCACTGCTTGCGGGGAAAAATGCATGTTTTCAGGTGAGCACTTAAGGGCTCATGGTCCCCTTGTTTAACAATATTAGAATCAATATTTGTTAAGCGAAAAAACTCAGTCAAGTGTGTTGAGATTTGTGCGATATTGAGATTTAGATATCCTAACATGCATCTCATTTAGTTATTTTGAGAAATTAACTATGCTAAATAGCCTAAATCCTAATTCCATAAAAATGTAACACTTTAAAATGAAAGTTGTTGCTATTCAAAGCTTCTAAGAGATTTTCACAAAATAACAAAAAATAAGATAAACGGTTTGCAGAATTAGGCGATAAGTTTTTTTTGGGGGGATTTTCATATCATTATTGAAACAAGATAAAACTGGGTACTTGGAGATTACAATTATTCAAATGCATGTAACAGGTGTGGGTTTTGAAAACGCTTACAGATAAATTCAATCGCTAAATTTTTTTTGGAAAATGGCCTAAAAATCAACCAGATGAAAATGAAAACCATCTCAAATCAACCACAAATAGTACAAATAATGTGTACATTAAATGTTGTATCTGATACCACCAAAGCTGTGATAAGAGATTTGTGTCCTGAGATTATGTGCTCTGAAATTTGACTTGATTCTTGAGATTGTACTTTAACTCGACTCAGCAACCACGTTTTGTGGTTCACTGGTTTGAGCATCTACTCTAGACCAGTGAGCATCGAGGTTGCTAGTTTGATGCAGTATCTGTGACATAATGTACATATATAACCATATAACCAAAGTCTAAAAATGTTGTATTCAGCTATATATGTGGTGCCACCCTCATGCACTGTCAATTATGGCAGCCAAAAATTGTATCTAGGATACATGGCTACCTTTTTGGCACTGAGGGCGGCAACACACAATGCAGTCAGTGGTTGTTCCACAGGACTCCAGGTGGTTCATAGGACAATGTGATGTATTTACACCCTGGCATAAATTGGGGGGATCACCTATTCATATGCAAAGTGCCCACCAACAATCTATTGGATGAATGAACAATAAAAACTTGCCATTCACCAATAGCTAGCTGGTGGGCACATTTGCATATATAAATACTTCTCCATACAAACATGATATCTCCTATATTACTGATATCTCGAGGGTTGTCTGCAAATTGAAGCACACCCTTCTTAATAATAAGCAGTTACAGCAGTTTTGCGGTCAACCCTCGAATTCTGTGTTGTAGCGTAATATGGCTAAAGTAATCACTTAACAGTATAGCAGTTTCAACGTTTTATTCAATACATACGCTCCGGTCTGACTCCGAGCTCCACTCATGACTCGGCGCTCCAATTCCCACTGATCTTAACACAACTTTGCTTGGGTTATAAAGGGTATAGCCAGACATGTATTATACAGAGATCGGTGTAACCAAATGTTCAAGCTTCCTGGTATTATGTAAGATCATTCCCCACACCACATTAAATGTGTCCAACATACTCAACTGTCAAACTACAGTGACCCGCCATGCACATGTCAACATTGACATACAATGTTATACCTTATAATGTAACCCCAAAAAAAACTAATAAAAAAAAAACTACTATACATGTACTTGTATAATATTTGTACCGCCCCTTAATTTTGAATAAATGAAAATAACCTATTTGCTTAATACTCAATTCAATTTCCCCTACATTTATTTAGTACTCAGGAAACTCTGATATTGTTTACACCTTATAGCGGAGATGACAATTGAAATGGAGTACTAATTGAAAAGCCATCCAGCTTCGACGTGCAATAGTTGCCATGGTTGAAACTATTACTATAATACCCATGTTTATTTCATGGATCATCAAATTATTTCCACTTGACCGATGAAGTAATCCCCATATACTCGTTGACATAGTTGATATACTATTATTCGATATTCTGATAATTCCTGGATCTATCTGGATCTGTCGTAATACACCGAGCCATCCGTGAAGTTTTAGACTTCCACCCGGAATGATGCCCTGTGCAATCGGCCTTGAAGTATTGTTTCCTCTTGAAGCACACATCTTCTGGTAGGCATATACTTGAATACTGGACTTGGGATTGTTGATGGTCTCGCATCGTTTGGAGTATTACACCATATATGACCTGGTTTTGTAATTGTATTGCTCCTGCAGACAATTCTCAAAAGGTAATTTTGATTTCATCTCCCATCCGTCTTATTCCCCGAACCGATGTGTTTTCACCGTTGGTCTAAACAGGTAATTAGTGACATGAATGCTAGTTTCTCATTGCTTGGTCTAGTGTTTTTAATTTAATACACATTTTTTTTAACAAAATAAAATTTCTAAGGTACCCAGTGCGGCAATGGTGATCATTATAACTACTCATAATGGAAATACATGTTGACGACATATCATGGATATCATGGACTTCTATCAAAGTAACTATTGTGATTTATTTATTATTTTATTCATTAGATTTTTCAATTCCTTCTTATGCTTTGATACGCTTACAATTATTAATTTACTTACTACTATTGTGCTTGTACTTGAGTTTTCAAACTAATAGCCTTACGTTATATAATCATTGAATGTCCTACAGTTAATGTGCATATTCATTTTTTTGTGTACATGACGTAATATAAGTGAAGTGTAACTTTAATACTAAATCTAAAAATATCGGTTGATAACCATTACAACATAATCGACTCTCCGTATCTATAACAATATTGATATTATCGGATAATACAGTCGTTTTATTGAATAACAAATATTCCTATGTTGCTGATTGCCTAACATGCTAATGACTTTTACCGATATCATCATATTCAATTACTCTATTCATAACATATGTATATAGTCAAATGTTTCTACGCATAATTTCGTTTTTATTATACTTTTCATAAAAATATCTTAAACAATATTTACAACATAAACCGATTATCCCTACTATAATCTTATTGCTATTTCTTCTGATATTATACGAGTCGTTTTATGAATAAAATCATAATTATATATGTGCCTTCTGATTTCCTAAAAAATACCGGCTATCGACTTCTTATATAATATGTCTCTACTACTAATTATGTTCTCATAACATTTATCTCAACACAACAATAACACATCCCGACCCTCGTATCTAAACTCCAATATTATAATAGTCGTTATAATGAATAAAACATATTCATATGCAACTTATTTGCTCTCGACTTCTATATAATACTTAATATCTCGACAATATACTCAAAAATTCTTACAAATAATTATGTTCGCATAATATCTATTTGTAGACATCGGTCAACAACCGTAAAACCATAATACACACCCGATTCTCCTAACGAATAATCATATCAACATTATTGACTATTACGACATGTTATACTCACTATTTACAGTCTATACATTTGATACATTATTTAAATTTAAATTTTTTATATAACAACACTGCATTAATATTTACAATTTACCACGTGATGTATATGCACTTGACAACTTGACATGATAAAATTTTAATTAGTAACTATCAATTTCAGTTACGTATTTGAACGTTTTGACATTTTTCATTTTTATATTTACATGTAATTTTATCATTTATATTTATTAATTAGCCTAAAATAGTCCGCTTAAGTAACTAAGTATAACATTTTCTTTCCATTTTAATCCATGATTTATATTGATTTGAATTTCCATCATATTCTAAGATCACCCTTGCGACACCCTGGGTACTTACAGCTTTTAAACCATTTGCCATAATTTAAATTTTATTATCTTCTCGACACAAGCAAAATAGAAATTTACAAACATTCACTCACCTCTCTCCTGATCGTATAAGGTTCGTACTCGCGTGTGCTGGTCACGATCACCAAAAGTTAGCCTTGTAGCGTAATATGGCTAAAGTAATCACTTAACAGTATAGCAGTTTCAACGTTTTATTCAATACATACGCTCCGGTCTGACTCCGAGCTCCACTCATGACTCGGCGCTCCAATTCCAACTGATCTTAACACAACTTTGCTTGGGTTATAAAGGGTATAGCCAGACATGTATTATACAGAGATCGGTGTAACCAAATGTTCAAGCTTCCTGGTATTATGTAAGATCATTCCCCACACCACATTAAATGTGTCCAACATACTCAACTGTCAAACTACAGTGACCCGCCATGCACATGTCAACATTGACATACAATGTTATAGTGTGAGGGTTACTCAAGGTTTACTCAGCATATTTAGTTTGAAATCTTTGTATTATGGGCAATAACAAAAATTAATGTGTGGCCATGAAAGATGCTAACTGGACTGCTATCTTTGTGTATTTGTCAAGCAAGTAATGGTCCATACCTTTTAACATTTATTTAGCTGCAGGTACTAGGCTAGACAATAAATGGGACCTATTTTCGCTGACTGTGGTAAACTTTCTAACATTGAAAACTGGCCATCTTCTTTGCATTGACAAGACATGTAATTTACAACAAGTAAATCGAACCATTAAGTGAAATTATGTGATTCACTTCACAAGATTGTAGCCTACTATATTTCCTGTCCTGTGGTTTGAAATTACATGTATAGTTACATAACTCCTGTGATTTCTTGGGAGATTTATGAGTCACTGACCAGTGGTCACAGTTAATTGTGGTCAAGTATTCACACACCTGACCAAGCCTGAACTGACCACAGCTTTAACACCTGTTGACTTTTATCCTCTACCTCTCAGGACAATGGTCTAGGTGTAACCGGGCAAGTAAGTTATGGCTTTGAAGCCAATCCTTTCAACATACAGTACAACCTCTGTAGAGCAACACCCTTTAGAAGCTGCAAATATTGATAATTGTTTTGAGGTTGTTGCTCTACAGAGGTTAAATTTATAGTAAATAGTGATGCAGGGAAATTTTGAAATTGTTGTTGCACAGAGGTTGTTGCTCTACAGATGGCCACTGTAGAGAGGTTGTACTGTATACCAGAACCTGTGGTCAGCAGGTACCATCAAACATGACTGCTTAATACTGGTATATCAAATATTGAAATGGTAAATATTTGTTAAAAATTGTTTGGCTGCGTAAGACAGGTGGTTGCTTATTTGAAGTGACCCCTTAATTAATTAACATGTTCAGCAGGTACATTAAGTGAGTTTCTTACACAAGGAGCTTCATTACTTCAGCTGAAGGCAACCTGCTTTATTCAGGTGATTTGACCTGTACAACCTCTCCAGAGCAGCCCTTTGTGGAGCAACAACCTCTCTATAACAATTTAACAATAACACATTTAAAAACTCACTCAGCTGATATTTACTATAAATTTAACCTCAATAGAGCAACACCCTCTAAACGACAGCCAATATGTGCAGCTCCCAAAGGGTGTTGACCTACAGCGGTTACTGTTTGCACTGTATGTGGATTTCAAAAACAATTTGTTCTAATTACAAATTTCCCTCTTCTTAGAAGTCCGAGTCTCTGATCTTTGCTGAAAGAAATGTTCAACATGATTTTGTATAACAAATGTGTACAGGTGATATCTTGGGGTTGTCATGCAGTCCTGGTTCGGACATTGTTAAACACGGAGCATCAATTAGCCGCTACATGGAAACATAGCGTGTATGTCATGTTTAAACATGTTTGAACTTACGTCTTAACATTTCCAACAAGGCAAAGTTTGATGATTTACAATTACATGAATATGTAGTTTAGTAATGTTTACCAAATTACTTTTTCGGTCACCTTACGTTTTTCATGTCAATATGGCTGTAGGCGCAAATGTGCACGTGGCCTAATGGTTCGAAATAGTGTTTCTCTAAATTTATGACAAGGCCCATATGTAATGTATGAAAGTTACTTGGTGTTACTGGGCGTGTATGGTGTTTTTTATGAACATTTACATTGTGTCTGACAAGCCATTGTGTGGTCATGCCCTATAATGTAAAATAAATGAATGAAATTTATGATGAACTTTTATATTTTCTGTACAAAATGTTATCTTGTGGTAATTATCATGTAACATGTATGAGTGGTTACCACTAATTTAAGCAGCCACCTGCAGGGGCGGATCCAGGATTTAGTGTTAGGGGGGGGGGGGGGGCGTGAAATGAAAAATGATCTGGGGGTCCAGGGGGGCGCAAGGGCCCTTGGTGGGTGCAGGGCAAAGCCCTGCTAGGGGGTCCAGGGGGGCGAATCACCCCAGTTTTGGAGCTGGCCATCCATCTTTGTTGTCATAAAATGCAGCGAAAAGAGAATCAATGTGCAAAAAGAGCGATACATCAGAATCGCAAAGTTCGACCTGAATAACGTGGCGGCAGAGAGTCTATCGAAGTGTCTGTGGTTAGTGGAAAATGTTTACAGCGCGCAGAAAGCAGAACAAAAATGACTTTAAATATGTGATTTAGTGTGATACAACGAATTAATTGACTTTACTTTGGCGATTTTAGGGGGGGCGTACGCCGGGTCCGCCCCCCCCCCCCCCCCACCCCCCCCAAAGTTTCCCGAATATGACTGAGGTGCCTTCCTAAAAAAAATAAGCTACCACATATTTTGATATATTTATTGACTGGGTGCTTAAAACAGGTTAGACTGGTATCGCTCTTTGGTTCATTATAGCATTGGCAAGTATGATAATTTGTGGTGGAAGTAGGAAAACCAGTCTATCTTACTTTGGTCTTATTATTGAAGTGGTCTTAAATCAAGGTTGTCCCTCAATAAGGTTTCACTGTATTATGTGTTGACTAAAGGTGTGTTTGCTTGAACATATTATAGGCATGAAACAGTATACTGAACTATGCAATTTGTGGTCGACTATAAAACATAGCAATAAAATATATAGTTGTCAGTAATGTCCCCCTAGATTTGTCACTGGTACTTATGTGTAATAATATATGACACTTTGACATCTGGTATTGGTGGGAGATAAGTGACTATGTGTGGACAATCGGGGATAGGTGATACTCACTTTTTGTTGTTATTGGCCATCTAATATATACTTTCCAGGAGGTCATTGCCTTGGTTAACTGTTGATTCCTGTAAAAATACTGGAATCTGATTGGTCAATCTCTTTGAACTGATTAAATACTGGATTCTGATTGGTCAACCACTTTCAACTGTAGAAATTCTGAAATCTGATTGGTCAATTACTTAAACTGTAGAAATTCTGAAATCTGATTGGTCGATCTCTTTAAACTGTAGAAATGCTGGAATCTGATTGGTCAACCACTTAAACTGTAGAAATTCTGGAATCTGATTGGTTTACAATCTTATTTGATTAGTCTAGGAGGTGCAATCTCTTAATAAAAAAGGCATAATTATATAAATCGAAAATCTTTGATTACTATAATTCCTATAATCATATTCAAAGACCTAAATATACACAGATTGGACACTTAATTGAAAACGGACAGAAAATGCAAAATAGCATGCAGCAGATTATGATATTTTGCATGGACACTTTTGTTCGTCCTCCGTTTTGAATAACCAATATCTCATTTTGAAGAACTAAGCTTCTTCTACTGCATGATGTAACTTATTTTTTTCTATCTCTGATAGAATTCAAATAAATATTGTTTGAATGGGGCAGATCGGGTATTTTTTGATAAAATTGGAATTTCCATTAAAATAAGAGTACCTAATTTATTAGGTATCATTTTAAAGCAGAATAATAAATCTATTGCATAAACTTATTCGTTTTTTCCTATGTATATCAAAACAGGAGATATAAGGTATTAAGAACAAACGAGATTTTGCGAGATTTCAGAAAACTGCCGCGAGATATTGTGAGATTTGGTAGATTTTTCCAATCTTTGTATATTTAGGTCTTTGTCATATTTGATCTCTAAAAAAATTGGAACAGTAATATTGAAGCACTAGAATGAGATTTAAGTTGAATCTCATTGAGATGTTAAATAATACCATAATGTTATATTGCCCAACTGTCAAAATGTTGGAATTGGATCAGTCAATCTCTTTTGGCGTGTCATTAGTTGGTCAATCTCTTTTTTGAATGTGATAAGTCGGTTTTTCTTTAAGAACATTGTTGTCATTTAAGTTGATGAGATTAGATAGCTGTCTGTAATTGAAATGTAATAGTATTCATTGCAATGCATCACAGACTGTGAATTAATTATTTCTGTGACGTTGATAAAGTTGAAATCAAGAAATACTGGAAATTAAAGCATGGGAAGTGTTAATGCAAATCAAGTTTTTTGGCAAATAATTTTGGCTGTTTTACAAATTTATAAAACCTAATGCCAAAAATTTGTATGCAATAAAACTTGCTATATTTGATATTTTAGAAAATGTCCCACAAGGTCACAAGTGTAATTTACCTATTTTACATAATTTGGACTCATAAATTTCCAAAAAGGTGTATAATTTACCACAAAGGAGCATAAAACACCAAAAACATATAAAAACACCCAAAAGAAGTATAAAACTCCACAAAGACTCTTTCATCAATACTGGAAAACTTTAAAAACTTTAATTTATTTTATGGTTGACTTTATGAACATTGAAATGGTTTCAGTACATGGTGACTGAATTACCTTTACATTAAACTTGTCAATTTCTACATCGAGAGCTTGCTTGCACTTGTGCAAACTCATTGGAGTCTCCCAGCTTTCTTAGATTTTAAAAATATTTGTGTTTGATGAATGAACTGTTGACTGGGAACGATTGTAACTTAAATTGTTACTTGTTTGTTTCTGTATGATAAATAAAAAAATGTTAATTTTAGCAATTGCGTAGTTATCTCCCATGGTGTTGTTAAATCGATTGATACTAAAAGTTACAATGTCATTAAAAACGTTAAAATAATTAACTAAATTCATTAATTGATTTGTCTTAGATGTTAATTGAATTGAAGTAATTGGAATGTTATCTAAAAAACACATATTTAGAAGTTTTGGTAAATTAATGAGATCATAATGTGGTTAAGAAGTTTTGCTGAGTAGGCGAAATTTTCTGATACACGCAGAATCTAATGACTATCAGGACCTGAACTGATGTTCTAAGTATTTGTCGCTACCATTCTCTTAAATCTTTGTAAAGGCTTTTAGGTTTTCTTTCCTACATAGTAGGGACTGCTATGAGGCCCCTTGCATTGAAACCATGAAGTTGTCCCCAAAAATTAAGATTAGCCCTTCACAATCAGTTATCAACTACCATGTACCATGCTCCCTTGTTAAAAGCCCATTAGGCCCCATCCCCAAGGTTGAGAAAGAAAGGCCTGACACATATTTTCTTGTTGCCTCTTGAATCCAATGATTATATTACATATTTCTCATCAAGATTTGTGTGAAATTGATTTACTCTGAAGGCCGTTTTTGGAACTCTTTCCTTAAAACTATTATGGTAATGAAGTTTGCCAACGAGTAACAATTTCTCCACGGGGCGTCCATGTATAATTTGCTGACCGTACAAAATTTCCTGCCTAAGAAGCATTTCTCAAAATTATGTTCTCTCGTGCCTTAATTGAAGAACAATAAAGTCATTTTCTTGTTGGCCGAAGGCGTAACAATGTTTGTTAACATGCAAGACCAAATAGAAGGTCATGAAATAATGAGCAATCTTTATACATCTAAAGATGGCCAAATTGCTTGGGAAGCATTTAAAGCTAAGAATAGGAGATTGTACTTTGTCTATCAATGAGAATAGAGTTTCCCCCACATAAAATGTTGTACTAGGTGTGTTTTGTTGGTGTTTTAAGGTTTGCCATGTATAATCAGGTTTTATCACATCGTTGTAAGATCTAAAATGATGTAAAATTTTTGTATCAAAGTAAATTCAGTTCGAGGCTTATTTGTATGGAGTCTCAACAAAGAATCTAACCTTAAATAGATCTAGATGTAAAATGGATATTTCCTTCAAAGACGGCATCCTACAAACAGACTATAAGCAAACGTACAATAATTATTTCTCTGAAATTCTTGTTAATGTCATTGTATGTCTGTTTGAGATCGATTATGAAGAAATATTAAAACATACCAAAAACAGACATTGACAAATGTTTACCATTGAAAATGACTTGTGGTCTAGTGGGTTTGGTTGTACTGATATTTTTATCACAGGTAACTGTATCATTAATAAACAGTACCTAAAAAAAAATAAAAAAATTCTTATACAAGGTATATTTCCCGGAGAAGGGATCGTACAGTCACTGGGTGACAAAGTTATTTGGTAGTTGATTAACAAGGGAGATCATTCAGTTATTGTATTTTTGTCTTGTTAGATAAGAGATTGAATATAAGCCTTAATCGTGACAAAACAGCTTGTGAGTGATGTTAGACAAGGGAGGTAATTCATTGATGTTTGAAAGGGAGGAAATTAAGTGATTTTAGACAGTGAGGTAATTCAGTGATGTTAGACACAAGGGAGGTAATTCAGTGATTTTAGAGAAGGGAGGTAATTCAGTGACATTAGACAAGGGAGGTAATTAAGTGATGTTGGAAAGGGAGGTAATTAAGTGATGTTAGACAAGGGAGGTAATTCAGTGATGTTAGACAAGGAGTGATGTTAGACAAGGGAGGTAATTAAGTGATGTTAGACAAGGGAGGTAATTCAGTGATGTTAGACCAGAGAGGTAATTTAGTGAAGTTAGACAAGGGAGATAATTCAGTGATGTTAAACAAGGGATATAATTCAGTGATGGTAGACAAGGGAGGTAATTCAGTAATGTTAGAAAAAGGAAGATCATTTAGAGCATATTACTATGATGAAGAAGTTTAAGTGGATCAAAAAATGTGAACATTTTCAAATATTTCATAGAAGCTCTTTGTTGTTTACACACAATCAGACAGTAGATACTTAAAACTGCTTAACTGTATTGATATCACAATATAACATAATTAGAATTAGTGTGTAAGCTATCCAAGTTGTTTGTTAACTTAATTGATGTAGTGTATATTTCTACTTCTGGGTACTGTTTTACTATAACATTGCGTAAATGTCACGTAAGTTTGCGCATATATTTGTCACTTACACAAATCCTTAAGTGTGTTTTACTAATTGATCGCAAGTTGTTGCATACATTTACGTAAAAATATTGAATATTGAACTTAGACCGGGCCACAATATTACCAATATAACGGGAACCAGAGTGAATAGATATACATAAAAGTTCGATAAGTTTTGATGATTAAACATGTTTTATATTACTAATCACGGTCTATAACAACAAGTGACGGTCGAAAATCAACAGTGCGTGGCAAAAACTCCTCACTAAGTTCATATTTGCTATTTACGCTTACTCCGACCTTGCGTAGAGTTACGCCAATACTTAAGACAGAACATGAGAAAAAATATCTTAGTAAAACGCATTTGCGCAAATATTATCGACGTACGCAATATTTACGAAAAACTTAGAGTTACGCTAGCGAAAATGCTTTGATAAAACAGTACCCAGGTGTGTTTGACAAAATATCAGTTATTGTAACTTGCGCAAACGCTACTCCACCTGGCCCTCCCATTTAGTGACTGTCATCTCTTTTCATTGAATGGCAAAAACACCCTTATGTTATAAGTAAATAGTTCTTGCTAGTTTTGTATGTTTGTCTATTTGCTTTTCATTATTGCTACTAAAAACCGCTAGTTTTATGAAGTAGGATCGGTTTATCAAATTCTGCTGATGCATGCTGTCTGTGGTTAAATAAGTCTTTATTAATTGAAGAGTCATTGCAAAACTGTGGTAGCTGAGACTTAAAAGTAAAAAAGCTTTGACAGTAGTTTTGCAAGGAGCATGGATTTCATCGTTTACGCATGGTGTGTATTTTATGCATAATGAGATGTACAGTAGTAATTTCTGCTTTATGATAGTAGCTCAGATTTCAAACCTGAACTTCGAATTATATTGAAATTTGATGACACAATTATCATGTTTTTAGCTCACCTGAGCACGAAGTGCTCAAGGTGAGCTATTGTGATCACCCTTTTGTCCGTCGTCCATCGTCCGCCGTCAACAATTGGACTGTTAACACTCTAGAGGTCATAATTTTCACTTAATCTTTTTATGCCCCCCTATCGATAGATGGGGAGGCATATAGTGATTCACCTGTCCGTCCGTCCGTCCATCCGTCCGTCCGTCCGTCCTGGTTAACCCAAATTGACCGTTTCTTCTAGCATTAATATGGCTTGCTACAAAGCTTTCATACTTGCATGGATGTTGTGTATGAACACTCTCCACACACCTGTACCACCTAACCCCATTTTGACCTTCACCTTGACCTAATTTTGGACTTAGACTTATTGATGGACAAGGCTTCCACAGGGGGCATAAGCGTTTAGTGAACGCAGTCTTGTTTAAACTTGGTCACAATGTTTGTCTCTATGAAATCTAGGTCAAGTTCGTAACTGGGTCATCTGGGTCAAAAACTAGGTCACCAGATCACATAAAAAAACTTGTTTATACTCTAGTGGTCACATTTTTTTACCTCATCTTTATAAAACCTAGCCATGAAGTGTGTATTTGTAAAATCTACATCAAATATTAAGGTCATATCATAACTAATACTGATTCTGCCTTAACTGCTAGTCATCAGGTGAGCGCTTTAGGGCCAATGGCCCCCTTGTTATAAATGAGATATACATAATGGGTGCTGGTGATATATAACAGTAACAAATGTTTGAAAAAAAAAGATTTCAGAAGTTTGTAGCAAATTGGTGGGTGTGCATATATAGGAAGTTTCAAGTTGAGTAAATATAGGCACTCTGCCATGGGGGTTCACGACTTGAGAATTTAAACGTGACAACTTACTACTCAAGTTCTCAAGATTCAAACATTGTATCCAAATAAGGGTATTAATAATTATTGTGACAAATAGACCAATGACACGGCTGCATTTAGGCCAATGACAAGGCTGCATTTAGGCCAATGACAAGGCTGCATTTAGGCCAATGACAGGACTGCATTTAGCAAATGGTCTCAATTATCAAGCATCTGATTGGTTGTTTCTGAGGACAATCTGAATATTGACCAATGAAAAGGCTGCATTCAGTTACTTGTCTCCATACATAATTAATAGAATCTGATTGATTGTTTGTAAAATTGATCTATCACACATTTCAGAGATAAGTTTTGAAATTCAGTATTATAAACTTTTTACCTAGCCTTTGTCTTTTACACCTTGTATTAAAAAAAAAATGCTGAAAAGATAAGTTCTATCTTTTGGAAGGAGGGGGTAGATTAAATTTGTCAGAAACTTCAAAGTGGAACGCTTTTAACTACAGACACCCATTGCATGGTGAGAGAAGAAATTATGTTAAGACATGAAAATGTTTCACTGTCTATTCTGCTAACACAAGTTGATAACTATTTAAATTTGTTGTAAACCGGGTATATTTTGGTGGAAAAACTTCTGTGATCGGCCATTTTTACGGAAGGGAGGTAATCAAATAATGTTCTCTGAAGAGTACTTGGGCAATCCTGTGTCCCTAATTACTTACGATCTAATTAGGTTGCAATGAAAATCATTACGTCAGAATAATGTATACTATATATATATAATTTATTACTTGCGTATATTATGACATCATTTCCCTTAATTTTGACATCATTTCATTGTGGAATGTCCCCATGAATGGTCCCAAACTATAAAGCATATAATAATTTCTTTGTTCAAAATTTTTAATAAAGGCTTTCGTGTCTCATAAAATCGTTATCAACAAAATTTAATGTTTCACGAAATTCACTTTTCATATGGCTTGCATGTGGAGTTTATGACCCATAGATAATATATTATAAGTGTATAGTAGATACAGATTATTGTGATTTTAATTTTTTCTCCAATTTTTATCAGTTTATGTTCTACATTATGTCAGCCCGTCCTATTCACAATCTCAAACAAACCATGTAATTTTGTTATGCTTATACCCCAGTAGCTCATGTGGTTTTGTGGTGATATTTACATATCCAATTTTGTGAAGATAAATTTTGACGAAAATGTATTAAATTTTTTCGAAAAATGTATTAAAAACTTTTCGCAACTTGCGCTAGATTTATAGTGTTTAGATTTATCTTCTCAGTCGTTCAGCTTCGGCTGAAAAGATGAAAGCTGATTTGGCTGCCTTCATTGACTTGAAAACTTTATGGTCCGAGTAGGAATAATGTAATCCTTGATATACTTACATATATTTTGCTCATACTGTGTAAACGATCACGATTGCGGGATGGATAGTGTTTTAGTGTCTACAGGAAGTTCGGAAGGATTTTGAGATTTTAAAAGTTTTGAAAATATACTGGCAAAAAATTGTTTCTTATCACTACTTGGAAGATGTTTAAACGAAAGGTATTATCTTTTTATGAAGTTATCTTTATTTTAACTTGATGTTTCACTCAGCATGGTGCCATGCAGTTATACTTGTAATCTTGGTTTTATTTATTGTATATAAAGAAATAGGCGATTTATTTGTAGCATGTGTGACTGTAGTCTAGTGATGAATCAGTCATATCATACATACATGTACATGTAAAAAAGCCTATCTATCTTTTGTATCTTAGTTTGAACGGCTATGTCAATAATAGAACCTTCTTGACAAGGGGGGAGGGGGCGATGGTAGGGGGATTGAAGTTCCTTTAAAAACTGGTAATGATATTCGCAAGAACTCGCATATTTCATACAAAAAGCACATAAGTCAAGTTGGGGGTGGGGGTGGAGGGGTTGTGGGGCATGGGGAGTAGTCCTAATCTCTTTCACACCTAGATCTTTTGACTGAAAACTATAAAATCACCTGCCTAAGTTGCCATGCTAGATGCTGGACCCGCGGATATGGACTTATTTTGCTGGATCCATGAATGAGTGTGCTGAATATTACATTGTATTACACCCCCCCCCCCTCTCCACAAACTCTGACTGCCCTTTGTACTTGTCATGCTTTCATTCCCCACTTGATATCTTCCCAAACATCGGGTTGCAAGTCTGCTGTGACCCTCAATGCCGCTGGCAGCCACCACACATTGGCTTTTGACCTTCTAAAGTGCCCATTACATTACACTTGGATAAAGTGGAGCATTGCTTTGAGAAATTAAGCAGTGATACAGATGGGGATCAAACCTGACCCCCAAGTTCCCATAGTGCGCATCTCTGACTCCCCAAACTAACCAAGAGGCAAAAAAATAGGACTATGAGTCCTTGGGCCTTATTACATAATGGGTCATGATATCGGGGAGCATATTCTTGTGAAGTTGTGTAAGCAAATGACCTTTATTGTTTTGTATACTGATCTTTAACAAATTGAACTGTGATGACATTTGTTAAGGTGTCAGATTTTGTCGGTTTATCAGGTGAATCTATTTTCACTTTAGATATACCAACAAACTGATTCAACCATATAAAACCACCTAAAGACATCATTATCTCACCACAATCTCTGTACATTATAATTTGCTGATATCAAGCTGATCTTCATTTGGAGGTAGTTTTAGTGTGTCTTTAATAAACTCTTCGTTTGGAGGTAGTTTTTGTGTCCTGTCCATAATAAGCTCTTCTTTATGGAGGTAATTGGGACAGAAAAACATCATTTTTTTGGTTAAAGCTTGACAAATTTGTGTTGTGTATCTCACCACTCAGTGTATAGACTTTCCGTCCAGAAATACTGGTTTCCAGTATTCTTTCATCTCTGTCTCAATTACTTTATAATTGGTTAAGTGTGGCCAGCTCAGCTATCCCCATTTTTTCAGCGATAAACTTGAAATTAATTATACAGGAACTGATATGCCACATTCCATCACCACGTCTGTATCAAGTTACAATGTCTCAAAAAATCAAGAGATGTTTTCAGAGACATGACTGTGCAGTATACAATCCCAATGAATGAGAGGAATCGGAAAAATTATTTATTTAATTATTGTTCAGCTAGGCGCTGTCGCCGTTGGGGTCGTGAGTTCGAATCCCACTAACGCCAAGTGTGGGTTCATATATGATTTTTTAATTTTTAATGGATAGCTACTGTCCAAGGCATTCATAAAAGCCAAGTGGTGTGTCTGTCTGTGAGGCAAATAAGTAGTTTAAATTATCGGAGATAATTCAATATTTTCCCGCCTTATACCTCATGTACTGTACTAGTGACAGCGACCATATCAGCCTCATTTGAGCAACTTTATATAGCTCACCTGAGCACGAAGTTACTGTGATCACCCTTTTGTACGTCGTCCGCCGTCATAAATTGGACTGTTAACACTCTAGAGGGAATAATTTTCACTTAATCTTTTTTAAACTTGGCCACAATGTTTCGTCGGCTTAGGCTTATTTTGAGCTGTCTACAAAAACCATTTTTTGAGATAATTACACCCCTGGATTCCTAATATGTTGAGCTATCTAATGCGCCCATTGTTTTCAAAATGGAAGCATCCGTTACGAAGTTTGCGCGTCACACCTTGCGCTAACTCAACATTTCACACTCTAAAGTAAGGATTTTTTTTAGCTATGTACGTGAGATATCGCACTATAATCCTAACAAATGTTGAACAACCAATCAAAAAGAAGCATTTCGTCAGGTGATTTGACACAAATATTCTTAAAATGACGTCATTCCTTGTAGATAGCTCAAAAAAGACATGAAAATGATCAACAATAAATAAAACAGTTTCGCTTAAAATGTTCTTATTTCAAGTGCTATCTCCTGATAGCTCAGTATAATACTGAAGAAAATCAAAATATTGTTACACTTTATGAGCTATCTCTAAAATACTTTTTATACGCCCGTTGAAAACGGGACGTATTATGTGAACACCCTTGGCGGGCGTGCGGGCGGCGGCGTCCAGTAATTTGTCTGTACTCTAGCGCAAACAGTTTTCATCTGATCATCTTAAAACTTTGTGACAATGCTTATGGGCATAATATCTAGGCCAAGTATGATTATAGGCCAAATCGGCTTAGGCCTTATTGGGTTATGGTCCTTTAATTACCAAATAAGTATGAAATTGGCCTTGTCTGTACTCTTACGCTAACAGTTTTCATTCGATCATCTTCAAACTTGCTGACAATGCTTATGGGCATAATATCTATGCCAATTTAGATTATAGGCCAAATCGGCCTAGGCCTTATTGGGTTATGGTCCTTTAATTACCAAATAAGTATGAAATTGGCCTTGTCTGTGCTCTTACGCTTACAGTTTTCATCCAATCGTCTTCAAACTTGCTGACAATGCTTATGGGCATAATAGCTATGCCAAGTTTGCTTATAGGCCAAACCGGCTTAGGATTTATTTGGTTATGGGCCTTTAATTAATATAGAAGTATGAAATTGGCCTTGTCTGTGCTCTAACTCAAACAGTTTTCATGCGATCGTCTTCAAACTTTGTGACAATGCTTATGGGCATACTATCTAGGCCAAGTTTGATTATATGCCAAATCGACCTAGGCCTTATTTGGTTATGGTCCTATAATTACCAAAATAATTGTGAAATTGACCTTGTCTTTAGTGCAAACAGTTTTCATTTGATCATCTTCAAACTTTGTGACAATGCTTATGGGAATAATATCTAGGCCAATTTAGATTATAGGCCAAGTCGGCCTAGGCCTTATTTGGTTATGGGCCTTTAATTACCAAATAAGTATGAAATTTGCCTTGTATGTACTCTAACGCAAATAGTTTTCATCCGATCATCTTCAAACTTTGTGATAATGCTTATGGGCATAATATCTAGGCCAAGTTCGACTAAAGGCCAAATCGGTCTAGGCCTTATTGGGTTATGGGCCTTTAACTACCAAAAAAGCAGTCACAATGTCAAATGACATATTCCTGAGGGTCATGGGTTCAAACCCCACTGGGAGCAAAATCTTTTTTTTATTTTTTAAGTGTTTAGGTAATGTTTTGTCTTAAAAGCATGTATTTGTGCAGTTATATGGAGAACAATATTTTTCCAAAATATTTTGTTTAAATTATCGGTCAAATCATAGAAAAAAACCAGTTCGTCTGTACTCTAACGCTCAGAGTTTTCATCCGATCGTCTTTAAACTTTGTGACAATGCTTATGGGCATAATATCTAGGCCAAATTTAATTATATGCCAAATCAGCCAATGTCTTCTTTGGTTATGGTCCTTTAAAAATGTTTTGGATTGGGTTTTTTTTCATTGACCTTGTCCGAGACGGGCGTATTTTGTGACATTTTGGTTCTTGGTACCTAATCTTTATGAAACTTGGTCACAATGTATGTCTCTATCAAATCTAGGTCCAGTTCGAAATCAGTTCATCTTGGGTCAAAACTCTAGGTGACAATTTGTACCTAATATTTATGAAACTTGGTCACAATGTTTGTCTCTGTAGCATCTAGGTCAAGTTCGAAATTAGGTCATCTGGAGTAAAAAACTGTCACCTGGTCACATCAAAGAAAACCTTGTTTATATTCTAGAGGTCACATTTTCACATCGTCTTTATTAAACCTGGCACAAAGTGTGTCACTGTAAAATGTAAATCAAATATTAAGGTCATATCATAACAAATATTGATTCTGCCTAAACTGCTAGGCTAGTCATCAGGTGAGCGTTTTAGGGCCAATGGCCCTCTTGTTTATAGTTGTTTCGGTGGCGCAGTCGGTATGGTCGCGGTCACTTCAGTGCTAGGCGCTGTCGCCGTTGGGGTCGTGGGTTTGAATCCCACGCACGCCGAGTGTGGGTTCATGTACGATTTTAGCTCGCCTGTCACATAGTGACAAGGTGAGCTATTGTGATCACTCTTCGTTAGTCTGTGCGTCCGTCCGTCCGTCAACAATTCATTCAAACAAGATCTCCTCCTAAACCACATGACCAATTTCAACTAAATTTCACAGGAATGTTCCTTGGGTGGTCCTTTCTAAAAACAGCTAAATGAATTGTAATCTATAAATAACTCAAACCAATAGGAAAATCTTTTAAAAAATCATAAAAAATCAACCGCTGACCAGATTTCAAAATAATTTTACAGAAATAGTTGTTGGGTGACCCTCTTACAAAATTGACAGTTTTATCAATATTCGTCAAAAAACATGGCCGCCAGTGGGTGGGGCGCTGTTTTTCCTATATATCTATAGTAAAATCTTTAAAAATCTTCTCCTCTAAAAGTACTGGTTGGATGTCACTATAAATTGGTAAAAGAAATTCTTGGGTGGTTCTTTCTTAAAAGAGCTAAAAGAATTATAACCTATGCAGAACTCTGGTTGCCATGGCAACCAATAGGAAAATCTTTTAAAAAATTGTAAAAAATCAACTGCTGGCCAGATTTCAAAATAATTTTACTGAAATAGTAGTTGGATGACACTCCTACAAAATTGACATTTTTATCGTGATTCGTCAAAAAACATGGCCGCCTGTGGATGGGACCCTGTTTTCCCTA
Organism: Spisula solida; assembly: GCA_947247005.1. NCBI lineage: Eukaryota > Metazoa > Mollusca > Bivalvia > Venerida > Mactridae > Spisula > Spisula solida. The sequence goes on from OX365961.1 coordinate 18,692,068, forward strand.
TATACTATAGTAAAATCTTTTAAAATCTTCTTATCTAAAAGTACTGGTCCGTCCTGGTTAACCCAAATTGACAGTTTCTTCTAGCATTATTATGGCTTGCTACAAAGCTTCCATACTTGCATGGATGTTGTATATGAACACTCTCCACACCAGCTGTATCACCTGACCCAATTTTGACCTTCACCTTGACCTAATTTTGGACTTAGACTTATTGAAGGGCCAAATTCTTGGTTAACCGAAATTGACCGTTTCTTCTAGTATTATTATGGCTTGCTTCAGAGCTTTCATACTTGCATGGTTGTTGTATTTGAACATTGATCTCCACACACCTGTATCACCTAACCTCATTTTGACCTTCACATTGACCTAATTTTGGACTTATTAAGCGTCTAATTCTTGGTTAACCCAAATTGATTGACCGTTTCGTTTTACATCATGTCCATCATGGCGTTGCCTTAAAACTTGGCATACTTGTTTACCATCATAAGCCCCTTACATTATCAAAGCCATGTAACACTATCCAACATTATTACAGAATTATGGTCCCTGATTGGCTTAGCTTTATATGGGCTATGCTTCCATGGGGGCATAAGCGTTTATTGAACACGGTCTTGTTGTATATATTTTTTTGTAAATATGTTTTTGCCATATTTATTTGTTATTTGTAAATGGCCAAAAGCAATGTTCTTTGCTGATTATGCTAATAAACTTTGAACTTTGGTATCCTCTTGTTAAATATATAAGAATTAGTCTGCTTTAAATTGTTTGCCATGAAAATAAAATTGGTTGAAAATACTTTAAACTGATTTTCTCGTACACACCTCTACACAGAAAATATTGAAACATGATCTCCTAATTTTCTCTCACCACAAGTCTTCTCATTTTGGTGATAAGCTACATCATGCTGACAGTCAACCAGGGCAGTAATGGCCATTGAATTTAACACCGTGAAGATTAAACAATTACATGCTGGATTAAATACCTACTGTGGAAAGCTAGTTCTCTCTGGAAAGTCTATACACTGCACTGTGACAATGACACCAATTAATATTACATTATGTAATAAGTAGTCTATGCCTATGAATCTGACAGATTTTAGGAGCTTTTAATGAACCAAAAGTGTTGAAAACTGTCCCCAATTGTCATCAAATTGGGCAAAATATCTTGTCTGTTCCCACCATCTTACGGATAGCATTATTTCGCTTACAAATGATATATCTTTTACATAGTAAAATTGGTATGCATCAATTATATGTTCTGCTGTTTGCTTTCGAAATATATTTTGGCATATAGGCCAGTTAGAAGAATTGAAGCTTAAAATTTACTAATATACTTGAGTGTAAGTTATAACATATAATGTCATTTAATTGTTGGAGTTTTATATTATAGTTAGTATTCGCTTGTGTTTAGCTCACATGTCTCAAAGTGACTTGGAAGTTGAGCTGTTGTTGTCGCTCTTTGTCCATCATGTGGCCACAATTGCTTGTGACTACCTTAAAAGAAACAACTTCAATCTTCGTGAAACTTGGTCGCCATGATCATCTAAACAAAATCTAGGTCAAATTTGATATTGGGGCTCATATGAGATCATAAACTTAAGGTGACACTATATAATCATAGATAAACCTTAATTAATCACTAGTCTAGCTGCCAAAGACAGGTGGTTCAGCTTAATTAATATAATGTCAGTGCACTAAATTGTTTTGTCAATTTTTTTGTCGAAAAATTGTTTGTAGGTTTTCATATGAATTGGTTGGATAAATTTATATATTCTCCCAAAAGTAATCCAATTTTTCAGGTCAATGGAATTCTCGATTGACAACCATTAATAATTTGTTGAATCGGGTAACCATTAAATATCAAATTAGCTACAGCATTATAAGCTAATATGACATCTTATCTCTTGGCAAATGATTCATATTGACCTGTGATCAACCTAGGACTTGATTGACCAAATAGAACAGGATTACTGGTATGACTTAAGTGGTAAATTAAATCTCAAGCTTGCATAATCCAATGACCAACAAGCAAAAGTTATAGCTATCAACAAAGAACCAGCCAAGCTATCTCTACAGTAGTGAGTGGTCAGTTTCTGAAAGCTGGCAGAAATTTACTTGACCAATTTAAGGTAAAGGCCCAAACTAATGGGTAGTACATGAAACATCAAATTTGCAGTAACTTGTAAATTTCTGAAAGTTGACCACTGGAGTCGAAAAAGGTATTACAGCCCCTTTTATTAATGGGTAGTATTTTAAACATTGAATTTGCAGAAACGGGTCAATTTCTGAAAGCTGGCAGTAATTAACTTGACCATTGGAGTCCAAAAAGGTAATGGCCCCCAACAAAAATGGGCAGTACTTGAAACATTGAATTTGAAGTGATTGGTCATTTCTGAAAGTCGGCAGAAATTTACTTGACCACAGGAGCCCAAAAAGGTAATGGCCCAAACTAATGGGCAGTACTTGAAACATTGAATTTGCAGTAACTGTTTATAAAGAGTGGTAGAAACTTGACTACTGGACTAAAAGGCTATGCAGTCTGGGCAATGGCACATTGAATTTGCAGTAACTGTTAAAGGGTGGCAGAAACTTGACTGGCTATGCAGTCTGGGCAATGGCACATTGAATTTGCAGAAACTGTTAAAGGGTGGCAGAAACTTGACTACTGGACTAAAAGGCTATGCAGTTTGGGCAATGGCACATTGAATTTGCAGTAACTGTTAAAGGGTGGCAGAAACTTGACTGGCTATGCAGTCTGGGCAATGGCACATTGAATTTGCAGAAACTGTTAAAGGGTGGCAGAAACTTGACTACTGGACTAAAAAGGCTATGCAGTCTGGGCAATGGCACATTGAATTTGCAGTAACTGTTAAAGGGTGGCAGAAACTTGACTGGCTATGCAGTCTGGGCAATGGCACATTGAATTTGCAGAAACTGTTAAAGGGTGGCAGACACTTGACTACTGGACTAAAAGGCTATGCAGTCTGGGCAATGGCACATTGAATTTGCAGAAACTGTTAAAGAGTGGCAGACACTTGACTGGCTATGCAGTCTGGGCAATGGCACATTGAATTTGCAGAAACTGTTAAAGGGTGGCAGACACTTGACTACTGGACTAAAAGGCTATGCAGTCTGGGCAATGGCACATTGAATTTGCAGTAACTGTATAGTCATGTGATTGACTAGGAAGCTGTTTGATGATGGGTAGCAGGATATTTAGCTTGAGGTTCATACACATTCTTTCTTTTAATTTACAACATGAAGTGTTGATGGATGGGTCAGTTAGTTTACTGTAGCAGTCAGAACTGACCAGTTATCAGGTTGATGTAAATTAGCCATCACTTATCACCCACCTGATAATTGTTGTTAACAGTTTCCTGTAGGTTGTTGAAAGATTCAATAAAACAATGTCATCTATAGGAGATATGCCCCGAGATCACATTTATAGGCATAGCTTGACTCAGATTGTACATGTAGGTATAGTGGCGATCTGAGGCACCACTGAACCATGTACTAGGTGATAAGGTTTCCGAGAAATATGTATAACATGGATAACATACCCCAGGTACATTCTGTAAATTAGTTTGATTATATTTGTTGATAACTGACTTGGTTTTAACCTAATTTCTTACTTACTTACTTACTTACTTACTTACTTACTTACTTACTTACTTACTTACTTACTTACTTACTTACTTACTTACTTACTTACTTACTTACTTACTTACTTACTTACTTACTTACTTACTTACTTACTTACTTACTTACTTACTTACTTACTTACTTACTTACTTACTTACTTACTTACTTACTTACTTACTTACTTACTTACTTACTTACTTACTTACTTACTTACTTACTTACTTACTTACTTACTTACTTACTTACTTACTTACTTACTTACTTACTTACTTACTTACTTACTTACTTACTTACTTACTTACTTACTTACTTACTTACTTACTTACTTACTTACTTACTTACTTACTTACTTACTTACTTACTTACTTACTTACTTACTTACTTACTTACTTACTTACTTACTTACTTACTTACTTACTTACTTACTATTAAACTAAAATATAATACTCCATGGAAATCCTCTTTGTAAAGAAATCGAAATTCTTATGACTCAACACTGTACCCTATTTGTACTAACAGGAAAAAAACCTTAAAATATTTATTATACCTGAATTCTATAGTATAATAAAAGCTTCCATTTCTGTTTGAATAGATTTATGTACAGGAAATGCAACTTGATTTTTGAATAGAATTATGTGCAGGAAATGCAACTTGATTTTAATTCAGCTTGCATAATTAGGATTATCGTGATATATAATATACTGGGATATAATTTATTTCAAGAAACAATTTTGGCTGTTCTACAATAAATATTCGAAAATAAATTACCAAATTTGAGAAAATGTTGGTGGTTCTTTTGCGTGATGAAATATGATTTAGCTCATACTTAAAGCTGTTGCCTATGAATATCATATTTGCAGGGGAGACCACTCCTTGTTGGCCCAGTTGAAAGCTTTAATGCACCCACCTGTCCTGGACAACAATTCTAGAGCTTAATTAAGAAGCATCCACTTGCCCGGGACAACATTTTTTCGGGAACATTTGAATTTTGTACATTTTGCAGAATGTACAATCATGAGGAGGAACTCCATTCTGTAACCTTGTTTACTGTATATATGATTGAATTAAATATCCATTATATCTATGATGAGTCACAATCTCTGTTTTTACTCAAAAAGTCATAAATTAATTTCACTTAAACTAAACTGAGCATTATGTTGAAGAGAAAGCCAGAAGGCTTATCAGGCCCACCCAATTTGTCTCAGAAAATGATAGTAATGGTAATAAACTGGTTACAATTTTCACAGAAAATGCTAAGAATTTAAGACCAGCCTTGCCATGATGTATTGGCTGAATTAATACTGTAAATGCATTGTTTTTCGTTGCCATGGAAATTTGGCCATTTTCAATATTTATAATTATGCAAAAAATCAAAATATTGGTTAGAATATTGTTTGTTAAAGGTTTTCAAATAGAGTATGTGTACTGGATAAAGCAAATGTTTTGTGTGGCCGAAATGACACGACGGCCAGCCGGAACTGGAAATCACTCTACTCTCGTATGTAACAACATTTCAATAATATAACCTGATGAAATAACTGAACTATTCATTGACAACTGGCTGCACGAGGTGCTGTATCGATGAAGTATAGAGTTAAATGTCAGGGGTTCTACAATTCCGGATTAATCAGGAATTCCGGATATGCTGCTTTAGAAAGAATGAACTTTTCTTGAGAAAATAAAAGTTTTGACTAAGTTATGGTCATTTGAAATTTGATATGCTAAATTTTGGCAATAGATGTTGGGATGTGTGCTAATGGCATTCGAAACATGTGCGTCTTATTTTCAGGATTGGGCATTAGGCCTCAGTAGATCCCCTGTAAATGTGGACATGCCACTTCTGCACATTCTCCTGTTCATATAGTGCGCCCAGGATAATGTGAAAGGTGGGAAAATTTGGTATGATCCACTAAGGTGGATTACAATTACGTGAACCAATTATCAGTGATGTTTTGAGTACAATACTGACCTTATCTGTTTATTTAAGAGATTTGTAAAACCAATTTTGCCACAGTTGACCAAACCGATTCATGTTTGTAAATATCACATTATCCTGGGCGGACGATAGCTTCGTACAATATTTACTGGAAGACAGAATGATACAAAGCTTACTCGGCTGAGCCAAAAAAAAAAAATTCATTCGGCAAAATTAGTGAGATTTACAGCACCTGCCAGCATTTATTATCTGACATTGTCTGCATTATTTCATTGTTTTTGTCAGAATGATAATCAGTTGACCTAATTAATTAATGGAAATGTTTATATAGATTAGTAATATTTTTACTTCTTTTATGTAACACAAAGGGAGTTGATTTTGCGATATGTTTAAATTTATGTTTTAAATGTTCAAATTCAATTTAATTTTAAATTTATAGGTAAATTTCCAACCTGGGTAGCTAAACGGGGGGGGGGGGGGGGGGATTAACTGTACTAACTCTATGGTTAAAGTACATAAATATGCATAAACTAGAAAACACCTATATGTTTTAAACATTCAAATTCAAATTTAGTAAACACAGTTAATTATGCAGTATATGTATTTGCCTTGAACACATTCTGGGTCATTAGTTATAATAAAATAATGTATGTGTTATAAATATGAGTTGAAAACCAGTCTGCAAATGCAAGCCTATGATTGGTTGTTTCTTGGGAAATATTTCAAATTGACCAATGGCAAGACTGCACTCTGTCAGTTGTCCTCAAACTCTCTTAATTGCCATTGCAAAACTTCGTTTTTCACTAATCAAAGTACTGGAAGTGTTCAATGGTGATCTATAAAACTAAAATTCTGTTTGTCATTTCATTGTGGATTTTATATGATGTTCTTGAAGATTTATTCAAACTTGAGTCATCCTCAGGATATCACAGTTTATCATATTACCTTATTTGGTAAATTGGACAATAAAAACATCACACAATCATATTGCTCAATGATTGTCTTTTAAGTTGTCTTGTCTGCAGGTACATTGTTTGGGTAACTATGTCGTAAATACATATTATTGACGGTTTCGAGTTCTTTGATCCAGGTACGGTGGGCTGAAAGCGTAACTGAGTTCTGTCTTCTTTGATATTTGATGGGTATTTATCAAACACTTCATATATCATCACTAAATATTTGAGTGGTTATATAGTCTGGAGAATTTGACTCGACTCCCAACCTTCTATTAGCATAATTTCACAGCTGATAATTATATTGTCTATATTTATAACCCCGGTTGTATGTTTTCATAAGCGGGGAGTATCATGAAGACGCTCGAGGTGTAATACCAACACAAATCTTAAAGGACCGATTTTGCAAGATTTGCTCGCAGAAAGTTATTTACGGTATATTCAATGCAAGAACCTTGTAATATATTCATGCATAAAGGTTAGGATCATGTCAAATTTTCGTGCTATATAAAATAATAATTATCTAATAATAATTTACTGACTATATATATATTTCGTTACTTTTTCCATTTTCATTATCTCCCTTTGTTTGAGACTTCAAGGGAGGTAATTTCATGAAACAAAAAATTGATGCGATAGTTATCCTTCCGGTATAAAACATCTAAAACTGGCTTGCTAGCCCATTGAAATCATTTCTCTGCAAATAAATTATAAGAAATATTGAGATTCACATATTGTGGATACTATACAGTCAATGAGCCTGAATATAATTATGAAGTTCTCGCACATTTTAAGTTCAGGGAGAAGGTACAGGAAGATTTAATCTAGGAAGTTAAAAATTTTGTCACAATTTTTTTTTCTTGAAAACTTACATAAGAATTAAGTAAAATTGAGTTACACATAAAGAAGATGCTTTACAGTAAACGAGTCTCTGAGTACATTACAAAGTTCAGTCACATTTAGTTCTTGGCTTTAAGATTACTGGAAGGTTTTGGATTATTTATTTAATCTCTATAACTTTGTAGAAGCTGAGATACTGATGTTATATATGTAACCATAGATCATTTAGTTACCTGAACAAGTTATTATACTTAAAGAGGCATGCCCTGCAACTGAAGTGTCTCGATTAAAGGGGCATGCCCTGGAACTAAAGTGTCTCGATTAAAGGGGCATGCCCTGGAACTGAAGTGTCTCGATTAAAGGGGCATGCCCTGGAACTAAAGTGTCTCGATTAAAGGAGCATGCCCTGAAACTGAAGTGTCTCGATTAAAGGGGCATGCCCTGGAACTAAAGTGTCTCGATTAAAGGGGCATGCCCTGGAACTAAAGTGTCTCTATTAAAGGGGCATGTCCTGGAACTGAAGTGTTTAGATTAAAGGGGCATGCCCTGGAACTGAAGTGTCTCAAATAGAAATCAAATTGGTATCATTTTAAAACTTTAGTCAAATAATTAAAACCCTGTAAAAAGTTACCAAATATCCTGCTAGTTTTGAACAAAAATATATTTCAAGAATAACTCAATATCGTTGTTGTCAATAAAAGGCTTTATTCAAATTGATATACAAAATATCGAAGCATGCGTTATAGAGTAATTTTTTAAGTCAAATTCTTCTTTGACTTTTTGGTAATAGTTGGCTTTACAAGTGATAAATGCAATTTTGTTGTATGCAAACCAAGACACGCCAGTTTCTGGGGATGCCCCTTTAAACCTGTCAAACATTGTGTTACCAGGAATTATAAGAATGTTTATGGACAAATAGAAGAGAGTTGGTTTCTATGTAAAATTAATGTTATTTACAAGCGTCATTTAATTCAACAAATTAAGGAGAATAGATAGAAAGGTGATCTGTTTGTTGGAATAAACATATGGTGATAGGGGAACAGGTGTTAAGACTAAAAAGTTTGCTGTAAATCTAGACCCAAACATTATACCTGTCGTGTCCCTTGCCAGACTCTCAGCAGGTGCTGTCCGGGGGGGGGGGGGGGGGGGGGGGGGGAGGGGGTCTTCAGGTGAGTCATGGTTGTATGAATGAAGATAGTGGCCCGATAATTTGTCATAATCAGGTTGGGTACAACGCTAAATTTAGTAACGTTTGTAAAAAAGTGATATTGCCATACACTATCAAAATAGTTTTAGTTAATTGCTTTGCATGTTGTTACAATGAATAAATTAAAATGTTTTGCAGGTAATCTGATTGAAATCGGATGTAAAACAACAAAGTTATTGCATTAATAAAATTTGGAACATAATATGAGTTGTCTCCCTTTTAATTAAAATAAGTTTATGCAAAAAACGCAACGGTGAAATTTTATTTTTTTGTAAGTTTTCTACATTATAGATGTTACTGAAGAAAACTGCCCAGTCAATTTCTTGCAATTATCAAGCTAAATTATCAAACCAATACAATTCATGCAGTTTTGTCACCATTTGTAACTAAATTTAGTTACACGAAGGCGTTACTAAATTTAGTCTTGTCCCCAGCCTGATAATACGCCTCTTCACATACTCATCTTCAGAATCAAGATTTTCTCAAGATTCTCAAATTTTCCTCAAAAATCTCAGATTTCGTCTCAAATCTCAGAAGCACACTGGGGCAATCTCACACTCATTCTCACTTAAATTCAAATCTCAAATTCAACAATTAAAAGTTTTATAATCACCCTCAATTCTCAAATCCTCCCAAAAATCAGCTATTAATTTATAGTTTTATTGAGTAAGTATTATGATATTTTAATTTAAGTTTCAATAAAATGTTAAAATTCAAATTCTAGGACAATGATTATAATAACTTCCCAATTTCATCCTTTCTTTCTTAAATCATAGTAATTATCATGGTAATTATGCAGTAAATCATTTTACCCTACTTGAAGGTTGTCAAATTTACAGTTATTATACCCTCTTGTCAAAACTAATAAATGAGCTAAATTATGATTTTCAACAAAATGATGTCTATGACCTTTAAGGACAGAGGTCATGATGACAGACTGGGCACTTAATATTGACATAGACTGGTTATTTATTGTCAAAACCAATCATGAGTGAAGTGGGACCCAAATGACTATAATGTCTTAATTTGTAATTTATATCCCCCTTCATATCATAAATCAGGGTACACCTCTGATCATCATGATACACCCCAGTCATTACTATCTGAAAATTTTATTTTACAAAGGATAATTCTGTTTATTTATTTGAACCGTGTATAATATAAAAATTATGGAGTTAAATTCATAATTACATATTTTTTACATTGGATTTTGTAATTGTGAAAATTGTCGATGAATGATGCTATAAATTTAAGATGAAATTCCCCTCTTTACGGAGGTTAGTACAACTTTTTCGTTATAAGCTGAAAAATCCTAATTAAAAGTTTATAAAAATTCTGACTGGTTGCCCAGGTGAAAATGATAGTCATTTGACCATGAACTAACATGGTACTTCATGGTCATATAACCATGAACTACCATTTTGGACCATGTTTTGTTAAATGGCACCACTGTTTTTGATGGTACACCTTGTTAAATGGCACCACAGTTTTTGATGGTTATCAAACACCATGGTCAACCATGGTCATAAACCATGGTGTACTATGACCATGGTGTACCATCAAAAACCGTGGTGCCATTTAACAAAACATGGTAGACCATGGTCAACTATGGTTGTATGAGTCATGGACTACAATGATGGACCATGGTCATCATTTCGCCTGGGTGGCTAACTGACTATCCCTTAGGCTAACTATTTTCTGACTTCTCCTAAATTGTACAAATTTAATGAATAAATATTGTCCCTAGGTGATGTATTCCATAGTTTGTAGTATACATACCTGAAACTGGTTTCTCTTCTCTCATACCCTAGTGGTGATTGTATAACATCAGTAATGAGGTGTCGAGAGTGATTAATATAAGTTGAAACTTGTTTCACAATCAACTTTAGATGAATTAATATAAACTGTCAAATAATACCTGAGAACTCTCACCGTCTTAATCGTGCAAGGAATTCTGTCAAATAAAAAATAAAAAAAGTTTTACAATCTCACATTTAGAGGCAAAGGTTATTAACGGCACCTTAATGAGCCATGAATTGCGTCATATTTGAATAATTTAGTTGCAGTTTAACACACAAACTCGCTGACTGCATTCACAACAACAAAAAAATAAATTGTCTAATATCGAACCTCGTAAGCGAATTAGACTATCAGCAAAAAAACAAATCTGAAATTAGTCAGTTTGCCTGATTGCGCAAATTTCAAATTACTGTGAATTATGTTTTTGCTAGCAAAAATTATTATGCATTATATTAACATTGATTTTGTCTAGAAAGGGAGTTAATTAAAGAAAGTTTGGGATATTTTATTTTGAGTAATTCATCACTAATCAGTTAAGACTCTAACATGGACAAAATTTTATTTCATAATACTAGTTCTGATGGTCTTAAATCAATCAGACAAGAATTTGATGGTTTATTAATAAAGATGTTTAAATGTAAGTCAATTCAGTTCTCGTATATTGGATATTCATGATTAAATTTTAATGAAGTATTTTTGATTCAGGGCTCGCGCTGTAGCGGGCCAATCGAGCCAATGGCCCGAAGAAATCAAAATTGGCCCGAAAAAAAATTGGTCCCCCAGCCAAGGCTTTGCCCTGGACCCCTGGCCCCCAGCCGCTAGTACGGTTCAAAAATGGGCCCAGAATTTTGAGCCAGAGCTAGCCCTGTGATTCCACTTTGATGTTAAACGGAGCTGAAATATACATAAATAACATCAATTTTGAAAATATGGAGTCATGTCCCTTCCTCCTCTTTGCATGTCTGGTTTTCTTGGAATTTCTATGATTTTTTGTTTGTTGATATTATGAAAATATTTATGCAGTAATGTTACAATAACTGTATGGAATTGTTTCCCCTAACTTGTATTTGTAGTTTGACAGGGGGTTATAAATGAGCTCCCGATGTCTTTAAGACCCTAAAAACACAAACAAAAACCTAGCATACAGCATTACCTTTGTTATATTATAAAGGTGCACTGATGTTTCTGATTTAATAATAACCTACCTACATATTTCAAGTTCATACAAACCCCATTATGCTCACATATTTTTTCAATGTACATATTTTAATGTAACTCTGATAAGCCTTCTGGCTTGTCAGGGTATATGGTTAACCCCCTACGAGCCGTGAGTCTGTTATAAACTCGAGTATGTTTTACATTATACGACCCAGCGTGATGCACATCAGCCTCTAATGCACGCAACTTTACTCTCCTTTCATATGAAAATTTTCTTACGATCAACGTAAATTTTCCATAATTTGGTAAAAACAGACTCATCATAAAAAGTGAGAATAATTTACCCTTGCACTGTTTGCATGTCGTTATTCGGTGTATTTGCTGCCTCTGTGCACTTTCTCAACATTAAAACGCACGTAAAAAACAGGATGTTGAATAACTATTTTATCGATAAAACTTGATAAAGCTTACGCTACAGAATAAGCTGCTGTTTAACACAGCCTTGAAATGACGTTTTTTACGATTCTTCCAATTTTTGTGTAGTTACCGTTTTATGAGTTTTTAATTTCTGATGATTTTATTTTTCCTGTCTATAAACAAGAGAAACAAGAAAAAGGGAGGTAATTTGTATTAAGAAAAGGGGGGTTATTGTGTCATGAAAGGGGAGGTTATTAGTATCATGAAAAGGGAGGTAATTTGTATCATGAAAACAATGGTAATTAGTATCATGAAAAGGGAGGTAATTTGTGTCATGAAAGGGAAGTTAATTTGTGTCAAGAAAGGGGAGGTAATTTTTGTCATCAAAAGGGAGGTAATTTGTGTCATGAAAGGGGAGGTAATTTTTGTCATCAAAAGGGAGGTAATTTGTGTCATGAAAGGGGAGGTAATATTTGTCATCAAAAGGGAGGTAATTTGTGTCATGAAAGGGGAGGTAATTTGTATCATCAAAAGGGAGGTAATTCCTCTAGGAAGATAAAACAGAAGGGATTTGGAAAATTGAATTCACATTTATAATAAAATATTCTTATGTTATTTTGAAGGAAACTTTATGTTTATTTAAACGAGGGAGATCATTTACTTGTTTTTAAGACAGGGGAGGAAATTTACATGTTTTAAGAAAGGAGATGTAGTTCAATTGTTTTAGAACAGGGAGGTTGTCTATTTTTTTCAGACAAGGAATGTAATCTACTTGTTTTTTAACAAGGGAGGTAATTAACTTGTTTGAAGACAGGGGAGGTAATTTACTTATTTTAAGACAAGGGGGTAATTACTTGCTTTTAGACAAAGGATGTAATTTTCTCTGTAAAAGTCACTTTACTACAACAAAAAGATTAATGAAGCTTGAGATTTGTTTTCGTATAAAAAAACTGAGAAAAAAATGTTAAGATTGATAAAAAGATACCATGATGTCTTAGATAAAAGTGATGTTTTTTTTGCCCTGGTATGATGTAAAATATGTAACATAGTGATTTGGAATGGTGTATTATCGCCATGGTAATGTTCTTATCATCGTTAGTGAAATCCCTGATCACAGAATCCGATGTTTTTGGAGATAAATTTCGATGTTTCGTTTTCAAAAATGTTAAATTATAGGTATTTTCCTGAATTTTTCTGACATCAGAGCACTTAAAGTGTTTTTGTAACCTGATAAATAAATAACCCAAAGTTTTTGTGTAAATATTTTTCGAATTCCTTAATGTCAGTAATTTATTTATATTTTCAATCAGATGATTTTATCATGGTATAACTTGTTGTTTCGTGTTCAGTTACACACCCAAATTCATTTTACCTAAGTTATATAATATATGCTCCAATAAATAATGAGCTAGATTTCTGTAAACAAGAGCATATCTATGGAGTAAAGGGTTAAATGCTACTTGCCGTTCTTTAGTTGTGTATGCCATTCTTTGGTTGCTGCAGTGCAGTAATTGATTGCTTAGAAAATTTCCATTCGTTGTTTGATATTTCTGTAAGTTTGATTTTTGTCCAAAAATTATCGAAATGTTTGAAGATATTATCAATCTTTCGATTGTGTTATATTATGCAGCACACATCACAGCAATGCAGAATCAACAGGTTGCCCGATGCTTCCATCTGATGCTTCCATCTGTAAATACATCATTTATAATTTCCATGACTGATGATGTTGTAATCCTTGTTAATCCTTATGTTTTGTAATTATTTGTCAAGTTCAGATCCTGTTGGCATCTGTTGTTGACATTTCTCGACAACAAGCAGCTTTCTTTGTCTTCCACCATCAATTCCTCATAAAGCAGAAGCCTCATAGGATGTTTGAAAAATGGAATTCTTGAAAATCCAAAATCGGAGCTTTTGTGATCTGGATTTCCTAGGAAAAATACTTGGAACTATCTTTTAGAGAAAAAGAAAATTATTTTAAAAGCTGTTAAGTCATCATCAGATTTTTCAAAAATCTTCCTTGAAAATCATTCTCTTTCGTGAAATGAAATTTTTAAAAGCTGTTTTCTCATATGTTTTATAATGTGAAATCGTATGCAATTCCGCTATTATCTTAATCCGATCTACTCGGGCTTTTTTTACTATATATGAGGGGCCTATATTAGGCCCCTTCACAATTTGCTATAGGCCCCTTTCACAAACCTGAAAGGCCCCTTAATTCACAATTAGAATTTGTGTCATGGTTTTTGTAAAATCAACTTCACAAAGCACCAAACAAACAAATCACAGATAACAGTCATATATTCCTGTACAGGACTTGATATAAAGTATTATATCAAAGATACATGCATGTTTGAGAAAAGTTGACAAAAAATTAACTACCGTAACGTCTGAAAATGTTTGTATCATAATTTGATGATTTATTGCGTTAAGTTTTTCACAATTTGAAAAGTTTCTGCGCCTACTTTTTCACAATTTTGAGAATTTTCGCGCTAAATTTTCACAAAACAAAAGGGCTTGGGCCTCTTCACAATTTAGCGAAAAAAAGCCCTGCTACTCAAAAATATGCTGTGGAATAAATACGCTAAAATATATCCACTTAGAAAAATTATACATTTATGACTAACCCACTTTAATATTAGGTATTATTGTGGTGTATTACGCCAGTAACCTATGATAAACCCTCTTTAATCCCTTAAGACTTTCCTGGAATCTATAACACAAACATTAAGTCATCCTATGCCTCACCTCTGTGAATCCCCATGGGTGAGGAAACATGCACCCATATGCCAAGATCAACTTTATACCAAACCAAGATCAACTTTATACCAAACATAATTGGGTCTTGGCTTACAGAGGATGAAGCCAAGATAATATAGGATACATATTATTAATATAAAGAATTTTCCAAGAAAAATATACAGAACAGCATTCATGGTACCATCTCTAAAGTTTATATTGCATTTCTTTTATAGACACCGACCTGGGTGTCAAGCTACCAACATCTTCACGTCCTGTTGTGGCTTAATCCTGACTATGATTATTTATAATACTCAGGATGGTCTAATTATTTGTTTTCATAAATCACAAGGTTTTATGTTTTGTTGTGTTTTGTTGATAGTTCCTGTGAAGATAAAATTCCACTTTTTATATATTAAGTTTCACAATGGAGCCTCTTGCATAGATATTCATAATAACTCTTAACTGTACAATGCTGTTTATTTCTTAGTGTTTGTAGGTCATTGTTTTTCAGTTTCAATTTTACTGTCTGGTTTTTGCTTCAAAGTTAAAGCATTGTCTTTATTGTTGATTGTTTATTTCACAGAGTGTACTTTATGTTGCACCGCTTGCTGTTTTTTCCCATCATGGTTTTCTCCGTAAATCATTTGTTTCCAAAAGAGGAATAATTGTATTATGTAATTGGCATAAAGGGAGTGCTTATGTAAGGACATTCACACACAATTAACAACAATTCACAGACAACTAAATGTTTGGGGGCAAGAGACAACTAAATGTTTGAGGGCAAGAGACAACTAAATGTTTGAGGGCAACATACATCTTAATTGGAGGGCAACAGACAACTAAATGTTTGAGGGCAATAGGCATCTAAAGTAGAAGGCAACAGACTACTAAATGTTTGAGAGCAAGATACAACTAAATGCCTGAGGACAAGAGACAGCTATACATTTGAGGGCAAGAAACAACTAAATGTTGGAGGGCAAGAGACAACTAATTATGGTTGAAGGCAAAGACAATTGAATGTTTGAAGGCAAAAACAACTGAATGTTCCTGGGGTAACACAATATGTTGGGGGCTCTGATTTCTGCAAACTTGTCTCACTTGTTGTGGCACTGGTGCCTGAGGTTGTAATAATGTCATTGTGATGTGCAATGCCTGGGTGGCAGAGGCATAATGTGGCACTGGCACCTGTCCTTGTAACATAACTTAATTAAAAGATGAGGAATGTAAACGTGCTTGAGATGCTGGTGCCAGATTGGCAGTCTGGTGCCAGAGTGCCACAACAACAAATTGAAGTAGGCAGAAATCAGCCTTTCATAAGTCTTGCATAATACGCTGCTTCCACAATAAGCTAGGTTATGGGATGGTACTTAAGGACATCTAATATTACATGGGCAAACGTTTAATGGGAAGCAAGGACTTAAATTATTGTTATGCAATCATAGATCATTCAAGAGAACATTTATTAGACAAGGAGGGGAAAGGAAATAAGTCTGGACAACTATTCCACAAATGAAGATAATTTAGGGGGACATCAAAAAGGCGGTCAAACTTGGAAATGGTTCAACTCCCAATGTCTGCAGCCAACAATGAAATTGTATGGCTTTGAAGTACAAAATGGAGTTAATGAGCTTATTGATGAAGGTATTGGATGAGAGATATATGCCAGGCTTAGTGCACTGACCACTTCTCATTATTGCCAATTATCTAGCCCAGTAATTGGCTTCTATAATCATATATAGGTAAACAATCAAACCATCTTCTCATATTGTTCCAGGAATTAGAGAAGATTGTTCGAAGGGCAGGCAAGGTGTCTTACTGCTATATTGCACTATATCAGCAAGATTCTGGGATGTAAATGGGTCACTTTGACAATTGACCGGGATTCATCCATGTATAAAACATTTTGGCAACTGTTTGGTGACTGCCTACTACCTGCTAGCTGTCTTTCATGCATGATGTTGGTACCTACTATCTGCTAGCTATGTTTCATGCATGTTGGTACCTACTATCTGCTAGCTCTATTTCATCCATGCATGTTGGATTGATTTGTTGGGTAGATAAAACAACTACTCACTGATTAGTATACATGTTTGTTATCTTACACTCTCATCTATATTGTATATATAAACAATCTGGGTAGCTCGACATTGACTCTGGAATGTGTATAATTAATAAATATCATACATATATACCTTCCTGACTTACACACTACTTCAGTTTGGCCATCATGGGCTAATATTGTGTCTTAGTCTACATTCATGATGACCGACTGGTGATCCAATCAAAATTCCCAGAAATGAAATTAGGGGCTCCAAATGCCAAGTAAAATGTCTAATGGTGGCACTCTTAGCCTAAAGCCTCTTGCACTTATCCAGTGGCTAGCTTCCACTTTACCTATTAGTGGCAAGCTTGAAACCTCTTGCACTCTATCTATTAATGGCAAACGTGAAGCCTCTTGCACTTTATCTATTAGTGGCAAGCTTGAAGCCTCTTGCACTTTATCTAGTAGTGGCATTTAGCTTGAAACCTCTTGCACTAATCTAGTGGCTAGCTTGCACTCTACTATCTATTATTGGCAAGCTTGAAGCCTCTTGCACTTTATCTAGTAGTGGCATTTAGCTTGAAACCTCTTGCACTAATCTAGTGGCTAGCTTGCACTCTACTATCTATTATTGGCAAGCTTGAAGCCTCTTGCACTTTATCTATTAGTGGCAAGCTTGAAGCCTCTTGCACTTTATCTAGTAGTGGCAAGCTTGAAACCCCATGCACCGTATCATTAAGTGGCAAGCTTGAAGGCTTTTGCACTTTATCTCTTAGTGGCAAGCTTGAAACCTCTTGCACTTTATTTGAAAACGGCCTCTTATACGTCTTCTCCTGCTACACCAGATCATTACTGGTTGGAATCCCGCCTGATGAATTGCATGTAAGGTAGCTATATTCTTGAAAATGGTTAGTCATGGGTCCTTGAATTTTAATGCTCAAAATAATGTTGTGAGGAACACCTGCATTTAATTCCCTCCTACAACCAGAGGTATCAAAATTGACCACAACTGAGATTCAAACAAACATTCTGACATCCAAAAACTATGAAGAATCTTGGCCACAGAGGATGGTGGTTTTTTTTATAGAATGTGACAGTCACCCAATTCCTGATCAACTTTAACCTCGCTCATTTCATCGAGACTTCGGTATATTCCCTATCAGGAATAATGATATTGATGATATTGTCATAAACAACCAAAAGTACAATCCATCTCCCCTTGAAAAAAGCTAATTCTAAATAAGTACACAACTAAGAGATGAGATATATTTATTTTATGATGACATTCTTTGCTGATAAAGCATTTCCAGGGAAACGGTTTTGGTTAATTTGCTTGTAGTTGATCTGATTTGGTTCGGGAACAATCCGATTTTCTTCACAGCATAGATTGAATTGTGAGAGAATGTCCTGGTCTCATTGTTTGTGTAATAATACGGAGGTTGGGGTATAATTGTCCGGAGCTTCGCGCAAGCTACGAATGGTGTGAATGCTGGCGTAACAAACATTGGCAGTGTTAATACTAGTAGTGGGAGAAATAGTGTAAATATAATTACCGCTCCCCATGTCATCTTATATCAATACTTACTGATCATTTCCGAGACTTTTGTGATGATATGATACGCTTGACCCTCATCCTTCTTATAAAACTTGGAAAGTAAGCAAATTCAACGATTGAGTTATTACTATAACCACCTCCAGTGCACTGTTTTATCAAAGCACTTGTGGTAATCTTAAAGTTACGCTAAATTTAAAATCTTGTTTAATTCATTAACAGTGGCAAATTTTGGGAATGAAATCAGTAACATTAATAATGTTTCAGTTAATGAATTCCTACAAACCATGTTTGTCCCTTGTGATTGTGTCTTTCAAGAATTATAAAGAATTTACATGTGTGCATAACTTTACGATTTCTGTAAGTACTTTGATAAAACAGATGTTTCTAACCCTTTGCTCTTTACAGTTACCGTTTGTTGCATCGCATATATATTATGGGGCTCACACTTCTTAGATCAGTCCTGTAGTTTATTGATTTTATAACTAAATATTGGTTTTACACTGTTGGCCTTGCAATTCATGTTGAATTTATTAAGCTTTACTCACTTTATGAATGAGTCATATATACCTTAAATTATAGATAAATTTCAAACATGTATATTAATCACTTGAGTATTTCTGTTCAGTTCTGTTTCCTTACTTTGCATTCTTAATTCGGCTTTATTGGGTCCTTAGCTTTGTCAGGTATGTACTTTTTCATTTGGTTTAGGCCGTCCTTGCAAAAGTGTTTGTTTGTCGTAACGCAACCCAATATTTTTAAGGTGGGTAGGTAGGTTGAATTTTTATTTTTGTATAGAAATATTTCTTGGGGAACCTGTAAAAACAATTGGGTCGATATAGTTAAATAAGGAAATGGGCTGAAAAAAATTGAGTAGGGGGCCATTTCGAATGGTAGGTAGCGTTACTGCAAACAAATATTTTTTAAAGGACGGCCTTATTTTAAAGTTCTAGATGATTTAATGAAGATAATGCTATCAAAGTTGAATTTCCTTTTAACTTGTCATTGATATATAACATTTGATACACAGAACTGTGATCAACTTCTACTAATTGAAATTTAATTGATTGAAGTCGAATTTGGTCCTATAAAAATTCACCATTTTATGGGTACAATTGTATTAAAGATTTTTATTGTGATTTGTATATATGTTTACTTGGCGATGGACTTAGTTGTTTATGCCAATAAATAATTTTACTTGACTTGACTTGGCTTGGTACAATTATATTAAGGACAAAATAGAAGTTATAGAACTATGTATGGAGTAGCTTTGTTATATGCGAAACAAGTAATATTTTGTTGTTGGCCTAATTTCTGAATAATATTTCATTGTTTTTGGCATAATTTCTGTATAATATTTGATTGTTGGCCTAATTTCTGGATAATATTTCATTGCCTAATTTCTAAATAATATTTTATTGTTGGCCTAGTTTCCAAATATACTTGTAGAACTTTGTATGGGGTAGCTTGTATATACTGTTGGCCTAATTTCAAATAATATTTTATTGTTGGCCTAATTTCTGAATATACTGATAGGATACTGTGAGTAAGTTCTGAGTATAATATGTTAGTAGCTATAGGGTAGTATTGGTGTTACTGGTGTTTTACCAGGCAGAGTAACATTCTCAGAGCATACTGTTGTTCCATCTGCTCACAGCATTCTGGTGTTTTATGAATATATACTCACAATATAGATAGTATAGTGATGACGGGGTACTAGTTAAAAGAGATGTTGTCGGAAATTGTTTGTGACAACGTACGGCTAGATAACTGTCAGGAACTGACAGGAATGTACCTTTTATGGCTTTCAAATTAAGAAGAATGTGTCTTATTTGAAAATTTAGTGAAATGTACATGGGATATATAGATACATATCTTTTATTTTAATGGATGACTTTGGGAAGTGATAAAGTATTGTATTAGGGAAGTAGGGAAAATGTGTCTTATTTGAAAATTCAGTGAAATATGTATACATGGGATCTTTTATTTTAATGGATGACTTTGGGTCATGATAAAGTATTGTATTAGAGAAGTGAGGGTATTGTAGATCTTGAGTTGATGTACGGTGTATCGGGGAATTGAGGAATTGTTGCCACGGTGAGGTGGGAGTAATGTAGCTGGGGGAACGATCTATCGGAATGATGGCAGCTAGTCGAGCTAGGTTCTGTTCTGTTGTATTATATTATATCTGAGAAAACTCTCTCTATCAGAGTGCTTGTAGTGTTGACATGGGGAGAAAAAAATGTTTGGTGTCCCGATTCCTAGAATTATTGGGAAGTTTAGTGCAGGAATGTGAATGCTGTGAGCAAATAGTGTGAAAGATATATATAACTATGAATCTACCTTGAATTATTATCGAAGCTGGATTTATACTTTATTATTATTGTGTCATGCAAATGAAGGATTATGGACTAAAGATAATTAAGATGGGAAATATATAATTATGAATGTCCGTACAATTATTGGAAAAAACGCCAAGATGTGATTAATATATTATGACCAGAATTTGAAGTTGACTATGTGTAGGTTAAAGATTTTTTTTTATTTTATTGATTGATTTATGTCAATTAATTGCTTTATTGGCAATTTTGGAAAATTTATAATTTGTAGTTTTAAAATGTACATGTTAATGTGGAATGGTGTGGTATCAAGGGGCTGAAGGGGTTTTTCTGGATATATCCTGAGAGTCTTTAAGATTGTCAGACTGATTGTATGTGAACTTTTAAAGGTTTGCATCTTAAAGTACTGAATTATATAAGTTCATTTGCCATCAGGACCCTTATAGCTGATATTTTTAGGTGGGAAAAATATTATATAATATTTCTGTGAACTAATAATTGGGAATGTATGAGCTAATAATTCAATTAACATTGATTGTGTCTGGAATATTTTTGTACGAATTAGTCTTAAAGCGCGTTTAGTGTCTATAATTGTATCTAATATATTGGTAATGCCATACATATATCATTTATATTATTTCTTTTGTCTGATGGTGCGGTTCTCTGAGGCTTCTCTGAGTTAGTGTGTAGCGGTTCAATTGCAGATATATTTGAGTACTTAAGGAATATTTCAGCATTGCTTGGCCATCTGAGTCTTTTATAAGACTTCAATAGGATTTGAGTTTATATTATACATGTGCAACTGGGACTGATTCGTACATTTGTATTTCCAAAAATACTTGTGCATTATAATTTAATAAGTTCTGTATGTATTAATGAAATTTTAAAATGACACAAGTTTGGACATTCTTTGCATTCTTATTAATTTAATGCTTAAATTTAAATAACATTAAATTAGAAACGTTTATGAATTATATTTGTGAATTTTTTTCATTCCAATGTTAAATTGATTTATTTGCAAGTAACATACAATGTAATTGAATTTTGAAATATTATATCAATTCTTAAAACCCAAACTGACATTAATGTCTAATAAAAAAAGAGATATTTAAAAAAAAAATTATTTCCTTGAATTGATGTAAATCTTTGTAACCTAACTACCTGGGAGGTTGTAATACAAGGCTTTTTCTGTTTTTGTAAGTTCATCATATTTTTTTGGTTTTTTGAACTTTCTATGATCAGATAAACAGATCAGAATATAATGGCAATATTTATATACAAGATATATATCGAACGTGTTGAGAACGTGGCTGACTTTCAGAGATAGTTTTAAACAATATACTGTAAATTTACTTTAGCGAATACTAATATTCGCGTTTTGCTGATTGTCGGCATATTCGCAACTTCAAATTTTCAAATTATTATGATAACTTCATTTCAGAAACAATTAATATATTTATGAGGGTTGCATGACTGAAGGATAAAATTATTTAAATTTGCATTTTATGAAGTCGAAGTAGGTTAACTTTTTGAATGCGTACGAGGGTGTTATATTAAAACAATGGGCTGGTTGATAAATTATGTAATATATACTGGTGCATATTTTTGCAGTTTTTAGGAGCGTCATAAAACGAGCGTCATATAATACATACATGCATGGATCCTATTTCAGGCTTAAACTTTTAACGAGTAATTAATGAGGTCAGTGTTTATGATGGTGAAATTGTGAGCAGAGATGTTGGAGATAAAAAATGTAGCTGATTGGTTGTAATATCGGGTCCCAACTGTGACCCCTTACAGACATAATGATGACGCGCCCGTTGCAAGACTAAACCATGTGACTTAAAGGGTCCAATCCTAAATGGGTTTGTGGACCCCTTATATGTTATAAAAGTGGATTAAAATTAATTTTTCCAGCTTATATGGTATACTATGTATAGCCGGACCCATATAAAATGTTGAAAAAAAAAGTTTTAGTTTTGAATGACTTCAGACCTTTTGAATGACTTCAATGATTGGAACTTAAAGACTAAAGCTTGGGGATGGATAAATTGTGTAGTGTAGTTATGTTTAGTGTGTGAACGTAACTTTTAAAGACAGGAATTATGTGTGTTACTGGAATAAAATAACACCAATACATGATGATGATGGATGTCGAAGTCTATATACAGGTACATTGTTTATATAATGCATGTCAGAGTAACATCTTTTTCTTCATCATTTTCTTCAGTGACTTAAATATCTTTGTTATCCATGCAAGTCCCTATCATTAAGTGCAAGGTCATCTTCAGCATGTCCTTAAAATCTGCATCATCATCAAGGACTAAAAATTGGAAATGGTAAAAATGTGATGGAATTAAAGAACCAATCAATATTATCATCAGCTGCATCTTCTTTGTCAGCAGCATCATCTTTTTCATTAGTCATCATCATCAACAACATTATTATCCTTAGCATCATCATCATATTGGCAGCATTATCATCAGCAGCATTATCATTGTCATAATCATTATCATCATCAGCAGCATCATTGTCATCATTGTCGTAATCAGTCATCATACTTCATGTGTTTATGGTAACCTCCTTGAGTCAGGCTCATGATTCAGCTGACTCAGGTGTTGGCCACTGACTAGGTAGATTGGTATCTCTCACATCAGCATTATTGTCAGCGACCTCTACATCAGTCTCATGTATGTTTTCACTATAACTGACTTCCTCACCATCACACCTGAGTCACTGGATGTCTTATCACAATGATCACAATCATGGTATCTTTCTATAGAGGGTAATAAATGTCCTTGCTATCCATCTAGCTCTCTTGGTAACCTGTTTGATTATTCTGGTGGTGTCAGGCCTTGCATACTTATGTGGTGCTTGTCTATTGGTATCAGTCCTTGTATGCTTAACATGCGCCATACTAAAGTACTTTAGTAGTACTAAAGGTGTATGTATTGTGGCTAAGCACTGGTAACCTGTTTGATTATAGATTCCGGGCCTTGCATGCTTACCTGATGCCTTTCTTATTAACAGGAGCACCAAAGGTGTCAGTTGTATGCCTTTCTTTTTAACAGGAGTACCAAAGGTGTCAGTTTTGTGCCTTTCTTATTAACAGGAGTACCAAAGGTGTCAGTTTTGTGCCTTTCCTATTAACAGGAGTACCAAAGGTGTCAGTTTTGTGTCTTTCTTTTTAACAGGAGTACCAAAGGTGTCAGTTTTGTGCCTTTAAGCACTAGTAACTTGTTTGATTATAAGTGCCCTGCTTACCTGATGCTGTTCTTATTAATTTCAAAGGAGTACAAAAGGTGTTGCAGATTCCAATTTTGCTCTGTTCACATTAATGGCCTGTAGTTTAGATCAAGTTGTAATAATGTATGATAATTTGTACTAGAATGTAAGTCTTAGAAGCTTTCTTGTTTTGTGACAGTTTAAGGCAGATAATCTGAATTGTACAGATACATAATAAACATGGCTTCTGAATACAAGACTTAGTGTTGTATTTATCATCATAGCAAAATTTCATATTTGGGTTTATTGATAATTGATTGCTAATATATGACAGGTGCCCTGCTCAGAATTAAGGTCTGACTTAAATGTGCAGTCTTTATTGTACTATAGCAAGCAAGTATTAAGCAGCTCTGTGGAAGTGCATTGATATTGCTAACTGACATATATATCGGTAATCTGCGTTATGCGTAATATAAGTTGCATCAACGTTACCTACATATCACACAGTGGTGTGATCTTTGTTTTACAAGGTGTTTACCGCCTTGATCGTTTTTGCACATTCTACACACAGAAGTACAGAATTCCTCAGTTTTTGTTGGCATTGCTCTTCTATTCACAATAAACATTACAATAAAGATGTTTCGTATGCCACCCTTGTTGAAAGTTTTCTGACATTTCAAGCACTTAATTATACTCGTAGCTTTCTGAGGAACATTGTTCTTTAGTACCTCTTATTTCAAACATTTGTCAAACAAGTGCTTCTCTAGAGATCCACTTGATTTTCTGAGTTCTGATGTTCTAAAACTGAAGAGAAAAACATATATTCTGACAATTAATCGAATAAATGTTATTGTAATAAAAAATACTACCAAATAAAAATTGTAACAAAAAAGAAAATTAATTTCATGGATCAAGGTGTTAAGAAATTGTTAAATTACTTAATGAAATCTCAATATGTTAATAGAGAGGTTTTATGGTATATATTGGCTATAAAAATTCTTAATGACTTGGTTCATGAGTAAATGGAACATTTTGCTTGCATATATAATTGCGTAACTTTCATATTTATGAGGTTTTAATGAGAAGCTGCTAGATATAATACCCTGTGATTGTTTCCTCTTTTTGTGGCTATATTTGGCTATGCAGGGCTACAGATAAGATTTTAGTCCAATGGGTATTTTACCCTTGAGTTTTAGGGTTTTGACATATTTTGATTGGGTATTTAATAAAACTCAAAGGGTAAATGATCTTTTTTGTACTGATTTTCACAGTAACATCCTTTTCTATTTGGGTAATTCAGATTGTCTTTGCTTTTTCTTACTCCCTCCTATCAAAATCTATTGGGTTTTTAAAAAATTAATTGGATATAATTACCCCAATACGCAGCTGATCTGTAGCTCTGATATGTATTGTTTCCTATTACAGTTTAAGGGTTATACATTTAAATAAAAAATAAAACTAACTCCTGTATTAATTCAGTATACTATGTTTCAGCACAGGTATTGTGCCTTCATCAGGTAAAGTTTAAGGGTTACAAAGTCATTAAGGGGCTTCTGCAGGCTAAAATTCCTGTCTCCACTGGAGCCCAGGTGAAACAGTTCCCTGTGGCATCCAAAACAATGTAGATGACTTGCTGAGCGTATCACTGGGCTTTGCCCATGTACGATTTAAGAGATGACTGGTTAAAATCAGACTTTATCCAAGCTAATACAGGGCTTTTTTTCGCTGAATTGTGAAGAGGCCCAAGCCCTTTTGTTTTCTGAAAATTTAGCGCGAAAATTCTCAAAATTGTGAAAAAGTAGGCGCGGAAATTTTTCAAATTGTGAAAAACTTGACGCGATAAATCATCAAATTATGATACAAAATTTTCCAGATGTTAGTTCATTTTTTGTCAACTTTTCCCAAACATGCATGTATCTATGATATAACACTTTATATCGAGTCCTGTACAGGAATTTATGACTGTTATCTGTGGTTTGTTTGTTTGGTGCTTTGTACTTTTTACAAAAACCATGACGCAAATTCTAATTGTGAATTAAGGGGCCTTTTAGGTTTGTGAAAGGGGCCTATAGCAAATTGTGAAGGGGCCTAATATAGGCCCCTCGTATATAGTGAAAAAAAGCCCTGTAATAGTCTGAAGCAGTCCTGTCAGACATTCAGTACACATGTTCACTCTGACAGTGCCTCCAGAAAAATAGAACTCTCTTGGTCCTAACAATTGCAAAATTGTCTGAAACTGTTTTGTTTAAATTCTGCAATAAATGTTTAAAGAGATTATCTTTAACCTGAGGAGATAACTATAGGTTGGTGTCGTAAGTTCACCATTGTACATTCTGGTTTAAGTTCTGTCGGAACGAATTACACACATACCTCCGACATGCCAACATGTATCTACGAGCTTCCGTGCAAGATTCCAGAATGACGGTTATAGACATGTTTATAGCATTTCTTAAGTTAAACACCCTATTAACATGTCTGCTGTAAGATTCCATCTACTCGTGTGGTATTCTGGGTAAATATGTTGACATACGTATGACCTTTGACCTTTAGAGGTATGCATAGATGTTCCAATTTCCTTTTCCATGTTACCCAGGGGGGTACCTGTACCCTGGGTCAGGAAGTACCTTATCCAGGGGTGGTATTCAATATTGATCTTATTTAATTGGAGAATAAGGATAGCCAATCAAATTGTCTGTTACTGACCAAGAGTTTAGTATGGTGTGATCTGATTGGTTGTCCTTATCCTTAAGTCAAAAGTAAGATCAAGATTGAATACCACCCCAGTGTAACTTTTAATTATATTATAAATAAGGGAGTAAGTGGAACCACACGACTATACGACTAATTATACTAGTACAATATGTAATGATCGACTAAACGACTAATTATACTAGTACAATATGTAATGATCGAAATGCTTCTGCATAGAGATTGGTTGCTTGCTGTTGGCTCTCAGCCTTTTTTTTCCACCGTATCTGAATTCACAGGTACTTGTCCTTTTCACAGGAAGTATAGCACAAGGGGAGAGCCGTAACTAAGTTTTGGAACTTGTGGCTCGACCCTTTTACCCATGTATATAAAATGTATTTATAGATGTATTTGTGCGACAAATATTGTATATTTTGTGGGTAATAATGTTTAAACTATAGCACAGAGAATTTGACCTGATCCTGACTTTTATACATGAATATATTATGAGAAGGTTCTTGCATTGAATTTATGAATTTTCGGTGCTTTGGATTTGTGATGGTATTACACCTCAAACATCTTTGTGATACTTTGCCCTTATGAAAACATACAACCGAGATTATAAAACTAAAATAGACAACAATACATCAGCTGTTTAATTATTCTTATGGAAGGCCTGAAGTCGGGTCAATTTCTCCACACTATATCTTCAAATTACGTCTTGCCGGTAAATTTATCAAGAGGTATCAAAATGCATCCCTGTGAATTAAAGGGTTATATACCTACAATTTGGTGTAAAATCAGACTCTGCTTGCAATATTGGTTGGCATCCATATTTACTATAAGATATAATTATGTTACTGATGAATCCATGTACCCCGATGTTTGATTAATTATTATAACAGGTTTATATATTGCTTGATTGAATTATCCAATTATTTACCAATTAGCGTACAGTAAGCAGAACAGAACAGAACAAAACAATGTATCATAAAATCATTCTTATTTCATCTGTATAGAATTTTGTGGATTTTTGGTAAAAAGGGCAAGCAAATTTTGTAGCGTTAATTCATGGATTCTAACAAGTAGAAAAAGCAAAAAATTAGTTATTGTTTGGCATTAGATTTCTAGTTTGAGATCGTCCTAAGAAGTAAAAAAAAATTGTTCTCAGACTTAATAGAAAGGATTTTACAGTAATCAATTGGTCTAGAGGGTAATGTCTGACATTATATTCTCGACACTATCCTCTCATAGGCTGTTTTATTGTCTTCATTTTCTGATTGGTTTGACCTGCAATCTTCCATGACATTGGTAATGGCCATCTACTCCACTAAAGTCTGTTACTCCACATGTGGTGTGAAGTATAGTCATCTACTCCTGGGTACTGTTTTATCAAAGCACTTACGATAATCTTAAAGTTACGCTCAAATTTAAATTATTTATATATCTTTAACAACTGCAAAATTGGTAACATATATGGTTTGTAGGAGCTCATTAGCCTAATCATTTTAAGTATTGCAGCTCCATTTACCACACTTAATAAGTGTAAACAAATTATAAAGAATTTAAATTTGAGCGTAAGTTTACGTTTTCCGTAAATGCTTTGATAAAACAGTACCCAGATGTGGAGTGAAACTTGTGAAATTCAAGGAAAACTTGTTCGGTCACTAAAATGACGTCAATCATATAATGTGATTGGTAAGTTTTTGGAAAAGATGAATACCTCAATGCAAATAAACAAATAATATTAATGTCAAGCGGATTTATGTTCTTTAATTGACCATTTGTTGATGATCTGTGTATCCAGTGTGTTGTACGGCTATTACCATAAGCTGACAATACACTAGTTATAGTGCCAGTGTATTGTCAGAAATAAAAATTTACAACCAGTGTCATACCAGTTTATTGTCAGTGTGTTGTCAGACATACATTTATGTAACCAGTCTATTGTCAGTGTGTCGTCAGTGTGATGTCAGTGTATTGTCAGTGTATTGTCAATACAACTTTTCATAAGGGTTCCCTCAGACTCTTGTTGATTCAGGATAGTTTATAATCCTGGTTGCATAATCACTTGCAAACTTTTGACAATCAGGCACTTAGACTCTGGTCAATTATCATGCTTTTAGTGCCTATAATGAATGCCTTCTTGTCAGTTCTACCTCGTTTTGCATTCCAGTGTGTGCCTTCTCCGTATTCTTTAGTTCCCATGAAGCTGTAATAACTGCTTATATTGCTTATGTTGAATCATGGTTCATCATGAACAAAGTAATTAATGTTTTCTTTTCCAATTAATTATTTCTGTAGGTATGAATAATGATATTTCATGGCACCTTAAATTGATCCAGTCTGTGCAAACCAATTTGTTACATTTTTTCAGGTACCGTAAAAATCCATTAAATGCACTAACATACATGTATATTACAGTACAGCTTCTGTAGAGCACCCCTTTGGAGCTGCAAATATTTGCCACTGATAAGAGGTTGTTAAATTTATATCGGGTTTAGGGAATTTGGTAAGGTGTTGATACAGAGACGTTGTTTCTCTACAGATGGCCGTTCTGGAGAGGTTGTACTGTACCAGCTAAAGTTCATGGTAACAAGGCTACAACAGCAACTTAAGATAACTGTTATCTTATCTCCGGTTGTAACAATGAATAAAAAAATTGAGAACAAAATTTGCTGTATTTCTTGCTTCCCTATCTCCTACTCAAATTGTTTTCTTTTTCGAAATTTGATAATTCAGCATTTTTCTCTGATAATTTAAAATTTATTGCCTATAATTTCCTTGGAGCTTAGATGATGAATGTTTTTCTGGGACATGGAATCCTCGGGGACTTAAATTAAAGTCATTTGTATCTATTTTCCTTAGCATGATCTCTGTTGAAATTGTTAATTGTATTCTGCTACTTGAAGTTGAAAAATAAAATCTTTCTTATTTTTGTTTATTTCTGTTAATTGTGTAATAGTGTCTATTTTTGGTGGTGAAAGAAAGAATTGTTAATTAATTGTGTCGCGAACACTTATTTATAAGTCAGGGGGCATATAGCATTGTAAGCTCCACACAGCGCTTTGATTTCAATATATCGTTCTATTTAGAAACATGTAGAGAAACAGAATTTTAGGGCAAGGCAATTTCAGAGTAAAAACATTGGTGCTGTCTGTTCATATCTGTATACATACCGGTAATGCAAATCTTGGTTAATCAATTATTGATTAAATTAATTCAATAATAAACTTTTCCATTTCAAAACTTGATATTTTAATTTAAGATAAATTTAAATCCTGGATGTGTTACAAATGTAGTATACAAGCGATGAAAACTTTTCCTTGCTTGATAAAATTTGTTACGTGTCATCTACGTGTCTGTATATACAATTAATATGATATATTAAACGCATTTCATTGCTGTTGAAATTTTGAATGTGCATTAAGTTTTCACAGTTCAAATTTGACACTCCCACGATCTGTGTTATACATATAGTTATGTTAATATTTAAATGATGTTAAATTTTTATGATCGTGGTTGATACGTAAGTTTATTACATATCTGTCATAATTCCAACTTTTATTGCTACATAATGTTTTAATAAAATCTATATTAATTGATACAGGAACATACTGTTTGGTTTTAATACCACCCTGTCTGTAAAAGTCCTATTGTAACCGTGATTCTTTCTTTTGGGAATTCGAAAAACAAAATTGGGCTCCTGAGTTCAAAGGTCACTTATTTAATTTGCATAATCCTGCTGTATGTGGCAGTAGTTTGTACTTTAAATTATTTTGTGGATTTCATGGTCACATGACCTCAATTAACTTCATGTGCAAGGTCACCAAATCTCGTAGTTCAGGGTCACCAAATCTCATAGTTCAAGGTCACCAAATCTTGTAGTTCAAGGTCACCAAGTCTTGTAGTTCAACGTCGTCAAATATCAAAATTAAAGGTAACCAAATCTTGGTAGTTCAAGGTCACCAAATCTTGTAGTTCAAGGTCACCAAATCTCGTAGTTCAAGGTCACCAAATCTCGTAGTTCAACGTCATCAAATATCAAAATTAAAGGTAACCAAATCTTGGTAGTTCAAGGTCACCAAATCTTGTAGTTCAAGGTTACCAAATCTTGGTAGTTCAAGGTCACCAAAATTTCACAGTTGCTGTCTATTAAGTCTGAGAATCTCGTAAGTTCCGGAAGGTTACAGAACTTTAAGAGCAAGGTCACCAGAACATCCCAAGTTTAAGATGATAATTTCCAGTAAATTGGTGGCAGTGCTTTATTATATGTTTTAACAGAGCGTTTATTAGGGCATGTACGGTATATATAATATTAGATCCAGGTGGCTGAGGTTTCACAGGTTAATTTTTGTTGTATAAACAATGTTGTTACATTACAACATTCTGATGCAGCCCACATGTTCCAGGGCTTAATTCTTGTTTTATTTTATAGCATAGAAAGTCAAGGAAAAAGATATAAAATTTCAAGGCTAAATCAGCAGCTCTTTGATGCTATGATTCTAAAATGTAAAAAAAATGGGATTTTGATACAACTGCTTGAAAATATTTACCTTTGAGCTTGAGATGTATGTAAAAAAACAGGCCAGTCATAAAATATAAGTTTATACTACTGAAATCTATTTTTTTTAATTGTTTGTTTATTGATATAAAATAAAAAAAACTGTGAGTCTTAAATTATACACAGCTTTTAAGTACTATTAGCAAATGACAGACTGACACACAGACATGACCAAGAAACATATGTTCACAAGAGAATCCAGGGATCAGCTTGAGGCCTTAGCTCTTATATGAATAATCGCTTTGGTTCTTTTGCATATCTAATATACAACACAAATTCTGCTACTTCTTGGTGTTTTAATTCGAACTTGTCTGTGTTCATCGAAAAGCGTTCCTGAAATTTCCAGTTCCGCAAGTAGTATTTTTCTTAGGACATACTGAAAATCAAACAAAAACAACGTTTGGCTTTATTCTGTGCTTAAAGTGATGAAATTTGAGTATAAAATGTTTTCCATGAGGCCGAACTTAAAATATTCTTGGTTTCCCCATCCCGACCCTAGCAAATTTAGAATGGGTAGGTAGGTAGGGTAAATATTTTTTTTTTTTTTTTTTTTCAGTATAATAGTTATTGGTTAAGACATACAAATAATGAAATTTAGAATTAACTCTAAGGTGAAGACCAACAGTCTTAAATTTTGGTTAGAAAGAAGCCAGTAAACAAAAATAAAAAAATTTCACTTCTAATTTTTAATAAAAATTTTTTATTTCAATTTGGGCAATAAAATATTTTGGGTAGGGCCCTTTTTTACCGGGTAGGTAGGGGATGGGGAAACAAACAATATTTTATTTTAAGCCTGATATTTAGAAATATTGCTAAAAAGCTTGAAGGGTCTTATAACAGATTATCAAATCCTGTCGATATTTTACACCCTAAGTCCCGATCTTGTGAAGAAGACGATTTGGGAAATCCTGATAATCCTCGTTAGGAATTTTTATGTGTTATTAAAGTTTGATATAATTCTGTTATGATCTGAAATAACAGTATGACTAGATTTGTGCATGATAGTGTGTTGGGCTTATCAGCAGCTGAAGGCTTTTCCTCTCTAATAGTGATAATATGAACGCATTAAATTGTTAATGTTGCAATTCTTTTGAGAGTACACTTGTATTTATATGAGAGATTATGTAATATAATAGTATGTGATATTTCAGGATCAGATAAATAATCATGCATAATATAGACTATGAATCATTTCTCTTTCTTTTATAGTGTTTGTTTATATGATAAAACTATTTATGTTACCTGCATGAGTACTTGAAGTGTGCAGATTTAAGATTATGCCCCCCAAATATTTTTTGCTTTCACTGAGTTTGATAAAATTTTATTATGCCCCCGTATCGATAGATCGGGAGGCATATAGTGATTCACCTGTCCGTCCGTTCGTCCGTCCGTTCGTCCGTCCTGGTTAACCCAAATTGACCGTTTCTTCTAGCATCATTATGGCTTGCTACAAAGTTTCAAAACTTGCATGGATGTTGTATATGAACACTCTCCACACACCTGTATCATCTGACCCCATTTTGACCTTCACCTTGACCTAATTTTAGACTTAGACTTATTTATGGACAAGGCTTCCACAGGGGGCATAAGCGTTTATTGAACGCAGTCTTGTTCACCATAGATCCTGCCCTATTAGTATGACTGTTGTACTCAAATATTTATGACATCAGATTCTGACATAAAAAATAGATTATTGGATTCACCAAATTTAACACCGATCAAAATTTTCGGATTGCCGGAGCATCCCCAGCCACTTTGTTCTATTAAAGAAGATCAAAAATCACCTGAGAGCCAGGCTCTGTGTTTGACCCGTTCAAGGCTAAATGATTATATTTATGGGTGACCTTTTGGGGTTTTCTTGTCTCTGACCAATTCCGCTGAAGATACAAAAAGTGTAAGGAAGACTAAGGAAGTCCTATTTCCACAGAAGGAAGACCTATTCCAGCTGACTGACTCACTAATATCTTGATCGTGTTTTATTGTAACCAGACCAATTCCGCTGATGATACAAGGAGTTTAAGGAAGACTTAGAAAGTCCTAATTCTATGACCTAGTCCATCTTTATACTGACTCACTTATATCTTGATTGTGTTTTATTATAACCATTGACTGTATTGTATCTGGCTTACTGTCAACATTTAGCACAGTCAAGTGTTGATAGAGCTGACAGACAAGTAGACACTAAGTCTAACATAGATCAGTATCCGGCAGCTTTAAATGACGACTACGGTGTCGGATTATAGCCCCCTCCCGTCATATCAGTACTGACAACTTCTGTATAAAAGTTAGTGCTGATGATAATGTTGTCATTGGTGTTGATGCTGTTTTGGGGACTGATGTTTGATGTTATTGCTATTTCTTTGAATGACAACTCTGGTGACGGATTATAGACACCCCCTCCTGTCATATCTTTACTGACAACTTCTGTATTATAGTTAGTGCTGCTGCTGATGATGATGTTGTCATTGGTGTTGATGCTGTTTTTGGTACTGATGATAATGTTGTCATTGGAGTTGATGCTGTTTTTGGTACTGATAATAATGTTGTCATTGGAGTTGATGCTGTTTTTGGGCTGATGTATGAAGTTATTGCTAATTATTATGTTGTTGTTCCAATTATATGTTAATTGCTTATTTTGCTACTATTAGCAGAATGATACAATGTATTACCAAAGACAAGTTTAAATACAAATGATGATTGTATTTACTTTCATTTAAGAGGGAAACTGGCTTCTTGTCTCTCATTACCCTTGTGGTGATGGATACCATCAGGCATGAGGTGTCGAGGGTGATCAATTGTATGTGTTGTAGAATATGTTCCACGATCTACTTGACCTAGTATGATAAATTAGTATAAACTAAAAGTATACATTTAACTTGCTGAAGTTAAAAAAACTTTCTATCCGATGACAGATATCTTTTAAACTACATGTATAATATATGAAGATGATATATCATAGATGGTTATCATGTATAGGTTTTAAATGAACCAAAATACCTCAATTATATGATAATTATCTTCTAGGTACATTCAATGAATGGAATATCTCATTTTTGTATAAAAATAATGTTTTACATGAGTAAAGTACTCACACCAGATCACCTCTCCCCCCTCCGCTTCCCTCAGCATACCAATAGTAGCTAGTACATTTAGAGAACAGTTTGACTTCTAGTTGCGTTAATTACCTGTGTAAATGATGATAAGTTTCCTATTTCTTGTGGTCGACCATTTATAATGATGATGAAGGGAAATAGGTGATTTCCTCCGTTACTGTTATAATAATTTATTTTTATGACACAGCAGTTTTGTACTTTGTCCACTCTGTGTACTGGATGTCCTTACCATTGTCTTATACCAGTGACTCGGATCTCTTTGTTTTCTCTTGTTCATGCATTTGTTATTGTTGCATATTTTTGGCAGTCTTCATTTCCATGTTTTGTGGTATTGAGACTGTTCTTTGTCCTCAGTTGTTAAGTACAGGTACCTGCAGTCACAAGTTTTAACCATCTCACGCTCTGAAGTTGTGTGAATTCACAGTGCAGTGACATCCTTTTTCTGTTGTTTCTGGAATGTTGACTTTTTCTGGTGTTACATTTGGAATTAGATCAAGGAGTTGTATGTTTATTTCTTTTCTGGTAATTTTGTGTGTTAGTTTTAGATATTTTAGCACATGAATGAGAACTTTTCTGTTCCTGTTTCTTTTTTAACTTGAAAAAAATCCTTCTGAGTGCAGATTTATTCTGTTATTTAGTGTGAAGTGCAACTATCATTATTGTTGTTATTCTTTGTTGGTGTTCTTTGTTAATGTTCTCTGCTGATGTTCATTATTGGTGATGGTGTTGTTCTGTGTTGTTTTGTTCCCTGTCTTTCTCTGTTCCTATGCTTTCTTGTTTTGCTGTTGTTCTTCTTTGTTGTTTTGAATTTTGTGTTGTTCTTTTTCTGTTCTATATCTTTGCTGTCATTTTCTTTCTTATTTTGTTGTGTTTAGTTGTTGCTCTTTCTTGTTGTTGTTGGTCTTTGTTGCTCTTGTACTCTGTTGTTGTTCTTTATAGGTGTTGTTCTTTGTTAGTGATGGTGTTGTTGGTTTAAACAGTCTATATTTTCATAAACACATTAAAACCTTGACATTTACACTAATCAAGGATTGAGTAGAAAGCTAAGCTTATTTTTAAACTCGTTCCTTGGTGTTCTTGTTCTTTGGTGTTTCATCTTTGTTGTCATGACATTCTCGTTCTTTGGTGTTTCATCTTTGTTGTCATGACATTCTCGTTCTTTGGTGTTTCATCTTTGTTGTCATGACATTCTCGTTCTTTGGTGTTTCATCTTTGTTGTCATGACATTCTCGTTCTTTGGTGTTTCATCTTTGTTGTCATGACATTCTCGTTCTTTGGTGTTTCATCTTTGTTGTCATGACATTCTCTATATTACCACCTCCACCAGTACAGTCATTAAGTGCAGTGCATAAGAAAATAGACCTCACAGTTTTGCACCGACTTAGCTTTGGGAGATCGATTATTCATAATTGCAAATAAAACTTGTTTTTAGGTAACATTTTGACGTCCAATATCTTCAATCTTTGATTTATAAGAAATTTCTTTGAAAATCTATGTTGCATTAAAACTCCATTAATCATAGGTTATGTCAGTAATGCACTGAAATTTTACGGAATTTCTTTATGAGCCGTTGATTGTTAAAAAATATCTAAGTTATCACTCAAAATCAGCTTCATACTCAATTTTTTGTGAAATTATTTCTTCGTTGAAGATAAACTGTGTCGGTGTTTTTGTATCATGTCTTTCTAAGCTTATAAAAGTTAAGGAAGCGTTTTGGGATTCGTATAATCTATCCTAGATCCAGTTTGACGTATTTTCCAATTTTTGTTATTGAAGGATTATTAATTGGTTAGGGAAGATGTATGGTAATACCAGTACATTAAAGTTGTTTCTCTGAGGATTCTAAGAAGAAGTTTGGGTCACATGATCATTTGGTCACATGATCATTGGGTCACATGATCATTAGGTCACATGATCATTTGGTCACATGATTATTGGATGTCACATGATCATTTGGCCAAATGATCAGATCACAGAGGATTTGATTTACTGTAAAATCATTTTTTTCGCGGGAGTTTAATTTTCGTTGATTTCGTTGTTGCAATCAACCAGGAAATCTAACCCCCTTGATTAATCGACCTCTAAATTTCAGAACATGGGGTTTACCCTTTCATGTTTTGTAATACACGAATTTACGACCCCATGAAAATGCATATTTATCAAAATTTACAAAATTTAAAACCCACGAAAATATGTGATTTTACAGTATCTGTCAAATTGACTGTTAGTTGATTATAGCAGGTTGTTGCTGTACTAGTGTTAACCTACAATCATCTGACTAGAAAAAAATGTGCTGAGTAAATTACAGTCACCTGTTAAATGATAAGCCCACCTTTGGGACCTGCAATGATGAGTTTGATAAAACTTCTGGTTGCTAATGGATTGAGTTGTTCTTATTATTGATGTTGAAGAAAATACATGTTTACCTGTTGCAAAATTTAGAGTCTTAAATGTTTGGTTACAATTGACATTACTGCAGTCATATTGCTGGAGATAGTGTCTGTTCTTTCTAACAATATTATCCTACAAATTGTGCCGACATGCCAAAAAAATAGAACCAATTTTGATGAAGAAATTATCACTTTATTGAGATATTGACACTTATTTTTCTGTAACGAAAATGTTGATTTGACCCAGAACTAAATGTTTTGGTAATAAAATTTGAATATTGGATTTTTGTCCGCTTAGATTGAATTTCAGATGCAGAAAATGTGTCTTTTAATTCTGATGTAGGAAATGCGTGTGGAATGATGAGTAACTTCTAGAACTTTTATATTGCCAATGATAGAATGAGAGTTGTTTTAATGTTTCATCCTGTAACTCAAAGGTATGGTGTAGGTTCCTTTGATGAAGTTGTGACAGTATGGTGTGGGTTCCTTTGAAGAAGTTGGGACAGTATGGTGTGGGATTTCCTTGGATGAATTTGTGACAATATGGTGTGGGATGGTGTGGGTTTCTTTGATGAATTGTGATGGTATGGTGTGGGTTTCCTTGGTGAAGTTGTGGCAGTATGGTGTGGGTTTCCTTGGTGAAGTTGTGACAGTATGGTGTGGGTTTCCTTGGTGAAGTTGTGACAGTATGGTGTGGGTTTCTTTGATGAAGTCATGACAGTATGGCATGGGTTTCATACATGTGGTGAAATTGTGGCTGTACTGACCCAGTCTGACTTCTTTAGTGATATTGTAAAGTAAAGATTACCTTGTAAAAATCTTTGATTAAATTGTCATGATGCTGTCTGAAAATATGAAATATTTTTCCTATTACGGTAACCTCACTTTGGCTGCCAAGCATAAAAGTGCACAATAGTTCTCCAAGTTCCAAGACCACATAATGGCATCACTTGTAATATCTGCAGATAGAACTAGGGTTTTCACGTATTTTTCTACCAAAAACAAGAAATGTTATCAGTTGCTAGGGTTACGCTGGACGAAATGATGATGGTACTATGTACAGGCATGGTAATCTTATTGTCAGGATAAGGTATAATTATCAACAATTTATGCTTTCTTTCCTCTGTTGAAATACTTATACACATATACAAATAAAGAGGGGGGATAATTATATGTACTGTGTTCCAATACGTATGTATTGTACTCTATAATAGTACTGCTGATTCCTCAGAAATATCTAGACTTTGCTATAGTTTGTCCAAATAAGTTAAAATAAAGTTACTGGTATCATTAATTAACAGATTGATTATCTTTCATATATTTGTGTTTCTGGTTTCAGTTAGGACTGATTTCCTGGGTACTGTTTTATCAAAGCACTTACGAAATTCTTAAAGTTACGATCAAATTTAAACTCTTTATAATTTATTAACAACTGCAAATTGGTAACTGATATGGTTTGTAGGAGTTCATCAACTGAATCATTAATAGTATTGCAGCTCCATTGACAACACTTTAAAATTGTTACCAAATTATAAAGAATTTAAATTTGATCGTAAGTTTACGATTTCCGTAAGTCCTTAGGGCATAATTTATAATTATTGAAAAAAGTATTAATTAAGTCTAACCCTTCGGAAGGTGGTACGGTTGTAGAGTGGTGATGCTCTTGACTAAGGATCTAGAAGTCCCTGGTTCAAATCTCTGTCGGGGCACATGTTTATTTCTCAAGTGCTTTTTGTTGTTCCCCACTCAACTATACAAGATTGTAGCGATTGACTGTTTGGTATTTTATACATATACAGTCAACTCTCGTTATCTCGAATTTCACGGGACCGTGGAAATTACTTCGACATAACGAAAATTCAAGATAGAATTTTCGGCATTGAAGTTGCAAGTTTTCCAGTTGCTGTCATTTTATGCCGCCATATTGTTACGGTCGTAAGAACGACATATTCGTGAGAATTGCTTGTTGTGATATTTATGTACATGTATTCCTCCTCGAGAAAATGCATTTTATTTTAATTATTATTTTAACAAACAATTGTTCGAGATGACATGTTTATTGATCTTAGTATGTAACCCGAAGCTTTATGACATGTTTGCGCAAATTGTTGCAAACAAATATTTGTTCAACAATGGAAGGCGCGAAAATTATAGGTAAATCGAAGATTTCCGACTAGCGAAGTGTGAAAAACATTCAACGCTAGTCGAATACGATCAGACTTAGACCCGACTTCGAGATGAACAATAGATTTAAAGTGCAAATTGGTCAATCGGGACCAAAAAATAATTCGACATAACGAAAAATTCGAGCGAATTCGAGCCGAAACTTCGAGATGGGTCTCGAGATTTCAAATAGACAAAGAAGGAGAAAAATCGGGACTTGAAAAAAACTTCGACATAACGGAAAATTCGATATAAGCGAGTTCGAGATAACGAGAGTTGACTGTATTATTTTTTTTTTTTTTTTATTATTCCTGATGAAGACAATACAGTCGAAACGTTGAACAATCCTGGAGTTTGTCTTGATTTGCTTTATTTATGATGATTTTATACAGAGAGGTACAACTAGCATGTAAACGATTCAATGAATGTATTTAGAAAAAGCTAACTACGGTATCCCGACCAGATTCAACATGGCTTGGTCTCTTAATGAGGTTTTACTGTAATGTGACGTAATTTTTTTCATCTGATGACAGTGACAATCAATATTTTAAAAGTCATTTTAAGTCGGGAGGATGCTGCAGAATTATGTTGAAGACTGCTTAAAGACACCCATCAGGATTAGACGATATTGATTATTACATAACAATTAATTGAGAAGGAAATGTGAAATCCTCATAAGTGTGTAGAAAAAATGTGCGCTGTCGGTGGAATAGAGGAATCTACTAAAAATTCAAATATTTTCGTGGGCATTTAAATTTCGAGGGATTTGTTTTTGAAGAAATTATGTGGAGTTATCAATTTGTAGATTTCAGCCAAATTTTAATGACAATCTCTCGATCACTTAATTAAAAGTTACTCAAAAGTTAATAAATATTTAATTACATAAACATATTTGTTGAGATTTGATTTCATTGTCAAATATTCTTCCACAAAATTAATACAAAATAATTGTACCACAAATAATACTGATTTTGCTGTAGTGGTTATCGCCATGCATTTAACCTTCAGAGGAGCATTGTTATCTGTAAAATAAAAGAATAATGTTATTTTTTTTTTCAATAATAAAAAAATTGAATAATATTCCCTTGTGCTTTGATAAATTGAGTGTTGTTTAAAGATTATGCTGTTTTTTTATGAGGAAGTTGATATTGTCGGCCTTAGTTATTCAATATGTGACTAAACTGTTAGATAAATCAATCATGGCTTTCCATAATAAACAGTTTATCACAGATCTGGCTTTCCATACTTTATCTATTTAATCAAAATATGAGCTAATAATGAAATATAATGAAAATAATTTCCTGAGATAAGTTTTGATAACGTTTTAAGGGGGAGGAATGCTTTTGAGCAGGATGGAAAGGGCGCCTTTACTCTCAGATGTAGATGAATTCTATGCTAGAAATGTCTTATCTGTTACTTAGCAACTGCCGGAAACTGCCTTTGCACCGAGAATGATTTGATAAAAAATTGTCGAAATATTGTTTAGGTTAACCAAAAAATAGGGAAATATTACAGTAAAACATCAGGGATTTGGTTTTTGTGTGTTTGATGGAAATATAATTGGACTTGAAGAGATTGATCGTAATAGGATATGTTATTGTGTAATATCGTAATTCATATTGACTAAGTGATCTATTTCCCATTAATTGTGATAGTATCGTTATAACTATCTCTTAAATTTGTGTACATTTACTGCATGATAAGAAAACACTATATTAGACTAGTACTTTGATGCGAAGTGTTTCAATTTCATTGATGGATAACTTGGTTGATTTTGAAAGGTGATATTCGAGAAACCACGTTGTGGTATAATATTTACGTATGCATCTCACATTGTGCATCATGAAAATCACTAGAGTGTGAGAATTACTGCAGCGTGGGAAACATCAGTTGCACAGCAGATCGGCTGTTCGTCAATTTGACACCATTTATTTATAATGATGCGTCGTTGTCGAAAATGGTATTACTTTCATAAATTATTTTGAAGTTAAAATTTTAAATTGAATTAAAATTGTTTTGAATTTCGAGTGATGGTTGGTGATGGTGACTTAAGGTTAGATTACGTTTAAATTGTCGGTATGAAAAACATGTCAATGTTGAGTTTACAATTATCTTATATGTGAATATCAGTGGCACACCAGTGGTCTGTTACAATTTAAAGGCCCAGTTTGTGCCTCGGGTTCCAAAAGAGCGAGAATATCCCTTATTGATAACAGGATAAAATTTTACTCGGCATCAAGTGAGATGAGTTGACAATGATGATAATGCCTAAAATGTCCAAAATTCAAAACTTACAAAAAGTTTTCAGATTGTGTTTTTCATTGGATACAAGTCCTTGGCTG
This sequence comes from Spisula solida, assembly GCA_947247005.1. Lineage (NCBI taxonomy): Eukaryota > Metazoa > Mollusca > Bivalvia > Venerida > Mactridae > Spisula > Spisula solida. The sequence goes on from OX365961.1 coordinate 18,733,179, forward strand.
GTGTTGTAGGCATATATGCCTATATGATGCAAAATATGTAGTTTGAATATTTTCATCAAGCTTGTAAAACCACAGTGTATAAACGAGTCAACTTCCGGTTATCGCAATAAGGAGTACACTTTGAATTATGGACTCTTGCGATAAGTCGTACAGTGATACGAAATCACCAGAATGATGTTTTAATCTCAACAAGTCATACAAGTTGAATTGTATAGTATCCCAATAAGTCGTACAGTTGTTTGGTTTATATGCGGTGAAACTGTGTATAACTCCAACGCGATAAATTGCAATACAAAAACAAACACAAAATCCGCTATATTTATCGTTCTGTATATTTAGGAGCATGAAAACCTTACATGTTGTGCTTAATGTTTGAATGCTTTCATTGGTAAGTGTTACGGTCCTTAATTTTAATCCATAACAAAAATATAGGCAATATTGTGTTTGTTTTTGTACTGCAATTTATCGCGTTGGAGTTATAAAGGTGTATATTTAGGTTATGCATGTTTATGTACTAGAGTTTATACAGTTAATCCCCCCGTTTAGCTACCCAAGTTGGAAATTTACCTATAGAGAGTTTGTATAGTAAATCCCCCCGTTTAGCTACCAGAGTTGTAAATGTAGCTATAGCCTTGGTTATTAACGCCTTTTCTGTGTACTGAACTGTATCAGACATTGAGTGTCATCACACCATTGATGTGTCATAGTGCAGTACTATTGACTTGTTCTTTTCTACATTCCCTAGTTGATCAATATAGATCTGCATCATGATTAATTCCTATCATATTGTATTATGTGAACATGAGTCATGTTGAAGGACACGAGAATCTTGTCTCAATGCCCAGTATTCATTCAAAATATGAATAGATTATCTCCCTTTGTTCCAAGTTTGAAGGACACAAGACAGTATTCAAAATGTGAATAGATTACCTCCCTTTGTTCCAAGTAAGAAGGACATGAGAATCTTGTCTCAAGCCCAGTATTCAAAATGTGAATAGATTATCTCCCTTTGTTCCAAGTTTGAAGGACACAAGACAGTATTCAAAATGTGAATAGATTACCTCCCTTTGTTCCAAGTAGAAGGACACGAGAATCTTGTCTCAATTCCCAGTATTCAAAATGTGAATAGATTACCTCCCTTTGTTCCAAGTTTGAAGGACACAATAATCTTGTCTCAATTTTGCTCCATATTCAAAATGTGAATATATTACCTCCCTTTGTTCCAAGTATGACTTGATTACCCACCTTAATTACAAACAATTCTGTGATCTCCCTTACTTTACACAGATGATTCTAATTACCTCCCTTATTTCCCATCCTCCAATGGTTCCAAGTATTACTCTATTACCAAGTTATCAATGTACAGAACCAGAATTGTCTCCCTTGAAGACCATTATGTCTTGTATGTTTTCAGAATATTTTATAACCTCCCTAAAATACAGAGATGTTATATTGTAAGTTCTTTATTTTCTATTTATAGAAAGAGCAGCTGTCGAAGGAACTCGAACATGAGAAGATGCTGCGGGTAGAAGCAGAGCGTCGATTACGTGACATGACGCGGGAGAGTGAGAGCTGTCATTCTAGATTGGCGAGCCTTCAAGAAGAGTTCCAAAAGTATGTACTAAATTTCATCAAATATTTAGGTCATATCGTATAACAAATTACTGACTCTGCTTAAACTGCAAGTCTTCAGGTGAGCGCTGATGTGTTGCAATTTGACATATTTACCAATGACAGATCAGATGTTCTTATTTTTGTTTTATGTTCAGAACAAAGTGATAAATCATCCAGTATTTATCAAATTGTTACAGTTAGAAGTCCTCATCATTTATATACTGATGGATCATTCATCCTGTGTGTTTGTATTGTATTCATGTTATTGGTCACAGGATTGCATTATACGTGTACTCATAGGATAACAATCAAATGCAGGGTAATATTATTTTCATTATTTGCACTGCGTTCAACGAAAGTTACTTACAATCACGTTAAAAATCACAGGTTTTTGTCACTATAATCCTTCGTTGAACACTTTGTTCGCAGCAAACAATTTGAACATGTAAAACCCCACTTTTTCCATTCTCAGTTTGAAATATGTACGTATGCACGGGTTTTACAATTTTCAAATCATTGATTCCTCTGTCAGTCATTTCGGTACGATTTATTAATTTAGTCGCACCCACTTGGTCTATGGTTAGCCAAACTTCGCTCACGTGACAAACCTAATTTTTCGTAGCATATCGTTCAAAGAATAATAGGTACGAAATATGACAAAACATATCGTCACATAATTCTTCATTGAACGCAGGGCTGTGGTAAATTGATAAAAAACACTTACAATTCAGGGTTGGCAGTCGACCTGAAAAAAGGTCAGTGAATTGTTCGGGGGTGAATTGTCTTTATTGTATGTTTTCTTTGTAACTTCAGGAAATTGTTTAAAAGGAAAAAAATAGGTTTTCGATCTTCTTTCACATCTAGATGATGATCAATTATTTGACATAAGAAACATGTTTATTATGTGATGTATCATCCAATATTTTCCTTTACTTACTGTGTAGAAGTTACCCAATATGTCCGATTGTGGGAGTAAAAGCAACTTCCTATTGTCTGATCATGATTGTCCCACTATTTCCTAGGAGAGATAATAACTTCTATAGATATATTGATACTTATCAATATACCATTAGGCAAAAGTTATAAATATTCTAGTTCAGTCTCTTTAATAGCATTATTATATTTATTTTGTGTCATTAATGTAGCAGATATTCAGTATGACATGTACTAATTGTTCATCAAATACTCCTGTTATATGTGAAAAAGAAATCCTGAACATTTCTGATTCTGAAAAAAAAGTGAAAAAGATGTTTGCCTCATTGTCCGAGTACTTGACTGTTGCCTGCAATGAGGTCAGGTTTATTCAGACTACTGTGTTACACTTAATATGAAAAGTACACTTAATAATCATGTCCTTTAAAATAGTTACAATTTTAAATTGGGAGATTTAAATAATACTGACTGAAAGCCATGAAAATTTGCTGACAAATTCTGCATCAGGAACTATTTACAGTATGTTTTCCAATCCGCTTGAAGGCATTTAGTACAACAGAATTTTAATAACTTTTACAAATGAGACACAGTCTTAAATTCCAAACACTGTTCATTAAACAAGAGATAAAATTTCATTCCCTTTAAGAACTATTATACATGGACCCCCCCTACAATATTTTTGTCATGTCATTTATTTCCCAGTAAAAATAAATACAAAATATAAATAACATATTCATCATAGATGGTGATTTTTCCCAGCGTGATATGATTGACATCAATTCAACTTTTAAATTATTTTTTCCCCTAACTTGGTTGTGTAATAAACCTATTGATTTTTGTGTTGTTTTGCGTTAACTTTGTTGCCGTATAAGGAAAGGTTGGCACATAGTTCAGTATTTTATGGAGTTATTTCTAATTCCCCAGTTCATCAAATATCCGGAAATGAGAGATTCTATTTAAAGGTGGTAGTTGTTTGCACTGAATATAGAGAGACTTTGTTTCAAAAAGTTGTGTACATTAATTTATTTATGTTTAAAAGAATGAGAAAGTGTTGTGTTTTTCTTTCAGTTTTCTGGAAATGTTCAATAACTCGGTTAGTCAGATAAAATTATGGTATACTCACTCCATTGATCTAACTTGGACTTTATTACACATTATGGTTTCCCTCAAAGCCAGAGGTCATTGACCAATTAGGCAGGGATAAAACCAAATGGTCATGAAATGCAAAATATTTTTAAAAATTCACGCATGATCAATCAGATTTGACTTGCTCTTCTGCCAGCAACTGACCTCTCCTCAAAATAGATCTGTAACCTGCAGTGCTACCTAGGAAACATTCCCTGATTAGCTAAGTGACTGTGAGTATTTAGTGTCGCTCTACCTGGTTACAATGTGGCCAGCCTGGTGTGCTAGGCTCTGTCTTCAAATGAGTGGATCCTCTAGACTAGAGCAACACCTTTTGAGTGACCTTTGGTAGAACATGCTTTGGCATTTGGTAGAACAACCCTTTGTAACAGTAAGAGATAGAACACCCTTTTGCAGTAGGTAGCTATAGAACATCCTTTGGCATTTGATGAAACACCATTGGGAAGTTGGTCAAAATCACTAGGTAGCTAGTAGAACACCCTTAACCAGTTGATGGAAGGTTCTTCGGCAGTTGGTAGAATGCCCTTTGGCCATTGTAGAACACCCTTTTGCAGTTTTGAGAATAGCCTTTGGCATTTGGTAAAACACTCTTTGGCAGCTGGAAGAACACGTTTTGGCATTTGGTAGAAGGTTCTTTGGCAATTTCTTTTGGCAGTTGGTAGCATGCTCTTTGGCAGTTTGTGGATTCCCTAATACAGTTTGTAAAATGCCCTTTGTCAGTTGGTAGCATGCTCTTTGGCAGTTTGTAAAATGCCCCTTGTCAGTTGGTAGCATGCTCTTTGGCAGTTTGTAGAATGCCCTTTGGCAGTTTGTAGAATGCCCTTTGTCAGCTGGTAGCATGCTCTTTGGCAGTTTGTAGAATGCCCTTTGTCAGCTGGTAGCATGCTCTTTGGCAGTTTGTAGAATGCCCTTTGGCAGTTTGTTGAATGCCCTTTGGCAGTTTGTAGAATGCCCTTTATCAGCTGGTAGCATGCTCTTTGGCAGTTTGTAGAATGCCCTTTGTCAGCTGGTAGCATGCTCTTTGGCAGTTTGTAGAATGCCCTTTGGCAGTTTGTAGAATGCCCTTTGGCAGTTTGTAGAATGCCCTTTGTCAGTTGGTAGCATGCTCTTTGGCAGTTTGTTGAATGCCCTTTGTCAATTGGTAGGACACCCTTTGGCAGTTTGTAGAAAGCTTAAAGTCTCAGCTGAAGGATGCTTGTATGGCATTTTAGGAAGTTATATGAATGATTCCCCAGAGTAAGGAAGCCACATGATTAACTGGGTGATACAAGTGTATAAAAGCTTTTCTGATTAACAGGAAATGTGGTCACTATGGAAATAAATGAATATCCTGGCCGGATTACTCTAAATGTAGTAAGGTCATTGGGTAATGGTATTGACCAGTGGTCAGTGAAATGTCAATGATAGATCATTGCTGGACAGGGTGTTAATTAAAACTATGTTCCTAGTGGCGATTCAAGTGGTCCCAATAATTGCTATATTGTAATGTCACAATGTCACTGTATTAATTGTCCTGATAGGAAATGAAATAAGAGTTGTATCTGGATTTTTTCATAGCAGATTACGCTGACAATTTTTCAAGCAAATACATATTTGGCGGCAAGTTGGCAAATCGGTCCTACTTGAATTATGAGTTATCCTTATACTATAGGACGATCACCTATTCATATGGGAAGTGCCTACCAGCGATCTATTGGATAAATGAACAATAAAACCTGCCATTCACCAATAGCTAGCTGGTGGGCACATTTGCATAATCATAAATATCCCTGTATAGAAACATGACCTCTCCTGTGGTGGTCCTTCACAATTTAGATACTGACAACTTCTCCACTTGTGGAAGACTTAATGATCGCAGCCCGTTCTTAAATAATTCTTGCTTTTATCGACTTTTAACTTGATCATCATACTGATTGTGATTATTTTAATATTTATGATTATTATAATTATAATAATAACAACAATGATAATAATAATAATTACAACAATAATAATAATGTGGGAAGTGGTGGTCTAGAGGTACTGTGAGGGTTCACGCTTCAGGATCGAGAGGTCCTGGATTCGATCCCTGTCTGCGCTACTGCTTAATTTCTCTGAGCAAGAATAACCCACATGCTCCACTTGACCAAGGTGTGAATTGGTATCTGTGTGGGTGTTGTCTGTACATGTTCAATATTCCTGGGCGCTGCACCTCGATGTTGGCTGCACACCCACCAGGAGAGAAATAGTCTCCCCAGGGAGACTCGAACGCAGGGTTCCTTAGGTAGCCCAATGACCAGGCAGGGGAAGTTAAAATGTCAAAAGTTGGCTGCACGGCTGAACTGCTAAAAGCAGCCCTCAAAAATTGGTAACTTAAAACAGTCATAAAATTATCACAAAATCAACTCCCACACTATGGATCCAAGGAATGAAAAGTTCCGGCTGTTCTCTCAAATAAAACATGAAAAAACCAAACTGCAATTTTCGCAGGAATTTCACATAGTTTTGCCAGCTCTTCGGGATGGAGGGGAAAAACTGGTCTAATTCACACTCTGTGTATAATTAAAACCTTTGCATGAAAATTTTTTGTGACTTAAAGCTGGCATAAAAAGTATTGCAAAACATTGATATGGCTTCGATGATTAGTTAAATTTTTCCATGTTAATGAAACTTGCACGTGCATCGTCAGGTCTTCACATTACTGTGCTCTAGAGCAATATCTCGTGCTGACGCTTTTATAATGAAAGTCACTTATTCCATTTGATCCTTAATTCTGAAGTTTGTCCCGGTGTCTGTGATGTCTGTTCAATATGTTGTAAGGGTTCTTTAACACATTAGGGGCCATTCCTGTAGGGGCTGCGTTAAGATTGAAATGTCAGTTGCAACAAGAAACTTGATTAAGTTTGGAAATTCCTTTGAATAATGCATGAGAGTAAAAAAAAAACGTCCACATAGTTAGTTCTTGCTGGATGTTATACATTTTGTGCTCAAACTTTTGAGTTTTCTATATGTTTATTACTTCGTTTAAAAGCACTTTTTATGACTAATTCATGAATAATATATAGAAAAACGTTCAGAGATATACATACTACTGAGTAATTTTCTCGAAGATTGCCTTTTTATGATGCATTCTTAGTACTTCCTGCAAAGTTTAATTCGTGCATTTATCCAATAGCCTTCGTGACAGAGACAACTTAGTTTTTCGGGGGTTTTCTGGGACAAGTATTCAGAGATAATGTTTTCTCATTGACTATTGATGACAAAGATTGATGTTGTTTTGAGGAAGAGTTCAGAGGTCTCCGTATAACTGATGTTGTACTATATTGTTCCATTCAGATCTGATGCTTTCTGATGATTATAAGGCCAAAAATAAAAAAAATGTTACTTTCCGTCTCCCGACCCTGGCCAATAAGACTTAGGTAGGTATAGTCCAGTTAGTATATTGTGACAGTGACGTTGCAGTTTATGTGTACGCAAAAAATCACAACCATTGTCTAAGCAGGTAAAGCGAAGTTTAGTATGTTAGTTAAGCATTGAATTCATAGTTGTTTGTACAGTATAAGCCTTTATAATTGGTTTCACACCGTTATATTGGACTCGACCGCTGCGTCACTGGATTTTTATCCTGACTGGACTATAGGTAGGTAATTTGTTTGTACTCTTGTACCCAACATTTTTATTTATTTATTTTTCATCTGAGGGTCAAAAATATTTTTGGTAGGGGACATTTTGCTCAGTTAGGACGGAAGGGGAAACAAAAATTATTTTATTATTGACCTAAAATGCATGTGAATCATTATAGTTTTAGGAGATAGTACCAAAATCATATGTACTGTAATCTCCCAGTGCACTAAACAGATTTTTCAAGTTTCATAGACTTACAATGGTATGAGAAAAGCATTTATAAGGCTTTATTGTATAAGTGTGGTGTATTATTAGAATGTAAAAGATACATTTCATGAAAAGGAGTAGATATATTTTCTTACAAAATGAGTTTCAAAGTAGAATAAATTGGTATTTTATAGATTTTACAAGCTTCTATGACTGCATTTTACCAGCTAAATGCACTTAAATTAGCCAGGGTATCGCATCTGAAAGATTTCTATTTGTACCACCCAAATATTTCTGTGGTTTATAAGCCAATTCAGCAGGGAAAAAATGAATGACTGTCACAGTCAAAATTTTAATGCTATTTTTTTTAGAAATGATTTGTGTCTGCATGCCTACATTTTAATGACTGTTTTCTTGGATTAATCTGATTAATTAATGCATTGAAATGCATCATACTCAGTCCAAAGAGAGTTTATAAGGCCTGATTAAAGATGAACCTTGCTCAAGTAAAATTCATAAAACTATCTATTTATATTTTGATATTGGAGAGAGCCCATCAGCTTAAACTGTTACAAACATTATAAATATCCGATGAGAACGATATAACAATGATGATTTCATTATCATTTAATAACTATCAGGAGTATAATATAAACCTGTGGTTCAATGGCCGGTTACATCAATATAGTCCCTATTTATTGTCTTCATTCATATTCCTGATTTTATCATGTGTTTTTCTCGTTGGGGCGTAGCAAATATTCTTGTTTTTGATCACAATCAATGAGAAAAAAGTAAATAGGCTGAGGTAGGTTAATATTTTTCTTTAATCTGACAAAAAAAATCATTTTTGGTGGAATGACCGCTGAAACTGAAAAATGTGGGCAACATGACTTAGTGTGCCTAATTAGCAAGTATTTCCATGTAGAGTAAGATCATTCAGGCCTCACTGTAGCCACACTGATCGAGGCACTTCGAGGCGCTTGACTTGGTGAAAATTTTAGATATTACCGAAGCATGTTTTTTAAGAAAAAAATTCTTCAAATAGGTGTAGGTCCAAGAAAATATTTGCTTGCACTTAATTTTGCCTCAGTGAAATTACGAGAAGTTACCAAAATAAGCATGTTTTTGAAGACAATATGCTTCTAATAGACCCTAGAAAGTATGTGCCTTGGTCCTTTTTTGTCTCTGGTTAGTTATGTTCCTGTCATTTCTTGATAAGCATTTCAAGGTCAACTGCCAAAAGTAGAGGACAAAGATATCTTTAGGTAACATAATTTTATCATGTGATTAGCAAAATCTGTGAAAGAATGTGGTATTTTTAATATAGTTCATTTTTAGCAGGTTTGAAGTCAATATTTTAGCAGGTTTGAAGTCAATATTTTTAGCAGGTTTGGAGTCAATAACTATTCATTACCACTCGGCCACTCTACAGCCATTTCCCTACAGCCGCCTTGATAATTAAGTAGATTTCTTCATCAAGATTTTTCGTAAATTCTTCTCAAAGACGTTATTATCTCTCATTTTGCAAACAATGCAATCTTCTCATGAAGTGTTGACTCCTTTGATGCAGAATAATTTGTAAGTTTCGCTTGTAATTTTTTATCGAGAGCTAAGAAAAAAATGCAATAACTCATTTTTTGCGTTTCTGTTACATAAAATAACATTGTAGATCGTCATAACTTCGTCCCAATTCTGAGAGGAATAACGGGGTTCAGAGTTCCGGAGATTAATTCATTTTCGTTCAATTTCTTACGAAATTACATAACAAAAAACATCTAGGACAACGTTACTCATTGTTGTATTTGCAACCTAATCAATTCTACGTTGAGTTATTAACTTGGAAAAAACCAAAGTAAACATGATTAAACATGATTACTAGTGGTATCATATCATATCATATCATATAGTCCAGTTAGGATATTGTGACAGTGACGTTGCAGTTTATGTGTACGCAAAAAATCTCAACCATTGTCTAAACAGGTAGAGCGAAGTTTAGTATGTTAGTTTAGCATTGAAATTATAGTGTTTGTACAGTATAAGCCTTTATAATTGGTTTTACACCGTTATAGTGGACTCGACCGCTGCGTCACTAGATTTTTATCCTGACTGGACTATAGTTACCACATTTTATGCTATTTACTGTATTTTGTGATATTTACCGTATTTGCGCTATTTACTGTATTTGTGCTAGTTACCACATTTTATGCTTTTTACCGTATTTGTGCTATTTACCGCTCTGCTCCTATATCATAATATTAAATAAACACCCTGTGTTAGAAAAGTTTGGTATCATCAAAAATGTTGACTCCCATGATTCTTTCTAGCTTAGCACTGTGATGATGATTATGTTGGTGTTTGAGTGAGTTACACCTACCAAAAATTTGTCCCACTTGATTTGCCAGTAGTAAAAATAGTCCAGAGTTATCGCCCTTGTTGATTTAATATAATTTCCACATCTGTTGTAAACATGAATATGTGGTATCTTGATTCAAAACAAGGCTAAACCACCAAAACACCCACTAATAATAATTATATGCCAATAGGAAATAGTTTCAATTCAACAGAGTTAGTGCCCCTTGTTGAAAAACGTGGGTTTGATGGATTGTCCACCTTATTTTGTTCTAATATGTCTGTGATATAAGTTTATTCTTAAAACATCACTCTACAAAATGAAAGCATTCCATGAGCAGGAGACTGTTGTATATAATGTTGAATATATCAAACAGATTATAGAAAATCGGACAGGGAAGGCAGCACTCTACTTAACCAGCCAAGCACAGAAAACATATGTTGTATTTTGTATGTTAACAGAAAATGTTGTGTGTCGGATGTGTGTCGGGTATATATAAACATACAATCACTCCATGTTTATTGTAGAGTCAGATCAATGCTAGATAAATCAGGCTTGTAGCTATGATCGGAGAACTCTTGTTACCTGACTTTGTGTCATAATTCATAAATTTGTGATGTGTATGATGGACTTATAAAAAACAGTGAAATATAAATACTGTCAAATCATCCAGGAAATACCATGAAAAACACATGATATAGCCCATAAGGTACGGTGTGGTCAGGTTGAAACCCTTGAAGAAATATCAATAGAATTATTGCCAGTTAAGTTAATTAAGTTACCTGTTTTCAGCCGTTCAGCCATCCTTTGACATTTAACTTCCCCTGGTCACTGGGGTATTGAATAATCGGCATTTATTGAAACTTAAATTCTGTGTGAAAATATTTTGCTATAACATATAAAACATCATTATATTTTATGTAGAACAAAGTGGGCTATTATTAAACGTCTTTGATTATCATTTTTCATCTTTTCTGCTGACTCATGCATTTTGATACACCTAGAATTTCTGTACAATCCAAATCTTGATGTGCCATTAATCATACATACAGCGCATGTCATTTATTGATGCATTTCTTGGCTAAAAAGATCTTTTTTATTCACATAAATAGACTTATCAAACTATAACATCAACACTTGGGTTTTGTGAGATGAAATATCGAATGAATAAAGTAGTTATGTTAGCATGTTAACAAAATACAATGTTATTATGTATTCGTCAGAATTTTGATGTGCTCAAGTTTCATTTTTGGCATCATGCAGAAATGGTACCCATGGAGTTGAGGGCTTAATTGTTTGAGTGTCTGTCAAACCTGTGTTTAATTATATAGTGTCAGATCAAATGATTAAAGCAATTATCTGGCATACCTAACCAGTGTTATTGGTGGACTATTATGAAATTTTTGTTTGCCCAGTATTATGTTTTTCACTGAAAATAAAACAATATTATTCTGAAATAAGAAATGGAAATTTTATTGACGAGATTTTCCTATGAAAAAAACTGGTTATTAGATTGTTGGTTTCGGCGGAGGGGCGAAAGGGGGGGGGGCATGACGATTGGTTTCCGATTGATAACTTCAGTTAGCGAAGAGATATTGTGATGAAACTTGCTGTGTAGGTAACCTTGCATTGGATTGAAAGTGTGGCCGATGGGATCAAGATGTGTCCTCAGTGTTACCCACCTAACTACAGATAAACTGGTTGGTAACCCTGATGTAGTCTCGGGTGGGGTGTATCGGTGCTACACACTGGGCACATTAAAGAACCAAGGTGTCTATTCAAAAAGACCCTGGGGTAGCTCACCCGAATTCCTAGTATCACACAAACCTTCAGTCTCTTCCCTTGAAGCAGATCAAAGTCAATGGCAAATTAGGCAGGAATAAAACCATGCAACACACAAATATCTCAGTCAAATGCAAAAAAAAACCCCTAGAGGTTTAATTCTGTTTTTTTTCATGATTTAATACTACATCCAGAATGTCTCGACCTTGAAAAAATTGAATGATTCAATTTTCCTGTAATCTGTTCATTGTGTATTTAGTGTGATTGTTGATTATTTGATTACTGTTATTTTGCTTTAAATGAAAATTTCCCATAATTATAGCTTTTACTGATTTTGATTTATTATCTTGTGAAAATTTTGTATAAAACCCGATAATTATGTCTGCTATGAACCTCAGACTATCAATTATTTTAAAATTATCATGGTATGACCTTGGTGACCCCTGTTACCTTGAAATGTTTCGAAGTAATAAGTAATATCTTCTTCAAATCTTACAGCATGCTCATATAATAAAATAATAGTAATGGGGTATATACATGTATATAGTTAAATTATTATCATGTCATAAATCCAAAGAATTCGGTAGTTCAATTAATTATATAATCATTGTAGAAATCAACTGTCGCCCTTGTTGTACTAAATATTAAATTATGGTTCTAAAATTGATATTGCTTATGTCAGCATTTTTATTATCAAGTTCATGATGCTTCTTTTCAAATTCTTGCGATAAAGATTGGACTTTTCTACTTAGACAAGCATCGATTCAAGTATCAAATTGAAGGATCTCGTTTTATCACCTTTAACTAGTCCGTTATTCTGGTTGTCACAGCTACCTGGCGATGATTAGCCCTTTGACCTCAGGTTTAACCTTAATTGACCCCTATGTGGTCCCTATTAAATTCCAACTTCAATAGTAAAATGGTCCTATCTTATCAGGTAATCCAGATTTGATTACAAGTGTTTTATGAGTCTAAATACCGGTATATTTCAATAAAATGAATCCAGAGTTGCTAGTAAGTGGTTTAAATGGGTATTTTAGTGCTTTTCGTTTCCTATAGCATGACGTGCAGAGGGTACATATTTCATTACACTCATAAAAAGGGCAATAAAATCGCAGGTACTGGTCAGATATGGCTGAAAAAATACATTATTATTGTCAGTAGATGCGGAGGGTTGCTGCTAGTACATAGTCCAGAAATGCCTGAGTAGCTTGACCTTAGTCCAGGAATGCCTGAGAGGCTTGACCTCTGTTTGGTCATGGTCAGCTAGGGAATCCATGCATCACACTGCTGGGTGCCGGACAATCAGTGTAGTGCTCATATAACTGTAACTGATGAGCTATGGTCTTTTATGCCGGTGTAACAGTCCAGTTTTTCCCCCAGTCAGTTTTTTCCCCGGGGAAAAAATTGACTAGTCAGTTTTTTCCCCGGGGGAAGAAACTGACTAGTCAGTTTTTTCCCCCCCTAGTCAGGTTTTTCCCCCCTACAATTATATTTTTGTGATTGGGGAAAAAACTAACTAGTCAATTTTTCCCCCCTATAATGAAATATTTTGAGATGGGGAAGTTTTTTTAAAACTTTTTTTGTCGATTTATATCTCCTAGATTCTACACTCTAATACTTGTAAATGTCTGAAGAGAGGGGGGAAGAAACTGACTAGTCAGTTCTTTCCCCCATCATACTTGTAAATGTCTGAACTGAGGGGGGAAGAAACTGACTAGTCCATTCTTTCCCCCCATCATACTTGTAAATGTCTGAACAGAGGGGGGAAGAAACTGACTAGTCAGTTCTTTCCCCCATCATACTTGTAAATGTCTGAACAGAGGGGGGAAGAAACTGACTAGAAACTTCCCCCCTCTGTTCAGACATTTACAAGTATGATGGGGGAAAGAATGGACTAGTCAGTTTCTTCCCCCCCCTCTGTTCAGACATTTACAAGTATGATGGGGGAAAGAACTGACTAGTCAATTTCTTCCCCCCTCTGTTCAGACATTTACAAGTATGATTGGGGAAAGAATGGACTAGTCAGTTTCTTCCCCCCTCTCTTCAGACATTTACAAGTATGATGGGGGAAAGAACTGACTAGTCAGTTTCTTCCCCCCTCTGTTCAGACATTTAAGGGGGGAAGAAACTGACTAGTCAGTTCTTTCCCCCACCATACTTGTAAATGTCTGAACAGAGGGGGGAAGAAACTGACTAGTCAGTTCTTTCCCCCATCATACTTGTAAATGTCTGAACAGAGGGGGGAAGAAACTGACTAGTCCATTCTTTCCCCCCTCATACTTGTAAACTTCTGAACAGAGGGGGGAAGAAACTGACTAGTCCTTTCTTTCCTCCATCATACTTGTAAATGGCTGAACAGAGGGGGGGGGGGGACTGACTAGTCCTTTCTTTCCCTACCCATCTAGTAAACGTCCGAACAGAGGGGGGAAGAAACTGACTAGTCCTTTCTTTCCTCCATCATACTTGTAAATGGCTGAACAGAGGGGGGGGGGGGGAAGGAACATACTAGTCCTTTCTTTTCCCCCATTCAACTTGTTTATGACTCATCTAAGGTGGAAGAAAATGGCGAAGAATGTCGGTGGGGGGAAAGAACAGACTAGTCAATTTCTTCACCCCTCCCATAATTCATTAACTAGGGGTGAACGAATGGACAAGTACCAATAATTTAACCTCATATTAGCCATAAACAAAACAGGGATAGAATGGACAAGTACCAATAATTTAACCTCATATTAGCCATAAACAAAACAGGGATAGAATGGACAAGTCAATTTTTCTTCCTTCCAATCAGTAAAAAACAAGTCTGGGGGAAAGAACTGACTAGTCAATTTCTTCCCCCTCTAATAAATCAATTATTCTTCACTAGAAAGAACAATTTCATAGGGGGGAAAAAAAGGACTAAGGGGGGGGAAAATTGACTAGTCAGTTTTTTCCCCGGTGAAAAAAATAACTAGTCAATTTTTTCCCCGGGGAAAAAGCTGACTAGTCAATTTTTTCCCCGGGGAAGAAACTGACTAGTCAATTTTTTACCCGGGGAAAAAATAGAGGGGGGAAAAAACTGACTGCTACACCGGACCCAAACTGAGCCACTGCATTTTACAGACAAATAATTATGGACAGACCTGTGTTAGAGGTCATTAGTCCCCTACCGGTTTTTGACCGGAGGGGACTATAGGTTTGCCCTCCGTCCGTCAGTCCGTCAAAATATCTGGATCCTGACATAACTCAAACAGTTTCTTAGCTAGGTTTATGAAACTTGGTATGTGGATAGGGGGCAATATGGGGATAATGCATGTCCAAAATTATTTTGATTCCGACCAAAATTGTGGTTGCTATGGCAACAGAAACATTGAAAATGGCTCAAAACCGGTAGGGCACTTCTGTTTTGCTTGCAATTCTTAATGACTTGTTCACCCTAGTTAAGCAGCCAACTTTCTTAAGCAGCCATTATTATTGAATCCTTATGGCCTGGTTGGTTGGTTGGGCGGTCGGTTTGACGGTTAGTTTATTGGTCAGTCGGTTAGTTGGTTGGTCGGACGGTTGGTTGGTTCTGTTTGACTGAAATAGTTTTAAGTGCACAGTCATTCAGTTCTTTCCCTGACAGATTGGCCATTGAACTCAGACTTTCCCTGCTAGATTAGCCAATGATCTCCAACTTGGAGGAAGCTTTTAAGATATATTTGGCAGTATTTATAAGATTGTATATTTGTATGTTTTCAGGATGGAGGGAATGGTACAAGATATGATACAGTATAAAAGTAAGATTGACCAACTCAAACAAGAGAGATCCAGTCTGTCTTCTACATATGAGGTAACATTAAAGTCACATTATCTCTCCCAAAACTGTTTTCCTGATGATCCAGTAAATAGACTAAATACAAAGAATTAGGAGGTTTTTCACAAAAGACCTATAGTTGATGACAGAATGTCAGCTATATCTGTCAAAATAGTATGGCGAAAGTCACATTTAGTAAAATGTATGGATGACAAAATACTAACTTTGCCGAAGTTGCTCCCCTTATACTTTAAATTATGCATTTATTGTTTACATTTCATTATTTTGTTTACAAACCAGCTGGAGACTTTATTTTATTTTCTTCCATCTTATGGTGTTTTCCACCTTTTGGACTCAACTAAAGTGCTCAAAATGCATCATTTTGCAGATAGGTTGCCAAGAAATTGCTTTTTGAAAATAGCCATTTAAGGCATAATGGGACACTTTAAAATGTGACAACTGTTTGTTTGAGGTTTTATACAGTATTAATGTCATATTATTGTAAATTCCATTTAAAGAGAACAAACAAACGCAGAATTTCTGTAAGCTTTAGACAAGCTGTCATCTTCAGATTACATCATAATGTAAACATTTTATTTGTCCAAAAAAGTGTTGAAGTTATATATGAGTTACTGATGTCCTAAGCAGTGCTTTTGAGTATAGTCCAGAGAATTTGACATGAATCTCGACCTGTAAATTAGCATAATTTCACAGCAGATATATTGTCTATATTTATAACCCAGGCTGTACGTTATCATAAACGGAGAGTATCATGAAGATGCTCGAGGTGTAATACCAACACAAATCTAAAGAACCGATATTGCATGATTTGCTCATGGAAATTAATATATTCAACGCAATTACCTTGTAATATATTCATGCATAAAGGTCGGATTATGTCAAATTCTCTGTGCTATTTATAGGCTAGTTTGAAATATCTTTTTCTGGGGATTTGGATTCGCTCTATATCTGACTGTTGTGTGGTTGGCTAGGAGCTGCCGCTGTTTCTGTTTGACTTGGTATTGTCTGTGTGCTACAGTATTTATAATCCTTGTGGTGATGGTGACTGGTGAACCGAGTATGTTGGATACAAAATGTCACAGATTGAAGTTGAAAAAGGGCTTTATTTATTAAAGCCAAGAACTTTATATTCAGTACAAGTACTAAAAGTCATATACTAATCAAAAAGAGGCAATACAGAATAAAGCTTAACTACAGTATATAACGTGATCGTTTAAAATACAACATATATGGGCAGAAAAAAGCGCCAGTAATGCTTCCTACACCACTACCATTCGAATATGTTGAAATAGTTCCCGATGTGAAAGGAGAGTTAACTGTGTTACAAACCAGCATTAAATCTGCTATACTGCCAACAGCTATGGTAACTCCCCCTGAAAAGTCATAGTTTAGAATATGCGTACAAATGGTGACTTTGGATGCATCACCTTCATGCAGACTAATCATTGGAGCAATCTATGCTTGGGTCTAACAAGGTTCCGTTCGCACAGGCCTTGAAAAGTCATTGAATTTGGTTTCAACCTTGAAAAGTACTGAATTTAGTGTTGTCTTGAAGAAATGTCAAAATGTAACTTGAATTTATAATGGAAAATCCTTGAATATTCATAGAAGTGTATGGATCATGTTACCTGTTCAATTTGAAGAAAACTGCCTTGAAAATACAAATTCTACCTTGAACAATGCTTGAATTTTAGTTTTAGAATCTTGTGTGTAATGTCAATTGTAGGAGCATCAATCTAGGATTATGGATTGTTGATTGTATTAAAAGTATATGTTTTATTTTCAGAGTAACATTGAGAAGTTTAAGGGCCATATTACAGATTTGGAACGTGAGAATATCATGTTACTGAACGAGGTGAAGAAACTGGAATCTCAGGTGAGACAGTACGGCCAGTACAGGAACAGGGGTTCCCAATTAAAATCATATTAATTTAATAAAAGTTTCCAAATATTGAATTTATTAAAACAACTGCAATAATGTCTCCAAGGTATAGCAGGGGGAGACATTTTAATTTTGTGTTGGACGTCTGGCCCCGGTCTCCTGAAACATCTCAATATGAGCTCAATCTCATCCTAAATATTGTCATGTGTCTTTGAGTTGATTTCCATGTGAGGCTGGCATCACAAAAACAGAAACATTATTCAGAGTTGATTGCATAAAAATTTCATTAGAGTGAATTTCAAATTTATTTCAAGATCAGACTCCCTTTAAATTTTGAGCAAAATCTCAATTTGAGCTGAGATTTCTTCTTGAGATGCTTCAGGAGATCGGGACCAGTATGAATGTTACAAAGTTTGTCTATTCTCCTTAATCAGATTTCAATGAAGCGTCACATAAATACTGGGTATCAAGAATAGTAAATGTGAATATTCAGGAATTTTTGGTGCGATGATTTTTGCTGAAGTTATTGCCCTTTGTGGGAGACATACGTTTTTGTGTCAATAACCCTTCTAGTTTAAATATGTTGTGGTCGATAGCAGAAGGATTCACTGGTTATTAGTTATACATATCCACAAGGGTACTGTTTTATCAAAGCATTTACGCTAGCGTAACTCTAAGTTTTCCGTAAATATTGCGTACGTCGATAATATTTGCGCAAATGCGTTTTACTAAGATATTTTCTCTCATGTTTTGTCGTAAGTATTGGCGTAATTCTACGCAAGGTCGGAGTAAGCGTAAATAGCAAATATGAACGTAGTGAGGAGTTTTTGCCATGCACTGTTGATTTTCGACCGTCACTTGTTGTTATAGACCGTGATTAGTAATATAAACCTGTTTAATCATCAAAACTTATCGAACTTTTATGTACATTTATTCACTCTGGTTCCCGTAATATTGGTAATATTGTGGCCCGGTCTACGTTCGATATTCAATGTTTTTACGTAAATGTATGCAACAACTTGCGATCGTTTAGTAAAACACACTTAAGGAT
The DNA here is from genome assembly GCA_947247005.1 of Spisula solida. Taxonomy (NCBI): domain Eukaryota; kingdom Metazoa; phylum Mollusca; class Bivalvia; order Venerida; family Mactridae; genus Spisula; species Spisula solida. The sequence goes on from OX365961.1 coordinate 18,751,546, forward strand.
TTGCGTAAGTGACAAATATTTGCGTAAACTTACGCGACATTTACGCAATGTTAGTAAAAAAGTACCCTGGTATAAATTATGTGGCCATGACTTCTTAGGCTTAAAGCGTATACATAAGGACCACATCTGGTAATTTATAATAGGACTGTTGAAACTGTTTGATCAAATAACAGTAATATTTATTACTCAATATGTTATTATATATATCTCAAGTGCAGTCAAGAAATCTATTAGATTCTACCAAACTGTTGTTTGTGAGTTCTTATCAGGTGTCTGCTGTATTAATCTATCTGGTCAGTTTTACCACCTGAGCTTCTAAAAGACTCAATTCATTGATGTCTACATATAAATATTTTATGTCATTTTTGTCTCGTTAATGGTAACCTTTGATTTTGGTCTTTCTACTTATTTGATTGAATTCATGGATTGTGGACCTTATTTTATGGAACAATTAACAGTGATTGATAGTAGTTTAGAATGCTTTCCTGATGTATGAGGGATGATCAAACTACTTACGGCTTTGATGAAACTGATGACCTATAATCCAGGATTAAGTCAACCTTGGCCATGTTACATGTTGATTGACTGAATTTAAAACAAGACAATCTAGGTTCCATTTCCAGTTTTGGCAGGGGCATGCCTAGTCTGGCTACCCGACTAGATAATATATTTTTATGCCCTCCTATCGATAGATGGGGAGGCATATAGTGATTCACCTGTCCGTCCGTCCGTTCGGCCGTCCGTCCTGGTTAACACAAATTGACCGTTTCTTCTAGCATTAATATGGCTTGCTACAAAGCTTTCATACTTGCATGGATGTTGTGTATGAACACTCTCCACACGCCTGTATCACCTAACCCTAATTTTGGACTAAGACTTATTTATGGACAAGGCTTCCACAGGGGGCATAAGCGTTTATTGAACGCAGTCTTGTTTCAATCAATAATCATAACTCCATTTTCAATTTTAGCTAGATTTTATTTTGGGCTTGATTATGTTTGAGGGTGCAAAGGGGATTAATTTCAGGAAAAAAGAGTAGACTGAAGAGTTATCTCCTTTAATTAAACATAGGGTCTGTATAGACAGACTAGGTCATGCCCTTCCATGACAATTTGATAATGATGTTGATTTCCCTCCACATGTGGATAAATTGCTGGTTTCTCCTGAAAGGGTAAGTTAGTACTGGTTAAGATGCAGTCCAAGAAAACTGGTTTAATAAGGTGAAATGATGGCCATAATTATATAAATAAAAAATTGTTACGAAGTAGTGTTAAACTCACAGGTAACTGTATCATTGATAAAGAGTAAAATAAATTTTTTTTTTATAAATTTATGTTATCTTAGATATTATAAATTTTATAACAGAATTTATTTTTTGTTTGCTCTTTATTAATGATACAGTTACCTGTGGTTAAACCTTTTACATTAAACAATTAATTATTTGTATATATATTTACAGTACAATAAGACAGATGGTCGGGACAGATATAAATTGTTGTTAGAAAGGTTGAGAATGGTGGAAGGCGAGAACTCTTCTCTTGTTCTCGAGAATGAACAACAACGTGGACAATATGAGAAATGTCTCGATGAAATAGCCAATCAGGTAGCAGAATTACTTCATGTAGCTTAATTATTCCATATTATTTCATATTATAGGCCGACATTCCCACTGTATCCATTCAAAAAGTGTCAAGAGATTATGTAATCATAAGGTGCCAGGCTTTATCATGTAATGCCCCTCAAACCAGCATATATGCGTTGTGCTTTTAAAGAAACGAGGTTGCTATATGGGACCACTTCTTTTAGGTTGAACTATTTATAATGTAGCTGCCAGTGTATTTGCTGGTTGCGTGTGGAAGGGTATAAGTTAGAACAGAAACTGGTATGAATACAGTACGGAAAAACTGGTTAGGTGAATCAGCCGTCGAATATATCTGTGCCTCCGTAGCTCAAAGGTTAGCGTGCTTGCCATCTAAACTGGCGATCCGGGGTTCAAATACAGGTGGAGGCACTCATATTCCTGGCAAATAAAGAAAAAATGGTTGAAGAGCAGCGTTAAACCTGAATAAGCTTAGGCCAGAGTTCTTTGATTTTTCGTTACTCGGACCCTCCTGCCCTATTTTTTGTCATTTTCAAAAAAAAATTGGAAATCTGACATTGTACCTAATTTAATATGTCAAATGTATTGATGGTAATGATACTATACACCTTGTTTAATAATTTATTTCAATATTGTGTTAATTATTGATAAGTTGGTATATATAGTGCTTGTTTAATTGTGTTCTCATTTACCACTGTGCCACAGGTATCATTGAAAAATAACTATTTTTAAATAAAATGTAAATAAATTTCAGTAGATTTTTTAAAATTCTTTATCAATGATACAGATACATGTGCACTGTATTTGTTTTAAGATAAGCTCTTTTACTGTATATATAAAGTAGCTACTGGTTAAGTGTGGAAGGGTATAAGTTTGTACATGTACAGTAACTGGTTTGGATACAGTTCAGGATAACTGGTTAGGTGAATCAGCTGTTGTATATAACTGAACAATGGTTAAGAAACAGCGTTACACCTGCATAGACTTATATGATGTGTCTGTGTATACATGATTGTAGGTTATTAGTTTGTTCAATAAAATAAAAGATCTCAACCTAACACGTCTTGTCCGTGTGTTCCATTTTCACCTTTTTGTATACATGATTGTAGGTTGTACAAGCATTGCTGGCACAGAAGATGTTACGAGAGGAATGTTTGAAGTTACAAGATAAAGTACAAGAACTAGAGAATCAGAATCAACATCTACGTGTCATCTACCAACAACGTCTCAAACTCCTTGCCGAGGGAAACTTACAGGTACGAGAACACTGCTTCTTTAACCCTTTACTCCATTTATATGTTATATGCCCCCCCTTAAATCTCATAGATATTTCAATTAATCCGGAGTTCCATTTGTCTCGGGAGTAGGTGTTTTGACCAAAATGTCCAAAATGCCACATTTAACCAACAACAATTGGTTTGAAGGGTCATTGTCTGTTAAAATCATGAGAATTTTGCCTTTAAAATGGTTAAATTTAGTCAAAAGTATCAAAATGACCCTTCATATTCAGAACCTAGTGGAATCCCTAGTTCATGTCCTTCCTTAAATCTTACAACTTCCATCACCAATAATTTTCCAAAAAATTAGAATGGAAGGGAGACAATCCAATTACAGAAATTGGCTTCACAAGAAATCTTATCAAGGGAGATCATTCTTGATTTTTGTCCCAAAAAGCTGCACATGAGATGTTTACACTTTCTATCTCGTTTCTGAAATGGAAGGTGTTTGTAGTAATGGGTTAAAATGTTATCTATATTGAAATAAATTTATAACACCTGTCAATATTTACTGCAAATTTCAACTAAGTGTAAAGGCATTAAAACAAATCATTCAATTTTGGAAATCCTGAGTTACTGTATTAGCCCTAGTATTGCACTCGGGTAAAAATGGTGCGAGGGCTGATTAAAAAGTCACCTGCAAAAGATAGTGAAAATATAACAAAAAATATGGCTGTTCCCAATTTTTTCTTCTGAGACTTTTTGTATAAGCTGTGGAAAGGATACATCAACATTTTGATTACAATTCTTGATTGATAAAAGTGTTGGTTCTATGTGGAAGAATACGGTATAATGCACAAATACGATAAAAGTGTGGGTTCTATTTGGAAGAATACGGTATAATGCACAAATACGATAAAAGTGTGGGTTCTATTTGGAAGAATACGGTATAATGCACAAATGCGATAAAAGTGTGGGTTCTATGTGGAAGAATACGGTATAATGCACAAATACGATAAAAGTGTTGGTTCTATTTGGAAGAATACGGTATAATGCACCAATACGATAAAAGTGTGGGTTCTATGTGGAAGAATACGGTATAATGCACCAATACCATGTATAATGCATCTAACACTTCACTATTTGACAATGGGCATAGTGGGCGACTGACAACCCATCATGTCTGACAGCAGGAGGATAAAGACCTTGATAGGTGCATAAATGTTTAAACAAAATTGGGTACATAATAATTTAAAAGCACTCCACCATTCTGGAAGGTGTACATTACAAGGCTTTTACATCATAATGGGAAAACATTTTCAGATAATTCTTTATTTCTGTAAAAGTTGCTTTGATAGAAAACGTTATCATTCAATTTGCATTTCTTGTTTGTATTCAAATCACAGCATGATGCTTGGTATTTTGAACAAAAACTTGAGTATTGCAAATTTTTTCTGTAAATTTTCGCACATGTTTCAAAGTTTTCCTTGACATTTAACAAATAATGATATGAATTTAAAACAGATGAAAATTAGACAAAGGGTACATTATACCCCATTTACTGTAATTATGTGTATTATAGACGCATTCTGAGTCATTAGGCAACAGTTGTTTTGTTTTTAGGTGAACAGAAATAATTTGAAAATTTTGCTGTCAGTGTTGAAGGTAACGTGGTAGAGGGGGGAACAAGAGGGCCTAAATCTCCAGAATTCGCTCACCTGCGGGTACTCCAAAGGGCCCCTTGTTAATATTTTCTCTCTCCCAACAACAAATTAAAACGAAAGTTTCCTGTGTACCTACAAATAAACAACTGTAGCCTTAGAATGATATTACATTGTATATATTGTTTTCTTTGTTGATTTGCAGGAAGGTGGTGCCTACATGGAGGGAAGCATGGAATCCTTACAGAGCATGTTCAGTGAACAGGTATGTGGAATCATTAATTTTTGCAGGTATTAAATTTGGCGGATTATGATAAAATGGTAATTTGGTATTTTCTTAAATTTGTGGATTATAAATACTGAAAGAAAATCTATTGTTATATATTTTTGAGGTCATTTATTCAAGAGGATTTAATTTTGCTATCTAGTTCATCTGCGACGTCAACAAAAATTAACCCACGGAGAATATTAATAACTCTGACAGTATGGTCTGAGCTTGTGAGTTTGAATCTTGTTTGGATGATGGAACTACTTAACCTATGAATAAGGCGCAGGTACTGGTTGGAATCCAGGATCTAAGATGCTATTAAGAGGAATTAGACCTTGTCTTTCATTGATGTAAACTAGTATGCTGCAAAGTTCTTTCATTTCATTTACGCTTCATAATTTGAAGAAGGCTTGAATGCCGAAACGTGAAATAAATGAGTGATGATGAACTTTTACAGTGTTTTAATCATAAATATCCCTATTGAATCTATATCAGTAAAATAAATAAGTTCGGGAAAAAATATTGAATTTTCAATTTAACTTAAGTATGATTAACTTCCTTGAATGTTAAAATTCAAACTTAGTTGAGTAAAGTTTTATGAAAGTTTTACTTGAATATGGAAGGTGAGAGTTGAATTGAATGATGAAACATATTTTCAGAATTTCTTTTTAAATGTTTAATTATGGTGTTTTCTCTCTTCCTTTAAAGATAATTTTATGGGTAATATAATATGTTTTTATGCCCCCGTATCGATAGATCGGGAGGCATATAGTGATTCACCTGTCCGTCCGTCCGTCCGTTCGTCCGTCCGTTCGTCCGTCCGTCCTGGTTAACCCAAATTGACCGTTTCTTCTAGCATCTTTATGGCTTGCTACAAAGCTTCCAAACTTGTATGGATGTTGTATATGAACACTCTCCACACACCTGTATCACCTGACCCCATTTTGACCTTCACCTTGACTTAATTTTGGACTTAGACTTATTTATGGACAAGGCTTCCACAGGGGGCATAAGCGTTTATTGAACGCAGTCTTGTTGATTTTATATTGCTTTGAATGATTTTATGATAAACATGTATTACATTCCAAAAACTCAAAAAAAAAAAGTCTGAAGTCCAAAAACTCAAATTTCAAAATATTTAAGTATTCATTTCAGAATTATTTGAAAAAGTTAATGTAATGATCATTTCTTTCAATATTTTTCAGACATCAGACAATACTTCTGGAATTCCACAAATGAGTTCTCCTCCAATCTGGTTACAGAACCGGTTGCCTGGCGACCGACACAGTATCATGTCATTTACAGGAAGTACGATGTCGACACCCGATATTGACCTTGAACTCTCACGGGAACAAAATGAGTTTCAGTGTAGGACAAAAATAGAAACGGAATTCCCAGCAACACCTTCAAGTCCGAAGTCGAAACATGTGAGCATAATGGAGCGAAAGAACGAAACGAAACGAAGCTCGTCAACGTCTTCGCTACTTCCTCCCAAATGTGGACCAAATCGTCAACGAACTAGATCTACCTCTTCTCTCAGTCGTGCGCGTGGACTGAGTCTCCTTTCACCGCGGACTGTGTCTCAATCTAGTGATTCAGGAACTCTAAACAATCTGACCAATCAACAATCAAGTTTGAATCAGGGTGTGGCTGTATCGGCCAATCAGCAGGGTTCAACAAAATCATTGACCAATCAGAACTCCACATCAAGTTTATCAGTGCCTTTAAACCAATCACATCCATCCATTGATAATTGTACATCTCAGGGTCAATTGTCTCAGTCTGCTTCTAAAATTCCGGGCTTACCCGGCGGCAAATCCAAGGAAGATCTCGCAATGAGAAGAAACTCATTGAAAGCCGAGTATAGTATTAGAATGGGTTGCCATTCTCCAGTTTCAAATACAAACATTACAATGAATTCAAATTCTAAATCTGCACAGCCGAAAAAATCATCTACACATGGGTCAAGGTCATCGTCTGTGTCATCTCTAAGTCCAGGACAATCAAGGATACCATCTACAACGTCTGCTAGATCGCAATCAACTGGATCTGGATCTAAAATACCTATGGTGTCTAAGGGTGGTAGTCAGACGTCATTGTCTGCATCCACTTCAAAACTAACCCGAAATAGTACTTCAACACAAAAAGGTAAAAATAGCGGAGAAAAAGTGATAACAACGAAACTGGTGCCACCAAAATCGCCAAACTTGAGATACTCGGGAATTCGTACTACCTTAAAAACTGATGTGAGCAATAAAACTGTGCATAAAATTGAGAACGCTGGTGCTAATACTAAGACAAATGTATCAGTGTCTAACTCTAATGTCAGTCTGAAGACTGTGTACTCAATAACATCAGTGTCGTCAACAAAAGTGACGGAAAGTAAAATAAATGACAAAAAGAAGCCGCCTGCGATTCCTGTTCGAGGAAATCTGAATCATAGGAACGAGTCGCATTTTCCGAAAATGGGTCTCACAACATTAAATCATTCTTGTCCGAAAAATACTGAATCAACAACGAATGTGTATGCAAACGTTAACCCTGTGCCAATGAAATCGTCCTCTAATTCTCCGCAAAGCGAGAAAGACATCGGTGTTGAACAAAGTGAAAACAATACATTAACGAAAGGTCAATATTTCTACGATTATAGTGATGAAGATAGTGACTTCCGGGATAGTGAAATAAATCGACCGGTCTCCACTGACTTCAGTGCGGCATCAACAATATCATTGGACGAATTGCTAGACCGTACATTGGAAAATATTGGAACGCCAGTAGATAGTGACTTTAGTTCTAATATATTTCTATTCAAAACTTCTCAAGCTAAATTGAAAGAAGGGACAAGCTCAGATGAAAGCAAATTTGGTAGTAGACGGGGCAGTAATAATGATTCAAGGGAGGGAAGTCATGGTAGTCAGAGTTCGAGTAGTAAGGAACTCGGAAAAGCCATGGATACAAAGACAAGGTTAATGGGAAAACCCGATATTGTGCAAGATACTGAAGAGTCCGAACAAAGGAAATTACAACAAAGTATGACACTGTCACAAATTCCTGGATCGTCGATGCCAGGATATCGTGCCAAACGTCCAAAATCTCTCATACTTGGTGCTAAAGAGAAGAAATTCTTATACTGTGAGTACGGTTCATCATCCAGCTCTGATACCTCGGATGAAGAGTGGAGTTGTAAGTTCTCTTATGCCAAAAATGTGAAAGAGCAAGAAATTAAATCCAAAGTTGCTAAAAGTGTCCAATCTGGTGAAGCCAAAGTGATAGAATCACCAAAAAGTGCAAACAATCACCAGAAGGAGTCACCTACTAATCAGCCAAAAGGTGATAAAACTAACACAGTGAAAATGTCTCAGCTTCCGAAACCTGGTGCTAATAAAAAGCCATCAAAAATCCCTCCACCGGTGGCAGCCAAACCTTCCAAGTTGTCGGTGAATTCTAAATCTGACGTGAGAATACCGCGGCCTAAATCTGTGGAAATATGCGTTAACTCTGCATCTTTTTCTTACGTAAATACAAAGAACTATAACTCTTATCTCCCTGATTCGATCGGTAATGACTTTTCTAAAGCCGAATCTGAACATTGCTTAACTTTTCATAAAAGTTACGATAAAATAGAAAATTCTTTTAATTCAAATACGACCTTTGAAGAGGTCAAGGTCGAAAGGTCAGGGAGCAAGGATGATGGCTACTCGACTATGTCCAGTGATATTCAACCAGAAAATTTGGAAAAATACTCAGACGCATTTGAGAGCTCTACTAACAGCAATGAAGCTCGAAATTCAAATTTGAGCTTAAGCTCTCAAAACTCGTACTCCAGTGAAGATAGAATTAGTGCTCATGGTTCGTTAGGTCGTGTAAAAGCTATGAAAGTCAAATTTGAGCTCGATAATCAGAAATCACCGGAACTTTCTCCCACTAAGTCACCTCCTGTCTCACCGGCTAAATCTGGTTTGAAGTCTCCTAAACCAGTAATGGAAAGGTTAAATAATAAATTCACAAAAGAAACAAATGTCCCTGATAATAGTGTTAGTAATAATTCTTCCTTGAGCAAATTACCAAAACCCAAAGTGAATAAATCAACCACAAAGGATGTGCAATCTAAGCCAAAGAGTTCTTTACCAACACCAAGATCTGTAAATGCTAAAAAGGAGTCAACAGTTACAAAAACGGATTTAAAACAATCAGTAAATAAGGTACCAATAACACAAAAAGTGAGTAATGTTCAAAAAGTTGAAAAATCTAATGAAATGATAAATATTGTACCTCAGACTGTAACAATGTCAAGTAATGTCGTAATTACACCATGCTCTGTAAATCCTTCACCCTCTGTTACTGTGCCAAAGGAATTTAACAGTCCGAAAGTTGTGATGAATGTGGATTATCTTCAACTGAACAATCCGTTAACTTCGACCCCAAAATCTCTTACAGATCAGTTTGAGCAACTATCACATTTCTCTCCGACATTTGATAATATTGATATTCTGCGTGAAGGTTACGATAGCAACAGTTCAATATCAGATCGAGGCTCCGACTTGACGTCTCTTCATATTTCGGAGGACAATATTTTGTCTGATATACCTGAAGAGAAGGACGGTTACGAGAGCTCGGTGGGATTTCGTAGTGAAAATACCTCAGTTTCGTCACTTCCTGCGGTGAATGTCAAACGTTCCGCCGCGCAGCAGACGACGCATCATAATTCTAGCTCCCATCATGCAGTAGTAAAACATCACTTTTCTTCCTCCCTAAAACGACATTGGTCATCGTGCGAAGGAATTGTGCGCGCATCTTACGATTCTGACTATGAGAAACAAAAACGTGCGCGGCAGACGGCGGATTATGAAGAACTTTACGGTGGATGTCTAAATATAGAAACATTGCTGGAGCGGTCATCGTCTGAATCGGACATGTTTACAAGGGGAGATAAACCAGCAGTGATTCTGTTTCCAAGGTTACAAAGGTCGTTGAGTGCAGAAAACATATTGCTCGATGACATCATGGTGGAAGATAAACTAGCGGAAATACTGAAGCAGAATGTCATGCAACAAGTAAGCTCATATTTATCATCAAAGACCTTAATATACAAAGATTGGAAAAATCTACCAAATCTCACAATATCTCGCGGCAGTCTACTGAAATCTCGGGAAATCTCGTTTGTATTTAATTCCTTATATCTCCCGTTTCTGTGTACATAGGAAAAAACTAATATGTTTATGCAATAGATTTATTATTCTGCTTTAGAATGAAACCTAATTTATTTAAATCAGTCAAGAAATAAAACATTAGACCTCAAAGAGCCAGACCTACTCCCAATTTTATGGAAATTCCAATTTTATCAGAAATCTATAAGAGATAGAAAAAAATAAGTTACATCATGCAGTAGAAGTAACCTAGCTGTTCAAAATCAGATATTGGTCATTTAAAAAAGATGACAAACAAAAGCGTTCATGCAAATATCAGCATCTGCTGCCTCCATTTTGCATTTTCCCCCCGTTTTCAATTAAGTTTCCAATCTGTGTATATTTAGGTCTTTGTTATCATGTTCATATTTTTGATGAGGGGGTATATTGCTTTGCACATTTCGGTCTGTCTGTTGGTTAGTCCGTAGGTCAGATCGTCGGTCGGTAGACCAAATGGTTTCCGTTTAATAACTCAAGAACCCTTTGCCCTAGGATCCTCAATCTTTACAAGGAGGTTACAGTAGATGACCCCTATTGATTTTAAGGTCAGTAGGTCAAAAGTCAAAGTCTTTGTGACCTTTACCATTTCTGACTATTGGGCTGCCATGGGGCATACATGTTTTACAAACATCTCTGGTTTAATCCTTAATTCCATAGAGATGCTCCATTTACCTACTGTATACATGTACATAATGTGGATATCTCATTGTCCAATTTTCTTAATTCAAGCAGATTCACATTAAAACTACTACAAATACTTTAAATTGTCAATAAGTTGGATATAATCATTTAAGTTATTGTGTTTTTCAATGGAGACGTATCTTGAGAATTTTAATTGGTTAGATAAAAATGACTCCATCATCTGATTGGTTAGTTCTAATTGAATCCATCATGTAATTGGTTGTCTATAAATGGATCAAACTTCTGATTGGCTTGTTCTAAGAACAGACTTAAGATTGACAGGAAGACTCCACATTTAGTTTGTTCCATGTTTGAAAGTAATATAATATTGTTAGCCGCCTCCTTGATAGCCTAGTGGTAGAGCATTCGTTTTGAGTGCAGAAGGTCCCGGCTTCAATCCCAGGCCGCGTCATACCAAAGACAAAATAAAAATGGTACCAGAAAATCCCTTGCTGGATGCTCAGCATAAAAGTGACACTGGCTTCCCTTCTCTCATATCCTTGTGGCGATGAATAACATCAGGAATGAGGTGTCAAGAGTGATTAATATAAGTTGGAAAAACTTGTTTCACAATCAACCTTAAATAAACTAGTATAAACTATAATATTGTTAACCCAATGTATTATTGCAGATAAGTAGACATGCCGAAAGTGCCGATAAGGATGGCGAACATTTCACAAGTTTTGTAGAATTACTTATACAACGAGGTCATGTATTAGAGTCACCTTCACCTCTGAAAGAAGTGAAGGACATTGCTGAAATACAGGTAACCATGGATATCAATATAATTGTGCTAAATGTTCTATTTCGCTACTAGGGAACATCCAATTTTTGTGTTTCAGTGTGTTCAACATGCTGTTTAAAAAAAAAGTACGTTTTGAGAGTCATTAGATTGTTTATATGTGTACACTGCATTGGGAAGTGATGGTCTTAAGGTCTCAACGCCTTTAAATTGATTTGACTAACGTCATTAAGTAACATACCTTAATGAAGGCTTTGTAAAAGCTGTAACGTTGGTCAATAGTAAATTCGGACAAAATCAACTTTTGTTGATTACGTGGTAACATTTTTACACTACCTGTCTTAGTAGGTAGGTAACAAAACTGTTAGGCTCATTTACTATCTCACCTTTTTGATCATTGAAAGGTTTTATTTTTAACGAATGAACAGAATATTCATGATTGTAATTTAAATTAAACCTTTCGTTTCAGACACCAACTCCAACAGAACTTAAACAAATGGCTGTTTCTAACTTCTCCTCAAAGGGGCAGAACCCATGCCCAAATAATTTCGTCTCTGAGGAGAGACCTGAAGCAGAATTGCCTCCATTAGGTGAAGATCAGAAGAGATTTAATAGTCAGTTCTACAGCCTTTGTAACACTGGATCAAGTAGAAGTATTTCCGAGAAAAGTGAAAATACTGGAACTGAAAGTATGGAGACGAATGGTGAAAAAGTTAAGAAAAAGGTGAAGAATATTCATACGTGCAAGAGTGGAGATAAAAACTGCAAAAAGTGTGAAGAGTTAAGAAATGCGAAAGAGTTTGATAACATTTCTCGACAGATTAAAAGTCTTTCTAAAACTGTAAATCAACTTCATAGAAGTTTAACTAGTATTAACAGTGAGAATTCTGACAGTGGATCTGAATCGAACGAGGGTGATGTCGGGTTATCTAGTGCAATTGGAAACAAGGATATCGACGGCTACCAGTGGGTGGAGGACGAGTTCTTCCTCTCTCCGTACGGAGGGGAGATAATTCTGGGTAGTTCTCCGTTTTCGAAAACTGGTGCATCTTGTGATTGGATTAATGATTACAATGAGAATACTGAACAACTTGAAGAGATTGGTGGACAGGAAGCCATGTTGGAAGAAAATCCTGAAGTTGATATTCAAATTGAATTCAACAGGAAAAATAAAAGGAATTCTATGCAAAACTCAATAATTGCTGACTCTTTAGACGAAGAAGGTAATTTTGACAGTCATCACTTTATTTCACGACGTCTGCTGCAAGAGGAGCAGAGAAGGAAGACACAATCTGTTGCCAGCGGTAACGAGGATATTTCGATGCCACAATTACTAAAACTTGAGTCAACTATGAATAAGGTCATTAATTCAAGGTCAAGGCCATTACTGAAGGAAGATATGAGAATGACACCGGAGAAAGATACAGACGACACTGAGAAACAGGTAGGATAAATGTTGAAATGGTTGCCATAGTTACTGATTCTTTAATTTTAAAACTGCCAAAACATTAAATCTCTTTCTGTCTCCATCTAGGGAATGAAATATTCATCTTCTGTTGTTGCTAATGATACACAAAAAATCCAGCATACACGTAATACCTCAGATTAAAGAGTACAAGCTCAATATTCTTGCACATAGCAGACTACATGCAGTACTAAGACATCTTTGCTAAATATTGTAAGTTTTTGTGAATAACTGCAATCGACACATGTTGACTCATGCTGTATTTATAAGCATTGAAGTAAATGTTCCTTTAAAAATATAAAAAATAGTTTAATTTGCTATACAAAAAATATGCCCCCCCCCCCCCCATCTATGATGAGGGGGTATATTGCTTTGCACATGTCAGTCGGTCTGTTAATTGGTAGGTAGACCCAATAGTTTCTGTTCAATAACTCAAGAACACTTCGCCCTAGGATCTTCAAACTTTACATGGAGGTTGGTCATCAACAGTAGATGACCCTTATTGATCATGAGGTCAAGGTCACTGTGACCATTACAATTTACAATTTCTGACTGTTGGGCTGCTATGGGGGCAAACATGTTGTACAAACATTTCTTGTTCTATATTGTTGTTGATAGTATATTCAGGGATGTCAATTTTCCTGATTAATCCGGAATTCCGGATTTAGCAAGACTGAAAGAGCAATGGCTTCTGACCAAAATAAAAGTTATGGTTAATTAATTTAATCTGCTCTGAAGGATTTTATTTAATACAAAAGTTAATTATGGAAACAATGGCATTGAAGGCCTCATGTAAATGTATTGAGTGTAATAAAGGTATTGTATTGTATTTGGCAAAAATGGTCGGCCAAATACAATTTTCCTGATTTTTAATTTGTCACCTTTGGCAAACATGTTGTACAAACATTAATGATTTCTTGTTCTATATTGTTGATGGTATTTTGTTTCCTGTATACTACAGAAATCTACAGATATGTTTGAGAAGATGTTGAAGTATCATGGAGGAAGTCAGGACAGTCTGGATGATAATATTGGTGTCGATAACGTCATGTGCCATAGATTGCTTGGAAAAGGTACGATTTGTTCACTCAACATTCAAATTTTTGGTAAAAGTTGTCAGGAATTTTCAGGAATTTCAGTACTTTCAGTGTCCAAAAATGTGCTGTTTTCTTTATTTTATCCTCTGTAAATTTACCATTTTTAGCTCACCTGTCACAAAGTGACAGAGTGAGCTTTTGTGATCACTCTTCGTCCGTCGTCCGTCCGTCCGTCAACAATTGCCTTGTGTAGACTCTAGAGGTCACAATTTTAGCCTAATCTTTATGAAACTTGGTCACGATGATCATCTCAACAAAATCTAGGCCAAGTTCGATATTGGGTCATCTTGGGTCAAAAACTAGGTCACTAGGTCAAATCATAGAAAAACTTTGTGTAGTCACTAGAGGTCACAACTTTAGCCTAATCTTTATGAAACTTGGTCACAATGATCATCTCAACAAAATCTAGGTCAAGTTCGATATTGGGTCATTCGGGGTCAAAAACTAGGTCACAAGGTCAAATCATAGAAAAACCTTGTGTAGTCACTAGAGGTCACAATTTTGACTTAATCTTTATGAAACTCAGTCTCAATGATTATCTCAACAAAATCTGGGTCAAGTTCAATATTGGATCATCTGGGGTCAAAAACTAGGTCACAAGGTCAAATCATAGAAAAACCTTGTGTAGACACTAGAGGTCACAATTTTGGCCTAATCTTTATCAAACTTGGTCACAATGATCATCTCAACAAAATCTAGGTCAACTTCGATATTGGGTTAACCGGGGTCAAAAACTAGGTCACAAGGTCAAATCATAGAAAAACCTTGTGTAGTCACTAGAGGTCACAATTTTGACTTAATCTTTATGAAACTTGGTCACTATGATCATCTCAACAAAATCTAGGTCAAGTTCGATATTGGGTCATCTTGGGTCAAAAACTAGGTCACTAGATCAAATCATAGAAAAACTTTGTGTAGTCACTAGAGGTCACAACTTTAGCCTAATCTTTATGAAACTTGGTCACAATGATCATCTCAACAAAATCTAGGTCAAGTTCGATATTGGGTCATTCGGGGTCAAAAACTAGGTCACAAGGTCAAATCATAGAAAAACCTTGTGTAGTCACTAGAGGTCACAATTTTGACTTAATCTTTATGAAACTCAGTCTCAATGATTATCTCAACAAAATCTGGGTCAAGTTCGATATTGGATCATCCTGGGTCAAAAACTAGGTCACAAGGTCAAATCATAGAAAAACCTTGTGTAGACACTAGAGGTCACAATTTTGGCCTAATCTTTATCAAACTTGGTCACAATGATCATCTCAACAAAATCTAGGTCAACTTTGATATTGGGTTAACCGGGGTCAAAAACTAGGTCACAAGGTCAAATCATAGAAAAACCTTGTGTAGTCACTAGAGGTCACAATTTTGACTTAATCTTTATGAAACTTGGTAGATCATCTCAACAAAATCTAGGTCAAGTTTGATATTGGATTGTCTGGGGTCAAAAACTAGGCCATAAGGTCAAATCATAGAAAAACCTTGTTTAGTCTCTAGAGGTCACAGTTTTAGCATAATCTTTAAGAAACTTGGTCACAATGATCATCACAACAAAATCTAGGCCAATGTCGATATTGGGTCATCCGGGGTCAAAAAATAGGTCACAAGGTCAAATCATAGAAAAACCTTGTGTAGTCACTAGAGGTCACAATTTTGGTCTAATCTTTATGAAACTCAGTCTCAATGATTATCTCAACAAAATCTGGGCCAATTTAAATATTGGGTCTACGGGGGTCAAAAACTAGGTCACAAGTTCAAATAATAGAAAAACTTTGTGTAGTCACTAGAGGTCACAGTTTTGGCCTGATCTTTACGAAACTTGGTCACAATGATCATCTCAACAAAATTTAGGTCAAATTCGACATTGGTTTATCTGGGGTCAAAATCTAGGTCATTAGGTCAAATCAAATGAAAACCTTGTGTAGTCACTAGAGGTTACAATATTGGCCTAATCTGTATGAAACTTGGTCACAATGATCATCTCACCAAAATCTAGGTCAAGTTCGACAGGTGAGCGACCTAGGGCCCTTTGGGCCCTCTTGTTTAGAATTTCAGGAGTTTAGTGTCCAAAACATTGCTGTATTCTTTATTCTTCCTATGTAAATTGATAATTTTTCAGAATTTAAGAATTTTTAAAATTTATCACTTTTACCCAAGTTCAAATTTTGGGATTTGTACAGCTGATAGCCTTATTGGGAACTGTATGCTTGTTCCACAAGTGGATATACATATTTGTTCTTATGGGTCCGCTCCATATATTGCTGGCTTAGAATAGGAGGATTGTAAGTAGCACTTATAAGACCCATACTAATTTGCAATCTGCATCAAAAGGAGCTTCTTAGGAGCCTATTCGGAACAGGTCTAAGTAAAAAGTAGTTTTCAGACAGTTTTTTCTTGATTCCTCAAAAAAGCGTTTTTGTACTTACGACCTTCTTATTCTAAGCCAGCGATATTTCCTCGAAATAGATGGCCTTGTAATCATGCTTTGCACAGTATTTTATTGAGAAGTTGGCATGGATCAGATCAGTAACATCAGAGTTATGGCCCTTGAATTGACATTAAGCTCTTGTATGCTACATTGTCGCTCATAATTTAATATACCTGCTTATAAGGTGACCTGGCCTATACAAGTGTCTTGATTGTTGAATTCCTTGAGGTAGTACATGTGTTAAAAATTTTATACCTGCTTATAAGGTGACCTGGGCTGGTATTCACAAAGCATCTTAGCAGAAAACTTAGGAATTTCTTAAAATCTTGATTTTTTCTAAAGTGTATCAGCTAAGCAAGAAAATCAAGATGCTCAATATTTTACATAGTTTTGAAGTTTTAGGTAAACAGCTACTATAATCACTAAGAAAACATGGATTATTTTTTAAATTGCAGGACATAGGAGCTGCACAAATTATTGACTTAAGTCAAAATATTTAAGTTTTCACTTAAGATGCTTTGTGAATACCAGCCCTGGCCTATACAAGTGTCTTGATTGTTGAATTCCTTGAGGTAGTACATGTGTTAAAAATTTAAAATGATCGCTTGTTAATCCAAAGTATGTATATTTAACAGGTCCTGTCGTTAACAAACCTACACGTCCTGCATTAGAGTTCACCAGTAGTCAGTTTGTACGTTATGATGCACCTGAGATACAAGCAATGGCTGCTTTTGATTTCTTAAATGAAATATCATCATCACACCATTCTGACCAATCAAACGACCAGAAAATGTCACATGATCAGCTCTTCAGACAGGAGGGGAGAAGTCATAATCCCATGACCCAGTCAACTACTTCAAATGAGTCAGGTACCTCCATTGTGAAGAAGCATAGAAGAAAATTACGCCAAAGGATAAAGAAAGACCCTAAAGCAAGAAATTGGAACTTGCAAGGACAACCGAGAGTTCGAAAATTTTCATCGACATCGGCCGACGAGTCAAATGACGAGGAGGAGGATTTATCGCTAAGTGACAGTCTTGTGGAAAGTTGTTCTTCAAGTGATGATGCGAAAGTATCCAGTAACGATGTAACGAAAACAAATTCTAAAATGACATATTTATAACACATTTGAACATCATGGAAATTAACCATTAATTACAAGATTTACAATTGAACACATTTTATCTCTTATATGGCCCTAATTGCGTGTAAGGAAAATAACTATGTCCCTCGTCATATTTCATAACTTAAAAACAGTTAATTTGCATATTAAACATCCTGTCATTGTGTATATAATAATCATATCGAAAAACTCATGTACAGTCAACTCTAGTCGTCTTGGATTTATCGGTGTCTTGGATTTATTGGAATCATTGAAAATATTTTTGTCTCAAAAGTAAATTTGTCTTTCCTTATATGTTAGGAGGCCATACAGACAAGGGTAGGGACTTTCAGGAAAAAACTAAATGGCAACTTTGACTTAAGATAATTCAACATAACAAGAGTCGACTGTATCAGGAACGTTTTCATTTTTACGAGGAATAAGTCCATTGCAGGGATACTAAAGGATTTGTTAGGGCAGGGAATTTGTTTGTATATTTTGCAAGTTAATTATTATTGTTTTAATTTATTATTAGTGACTGCTATTTATCACATAACCTGCAGTCCAGGAGTGCCGTAAAGCCGTGCCGTAAATATCGTTCGGCACTCCCAGAATGGCAATAAATATTTCAATTAGCTTGACGTGACGTTAGCCAATCAATGCATTGATCCGTCACTGACGTCAGGATAATATCAACGTCACCATGACGTCGCGCTCATTGTACCGCTAAATTTTGGCTGAAACAAATGCAGCGCACATCATCCTTCTGAACAATAATGAGCGTTTTCTAAGGTTATGTGATAAATAGAATCTTACATTCGTGCTCATTACATACGAGTTTTATTAAACTCGTCGACAAAAACAATATGACACTCGACAAAGCATCATGTCATATCATTTTGTCCATTCGTTTAATAAAACTCGTATGTAATGAGCACTCATGCAAGATCCTCTATTTATGTTTTAGTGTTACAATTCTGAACCTGTAAGTGCTAGTAACCATGACAATGCTTGTTGGATTCTTTGTATCTTATTTACTTTTGGGACTTTGATTTTGCTTGATGACCTTCACATTTCACTAATGACCTTGACATTCAAGATAAGGTCATCAGGCTGCCACATAATTATGACTAAACAAATTGTAAAATCACTTGAAAAAATAAAATCTTTTTTCAATCTTGACCTTGATTCAATTTAACAGTGTTTTAGTTGGATGGCTTTTTAAGTGCTAACTTTAAAGTATGAATGCAGTAACATCATTATTATGTCAACATGACTAATTAGCTCCGTGTACAAAAGAGTCAACTTCCGGTTATCGCAATTAGGAGTACACATTTGAATTGTAAAGTCTTGCAATAAGTTGTACAGTGATCGAAAATGACAGTTATTTTTAATCACAATAAGTCATACAAGTTGAATTGTATAGTATCCCAATAATTCATACAGTGATTTGGTTTTTATGCAGTGATTAGATCACCATCCTAAAGTGAAGTGGGTTTTTTCTGTCATTAGATGGAAGCTATGAAGTTAGTTCCTCATGTTGTATATATATATATGGAAATGATAGTAAAAGTATCACAACACATTAATCATCCATAATTTGGTTTCAAATTTTGTGTTAACATCATATTTTGTTGTTGTTTAATGTCTGTGTTGCTTAAAATTAATATCAGTTAAAGTGTTTTAAGTTAAGATTAGCTAACATACATTTACACAAGCCAAAATTTTACATGTATTTTATGAAAAATATGTACTCCTTAATAACTATGCACAAATTTTATATAATTGAAAATATTATTTTTTTCAGATTTTGTTTGTATAAAAATACTTTGTATTTTGTGATTTTTTAATTAAATTATTTTGATTGAGTTGCTATGGTAACATGGTGAATATAATATGTTTTACAATATGTGTCAAATTTAGGGTAGAGTAATGTCTTGTACATTTTCACATTAGTTGCCATGGTAAGTGGTAGTAAATTTAGTATTCGTTGTGATTGCCGAGGTTTAAAATTCTGTGTTCGGCGTCATTGCCAAGGTATGAAATTCTGTATTTGGTGTCATTGCTGAGGTTTGCAATTCTGTATTCGGTTCATTGCCGAGGTTTGAAATGCTGTATTCGGTGTCATTGGCTAGGTTTGAAATTCCGTATTTGGTTCATTGCCAAGGTTTGCAATTCTGTATTCGGTGTAATTGCTGAGGTTTGCAATTCTGTATTTGGTGTCATTGCCGAGGTTTGTAATTCTGAATTTGGCGTCATTGCTGAGGTTTGCAATTCTGTATTCGGTGTCATTGCCGAGGTTTGTAATTCTGAATTTGGCGTCATTGCTGAGGTTTGCAATTCTGTATTCGGTGTCATTTCTGAGGTTTAAAATTCTGTTTTCGGCGTCATTGCCGAAGTATGAAATTCTGTATTTGGTGTCATTGCCAAGGTTTGAATTTTTTACCAATCAATAATTTCAAGCTTAATTAAAGCCAGGAATAAATACTGTCATGAAAGCAACATCAGACGTGGTAGTTGGCAATCATTCTCAGGCCTGAAAATCTCAATTTCTAACTCAATTGTTTTAATATAAACTAAGAATGAATAATTGACCAATGACAACAAGGTTTACAAATTAGTTGTCTGCCAATGAAAACAAGGATTGCTAATGAGTTGTCAGCCAATGAAAACAAGGATTGCTAATGAGTTGTCAGCCAATGAAATCAAGGATTGCTAATGAGTTGTCAGCCAATGAAACCAAGGATTGCTAATGAGTTGTCAGCCAATGAAAACAAGGTTTACAAATAATTGACCAATGAACATTGGGTACACATTGTGTAATTCTATACCTACTTACTTTTGCTTGATAGTAAATATACAGAAAAATGATCAGAATTACGACCTATGATTTACTAATTATAATAACCTATAATTTATATAATTATCATGTGCTAATTTATTATTTTGTTGAGGATTTTATTGTATACTATTCATGTCTTTGAGATGACTAGGTTTTTACTGAAGTTAGCGATTATATTATTGTGATATACTGATAATGTCGTGTGAATACATTTTAATGGAATTGGACCTTAAACATATACAATGTATGTATGATTGGATAAAACAAAGAGAAAGAAACTATGCTTTGTTATTGTTTGTTTGTACCAGTAGATATAGTCCAGTTGGGATATTGTGACAGTGACGTTTCAGTTTATGTGTACGCAAAAAATTACAACCATTGTCTAAACAGGTAGAGCGAAGTTAGGTATGTTAGTTAAGCATTGAAATTATAGTTGTTTGTACAGTATAAGCCTTTATAAATGGTTTTACACCGTTATAGTGGACTCGACCGCTGCGTCACTGGATTTTTATCCTGACTGGACTATAGTTAACAAGACATGGTGTGGAAATTCCACGAAAACCAGATTTTCATGTCGCCCAATCATAATTTGGCAGAAGTGTATACATGCTGTTTCCTTTCACATAAGCTATCTACACGGCAAGTGTCATCATGATATCTCATTGCTAACTGAAGTTATCCAACGGGAACGAATTGTGGACGCTCGCCGAAATCGCCAATCTATTAACAAAATTTTCTGTTGGAAAATCTGGTAAGAAATTGTATCTATGCATGTTCATGTGCATACATCTCTCGACAAACCTGAACCAACATCACCGACTTTCAAACCTCAAACCACACAGACGTCCCTTTCCTTCTGATTTACTTTGTGACGGAATAAACTACATAGTGACTCAGCTACGTAACCTAGCAACCAACCTTTGTAGCTATGTTGTAACATACCAACTACTGATGGACAACAACCTTCTTACCGAGTAATCTACCGACTCAACTACCTAGGGATCCATCCACCTACCTAACTAAGTGCACTAGTCAGTTGTAAGGTATACTGGTCGGTCGCCATGTGGGAAAAGGGCTGGTGTGTCACAAGAGGGGCTGGTTGGTTGCCAGGTACACAAGCCAACTGGTTGCTTTATGTGCAGGACGGAGGGTCAATAGAGATCTGTCTAACAGTCACCAGGCCCTGATCTCCTGAAACTTCTCAATCTGAGCTAAATTTCCTCTCAAAAATTGTCATGTGTCTTTGAGTTAATTTCCATGGGAGGCTGGACTTAAAATTAGCATAACAACCCAGAAACAGTATTCTGCGTTTATAACAGTAAAAATTTAAGAGCTTGAGCTTCAGACTTATCTTAAATTTAGATTTGGATTGGAGCAAAATCTCAATTTGAGCTGAGATTTCTACTTGAGATGCTTTGGGAGATAGGGGCCAGGCAGATCAGCTGCTGGGAAGGTTGGTCGGTTGCTCAGTATGAAAGTATGTTATTGGCGAATCAGTAGCTCAGTGCATCCCAACTATAGCTCAGTGCATCCCAACTATTATGGAACTTTGGAACTATGAACCTAATTTCAGGCAGTAAACATTACATAATACAGAATATACATATTCTACATTTATTTGTACAAATACTCAAAAATGTCACAATTTTAACACAATTTTTCACTAACATTACACTTAATCTGAGAAAAGCATGCAAGATACATAAACCTTGTTATTGTCTGACCACATTGAAATGAGACTCTGAACCTATACTCGTACATGTCTGACCAGTCTCATTTTAATGTGGTTTACTAATAGTTAATAATTCAATAACAATAATACACAAGATTGCTTAAAGCACCTGTATATATAACGTACAGCAAATATAGTCCGCCCACCATAATGTGATCTTTACAAACATGAATCGGTTTGGTCAACTGTGGCAAAATTGGATTTACAAATCACTTGAATAAACAGATAAGGTCAGTATTGTACTCAAAACATCGCTGATAATTGGTACATATAATTGTAATCAACCTTTGTGGACCATACCAAAGTTTCCCGCCTTTCACATTATCCTGGGCGCACTATACCTGTATGTTCACACTGAAACATAACATGATTGTATCTATACCGTAAATCTGCAAAGTCAGAATATAGAATTCAATAAAATACCAGTTTTTACTCAACAAATGAATTCAAAATCACATTGGCTGAATAAATAACCCTGCATAAATCTGTTTGTGCTTTAGAAATAAAAGACATTAATAAATTGATTCCTAGATTATCATCTTTGCCCCGCCCCCTACTCTTTAGTTATTTGCCACACCCCCTCTTAACTTTTGTTATTTGCCCCACCCTTCAACTTTTGTTATTTACTTCAAAAGTCAACATACTTTTATAGTTGGAGTATGTTTTTCAGAGAGACCACCGAATGTTTCCAAACTATTTAAAGGGAGATTATCAAACTGAAGATATCAAGATTTTGTAAAATAAGTATAAAATCTTTCTCTAATTTTTGATGATGATCTAGTAATGAGTTTATAATTGCCTTAAAATTTTCTCATGATTGATTTAACAATAAGTCGAACATGGTTGAAATAAATGCTACATCACAAAGTAGAATATTATCAACATGCAAAAATGACACTAATTGAATCTGATCTCAAGGGTGAGATTTCCTGCTGAACGTTGTTATTGCTGGGGTGTCAACAAGGCCAAATTAAAAATCAAGAAAATCGTATGCGGCCAACCATTTTTGCAAAACAAGAGGCCTTCCATAATTAACTCAGTTTGTATTAAAGAAAGTCCTTCAGAGCAGATTAAATTTACCATAACTTTGCCACTTCTTCATATATTTTCATCAAATAACTTTTTTGGTCAGAAATCATAGCTATTTTAGGATATAGGACAAATCCGGAATTTCTGATTAATCAGGAATATTGACAACCCTGTGTCAAAGAATTCACCAATAATTTTCCTATGAAGTTATTGAAGAACCTAGAAAATTTTGCCAAAAGCATTTTGTATTAACGTAGGTCAAGGGCAGGTAATCAAAGACAGTAAATAATTCAAGAACCATGACCTGTGTCAACAAGGTTGATTCAAAAAGCTCATCTTGTCGCTAAAAACTGCAATCAAGTAGCATAATGATTCCATTACACTATAGGTCATAAACCACTAAATGAACCACTAAATGCATACACAGGGACTCGTCAAATAGTCCTTACAAACAGTTTGGTTTGAATGGAAATGGTGGTATGCCTTGACAAAATGGAACTAGAATCATCTAATTACTGTTTAATCTTGAATATTTTGAGTTTTTGGCATACTTGCCAAAGCGAAAGTAGAGTAGGGTAAAGCCAGCATTGAATAAGTTGAATACCTTTGATGAACAAACTTTTTCTTATATAAACATGAACGCCTGTTTTTTTTGTCATTGTAACTGAACCGCTTCTTTTTTTATTTATGATACATGTTTGCCAACACATACAATCTGGGGCTGACAATTGTGACTTCACATTGTGCTCAAAAACAACTTTTTTAGTGGTTTATGACCTTAACAATGATTGCATTTTAACAAACTCTTAAATATTTACATGAATACATTATGTCTCAAACACATCACAAATGACTTACAAACATGACTATAAATGCTAGAAATAAATAGGCAGTTTCCATGGTAACGCATGAGAATTGGAGACAAATTCATAAATAGACATGTAGGTTGATAATATTATCACCTTAACATACCTCAAGCAGAGAAAAAAGATTCAGCATTTAAAAACCAGGCAGGTTTATAAATATCATGATTGAGTTTTGTGTCTTAAATATATACAAAAGATTCTAAACAGTTTCTCAGGTTTTCAAAACCTGTGCAAAAAATGAAATAATATAAGACAGGTTTATGACTAGAAAACAATAGACCTTGATTACATAACATGTGCTGTGACCTACACAGGGGTATGTCAAAATATTTTGAACTCAGTTTTAAAACTTCCATAATAAACCTTGTCACACATATGTACAGGGTGTTAAAAAAGTTTGTTCTCAAAATTTAATTTCATACTGAATTTTATCTGAGATACGAATGCATTGTGCAATTTTGATTTCTTACTCTGATAGCTTCATTTTAATGCTCAAAAGATGAGAACAATGGTAGAACCCTCTAGACTTTAACCTGAAAATTTTACATTCTTTTGAAAGTCAGAAAACTAAACTATTGAAACTTAAACACTGAGATCGAACTTTTTGAACATCCTGTATATACATAATCTTTCCATAAATAATACACAATGATATAACTCTATCACCATGTGAAACAGACAGATCTAAATATTGTTTGAAAATACTGTAAAATCATTCATTTTCGCAGGCATTATAAAATTGTGCATTTTGGTAAATATACAAAGTCATGTAGATATTTAGAGGATCCTTAAAATTGCGGATTTAAAATATTGAAAAAACAATCTCTTGTCCCATAATTCTGAGGTTGATGATTCGAGGGGATTTAATTTCGCAATCTAGTTTACTCACAAAATTGATGAAAATTAACTAGCCGCAAATATTAATAATTTTACAATAGTTGATGAAAGTTTATAGTCAGCTCGAAGCAGCATGTCTGACTAAATGTATATATAACGTACATATAAAGTACTCTATGTGTCTATGACTATGATGTTTACAGATGATACAGTGGCTAGTAAGCAGTAGAACAAGAAGAAACGTTACAGATAGCTGCCTTAGAATGTGAAGGTCGAAAGTGCTACTCATGACCTTATAAGATTCATGCATATTTGAAATCTGCAGCTCAAGACCTATTTTCATGAAAATCGGAAATGGTTATGTTGACCAAACTGAAGTTGAAAAAGCTTGTAAAGAGTAGTTTTCAGACAAATTCTTCTTGTTTTCTCAAAATATCGATTTTGTGCTTAAAACCTTCTCATTCTAAGCCAGCGATATGATCAGCTGATGCAAGCGTACATAGCTTGTAAAACCTGAGAATTGGTCATAGAAAATAAGTTTTACAAAGATTCAAATAATGTCTTAGACCTGTAGATAAACTTTAACTTCTGTTATACCACAAAGAACTGCAGTACACCTTGGGAAAAACTTAAATTTTTTCTATCAATTCTAATATATCGTAAACAAGTCCTTCTCAAACATTCTGACAAAACACACTGAATTTCATATAGTAGAAATGAGGTACACAAAATCGCCTTCCTGTTTTAAACACCAATTTGTACAATGATTTCATACCAACAGCAAAATGGTAGAAGATAAATATACTGGCAACAGTGTAGCCACTGAACACAAGAAACATCAAATTTCACTGTGTTAATTATTAATTACTGTGTTATTTGAATCCATAATTTATATGAAATTTTTTTTTTAATAATTCTGCTACCAACATAAGCATAAGCAAAGCAACTAACATAGTAATAAAGTCTTTGAGCAGACAAAAACATTTTCTCTAGAATTCTAAATAACAACAAATTATCTCAAAACTGGATAAGCTGGTCTCCGATACAAAACCTCCAAAAATTGGATTGATTTTGATAATCATAAAAATTACCCGGTACCAGATTTGAAGAAATTAACAATTGTTTTGATCTAATTAAGAAACTCAACATACAGCCAGTTTTGATGAAACTTTGACTAGCTCTGGTAATTCTATTTTTAAATTGCATACTATTTTTTGTCTAGTTTTGAGACAATTTACTGCAATATTTGGCACATCATGAAGCGAATATACACAGTGAATCATTTCTTTAATATCATAACTGCCTATATTACACAATTTAAATAGGGTTCATAAACATTATCATAGTTGAAAGAAAATATGAAAATCTATACATAACTTGTGAAGCTAAAACTTCGCAAACAAGACACATTGGCAGAAAGAGCCAACAAAGGAAAATTAAAGCTTTTGCATTAAATTAACTTTCCCTCCCCCTAAAATACCGAAGGATTGACATAACAATCACGAAGTATAAGATTGAAAACTAAATAACATGCTTATATAATTTTGGATGGATACTTTAGGACATGTCAGTTCAGTCGCTGATAAAGAATGTAAGTAACTGGTAGTAAATAATTTAATATTACGTAAAATTGCGTATTGAAATGAATTCAGGCATTTCAAGGAAAATTCAAACTTCATAAAAATTTTAATAAACAAGAAATGTCAATTTTCATGATTTTATTATAAACAGGAGAAAGCTTGTCTACCCTGTCAGTAAACTTCTGAAAAGTCTTATATAAAAACAAATAATGTCCAGCATTTAGAGAGAAAATTTTTAATCAAGAGTAAAGACTTACAAAAAATCGGTTTGTGTTTTATGCCGAAATTTGAAAATATCTGGCAAGTCAATAACATAAGCAACATTAGAACTTGGTCCTTACAAAAATTTCATATCATATGGTTGTCTTGTCCTGGACAATTAACAATTTGTATACAGTAAAACCTCAAAATAAGTACTAACACTATAGTACAAGTCCATTTTGTGTCCTGGGGTAATCTTATAATCAAAGTTTTTATGTATAATTTTTAATTATATATATATATTACATCACTGGAAAGAATTACCTGCCAATAATACTCGGAAGAGTTCGGCAGTACCGGTATCTACAGATAGATTGATAGATAGAATTAGTCTCATAAAATCGAAATAAAGATTACAATATAATGTTACAACAAAAGTTCAAAACCAAAAATAAATCACAGAAATACATAATGACTATCTACAAGCACCAAAAAAACAACAGAATTAACACATAAATAATGTATAATTATTTAATTAATGCTTCATTAACTCGTTAGACTATAACAAACATAGGGCATCTGTCCCTCCCCCCTGGATGATCACGAAATTATTTTATAGCTATATATAACATATAATGATTAAAATGGGCAGAGCAATGCGAGTCGTTTTTAGTCATTAAAATTTTACTTATTATATACAGAGCCCACCAAAAATAAGTATACACTAAATAATTGTTGCAAAATTAAATTTGGTTAAATTATTCAATATATGTTTATCAGACGGTCAGAATTATACTAGTTTCTGAAACTACAGTTACTAACTGAGTCAAAATAGAGATAGAAATAAAGATGAAGATGTTTGGAACTAAAATGACCATGTGATCAAAAAGGCTGAATTTTCCATCTTTTTGTGACAAAGTTACCATTCAAGAGAGATAAAGAAACTTGAGAATTTGCTCCTAGGGTACCAATTAATGTATGACCTTTCCATTTAATAAACACCATTATTCCTTTAATTCAAATATATTGTTTCTTCACTGTTCTGCAAATAGTATTTTTACAGACAAGTAAGTAGGCAAATAACATCAGGGTACTGTTTTATCAAAGGACTTACGGAAATCGTGAACTTACGATCAAATTTAAATTCTTTATAATTTGTTTACAATTATAAAGTGTGGTAAATGGGGCTGCTATACTAATACTGATTTAGTTAATAAACTCCTACAAACCATATCCATCACCAATTTGCAATTGTTAAAGAATTATAAAGAGTTTAAATTTGAGCGTAACTTTAAGATTTTCGTAAGTGCTTTGATAAAACAGTACTGGTTGGCGAGTAGTTTCCGACAGCGAGCAGTATCCGACATTTGATATTTTTTCGTATTTCAGCGTAGCTTTTCAATTAAAGTGAATAATATAATTAAAGAACTACATCATAGCAACAAGTGTGTGGAAAATAATACAATTCACGTAAATAAAAAAACCAAAATCAACTGTTTACGAAAAATGCGCATGCGCAATGAAACAAACAAATTCGTCTTTTTATAGCCATGAGATTGCCCGAGTTGTTGATAAAGCTAATTTTAGCTTACAACAGGCAGCAACGAAATCGGCGACCCAAAACGGAAGTCGGCAAAAGAGTAATATTGACAAAATATGTCGTTATTGACGTCTAACTAATTGACGTCCGAGTTTTTTACTAATTGGAAAACGATATGACTATACGACTTCAATCGCCGTCTGCGTGCACTGTAAACTACGATAGACAACTCTTAAACAATATGTACAGTCAATAGGAGTTAATTCCACTTATTTTATAGGCTCACTACGGGAACAATAAAGTATAATTAGTAAATAAATGCGAAATGTCGGCTACTGCTATTCTTCATCCAATTAATGGCCTAAAATAGTGACCCCTTTGTGGCCCCAATTACAGTACACTGGGTTACGTTAAAAGTACCAAAAAAGTGACAAATATATCGGACTTGAGCCCAGGAT
Source organism: Spisula solida (assembly GCA_947247005.1). Classification (NCBI taxonomy): domain Eukaryota; kingdom Metazoa; phylum Mollusca; class Bivalvia; order Venerida; family Mactridae; genus Spisula; species Spisula solida. The sequence goes on from OX365961.1 coordinate 18,780,081, forward strand.
TATTAAAAGGTAAATTATTTTCTTCAAAACCACATCGTATCCCAGAAAAAGTGAGAAAACATGCAAAAATTGTCGGATACTGCTCGCCAACCAGTACCCTGTATACTTATTTTTGGTGGGCAGTGTATATGTTCCAACTAACTTAGAATGTAACATCCTGCATTGTGAATTTTTGATTGACCGATAGAAATTTGCAAGATGTTCGCAGAGCAATGCAAGTCCTGTTTAGCCTGGTACAAATTTACTTAATATGTTCTCAGTGATTTTTCTGGAACAAAATTGAACAGCCTGTGCCTTTTAAATTGGGAAAATTTAGCGCACCAATTCGCGAAATTGGGAATTATTAAAAAAGATTAATTGGGTTTAAAGTGTTCATATTTTGCTATTTTCTACTGATTATACTCTAGTCATATGTGGCAAAGACTTTTGCAAGTTTGAAAATCTGTTGTTTTGACTTTGAAACAGCTATACTGTAGCTGCTTTGAAATAAGTGAGCACAAAAGGGGGAAAATATGCATACTCATTGGGAAAAAATTATGATTTTTTGGAAAAAATGGAGGTTATTTTGCTAGGGGAAAGTTCCTGTATTCGGCCCTAAAAATAGCCAAAAAATTCACTGGTTCTAACTCATGTAACATCCTGCATTTCTGCATTGTGAATTTTTGATTGGCTGATAGAAATTCGTGCCAACACATGACCTCACATCTGTTAAGAGTAAAATTTTAATGATTAAATGTAGCCTTAAATCTTCACAGATCGGCATTTTCATTGGCTCAAAATATAGGTTCTATTCTAACATCACTTATGTTTAAACTTTTGTTACAATATTCATTTGGAAGTCCTCAAACATCAGCCAGGCATGGGGATTCAGTAAATCTTTTTTTCATCAAAATAAGTACAGCCATCAATATGCCACGTACACCAAATAATTATGCAATTTTCACATCAAATAAATAATCAGTAATCTAATCACTTAAACAATGAGATTCAAAGATGAAAAATAAGTACAGGGTGTTAAAAAAGTTTCTCCTCAAAATTTAAATTCATTCTAAATTCTATCTAAGCTACGTATGCAGTGTACAATTTTCACTTCTTACTCTTTATTACCAGATAGATTAGAACAATGGTAGAACCCTCTGGAATTTAACCCAGGGGTGTCAACAGAGCCAAATTAAAAATCAGGAAACTCATATGCAGCATACCAGTTTTGCCAAACAAGAGGCATTCCATGACATTGTTTCCTTACTTAACTCAGTTTGTATTAAAGAAAATCCTTCAGAGCAGATTAGATTTAACATAACTTCGCCATTTCTTGAGATATTTTCATCAAATAACTTTTATTTTGATCAGAAACCATTGCTATTTCAGGAATGATAAATCCAGAATTCTGGATAAATCAGGAAAATTGTTACCCCTGTTAACCTGAACATTTAACATTCTCCTGACGTCAGAAAATTAAACTATTAAAACGTAAAAATTGAGAAAAAACTTTTTTAACACCCTGTACACAAAATAGGTTATTCTTGAATATCAATTAGTTTTTCATACATTACTATAGCAACCACAAACAAGACTGCGTTTAGTAAATGTTTATGCCCCCATAGAAGCCTTGTCGATAAAAAATGCCACAGGAAACTAACTTCATACAGCAAATAGAAGGGTTTTTTACACAAAAACGTATGTCTCCCACAAAGGGCCATAACTCCTGAAAATAATCACCCAACCTAATTTTCCCGACAATATGCACAACTAGGCTTGGTACCAAGAATTCATGAGAAGTTTCTTTGATATCGGCTCAGGGGTCCAGGAGAAGAAGCGTGTACAAACTTGGTGACATCCATACAGACATCCAGCACAAAATCAATGTGTCTCCCTAATGTTAGCGATATAAATACAAGCATCATAAAGTTCTATATGTTAGCTGTTTAATTGTGTTTTATAGTACGGAGATATTCACCTGATCCTGACCTTTATGTATGAATATATTAGCCCGGTACAATATTCTTGCATTAAATTCAGGGCTACAGAGAAGGTTTTAGTCCATTGGGTATTTTACCCCCGAGTTTCAATTTTGATTGGGTTTTGACAACTTTTAATTGGGTATTTAATAAAACTCATAGGGTAAATGATCTTTTTTGTACTGTTTTTCACTGTAACATCATTTTCTATTTGGGTATTTAAGATTGTCTTTGCTTTTTCTTACTCCCTCCTATCAAAATCTATTGGTTTTTTAAGAAAATTAATTGGGTAATTACCCATATACGCAGCTTATCTGTAGCTCTGATTGAATATAACCGATTCCCACGAGCAAATTGTGTAATATTTGTATAACACGTGGAGTGTCTACATGATACTCCCCTCTAATGAGAACATACAACCGGAGATATCAATATAAACAAGATATTAGCTGTGAAATTATGCGAATATAAGGTTGTGGATCAAGTTAAAATCTCTGCACTTTACATTATTGAAATAGAGAGCATAAGCATATAACTACAGCAAGCGATTTACAAGGAGCTAGATCTTGACATATTGATGGCTTAGAATTAGAATCATAAGACTCATGCATATTTGAAATATGTACCTCAAGGCGCTTCGATCCTTATGAGCCTATTTTCATGAAAATAGGAAGAAAATAAGAAGAGGTCGTTTTGACCCAAACTGAAGTTAAAAAAGCTTGTTTTTTCAAAAGTGAAGAGTAGTTTTCAGACAGTTTTTGCTTGTTTTCTCAAAATATTGATTTTGTACTTATGACCTTCTAATTCTAAGCCAGCGATATGACTGAATTATTCCAATAAATGGGAGTTTAACTCCGCACCAAAATATATGAAAATGATCAGGATTTTCAAAATTGAAAACCTGGTTAAACAACTGACCCTTCAAAATTTTAATGACTTTACTGTGTAATATTATCATATTGGTCCCAAAAAATATGCTAATATAATCACACAAATGTGGGTAAAAATATCAAATTTTGAAAATCCTTAATAATGGTCATTTAACATTGGGATACAGTGCTCCAGCTAGGATTTGAAAAGGGCAGGGTGCAACTTTGTGAAAAGGGCACTTTGGGGGAGGGTTCGGGAGGGGGTGTCCCCCGCCCGGCCGAGGGGGGATTGGGGGTCCTCCCCCAAGAAAATTTTGAAGTTTTAGTGTCTGCTTATGGCATCTCCTGTGTTTCCGGACAGAAATTGTGGTGTTTCTCCAGTAAGCAAATATACCTTTTCATTAAAAGGAAAAAAATATTTTGTAAATAAAATGAAGCATAGATTTCTAAATGATCACAAAACATTTAAACAGACAAATGCCCTATGCCAAAGTATTGATCTACTTGTATGTACAATCAACACTTATATAATCAACTCTGATTGTTCTTTCAATTCACAAACATCATAGTAGTTAATGTTTATTCTTTTGACAGCATTCATTAACTGTTTAATTGTACGATGTAAAACATACAAAATACGATTTTCTCATCAAATTTCTCTTTCACAACGGTACGGACGGTGTGCGAGTTTTATCACTAACCGAAAACGAAAGTAATTTCGGTGCGATATTAGTATCATATCACGGAATCACCGATTTAAAGAAGGGAAAAGAATAAGTATACCAAAAAAGTTTTTAGAACGTACTCAATGAGATCGAAATTCGGCCAACTAGCGCGTACGGCAATTAATCGACGTGGGTAATACGAAATTTTAAATCCCGGCCCGTGAATCTTCATAGATTTCTATCTATTTTCTACACCGATCTGTATTTGATATCAAGGTAGTATAGACTTGCGGAAATAAGACTTTTCGCGTAAAAATTTTTTAATCTAACATAAAGAACGACATTGGAAATTGTCCAACTTTAGAACTTACGCGAGAATTGTCAACCCTGTCGGATCTTCATTATATGAGTGAATCTCGTGAAAATCCACGTCAATAACTTTCCGTGCGCGATTTAATTCATTAAGATTAATTTTAACATCATCAAAAAATATAACGTGTACACTGTGATGCTTTACAGTAGGCCTACGCCCAAGTCTCTACACGCGTGAGTTTTACACACCGTATGACGTCACTACTGTATGTAACTCACTGAGTTTACACGTTTCTCTGGTGAATTAACGGCTTATATGGCGATGCGTCGAGGACATTAATAGTGCTCTGTGCTTTAAAATTCTTTTTGGATTCACGACATATTTTTTATTGAGGATTAAACATGCTAGTCAACGGGTTACATTGGTAAATAAAGGTTAGTTTGAGTGATTTAATGTCGCGCGTTTATTTCCCGCAAGATCCTGAGAAAAAATGTGCGTTATTAAAACTTCGAAATTTAAGAATGAATTCATCATTACTGTAACTTATGTTAAACATTTCTGTTGAAATTGACAAGTGCCCTCTAAGTTTTTTTACTTGACTTGGTCAAATTCACGGACAATCTGTGATCTAATGCCAATTAGCTATTCAGACGTTGATTTTGCGTGAACGTGAGACACGATCTCATTGGTTGATAGCCGTTGCAGATGACAAGCCCCGCCTCCAATGTTATCAATTTAAGAGTGTTTTATGGATGATTGACGTATCTGATTAATATACAACTTGTCACGTTGTTTATTACTCGATTGACCCAGTTTTTTACACACATAATAATTTAAAAAGGGCAGGGCGGATTTGACAACAAAAGGGCACAGCAGGGCGCAGGAAAAGGGCAGCAGGGCGTTGCGCCCTGCTATTAAGGTCTAGCTGGGGCACTGGGATAACTAAAGAAAACAGTCCATTTTTGAAAACTAAAAATCCCTTAGTTCTTGACAACTTTTACCCATGCAAGTACACTTTTTTTTTTACCCCAGCTAATTATCTGTAAAATTATTGGTAATTTTGAGTAGCCATTGAAAATATTTTGGTAAGTATTATCAGACTTTTCACTAAATCTCAAGAGTCAATTCTTTAATTGTGTACAGAATTTTACTATTTTGTAGCCAAACTACAGGTATCTATAATTTACTGAAAAATTGACCCTTCAGTCAAATCTTAAGGGTCCAAAATGTGGCTTTTTAGATTATGAGGAGACAAAGGGTCATCTTAAGTGTTTAATGGTCCCCTTGAATTATAATCAATTAATAAATAAATTATTAAAACTTTAGAAAAGAAAGTTCATTTTAAAAATTAAGAGAATTTGGACAGTTAATTCTTGACTGAAGTCAGGACTAAAACACCCAGTCACGACTGATACTGTTACTCAATGGTTTATTTGCATGACTAAAAATATGCAATTTTGCACAAGAATGACTAATTTGAATATGAGAAAATGTGCATACTGGGAACCTATGTAGAGAAACCATGTAATATTACAGGCTTGATCGCTGTTTTATACGAGGCTTGAACCCGGTATTTTACCAATCCTGAAACCTGTATTATACTAGGCTTGAACTCTGCTTTATACTTGGCTTGAACCCTGCATTATACTAGGCTTGAACCCTGTATTACTCATTGTGTGAAAGCAATAGGTATAATAAAACCCCGAAGGAGAACAATGTGTGAAAGCTTTAAGTTGCAAATCCTCATGGATGAACTATGTATCAAACATCAACCACTATGTGTATAAATGCAATGTTAAATTTTGGCCATCAACATTCTTGAGGTACATTTGACACATGATTTATGCTTCCACTAAACATGTCTAGTGTCCTCCATGTTTGATCACATGACTATCACATGACATCATGACTGGTCACATGACCTTGTCGTCATGACAATATGGCTATACTGGATCTGTGACTATGTGTTACACCATCTAGACTGTTAGAACGCGCTAGTTTAGGCTTTGACAACATCTTGAAATTATCTTCCCATGTGGTCGACATTGCCTGAAATAAGTGAACACAAAAACACTGAATTTCAAGGGCCCTAACTACTCTTTAGGGGAGTGGGGCCAAGGGCTCTCAGAAAGGGGAATTTTGCATCTTCTTAGAGAAAAAGGACAATTTGTCTTTTAATATTAATAATGAATTCAGAGATACAAATTACTGTACAAAAAGCCAATTTCAAGCTATAACGACAGCTGCTGAACAACATTTACCAATGTAGAGGAAAAATAGGGGGAAATGTATATTCATTTAGGAGAGGAATGGGCCATGAATCGTGAAATGAGGGCTCTGATTTCAAAGTACTTACCTCTAATTTCATTGCTCGTTCTTTATCTAGAGGTTCTAACGGGAAGCTCAGATCATTATCTCCAGCTAGTGCACGTAGGTCAAAGTAATACTTAGCATACACTCCTGACGGTACGTTGATGTTAAACTGTAACATCTCTAAAAACTGACGTTCCAACTCATTCCTGAAATAAATAACAATAACGACTTTATTTTCAGTGGATGACATAATTGGCTTAACATTTTCATTATGGTAAAAGTACTTTTGTTCACTTTGTTTATTCCAGTTTTAGCACCTTTTCTCAACAGTATTTCAGTTATACACGTCAGACAATTCAACTATTAAACCAACTTTTGTAGACTGTGTCCATACCAGTACCAACTTACCCTTCCACAAGTAACCAGAAACTTGAACTCTAATTGTGAAGAAAATTGACATTGTTGTCAAATTTTCATGGAAGACATGACCAGGGCCTGCGATTACAACGAATACTTACACTCAGCACTCTACACTCAAATATTGAAATTCACTTTTTTGAGGTTCATTGTGGCATTTTCTTAGAGGAAGACGTTGTTATAATGTTAAATTGGTACTAAGTATTGTTTTTGGCTTACTTCCTTGTTTAATTTAGTGTATTTGTAGGCGATAATTGCAATTCATCAGTCTGAGTGCGGAGTGTAGCACTCAGATTCAATAATTACATTACACCTCATTAATAGTACAAATTAGCATAGAAAATGTCTCAAATATCATTTTCAACACTCATTAACTATCTTTTACATTTTCAATTACTAAATTTGCAATCTAGGACAAATAATGGCTCATTTTATTACATTTTCAATATTTGAGTGTTGAGTGCTGAGTGTAAGTATTTGTTGTAATCCCGGCCCCTGCCGTTAATACTAAAACACATAATTATCATCAGGTTAGATATTCAGAGCACACACCACTGGACCACAGCGATTGAAATGCACACCTTAAGTGTGTTACAAAATTCGCAACTTGGAAACCCACAAACTCATGGTTTATTTTCTGGATTTTTCACTCAGAATTTTAAGCGGCCATTTATAGCAAATATTTATATGATAACTTGAAAATAAATTAATTTAGTGAATGAAATTTCACCTGAACAAATTTTTGAATTTTCGCGAAAATGAAGAGCTTATTTGTTAACTTCTAAAAATAGACCAAGTGCGCATTTTCAAGGCTGTTCAGACTGGCCGTCGTCTGGATTCATTGGCGGTCGTCTGGATTCATTGGGGGTCAGACAGAAGGTTCATCAGACATGGCCTATATTCAGATAGACTGACAAACAAATGCAAGGGCATAATAAACAAGACTTACATGTCTTCAACAGAAATATCTCGTAATATTTGACAATAGTCTACGTTCCATACAGCTTGATCGTCCCAGACTTTGGATGCCAGCAATATGGCACCTAGTACAATTCTCTTCCAATTACACGGTGCAATGTCTATCTCACCATACGTTAACAATCTTTCTAGATATACCTATAATATATGTACAAAATATTCAAGTAAACATATATGCCTGGGGTTCAACAAAGGGTTGATGATCAAGGGCCATTTTGATAAAGTCATAATGGATTTTACCATATTCCACCAAAAATACTCAAGTAAACATATCGCTGGCTTAGAATGAGAAGGTAGTTTGTGCTTAATTAAGACCTTGTAAGACCCATGCATATTTAAAATCTCCCTTTTCCTTAAAATTTTCAACATTTAATCTTGCTAACCACTTCCAACTAATAATTTTGCAAATGTTCACCCTTTTGACAACAGGGCTTTTTTTCGCTGAATTGTGAAGAGGCACAAGCCCTTTTGTTTTGTGAAAATTAAGCGCGAAAATTCTCAAAATTGTGAAAAAGTGGGCGCGGAAACTTTTCAAATTGTGACAAACTTAACGCGATAAATCATCAAATTATAATATAAAGATTTTCAGATGTTAGTTCATTTTTTGTCAACTTTTCACAAACATGCATGTATCTATGATATAATACTTTAGACCTTGAGCTGACAATTGACCCTGCTCCCCCCCCAGGGGGAATTTTCAACACTATGATTTTCTTAAACCTTATGGTAGGTGGCATTCACAGACAAAAGTTTGCAAGTTTCTGTTGGGGCTTTAACGAGTTACGGAGATTTCAAATACGTGACTATGCGATTTTCTACAGGAATCACTATTTTTGCTTATATGATATTATAAACATACCAATTGTTCAATAAATCATGTGAATAAGACATTTATGTATGTTAAATGTATTTAAAATTGAAACTATCAGTTGTACAAATTATTATAGGCAAAAAATGTGATATAACATACGTTATTTACGTTACTTTGCATGAAATTACTACAATATTAAAAAAAACAGTCAACGTATATGACGTTTTTACGTTAAGAAATGATGATACTGATTAGTATGCAGCTCAATAAATGTATAAAGCTATAGTACAACTACACAAATAATTAATAAAAATGAAATGCCATGTAAATTACGTTACCTTTAAAAAATATGTTTTTTTTCAACAACATTTCAGTTAAAATTTCGGTAACACATAAAGTGGGGTGACAATTTGTGATTTTTTGGGGGTAGCGAGGTGACAGCTAAAGTAGAACAAGCAATGTTATATACCAAAATGTTCGCCTATGTAAGTACTTTATGGAACTGCCGGCATAAATTGTCAATACGTGGGGTGGACCCGGAAATTCAAGATGGCGTCCAAGATGGCCGCCATAATTTACAAATACACTTAAAATTCTATTTTCTCATGCATTTTAATTTATTTATGTATATAGTCACAAATATTTGCTTAGATATTATTCATTTGATAATGTGCATCATATGGACAAACAAGACTGACCACTTTGAAGTCTAGGTCATTTCAAGGTCAAGTTACGAAACATATTCCCCATGGGATATGCAACACTGCAAAGTACAGGCATCCCAAGATCATATGGGGTACATAACACTTGTCAATACAACCACCCAATGTCACATTCGGTACTCACTATCACAGAGTACAGCCATACAATGCCGTATGGGGTAGTCACTACCACTTCTTATTGCCATACTAGGCCATAAGGGGTACCAAACCCTTTGTTATGCTTACCACTACCAATTACACCATTATCAGGCATGCCTGGGTACTCATCACCATCATATATTAGGTCTGAATGGGGTGTAACCAACACCGAGTACACCCATATCATGCCCTTAGGCGGGGTTCTCAAAACACTTAATAGTCCACCTAGGCCTTATGGGGGACTAATAACACTGTCTATACATACATTCCATAACCAATTGAGTACTTACAATTGCCAAATACAACCATTCCTATTGAATTCTTAATGGCGCTAGCTATATCTGAGGCAATATGGGATACTTAAAACCAAGCAGACAGCCAACCAAGAACATATTGGGTACTCACCACCCTTATTTATAGCCATAGTATGCCATAATAGATACTCACAACAACTGAGTAAAGTCATATACATGTAAGTTTCTATATGGTACTCACTATTACTGAGCACAGCTGTACAAGGCCATATGGGTTACTCTCTAGTACAAAACTACAGTCATATAAGGCCCAAAAGGGCACTCATCCCAAATAATTACTGATTTCATACCCCATATGGGTGCTCATAACCAATTGACTTACAGTCTCACCAAGTTGTACAGGGTACAAAGGAGTCACAACAACATAGTACTGACATCCAAGGCCCAATCACCACCAATTACAGTTTATATTTTGTACGGTCACACCTGACTGTGTATCAACTATACTATGTCCTAAGGGGTTATCAGACCAACTGAATACTGCCATAGCAGGTGCAATATAGCCATCATTGGCTCTATTGGGTAATTCTCCACCACCAACCAGCCTTCTTAGGCCATATGCCCTACTCACAACTACTGTGTACGGCCATACTATGCCTGAGAGATACTCATAGTCACTGAGGAAAGCCATTCAATGCCCTATTTGGTACTTAACACTGCCTAGTACAGCCGTCCCATGCTAGCTTATGAACTCACCTCCACAAGTTCAACCATCCCAGGTACCGATTGGGTACCCACCTATACAGAGAACAGCCATCACAGGTCCTATTGACTATCCTATACCACTGAGAACAACCAGCTCAGGCCCCATTTGGTACCAACCTCCTCTGAGTACAGTAATCTCAGGCCCTGTTGGGTACCCACCACCTCTGAGTACAGACATCCCGAGCTGTATTGGATGCCCATCACCAGAATGAACAGCCATCCCAGGTTCCATTTGGTACCCACAACCTCAGAGTACAGTCATCTCAGGCCCTATTGGGTACCCACCGAAGCCATTTTGGGTACTCAACATCACAGATTAAGCCATCCAGGCCTCATTGGGATCCCACCAACATAGATTTCAGCCCTCCTAGACCATATTGGGAACCCACCAACACAGATGTCAGCCATCCTATGCCATATTTGGAACACACCAACACAGATTTCAGACCTCCTAGGCCATATTGGGAACCCACCTACACAGATTGCAGCCATGCTTTGCCATATTGGAACCCACCAACATAGATTTCAGCCATCCTATGCCATACTGGGAACCCACCAACACATATTTCAGCCATCCTATGCCATATTGGGAACCCACCAACACAGATGTCAGCCATCCTATGCCATATTTGGAACACACCAACACAGATTTCAGCCATCCTAGGCCATATTTGGAACACACAAACACAGATTTCAGCCATCCTGTGCCATATTGGGAACCCACCAAGTAATTCCTGGTGCACCCTAGAGAAGGTTTCAAACTTATTTTCAAATATACACTTTGGTTTTGAATTTGTATGTAGTGTGATTAAATAACTGACATACGATTGTATAGATGTAAATAGTAAATGTTTAAAAGTCATGTGTGTGCATAGTGTTCTCATGAATACATGTATATTAAATCGAGGGGCAATCTGTGTCCCAGTTTCATAGTTTGATTATTAAATGTGTGTGTGTATTAAGTTAAATACATATTGTATAAAGCAAACAAAAATACGTGTACTTTTGAGATTTTACAAAGATAAGTCAACATTGTGTTAAAATTACAGCATATATGATATTGTAAAGTTTGTAAGTAAGGTAAAGTAAATTGAAACAGAAATTCTTTTGTTAAAATACATATGTTGAAAGTTCAAATGCAAACTGCGATAAAAGATATTTTGATTTCAAAATCAATTATTTTTTAGTGGTAAAGTTTATCTAAAGTCAAGAATACAAGGCTAGTAAATTGTATTTTTGTTTGATATTTAAATACATGTACATTATAATTTACATGTTGTTTAGTTAAATATACAGTTTGAACTGCAAACCTATAATAGTTTTTGAGTAGGACTAAATTGTTATTTTTTTTATTGTTTTAAGTACTTTTTAAGACACTGACGACATGAACTTTATTTTGTATGTTTGGTAACGTAAAGTGCAATGTAGTATTGCCTTAACATATCTTACAAGTAAGATTCTTGTTAATATATATAATATAACCCATTATAAATATATAAAATGGTATTATATGTAACTGAAAAGTGTATGATACAATTTGAATACTTGAAATTATTGAAGGAATGAAAAACGCACATGTTTTGGAGAATGGGTGACATTTTAAGAATCGCTACCAAACATCTATCTCTTAACCTATACTGGCAATCTATACATCATTTTTTAGGTTGAATGTTGAACTTTGTAATGGTAACTTCATAATTTGATTGCCTGGTCATCTAAATTTGAAATAAAAAACTTTATGCCAAAAACTTTAGTTTTTTTAGGGTAACGTATGTTTTCCCATATTTATCTTCTTTAACATTGCATTTTGGCATTGAAATTCTATCAGTTTGCAGCTACTAGTTTACTCTCTTGAATAACATATGCAAACTTGGAATTATTTAATAGCATCATGGTACAATTTATCTTAAAAAATTAAAATATTTTTTTTATATTTTAGGGGTAACGTATTTTAAAGCGTGGTAACGGAGAAAAGCCCCACCCGCCAGTTGCAAACTTTATGCCAAAATGTTCGCCACACCTTGGGGTTTCAAAAAAATAGGGTCCACAAATTTCCCCCTTGGGGGGGAGCAAAACCCCCTCTGGCTCACGGTCTATTTATATCAAGTCCTGTATAGGAATATGACTGTTTTCTGTGATTTGTTTGTTTGGTGCTTTGTGGTGAAGTTGATTTTACAAAAAAACATGAAGCAAATTCTAATTGTGAAGGGGCCTTTTGGGTTTGTGAAAGGGGCCTATAGGAAATTGTGAAGGGGCCTATGATAGGCCCCTCGTATATAGTGAAAAAAGCCCTGGACAATATCTCATTCTACGATGTAGACAAATATTCCTGTTAAAGTACTTACAGACAGTTAAGAATGACACAAACATGTAAGTTGACACCCACCTGATTTTTCCATTAAACCCGAGCTTACTACGGTAAAATATATTTTTTCAGTGACATTTGAGATTAACGACCTCCTCGGTAGCCTAGTGGTTGAGCGTTCGCTTCGAGTGCAGGAGGTCTCGGGTTCGATCCCTGGCAACGTCATTCCAAAGATGAAATAAAAATGGTACCAGAAATTCCCTAGCTAGATGCTCAGCATAAAAGGGGAACTGGCTTCTCTTCCCTCGTGGCGATGGATAACATCAGGAATGAGGTGTCGAGAGTGATTAATATAAGTTGGAAAAACTTGTTTCACAATCGACCTTAAATAAATTAGTATTAACTATTTGAGATTTACTTACCAAAGTAACTATTGCACATTCAGCTGTCAGCTGGGCAGCATTAAATAGATTTCTAACAAATCTGTATATAACCCTGTGCTCCGGATCACGTTTATCATAATCTTCTGACACCACTTCTCGCTGAAATACACGGGACAGAAAAATATGAATATTTCAGGTTGTTCTACAGGGCCAGAAGGTTATAGGGTACTCCAAAGGTGCAGAAGGTTCTGGGGTATCACAGCGCCTTACAGCCAGAATCAGCTTTCCCCCAGCATCTTTAATCCTAGTATCATGGTGTGTATTAATTAGGGATGCAACTATTCGGTCAATTTGCTAACCGGTTAACCGTTCAATCTTCCGAACGGTTAACCGGTTAACGAATCGAAACTTGCCGACTTTCCGACTGTTCTAATTCTGACGTGTATATATTTACTGTAACACCGTAAGTTGCAATCGGGCATCCTCGTATATTACCCCCAAGGGAAGTGTGTCGCCGGTTCTCAATTTCTCAATTGTTTTTTTTAAGTTCAATAATGTACTGTACTCAACGACAAATAAAATGAATAATAAACTTTAATATTTACATTTTAATAAACACTCAGTTAAAGCATCAAAGGACGGATTTCGGCCTCGAGTATAGCATTAAACTGCCTCCAGTTAATATTAAATTACGTGTGCTTGCCGAATGTGTGAAAAACAACGTCAGTCAACAAACTAGTCCCGACTACCATATGAAATTATGGCAATTAAGTGACCCTCTTGTCATAACAATACGTGTCAAACTGTTAATTGCGGATTATAGATCATGACCCCCTTTTGACGAGCGTTCGCACCTTCGATGGGTGAAACTTGTCGGCGAATTTCTCGATATTTTTTCAATATTTTTATTTTAAAATTTATTTAAATTTCTCCTTTTTCGAATTTTTTTTCGATTAACCGGTTAGCGATTTTGCTAACCGATAACCGAACGTTCGAACGGTTAACCGTTTACATCCCTAGTATAAATCAATAAATCACTAGGGGTGTTTATATTTTGAGTCGGTATTGTGTAATTTGAGTGATTGTGGTTTGTATTTTCATAATTTTGTGCTTAAATTAGCCTTTAAATAATGGATAGCCATGCAGTTTTCCTTTTATAACTGATTAGCCGTGCATGTTTGATATCCTTCAGCACCAATCCTAGCATTCCACGGCACCTTAAAATTTGCAGGGAAGGGCTGTATTTCAATTCAAAACTAACCTGCCTGTTAAAAGACCGTCTGAGAGAAGAGCAACAAGTAGTCTTTGTCTCTCTTAAACAGATTAACAATCATAGAAAATGGTCAGATGAAGATCCAATAAGTGGTCTTTGCAGACAGGGTTTTTACAGTAGTCTCTGTAGGTCGATGGTCTTTAAACACAGGTTTGACTGCACAGGTTATCAGGGGTGGTATTCAATATTGATCTTACTTGACTTAAGGATAAGGACAACCAATCAGAGCACACCATATTAAACTTTTGGTTAGTAACAGGCGATATGATTGGCTATCCTTATTCTCCAATTAAATAAGATCAATATTGAATACCACCCCTGGGCTAATATCTTTAAGTAATGCTAATCCAGGCTAAGCTGTCTAAGGCAGTCAATTACTTTATGCACAAAATAAACCTTCTTAAACAGGAGTTCCACTTGCGTCTGAATCTGAAGGATCATTTTCATATTTTTAACCCTTTTATAGACAAAATACCAATGACCCTTCAAACCAAAATCTTGAGGGTCAAAATGGGTATTTTTGGCAATTTCAAGGGTCAAAACCCCTACTCCCGAATGAAATGGAACCCCTGATAAAGCAATACCAACCTATTTCATATAGATTGGGAATTGGCAATATGAGTTTAGACTGGGGATTGCTTAATACTGGTGACAATTGATAAAGGTCTTTAATGAGTCGTTTTATCTAAAAATAATAAAGAACATCTTTTATAAAATTAAATAAAGTACAGTATAATCTCTCCAGAGTGGTCCTCTAAAGAGCAATCTCTCCAGAGGGGCCCTCTATAGAGCAACAACCTCTCGACAACAACACCTTCAAAATTTCCCTAAGCTGATATTTACTATAAATTCAACCTCTGTATAGAGCAACAACCTCTGTAAAACGACCAATATTTGAAGCTCCAAATGTGTGTTGCTCTACAGAGGTTGTACTGCACTTAAACTATTTAATCAATAAAATAAAGAATTTTCTTTTTACCAGATCATATTAACAAAGATACAAAGTACTTACTGACAAAGGGTGAAGTTTCTCATCAAATATCTCCAAAGTACGAATATTGTATTTGCTCTCCCGATTCTTGATGTGAAAGTATACCGCCAAAGTAACTGCCTTGATTGTGTTCTTAAGATTTGGTTGGCTGACGGTAGAATCATCAATATATATAGTCGAACAGGAGCTGTACTTTTTGAGTTTCCCAAACTGACCTCCATTCACCTGTACCTGTAATAGTGTGTAACATAATGTAAACTCATGCATATATATAGAAAAATACGAAAACAATATTTATTTTAAGTCGGATACAGTTCATGCACAACAAAGAAACATTAGCTATGTACAGTGATTTTTTTCCTTCTTTATTAGGGTCTGGTAAACGGACCCTTTCCCAATTGCAAATAGGCTATAATTTTCCCAAATTTGAATGGAGAAATTCTCAATAAAAAAAATTAAAAAATCATTTTCAAAATCGGACTTAAAATGATAAAGTTATGGACATTTTTGACAAGAGGTCTATCTATCTTCCTCTTTTTTTTCATACTGCATCACCCCCTTGCGGGTATTATGTGCAGGTCAAGCATAAAAGTTCAAAGAAACCAGTAAAAATTCACATGTAATCACTTTTTCTGTTTAATTTGGCCTTTCTGCTTCTTGAAATTTCCAAATTTCAAGTTGTCACGATGCGAAAATTCCCAATCTGAATGGACCCAGACCCTTTCCCAAAGGGGCAAAAAAAATCACTGATGTATAGCTATCGTCCTACATAGACACTTGTGCAATTGTTTGGGGTTACTTTTGTGACCAACGTTCTTATGCTAGAGTGCCGTTGACACATGCTTTCGAGGGCAACGGCATGTCAGAGATGGTTCAGCATAAATGACACATGGCAAGTACATGTATCCCAAGCATCCATTATACACGTACACTTGATTGGCCATCACTTTCACCGGACTTCGTACCCTTGATTGGCCATCACGTTCACCGGACTTCGTTCCCTTGGTTGGCCATCACGTTCACCGGACTTATCACGTATTGCAGCACAGTCATGTTGGATAGTCCTGGATGAGGAGTACGTCAACATGTTCGTTAGTAATCTGCATGATCTGGATTGGTCATCACTAGAGGAATTGACTACCATACCAACAGAACATGCTAACAACTGATTTCAAGTGTGTAAAGACGCTGTGGGGGCTGTGATCGATCGTAATGGGAATCACTTGTGATACTGACATTTTGTGTTGCTACCCAACCTCATTTGCAAGCAGTTAGCATGTGTTAATTAACAACATTTTTGGTATACATGTTCGTGACATTTCATATTAAATGTCAAAAGAACTAATTATTTTTTATTCAAAATGAGTCTCATACAAAATGTATAAGAAATACACCGAATGTTGGTAAACGTATTTAACAGAGTACTTGTATATATGAAATAAAATGGTAAGAAACTGTTGTTCAGAAACCATTTTTTATAATCAATAGCAAACAGTAGCAACAAGTGACATATAGCCAGGAAGTTACAGTTATTAACTTAGTTAGCAGTCACGATATACGTATCTTGTGACAAAACTGGTCAATATGTCACATAATAATATGCTTAATTAGAAACAACCTACCAATAGACATACATTAGTTCATATTTCCACAGATTTTAGATTCTCACTTCAAGAGACTTCAATGCAGAATTAGAAACACAAACAAATACCCTCACATTACTTTGGGGGAAGGGGTCTGCATCCCTTTGAAGGGGGATTTTTTCCAAACAGGGGACATTTTTACATGTAAAACAACAATCAACTATTTTTTAAACTGATAGGCATGTCATTGATACAATGTAGAAGTACAATATCGATGTACCAACAATATTTTTTAGCCAATCAATTATTGGGAAAAATCTACAAATGGGTCAATGAATGGACCACCCAAAATCTTCATTTTTCCTGAACAAAACACTTCTTAGTTGAATGGAAGTTGACAAAATGTCAAAATGGGTCAAGTCTAAACTCAAACCGATGCTGCTATTTTTAAAAGCTGAATCTACACCCAAAGTATACAGTGTAAAACCCCTTTAAGATCCTTCAGGAGATCGGGGCCAGGTTGCACATGACAAAGTTTCTCAGCCTGTTTCATGTTACGATGATGTATACTGGTTTTTTTTTAAAAAAGTTGTCTTAATAGTGAGGTTGCATACAGAGAAAACTGGTTGAAAATCTTGCGATAGTCTTTGAAGCAACATTTTACTGAAATAGTAAATGGAGTGGTTTTACCAGGGGTGTCAACAGAGCCAAATTAAAAATCCTGAAAATCATATGCGGCTGACCATTTTTGACAAACTAGAGGCCGTCAACCATCAGTTTTTCAAACTTTTTATTGAATAAAATCATTCAGAGCAGATATAATTGACCATAACTTTGCCATTTCTTGAGATATTTTCATCAAATAACTTTTATTTTGGTCAGAAAGCATATCTCTTCAAGGATAGACAAATCCGGAATTCCGGATAAATCCGGAAAATTGACACCCCTGTTTTACATTCTAATCACCTCGGCCTTTATGCATTGCAATCGACCTCTGACATAACAAGGCGCCATATTGAAACTTTTTTCAGTCACATGATTAGAAAATGGCAGCCCCCAGTCTTCAGTACACATTATGTCAATACATGTTCACACAAATATATAGATCTATATAGATATATTATACCAGTAAATACGCACTACAAAATTCCACGGAACGATTAATCACATGTGTGCCAGGCGATAAGTTAACTCGAAATGATCCGAAAGTCAAGTAGTATATTTTGTAAACAAACCCGCTTAAATATGGGTCATGTTTGTTGATGTTTTCGACACGTGCTTGGGAAATATAAATTATGAATAATATTTAAAGATATGGGTTATTTCTTTTATGGTATGTCTTCGTATGATCATAAAAATAAGAAAACTGTTCGGGAAAGGTAAAATAACCATCTTATTGACGGATACATAATTTGTTACTTTTACGCGTAGGTAGTGACTTTTAACTCAAGGCCTGTTGGCTTTGGTGTATTACTACAGTTAGACACGAGGTTATTTGCCGGAGACAAACGGAAATGGCCGAGCTTTCACGATTGCCCTGTTTTACTTACATGTATATTATGACTGTGATCATCATACTGACTTTTTCTCCTGTTTTTATTATCTGAAACAAAATGTACGTTTTTTTATTCGTAATTTGCATCTTATAGAAAATCAATTAGTAGTCACAATTGAAATCAGAATTACAGCTCATACGACCCCGTTAAGTGTTTAGGCCGAACTTAAAATATTTTTTGTTTCCCCTTCCCGACACAAGCAGATTTAGAATTGGTAGGTAGGTAGATTAAATAAATTTTTTTGGAATTGTTTCAGAATGGTAGTTATTGGTCAAGACATACAAATAAGGAAATTTAGTAATAACTAATGGGAAAACCAAGCCTTGCATTTAAAATTAATAGGTACCAAATTTACTAGTAAGAAACAAGCTTTTATACAAAAAGTTAATATTTTCATCCCCAATATTTCATAAAATTTTTTTATTTCAATTTGGGCAATACAATATTTTGGGTAGGGCCATTTGGGTAGGTAGGGGAAGGGGAAACAAACAATATTTTATTTTAGGCCTTATTGTAGTGGATAGGGCCCTGCAATGCTCATACATAACAAGAGCACAGCCTACGAGTGCTGGACAATGCTAGATAGAGTTATTTCCTCTTGTCAGTAAAATTAGGTCATCTCATTCAACAAGTGTATTGAATTTCAAGTTGAAAGCTTTGATAGTGTTTGAGAAAATTCAGTTTGTGTAAAATTTGCCATTATTTCTATGTACTAAGTCCAAACAAGGGCAAATAACTCCATAAATATAGGTAACAGAGTTACCAGCCTTGTCAGTATGGAGTCCCCTTTTGATGATGAATAACTATATTGAGTTTCAAGTGGATAACTTTGATAAAATGACTCTGACAATAAACTTAACCAACACAGAGGCACACGCCCAGGAGACGTTTCCAAAAGGGCATAAACAGTGTGCGAATTGTTATGTTTTCACATGGTTTTCGTCCCGTTAATCATAATGTATAAGAAAACAGTCTTTAACTTTTTATGCTATAATGACTCTTCAGTTTTGGACCAGAAGGCTAGTGAAAGGGTTATACAATAGATCAAACATGATCATCATTTCATAGACTTTCCAAGGAAATCAGACCTTCCCAGAACTTTGGCTTATATGTACTTACTTTTATTGATTTCAATCTGTGAGCGTCTGTAGAACATTGTCTTCTCCAATGGATTATTAGATGGATCTCTGATATTATCTATAAAATAAAATGATATGATGATATATATACTAATCATAAATGGTGATAGTATGGTATTGAATTCAAAGATGCTGGTTGCAATAAGAAATCGCTCCGAAATTGTCAAAAAATGTAAATATATTTAGCGGATGAAGGTCGCGAAAACTGATTATTTATTTCGCTGCTGATAAAACCCGTACACAGTACATATTCCTGAATTTTCGCGACATACATCCAGTCTGAATTTTTTTTTTTTTGACGATTTGCGACGGGGCTTTTTTACATGAAAATGTGATTTAGTTTAGCATACATGCCATGTTTCGCAGACCCCTTTGCGTGAGATTGGTGATGGAAATGCAGGAGATTTCATTAAAATGCAGGAGATTTTCCTTGCTGAAAGTTTAGACTTAAAGTATTGAAGTTTATATGCTGTTTTCACTTATCTTAATTTGATGACAATACCATGCATGCTTCATGTAGCAATTTAAACTAATATTTGTCATCATTTTCATAATGTAAACAAACAAGAGGGCCCAAAGGGCCCTAGGTCGCTCACCTGTCGAACTTGACCTACAATTTGTTGAGATGATCATTGTGACCAAGTTTTATACAGATTAGGCCAATATTGTGACCTCTAGTGACTACACAAGGTTTTTATATGATTGACCTAATGACCTACTTTTTTACCCCAGATGACCCAATATCGAACTTGACCAAGATTTTGTTGAGATGACCATTGTGACCAAGTTTCGTAAAGATCAAGCCAAAACTGTGACCTCTAGTGACTACACAAGGTTTTTCTATTATTTGACCTTGTGACCTAGTTTTTAACCATGGATGACCCAATATCTAACTTGATCTAGATTTTGTTGAGATGATCATTGTGACCGAGTTTCATAAAGATTAGGCCAAAATTGTGACCTCTAGTGACTATGCAAGGTTTTTCTATGATTTGACAATGTGACCTAGTTTTTGACCCAAGATGACCCAATATCGAACTTGACCTAGATTTTGTTGTTATGATCATTGTGAACAAGTTTCATAAAGATCAGGTCAAAACTGTGACCTCTAGTGACTACACAAGGTTTTTCTATGATTTGACCTTGTGACCTAGTTTTTGACCCCTGATGACCCATTATCGAACTTGACCTAGATTTTATTGAGATGATCATTGTGACCTAATTTTGTAACGATAAGACCAAAAATGTGACCTCTAGTGACTACACAAGGTTTTTCTATGATTTGACCTTGTGACCTAGTTTTTGACCCCGGATGACCCAATATCGAACTTGACCTAGATTTTGTTGAGATGATCATTATGACCAAGTTTCATGAAGATTAAGTAAAAAATTTGACCTCTAGTGACTACACAAGGTTTTTCTATGATTTGACCTTGTGACCTAGTTTTTGACCCCGGATGACCCAATATCGAACTTGACCTAGATTTTGTTGAGATGATCATTGTGACCAAGTTTCATGAAGATTAAGTAAAAAATTTGACCTCTAGTGACTACACAAGGTTTTTCTATGATTTGACCTTGTGACCTAGTTTTTGACACCGGATGACCCAATATCGAACTTGACCTAGATTTTGTTAGGATGATCATTGTGACTAAGTTTTATAAATATTAAGTCAAAATTGTCACCTCTAGTGACTACACAAGGTTTTTCTATAATTTGACCTAGTGACCTAGTTTTCGACCCCAGATGACCCAATATCGAACTTGGCCTAGATTTTGTTAAGATGATCATTGTGACCAAGTTTCATAAAGATTAGGCTAAAATTGTGACCTCTAGTGTCTACACAAGCCAATTGTTGACGGACGGACGGACGGACGACGGACGACGGACAAAGAGTGATCACAAAAGCTCACTCTGTCACTTTGTGACAGGTGAGCTAAAAAGCCAGGTTCCACTTTGTCCATGAAATGCGTGAGATTTGATAAATTGGCCTCCAATCATGCAGGAATAGAGTCTCAGATGCAGGAGACTCACGCATGATGCAGGAGATCTGGCATGTATGGTTTAGAGATGTTCGATATTTAATAAAATAATAGTAAAATGAAAATAACCTTTCTCTTGCCACAAAGTCCTGTCTGATAATGCATGCTCATTGAATGGGCTGAATGAGCCCATTGTAAAAAGACAAGCTAACTTATTAGGCCTATTTGAAATCACTAAGACTTGTTAACTGTGTTTAAAGCTAAAAATTAATTTCTAAATTATTTACCTCTAAATTTAATAGGCAATTAAAAAAGAACATGCATTTTCTATACATCTATTTTCATTTTTTTGGACTGACAATTATGTTCGTTCGGACTGACAACTTTTTTGTTTCTATTCTCAATATCGACATTACCCAATAATACCCGTTTTTCCGGACCCGAAATTTCACGGTCAGGGGGTTAGCGAGCAATAAGCGGTATAGCAGGAGTGTATATAATTATTCTTTTTTGAACTTTTAAACATTAAAAACATATAAAACAATTATTACACATTATCATTAAACATCTTTGTTTTTAAACTTTAGCAAGAATTATCCTAAAAAATGCTTTATATTCGAAATATTGCATTTTATTCTACACTGCCGCTTCCGTCGCTCGATACCGATGGCGAGAAAATATACGCATTTTTCAAGTTAAACATATTATTTTGGCAAAAAAATTGTCAGCGAGGTCGTAAAATGGTGTTGTCATTGTTTACTAGTAAGACTTTTTACAAATTTTTATCATTTGGCTTAAATAATCGCGATTATTGTACCTGGTTGCTCTATATGCTATAGGCATTTTCCCCCCTCACGTACATTCGGAATATCTCGCACATTGTCACTCAATAAATTCCGTTATCCCGGAAAACGGATTTTAACTTGTAATGTCGATATGGTGAATAAGTCTGAATGACTGACAGGTTTTTAAAAAAGTTTTCACGAAGCCCGAGTGTAGCACTGTAGCAGCAGTCTATATTTAACATTAGTATGGGGCTCTACCGAACTAGCTAATCAAGCTGCCTGTCTTACCCATATCACTATGTTGTACAATACGTACCTTCTGGGTGATTTTCTCGGTCGCTTATATGAGGTACACCCGGCAAGGAGGAATAGCTCTGCTGTAACGCAGCATGTGAGGATTCTTCATTTTGGCTCCCTGTATGCTGAGTAGTCGGCTGATATGACTCACCACGATTTTTCCTTTTAGAGCTTTTGTACCCGCAACAGCTGTATTTGTTACCCATATTTCCGAATAGTTTCTGATTGTATTATTGCGCACGCTTACAAATACAAGTTGTTATTGCATTTTTATACTATTATACACAATACTTTTACATTACGATGATTAAGAAGAAGGGTTCAGTGAGAAGAAAATGTGTCCTGACAATTGAATATTTCTTATTTTCTCAAAGTGGTAGGAGTCCTTACGAACACCAGAGGCAAACTCAGAGCATTATGTTAAATTTTCCATCTATAAGTTTTTGAGTCATGTATTTCATAAAAAGTCACTCACTATTTCAAACACAGAAATAAATAATATCAGACAAACTGGATTATAACAGTCTCCATATTTTCAATAAAACACAAACAAATCAATCGAATCGGCAACTGTCATAACACAGCAGGAGTTGGGAAACAGAAATCGTCCGACTTCATCCTTTAAAACATTTGGCCAGATGATAAACTTTTCAATATTAATCAAACTTATTATACGTGAATGGATAAATACTATTGCACACTCGGTAGCCTATATATTGCTTTATTTTTATCAATTTTTCTGTTTTCCGGCGAAAAATTAATGACCGGAAGTCTTATTCATGGACTGGTGCAAAAATCTTGTAGACTGATTCGAATATTTCTAACAACTAGCAAAAAGAATATTTTATAGACGACCGATAAAACGCGATTATTGCCCTTTGATTAGAATTATTTTCTTTGTACATATAACTTTCAAATTTACGGAAGAAACATTAAACATAAATCTACAACTAGATAGATATTTCTTTTGCAAAATATTTGTTTTACTTTATTTTTACCAGAGGCAGGCGTCAAGCACATGCTTACAGTGGCAACCCAAGAAGCCGGTGTATTTTAAACAAAACATGTCTGCCTAATTAACTTATTTGTTGGTGCCAATCATATTAAATTTCTGCTTCTAACCCTAGTAACCATTAGCCTAAAGCAAATATGCCCGAGGATCTGTGTGATGGACAAAATACAGGTAATCAGACTCACTACAGAAGGTGTGAACACGGACCTTAATTTTGTATACATGTACATGTATAGTCGTATATATGTATACATAAAGGTGGTGTGAATGTATACTAATTGAACTATCCACAAATAAAGCCCTTCCCTGCCAACCTAGTCCATTGTATGTCAAATCAAGCACGAGACTCGAAATATAAATGCATATACTATTTAAACTATTTTCAACCGTGTAATAGTCGGCAATCGACTGTTGGAAGTATGATAGATAATATATAATAATTATGTTATCATTCTTCATCTTCGGGTCATTCTTACAAGTTCTTCTTCATAATTATTGTCATTGTCCTTCTACTTTCTCTTCTTGTGGTTGTTCTTCTTGTTCTTTATCTTCTTGTTTTTGTTATTATCCTTTCCTCTTCTAGTTCTTCTTGTTCTTTATCTTCTTGTGTTTGTTATTATCCTTTCTTCTTCTATTTCTTTTTATTCTTTATCTTCTTGTTTTTGTTATTATCCTTTCCTCTTCTAGTTCTTCTTATTCTTTATCTTCTTGTTTTTGTTATTATCCTTTCTTCTTCTAGTTCTTCTTGTTTTTTATCTTCTTGTGTTTGTTATTATCCTTTCTTCTTCTATTTCTTTTTATTCTTTATCTTCTTGTTTTTGTTATTATCCTTTCTTCTTCTATTTCTTCTTGTTCTTCTTTCCCTTCTTCTTGTTCATCTTCTTCTTTCAATTATTGAGCAGGGGTCAAGATTGTGAACCGTATATGAATCAACAACAATTATAATTAGAACTTCATGGTGCAGGCAATCAAAGTTTCTAAACGTTGGACCCAGTCAGATTCCTTGGGAAACAGCGTATTTCAAATATGTCCGGTCAGAATTAAGATACACGCACATGTGCCATCCATGAAGCCATCAAGACTCGTTGGCTTCTGCCAGTGAGGAATGACTTGATACATACATTGCAGGATGTTATATACCGGTATCGCTGATTCCGTAGTGGTCTGCCTTAGGAAGTACATGTTCAAGTTGTTGCACAAGACTAAGAAACACAAAATACAGAGTTGTGAAATTCCCCCATCATACGGTCATTACTACATGTAAGTATCCTAAGAAAACAGTTTGGAAACGCTTTTTTCTGGCCCCTTCATGAATCCGCTATTTAACGCATCAACGAGCCAGGAAATGGCTGAAATCGGGTCTAGATATGTTGTACTACATAAAACAATCAATATATCTACCATTACCGTGTTTAAGTTACATTTTAGGCAATATCCGTATTCGAGTGGCTGTTTTGGATTTCATGACTATCGAACGGTAAATGGTAGATATATTGATTGTTTTATGTAGTATTTCACATCTATTCTCGATGGCAAGCGTTTCCCGGTCCGATTATGCGTTAAATAGTGGAATCATGCCAGAAAAATGCGTTTCCAACCCTGTTCTCTTTGTTAAGTAATGGCCTGGGGTTCATGATATCTAGGCCAGGTTCGATCATAAGCCCATAAGTTTAATACAGACTATAACGCACCTTATATGGACCAATGGTTGATCTGTCGTCTGCGGTGATCGTTATAGCCTGCCAATCTTCCTCCATCCTCAGTTAGGCGCCTGCACATCATCGATATTTCAACTAGTAACTCCTCGTTGTTCTCAATCGGAGTACTTTACCGTGAAATATCTAAAAGAACAGTTTAGGTCTTTGGGTCATCATAGCAACGACGTATGTGATTTCGAATTTTAAAACTAAGATATAGTAGTATATGTGTAAATTACTTAAAATAGAATCAAGAGATGTGTATTTTCCTTATTTTAGAGCTTAAAAAAGTTTATCAAAATCGTGTTACAAATAGTAATTACATAATGTCAAACTAGCAGGTTTTCCTGGAGACTGGCTCATATACATACATGTATACATGGGCGTTGGAGCGTCTTCAACATTGGGGAGGCGCCAAACATTTGGGAGGGGGGCAAATTTTTTTTTTGAGATACAGTACTGTTTAAACTAAACTTGACACGAAGTGCACATGGTGTGCACAAGGTTTAAACATGGTGTGCACTACATGTGCACTCCAAGTGCACATCAATGTGCACTCCAAGTGCACTTCAGTCTGATAGGTAGGCTTTAGGGAATTATGTATATTTTATACAATGGTGTAAAGAAGGTTTTAAATCAGATTATTTATTACTATATTGAATTAATTTTGTGCATTGCTAAATTTCAGTTTTATTTCAAGATGATAGTTTGTACATTTACTAAAGTATTATTTAATGCATGCATGTTGCAAGTACTTAAAGAAGAAAATGTATAAAAAAATATATAAATAATATGATGAATATTACACTTTAATCATATTATGATAAATAGAAGTAAGTAATTCAATTCCACCAATTATTTTAATAATGGTTGTATTCCTTTATTTTATTGCAATTAGTTAAGATATTTACTGACATTGTAAGTTTCAAATCATTGCCTATACTTTAATACACTCTGACTGAAGTACATGTTCTTCACGATAGGTCCTTATTGAGGAGATTGTTTTCATCAGATTGGCTTTAAAAATATATATTAGTATTGAACTCGTATATTTTTAAAATCATTAATGTAAGTATATGTTCAATATGTTTCTTGTTTCTTTTGAATTGTGTTAATTTGATTAAAGTCATCTCCACACTATGTATGTTAAATGAATGTGACGGGGGAATGTGACTCCCTGTATATATCATATGGATATGTGATTAATTTTATATGCAGTTCATTTACATCATAGTGAAATACACTTGCATGTTCGAAATAAACCCCCCCACTAACGGATGTAATTATGTTTCTTTAGGGGAGACCATGATTGATCAAGCCTGAGACAAGATACTGTATTGTCCATATCATATAATCCAATTATAGCTGACAAGTATTGGTAAAATTTCAATTAACAGACAGGCATGACATTTAGGGTCCTTATCATTTAATCCCATCATACTGTATATCTGGAATAAACAACACTATTGTTGACAAATTAACAATTATACAAATCTTACAGTACAAGAAAGAAGTAGAGATCTGTATAAGTTTGAAACAAAATGTGCTGGACTGAACTTATTTTTTTAGGTATTGCCATTCACCCTAGCATTTAACAGTTGTAAGTTTGTCATTATAATAAGGAAAATTAACTATATTATAATTATTTCCGACATAACATTTTATTTTCTCCACGGATATCAAAGCAAATATCACATTCAAACTAAAAAGTGCTATTATATTGTATTTGTCTTAAAACAAATAGCAATAGTTATTAAATTTTAATGAAGGCATATGATGTACATGTTCAAGTACATTCATATTCGTGATGTGTTTAACAGTTTATTTTACTCTTACATTTCTTACGTTAATTGTCAAACATGGCGACGGGGATGCACGGGGAATTAGTCATAAAGACTTTACCGATGTACTCTCAACACCTCATTCCTGATGTTATTCATCCTTTCTGCAAAGTCCTTAAAAGGGTATTTTAGGTCTTTGGTTTCTGGCATCAAACCCGCGACCTCCCGCACATGCCTCTAAGGCTATTTTTACAGTGATATTATTTCTGTCTCAAGTTAATTAATTACACATTCTTAAAAATTACTACAGTTTTAATAACATGGAAACATTAAAAAAGTATTATTTATTTTAATGCATGTATACTAGTAGTCATATAATAATGTTTTGTTATTATTTCCTTCAATTTCATGAAATGGATTTTCTTCTATAGTAAGATCGATGTGAGATCTGCATAATGTGTATATTTCTAGAGGAATAATACAATCAGGGACCCTTCAATATACAGTATGATAAGAATCTTGGATGACATCCTTTGATGGTGAAATATTTCCCCCATGCTGGGCTGATCCCTAAAACCATCTTAGTTCAGAAAACACAATAACGGTTTCACACTGTCTGTATATATTATGCATGGTGTTGTTTCTGCAAATTCAATAGGTGTCACCATTGGCCCTGTCTTGTATTCAATAAAATTTTGGTATCAACTTCATGAAAACCTAAAAATTATAACTACCGGTAATTAAGGTCGTTTTAAAATATTGATATCCTTAGTTTACTTTTTTTAGACAATATGTACTTAAATTATAATTGCCATAATTTATATTCATAGTCATAAATTGTCATATTTTAATATACTCACACACTCACTCATCAAATGCACCAGTTCTATAAAAAATGTATACCATTAGTTAATCATAATAACACATATAATATGCATTATTTCAAATAAATAACTGTTTACTGTAATTAAGTATTTTTAATTAATACAACAAGTTTAAGAAGTTTTTATAGGCAGTAAGAAAAGCAATTTTTTTAATCAAAAACTTTATATTTATATGTAATATGATTAAATGTTATATTACAACAAAATTGTTATAAAACAATATCATCACTATTGGGCTACATCTCACAAGTTAAACTAGAACATAAAGACATTCAGGTCAAGTGCACTTGGAGTGCACATGTAGTGCACATGTAGTGCACACCATGTTTTAACCTAGTGCACATCATGTGCACAAGGGTGTCAAGTTTAGTTTAAACAGTACTTTATGGGGGTCACATTAAGTGTTAATAGCTTATGGTGAATGTTTGTGTGTATAATCACTAAGGTAAGGTATATCTACTAAGCTGTTTGCTTGTCAATATACCGGGTAAAAAATTGAACCCTATAATAACCTATTATTGTAAGTAGGGGGTCCGTGGGCATGCTCCCCCGGGATTTTTTTAAAACATTGGATCAGTCTGGTGCATTCTGTGCGTTCTGAGATAATTATTTGGTATTTTACAAGACACGTTTTGTTACAAGATCAAACAAAATAAAGTCCTTATTATGTAATAAAGTTTACTAATAATTGCTCAGATGCCTGAATTCTGAGAGTTAAGGGGTTTAGTGAGGAATAATTTAACATAGAAATGACAAAGTTTAAAAGCAATATATATAGGAGCTGGGGCAAACTTTATCTTACGATGTTTCTGTAGTTATTGTAGCTCTTTCAACAGTTACATGATAACCTATTTCATAGATTAAAATCATTTTGCTAGCGAAGCGAGCACGAAAATTCACATTTTATACTTTTTAACCAAGAATAAAAGGCATATGACCTTTTACACAACTATTTTAGGCGGAAAATTATGAATATGGTCTGAATTATTGGGAGGGCCAAACGATATGTTGGCCCCCCTTGTCCTAACATTGGGGGGGGGGGCTGCCCCCTGGCCCCCTTCTCCTACGCCCATGGTATATATACAAGAAAGGAATGATGTCCGTTCCAAGAACGTATATATATACAAAAATAAAAAATGAACTGAATAATTAAAACTCCAATTCGTCGTTTTTTATTTTTGATACATGTATATATGTATAACCTCTACAGAGCGGCCCTCTGTAGTGAAACAACCTTTCTAAAATAACCCCTTAAAATTTTAACAAGCTTATACATATACACTATGAAATGAATCTGTATACAGTAGAGCAATAACACACCGTTCAACCCTCTAAACAGTGGAACTATTTACAGCTCCTAAGGGTGTTGGTTCTACAGAGGTTTACATTCTGCTAACCAAATCCAATTGTTTTCCTCTTTAAATTTCAAATTAAATTATATTTATCAAAAATAATTAATGTAGGTGTGGAATACTATTGGAAACGCCCTATACCGTGAACATAATTTTAGTGTTGTCTAACCTGAAAATTCATTGGTGTTTAACCTTTAACAGAATACCTCGCAGACATCAATTATTATCTTTAATGCGCGTAATGCAAGTATTTTTTTTATATGTACAGTGTGTTATAAATATATTTTTATGAATATTATCAATAACGTTAAAAGTTGCATATTAATCACAAACTGCTACAAATCATGATCTCAAAACGAAAACTTTCGTACTCAAAATTTTCGAACTTGTTTATTAGTACCCAACTATTTCGTAATCCATTTTACTGTTTAATAGCATACATCGCCTTTTCGCCACAACAAAACAACAATGCGAAAATACGACAAATTTGATTTGTGGTATCTTCGTGTTATCGTATTTTTATACCCCCATCACCGAGTCGGTCTGGGCGTAAGGTTGGACGATAGACCAATGATATCTGCTCAATTCTCGATATCGACATAACTCAATAAAACCCGTTTTTCTGGAACCGAAATTTCACGGTTAGGGGGTTAGCGAGCAATAAGCGGTATAGCGGGAGTGTATATAATTATTCTTTTTTCAACGTTTAAACATGAAAAACATATAAACAAATTATTACACATTATCATTAAACATCTTTGTTTTTAAACTTTAGCAAGAATTATCCTAAAAAATGCTTTATATTTAAAATATTGCATTTTATTCTACACTGCCGCTTCCGTAGCTCGATACCGATGGCGAGAAAATATATGCATTTTTCAAGTTAAACATATCATTTTGGCGAAAATATTATCAGCGAGGTCGTAAAATTGTGTTGTCATTGTTTACTAGTAAGACTTTTTACAAATTCTTGTCATTTGCCTTAAATAATCGCGATTATTGTACCTGGTTGGTCTATACGCTATAGGCATTTTCCCCCCTCACGTACATTCGGAATATCTGGCACATTGTCGCTCAATAAATTCCGTTATCCCGGAAAACGGATTTTAACCTGTAATGTCGATATGGTGAATAACTCGAGTAACATTTGCCCTAGGATCTTCAAACTTTGCATGGGGGTTGGTCAGCAAAAGTAGACCCTGTTGATTTTGATGTCAAAAGGTGACTGGTAAAATGTCATGGTTGTGCCACAGGGGAATGACTCATTGAAAAATTTTGGTCTATACATGTATACTATACTGTAAAAGCAGAATATTTCGCGAGGGTTAAATTTTCGCTATATTCGCGAGTTCGATAAATTCGCGAAAATTGATGCTCGTGAAATTATTACCTTCAAATTAGCTTCAAATATGTTGAACTTCAATATTGATAACGGCTAAGTGACGCCATTACAATCTACTCGGGATTGATAAAATACTGACGACTACACTGATATATTAAATTTGTTTGATTAATATTAACAAAACGTTAAATATAAAACAGAAAATGTGAATATA
The DNA here is from genome assembly GCA_947247005.1 of Spisula solida. Lineage (NCBI taxonomy): Eukaryota > Metazoa > Mollusca > Bivalvia > Venerida > Mactridae > Spisula > Spisula solida. The sequence continues at coordinate 18,810,861 of OX365961.1, forward strand.
AAATATTTCTGTCAAAAATCTAATTCATTTAGTAGTTCAATTGAGTAGTTCAATGATTGTGTACCAGTATAAAAACTCTGTCTACAGGTACAATGTTTAACACCCACGGCTATTGCTTGTTCCGATAAGCTCGGAAACAATGGACGGCATACAATATACTTTCACAGTTTTCTCATTACACAATGGTACGGTCTGGTTTGGCTTAATTGAGTACTAGTAAATACCAACAAGTTAATTGGTAATCGGCCAATTAAGAATTCCATCGCTTGGATAGAGAACCATTATATTGTACCAACAGTAGTCGTGATTATCCGAGTGATTATCACGCCATGGCAACTAAATAATGCACCAGGGATATTGCCTAGAAAGTAGAATGTTATTTTTCTGAAATTTGAAATTCGCAAACATTAACCCTCGCGAACTACTTCCAAATTAGAAATTCGCAAAAATTTAGCCTCGCGAAAATAAATGCTTTTACAGTAAGTATAATTAAAAGTTTTAATTATACTATATAGACCAAAATTTTTCAATGAGTCATTCCCCTGTGGGTTGTGCTGTGACCTTTAACATTAATGACTATTTGGCTGCAATGGGGGCACATACATGTTTTACCAACATCTCTGTTGTGGCGAAAAAAATCAACAATATGGCAAAAAAAATGTGTCTTGTTTTTGCATTACATCTGTCAAAAACATACATGTATATATCTTAGCTAAGGAACGTATATATGTTAGAGCTACAGATAAGGTTTTAGTCCATTGGGTATTTTACCCCTGAGTTTCAATTTGGTTTGGGCTTTGACAAAATTGAATTGGGTATTTAATCAAACTCATTGGGTAAATGATCTTTTATGTACTGTTTTTCACTATATCATCATTTTCTTTTTGGGATTTCAGATTGTCTTTGCTTTTTGTTACTCACTCCTCTCAAAACCTATGGGTTTTTAAGAAAATAAATTGGAAAATTACCCCGATACGCAGCTTATCTGTAGCTATGTTTGTATAGAGGCTGTTATCTAGGTCCTTACTTTGCTTGTTCATGGTGAAAATGTAACTATTGCACATCTCTGGAACTAGCACACTTTACTACATGTAGTAATTAATGTATACACATATTTATTTCAGGATTAATCTAATTTGTATCATACAAGAATAAGCGTAGCCATGCTTGTTAGTCCCCTACCGGTTTTTGACCGGAGGGGACTATAGGTTTGCCGTCCGTCAGTCAGTCAGTCAGTCCGTCAGTCAGTCAGTCAGTCAGTCAGTCAGTCCATCCGTCCGTCAAAAAATCTGGATCCTGACATAACTCAAACAGTTTCCAAGCTAGGTTGATGAAACTTGTTATGTAGATAGGGGGCAATAAGGGGATAATGCACGTCCAAAAATATTTTGATTCCAACCAAAATTGTGGTTGCTATGGCAACAGAAACAATGAAAAGGTAGGGGACTTCTGTATTGCTTGCAATTCTTAATTACTTGTTCAACCTTCTAGTTGAACCTTCTACCTGGCGTTTCCGTAGCTTAACAATTTCCTTAGACAATCATGACACGTGTGTATCATGAGTCAATGCCAACACAAGGTGTGTAGACGTGTAATTGAATGAATGGGAATCTGCTCATATGTCAGTGACACTATGGGCCCGTATTTCGACATGTTTAAAGTGAATATACGAGTGTGGATAGCCTAAGGATTGACTAGGCAGTTGAGGGGCCCGTTTTGCTCACTATATATACTAGTAAAATATTTTCTATTAGAGTACTGGCTGGATTTCATGATAAATTGGTAAACTATATTCCTACCAGTAGGAATGTCCTTTCTAAAAAATAACTAAAATAATTATTATTCACGCAGAATAACCAGGCGCGTAACTAGTCCTCTATCAATGTGAATTCACTATATTGTGGTAGGGGGGTCGGAAATGAAATTTTGAAAGGAATGACAACCCAAAAGACCTAAATAATATATATACACAGATTGGACACTGAAAACGGGGAGAAAATGCAAAATGGCATGCAGCAGATGCTGATATTTTGCATGAACGCTTTTGTTTGTCATCCTTTTTAGCTCACCTGTCACAAAGTGACAGAGTGAGCTTTTGTGATCACTCTTCGTCCGTCGTCCGTCCGTCCGTCCGTCGTCCGTCCGTCCGTCAACAATTGACTTGTGTAGACACTAGAGGTCACAATTTTAGCCTAATCCTTATGAAACTTGGTCACAATGATCATCTCAACAAAATCTAGGCCAAGTTTGATATTGGGTCATCTGGGGTAAAAAACTAGGTCACTAGGTCAAATTATAGAAAAACCTTGTGTAGTCACTAGAGGTCACAATTTTGACTTAATATTTATGAAACTTGGCCACAATGATCATCCTAACAAAATCTAGGTCAAGTTCGATATTGGGTCATCCGGGGTCAAAAACTAGGTCACAAGGTCAAATCATAAAAAAACCTTGTGTAGTCACTAGAGGTCACACTTTTGGCCTAATCTTTATGAAACTTTGTCACAATGATCATTTCAACAAATTCTAGGTCAAGTTTGATATTGGGTTATCCGGGGTCAAAAACTAGGTCACAAGGTCAAATCATAGAAAAACCTTGCGTAGTCACTAGAGGTCACAGTTTTGATCTAATCTTTATGAAACTTTGTCACAATGATCAACACATCAAAATCTAGGTCAAGTTCGATATTGTGTCATCATTGGTCAAACACTAGGTCACAAGGTCAAATCATGGGAATACCTTGTGTAGTCACTAGAGGTCACAATTTTGACCTAATCTTTATGAAACTTGATCACAATGATCAGTTTAACAAAATCTAGGTCAAGCTAGATATTGGGTCATCTTGGGTCAAAAACTAGGTCACAAGGTCAAATCATAGAAAAACCTTGTGTAGTCATTACAGGTCACAATTTTGACTTAATCTTTATGAAACTTGGTCACAATGATCACCTCAACAAAATCTAGGTCAAGTTAGATATTGCATCATCTGGTGTCAAAAACTAGGTCACAAGGTCAAATCATAGAAAAACCTTGTGTAGTCACTAGAGGTCACAATTTTGACCTAATCTTTATGAAACTTGGTCACAATGAACATCACAACACAATCCAGGTCATGTCCGATATTGGGTCATCTAGGGTAAATAACTAGGTCACAAGGTCAAATCATAGAAAAACCTTGTGTAGTCACTAGAGGTCACAATTTTAGCCTAATCCTTATGAAACTTGGTCAGAGTGATCATCTCAGCAACATCTAGGTGAAGTGTGATATTGTGTCACATGGGACCAAGAACTAGGTCACTAGGTCAAATCACAGATCTTGCATGTACTGCTACAACAGGTGAGCGACCTAGGGCGGCGGCGGCTGCGGCGTCACAAATTGCTTGTCCGGAGCATAACTTTGTCACCTTAAGTTCAAATGACTCAAGAATTGGTATGCATGTTTCTTGCAATAAGCCGGAGTGCAGTGCACAAGAACCATAACTCTACCTGTCATAGTTTTTGAATTATTTCCCTTTGGTTGATTTTATTAGAGCATTTCTTGTCCGGAGCATAACTTTGTCACCTTAAGTTCAAATGACTCTAGATTTAGTATGCATGTTTCTTGCAACAAGCCAAAGTGCAGTGCGCAAGAACCATAACTCTACCTGTCATAGTTTTTTAATTATTTCCCTTTGATTGATTTTATTAGAGCATTTCTTGTCCGGAGCATAACTTTGTCACCTTACGTTCAAATGACTCAAGAATATATAGGCATGTTTCTTGCAATAAGTCGGAGTGCAGTGCGCAAGAACCATAACTCTACCTGTCACAGTTTTTGAATTATTTCCCTTTGATTGATTTTATAACTTTGTCACCTTAAGTTCAAATGACTCAAGATTTTGTATGTATGTTTCTTGCAATAAGCCAAAATCGATGCACAAGAACCATAACTCTGCCTTGCATCGTTTTTAATTATTTCCCTTAGGCCTAAAATAAAATATTGTTTGTTTCCCCATCCCCTACCTACCCGATTAAAAAGGGCCCTACCCAAAATATTTTATTGCCCAACTTGAAATCATATTTTTTTTATTAATGGAAGTGAAAATTTTATTTTTTTGTTACTGGCTTCTTACTTGCCATTAAATTTAAGACTTTTGGTTTTCACCTAAGGATTAATTCTAAATTTCATTATTTGTTGTTAACCAACAACTATAATACTGAAACAGTTAAAAAAAAATATTTAATACCCTACCTACCTACCCATTCTAAATCTGCTAGGGTCGGGATGGGGAAACCAAGAATATTTTAAGTTCGGCCTGAAGTATGAATCATACATGTCCTAAAACTATATCATTTCATAAAACAATGACATTTCTAAATTATCCATCCATCCATCCATCCATCCATCCATCCATCTATCTATCTATCTATCTATCTATCTATCTATCTATCTATCTATCTATCTTCCATAATGTCAAACCCCTTGCGGGGACGTAGACATTTGTCTAGGCAGACTTAAAATCAAGAGAAAGAGGTGTGATGCAAGGAATCCGGGTGCGTTACCCTAGCTCATTTCGAATAGACTCATTGGTTCTTTAACGTGCTCAGTGTATAGCACCGATACACGCGAGACTACCTCTGGGTTTCCAACCAGTTTCGTCTCTAGTTAGGTGGGAAACACTGAAAAGCGTTTCATAAACGACTAAGTGCACCGGCCGAGATTCGAACCAGGGACCTCTCGATCAGTAGTCAAGCGCGTTATCACTCGATCACTGTGCCATCGTATAGGTAGGTGTGCGAGAAATTTTAGTCAAGCATTTTTATCTTTGTGTTATTTAAGCTAGAGAGGCATATACGCACATTTGTATTTGTCCCAAATACTTTTAATAATGGTTGTGATTAGGGTATGGGTCTGAATATACAATTATCGATATCGACATAACATGATAATTTTACCCGTTTTCCGGAACCTGGAATTTCATGGTCAGGGGGGGGTGCGTCAATAGGCGGTTGGGAGTGAGTTTCAGTCCTTCACCGATCAAGGGAAGAAGGTCCTGTATGTGAAGCGCTCCTGGTAAAATATGTTTTCCTCGCGGTGCGGCAATCGCTTGGTTTCAGGTATATCGGTGCTGGAATGTCAACAAGTCCATGGTGAACCTTGAAGAGCATCAGGAGTCTGCTGTTGCGTCGACGACTTTCGAGGGATTCCCACTGGAGGTCCTATAGCATTTTCGTCACGCTCCCTGGATCTTGCTTGTATAGTCGTTGACAACAAATCTTGCTGCTCTTCTTTCTATCTGTTCTAGGACTTTGATGGTGGACTGTGATGCAGGATCCCAGTCCGTAGCTGCGTACTCGACTGTTGGCCTAGCGATGGCCACTTATGCTGCTGCCTTTACTGATGTGCGCAGTCTTTGAGATTGCGGCGATGGAAACCAAACTGTCCTGTTGCCCTTCTTGATAGTGTTGCCTATGTCCCAGTTGAGGTCTTCAGTGATCGTGACTCCGAGATATTTGCTGACGTCGACGATCTCTAGATAGTCTGTGTCCATGCAGCTGGTAGCTCAAGTTTTCTTGTCTGATTGGAAGCTATTCTCATCCCAACATATTTGGTTGAAGTCCATCTGCCATTTCTTCTCCCAAAGTTCGAGGGAAGTGAGGTCCCTTTGCAGGAGCTTGCTGTTGTCACTGTTATTCGTGACCTAAAGCTGTAGACTGTCATCCGCAAATAGTTTGGTGATGGCATTCTTGACGACGTCGGTGATGTAAGCTAAGAAACAGGAGTGGTCCTAGTACATATCCTTGTAGAACACCAGATTTCCCGTCTGCATATTCAGAAGAAGCACCATCCAGGACGACTAGTTGGTTTCTGCCATTAAGACATGACTTTGTAGGGTGTTGTTTCTGACCTCATAGTGGTCTAGCCTTTTTGTAAGAGGGCATTACATGGCTGGAAACTTTCATTTACACTGTAATGTTCTATAACACGTGTAAGGTTGTCTATTAGGTAAGTGTGAGGTTAGGTGCACTGTAAAACGTTTAAGCGCCAGTGACATTTGTCGCTGTCCGTACCAAGGCGGAAGCCCTTTAGTCAACTTTCCTCTATGTATGTATTGTCCACTTTATAGTAAAAATACAAAATTACAAAAATATTTCGCCATTGTGCCTTTTTGTTAAATTTTGTTCATTTTGTATGTGCCATTCTGCAATTTGTTGTCCAGCACAAGGCTGCTACGTTTCTTTCAAAAGTGCATGTACACTATATATATATGTTGTAGATTGTCCTTGTGGTGTGTACATGTAATGTCCAGTTGTTATTTTCCTCTCCATCTGGCTCTCGTTCCGTTTTAGTTTGACTGACTTAAGCAGCAGACTTTCAGGACAGGATGCCATGTTTTCAGTTGGGCATTGTGCTTTGTGTGTTTTTAATGTTTTCTGTGCTCGGCTGGTTAAGTTGAGTGCTGCCTTCCCTGTCTGACTTAATATAATATTTTTGGTTGTCGTTCAAGATGTTATGTTGGTCAAAATGGGTGATGGTGTTGCTGTAATTAATGTGCTCCAGTAGCATGCAGATGATGGATGTCTGTGATACTGGCCTGTAGTTGGCTGCTTGATGACGGTCTTCCTTCTTGAAGATGGGAACAACTGTTAATTGTTTTCCAGTCGTCTGGAACCTTCCCGAGATTAAATGAGAGCTGGAATAGCTTAGCGAGGGGAGGGGCAAGTTCTGATACAGTAGCCTTCAAAATGAAGGATTCAGGCCCGATTGCCTTGTGTGGCCGAAAGTTGGTCAGTTATTTGTGGAACCCTTTCCAGTTCACTGCAATCTCTGGGTGTAAGGCTGGTACCCATATTTTGCTGTTCATTCAGCATGTTAGCTTGGCGGTTGGATCGCTTTGAATTGAATCGTTGGCGTTCTTGAGGGGAGCAACTCCTATGGTATCTTATCCCTTGTTCTTCACATAGGACCAGAATCGTTTTGGGTTATCCTTTTAGTTCCCACTTACTGTTTTGTTTCAGATACGATTTGTTGGCCTGTCTTATCTATCGCAGAGGTTGATTTTCCTAGCTTTCGTGAATGCCAGTTGTTTTCTGCGGATAGTCTGTTTGATCATGGTATTCATCAATGGATTGGTAGTGTTTTTTTTTGGAAGGGACCCTTCTTAAATTACGGTTATTTATACTTGGTTATTACATGTAGTTTTACTTGCGTTTAAGATTTGCAAACATCTTCGTCACAGATCACCTGGTAGACCTCTTTTTGTATCTGTGACATGGGACATAGTATATACTGGCGCCGCGTAATTTCACGGTGCTTAATTATATCCATACTGGTTACAGGGTGTCACTGAATGATAAAAGGCATCATTGGTTAATGAGTTTATTCTTAATCAATTTTTATCTCGGGTTTAAACATAAACAAAATAAAGTTAGGAAAACCCCTACTCCCCAAATTTCGACAAAGGGAAATAGCTATGTCTATACCACACCGTATAACAATAATAGCAGTGTAAATAATACTCAGACTCCCCTACAGGGTATATTGAACCGAAATTACTCTTAATCATCGGCTACATTCAGCCTATATTGTCTGCAGAAAATAAGCATATTGTCAGTGTTATCCACCTCTATTAGAAAATTAGTGCCATTGTTATCTACTTTACACTACATACAGTGAACAAAATTTTAGTGATGGCTAACCTAAAATTTCAGTGGTGTTTGACCTTCACAGTTTCTGTGTATTTATCGTTATCATTGCATGTTTATTACTGCACTAGTAGCCTGTAGGCTCTACTGTAAGTAGTTTTGCTTGTAAAGTATCAATTTATGTATTATTCGATTATATGAGTAAGGTCACCAGTTGTATATTTGTCACAAAATGCTACAAATCTTGATCTCAAACGCAAATTTATGTTCGTACTCAAAATATTCGACTTGGTTAATTCGTACCAAACTACTTCGTAATTTATTTAGGATGGCGTTTGCTCGTATTGTGGTATTACCAACCGAAACACAAATAGCAAATCAATAAAGTCCAAACCTAAATTTGTTTTTGTATCAAAATATGATGACACATACACCTTTGTAGTCCAAGGTCTTGGACGATGATCATTCCATTTCCAAAGGCCGACACGTCAGTGTAAATAAAATACCATTTAGTTATGGTATCCAGAACTAACACCTTTGTCTCTTATTTTCATGTCTTCTCATGAAATCCGTGCTGGTTTTTATTAAGGTCACAAACCACTAAATAAAATTGTTCTTTAGGCCTAAAATAAAATAATTATTATTACTATTGTTTGTTTCCCCATCCCCTACCTACCCGAAAAAAATGGCCCTACCCAAAATATTTTATTGCCCAAATTGAAATAATATTTTTTTATGAAATATTTGGGATGATAATGTTAATTTTTGTTTACATGCTTGTTTCTCTCTATTACATTTCGTACATATTCTAAATTTTAGATTGTTGGTTTTCACCTTATAGTTACACATATTACTATATTTCATTATTTGTATGTCTTTACCAATAACTAGTATTCTGAAAGAATTAAAAAAAAAATTTAACCTACCTACCTACCCATTCTATATCTGCTTGGGTCGGGATGGGGAAACAAAGAATATTTTAAATTTGGCCTTATATTGATTTAATTTGAGCATTTCTTGTCCGGAAAATAACTTTGTCACCATGAGGTTGAATGACTTGAAACTTGGTATGCATGTTTCTTACCAAAAGTCCAAGTGCAGTACACAAGAACCGTAACTCTACCTTGTGCCATTTTTCAACTTTTTTCTTTCTTTGATTTTATAAGCATTTCTTGTCCGTGGCATAACTTTGTCACCATAACTATTAATGACTCAAAAATAGGAATGCATGTTTCTTTGCTGTGACATGAAGTACAGTGCGCAAGAATCATAACTCTAGCTTGTGTAGTGTTTGAATGATTCCCTTCAGATTGATTTTATCAGGACATTTTTTTGTCCAGAGCATCGCTTTGTCGTTTTTAGTTCAGATGACTAGAGAACTCTTGTGAGTCAAATATGTAGCCCTATACTGGATAGTTTTCCATGACAAATGTGCATTTCGTCAGGCAACACTTGCGACTCGCGGAGCTTTTATATAGGCAATTGAATTAGCTAAAATTTGACACCAAACACTATATACTATCTTTTATTTATGTCTGAAAAAATAAGTGAAAACCTCATGCACAGTTTCTTTTGCGTTTGAGTATATGATAATGGTCCATGTCGTGCATTCATGAGGACCACATGCACATAAGCCATTTCGCACCAACCCATAAATGGTTTTGTGCATGAATACGTAATTTCGTTATTGCAATCAATATATTAGTGCGTGGAATGAAAAAATAACACAATTTTATATTTATTGGATATATCACATAATAGGGTATGTTATAGGGTGGCGTAGTGTATATAAGGTCTCTTGCAGGGGTCGGTAAGTTATAGGTGGCAGTTTCAGGCCTAGACACTAACTATTTTGGCCACTGGTCCGACAGGGCAAAATCGCCCAATTCGTAAATAGGACAATTACTGGTCCTCCAGAATTTTCACTGGTCCTTCTGGATTTTCACTGGTCTCGGACCAGCGGACCAGTGTTAGTGTCGAGCACTGCAATTTTCTACAGCACACAACCCTGAACTATCTATATAAGGTCTTTTGTAAAGGGTTGGTTAGTTAAAGGAGGCATTTTTCAGTCGGCAATCCAGAAATACTTGTATAAGATCTCTTGCAGGGGGTCGGTAAGTTATAGGACTAAGGTGACAGTTTTCTACAGCCAACAATCCTGAAATATCTATATAATGTCTCTTACAGGGGTCCAGTAAGTTGAAGGTTGCTATTTTCTACAGCCGACAATCCTGAAATATCTATATAAGGTCTCTGAAAGGAAGTCGTTTAGTTATAGACAGCCGACAACCCTGAAATATTTATATGAGGTCTCTGGAAGGAAGTCTGTTAGTTATAAGTGGCAGTTTTCTACAGCGGTTATTCCTAGAAATATCTATTTAAGGTATTTGAAAAGAAGTCGTTTAGTAATAGATGGCTGTTTTCTACAGCCGACAGCCCTAAAATATTTATATAAGGTCTCTGAAAGGAAGTGTGTTAGTTACAAGTTTTCTACATGGTCAACCCTGAAATATCTATTTAAGGTCTCTGACAGGAGACGTTTAGTTATAAGTGGCAGTTTTCTATAGCGCTCAACCCTGAAATATCTATTTAAGGTCTTTAACAGTGGTTGGTTAGTTATAAGTGGAAGTTTTCTACAGCGGTTAACCTTGAACTATCTATTTAAGGTCTCTGAAATATCTTTATATATATTAAAGGTCTCTGACAGGAAGTCCGTTTGTTATAAGTGGAAGCTTTCTACAGCGATCAACCCAGTCATATAGCTCATTGGCTTTTGACCCTCACAGGTACCCATTCATACACCTTGGTAAAATGGAGCACTATGAGTTATTCTTGGGGTGGAACGGTAGCCAAGTGATTTGCGCTCTCAACTACCAATCTGTAGGTCCCTGGTTCTAATCTCACAGGGGCACTGGAAATTTCAGAAACGCTACAGTGTTTCACACCCAACTAGAGATGAACAAGTTTGAAACCCAGAACCTTGTGGTAGTCCTGCATGTATCGGTGCTATATAACAGGCACCTTAAAAAATCAAGGGATCTATTTGGAATGAGCATGGGCAGCACGCCCAACCCTATTGTTTCACAAACTTTCTGTCTCTTTCCTAACAATGAGAGACATAAGTGACTTATAAATTATCTCCCTTGTAAGATAAAGCCTGAGGTAGACCAATTAGCATACAGGTCCTAACTAGTTGAGATCCTCGGACTTTATCCTTGTTTCTAACAGAAATATCATTGATTTTAGATATGAAATTTCTCACTTCTGTATAATCAGGCCTACCATTTCTCAGGCATTGAGCCGGTAATAACCGGCTGTGTGATGTGATTACAGGCTTACCGGCTTTGAGGTCCAATTTACCGGCAATCTTGATAAAATCAAAGCGTTCAACAGTGTATACCGTTTTCATAACGATCATAATACATGTATGTATATGAGCCAGTCTCCAGGAAAACCTGCTAGTTTGACATTATGTAATTACTATTTGTAACACGATTTTGATAAACTTTTTTAAGCTCTAAAATAAGGAAAATACACATCTCTTGGTGTATATTGCGAGTCGGTATAATTGGTGATAAAGCAATTAACAGGAAGCACATGTCATAAAATGTACTACCTCCCGTTGTTTCCCAAATTTGATTAGGATTTATATAAAATGGACTCGATCTGGCTCACTTGGACGCTTTTATTTAGCATAAACGTGTATAAAACAACTTTTGGATATAGATGGTTTTAAAGTCGGTCTTCTACTGACGTGCTTTTTCAGCATTTTTATATTATTAATTTGATTTTTATGCTTAGCCCTGATTGTATAATAGGTGTCTATTATCGAAAATGATTGAAATACAATGTACTTGTCGATATTTGTTCACGTCAGTTAAATGTATTTTGCTAATACATATATTAGAATTGATGAAATTGCATTTTTTAAAAATTTTGCCTAGACAAGGTTACCAAATTTTTTTATTGTAGGGCTCTTCTACATTGGTTTTACCCTAGGACCTTAATATTACAGAACACTTTTTTTTATTAGGCCATTTGAATGCTTGATGGGCTTATAAATAGGTGGTTTGCGCGCTTAGCGTCTTGAATTAGGCGGTTCGCGCGCAAGCGGCATGAATTATGGGTTCGGGCGCTAAGCACAGAATATTGAATATGTCTTCATTTTACGCTTTAATTCAATGTTTGCTAAAATCTCAGGCTTATGCATGTTTTATTATGGCAGGCCTGTATTATCTAATATTTTAGGGCCATACAAATTTATAAACCATGGTGTGTAAACAACATGTAGCCAAACTTATTATTTGTTCTGATAATTAATGTTGCAAATATTTCAGCCTAATTACTACTATGTACAACAAACAAAACAGGGATAAAAACAGAGTAATCCGCATGATAGGACCTGTGGAGTTTTAGAGAGTAGTAAGGGGGGATAATTTACTATTTTTCCCCATTCTGTCCTAATATTTTAGGAACCAGTACACAATTATCATTGCTTATATATGAGCCAGTCTCCAGGAAAACCTGCTATTTTGACAAAAAAATGATTTTGATTTTTATTATTTGAAAGAGTAATCTTAATGAAGCAAAATGCAAAAGAAACTTTGTTAGTATCTTGATTTTTAAGGAAGTTACAGCTGTTTTGTTAAGGCCCTATTCAGACCCTTTTAGCGTGACTTCGCAAACGTCATTCAAACGCTATTCGACGTTGTTGTAACAAGTACTTTATAATTACTGCATTTGATCAATACTTGACATAAACTAGTCAAAATGGTATCAAGTTTTAGAATGATGTTTTAAGTTTTAAAAAATACATCCCAATTGTAAATGTTCACATTTAGAGAAAGGCTACTACTATTTTAAACAACTAACTCCTGGTTTTTCTCAATCAGAGTACTTTCTGAAATTGGTCACCATAGCAACAAAGTAAATGATTTCGACATAATTCGTAAGAAATTTTAAAGCTAAGATATAGTAATATATGGATAAATTACTTAAAATTGAATCTATAGATATGTCATTTTTCTTATTTGAAAGCTTTTTTAAAACCGTGTTACATGGAGTAATAACATAATGTCATTATAGTAGGTTTTCCTGGAGACTGGCTCATATACTTTTACTTTACAAAATCATTGCAGACTAAATAAGTGCGAAGGCTAAGCCTATGGTGCCCATGGTCACCAACTTGCATGGTTGTTTTCATAGTTAATGTTTATTTCTTTCATTTGTCATATCTTTGTTTTTACTGCTGAATGTTACTGCAACTTTACATAATCATTGTCAAGCATACTTATAATCAAAGTGGGTGCAAGGGATGGGCCCATTTTGCCCAAAGTCAAGGTCACAAAGGTTAAATTAGATATTGTTATCTCATATCTCACCTATTAGTTTGTTACATTGACTAATGATGTTTCAACTTCATAAGTCAATGTAAGAAGTAAAGCGCAATTACTTGTTTAAGTTTTAACCTTTCTTTTGTCGTTTGTGCAATCTTCGAAGTGATCATACAGAAAATGACAGAATACTGTAATAGAAAAAAGTGCACACATTTATCATACAAAAAGATTATATTAAGTCAGACAGGAAAGGCAGCACTCAACGTAACCAGCCGAGCACAGAAAACATTAAAAACACACAAAGCACAATGCCCAACCCAACATAAAAAACTAGCACAGGAACATGTAATACAAAACCGGGCATCCAATCCCGAAAGTCTGCTGCTCAAGTCAGTCAAACTAAAACGGAACAAGAGCCAGTTGGTAAGAAATTAACAACCGGACAAAACACACACCACAAGGACAATCCACAACAGACACTGAGTATATGCAATTTTGAAAGATACGAAGCAGCCTTGTGCTGGACAACGAATTTGCAGAATACATGTGTATATTCATATATCTGTATGGAGATGTTATCCAGCCTGACAAGTTTTGTAATTATGAGAAAGAATGTTAAGTACCACTCAAAGGGTCAGGAAGTCAATATTCCTGTACTGCTTGTTTCTTTGTACTGTTTTAATTATCCCTCGCCTAAGGCAAAGGGATATATATAGTACTAGTATGCGTCCGTCCTTCCCCCCGTCTCATATTTTGTCCAGAGCATACATATGTAACTCTTAAACTTTTTGAGGTATTAACTTGAAACTTGATATGTGAATAGATGGCAACTAGGAGAAGTGCAGTGACCAAGAACTTTAACTCTATATGGCCGATTTAAAATTATCTTCCGTTGTTTAATTTTGAAATAATTTTTTGTCCAGAGCATGTCTCTAAAACTATTTAAGATATTGATTTGAAACTTTATATGTTTCTATTTAACACCCATTAGTGGCAAACATATATGGCGCGGGATGGCCATGTGATCATGGCTCTTGTTCCCACTGTATTCAGTCATACGGAGACTATCCAGTCACTTATCTTTACACCGGGTGCACTCTGCAAGTCGTTTAAAATAGTCATTGTATATACACCTTGCTTGACGCAAGTAAGTTCCAGGTAACTGCTGGTTCGCTTGGTGTCTTGAGCAGCACAAACGTTTGAGTGAGGCTGGGCTTATCAGAACTCGGACATAAAATGTTGTGCAACCATACTCGATATTGGTTAATGGCATCAGTACGCCACACATCAATGCTTTCATTGCTTTGATTGAGTTATAAAGGCAGTTCTTATCTACCCCGCCAGTTCTTAAGAACTGAGTGGCAGCCCTTTAACGTAATATAGTATCATACCGTACATTTCGACTATTTATAGGCAAAACACCCTTTTGACATCTATGTACATGTATACAATGTTTATTCATTTTAGGATCCATCAAAGAAGTGCCCTTCAAGAGGAAGAGTTGCAATGGTTATTCCCTGTTAGCTGTCCATCTGACGTAATTTCCAATATCAAACCCTGTTTGTAGACATATCATTAAATGGCAAATGACGTATCTGTGAAAGGAACACCAACGATAATTATATTTGTTTGAGTATCACTATCTTTTGGTAAATCGACACGTTTATATCATCAGCTATTTAAGTCTGAGAAATACAATGACCCATTTAATACATTAAATGACATCAAGTGGTTTAAGTTGAAATCTTCACATGATAATCTAATGATAATATTATTATATAGAATATCATGATGAAACAAGCTACCGGGAAACATTTTGTTTGTAATGTTTGTGGAACTGCATTCATACAGCAAATTTATCTGACAAATCATATTATAAGAAAACATACCCGCCCGTCTGGTGAAAAACAATTTACATGCAGTAGGTGTGGAAATGCATTCGCACTCAAACAGACTCTGGCCGTTCATATGAGAACACATACTGGTGAAAAACCGTTTGATTGTGATGTTTGTGGATCTGTATTCGCACACAAACATACTCTGACCGTTCATATGAGAACACATACTGGTGAAAAACCGTTTGAATGTGACGTTTGTGGGTCAGCGTTCATTGCGAAAAGTAGACTGACAGTTCATATGAGAATACACACTGGTGACAAACCATTTGATTGTGACGTTTGTGGATCAGCATTCAGTCAGAGAAGTGATCTAACAAGACATAGGAGAATACACACTGGTGAACAACCCTTTAAATGTGGTGTTTGTGGATCAGTATTCAACGAGAAACGTGATCTTATTGGCCATATAAGACGACACACCGGTGAAAAACCGTTTAAATGTGATGTTTGTGGTGAATCATTCACCCTGAAAAAAAGTCTTGTTAATCATACGAGAATACACACAGGCGAAAAACCATATGAATGTGGTGTTTGTGGATCAGCATTCAGCCAGAAAAAAGATTTGACAAGACATATGAGAATACACACAGACAAAAACCATTGATATGTGCTTCATGTGGAGCAGTATTCTGTCAGAAACGATATTTGACAAGACATATGAGAATACACTCTGGAGAAAAACCATTGAAATGTGGTGTTTGTTGATCAGCATTTAGTCAGAAAAGAGCTGTGACAAGACATATGAGAATACACAATGGAGAAAAACCTCTTGTGGATCAGTATTCAATCAGAAACGTGATCTAGTGGGACATACAACACAACATACCATTGAAAAACTATTTGAATGTGATGTTTGTGGATCATCATTCAACCTAAAATACATATGAGAAAAGGGCAAAAGACGTCCGAATGTGATGTTTTAGTTGTTGATCAGCTGTCAACTAGTCCTAAACAGGATCTCATATGACATTATAGAAAACACATGGGTGAAAACTCATTTGAGTTTGAGGCTTGTCGTCTAATTAGCATTCATGTTAAAACAGATTGGCAAAATATGAGAAAAAACGGAACCAAAGCTATTTGAATGTGAATGTTATAATTTTTAGTTCCACTATTCGTAGAATAAAGGGAGCTATTGCAGTCACCCGAGCGTCGGCGTCAGCGTCGGCGTAACACTTTTGTTAAAGTTTAGGTACAGGTTTTTTAACCTCTTTAATTCTCTAAGTCCTTTGATATATTGCTTTCATACTTTGCATACCTGTTTGCCACCATGACCCCAAGTCATATGCAGGAGTAGGTAACTCTATCAGGCATTTTGTTGAAATTATGCCCCTTTTTTCTACTTAATGCAAATAGTGCAAATGTTAAAGTTTAGGTACAGGTTTTTTAACCTCTAATATCTTCATAATGCAAGGCAAATTGCTTTGATACTTTGCATACTTGTTCACCATCATGACCCCAACCCATACACAGGGGTAGGCAACTCTATTAAGCATTTTGGTGAAATTATGCCCCTTTTGGACTTCAAAAGCAAATGTTTAAGTTTACATGTAGGTACATGTTTTTTAACCTCTAATATGTTCAAAATGCATTGATGTGTTGATTTGATACTTTGCATACTTGTTCATCATCATGACCCCAACCCCTACAGAAGAAGATAACTTTTTAGCATTTTGTTGAAATTATGCCCCCTTTTGGACTAAGAAATGCTTATTTGTTTACCTTCATGACCAAGAGGACCTACACATGAGTAGGTAATAGTCCTGCATAATTTGTCCAAATTATCCCCCTTGTATGACTTAGAAGCCACAACCTCTACACAGCAGAGGGTAATGCTGCTGTTATGAAGCTTTTGTTTTGAATATATAATGATTGTACTATCCCAGCATGGCGCTGCAAATAGTGGAGCGCGCTGTTCGTGGACAGCTCTTGTTTATTCACTCAGTTGAAATTATACAGGGTGTCCCAAAAATAAAACGGGGACCTAGGTCAAACATTTGTAACTTTTACTCCGATGTCCTTACTTTAATTTTCAAGATGAGGCAGCAGGATCAGTGTAAAATGATGCCATACTTTAAATGATGATGTCACTTTTTGTTTTAAAGCACCACCTTCTTCTAAGTCATATTGAACTAACTGACTTTTTCACTCAGCCATAATGCCATATACAATGTTTAATTTATATTTTAATTACTTTCAACTTTTATTCTGGTCTACACATGTCTGACTAATTGTTGCACTGTATATAATAGTAGGGGTTTTATATTAATGTTTTCACAGCAATATGTAAATCTTGTTGTAGTTTTTAATTATGAGTTTGATTGATGTAAAACTCCGCTGTAATATATTATCAATACTTACCACACTTACCTGACTTGGCTTGCATTCTAAACAAAAAGTAACCAGAGTAAAATTGAAATAAATACGCAATCATTCATTGGATGTTATGTATTTATTTCACAGCAGTTTCATAAACAATTTAATGTAAAACACTGATGTTTGCATTTTAGCTAACCTGTCACATGTTGACAAGACCAGCTTTTGTGATTGCTCTTTGTCCATCCGTCCACTAAGGCTTGTAAACACACTTGAGGTCATAGGTTTGACATACTTTTATTATTAGCTGTGGCTGTCTTTGACTGCTTTTAACGTTCATCATAACCCTCGAAAATACTTGAAAAACACACACTTGCAAAACGTTATTTCAAACACCATATGTCATCTGTTTTTAGCTCACCTGTCACATAGTGACAAGATGAGCTATTGTGATCGCTCTTCGTCTGTCGTCCGTGCGTGCGTTCGTCAACAATTCATTCAAACGACTTCTTCTCCTAAACCACTAGGCCAATTTCAAACAAACTCCACAGGAATGTTCCTTGGGTGGTCCTTTCTAAAAATAGCTAAAATAATTGTTATCTATAAATAACTCTTGTTGCCATGACAACCGGTAGGAAAATCTTTAAAAAAATCATTAAATCTTTAAAAAAATCATTAAAAATCAACCATTGGCCAGATTTCAAAATAATTTTACAGAAATAGTTCTTGGGTGGCCCTCTTACAAAATGGACATTTTTCTCGTGATTCGGAAAAATTTGGCCGCCAGTGTGCGGGGCTTGTTATCCCCGCCGAAGGCGAAGGGATATAGTAATAGTATGCGTCCGTCCGTCCCATATCTTGTCCGGAGCATAACTATTTGAGGTATTGACTTGAAACTTGGTATGTGAATAGATGGCAACTAGGGGAAGTGCAGTGATCAAGAACCATAACTCTATATGGCCCAGTTTTGAAATTATCTCCCTTTCTTTAATTTGAAAATAATTTTGACAAATTCCTGAGGGTCGTGGGTTCAAACCCTACTGGGACCATTTTTAAAAAAAAAATTATGTAATACTTTGTATTTGATCATGCATTTATACTGTTATATGGTGGAAAATATTAAAAAATTTTTTTTTTACATTATAGGAATTTATTCATCTTAAAAGCATGAAATATGGTGGGTGGGGGTCATACAAAATGTTATATCTTGATAATTTCAAAGTGAACCTGTATTTTATTCGGTCTAAGTATGTGTATAACAGTATAAAGAAAATGTTTGGGTAATTGATAGTGATACATGTAAATGCCCATTGATTCGAGTTTTATTCGGGAATTTAGACATTATATTGGTAATATAATTTTATGAACATAACTATCTTAAATAGCATCTTCTGCTTGTGATTGATTTTGTTTTTATTGATATAACTATTAGGCACATGGGAAATCATTTCATTTTAAAAATTAAATTTGATGATTTTTTAGACATTTTTGTCAGTATGGTCCTCATATTTTTTTGACAAATTGAAATTATGGGGGGGGGGGGGGGTGATCAACCAAAACGTTTTCCATTCTATTGAACCTAGTCTGGTTCCATTTCATCAATTAATTCTTTATTTTCCCTAATATCTCTTTCCTTTATATCTAGTCCTGTTTCTATTTAGACCCATAAGTGGCAATCATATACGGCGGGGGATGGCCATGTGATCATGGCTCTTGTTTTTCCTTATATGTCTATGGTAAAATCTTTAAAAATCTTCTTGTCTAAAAGTACTGGTTGGATTTCATTATAAATTGGTAACAATGTTCCTTGGGTGGTCCTTCCTAAAAAGAGCTAAACGAATTGAAATCTATTAATAACTCTTGTTACCATGGCAACCGTTAGGAAAAAGTTTTAAAAATTCATAAAATATCAACCGCTGCCCAGATTTCAAAATTATTTTACAGAAATAGTTGTTGGGTGACCCCCTTACAAAATTGACTTTTTTTGTAATGATTCGTAAAATAAATGGCCGCCAATGGGTGGGGCGCTGTTTTCTACTATATATCTAAAGTAAAATCTTTTAAAATCTTCTCTAAAAGAACTGGTTGGATTTCACTATAAATTGGTAAAATTGTTCCTTTGGTGGTTCTTCCTTGAAATAGCTAAAAGAAATATAATCCATGCAGAACTCTGGTTGCCATGGCAACCAATTGGATTTTAAGCTCACCTGTCACAAAGTGACAGAGTGAGCTTTTGTGAGCATGCACTCTTCGTCCGTCGTCCGTCCGTCAACAATTTGCTTGTGTAGACACTAGAGGTCACAATTTTGACATAATCTTTATGAAACTTGAACAAAATCTAGGTCAAGTTCGATATTGGGTCATTTGAGGTCAAACACTAGGTCACAAGGTCAATTCATAGAAAAACCTTGTGTAGTCACTAGGGTTCACAATTTTGACCTAATCTTTATGAAACTTGGTCACAATGATCATCTCAACAGAATCTAGATCAAGTTCGATATGAGGTCTTCAGGGGTCAAAAACTAGGTCACGAGGTCAAATAATAGAAAAACCTTGTGTAGTCATAATATAGGTCACAGTTTTGGTCTGATCTTTACGAAACTTGGTCACAATGATCATCTCAACAAAATCTAGGCCAAGTTTGATATTGGTTTATCTTGGGTGAAAAACTAGGTCACAAGGTCAAATCATAGAAAAACCTTGTGTAGTCACTAGAGGCTAATATTTATGAAAGTTGGTCACAGTAATCATCTCTGTTGACAACAAAATCTAGGTCAAGTTTGATATTGGGTCATCCAGGGTAAAAAACTAGGTCACACGGTCAAATCACTTCAATATGTCATTGGGTTTAAATGTGATGTAAATTATAAAGCATAAGACAATGTGAAAGGACAGGTGAGTGACCTATGGCCCTTTGGGCCCTCTTGTTTGTATTTTTATAAGTTTTTTTTATTAGTTAAGTTAACAATTTTTGAACTTAGTAGTGTGAAAACCTTGTGTAGTCACTAGAGGTCACAATATTTACCTAATCTGTAAAAAACTCGATCATCTCAACAAAATCTAGGTCAAGTTCGACAGGTGAGCGACATAGGGCCCTTTGGGCCCTCTTGTCTTGCATTCTAAACAACAACACAAACTGAATGAAATTGAAATAACTATGCAATCATACATATAGGGTGTTATGTAGTTCTTTCACAGTAGTTTCATAAACAATTCAATGTAAAACACTGATGTTTGTATTTTAGTTTACCTGGCACATATTGGCAAGGTCAGCTTTTGTGATTGCTCTTTGTCTATCCATCCACTATTGCTTGTGAACACACTAGAGGTCACAGCTTTGACATAACATTGAAACTTGGTCACAGTGACTATATGTTCAAAAGCTGGGTCCCACTTGGTATGGGAACATTAGGAGCCAAAATCTAGGTCTTGTGAACACACTAGACGTTTCAACTTTACTTTATCTTTATGAATCATGGTTGTCACATTTGTCATCGGTCATCAGAATGTTGGTTTCAATTAAAACAAGTTTACTGGTCATAAAGGTCATGTTAAGGGTCAAGAACTATGTCGCCCTATCTCGCCAGGTCACAAAATACTAAATAATAAAAATCGTGTGTACATTTGAAACATTGTTAGTGTTTTGTCTCTATAAAATATTGGCAAAGCTTAAACAGTACTACTACACTCAAACGATTTAAAAACGCACCACCTATGACATATACATTTTATGGATGAAAACGTAAATATATCGTTATTTAACTTTGGGTGAATAAACTTCAGTCTATACGCAACGAATTATGTCAAGTTCATGTAATTATCGCTAGTTTGAAATAAATTATGATATGTTTACCGGAGGGACCCATAAAAACGAAAGTCGCAATTTCACTAGTGAGTATATATGAACCTGCTGCAGTGATGCATGCACGTGATCACTCCACCTCAAGGATAACATAAATTACATAATAGGATAGAAATTATGTTCTGTGTGATGTTTTCCATCTCTTCAGCAGCACTTGACTTTAATTATAATGATATATGGCTTCGGCTGCCTGGCTCAAACCGTATGACCGGGTTCAGATTCTAGATGTGCTCAGTGTGTGAACTTGAAATGGTTTCAAGTCATATTTAGCATAGCAGTTTTGGTGATTGTTGTCAATCTGTTAGGATATGTCCCGTGTTGCTTCTAGAACACCTCCAACCAATGTCACGAAGACGGTTGAAGACAATACATTCGCAAATAAATTTCGAAACGGACGAAAATCGTTCCAATTGTACTTAAAATATTTGCCTTTTTATTGATAATTATTAAAGGAATAATGCAATAATGTACTTTGGATTAATCCACTGACACCCGAGACTCGTCTGACATTGTTAAGTCATGCGGAACCATTTCGAGTGACACAGCCTGTGTAATGTTGCCTTCTGACTCGGGGTCATAACCTTCGGCTGGTCTGATCGTGGTCGGTCTTTGACTTTGCCAGTCGCCAAGAATCGATGTTCTAAGCACACACTCGATGTGTGGTAGCAGCTGGACAGATATTTCGAGCTAATAGCAGCAGAAAAAGAACATTTTCATGTTGTTTTTTCAATGTGTAAACATACAGTGTTACAATTGAAAGTCAATATCGATCCGTTATGTTCACGCGATCGAGCTGCACGTGCAAAACATGCAAAATCAGTGAAGTGTTGCTGGCAGGGTATTCCGATTATAAAATTTCCATTTTCTTTGCCTTAGTTAAAGATTTTGAACTGGAGAGAAACTGTCAACTATTAATTTCAGCCTAAAATGAATTTTGATAAAATTCAGTTATTTTTTATACTTGTGCGTTTTTAAATCTGTTGAGTGTAGTATTTGAGCGATGGGGAACAGTCTTGGCCCAGTTGCTACATTATGTAGGAAGCAAAAGCAATGTTTCTCTGGTGAGCGATATCATGGCCCTTTTGTTGAGGTTATTTAAAAAAGTGTACTTCTGTACACATGTAAAACTAGTCCTGTTGCACGTACAAGTTGGATCCCTTTGTTGTGTCTCCTGATATTTTTCGTTTTTTTTCGGCTCATAATGAATACTCCTTAAGTGTTCTAAAAGAGGTTGACCTGTGACAACCTTGAAGAGGAGGCTGAGCTGAAACCTCCCTGACTATCATAGGGGAGTGAAAAGGATTGCCAGGGATTGATGTAGATGGAGGCGTGTAGTAAATAAGTAAGTACATGCGATTGCTTCATCCGCTGAATGTACGTGACCTCTCAAAATCTTGTTTATGGAAGCTAAAGTAATATGTTCATTAAATGAACAAAGAAACCAGTGTGCACTAAATGTGTATTTATTAATCACGGGTACGTATACATGTAGGTAAAATGAAACATACGTTACTGATATTGTACAGTGTATGTATTGAACCATTTGGCTCTCAACAGCAACATGGAGATTGTTAAATCATTTTTGCAAATGATTCTCTTGGAAATTTTGTGTATTAAATTGAAAAAATAGGCATTGTTTTTCTATTGTTTTACACATTCCAAATGCCACGTCTGATTCACTAACAGCACGGATAAGTCACAGAAAAGAAAATTGCGGCACATCAGCATTTTAGCTATATCTGTGTACGAATGTTGTAACAGTTGTTCCTAAACTAAATACTTTAAATATAAACTGGTATAGTTTAGCTAATGATTCATTTATAGATAAATGTACAATACATTTCTGGTCATTTAAGTTTAAACCGTATATATACACTTGAGATAACAGCAGCATATATAGCTTTAAAGATTTCCATGAAGCATTTTCTGGAGGTTCCACCAATACACCCGCATAGGGTCAAAACATGATTTCTATAGAAACATAAATGGCTTCTTTAAAAAATGTCTGGAAGTGCAACATGCCGATATATGTATAAGATTATCAATGTCATATTTTGCATTCTTTACGGTCCGTATTATTCAATTGGCAAATTTAGGTAAGTTGAATCGGGGTTTGTCACTTGACCGGAAGTGTACAAAACGTATCTGAAGTATCGGGCATAGATTTGGTGAAATGTTACGCCAATGCTTTAAATCGCGTTTCATTAACTATATATCGTTATTACTAGTCTATAGATATTGTTATAAACATAAAGACACGTGCAGAAGAAACAATAGCTTAAGAACTCTAAATGACAATTTATTCGAAATACGTTTATAAATACCGTAACCTTGCCAATACTGGTTACAATGATAAAATACTCATAAAATCTAGCCGAGCTGTTGCCAAATAGAAAACTTGTTTATCAAATTATAGGCAAGGGAAATAACTATGGGTATTGTGTGAACATAATTTAGTGATGTCTAACCTCAAACTCTTTTCTACCACGAATTTCACAGCCATCAATATAATTGTTGTTTTACTCATTTATTGTTCATTGTTGCAACGTAAGTGTTATTTCATATTGCTTGATATTGTCAGTAACGTTACAAGTTAATTTAAATTAAATTTTCCCAAAATGCTACAAATCATGTTCGTACTTAATATTTTCGACTTCGTTGTTTCGTACCAAATTATTTGACAGTGCCTACCGATAAGGGTCCGTATTTCGACATGTTAAAAAGTTACGTAGGTCTTACGATATTACGAGTGTGGATAGGATTGACTATTGTAGAACTCAACGGATTGGAAATCTTAAGAAAAATCATCAAAAATAACCACTGGTCGGATTTCTAAATACTTTCACAGACATGGTTGTTGGGTGACCCTTGTACAAAATTGATATTTTTGTCATGATTCTTTAAAACATTGCCGACAGTGGGTGGGGCTCGTTTATCCCTAGTATATGACTATAGTTTTAAGTTTTTTTGCTGAAAGAACAGGCTTGGTTTCATTACAAATTGGTAACAATTTGTCATTATGAGTAGTCCATTCTAAAAATAGCTGAGTAATCGAAATCCATGCAGAACTCTGGATATCTTGGCAACAGAAATCAAGGTTCAGTTTAAATATGGTTCTACTTGATCAATGTGCACAGGTTAGTGATGTTATCTCGACTATTCGAAAAAATACGGAGAGCTAGTGTTTACTCACCCATTCGTCGGCGTCGGTGCAGGCTACTATAGTTGGACATTTCGTAGCATATAGTTGGCCATTTCTTAGCAATAATTAACTCGATTTTGATTTTAATTGGAGTTATGCCACCTTTTAAGTATGTTGGTAAAATTTTGGTGCTAACTAATTAGCTTCTAAATTTTGGAAATATCTTGAAGTGGTTTTTGAGTTATCAAGGCAGTTCTTATCTACCCCGCAAATTCTCAAGGACTGAATGACAGTCCTCAAACGCAAAGTATCCATGATTATTAATTATATTTATCACATAAAATATGCTCTGGGAGTTTAATAAACCCATTACATAACAACCGTATTGCACTATTGTAATAAACATGCAAATGAGGTACATAAAAGGGCGAGTCACTTTATTTATGTATTCATACACGTTGTCAAAAAAGTAAAAGAATGCAATTTTAGAATAGATTACATTTTTATATCCTATAATGAGCCCTTTCGGTCATATATATATAATCTGACAAAAACAGATGTATAAGAACATAAGAGATATAACCGTAAGTAAACATAACAGTAGGTCCGTTGGCCGTGGGTACGAATAAGATCGGGACGAGATACTTACGAAACTTCTGACAACTACACACAAACGGCATCGGATGTTGATTCTATTGTACAAATAAGTTAATATGGAGTATTAAAGACGATTTTCCTTGCTTACCAAGTACTTGCGTCGTGTTGTTATCAGTTATTTATCTGTTATCGCCTATTCGATGAATAAATTCACGCGTAATACTGAGTTACTTCCCCTGTTTCTTGGTTGTTTCGAAAACCTTGAACAGAACACGGAACAGACAGAATAAGCTATCTTTCCGGACCTAGATTTATTTATTCATTTATTTTGTAAAGCGTAATTTTAGATATCCTAAAAACACTATTTTCAAAAGCAGAAAAATTAACATATTGGGGGTATGCATTGTTGCACTATTTTCTTAGCTCATTCAAGGAGCCGCTTTACTCCTATGGCGTTTGTTTTCTAAAGGGAAAGTGTGTGCATTTTTGACACACTTTTACTGTGTATTTACTTTATGTGATAAAAAGAATCTTACATTCGTGTCATTCCATATTGAAATTATTAAACTCGTTGAATTAAAATGATAAAGAGCCTGGCATTTTATTATTTTATTCAACTCGTTTAATAAATTCAATATAGAAAGACACTCATGTAAGATCCTCTATGTATACAATGTATATTCATTTCAGGATCCATCGAAGATGTGCCCTTTAAAACGAAGTGTTGCAATGTTTGTTCCCCTGTCAGCTGTTCATATGACGTCAATATCAACTATAATTGTGTAGAACTGTTCCTCATACCAAACCCTGTCTGTACAGGTATAGTTAAATGGCAAATGACGCATCTCGTTGAAAGGATCACCAACGATAATTAGATTTGTTTGAGTATCACTAGCTATTAGCAAATCGGCACGTTTATCAACTATTTAAGTCTCAGAAATGCAATGACTAACGTAATACATTAAATGACACCAAGTGGTTTAAGTTAAAATATTCATATGGTAATCTAATGATGATACATGTAATATTATTATATAGAATAACATGATGAAACAAGATACTGGGAAACATTTTGTTTGTAATGTTTGTGGAACTGCATTCACACAGCAAATCTATCTTACAAATCATATAAGAAAACATACCGATGAAAAATCATTTAAATGCAGTGTGTGTGGATCTGCATTCGCACACAAACATAATCTGACCGTTCATACCAGAACACATACTGGTGAAAAACCATTTGAATGTGACGTTTGTGGATCAGCGTTCATAGGGAAAAGTAGATTGACAATTCATATGAGAATACACACTGGTGACAAACCATTTGAATGCGACGTTTGTGGATCAGCCTTCCGTCAGAGATGTGATCTGACAATACATATGAGAATTCACACGGGAGAACAACCATTTAAATGTGGTGTTTGTGGATCAGTATTTAACCGGAAAAGTGGTCTTATGGGACATATAAGACAACACACCGGTGAAAAACCGTTTGAATGTGATATTTGTGGGGTATCATTCACCATGAATTACTATCTCACACAACATATGAGAATTCACACAGGAGAACTATCTAAATGTGAATCATGTGGATCAGCATTCATTAAGAAAAGTGATCTGATAAGACATATGAGAATACACACTGGGGAAAAACCATTTGAATGTGAGGTTTGTGGATCAGCATTCCGTCAGAAAAGTAATCTGACAACCCATATGAGAATACACACTGGAGAAAAACCCTTTAAATGCAATGTGTGTGGAACTGCATTCATAGAGAAAAAACTTCTGACCTTTCATATGAGAAGACATACTGGTGAAAAACCATTTAAATGTGCTGTTTGTGGATCTGCATTCATACAAAGAAATTCTCTGATAATTCATATGAGAATTCATACAGGGGAAAAACCATTTAGTTGTGACATTTGTAGATCAGCATTCAGTCGGAGAAGTGATCTGACAAGACATATGAGAATACACACCGGAGAAAAACCATTTGAATGTGAATCATGTGGATCAGCATTCAGTCAGAAAAGTGATCTGACAAGACATATGAGAATACACACAGGAGAAAAACCATTTAAATGTGAATCATGTGGATCAGCGTTTAGTCAGAAAAGTGATATGAAAAGACATATGAGAATACACACTGGAGGTAATCCCATTAATTGTGGTGTTGTGGATCAGCATTGAGTCAGAAAAGAGGTGTGACAAAACATATGAGAATACAAACTGGAGAATAAGCACTTCAAATTTAGTGAATGTGCATCAGTGGTCAAACAGAAAAGTGTTCTAAAGGGACAACATACTTGTGAAAAACGATTTGAATGTAATGCTCGTGGATCAACATTCAACCTTAAAACAGTCTTATTTAAACATATGCGATTATATATTAGAAAAGGGCAAAAGATGTTCAAATGTGATGTTTTTGGTTGTGGATCTTCTGTCAACTAGTTCTTAACGTGATCTCATCTGACATGATAGAAAACACACGGGTGAAAACTCATTTTAGTTTGAAGCTTGTGGTGTAATTAGCGTTCCGGCTAAAACAATTTTGCAAAATATGAGAAAAAAAACGGAACAAAAGCTATTGGAGTGTGATTGTTAGAATTCTTCATTCACTCAGTTGACAATATTACATGGGGTCCAAAAATAAAACAGGGACCTAGGTAAAACATTTGAAACTTTACTCCAATGTCCTTTCTAATGATGTAATTTTCAAGATGTGTCAGCTGGATCAGCGTAAGATGATGTCATAATTTAAATGATGATGGCACTGTCTGTTTTTGAAGCACAACCTTTTATTAAGTCATATTCAAATAACTGACTTTTACAGACTGAGTTTACAATATAGCCATAATTATACAATGTCTAAGTTTCAATGATAACTTTCAATTTTTATTCTGTAAATACACATGTCTGACTTATTGTTGCACTGTACAGTGTATATAGTGGTAGGGTTTTCATGTTAATGTTGTAACAGTTATATGTTAATTTTGTTTTAGTTTATACATTTTTTGTAATTATGAATGCATTTGATTGATGTAAAACTTTGCTGCCATATATTCCTTGTGATTACAACCTACCTTTATGTATTATTTATTTTGCATTTAAGGCCAACGGTCCATACACACAAACAATATACATATAACATATTTACAACACTTACCTGACTTTGTTTTCTTGCATTCTAAACAGCAAAACAATAAAATTGAAATAACTATAATCGGACAAAGATAAATTGGCCGGGCTATAAATAGTACCAGAACATAAACATAGTTGTTTACCTTTTGCACCCTAAGTAAACTTATAAGACGCAATAAATACATCTTAATAAGCAGTGAGGAAATAGCTCAGTAGGTAAAGCACAATGTCCAATTGCAACAATCGAAGGCTATGTTTTATTCCGCCCGAGTTCGAATCCAACTCATGACTTTTCTATTGGAACATAATTTGTTCGTTCTGTTTTTTTTTCATTTGATCTTACCTTTTAAAAAAAGTGTTGAGAAAATGGGAAAAACAAATAGCTTTATAAGACAAAACATGGATTCGAACCTGCGAACAAAATAAGCTTACATGGTTGATCATCTATAGATGGAGGCGTTACTACTGAGGCACTGGGCCTGTAGGAAAAGTGTTAGCACAATTATCATGTCTATCAAATTTACCGGTGAACTAGATGTAAAGGTCATCGTTTTGTTTATTTACTGTTGCTAAATTTAGCCCGGCCAATTTATGTTTGTCCAACTATAGGTATATTTTTAACTTTGGTAATCCAAACACGGACTCGTCTTCTGAAAAGGGGAGACATGTTTTCATGCTGGGTATCTATCACAACTGTAAAAAGCAACGTGCTTATTGAGTATACCTCTAATCGGATTAGTCCATAGTTTAAAGTACAACAATATGCATAACCTAGAAATTGATCTATATATGCAATCATACTTAAAGGATGTTATGTAATTCTTTAACAGTAGTTTCATAAACAATTTAATGTAAAACACTGATGTTTGCATATTAGTTTACCGGTCACATATTGGTAAGGTCAGTTTTGTGATTGCTCTTTGTCTATCCATCCACTATCGCTTGTGAAAAAACTGGAGGTCACAGTTTTGACATAACACTGAAACTTGGTCACAGTGACCATATGTTCAACATCTGGATCCGACTTGGTATGGGAACATCAGGAGCCAAAATCTAGGTCATATTACCCCATTTAAGTCTATGCTTGTGAACACACTATAACTCTAACGCGATAAACTGCTGAACAAAAACAAACACAACATTGCCTATATTTTTGTTATGGATTAAAATCAAGGACCGTAACATTTGCTTATGAAAACATTTAAACATTTGGCACAACATATAAAGTTTGCATGCTCCTAAATATTCAGAAACGATTAATATGTATAGGTTATCGATCATATATTAGAATAATAAACGAATTAAGTACAAGTGAGCAAAGTGAACGCCGTACTTAATTCGTTTATTATTCTAATATGTGATCTATAACCGGCTTATAGTTTACCCGCCCACGTTTTGGTGTCATTTCCAATGCCTTTGTTTGCAAACAATAGCATGGCCATTGATGGAGTAATGAGGGTAAAATAAGGCAAGATTGTATGTACGAGGGATGATCAACAAGTACGCGGGAAAATGCTTTGAAATCTTTATAACATTGACCAATACTTAAAATAATTTGTCATATAAAAGATTGACGTATTACGAAAATCAACTATAAAACATTGAACTCATTTTTTGAAAAAAAAACATTGAAACTGTAACGTTACTATTGGTACACTGGCCCAACGTCATTGCGTAGTTGGTACATATAACAGTATACATACTCATTTGTGGCACAATTCATAATGTATAATGCAGTAAAACATTCTCAAAAATAGCTTTACAACTAGATACTCTTCATAGACATGTGAACCGAAAATCATTTTTTCTTTTCCAACTTGCTTGTAAATTATAAGAATTAGCTATTGGAGATCATTAGTATTGATGACGTAATTTGTTATTGACGTCGTATAGCCAATTTGCATGTCGGCATTCAGATTTCACTCGGCTACATATGAAAGCATAATTATACCAAACATACACCTGTTTTGTATGCCATAACATACATGTAGTCGTTGCATAGTGCACTATTGCCATTTGTATGTTATGAGGTTTCAATCGCAACAACACTTCATCGCCGATTTCAGTATCGCACTCATTTTTTGACAACGACTTTGATGCAAATAGTTCTTAAACGGAATTTGACATTAAAACTTGTTTTTGAAATCATGAATGTAATATTATATCATTACATAATACATATTCATAACCCATCCTTTAGAAAATTACAAAAAAACATGAATGTACCAATGATACGTCATCGTTTGCTACATTCAACGTTGCAAAATATGGACTGCATAACGTCGAGTGCTGTTGCCATAGGAAATCGCATCCGTTCTGACTTTGGTTAATATTGATGATCAGCGGTGAATCAAGTTGAAATTCATTTATCTTCATGTATTGAACATTTCATTCAATAACAATGACAAATAAAGAAATTGGGGCTTTTTTCTTGTATTTGTTGATCACCCCTCGTATATAAGCTGGTAATTGGTAATATGCTGATATAGGAATAACTGTACAATTTAGAGGGAAGGCGGGTCTAATTTTCCATATATGGAAACAGCCAAATTGTCCTAATAAATGGATTTACTTCATGAACCACTTACTAGATATTGTGCCCATTGCACTAATAAATGAATAAGTGGTCCAAAAATTTGAAAATCCCTGGCTTTTGATTGGACAAAGAAGTAGGGTAAACTATAAAGCGGATTTTGTGTTTGTTTTTGTATTGCAATTCATCGCGTTGAAGTTATACTATAGTTCGATTTCGAGCATTGAGTCGTGACTGCACTTTTAAGGTTTTAACCACTAATCGATATAGGTTGGTATAGGTTTGACCAGTACGATAAGTAATACAATTAAGGCCAAATATTTCAAGTGTCTGGTTGGTCGTGACGGTAGAGCGCTTGATACATTGTAAAATAACTTATGTCCGATCAGGGCGAGTTCGAATCCTACGAAAATAGTTTTTCATTTTTATTATATTTTTTTTAAATGCGTACAACTTGTAAAATCCGTGTAATACTAGTATATGTGACAAACCATATTTGTTTCATGTATTTGTAGAACGTTATGAAGGCTAATCAACCGAATATAGGATGTCAGTAAGCTCGAAATACACCAACGATCGAAATGAATGAAAATGATAAGTATATTGAATCAACACCTTTCAATGGATAAATTAAAATATAAACAAAATCTTTAACTTACAATCTCTTCAAATAACATAAAACAACGACTTAAAAAATGAGCGAATCAGGGAATTGAACCACCGACTTCAGGGTTACAAATTCTGAACGTTGCCGACTGCACTAAACTGTAATCTAATTATAAACGGATATCTGTAAGAATCATATCATTAAAAAATGCGCTCCGAGTGTAATAAATGATAGTCTACCCGCCAAAATGGACTAGTCGGATAGGTCATGGCTCAGAGTTCAAAATTGAACTATAAGACGTCTCAACTTTACTTTATCCTTACGAATCATGGTCATCTCATTGGTCATCAGAATGTTGGTTTCATTTATAACAGTTTTACTCCCTGACTATCATGGGGGAGTGAAAAGGATGGCCAGGGATCCACGTAGATGGAGACGTATAGTATGTAAGTAAGTACATGCGATTGCTTCATCCGCTGAATGTACGTGACGTCTCAAAATCTTGTTTAAGGAAGCATAAGTAATATGTTCATTAAATGAAGAAAGAAACCAGTTTGCACTACTGTAAATGTGTATTTATTAATCATGGGTACGTATATGTAGGTAAAATGAAACATACGTTACTGATATTGTACAGTATATGCATTGAACCATTTGACTCCCATCAACAACATGGAAGTCGTTAAATTTTGGCAAATGATTCTACACATATCGCTTGTAAATTTCGTGTTTTAAACTGAAAAAGTAAGCATTATATTTTAATTTTTACACATTTCAAATGCCACGTCTTATTGACTAACAGCTCGGATAAGTCACAGAAAACAAAATTGCGGTACATCAGCATTTCAGCTATATCTGTGCACGAATCGATTGTAACCGTTGTCCCTAAACTAAATCAGTTGAATATTAACTTGTATAGTTTAGTCATTCATTCATTTGTAGATATTACAGGGGTGTCAATATTCCTGATTAATCCGGAATTCCGGCTTTATCTAACCCGAAAGAGCTATCATTTCTGACCAAATTGAGAGTTATTTGATGAAAATATCTCATTAAATGGCAAAGTTATGATCAATTTAATCTGGTGTAAAGGATTTTATTCAATAAAAACTTTGTTGAATACGGAAACAATGTGGTTGAAGGCCTCTTGTTTTGGCAAAACTATTCGGTCGCATATGATTTTCAGGCTCTGTTGACACCCCTGAGATAAATATACACTATATTTAATCTGTTATTTAAGTTAAAACCGTATATCATTTTCGCTGTCATAACGTACTAATGTAGACTGGCCGGGATGGCCATTCCGACCTTCCCAATGTCGATCACAGGTTTTTGAGTTTCAGGGACGGTGGATAGGGTCCATAAGAATTTCTCTCAATCGTGGTAGCGGAAAGAATATACGATTGAGAAAACAGCAGCGCATATAGCTGAAACGATTTCCAAGAAGTAATTTCTGGTGGTTCCACCAATACACCCGCATAGGGCCAAACATGATTTATATAGAGATATAATGGCTTCTCTAAACATTCCCGAAGTGCAACGTGCCTATATATGTATAAGTTATATTTTGCATTTTTTACGGCCCGTATTATTCAATTGTCCAGTTTAGGTAAAAGGATAATATTATGTCAGAATCGGGGTCCCTAAATTGAGCGGAACTTTAAAAAACGTATCTAAAGCATTAGACAAATATGTGATGAAAGTTTACGCCGATGCTTAAAATCGCGATTCAATATCTATATATCGTAATTACTATCTATAGATATTGTTATAAACACGAAGACGCATGCAGAAGAAACAATAGCTCAACTCTTAAGGGCAATTTATTCGAAATACGTTTAAATACCGTAACATCGCCAATTCGAGGGGTATTTGAAAAGAAATGCAATTCCATGCATATTTTAGTATTTATAGGGGTTTTATGATTCAAACATGGCATATGTTCTCATTAGACCATTGTCTGCGCGTAAGTACAATTTGGTTGAAATGGATGCATCACTTTTGTCATAATGTATGTTAAATCAACACTAATTTATACTAAGCTAAAAAACGTTCTAAAAACGTATCGTAAAATTGACTGAAATTATGCCTTATACCAAAGAAAGGTCTCAACTTAATTTAAGTATAATTGAATACATGATGAACTTTTGGAGATAAAAGGACATCGTAATGCGTCTTTTAGCATTGTAACACTTTTGTTACATGTTTCAAAGTAGGTCAATAGCATCTTAAAGACAACAACAAGAATGGTCAACTGAAAACAACAACAACCTAAACAGAACATTGATAAAAAGTAGCATATACGTCTTAAAGCTGCAATATTAAAAGTTGGACTGTAAGCTACTCGTACAAGCTTGAGTTTATCCCATGTTCAATTCTTGAAGTTAACAACATTTGTACCCACTGTATACCATGTTCATTACGTGATGCCCAAAACGTCATCTTATAGAACATATTAAAGTTATACCTCCAGTACTTTCAATAGAAGTTTTTACGTAGTATAACAATGGATAGAACATACGTTGACTACCATTAACAAAACATGAACATAGAAATATCATTTAATGTTCTACCATCAATTCTAAGACATCCGTAATTGTAAAACACACACATTCACTGACGGAAATGATTCATTTGATTTTCATCCTCCACAAAGGTCTTGTAATTCAAAAACCGGAATCAATGGACAAATATGTTCCAAGAAGGTTCTAAAGATATTGTGTGCATGGAAAAGTTCAGAAATATTTCATATAGCGTCAAATTGTTAATGTATTTGACCATTTGCACGTTTCTCATGAAAATGCCTCCTCGCAAGGGCTTCTACTGTAAAGGTAGGAACGAAAAACGCACGAGAATATTTTATCTATTCTGTAGAACTAGTTCTATGCGAATAATTTTAAGTTCCTCGACTTAGAATGCATACAGAAGACCATAGGTACGGTTCAAGGAAACCAATGCAGTCCGCAATATTACAGTGCATGAGTGTTGTACCTTTTGCAGATGACATAACATGCATTTAATCTTGAATTTAGAGGTTAAATTCGTTAGCAATATGTACAGGAAAGTTCATTGAATGTTTTCTGTGAGTGTTATTGTAAATGGTTCAGTCAATTAAAAGTTATAGAGTAAATTGCATTTCTTTTCGAACACACCTCGTATACTGGTTACAAATGATAAACTATTAACACACATAATTTTTTGTTAAAAATACATCCCGTTCATTCAAGAGTAATGTTCGACGGCATTTATTTGATCATAGCATAAACTAAACAATACAGAATATTATCTAGCTAAAACTGTCCGAATCTTAAATAATACGCATTGATTTTTAAACAAACTATCGCGAAAACTGGAAATGTACAATGTATGCAGACCGTTGATTAATTTAGTTACCTTCTCTGTTTTTTCAGCATTTCGAAGATTTCAATTTCATAAAATCTAGCTGAGCTGTTGCTAAATAGAAATTTGGAGTTAAACGTGTTTATCAAATGTAGGCAAGGGAAATAACTACGGATATTCTGTGAACATAATTTAGTTATGTCTAACCTCACACTTTCTTTCCTACTGCGAAGCACAGGGGAATGACTCATTGAAAAATTTTGGTCTATATACTATAATTAAAACAAGGGAAATATTTAAAACATGGACACGTTCATACCGCACCTAAGTTTTTGACCCTAATTTTTTTTACGAAAAGAAATAAGCCTATAAATATATATGCATTGTATAGCCTATTCATTTATCTATCCAACCATTATAAACTTTCTATCATCCGTCAATTATTTTACGAGATACAAGGTTCCAAACATTGAAGAAATCGCGTTTTCAATCAGGTACGGATCGATCGTGGCTAAACAGTAAACACACACAGTCGCAACTGTAGCGATCATGTACGGCTCAAGCGCGCACTTTTATGATGCCTGTCGTCTAGCGGAACACAAAACAAATCAAAATCAACCAAAGATTCGTACCTATTTACTCTTTCAACAACACAAGACTGCAAAATCGTAAAGCAGATGACGGAGTTCAGTGTCAACTTCCATATTGTCAAATTCAAAACGAGGCTATAAAATGTAAAACGTTCTGTGATTGGTCGATAAATTCTAGTGTATTTTAATTTCACAGTCTACTCGCTGGTTCCCGTTTTCATCGGTATTTCCTTAGTCCGAACCGACAACCATCACAAATTTTGACATATTGCGGGAAATTTACGCGTGTTTAGAAAACAAAACAAACGAAAATGTCATCGCTTAATTCGGAACAAACCGAGGCTTTGCAAATGGCATTAAATGGCCACAACTTCGTTTTGATGGGCGCGGCGGGAACAGGGAAGTCAACAGTTGTTTCTGCCATTGTCGAGGCCTGTAGAGATGCTGGCAAGAAGGTCAGGTTGACTTGTTCCACGGGGATCGCGTGCCTTGTATACGCACGAAAGTTGCAGGTATGCTATTTCTAATAAATTCATGGTAAATATATGAAATTTCTAATTAACCTACTTGAATGATGATAGGTATTCCTCATGCTCATAATTCCATGTAATCAATATTCAATGGAAGAGTAGGCCTACGATAGTGCTACTTTGTGGTCACTAATTATTTAAGTTGCATTAAATTAATTTCATTAAGTAGGTGGCATGTAAATGAAAACCTAGACTAAGTTTGAAAGTATCTTTGTTTAACATCCACGCAAACGCATGTATAATTTAAGTCATTAATTATTGTAACAAGTGTGGTGTAGCCTGCTTAGACAAGGTACTATCTCAAATTGAAATTTAATTATAAATGGATTGAAATTAAAAAAAATAAAATATTTATATGAATGGGATAAAATTGCATTTGTAATATTTTACAACAGGCAACTACTGTACACAAGTTCACAGGCATTGAAGATGGACGCCATGACCCCTCAGAGATAGGTCCATCGATTCTGAACAGTCCGTTTCATGCTGATGTGCTCAAGCGTGTTAGGGAAACTGACATCCTCATCATAGATGAGTGCTCAATGATAAGTGCCAGAACATTCTCACTGATCTCCGAAGTCCTTGCATTAAATGACCTGTCTGTGATGTTTGGGGGTATTCAGGTCATTTTGGTCGGAGACTTCCATCAGCTACCACCTGTCAAAGATGCCTTATACGGTGATGAGGGAGCTTACTGTTTTGAAAGTGAACGTTTTGACAGTTTGTTCCCTCATCACATTGTATTGTCAGACATTGTGAGACAGTCAGACCAGCACTTGGTGAAAGCCATTCAGGAAGTCGCTGGTGGCAATGTTTCTGGAGAAACAATTGATTACATAAGATCCTATGACCGTGATGTGGGAAGTGATTTTGAGGTCCCAGTTCACTTATTTGCTAGGAATGAGTATGTTGATGACTTCAACAGGAAACACATACTTGACTTCCCTGGTCCGTTGTACGAGTTTGCTTCAGAGGATGATGGAGACGACAAGCGTAGACTGGAAAAGTTACCCGTACCTAAGAAGCTATGGCTTAAAATTGGTATTCCAGTCATACTGCTACGGAATCTTTCTGACATCCTAGTGAACGGATTGAGGGGAATAGTTTATGAAATAGATGACCAAGGACCCACTGTTGAGTTCAAGGAAGCGGGTATTACAACTCGATTGGAAAAACTCAATTTTGAAGGTTAGTATATAAATAGACATGTTCATTATTATTGTTGATACCCTGTAGACCCAACTACTACCCAAACTCTACAACCCTGGAACAAATTATGTTGGATGTATTCATATCACATCAAATACAATTGTTAAAAGGTATATTACACAATATTAGGTATTAGAACCATTGTCTGGTCTCTTTCAATAAATCATTTGTTGTTCCAGTTAATTGGTAAATATTAGTATGTCATTGTAAATATATGAAGATGAGAAAAATACGCCACCTAATCAGCCCTTTAATGGAGGACACTTGGTTTATAGGGTAAATGCTCTACTGACTGAGCTACCCAGCTGCCTATACACTCTTATAAACACTACTACATAAATGAAGCCATGTCTGGTGAGTGTTAAAGGGAAATTTTTACGGCTTTTCCACAATGATGCATTTTGTGCTTACCAAAGTATAGCTTGCAGAGGATTGAAGATTTTCAAATAACTTAAATATGTCAGTTCCAGACAAGTTAATTAACATATGGGGTAAAACAGTTAATAAGCAAAACCTCAACATAATAAGACCTGTTATAAGAACGCTTATTATCTTATTTACGTAAGAAAACTGAATTAATTAACATACAATAAAATAGTATATACTGTTGATATTATGTTGAGGTTTCACTTTATCATAAAACTTATATGTTTAGTGTACAGTCCAACACAGAAACGGAATATTGCTGTGAGAAAACAGTTTCCAGTAAAACCAGCCTTTGGATTGACTATCCACAAAGCACAAGGAATGACTCTAGACAGGTAAGAAACTATAGAAGATTATTAAAAATTCAAAGTTGAAGAAACAAGAAATCTGGAAATTTTTATACAATTTTCAGTACATTAAATTTGAATTCAGGAGCAAATTCATTTACTAGTACTATCCAGAGAAAGCTCTTCATAGACTAAAAAGTCTTGGCATGATAATGATACAAATACATATTAAAATGTGCATGTAAAACATATGAATTTGATACAAAAATATGCTGCAATAATAAAACATGAACAGCTTAGAGAATTTGACTTGATCCGGACCTTTATGCATGAATATATTACAAGGTTCTTGCATTAAATACATCAATTTACAAATCAAACAAATAGTGCAATATCATTTCTGTTTTAGATTTGTGTTTACATTACACCTCAAGTCTCCTCTTGATACTAATACTCACCAAAAGCATGTAACCAGGGTTATATACATAAGAAATCAGCTTTTTAACTATGCTAATTGAAGGCCAGGATCATGTCAAATTCTCTCAACTATACTACAATGATTTAATGTTGCAATGGTCAACAGTATTATCCAGTCAATTTATCCTAAAACAGGACAAATCATTTGTCATTGGAAAGAGTGCCATGCAAGCAAAATATACCAGTTGGCAGTACCATTTTTAATGACTAGTATATTGTGGCAATGATTTGAACCTGAGATCCATCTAATTTAAAGCAGAATATTTAACAAAAGGAGATCACTGGTCTTACATAGATTCATTTTCATACATTGTTTTGTAGGGTACATATAGATTGCCGAGACATCTTTCAAGCTGGCCAGTTAGGCGTAGCTTTGTCAAGAGTGAGGACTCCTGAAGGCTTGTCAGTGACCAATTTTCAACCCAAACATTGCATCGTTCCACCAGTTGTTGTTGTACAATTTTTATCCCGGAAGTCTAGGGAACTTTGTGAGGACAGGAGCTGCTGCAGAAACTGCAGAAGGTAATTTTCATGTAGTACTGTTTTATAATAATAAATAAGTTATAGGTTACCTGTTACATGCCATTCAGTCAAGGAGATTGTAGGGGACTTCCATTCTCGTTTGACAACTGGGAATAGAACTTTTTGACTTTTAGGTAGCTGAAGCTAGATGTTTTAGCAGCTATTTAAGTTGAGTGCTGCCTTCCTTGTTCAATTTTCTAGAGTCTTATAACACACGGTGAAAAGCTATTTAAGTTGAGTGCTGCCTTCCTTGTTCAATTTTCTAGAGTCTTATAACACACGGTGAAAAGCTATTTAAGTTGAGTGCTGCCTTCCTTGTTCAATTTTCTAGAGTCTTATAACACACGGTGAAAAGCTATTTAAGTTGAGTGCTGCCTTCCTTGTTCAATTTTCTAGAGTCTTATAACACACGGTGAAAAGCTATTTAAGTTGAGTGCTGCCTTCCTTGTTCAATTTTCTAGTGTCTTATTATATGAGTGTCTTCGAGAGCTTTTGTAAACTATTTATAATTGAATTGTCTTGAGGGCTTTTCTGGATACATAACTTTCTGTCTGTCCTGTCCGTTTGGGACGCAGTGTCTTATTTGTGAGAATGCCATTTGGTACGGTATTTTCTTTGCATCTGTAAGCATTCGCCTTTCGTGAAATAGCACTCTGGCCTACAATGATGCTGTTTTGAGCCTTGCAATATTGGCTGATGTCGGGATTAGAGTTGGCTCCATGATAAGTTGATCTTTGTTGATTAAAGTGGTTTTCCACTGGGTCAGAATTAATTAATCCAGGTGTTATACTGGTATGTTTGTGGGGTAGAACTTCCCGGCATAGTTCAATGAACCCAATACCACAAGCCTGAATGTCTTCATGGCATTGTAGGGACATAATACCTTTCATCCTTTCTTTTGAATGTTCAGCAGATTGTCTCCATTGATGAAACCAGTCACAAATGTCTTTCAATTCTTTCAATCGACTATCATCTACTGATTTGATTGGTCTCATATCACGAAATAGGTTCACAAATCGTGATGTTTTACCTATTGTAAATGAAAAAAAGTCATTAGTACATTGTGTTAATGCTAATCAGATTCCAGAGGAGTTGAAGTCTCGATAGTGTTAGTCATTTACTTGTTAGCCAGTGACTAACTGGCAGTGGCCTTGGCGGCATGTATGGCCCCATGGTTATTGTATCTGATTGAGAAAATGTTGCAACTAATAAATCAAACAAGCAGAATATTTTGGCTGATTTTAGTATTAGTCAAATTAAAATGATTTGCCTTGGAGTCAATGTAAATATTCGCTGCTTAATTGGTATAGATAAATCCAGGTTTTAAGGCAGGAAGTCTGGTAAATCTGGGTTTCAGAGTGACTTTCAGAACAGCATCAAACTAAGTTCAGTGTTACATCCCAAACAAAGTACATTTTGTAATAAGCATTATCTTACAAAGTGAAGAAAATATTAATGGTATAATTTTAACCTGTATGCTAGGACTACTAATTTTTCTACTAATCATTAGACCATAGATTGTCAAATATATTTGACTTCTTAAAAAATACCTTAATTGAAAAATTCAGATTGGTGGCTTTAACAGACAGGTTTCACAGTATTTACCTAAGAATGCTATAACTCCATCAAGTGCTTGACCCTTTTCACCCAAAGATGTCTTGAACTCATTCATCAGGTGAAGCATATCACTGTTCAATACTTCTTCAGCCAGATGATTTCTCATTTTCTCGTGGTTGTTGGGATACATATGTTCATGGGATAGTTTCCTGTGTAATGACAGACAGTTCTGCTGGTCCCATTCATATGCGTCTGTAAACATTTGCCATTGAACTGTTGAACCAGATGACAGTGTCAGCATTCTTGTAGATCCTTTTCTTAGTCCACTTTTAAGTACATTGTTTCTTATTTTCTTTGCCACATGAGAATAGTCCATCATGAACACCATGTTTCTTAATGAACAGAAGCTTGGTACAGTAAAGGATCTTGGTCCAATATCTTCTGTATGTATGTGCATGAATGTCCTGTTGCATTGTGCCCCATCCATACATGTATAGTACACCTTGAATCCCTTCCGTTCGATTTTGTCTACAGCTTCCCAAAAGATACTGAACAATTCAGGACCTTGTACCTGGTGAGTAATGAAATGACCCACAGGGAACCTAAATCCTGACAGTCCTAAGAAAATCAGCTGTAGGACATGTGTACCCAGAGTTTGTTTCTTAACTCCATCACGTAAAGTGTGGCACATATTGGCTTCCTCGCCCATCTCCACAAAACCTTTCAGTTCCACAACATCACCTGACTTGCTGATCTGAAGGTCTGACTGGACAGCCATCTCATCAAAAATGAGACCCCCAGACCAGCCAATCTCGTCCATCTCTTTCCTACACGCTTCTTCATACATCCATTCAAACACTTCTTCGTTGAATCCGACATCCTGTTTGACTGAATTTTTGTACAACACTAGCAGTGACGGTGAGGGCAAAATTAAAAAATCACTATTCCTCAGTGAATTGTACCCATGAGGGCTCCTAGAATAAAGCTGTAGACACAACATGACTACCTTCTTGCTCCATCTCCTCCCTGTGGGATTACGAGTACTGTTTTTTGCCTGGTCTAACAACAGGTCCAACATATCATCACTCGCGTTTGGAATTAATCTCTGAAATTCATCTTTCATTGAACACTTAGGTTCAGATGGTACTGTGACCGAATCACTTGTTCTAAATGTCATGTTTTGACAAATGTTACATGCATTGCACAAGTTAGTGTATTTTACGACTCTGTTGCAAGAAAGAGATCTTAGTATCCTGCTATCACTGTCATTGTTGCACCATTTTTCAATAAGATGAAATCGTGAAACTATCACATTTTTTGTCAATTTTACCCCGCAACAAAGTTTAAGTGTTTTAGCAATGCTGCATACAATGTTGATGCTTTCCTTACCGATGCTGTATTGGTCATTAATTAAAAGTGTACTGAGTATCACTTGAGTTCCACTCACATAAACTGTCCATGATCCATCTCTATTGAAAGTCAATAGCTTAACAATTTCAGTACCATTTGAAAAATATCCTGTATGTATTTCACAAGAAATAGCATTGTCCGTATATTTTACACATTGCACATTTTCCTGTGATAGGCATTGTGCCACATATTTAAAGTCTTCATGCTTTGTTGGGTCAATGTCAACCAACAAAATTCCCTCATAAACTGTTTGTCTTTGTTGTCCAACATACTTTCTAGTTTTCTGAATGTTTGGAAACACAGATGTTAAATGTTCAATGAAGCTTCTCAAGCCTACCGCCTCTCCTAAATCCCCTTCTAACGATTCAAACTTGTATCTTTCATACAGTGACTTGATTTCAACCTGTCCTGGTCCATATTTTAGCCTGGATAACAACCTGCAATAACAATTTTAAATTTAATTCAACTTATGTAAATTGTTTATGATAGTAACAAATGTGTTCCAATTAGCCTGTTTTATAAGACTGATTCAAATTACATGTACATTGGAGTTTAAACTGATTCAGGGTTCTCAATAACAACAGGCTGCAGGCCAAATTGACTGCTCAAAAACCATTTTGGGCCAGCTGAAAATTATAGAACTATTCTATATTATAGAATATGACCATATTTTTCAACTCAATAAGCTAAATCCCTGTGACGTTTAAGCAAGGACTTTTATAGTTAGCATACTGGACTGGCTATCAGATGACCTTGATATCATAATGGAGGGTGCTATAGTATTCTTACAGTTTTCAAACATATTAATTTTATTAATTGCTTTTTAACTCAATCATTATATATATATAGCCATGATTAGACAATTCATGTTTGTTTCAGGAATGAATCTCAGCCTGATTCACAGACCTCAGATGGTGATGCTGATCATTTACAAGTTAATGTGGAAGACCTTGACCCAGACCATGAAGAAGAACATGAAGATTTTGATGAAGAGTTTGATGATCTTATCCGGGATATTAACTCAGATGTTTCGAACATAGTTTTGCCAGATGATTTCAACTTTTTTGATATAATTGAAAGTTTGAAGGTAAAAAATGCAGTCAGAGAATCTGATAAAAACACTAATATTATCTTGGAAACCATGCCATTGGGATGCGCTGAACAATTTTGTAAACAAGAATTCTTAGCTATATCAGCCATTTTAAAAACATTAAACATTACAGAACCAAGGGCTGTTCCATCAAAAGAGCTATCAGCATTTTACACCAAAATCAAGAGTCATTTATCAAGTCTGGATTATAAAATGAAATGCCTAGACATGTTCAATTTTACTAATGAACCATTCTCAGACGACAACATGCACATTTGTTTCAACCTACATATTGCGGTTAGAAAATACCTTATGAAACAACAAACAAACTTGTACCAATACGAACATCAAAATCTGATTAAAAGATTTCTGACAACAGAGTCGAATGCACGGATTCGATATGTGGGTGGGTATTGTGTAGCCAAATTAAGGAATTCATATTGCAAGAAGAAGAACACGCATAGGTTTTCAGTGTCCAGTAGCAGTCAGCAAATTTATGAAGAATGTGACTTTTCATTGACTATCCTGAATTTAATGAAAGAAGAAGAAACAATTGTAAAAGCTAACACTACAGTAGAGGCATCACTTACTGATGTGGACAGGAGACAGAATATATCAAGGGGTCTTACAAGTATTCCAGATGATATTTTCTTCTTTTTTACAAAACTGTGTGGTGCATGTTTAAATATGTTAACATCAGCACATTTAAATCAGTATGGCGAGGAAATGTTTACCTATTGCTTCAATCAGTTATTGAGTAACAAAGACCTTACCATGGATTTTATGAATAAAATATCACATCATTTGAGTGAAAGCAATGTAAAAACAGATGCTGCAATGAAGATCACACACAACCCAGATTTGAAAGACAAATATATTAAGAAAATATTTTCTGAAGTGGTGAAAAAATTCCTCATGGTGTTATTTGCTCAATTCAGGAGAGACTTAAAATCTAGTTTTCATGTAGAAAAAACTTTGGCTCACAGAAAACAGATACAGGTATCCAAGGAAAAGAAATCAAAACACCCAGGTAGCAGTTGTCAAACTAGCAGCAAGCCCAAAAGCACAAAAAGAAATAAAGCTCAGTCAGAAGACCTATCCCAATCTGTTTCTGATGTTACAGAGGAGCCCAGTGTACCTATCCATCCAACTAGTATAACTCTGGGCGAGCCATGTACTACTGATAATGATGTACTACAACCTGAACAATCTACTTCAAGACAATTGTCCAAGGGTAAGCAGTCAAAGAGGAAGGGGCGGAAGCAGAAACAAACACAGAAGTCAAAAACAGTACCTTCAGAATCATACATGGTAAGATAATGGCTTTACTTATTCCTTTCAGTCTGTCATAGATATAATAATACATGTTTTGGTATGTTCTTCATAGGAAATGACACTTATCCAGATCTTAAATGAGGAATTTCCTGACTTTAGCTCAAATTCAAAATTTCCCTGACTAATTTCTAAATTCCCTGACTTCCATGACCTTCAAAAAAATACATTTTCCCTGACTTTTCCCTGACCGTGGGAACCCTGTCTTTAGAATGGCCCTCTTCAGAGCAATAACCTCTCTATAACACCATGTTCTAAATTTCTCTAAGCCTGTTGGGAAATTTAACCTCTGAAGAGCAACCACAATTTCCAATATTTGCCACTCAAAAGATGTTTACAGAGGTTGTACTGTACTTAGTGTATATACAATTCATATTTTAATTAAAAATTTAATTGTGATAATTGTAACTCAACTTTAAACAACCAGCTTGGACTTGTCTTTCAGCTTGTATCTATTATGACATTATAATTCATCAGAGCAGCTAAGCTTGTTTATTAGTATAGATAAAATACAAAATTGTTGCCTTATTAGGATGAAACAGGTGAAATGGTATGGATCTGTCCACCATGTAAACAACCTGATAATGGAATAGACC
Organism: Spisula solida; assembly: GCA_947247005.1. Taxonomy (NCBI): domain Eukaryota; kingdom Metazoa; phylum Mollusca; class Bivalvia; order Venerida; family Mactridae; genus Spisula; species Spisula solida. The sequence continues at coordinate 18,855,285 of OX365961.1, forward strand.
ATATGATTGGCTGTGATATATGTGAAGAATGGTTTCACTGGTAACTATTAAACATTTATAAAGTTTGTTAAAAAGAGGATTTAAACTTAGAAAGGCTTGTTATGAAGTTAATTGTCATCCAGTGGACAGTGCACTTGGTTTGATCCCTGTTCTAATTAAAATCCCAGACGCATGTCATATTTTTTGACAATTATTTTGATTTTAGCCTATACATGTGGAAAACTAGAGGCAATGAGTCCTTGTGAAAGGGTTAGTTAGTACTGGTTGGGTTTTGTTCCAGGTTGCAACTGATCATATTTCCATGGAATATTGATAACAATCATCAACTTTGATTTTTATCCCATGTGAAGATGCTGCTGTTTCTTTGCAGAAGGATAAGTTAGTACTGGTCATGATTACACTCCAGGAAAGCTGGTTGGGACAATCAGAAAAAAAACTGTTGAGCAACCTGTAAACCAAATGTTAGTTCAACACTCATATAATATGTACAATTTTATCTTCTAAATTTGCAACGGAAGACAGAAACCATGAGCCTTGTTGACATTTAATGTAAAATACAAAGGTCATTAAAAACCCATCCTTAGTTGACCAGTCTCCTGTAAGCACATTCACAGAAAGGGGATAGAACTACCCCCCCCCCCTCCTAGATTTATTGATTTACTATTTCCAATTAAATGCATGTTCTTTCAGGAAGTGTGTTGGGGTTACTAAAGAACCTGAAGAGGACATGTGGTTCTGTCCAGCATGCGACCCCCACTCAACTGGAAAGGGTAAAGGAAAGAGAAAAGGGCGGAAAAGGAAGGAGAGGAATTGACTAATTGACTTTTAATTAGTGCTGAAAGTGTTTTTGGTCAGCTGTATTATTCGTGGAATATGATTTTTATGAACAATTTAACATACCAAGACACTATCATCTTTAATACAAAGACCTAATTTAGGTCTTTGTTTAATATTATGTTGCTTTGTTGATTTATCAGCTGAATTGGTGTTTTTTTTAAACAATTCCGCCAATTATGTTTGTTGACATTTGCGTTTGTGTACTGGGACCCGGTATTCATATTGGTTTTATCACTGAAGTAGGGAACCAGTATTTTTAGACTGTGAAATGTACTAGAAATATACCAACCAATCACAGAACGTTTTACATACCTTGGGATGACCTTGAGCAGCCTCGCTTTGGATTTGACAATATGGAGAACGTTGAGTAATTCATCATCTGCTTTACAATTTTGCAGTCTTGTGTTGTTGAAAGAGTAAATAGGTACGAATCTTTGGTTGATTTTGATTTGTTTTGTGTTCCGCTAGACGACAGGCATCATAAAAGTGCGCGCTTGAGCCGTACATGATCGCTACAGTTGCGACTGTGTGTGTTTACTGTTTAGCCACGATCGATCCGTACCTGATTGAAAACGCGATTTCTTCAATGTTTGGAACCTTGTATCTCGTAAAATAATTGACGGATGATAGAAAGTTTATAATGGTTGGATAGATAAATGAATAGGCTATACAATGCATATATATTTATAGGCTTATTTCTTTTCGTAAAAAAAATTAGGGTCAAAAACTTAGGTGCGGTATGAACGTGTCCATGTTTTAAATATTTCCCTTGTTTTAATTATAGTATATAGACCAAAATTTTTCAATGAGTCATTCCCCTGTGCTGCGAAGTTCACAGCCATCAACATAATCGTATTGTTTTACTCATTTATTGTTCGTTGCTGTAACGTAAGTGTTTCGTATATTATATATTGCTTGATAATGTCAGCAACGTTACAAGACATATAATTTAAATTATCCCAACATGCTGCAAGTCATGTTCGTACTCAATATTATCGTCTTCGTTGATTCGCACCAAATTATTTGGCAGTGACTACCGATACGGCCCATATTTCGACAGGTTAAAAAAGTCCCGTACGAATGCGGATATGATATGCTGGTCAGTTGGTGGGCCTTGTCCACTATATATACTATCCGACCAACAATTTGTGACATTGACGTCATTTGTCAACACGCTATAAATAAGCAGGGTATATCCCCAATTGATTGATGATTATAGTAGATAAAAATGAGTCCTTATCAATTCTTACAGTCCAAGCAAGGCATGGTCCCGTGGATGTGTTGGCTGCTTCTCACACAGGCGGTCCAAATTCAAAGCTGATGGTAGACAAACTATTGAATGTATTTTTTATAATATACGGGAAACACTTCAAATGATTTAACATATTAATGAATTGGATATATTTATTTTGTCTTATGATTAATAAAAGCTCTTAAAATTCACGTAAGCTCTAAAACACGTTTAGAACAGATGATGCTTTATCATTATCCTTCAAAGACTCGCTTTCATAATTTATAACATGTTCTTAACCATTCAATTTAGCCATTTTAAGTTTAGTGAAATGACAAAGACTTTGTACTTAGTTCATTTTCACGCATACTTCGTATTCAATTGCAAAAAAGTAACCTAAGTGAACAAGTTACGCTGACGGGGTTCGAACTCGATACCTTTCAACTACTAATACTCCGCCGTTATCCTCGCGGTTATGATGAAGATAGAATATGCTGATTTTAGATAAAGAAATATACTATATATAATATAGCGATAATCCAATTTTGGTAGAACAATATATAAAGTAAACGTTGGATTGTAAACATAATATGATGTCACTGTCAGTTATCCCTGGTCGGATAGTAGTTTGGAAAACCTTAAGAAAAATCATGAAAAATAACCACTGGCCAGATTTCTAAATAATTTTACTAAAATCGTTGTTGGGTGACCCTTTTACAAAATTGACATTTTTGTCAAGATTCGTCAAAACATTGCCGACATAGGTAGGGGTTCGTTAATCCCTATACATGTATAACTTAGTATAGTATAAGTTTTTTTCTGAAAGTGGAGGATGGGTTTCATGACAAATTGGTAACATGGTTCCATTAATGAGTAGTACATTCTAAAAATAGCTGAATAATCAAAATTCATGCTGAACTCAGGCTACCTTGACCACTGAAATCAAGGTTCAATCTAAATATGGTTTTACTTGATCAACGTGTTTAAATTATGCCCCCTTTTGGACTTGGAAATGCAACTGTTAAAGTTGAAGTACAAGTTATTAAACTCAGATATCTTCAAAGTGCATATTGCTTTGATACGTTTTGCATACTTGTTAACCATCATAACCCCAACCCATATGCAGGAGTAGGTTACTCTTTCAAATAGTTTTTGTTATTATGCCCCCTTTTTGACTTAGAAATGTTAAAGTTGAAGTAGACGTTTTTTACCCACTTATAACTTAAAGTGCATAGTCATATTCATTTGCATTCTTGTTCAACGTCATCAACCCAAGACATACAAAAGAGTAGGTAACTATGTCCTGTATTTTGTCCTAATTATCTGCCGTTTTCGACTTTGAAGCCCCAACCTCTACACAGCAAAGGGTAATGCTGCTGCTATGAAGCATTGTGTTTTGAATATATAGTGATTATACTATCCTAGCATGTCACTGCGACTAGTGGAGCGCACTGTTCGTGGAAAGCTCTCGTTGAGGTATGAAAGTAGTTCTTTACTCCCCTGCCAGTTTTAAGAACTGCATGGCAGTCCTTTAACGTAATATACCGTAAATTACTATTATGGGCAAAACATCCATGATTTTAAATTGTATGTACATATTCATTTTAGGATCCATCAAAGATGTGCCCTACAAGAAGAAAAGTTGCCGTGTTTGTTCTCCTGTCGGCTGTTCATCTGACATCAATATCAAATATCTTTGCGTAGGACTGTGCATCATACCAAACCCTGTCTGTAGACGTATAGTTAAATGACAAATGACGCTTCTGTGAATGGAGCTCCAGCGATAATTAGATTGAGTATCACTATCTATTGGCAAATCGGCACGTTTATATTATCAACTATTTAAGTCTCAGAAATACATTGACCAACTTAATACAAACGTACATTAAGTGACACCGATATGTTTAAGTTGGAATCTTCATATGATAATCTAATGACAATAATATTATATATAGAATAACATGATAAAACACGCTACTGGGAAACATTTTGTTTGTAAGTTTTGTGGAACTGCATTCACGTTCAAACATTATCTGATCGTTCATATCAGAACACATACCGGAGAAAAACCATTTAAATGTAGTAGGTGTGGATCTGAATTCACACGAAAACATCATTTGACACGTCATAAGAGAACACATACGGGTGAAAAACAATTTAAATGTGGTATTTGTAAATCTGAATTCACATGTAAGGATCATCTGACACTCCATAAGAGAACACATACCGGCAAAAGACCATTTGAATGTGAGGTTCGTGGATCTGCATTTGCACAGATAAGTAATCTGACAAGACATATGAGATCACATACTGGTGAAAGACCATTTGAATGTGACGTTTGTGGATCTGCATTCATACAGAAAATTAATCTGACACTTCATATGAGAATACACACTGGTGAAAAACCATTTGAATGTGAGATTTGTAGATCAGCATTCATTCAGAAAAATGATTTGAAAAGACATATGAGAATACACACTGGAGAAAAGCCCTTTAAATGTAGTGTGTGTGAATCTGCATTCGCACACAAACATCATTTGACACGACATATGAGAACACACGCTGGTGAAAAAACATTTAAATGTGGTGTTTGTGGATCTGAATTCACACAAAAACATCTTCTGACACTTCATAAGAGAACACATACCGTTGAAAAATCATTTAAATGCGGTATTTGTAAATCTGAATTCATACGAAAGGGTCATCTGACCCTCCATAAGAGAACACATTCCGGTAAAAAACCATTTGAATGTGACGTTTGTGGATCTGCATTCGCACAGATAAGTAATCTGACGAGACATATGAGAACACATACTGGTGAAAAACCATTTGAATGCGGTATTTGTGGATCAGCATTTATAGGGAAAAATAGTCTGACAATTCATATGAGAAAACATACTGGTGAAAAACCATTTGAATGTGACGTTTGTGGATCAACATTCAGTCAGAGAAGTGATCTAACAAGACATATGAGAATTCACACAGGAGAAAAACCCTTTAAATGCAGTTGGTGTGGACTTGCATTCACAGATAAAAGTAATCTGACCGTTCATATAAGAACACATACTGGTGAAAAACGATATGAATGTGGTGTTTGTGGATCAGCATTCAATCAGAAAAGAGATTTGACTAGTCATATGAGAATACACATGAGAACAAACTATTCAAATATGAGTGATGTGGATCAGCCTTCATAGCGAAAAATAGTCTGGCATTCAATATGAGGAGAAAAACAATTTGAATGTGACGTTTGTGGATCAGCTTTCAGTCAGAAAAGAGGTTTGCAAGACATATGAGAATACACACAGATGAAAAGCCATTTGTAGGTGCATCATGTTGAGCGGCATTCAGTCAGAAGAGAGATTTGATAAGTCATATGGGAATACACACTTGAGAAAATGTGAATCATGTGGATCAGCATTTATAGCGAAAAATAGATTGGCAATTCATATGAGAAAACCTTCTGGTGAAAAAAAATTGAATGTGACGTTTGTGGATCTACATGCAGTCAGAAAAGTGAGCTTATGGGTCATATAAGGCAACGCACCGGTTAAAAAGTATTCAAATGTTGTGTTTGTGAATCATCATTCAGTCTGCAAAGAGGTTTGACAAGACATATCCATGGAGGATACACACTGGAGAAAAATCCCTTTAAATGTGGTGTTTGTGGATCAGTATTTAACCAGAAAAGTGATCTACTGGGACATATTACACAACACACTGGTGAAAACCTATTCAAATGTGATGCGTGTGGACCAGCAGTCAACTAGTTCTAAACGGGATCTCATCTGACAGGATGATAAAAACACACGGATAAAAACTCATTTAATTTTGAGGCTTGTGGATTACTTAGTAAGCATTCAGGCTAAAATACTATGGCAAAAATAGACAGAACTCAGAAGAAAAGTTATTTGAATGTCAATGTTATAATTCTTCATTTACTCAGTTGACATAAAACAGGGTGTTCGAAAAAATGGGGACCTTGGTCAAACATTTAATTTAGTAACTAATAGTCTTTTATCGATATCACATGATCAATATGTCAAAACATTAAGGAAAAAAATACTGTTCAAAAAATTAGAATCAATATTATGATTATTAAGTCCAACACCAGAGTTACCTCCCGTCTTTTCAACCACATGTGTCAGTTTACATTTGTATAAGCATACAGTGGACAAGAAATGTCAGTGTTCATATGCGGTCACATTTCAGTGTTCATATGAGGTCACATGTCAGTATTAGGAACATAATCTTGTTTTTGCTGCTGATTTGCAGGATGAAGAGGGTTCTGCTATATTAACCAATGTTCTAACTACATCGACTAGAAAATTGAATATCTTTGGAACCGTTGTATAAAATTCACACTATTTTTTGAAAACAAGTCTAAATTGTTAGTAGGTTGTTTTTACACCCAGTCTGTGTAATATTTAGCACCGAGACATGACGATATACAATATCGATTTTTGTGCACGTGCTATTGTATGTTGGCGGAACACCCATTTCACGTTGTAGATTGTTTTTTAGTCGTAAGTCCTTCCATACAAACACATTAGGGTCCGTATGCCATTTGAAGAAAGGACCTGACATGTGGATATTTAAGGTAGTGGTGTTGACGGGGGATATACCGGCTAATGATAATCTTGTTATCTATGGTTATAGAATATGGGTGATAAATCCAACCACAAACATTATCAGTTCATCATTTGTTATTTATTTTATTATATCAATGTGAAAACACCAATATAATGTCATTTTTAGTGTAGGGACTGAAACCAAAAGAAAAAACATTTGCCAAGGGTGTTTTTGTCCTCTGTTAGCTCTAACCACTACACCAACGACCCGTAACCTTAACTCTTTCTTCAAATGGCATAATAGACATGTGATGTTTTTCAGATAGAACGATCGACTAAGAAGCGATTTACAATGTGGAATCGAATTCCCACCAAAAATTTCATAGCACGCGTACAAAAGAGGATATTGTTTTGTCATGCCTCGGTGCACACAATTCCATAGAAAGACTTGTAAAAACATCATAATATCGTAGACGATATCGATTAAGACCCTTTTACAAAATAAAACTTGGTTCAATGCTACGGTTCCAGAGATATTCAAATTTCAATTCAGTGTAGTTAGAACATTGGCCTTTAGTGTATCTTATGAATGCTACTAACACACACACATACCTTACACTAATCACTACACATTTATTTTGCGTTAGCAAGAGGATTACTATTGGTTGTAAATCCAGGTGGAGATTTAATAATTTTATAAATGTGTAGTGTACTTTCCATGGATATTAGGCTTTAAATATCTATTTTTAATTATTACTTCATCCCGAGTTTGAAATAGTGAAATATTGTGTTATATTGGGAAATTATCAATATGTTTGATAATATTGTCTGCACAAAAATTGGACACTTGAATGTAGGTGCTGAACAATATAATTGTTTCATATTCAAACTATTAATGTCATTATATATCTATGTGTAACATATGTTCAATCTACATGTATTCTATGAAGCATTTGGACCATTTAAACTGTTCCATTTTTCTTCTTGGCTGATATTATTTTGCGTAATATAAATACCTTAATTCTAAGTTTCTTGCCCTCAACAAAATTCATAAATTTGCTTCTTTGGTGATTACAAGTAATTATTTTGAAGGTTGCCCACTTCCCTTGGGTTTATAAAAGTTACCCCTCCTCCTATGTCACTATTCATCACAGAGTTCTTTAATTTTCGAAGACTTCCATTCCGTCGTGACTTTCACAGCATGAAATATTACGTTTAATTTACTATTAAACTTAACTTAAATTTAATTATATTCGGAATTTAAATACATTTAATCAGAACAAAGTAGCTATTAAATTCCATATATAAGTTAAGTTTAATACTACATTTAAGTCGAATTATTCCTAGAAGTTTAGGTCGCATTTAAGTTGTATTTAAAGGTGATTAAATATAGAATATAAATGGGATTAAATGCATGTTTATGCAATATAAACGCAAACTTAAATGCGATTAAATTTTAACTTAAATTTGAAATTTAAGTTGCATTTAAAGTTGATTAAATACCTTTTTTTTGTTTTTAATAAAATTTATTCTGCCCATAGTGTGCAAATAACAAACCGCTCAGTAGTAGAGCAGTTTTTTAGTAGAGCAGCAAGCAATACAAATAATTCTTTGTGCGATTTACAAAGTATAACCATGTGTTTTTATGTTAGTTATATATGCTGCTTCTTATTTCAATGTTCATGAGCAAATATGAAGTAAAATTTTAAAGATGTTACACATACACTAGTTTACTATGAAACTACTTAACGGTTTAATTTGTATTTAAAGTATATTTAACGGCAAGGAAAAGATATATGCAAATTTTACTAATATTTTTATTCAAGGGAGGTAATAAAACAATTATGGAAATTCTTCTAATTTTAAAATTTGTGAAATAAAATTTTGAGATCTACATGTAAACTAAACGCGAATCTAGTTGGATGCATGTACTAGTATTATTTGTGATTATATAAATAAATAAAATTTAGATAATATACGGAAAATAAATCGAATTAAATATGGACGTTTTTGTGAAATTCCAAATAAACGGAAAGATAATATTGTATTATTTGCGATTAAATTTACAAATTAAATTTAGTTAATATTCGGAAAATAAATCGACTGAAATTTGACGTTTTTGTGAAATTCCAAATAAAAGTAAATATAACAAAATATTATTTGCACTTAAATCCGTTTTTTCATGCTGTTTTTAGAACCTTATTTTCTCTAAATGTACGGTCATACACACAATTGCTTGTGAACACTATAGAGGTCACAGGTTTAACATAACGTTGAAACATGGTCACACTGACCATGTGTTCAAACTATGGGTCCCTCTTGGTATGGAATCATAAGGGGCCAAACAAAAGTCACATTACCCTATTTAAGCTTAGGCTTGTGAATACGATTTATGGATTATGTTCATCACATTGGTATCGGTCATTAAGAAGAATATTTGTTCCAATTAAAACTAAGACAAGTTTAAATCTAAAGTAGAATAATATCCAAGTGAGCGATTTAGGACCTACTTGGTCCTCTTCTTAATTGAGGACATTTATAAAGTAAATGGTCAAATCACTTTAAGGGATATGGATGTACATGAGTCGACTGCTTATATAGTGCGCCGGAGATAACACTAGCCTTTGTTTACACTTCTAACACGATCCGCGGATTAATCCGTATAAACATAGTGCAAGCAAGAGCATGTATTATTACCCCAATAAAACATACCTCTCAAATTAGCTGTTACTATTTACGCCCCGTAACAGTGACATATTTATGAATGAATGAACGTAAACTTTATAGTAAAACTTCTACGAGTCACGATGGCAACTCAAGTTGCACCAGAATCCAGTGTTACAGCTATTACGCATCTATTTATAGAAAATCCAATATAATCTTTAAACTAAGTTTCATAAAAACTTCTGATAATCAATTCATTTATATTTTTCATTTCATGAAATAGACGCCCTATACTTGTGATATTAAAATTGTTTAAATGTTTAAAATGTGTTATTTCCTTCAGAAAATTACGTAGGTCGTTATCATTAACGAGGAAGGTATATATTATAATTGTACCAGCTAATAAGCCACTCAATTTTAGCGTGGAATTATGTCCAATGTCAAATGGGTGAAAATGGAATGCGCGCAGTTAAATAGTGCGGGATATTATCGTATTTAGAATCGAAATAAAAACTCTGTGCCCGTGTTTTATTCACCGACAATATACGCGAACATATTTTTATTTCTTAAATAAAAATGACAATTAAACGCATTTCATTTTTGTTCAATCTTGCGCATATATACACTTTTAAAGATATTGTCTAAATTTACACTGATAACAAGCAGTGAGTCGACCTTGAATTGTGTATACTATGCATGTTTATTTATTGATAATTAAGTCTGGAGTTATCTCCGGCGAACTATAAATCTTGAATTATGTTTACCATCATTGCAAGTGACCATGGCTTTATGCAAGTTTGGTTGAAGCAAATAGTCGGAGAACGCATAAAATACAGAAAACGAGCCAATTTATGTCCCTTTGAGGGGCTATGTAAGGTACGTATTTCTATGATTTGACCTTGTGACCTAGTTTTTGACCACGGATGACCTAATATCGAACTTGATCTAGATTTTATTGAGATGATCATTGTAATCAAGTTTCATAAAGATTAAATCAAAAGTGTGACCTCTAGTGTCTACACAAGCAAATTGTTGACGGACGTACGACGTACGAAGAGTGATCACTTTGTGACAGGTGAGCTAACAAGAGGTCGCTCACCTGTCGCCGTAGTGCATACAATCCCTGTGATTTGACCTAGTGACCTCACACTTGACCTACATTTTGTTGAGATGATTATAATTACCAATTTAAATAAAGATGAAGCTAAAATGGTGACCTCTAGTGACTACACAAGGATTTCCTATAATTTGATCTAGTGACCTAGTTTTTTTACCCAGGCTGACCCATATCAAACTTGACCTAGATTGCGTTAAAATAATCATAGTGACAAAGTTTCATAAGTGATGAGGCTAAATTGTAGACCTCTAGTGACTACACAAGGTTTTTCTATGATTTGACCTAGTGACCTAGTTTTTGACCCTGGATGACCCAATATAAATCTTGACCTAGATCTTGCTGAGGTAATATAATCATTGAGACCAAATTTCATAAAGATTAGGTCAAAATTATATGACCTCTAGTGACTACAAAGGGGTTTTCTATGATTTGACCTTGTGACCAAGTTTTGGACCCGGGATGACCAAATATCAAACTTGACCTAGAGTTTGTTGAGATGACCATTGTGACCAAGTTTCATAAAGATTAGGTTAAAATTGTGACCTCTAGTGAGGACACAAGGTTTTTCTATGATTTGACGTTGTGAACTAGTTTGTGACCCGGATGACCCAATATCGAACTTGACCTAGATTTTGTTGAGATCATTGTGACCAAGTTTCATAAAGATTAGGCCAAAATTTTGACCATTTTACCATTGGACTACTTGTCCACCCACTTGTCTAGTGGAGTTAAATAAATAACAATAAATGACAATAAATAAGCGTGTTAAAATCATCTTATAGTTATGCCCCTTGTCTAGTTTCCGTTGAATTATTACAATATATTAGTATGTCAAATTTCAATGCAATAACATTGATAGTAAACAAATAACAAAACTTTTTAGAACCAAAATGTCAAACACCATTCATAGTTTATACTGTTTAATTACTAGACGTTTCGACCTAAGCCCTTTTCAAAATAGCAAACAAAGATTTTACTTTACATACTTCATGCATACATGTCAGTCATACTGAGAATAATTTCTAATATACATTGTCATACTTGGTTTGAGTGAATGTGGATCCACAATCGCCATATTATATATATGTTTTTCACAAGTATGTATTCTCATGTGTTTTGTCAGATCACTTCGCTGAATCCAGATCAACAAACATCACACTCTCTAGTATGTATTCTCATGTGTCTAGTCAGACTACGTTTGGCATTGAATGATGATCCACAAGTTTCACATTGAAATGGCTTTTCCCCAGTATGAACCATCGTATGTGTTTTCAGTATACTTTTGGTTTTAAATGCTGATTCGCAAACATCACATGCAAATGGTTTTTCATCAGTGTGTTTTATTTTATGCAGTTTCAGATAACTTTTAGTTTTAAATGCTGATCCACAAATATCACATTCAAATGGTTTTTCTTCCGTATGTATTGCCACAAAATGTTTCGTCAGAGCACCTTTCGTCATAAATGTTGATCCACAAACACTACATTCAAAGGGTCTTTCGCCGGTGTGGTTTCTCATATGTACTTTTAGATCACTATTGACCCTGAAGGTTAACTGACAAACATCACACTGAAATGGTTTTTCACCAGTATGTTTTTTCATGTGTCTTGTAAGACTATATTTGACATTGAAAAATAATCCACAAACATCACATTCAAATGGTTTTTCACCAGTATGTATTCTCATATGTACTTTCAATTGAATTTTCTGGGTGAAAGAAGAACCACAGCATTCACATTTAAATGGTTTTTCTCCAGAGTGTATTTTCATATGATTTGTCAGGTAACTTTTCTGACTGAACGCAGATCCACAAGCACATTTAAATGGTTTTTCGCCCGTGTGCATTTTCATATGATTTGTTAGACGAATTTGTTGGAGGAATGCTTTTCCACAAACTTCACATTCAAATGTTTTTGCACCAGTGTTCCCTGTATGTTTTCTCATATGAAGTGTCAGACTTGATTTCTGTATGAAAGCAGATCCGCAATCTTCACATTTATATGGTTTTTCACCAGTATGAATTCTCATGTGTTGTGTCAGACCACTTTTGTCACTGAATGCAGATTCACAAATATAACATCCAAATGGTTTTTCTCCAGTGTGTATTCTCATATGTCTGGCCAGTTTATGCTTTTCAATAAATGCTGATTTACAAACATCACATTTAAATGGTTTTTCTCCAGTGTGTATTTTCATATGATTTATCAGACCATTTCTTAGCATAAATTTTGATCCACAAACACCACATGCAAATGGTTTTTCTCCGGTGTGTATCCTTTTATGTGTTGTCAGCACACTTTTGATTTTAAATGCAGATCCACAAATATTACATCCAAATGGTTTTTCATCAGTGTGTATTACTTTATGCCTTTTCAGAGAACTTTTGGTTTTAAATGCAGATCCACATACATCACATTTAAATGGTTTTTCTTCTCTATGTATTGTCAATAGATGCTTGGTCAAAGCACCTTTCACGCTAAATGTTGATCCACAAACACCACATTCAAAGGGTTTTTCACTGATATGTTTTCTCATATGTGCTTTCAGATCACTTTTGACGCTGAAAGCAGATCTACAAACATCACATACAAACGGTTTTTCACCAGTATGGTTTCTCATATGTCTTGTCAGACTACATTTAGCATTAAATGCTGATCCACAAGTATCACATATAAATGGTTTTTCATCCGAATGTTGTTTCATATGTACTTTTAATTGACTACTCAGAGTGAAAGCAGAACCACAACATTCACATTTAAATGGTTTTTCTCCAGTGTGTATTCTCATATGATTTGCCAGTTTATTCTTTTCAATAAAAGCTGATTCACAAACATCACATTTATATGGTTTTTCACCGGTGTGTATTCTCATATGATTTGACAAACAACCTTGTTGAGCGAATGTTTTTCCACAAACATTACATTTGAAAGGATTTTCTTCAGTGCGTATTGTTAAATGTCTAGTCAGATCATGTTTCCAGGTGAAATCAGCTCCACAATCGTCACACTTGAATGGTTTTTCACCCGTATGTTTTCTCATATGAAGTGTCAGACTTGATTTTTGTGTGAAAGTGGATCCGCAATCCTCACATTTATATGGTTTTTCACCAGTATGTATTCTTATGTGTTGTATCAGACCATTTTTGCCACCGAATACTGATCCACAAACATTACATTCATGCAGTTTTTCTCCCGTGTGTATTCTCATATGTATTGCCAGTTTATGGTTTTCAATAAATGCTGATCCACAAACATCACATTTAAACGGTTTATCTCCAGAGTGTATTCTCATATGAATTATCAGTCCACTTTTTAGGCTAAATTTTGATTTACAAACACCACATTGAAATGGTTTTTCCCCAGTGTGTATCCTTGTATGTGTTTTCAGCACACTTTTGGTGGTAAATGCTGATCCACAAACACCACATGCAAATGGTTTTACACCAGTGTGTATCCTTTTATGCATTTTCAGATAACTTTTGGCTTTAAATGCTGATCCACAAACATCACATTCAAATGGTTTTTCCTCCGAATGTTGTGTCATATGTACTTTCAGATGACCTTTTCGAGTGAATGCTGAACCACAACATTCACATGTAAATGGTTTTTCTCCAGTGTGTATACTCATATGTCTTCCCAGTGCATATTTTTCTATAAATGCTGATCCACAAACATCACACTTATGTGGTTTTTCGCTGGTGTGTTTTATTTCATGCCTTTTCAGAGAACGTTTGGTTTTAAATGCAGACCCGCAAACATCACATTCAAATGGTTTTTCATCCGAATGTTGTGTCATATGTACTTTCAGTTGACCTTTCTGAGTGAATGCAGAACCACAACATTCACATTTAAATGGTTTTTCTCCAGTGTGAATTTTCAAATGTTTTTTCAGAATACTTTTTTGACTGAATGCAGATTCACAAACATCACATTTAAATGGTTTTACTCCAGTGTGTATACTCATATGACTTGCCAGTTTATTCTTTTCAATAAAAGCTGATCCACAAACATCACATTTATATGGTTTTTCACCCGTGTGTATTCTCATATGATTTGGCAAACAACCTTGTTGAGCGAATGTTTTTCCACAAACATCACATTTAAATGGATTTTCTCCAGTGTGTAATATTATATGTCTAGTCAGATCACGTTTCCAGGCGAAATCAGCTCCACAATCGTCACACTTGTATGGTTTTTCACCCGTATGTTTTCTCATATGAAGTGTAAGACTTGATTTCTGTGTGAAAGCGGATCCGCAATCCTCACATTTATATTGTTTTTCACCAGTATGAATTCTCATGTGTTGTGTCAGACCACTTTTGCCACCAAATACTGATCCACAAACATTACATTCAAATGGTTTTTCTCCAGTATGTATTCTCATATGTCTGTTCATTTTTTCCTTGGTGATGAATGCTGATCCGCAAACATCACATTTAAATGGTTTTTCTCCAGTGTGTATCATTGTATGTATTTTCAGCACACTTTCTGTTTTAAATGCTGATCCACAAACATCACATTTAAATGGTTTTTCACCAGTGTGTATTCTAATATGATTTGTGAGATGACTTTTCCGTGCGAAAGCCGATCCACAAATATCACAAACATGTTTCTTGGTAGCTTGTTTCATTATGTTGTTCTATATATTTTCATTAGATACGTATTTGCAGTCACTCAAACCAGTCGATGTTATTTAATGTATCTAGCTAATGGGTCACTGGGTTATTGTCTTTCTAGAACATTGACATATTTATAAAGTTCGGATAGTGATACTAGATAGTTCTTGTGTTCCTTTTCAACATAATCTCTTCAACTGTCATCATTCCCTTTACATGGAACCTTTTCAATTGTCATCATCGTGCATGTCATTCAATTGAATGTCTACACACCATGTGTTGGTATTGACTCATGATGATACAAGTGATTGTCTAAGGCAACTGTTCAGGTAAGGCAACCTCAGATGAACAACTAGCAGGTGGAACAAGTACATGTATGGCAACTCTTATTCTTGAAGGGCACACATTGGACCAATCCTGAAAATAATATGAATTATGTACACATTGATCAGTCCTGAAATATATATGTACATACATTCATTACGTTGGAATAGTATACGCATTCACAAACAAAATGGATAAGATGGTCATACATTGTCCATATCAAGCACCATAGCACTTAACTTAAGGTAATTCTGAACTCTTCAGTTGAGCGGAAGTTTAGAAATCGGTGTAAATAAGACGTATTGTAAGCGTCTGACTACCATGATGAAATAGTACGAACAATTTAAAATTGATGTGTCAGCATGTTCTCATGTCTTAAAATCGCAAATTTACTGAATTGTTATTACATGTACTATATTATACTATAATAAGCTTGCAGAATAAAGCTTAAGCTGAAATTTTATGTGCCATTTATTCCAAACTTTGAAACACCAACACTCGCGAATACTAGCTACAATGTATGTGAAACGTAATATAATGCGCCCACACAGAATTGTATCCAAGTTTTAATATTTGTTTAGCAAGCATCCCTACTACTTTAGAGGAATGTTCTTTTGCATTTATTTCGTAAGAATATAGACTAGCTAATGCAAAAGAGCATGGACTAATCTTTAAATATACAAATTTTTCAAAAACAAATTATCGCGAAAACTGGATACAATGTATTCAAAACGTTGATGTATTTTGTAAACTCTCCAGGTTTTCGACATATCCGAAATCACTTAAATATCAATTAAAACAAGACTGTGTTAAATAAACGCTTATGCCCCTGTTGAAACCTAGTCCATAAAAGTCAATCAGGGGCCATAATTCTGTTAAAGTGTTAAATAGGGTTACATGGCTTTGTCAAGTTTTTGATGCAAGACAAAATTTGTGTTAACATGAATTGGACGCTTAATAAGTCTAAGTCCAAAATAAGGTCAATGTGAAGGTCAAAATGGGGTTAGGTGATACAGGCGTGTGGAGAGTGTTCATATACAACATCCAGGCAAGTATTAAAGCATTGTAGCAAGCCATAATGATGCTAGAAGAAACGGTCAATTTGGGTTAACCAAGAATTTGGCCCTTCAATAAGTCTAAGTCCAAAATAAGGTCAAGGTGAAGGTCAAAATGGGGTCAGGTGATACAGGCGTGTGGAGAGTGTTCATATATAACATCCATGCAAGAATGAAAGCTTTGTAGCAAGCCATAATGATGCTAGAAGAAACGGTCAATTTGGGTTAACCGCACAGACAAACAAACTGACGGACCCTCTGGATCTATCGATACGGGGGCATAAAAATCTAGCCGAGCAACTGACATGAAATTTGGGATAAAACTTCTATAGTAGTTACTCTACTGGTTGCATGTACGAAAACAGTATGTTGTTCAACCATTTTTTTCGTATAACTTAAAAACGAAAAATCACATATTTTAAAATATCATTTAAAAATACATATAACATGCATAGTCTAAAACAAACATAATCGTGTGATTACGTTTATAAGAAATTCCGTGCATGCCAAGTTTCATGTAATTAAATGTCAAACTTTTTCTGTGAAATGCAAATATCAGTTTTTAGGGGGGTTCCCCTAAATCTAAAAATGTCTTGAAAACTCATAGGCGGATCCAAGGGGGGGCGGACCCGGCGTACGCCCCCCCTAAAATCGCCGGAGCCTAGGTAATTTAATCATAAATTGGATGTAAGAACAATATTGATATGCAATTTGTTTTCGCTCGCTTCGCTCGCGTCAATAACACAATAATAAATTAATGGATTTTTAAGTGAACTTAATGCTCTATGCAAAAACAAAATATGGGACTGATTGGTAGCATAATGCCAAACATCGGCTACAGAATTGCCGAGATTCTTGCACATTAAAAATGTCCGACAAGTCAGTAATACAGTTGACTTGATTTTCTTATAAACCTGTCATTTTCATTAAAAAATAAGATATCTCAAAATGCAGCTGACGAATTCCGTGGTTATATTTAAAAAGTCACGAGGCAGAAAGCCACTGGTCTCCCTAGTCGCTGGATCCCAAGTATTTCACATTTCCTCTTAAACAAAACTGAAGCCCTGGAGTTCGCAGAGTACGCTGCTCAGATAGACATTGCATTTTTTCTTTGTGACGAATTTACAGAAGCTATATATATATATCAGTGAATATTATCCAGTCGATAATCGTTAGTCCTGGCTATGCTGCTCATATAAACAACGAATGTTCTTGCTCGCTTCGCTCGCTGTAGAACTACGTAAATTCAATGAAAGCCGCCAAGCTTGATTTACCAATGAGTTGGTTGGGTATGCTGCTCAGATAAACACTGATTTCTTTTCTAATTCTTACAATTACTACATCAGTGAATATAACCAAGTAATAAGGATGTGGTGTTTGCTGCTGAAATAGATAATTGCATTTTTTCTATATATTCTCGGGGGGTGGGGATGGGGGGGGGGTATCAATACATGAATGTAAGGCCCCCCTAACGCCAAATCCTGGATCCGCCCCTGAAACTAGCCGAGCAAAACTGTTATGGGTTTGCATAATCACTATCATAAGCGTGTTCTTGATAAAAATCAGGTATTTGATGCCTCTTGTACAGAAAAAATTAAGAGTTGGGAATCACCTTAAGCATAGTAATCAGTGAGGACACACAAGTACAGTGTGCCCAGGATAATGTGATATTTACAAACATGATCGAATCAAGTTCAGGTCAGCTGTTGCTAATTTGATTGAACAAATCACTAAAGTAAACAGATAAGGTCAATATTGTACTCAAAACATCACTGATAAATTGTGCACATCTGAGTACCAGTAATTCACTTTTATGAAAACCCAATGTTCCCGCCTTTCTCCATAGGCCATACCAAATTTGTTTTTTCGTTTAGCGTCCACCCTAAGTTTGAAAACCTATCTAGCTATACTGAGAGAAAAAAGGAAGCCCTCGAAAAAAACATGTCCTACAAACTTCTATACTCATCATTATATGGCTAACAAATATATTTTATGCAGTGTCAATCATAAGAACTTACTGCATATCGGAAAGTGTGTTTATGTGAAAAACAACCAATACTGAGCTTAAATTTAGAGTCAATATTGAATATTACACACAATCTTTACCAATAGCATAGAATTACAATGAAGGATGCGCTAAAATAATAAACATTTATTAACTCCAATAATATCCATGTGAGCTCTGCTGTGGGATTTCAATTTGGGAAAATCACACTTAGCACAGAGCAGATATTTTTTGAGGAAAAAATGCTAAGGAAGTATTTTTCTATGATCATGTCACAGAATGTTTGTCTTGTAACATACTTAACATCTAGGTCTGTACTTGTTAGAGAAAGTCAACTTTTTTGGGGTAAAACCTGACAAAATATAAAAGCAAAGCATGAATTTTTGGAATCTATAGCTCACTTTGTCATTAATGGGTTTATTTGATAATAATATATTGTAATAGGTAGGTACAATGTAGGTTGTTACTTGTAGTTTAAGATATCACACATCGTTTTCCATGTTATTGCGCAAAATGCGATATTTTGGGATAAAACCTTTAACAAGAGGGCCCTAGGTCGCTCACCTGTCGAACTTGACCTAGATTTTGTTGAGATGGTAATTGTGACCAAGTTTTATACAGATTAGGCCAATATTGTGACCTCTAGTGACTACACAAGGTTTTTATATGATTGACCTAATGACCTACTTTTTTACCCCAGATGACCCAATATCGAACTTGACCTAGATTTTGTTGATATCGTTGTGACCAAGTTTCTTAAAGATCAAGCCAAAACTGTGACCTCTAGTGACTACACAAGGTTTTTCTATTATTTGACCTTGTGACCTAGTTTTTTACCCCGGATCACCCAATATCAAACTTGATCTAGATTTTGTTGAGATGATCATTGTGACCAAGTTTCTTAAAGATCAAGCCAAAACTGTGACCTCTAGTGACTACACAAGGTTTTTCTATTATTTGACCTTGTGACCTAGTTTTTTACCCCGGATCACCCAATATCAAACTTGATCTAGATTTTGTTGAGATGATCATTGTGACAGAGTTTCATAAAGATTAGACCAAAATTGTGACCTTTAGTGACTATGCAAGGTTTTTCTATGATTTGACAATGTGACCTAGTTTTTGACCCAAGATGACCCAATATCGAACTTGACCTAGATTTTGTTGTTATGATCATTGTAAACAAGTTTCGTAACGATCAGGTCAAAACTGTGACCTCTAGTGACTACGCAAGGTTTTTCTATGATTTGACCTTGTGACCTAGTTTTTGACCCCAGATGACCCAATATCGAACTTGACCTACATTTTGTTGTGTTGATCATTGTGACCAAGTTTCGTAAAGATTATGCTTAAACTGTGACCTCTAGTGACTACGCAAGGTTTTTCTATGATTTGACCTTGTGACCTAGTTTTTGACCCCGGATGACCCATTATCAAACTTGACCTAGATTTGTTGAGATGATCATTGTGACCAAGTTTCTTATTAGGCCAAAATTGTGACCTCTAGTGACTACACAAGGTTTTTTTATGATTTGACCTTGTGACCTAGTTTTTGACACCGAATGACCCAATATCGAACTTAACCTAGTTTTTTTTAGATGATCATTGTGACAAAGTTTCATAAAGATTAATTCAAAATTTTGACCTCTAGTGACTACACAAGGTTTTTCTATGATTTGACCTTGTGACCTAGTTTTTGACCCCGGATGACTCAATATCGAACTTGACCTAGATTTTGTTGAGATGATCATTGTGACCAAGTTTCATAAAGATTAATTCAAAATTTTGACCTCTAGTGACTACACAAGGTTTTTCTATGATTTGACCTTGTGACCTAGTTTTTGACCCCGGATGACCCAATATCGAACTTGACCTAGATTTTGCTGAGATGATCATGGTGACCAAGTTTCATAATGATTAGGCTAAAACTGTTACCTTAAGTGTCTACACAAGTAAATTGTGGATGGACGACGGACGGAAGGACGACGGATGAAGAGGTGTGACAAAAGCTCACTCTGTCACTTTGTGACAGGTGAGCTAACAAGGATGACAAACAAAAGTGTTCATGCAAAGTATCAGAATCTGCTGCATGCTATTTTGCATTTTCTCTCCGTTGTTAATTTTAAGTGTCCAATCTGTGTATATTTAGGTATTTGACTGTGATGACTTCAATTTCAGCTAAGCAA
The DNA here is from genome assembly GCA_947247005.1 of Spisula solida. NCBI lineage: Eukaryota > Metazoa > Mollusca > Bivalvia > Venerida > Mactridae > Spisula > Spisula solida. The sequence continues at coordinate 18,875,890 of OX365961.1, forward strand.
TTTACCTTAAGGTCATAAACCACTAAATGCATACGCAATCCAAAATCGGAAACACTCAAATAGTCCTAACAGAAACTTCTGTTTGCCTGGAAATGGTGATATGCCTTGACAAAATGGAAGAAGAATCATCTTATTGAGTTTAAAGGTATTGTATACATGTTGTTGAATGAGTGAATCTGTTTCATTTTGAATATTTTAAGATTTTGGCATATTTGACAAAGCGAAAGTAGAGTAGGGTATACATGTAGTTGAATGAGTGAATCTGTTTCATTTTGAATATTTTAAGATTTTGGCATATTTGACAAAGCGAAAGTAGAGTAGGGTAAAACCAACATTGGATCGGTCCGCGAGTCTGTAAAAATTTGTCTACCGCCTTTGTCGAACAAAATCTTTCTTATATTAAACATGACCCCCCTGTTTTTTGGGTCTTATTTTGTAGCTGAACCATACTGATTTTCAATGGTATAGGTCTGTGAACTGGCCATAGACTTTAACATGATATAATCTGGGGCTGACAATTGTCACTTTACATAGAGCTAAGGCCAAATTTAAAATATTCTTTGTTTCCCCATCCCGACCCAAGCAGATATAGAATGGGTAGGTAGGTAGGTTAAATTTTTTTTTTAATTCTTTCAGAATACTAGTTATTGGTAAAGACATACAAATAATGAAATATAGTAATATGTGTAACTATAAGGTGAAAACCAACAATCTAAAATTTAGAATATGTACGAAATGTAATAGAGAGAAACAAGCATGTAAACAAAAATTAACATTATCATCCCAAATATTTCATAAAAAAATATTATTTCAATTTGGGCAATAAAATATTTTGGGTAGGGCCATTTTTTTCGGGTAGGTAGGGGATGGGGAAACAAACAATAGTAATAATAATTATTTTATTTTAGGCCTAAAGAACAATTTTATTTAGTGGTTTGTGACCTTAATAAAAACCAGCACGGATTTCATGAGAAGACATGAAAATAAGAGACAAAGGTGTTAGTTCTGGATACCATAACTAAATGGTATTTTATTTACACTGACGTGTCGGCCTTTGGAAATGGAATGATCATCGTCCAAGACCTTGGACTACAAAGGTGTATGTGTCATCATATTTTGATACAAAAACAAATTTAGGTTTGGACTTTATTGATTTGCTATTTGTGTTTCGGTTGTTAATACCACAATACGAGCAAACGCCATCCTAAATAAATTACGAAGTAGTTTGGTACGAATTAACCAAGTCGAATATTTTGAGTACGAACATAAATTTGCGTTTGAGATCAAGATTTGTAGCATTTTGTGACAAATATACAACTGGTGACCTTACTCATATAATCGAATAATACATAAATTGATACTTTACAAGCAAAACTACTTACAGTAGAGCCTACAGGCTACTAGTGCAGTAATAAACATGCAATGATAACGATAAATACACAGAAACTGTGAAGGTCAAACACCACTGAAATTTTAGGTTAGCCATCACTAAAATTTTGTTCACTGTATGTAGTGTAAAGTAGATAACAATGGCACTAATTTTCTAATAGAGGTGGATAACACTGACAATATGCTTATTTTCTGCAGACAATATAGGCTGAATGTAGCCGATGATTAAGAGTAATTTCGGTTCAATATACCCTGTAGGGGAGTCTGAGTATTATTTACACTGCTATTATTGTTATACGGTGTGGTATAGACATAGCTATTTCCCTTTGTCGAAATTTGGGGAGTAGGGGTTTTCCTAACTTTATTTTGTTTATGTTTAAACCCGAGATAAAAATTGATTAAGAATAAACTCATTAACCAATGATGCCTTTTATCATTCAGTGACACCCTGTAACCAGTATGGATATAATTAAGCACCGTGAAATTACGCGGCGCCAGTATATACTATGTCCCATGTCACAGATACAAAAAGAGGTCTACCAGGTGATCTGTGACGAAGATGTTTGCAAATCTTAAACGCAAGTAAAACTACATGTAATAACCAAGTATAAATAACCGTAATTTAAGAAGGGTCCCTTCCAAAAAAAAACACTACCAATCCATTGATGAATACCATGATCAAACAGACTATCCGCAGAAAACAACTGGCATTCACGAAAGCTAGGAAAATCAACCTCTGCGATAGATAAGACAGGCCAACAAATCGTATCTGAAACAAAACAGTAAGTGGGAACTAAAAGGATAACCCAAAACGATTCTGGTCCTATGTGAAGAACAAGGGATAAGATACCATAGGAGTTGCTCCCCTCAAGAACGCCAACGATTCAATTCAAAGCGATCCAACCGCCAAGCTAACATGCTGAATGAACAGCAAAATATGGGTACCAGCCTTACACCCAGAGATTGCAGTGAACTGGAAAGGGTTCCACAAATAACTGACCAACTTTCGGCCACACAAGGCAATCGGGCCTGAATCCTTCATTTTGAAGGCTACTGTATCAGAACTTGCCCCTCCCCTCGCTAAGCTATTCCAGCTCTCATTTAATCTCGGGAAGGTTCCAGACGACTGGAAAACAATTAACAGTTGTTCCCATCTTCAAGAAGGAAGACCGTCATCAAGCAGCCAACTACAGGCCAGTATCACAGACATCCATCATCTGCATGCTACTGGAGCACATTAATTACAGCAACACCATCACCCATTTTGACCAACATAACATCTTGAACGACAACCAAAAATATTATATTAAGTCAGACAGGGAAGGCAGCACTCAACTTAACCAGCCGAGCACAGAAAACATTAAAAACACACAAAGCACAATGCCCAACTGAAAACATGGCATCCTGTCCTGAAAGTCTGCTGCTTAAGTCAGTCAAACTAAAACGGAACGAGAGCCAGATGGAGAGGAAAATAACAACTGGACATTACATGTACACACCACAAGGACAATCTACAACATATATATATAGTGTACATGCACTTTTGAAAGAAACGTAGCAGCCTTGTGCTGGACAACAAATTGCAGAATGGCACATACAAAATGAACAAAATTTAACAAAAAGGCACAATGGCGAAATATTTTTGTAATTTTGTATTTTTACTATAAAGTGGACAATACATACATAGAGGAAAGTTGACTAAAGGGCTTCCGCCTTGGTACGGACAGCGACAAATGTCACTGGCGCTTAAACGTTTTACAGTGCACCTAACCTCACACTTACCTAATAGACAACCTTACACGTGTTATAGAACATTACAGTGTAAATGAAAGTTTCCAGCCATGTAATGCCCTCTTACAAAAAGGCTAGACCACTATGAGGTCAGAAACAACACCCTACAAAGTCATGTCTTAATGGCAGAAACCAACTAGTCGTCCTGGATGGTGCTTCTTCTGAATATGCAGACGGGAAATCTGGTGTTCTACAAGGATATGTACTAGGACCACTCCTGTTTCTTAGCTTACATCACCGACGTCGTCAAGAATGCCATCACCAAACTATTTGCGGATGACAGTCTACAGCTTTAGGTCACGAATAACAGTGACAACAGCAAGCTCCTGCAAAGGGACCTCACTTCCCTCGAACTTTGGGAGAAGAAATGGCAGATGGACTTCAACCAAATATGTTGGGATGAGAATAGCTTCCAATCAGACAAGAAAACTTGAGCTACCAGCTGCATGGACACAGACTATCTAGAGATCGTCGACGTCAGCAAATATCTCGGAGTCACGATCACTGAAGACCTCAACTGGGACATAGGCAACACTATCAAGAAGGGCAACAGGACAGTTTGGTTTCCATCGCCGCAATCTCAAAGACTGCGCACATCAGTAAAGGCAGCAGCATAAGTGGCCATCGCTAGGCCAACAGTCGAGTACGCAGCTACGGACTGGGATCCTGCATCACAGTCCACCATCAAAGTCCTAGAACAGATAGAAAGAAGAGCAGCAAGATTTGTTGTCAACGACTATACAAGCAAGATCCAGGGAGCGTGACGAAAATGCTATAGGACCTCCAGTGGGAATCCCTCGAAAGTCGTCGACGCAACAGCAGACTCCTGATGCTCTTCAAGGTTCACCATGGACTTGTTGACATTCCAGCACCGATATACCTGAAACCAAGCGATTGCCGCACCGCGAGGAAAACATATTTTACCAGGAGCGCTTCACATACAGGACCTTCTTCCCTTGATCGGTGAAGGACTGAAACTCACTCCCAACCGCCTATTGACGCACCCCCCCCTGACCATGAAATTCCAGGTTCCGGAAAACGGGTAAAATTATCATGTTATGTCGATATCGATAATTGTATATTCAGACCCATACCCTAATCACAACCATTATTAAAAGTATTTGGGACAAATACAAATGTGCGTATATGCCTCTCTAGCTTAAATAACACAAAGATAAAAATGCTTGACTAAAATTTCTCGCACACCTACCTATACGATGGCACAGTGATCGAGTGATAACGCGCTTGACTACTGATCGAGAGGTCCCTGGTTCGAATCTCGGCCGGTGCACTTAGTCGTTTATGAAACGCTTTTCAGTGTTTCCCACCTAACTAGAGACGAAACTGGTTGGAAACCCAGAGGTAGTCTCGCGTGTATCGGTGCTATACACTGAGCACGTTAAAGAACCAATGAGTCTATTCGAAATGAGCTAGGGTAACGCACCCGGATTCCTTGCATCACACCTCTTTCTCTTGATTTTAAGTCTGCCTAGACAAATGTCTACGTCCCCGCAAGGGGTTTGACATTATGGAAGATAGATAGATAGATAGATAGATAGATAGATAGATAGATGGATGGATGGATGGATGGATGGATGGATGGATAATTTAGAAATGTCATTGTTTTATGAAATGATATAGTTTTAGGACATGTATGATTCATACTTCAGGCCGAACTTAAAATATTCTTGGTTTCCCCATCCCGACCCTAGCAGATTTAGAATGGGTAGGTAGGTAGGGTATTAAATATTTTTTTTTAACTGTTTCAGTATTATAGTTGTTGGTTAACAACAAATAATGAAATTTAGAATTAATCCTTAGGTGAAAACCAAAAGTCTTAAATTTAATGGCAAGTAAGAAGCCAGTAACAAAAAAATAAAATTTTCACTTCCATTAATAAAAAAAATATGATTTCAAGTTGGGCAATAAAATATTTTGGGTAGGGCCCTTTTTAATCGGGTAGGTAGGGGATGGGGAAACAAACAATATTTTATTTTAGGCCTCATTGGTTATGTTTGTTGTTACTACACAGTATGTACTCAGTTATACATCTTCTAGAGTTCCGCCAGAGAAGTGCTCTGTTATACATATATATGGCTCTGACAGAAATGGAAACCGATAAACTGCTCTGACGTAACTCAGGATACATGACATCAGATCTGATCGAGTTCCGTCAGAGCATTATGTACATAGGTTTTCAACTTCGTCAGAGCCATATGAAAAAAGAAAAGTTCTGTAATACAGTAACGGAACTTATAGATTAGAAGTGGTGTATCGTGATTCTTACTGTGTACTATGTATATGGTGGAATTTACTTAATTATGCGTTTGTATGATGACATGTGTGCTTATTATCATCTATATTTCATTGGGTGATAAAAATCAATCATGACCCTCTTGTTTGCGAATACGTATACATGTACTGTCATATAGTAATGAATGAATGCGTGTACATATTCTTTTCAGGGTTGGTCCAATGTGTGCCATTAAAGAATAAGAGTTGCCATACATGCACTTGTTCCACCTGCTAGTTATTCATCTGACGTTGCCTTACCCTAATCTTTGCTTTAGACAATCACGAGTATCATCATGGGTCAATGCCAACAAAAGGTGTGTAGACGTTCAATTGAATGACATGCACAATGGTGACAATTGAAAGGGTCATGTGTAAAGGGAACGATGACAGTTGAAGAGATTGCTCATGATGAAAAGGAACCCTAAAAACAATCTAGTATCACTATCTGAACTTTATAAATTGGTCAACGTTCTAGAAAGCCATAACCCATTGACCCATTAGATACTTTGCATAACAACGACTCGTTTCAGTGACTGCACATACATATATCTAATTATATTATTAGAATAACATGATGAAACACGAAACTTTTATTTCTTACACTGTTGTAAATCCATTTGAATGTGGAGTTTGTAGAAAAGCATTCACCAAACAAAGTTGTCTTACAAACCATATGAGAATACACACCGGCGAAAAACCATATATATGTGATGTTTGTGGATCTGCGTTCCGCCAGAAAAGCTATCTGTCAAAACATATGAAAATACACACTGGAGAAAAACCATTTAAATGTGATGTTTGTGGATCAGCATTCAAATCCAAGCATAATCTGACAAGACATTTGAGAATACACTCTGGATAGAAACCATTTGGATGTGGTGTTTGTGGATCAGCCTTCAATACCAAGTATAATCTGACAAAACATATGACAATACATTCAGAGATAAAACCATTTGCATGTGGCGTTTGTGGATCTGCATTTAAAACCAAACGTTATCTGAAAAGGCATGAAAGAATACACACTGGTGTAAAACCATTTGCATGCGGTGTTTGTAAATCGACATTTAGCCTAAAAACTGGTCTGACACAACACATGAGAATACATACTGGTGAAAAACCGTTTGTATGTAATGTTTGTGGATCAGCATTCAATGCCAAGCATAATCTGACAAGACATTTGAGAATACACTCTGGAGAGAAACCATTTCAATGTGATGTTTCTGGATCTGCATTCAGCAAACAAAATAATCTGACAAAGCATATAAAATACACGCCAGAGAATAATTATTCAAATGTGAATATAATAGTTGTTCATGTTAACACAGAATGTTCAATTAACTGTAATACCGTAATATATGAACTCACATACCTAGATTATGGTAAAGATACAGTTGAGGAAACCTGGTTAGGTGACATCACACACTCATTTGGTGGTGATCTTAGATTTGTCAATCATTATTCAGCCAAGAAAGCATCGGGAAATGACGGTGAAAAAATTAAGTGTGATGTTAGTAGATAAGCATACTTGCTTAAAAGTCATCTGAATTAGCATTAGAGAACACTTTTTTTGCATATTGAATATATGTATATACAAATGTAGAAAAACCGACAAGCTTTCGTAATTCATATCTGTTGCGGCTTAACGTGTTCACTACACTACCGTTTCTTTGTATTTGGTACTTCAAGGTGTAAGAATAAGGACTTGGCAAATACTGAAACCATTTGCCAATGGATTTAAGGATTAGTTGTTCCGTGCATGCGTTGGCCATTTTTGTGCTTTAACTCATAGGCCAAATTACATTATACAAAATGTATTCGTAATTCCACAGTCATGGAAGATATGTATTTTTACTTCTCTTAATGTTTCTGTAAGATTAAGATACCTGCAGGAACTAGTTACCGGTATAGGTGTCAACAAAAATGATTGATCTGCGCATTTCGTCTAATTGAGACATGGTGTTTTGATCTTTAAATAAGCAATAAAAAAATGTTGATTGACCAATCTATTTTCTAGGCACTAAATCGGATTGTGTATGAATGGGAAGCTGTGGAGCCATTATCACATGTATAAGTCAAGTAGTGACCGGGATTCACACGTTTGTTTGCTGGTAATAAGTCCTCCAAGTTGAATTGTATGGTCGGGAAATAAGTCATACAGTTATTTGTTTTATACGCTGATACTATGGCATTCTTTGCTGAAATTTTATAGGTTTATGCAAATTAATCTATTTGATTTTTTATTAGTTTAAAAAATCCATACGCAATGAACGTTCTGTAACTCTTTTTTTATTTAATATTTGAACATGGTTCTCCAATGTGTAAGCATTGGTATTCGTACTGAGGACTCCGAAGTGAACGCATTAGTGGTTTTTCATAAGAAATGAATACACATTTATTATTATATTTGTTTGGAGTTTACCAACATGATCATCGGCTATTTTGTTGTTATCTGCATATTATTTTTGATGAACCTATGAATGTTTTGCCTTAGGGCATACACGGGACTTAAGCCAGAAAAAGATTCCCGAAAGTTTGGGTCCCCGGAAAAAGACTTTGGTCGGAGTTTAGATTTAAGCTTTGGGGGAATTTAGGCGACGCATCATTAAAGGTCTTCTGTGCGGATTTAGACAAATTGTCTGGCTCTAGATAGAGTGGGGAATTGGACAAAAAAAATATAATTCCCCTGGGTCTGCCCGCTGCCCGCCGTCCCCTTGGACAACTTGATAGTGATAGGTGTATGATTGAGGGATTTGTGAAAAATGTCACGTACAAAATACAAAGTTTTGAAATCCGAACGTTCGTTAGTTTTATCTTTTCCAACACTAGAAATAGTTAATGCCCGAACACCGCGCACTACAGAATTAATGTCAATGTTTTTTCTGATCGCCGTCCGTCTGTTCACAATTTCTTGTGAACACAATAGAGGCCACACGTATGGTCCAATCTTCCTGAAACTTGGTCAAATTGTTTGTCTCTATGAAATCTAGGACAAGGCGGAAACAGGGTAATGTGGAGTCAAAAACTAGATCACTTGGTCAAATCTTATAAAAAGCTTGTGATTGCATTAGAGGCCACAATTATAGTCCAATCTTCATTAACATTTGTCACATTATTTGTATCTATAAATCTAGGCCAACTTAAAAACTATTTCATGTTATGTTAAAAACCAGGACACTAGGTAAAATCTTTTCAACACTTTAGAAGACACAATTATGGACCAATCTTTATTAAACATGGTTAGAATGTTTGAAATCTAGGTCATGTTCGAACAACGATTGGGGGAACGTTATACCATTTTTATCTCGACTTTGCGAAGAAAAAGTCTAGCTGTTGTCTTGACAAAATAGTGTGCGTTGGTTAAGTTTATTGTCAAGACAACAGTTTCTCAAAGACTATCAAAGGTATCCACTGGAAACTCAAGATAGTTATTCACCATCACAAGGAGAGTCCATACAGACAAGGCTGGTAACCCTGTGACATATTTTGAGTTATCTGCCCTTGTTTTGACTTAGTACATATAAATAGTGGCACATTTTAAATTTAAACATAAACTGAATTTTATCAAACACATCCAAAGCTTTCAACTTGAAAGTCAATACACTTGTGGAATGTGATGACCTACATTTACTAACATGAGAAAACAAAATCTAGCTTTTTGTAAGAGTTATCCCTCTTTTCTGACTTTGATTGTTTTACAAAGAATGTCAATCTTTCAACGCATCCAAAGGTTTCCACTTGAAACTCAACATAGTTACTCACATTCACAAGGGGAGTAAGCACTGACAAGACTGTTAACCCTGTGATATATGTAGGCGTTAACTGCCCATTTTTCTTATATAATTTTCACTCACACATGAGCTAGGGTACTATCAAGTACGAGAAAAACGAGCGTCCAGCACTCGTATGCGGTGCTCTTGTTGTTCTGTGTTTTCTCATGGCCATGCACCACGCAGTTGTCCATCTCCTCAATTCACGACGAGGGTCAACATGATTGTGTTAAATCGGCGAAAAATCTAATGTGTTTGTTTAATCCTTACGAAGAAAGATTACCATATTATTACCCACGATAAACACATATAAGTCCAAAGTTCCAATCGACATGCACTGTCTGACGCCTGAGAACCAGCCGATGAACGAGCAAAAAGGAATGGTTTAAAGGAACTGCCTCACATATTGGTGTATTGCAAAAATATTATAAAAGTGTCAAATACTCGCGTAATTTTAGTATAGTTGGCTGTATATCCTCCTAAACTTTAAACTTTTTTTTAAACTACTGAAGAAATGGGGCGATACCATGATATACCAAGGGAGTATCCCAGCTGTCTTTATTGTGAAGGTTATATTGAGGATGAAATCCACTTTGTTTTGAATTGCCCTTTATATGATGACATTAGAAGTAAATATATTCAGAAAATGTATAATACGAACAAGTCAGATCTAAGTTTCTATAGATTGTTATCCGATAATAATACTGATACAATAAGACAGCTTGCAATGTTCCTTTATTAAGCTTCTCAAAGACGAGAGGAGTTTTTGAAATCATCATTTGTATAGTAAATGTTGTTGTTTATACATGCTGTTGATCACATGCTATTGCTATAAAAATGTACATCTATTGTCATATTATATAGGTTGTGTATTGGCCGGTGGCCTAATCATATTTTTAAATAAACAGTTTTCTGTAAACTGTACTGATAAAAGAATGGACATTTATAGGTTCGGCAGTCTTATCGCTCGGAAGATTATGTAGATCTACAGTGACCGTAAATGACCTTTCAACATTTTATGAAATACACGTAACTTTCTCATTGTCTCATATTGTTTATCATTCCTTTACTCCGTTAACTACAATATGCTAAGGAGACTTTTCACGCCAGGATTGGGTTTACTTCTGATAGGTTAGTACAACTTACTTCTATACTCATATAACTCTAGCGCGATAAAGTACAATACAAAAACAAACACAAAATCCGCTATATTTATCGTTTCTGAATATTTAGGAGCATGACAACTTTATATGTTGTGCCTAATGTTTGAATGCTTTCATTGGTAAGTTTTACGGTCCTTGGTTTTAATCCATAACAAAAATATAGGCATTTTTGTGTTTGTTGTTGTTCTGCACTTCATAGATAAACCATGTTTTTTGAGCCGTGACTAATTTATGCAGCAAAGTGTATTCACCCTTAAAGGGTAGGCTTATATAAGCAATACCAAGATACGTTAAGCAAATTGTTTCATTAAATAACTGAATACGTGGCCCAATGGATAAGGCGATGTCCTATGAAACTTACTTTTCTATGTTCGATCCTTGGTAGCGTCGCTTTTTTATTTTTTTTTCAAATCGCTTGTTCAAGTAATATTACACAAGAAAGTTATGCATTTCCTGGAATGTATTTAATAATGAGCTATTTTAGTCAAAAATAAGTGTCGTTAGTCATAGTAACCGCGCGTAATTATATAATTTTATACCGCGTTGGAGTTATACTAGTATTTGTCAAAATATTGTAACGTGACGGACAGACACCAACAAATCCCGTCAGTGAAAAGCTAGTTCACCAACTCGTGTTTTTTGTTTGGCTTAAAATTTGCCATTCTTCTCTAATAACAAACTACGAGGTTTACAATGTGTGCATCAATCGGAACGGTCCGTACGGCATTTTTACGGGATAAAATACCTCGGATGTATCAAGCGTATGAATCCAGCAGCATTCTTTCTTAAATCCTACGCAGAAGAAAATTGGCCGAAGAAAATAGACCGTAACTTATCAGCAGCGGAAATATCAAAAGGTGTTTTATTGATTAAACAATACAATATCGCTACACTCCTTGAGCATAACACGCAGCTACGCAGCGCTTGCTTGGTGGGCGTGTATTCCATTGAAGCACTGTTTAAATCTGTCATGATGACGTCATGGCGAAAGACGTTAAAAAATGGCGACGTTCTATTTACCCGAGAGATGATTCGTAGAGATTGTCCGAGGTGTCCCGATTGTGTGTGCATAATTACACAGTTATCTCCCTTTATCCACCCAACAACCGTTACAATATTATAATTCAGAACCTCTAGAATCTAATTACGTCGTTTATTTATTTATGTTTGTTGAATAGTTATCTCTGTAGCGTAGCACATTTGACCTATCGCTAATTAATCCTCAGGTCTTTTCGTTATTGTACCGTAAGAATGTTTTTAGTAGTTAAAGATAATATTAAGTCAGACGAGCAAGACAGTACTCAGCCAGCCGAGCACAGAAAATAAAAAAAAACATACAAGGCACAATGCCCAACTGATCAAGTAAATGCTCCGTCCAAGTCCAATCAATCAAAAAACTAAATGCCCAAGCTCAATGACACAGTTCCAACTGAAAAACTCCGATTGGACAACAAATGATTCAAGATTTCCATGTTAAATATGTTCCGCTATATATATATCCCCTCCGAATGCGAAGGGGTTTGATAATGCTGAAGATATGTCTGTTGACATCTGTCCGAACACATCGTCGGGAGCATTACTTCATAACCCTTGAAGATACCAAATCTTGATAAAACTAGAAATGTGTCCACAGGACACGGATGTCCCCACTAAAAGCTGTCATTAGACACTAAGTATAAAGTTATGCAAATGGAATAATTGACTTGATGTGGTGAACATTGGTACACAATTATTTACATATCCAATTAGATATGAAAAAGTTACAGACTGGGCACGATTTGAATGACTGTTTTGAACCTTTTAACATCTGACCACTTAGTGTGACCTTGACCTTTGAGTTAGAGACCTGTGTCTCCCGCATTACACATCGTCTTGATGTGATGAACATTTGTGCCAAGTTATATCAATATCCGATAAGAAATGACATAGTTACAGAGTGGACACGAATCACATGCCTATTTTAATCTTTAAACCTTTGACCTCTAAGTGTGACCTTGACCTTTCAGCTAGGACATGGGTTTTGCGCATGACACATCGTCTTGGTGTGGTGATCATGTGTACCAAATATTATAAATATCCAATAAGAAATGACAAAGTTACAGAGTGGACACGAATCAAATGCATATTTGAACCTTTTAACCTTTGACCTCTTAGTGTGACCTTTGGACTAGGGACCTGGGTTTTGCGCATGACACTTCGTCCGGATGTGGTGAACATTTGTACCAAATATTATAAATATCAAATTAGAAATGACAAAGTTACAGAGCGGACACGAATCACATGCATATTTGAACCTTTTAAGTTTTGACCTCTAAGTGTGACCTGGACCTTTAAGCTTGGGACCTGGGTTTTGCGCATGACACATCGTCTTAATGTGGTGAACATTTGTACCAAATATTATAAATATCCAATAAGAAATGGCAAAGTTACAGAGCTGACGCGAATCACATGCATATTTGAACATTTTAACCTTTGACCTCTAAGTGTGACATTGACCTTTGAGCTAGGACATGGGTTTTGCGCATGACACATCGTCTTGATGTGGTGAACATTTGTACCAAATATTATAAATATCCAATAGGAAATGACAAAGTTACAGAGCTGACACGAATCACATGCATATTTGAACCTTTTAACCTTTGACCTCTAAGTGTGACCTTTGGGCTAAGGACCTGGGTTTTGCGCATGACACATCGTCTTGATGTGGTAAACATTTGCATTAAATATTATAAATATCCAATTAGAAATGACAAAGTTACAGAGCGGACATGAATCACATGCCTATTTGAACCTTTTAACCTTTGACCTCTAAGTGTGACCTGGACCTTTAAGCTAGGGACCTGGGTTTTGCGCATGACCCATCGTCTTGATGTGGTGAACATTTGTACCAAATATTATAAATATCCAATAAGAAATGTGGTGAACATTTGTACCAAATATTATAAATATCCATTAAGAAATGACAAAGTTACAGAGCGGGCAGGATTTCACAATTTTCGAACACCCACCCACGCACCCACTAACCCACGCACACAAGGACAGGGTGAACACTATATGCCCTTTCGCCATTTCATGGCGGGTGCATAAAAGTAGAGCACATACTGGAGAAGGGCGAAGTGCAAGAACCATAACCTATCCGTTTGCAGAGTTATTGCCATTTGTTGATTTCCTAAAACATTTTATCAGGGCATATAATCATTTTCTTCTTAAATACATAAAACACGAACAGATAAAGCACAGAAAGCATGACCATCCTCCTTTGTCATAAATGTACTGACACCATCTGTAACACATGTATGTCCTTACATAAACTTAAAATGTGCAGGCTGTATGTAAGTCGGCAGTTATGTTGGCCAATTGAATACATATTGCCAATGTGTATATGCATATTGATCAGCTAACCAGTACTTAAAGGCAGTGCCTCACATGTTGGTGTATTGCAAAAATAAAATAAAATTGTCAAATATTTGCGTAATTTTGGTATAGTTGCCTGTATATCCCATAAACTACCACACTGACATATAACATAACTTGAGAAACTTCGGCACTTTGTAGTTATTCAGTATTTTACATAAAAAATTCTATAGGGTATTAATACACTATAGAAATAACACTACTATTACTTAAATTGCCTGAAATTTTTTCGCAGTTGATGAAAACGAATCCAAAAACGAACCAAATACCTCACTGATGTTCTGATGTTTAAGCTGTAGTTTGTTGATGTTACAGTTCAATCATGTGTGAATTACATTATTCACAAATCATTTTGGAAGGAAACTTAGCGATTTTTTACAAGAAAATAATACTCAGTGGGCAACATTGAGAGTGGTTAAAATGGCTTTTCTGTACCAAATCTTTCATGAAGCAACCGTCAGCGGCTTTCTTTTACATCAATATTTGGTTAGGTAGGAAAATCACGATACACACAAATTTTAGCCCAATCTGTGAGGCAGCACCTTTAAGTATCGTTGCCAACTACAAACGTGTTGCCAATGTTCAATAAAGTCGTTTTGTTGGGCATTGTACCGTGTGCTTGTGGTCTGTGTTATTAATGTGTTCGCTGTTTCTGTTGAGTGCTGCCTTCCTTGTCCAAAATGTTCATTACTATTTGTACAGGTTCAGCATATTCACATTGTCCTGACGCATGGATCACATTCGGGAGTTCGTGCTACTTTTTCGGCCACGATGACCTAACATTTTTGGATGCGCAGGTAAAATAATGCATTTTATCTTCAGAAATTTTCGTAATTGTGGATGAACATTTGTTTTTCATTCAATGCTTAGTTCCTATTCTAAATTGTATAATACGGAAATATTAACTTGATCCTAATTTTGTTCGTGAATATTTTACAAAAAGTTCTTGCATGCGTCAAATATGTACTTGTATCAATGTCAACAAGCCCATCGAGCAATATCGGTCCTTTAGATTTGTGTTCGTACAATGTATTACACATCGAGTGCCTTCTTGATAATTCCCGCTTATGGAAACATTCAGCCTCGATTACTAACGGTTATAAATAAATCTAGATAAGATATCAGCTACTAAATCAAGTTGATGGAATGTCGAGGATCGGGTTAAAATCTCCACACTTTATAATTATTCACCCCCTGTTTAGCCCTTAGCATCTATACTTTTCAGAGGCCAAATGTCTTTCCCTTATTCACAATGATGCATGATTGTATAAGTATTGATATACAGGAGAAATCACCAGCCCCTTCATAAAATAATAATTTGTGCTTGCGTGCGTTTATGTGCACAAATACACTTTGTCTATCTATGTTGTATATGTACATAAGTTATGTCATCGAGAAAAAAAAACGATTTAGCTGTTTACTAGTATATATCGGTAGGTAGAAAATTGAGTACTGGCTGAATTTGTGTATATATTATACATAACAAAATACTAGCAAATATAAAACTTCGTTAAATTTTTCTTATGTCCCAAGGTCTGCAACTACAGGGTGTTAAAAAGTTTGTTCTCAAACTTTAAATTCTTACTTAATTTTACCTGAGCAATTTCTTACTCTAAGAAGTCACTAAGAATTGCAAGCAATACAGAAGTCCTCTATCGATTTTAAGCCATTTTCAATGTTTCTTTTGCCATGACAAATTGAATTGAACGAATTGAACTGTTCAATTGAATACTACATAGCACATATGAGCGACATTTTCTATTTCAGCATTTCTGCGAACATTTCCATGCCAATTTAGCAAACATCGAGTCATCGGTGGAAAACAAGTTTATTCAGAGTCATCTAAGTGGTTTGAAAGGTTCAATCTTTTATTTACTTAATTTCATTTGATTAATATAAGAAATTTTATTCAAATTCGAAACTTAAACAATTCACTGTTATATAATCTTTTTTGCACTTTTTTTGTAGTGCATGTAATTTGTGTTTGGCTTAAAGCAACATTATAGTTTGGTTCTCATAATTTCAAAGGTGATTTTGAACCCAGATTCAATTTTAATTATGCACAAGTGTGCTTATTATCATTATATTGTCATTAATTAATGTACATTTTGTATTTTAGCTCCACATCATTGGTTTGGTTTGACAGACCAGGTAATTGAGGGTGTATGGAAACATTATCCGTCTGAAACTACCTCAACATTTCTTGATTTTGCACCCGGGGAACCCAACCAGCAGCAAGGCGCTAATTGTGCAGCCTTATATGCTTCGCACGGTTACCACTGGGTAGACGAACCGTGTACTTATAAAAGCAAACCAATTTGTGAAAAACCGTAAGTAAGATATTGTATATTTTCTCACTGTTCATTCTGGAATGTTCTTGTACTATGTACATATTATAATGTCTTTCACTTACTAAACAAAATTGCACATTTCCGACCAATTGTCCTGATAGTTTTTATTAAGCTTCAATTTGCATTAACAAAGCAATAACTGGCAATGATTAGAACAAAAAACGTAGCGACGATTGGTCGACTCCGGGAAAACTAACTTTATCTGAAATCCGGGCGCATGTTTAAGCTACTTGCACTTGTCATCTCCAAAAATTATTGAAAACAAATTCTGTCCTAGTTGAACGTTTTATTCCAGAGTACAAGGCGAGTGTGAGATTGTTGGATAGATATCAACGACGTCCATTTCCTACGAACACAATACAACTTAAAGTTTACCAAGATAGTAAAGTATGTGTTGAAAATCACTACACATTGAATCTGAGTAATACATCTATTGGATACCAAGTAGTGTTTTTTAAACATTCATCAAACGAAATGCATTTGAATTGTCATTTGTTTACTTCATGAATAAAGCAATAATATGTACATAATCGATCCGAACATCCTATCTTTCGCTCCTTTTTACGTTCAATTAAAGATACAAAATTTACTATACAACATATTTTTCCGGGATGCTATTGGTCTGCAAAAGTCAAGTTATTTTAAAACCATTTATACAGACTTTAATGACATCGAGTACAGACGTTACTAATATAATCGCTGGCTTAGAATGCTACTTACGATACATATTTGGAATCTGCATCACGAGGCGTTTCTTATAATCCTTTTTTCATGAAAATCGGAACAGGTCATGCTGACCAAACTGAAGTTGCAAAAACTTAGTATTTTATCAGACAGTCTTTCTACGTTTTCTCAATACTGTATAGCGTTTTTGTACTTACGACCTTCTTCTTCTAAGCCAGCGATACATTCATCATAACAAAGTGGGTGACCACATTTGTCCATTTCTAAATTCACAGTCCTTCTGAAGACACTTCTCAATGACATTTTCAGGATGTGAATTCGGATGTGTTAGCCAATGTGACCACAAATAGGATAAAATCGTGCTTTAAACAATTTGCTAGCTTAGAATGAGAAGGTCGTAAGTACAAAAATCGCTATTTTGAGAAAACAAGAAAACCCTGTTTGACAACTTCTCTTTACTTATGGAAAAACAAGCTATTTCAACTTCAGTTTGGTCAACATGACCTGTTCCGATTTTCATGAAATTAGCCTCATAAGAAGCACATTGTGATGCAGATTTCAAATATATATCAGTCTTATAAGGTCGTAAGTAGCAATTACGATCTTCTAATTCTAAGCCAGCGATATGTTCAGATGGGTATAGTACGCATTATGTCTTTAAACTAACAACAAGAACAGGATTTGAATTATATTTTATTTATTCTTGTTTCATGATATTCTTATTACTGTTTCTATGGAAACAAAAAACACCAACAACAAAAATATAACATAACACAGACTTGCACATTGCACAAACAGCGCGGCCAATAAATGTTAGAAATCAGAATTGTGTAAATATAATAGCTTACGTGTATAATAAATATATTTAAACTAACATCGTATCAATACAATTGTAACGATTACCAGTACTGTAAAATCATTATTTTTTTAGGGAGTTTAATTTTCGTTGATTTCGTTGTTTCACTCGACCACGAAATCTAATCCCCACGATTAATCGACCTCTCAAATATCGAATATGTGTTTATCCTTTCATGTTTTGTAATACAAAAATTCATTACCCCATGAAAAAGCATTTTTATCAAAATCAACGAAATTTAATACCCACGAAAATATGCGACTTTACAGTAAATATAATATTTTACTAAAACACAGTAAGTATATAGATATATCATTTCTGATTGGAGATTCACATTGTAACACCAATCGTTCTAATTATACCCACTAATTCCTACGAATACAATCTTGGATTAAAATATTTTTGGATCAAGCGAATACGCATGGGTAAAAAATACAAACACATAAAACATGTTAAAAATACCATACGGAGTGAATGCATGCCATTTGCATGTCAAATAAGATTTACAATTCATATGATATGGCATACTTCATATCAGCAAAAACACTTTATTTGATTGAAATTGGAATATACTAGTATTACGAGAAATAAAAGTATATATCAGTCCGATGTCAACGCTATCAAGTCTTGCTGTCATAGTATAAGTATATGGGACGTCACGGATATTTTGACCCTTCAGGCACACTTCTTTTGAAACTTAATCACATTAAATATTACTTTTTGTAATTATATTTTAGCAACAATAGAACATTTGTAAAAACAAACCATTGGATAGTGTAACAAGTACACTTAAAAACAACAACAAGAGCTTTTAGTATTTACCCATAGCCACGGCGGTAACAATAACATACTTAAGTACATATGCTTCGTCCTAACAATAGCAGGATGTTTTTTTCTATATACACCTTGGTGTGCTTGATTTTAACGTTTAAGCATAACTAAGCCAAATAATGTGTTCCGAGCAAGAAGCCATGCTTTTGTCTATTGTCTAATTCAAATACAGAATATTGGTTATGTTAGAATCGATATATTACTTAACTACGCATCCGAAATCGTGACTTTATCCTACGATAAAACACATACCTGCAACTAACACATATATATTCATTTTGTCCTAATTAAATAACTACCTTTTTACCTGATGAAAGTTCAGTTGATACAAATATTCTAGATCGATACAATCAATCATAATATTTATTAGCATTAACATTTAACACGTTTATAAAACAATTTATGAGCACGAACAATATATACGTACTTAGACCACTATAAGCCGCAAATAGCCAACAATATTGCAGTATTACCATCGTCTAAATCCCGTATCCAACACTTTTGAGCTGAATAATATTGGCGGACATTTTGAACAAATGAACGCATCATTTTGGAATACTCCATTTAGTTTGCCAGTATATATAAAAAGTGGCATGTTTAAAAAGAAACAAACACCAACAAAACCATGAATAGATCAACAATGTATAAAAACTTAAAAAGCTATGCATGTTTTGTTAAATGACATTAAAATGTCTGTAATGATAAACAGTTCTAAACCAATTTTTTTTCTTCTGGTTTTGTGCTAAAATAGGATAGGTAGAAAACTTGTTTGAAATAAGAATCTATTTTACTGGTGTACAATCCAACCAAAAGCAAAGCATTTTTGCTCGGTACCTTTTTATAGATGTGCTCGGCACAAAATTCAAAAAGTGATATAAAAATTGGCAATATTTTAGGACATATTGAGAAACGTATGTTAGGCCTAAACAACTCATCTAAAAATAAAGCATAACTTTCAAATATGAAATAGGAAAATCATGGCTGATTGTTAGTGAATCATGATTTAAACATTGATATAAATGTTACAATCGTGTTCTGGAACCATATATACAAAACATCTCATATTTGTCTTTGTATACGAACAGTTCCTATAAGTATGTTCAATAATTTTCAAAATTTACAAAAATTGTAAAAAAAGTATTTAAAGAGTTTTTTCTAAGATGGATTTTTTCATTGTTTTTCACTACTGTATGCAAACTTACTACTGTCCAACGTGGCATGTTGAGATGTTTTTATTTCTCTGTGAAAAAAAACGTCTAGGAGATGCATTTTGAAAACTCTAAGAAGATTTGTGAATATATGAGTCCAGGCGCATCTGCGATTTAAAAAACGTTGTATTCAAAGGTCTAGTAGTTATGTCTATAACTTTAAATGGTTTGAACACTTATGTAAACTTATGTATGATATAGATTTTATTATTAGTGTGCCAAATTTAATTATATCTATTCATTCATTTTTTGGCTTGTAAGATGCTTACTTTCAGAGCACATATAGATCTAATTCCCGACTCCTATATTTTACCTCCAGGCAGGCAGGCACATTTCGACCATCTGACATATCACCGTTCGATCATATTAAAATGTACCTCTTTGACTCAAAGATAAAGAATGTAATATATTCCAACTATCCAAATTAAACGTTTTATATGTATTTATAAGGCATCATGTATCATACGGAGGCGCGTAGCTAGCTCATAATCATGTGGATTCACTATTGTGCTAGGGGGTCGGGGGCATGCTCCCCCAGAAAATTTTGAAAACAATGGTGTAATCTGGTGCATTTGGAGCGTTCCCGAGGTGCTTTATTAAGTTATAAAAACGTAATGTCCATATGTCTGTAGCTACTAGTAAGCGAAAATGGCAGTCCAGACCGACATCCAGTGGTTATGATAGATCGCATATATTTTACACTTCTTATAATACTAAAACTACCTCTCAGCTAAGGCTCTGGAGACCCGTATTGTGATTAGCAAATCAAAGGAACGGTTAGAACAATGACCTTTTCTAGATTTCCGAGAGGCGATCGGTGCATGGGAACGTTGCCACGGTTTCGTTGATGGCGAGCTGCTTTTGCTTTGCAGGCTCCATATACTGGAATTCGGCCATGGCCGGAGCTTGGCCGTATTTCTCACTGCGGCGCCTTCTACCCTAACATGCGGGGAACCTAGCGCTCCGTAACTGCTTCAACTAAGTCGATGTTTTGCTTCTGTGACAGTTTTATCAGTGGTCACGAACCCAACATCAACTATGTAAAGAGACGATAAAGGTGACCCGTGTACCTCAGAGTGTTACATCTGTATGTGGAATCGCCTTCTCGCTCTAGATACATGTAGCACTTCAATTGTTGGCTATGTATAGTGACCGGGGTAGCCGCTTTAAAATGGTAAACTGAGTCCGCACGACTAGTCCACCACATAGACTATGCAGGCGGGATCGGTTCATCATTTCTTCTCTTTGCAGATTACCGATTTGCTGCACTGAGTTGAGCAATTTTTTAACGTGTACTTCTCCGCAGGCGTACACACATAATCCATTGATTCAAGTTATGGACTTTGCAGTTAACCGATTGCTTGTGAAACTAGTTGCCTGGTCGCACGTCGTAATGACTCTCAATAAACTTCATAACTAGAGATTCCCTCTTGATTAAACTAAACGAAATCAGGCCTATACGCGGTTGTACTGGGGCGAGTTGGTTAACGTCAAAGACTACTGCAACAACTACAGTATGGTAAGTTGGTAGTGTCAGACACCACTACAGCTTATAAAAGTAGCAAAAGAAGCACAAACAGTCTTGCGTAAATATCACAATGTGAATTCTATAGAAATTTGGAATACAGGTCGTTTTCAGTTGAATATGTTTTTCGCCCCAGGTTTATGAGTGGAAGTTTTGAACGGCACATAATTCAAACGGCGCAAAATGGAGTTGCCATCACATCACCGAGTCTCCTTTTTGGACGGATACAGACAATTATATAAATTTGCCAAGTTGCTAAACACTGCGCATTTGTAAATTGTGTTACATCTTACATGACGTTTTTGTGACGTTCTCCGTCATTCAATGTTTAATTTAATGTTTACTAATAATTAAACGCAAATGCGGATCACATTACTAGCATGGCGATTTTTTTCTCTTTCTTGTGATATCAAAATATAAACAACCGTATTTCTAAAACGATTTTTATGCAATATTGAAGTGTAAAAATGTTACAAATTGCCGATGTACGCCAACAACGAGCGTAACGTCAGACACGACAAAGAAGGAAAGCGTTTAAAGTGAATTATTTTCCTGAAATATATTTTTTTTGTCAGAATCATGTGGATTCAGCTGCGTACTCGCGTATAGGTAGCTACGCGCCTGCATACGACGGTCTATATAAAATCCATTTTGCCGCTCTTTTTTTACCGGATACGTTAGTTGTCACGTGAACAACAATCTTTGATGACGTAAAATAAAGTGAAGTAGATTTGTTCTCTACATCGCCTTATAGGCGGGTATATATACGGTCGGTATTTGAAGAAAAGGTCGGTTAAATTATTCTATGCTTCAGCCTCCGCTTCCAAAGCTGATCACACGCGACAACATGAAATGTGTTTGGATGTTTAAACTTGCTAAATGAATAGTTATCAACACATCCTAAACTCACTGATAAAGTGGAGGCGAACGGAATCTCGTATAAAGATTACAAACAGAAGAGGTCAACTTTTTCATGCGCGAAAAGTAGACCTAGATCTTTCTCAAGCTACGAGAAAATATGAATCACTTTTCCGTTTATGATAACAATAAAACCTATGAAAGATATATATAGAGCTCGATTATTAACGGAGCTCATAAAATGGCATATAATCTCCCAACTCCTCAAATGTAGAAGAGTAACATGTTTATATATTATTGAAAAGGTCCCTTAATTGTCACATTATAGGACCTTAAACTATAAGCTATGTACAGCAACAAATAATATTTTTTCAATAAAAATAGAAATGTTAAAAATATCTGAAACATAAATAAATCAATAAATATTTCTGATAAAATCAAATGTTTGTTTCTATCTCAAGGTCATCGGAAGTTTCCTGAGAATCCATTTCCGATTTGGTCGTCATTTTTTTCATCACGTGGCTGTGACGTCATCTCGTTTGAATTGTCTTGTTCTTGATTGGAATAATACTTCACCGACGTAGAGTTGATCTCCATATTCTCACCAAGTCTAGGTGCTGACTTTGTTAACCATATAAATGACCTTCCGGCATTTTCTGTGGAATATACATTCGTTCTAATTGTAAAATCGTTTAAGCATTGTTTTCTCTTTCTGGCAATGAACTGCTAAGATTTTTCAGAGAGATGAAATCAGTGATATTTTCACAACTTATATCATGGCTACGGCAATTTACATTGATGTTAACTGAGGCGGTGTGGCTAACTCCGATGATAATTGATGGGGTGTGTCTTAATTTTCAAAGGAATTAGTGCAATTACTACAGTGCAGGATAATATTATCCTGCACTGTATACATACAACTCCATTGTACTTTACTTCGGTCAACGTGACCTCTATCGATTTTCGTGGTCGAGTTATATTGGAGTCCACAACTTTAAAATCACAACACCGTGCTATTGATTTTCATTGGACATGTTAATCGGTCAGCATTGTAAAAATTTGGACACGCCTTATGTTTACAAAGTGACAGCCAATGATATAAGTCAGAAAGAAAACGCTTAACGCTTGGTTGTTTATTTTGTCTCGGGCTACGCCCTCGACAAAATAAGACAACCTCGCGTCTGCGTTCTCTTTCTATTAACTTATTGCATGGATGTTCCGGTTCCCACAATCTCTTGTCAACGCCGCAAATGAAACAAGACTGTAACAATGCTAGGCAAAAGATTTTGTAATTAGGTCATTATGACATCATAAGTGTGATATTGTTAAGTTATAAATGATACGCCTAATAATAATGCATGGTCATAGAAACTTACCATAAAATAAACGCATTTGTTTTCTTTTCATTGTTCATGGAAGATCAATGTATATTGGAGTTCGTTTTAACCAAGATATTATTTGCCTGATTTGTCAGATATCTTGACTAATTTAGAGACTGAAGTATACGGATGCCTAAATACAGTGTAATCTTAGAAAACCGAACACCGTTCGTATAAATCGATCGGTCGGTCACTTGTTTAAATTAAATTTTGTATAACAACATTGCAATTTCTCTTATTTATGTATTATTTTGATAGACATTATGTGCATAAGTACGTAGCTTACTGAATAAGGTATTGGTTTTCACTGCCTTTTTCTCCAATTGAAATGTTTAAAACAAAAAAGATATGATATTACACTGTTTGTATACAATTGGCAGACCTGATTTAAAAACGGACTATACCACGTAATTTGTTCTGATTACACTTTTTTGTGTTCTAAAATACTTAACTAGAATGAAATATACATGAACTCATATGACGTAATCATTGTAAACTTACCTCGATATCTGGATGTATCTCGACCAAAAACAATCAATATCACATATACAAGTAGCGCCACTATAATAAGGGTAAAACAGAATGCCAGAAAACTCACTGGTCCCGCAGATACGAACAACTGAAATTGGAGTAATATAAACAAATTAGTTACAAGGTTCCGCAGATACGAAAAAATGAAATGGGAGTAATATAAACAAATAGGTTACAAGTTTTCGCAGATACGAACAACTGAAATGGGAGTAATATAAACAAATTGGTTACAAGTTTTCGCAGATACGAACAACTGAAATGGGAGTAATATAAACAAATTGGTTACAAGTTTTCGCAGATACGAACAACTGAAATGGGAGTAATATAAACAAATTGGTTACAAGTTTTCGCAGATACGAACAACTGAAATGGGAGTAATATAAACAAATTGGTTACAAGTTTTCGCAGATACGAACAACTGAAATGGGAGTAATATAAACAAATTGATTACAAGGTTCCGCATATAGGAACAACTGAAATAGGAGTAATACAAACACATAGGTTAGAAGGTCCCGCAGATACGAACAAGAGTAAGTTATATAAACACAAATTTTGGATAAAAAACCCTTAAAGTAGTATTTATAAACAAACAAATTACTAAATGCCCGATGATGCAATCAACTATAAGAAGGTTATAAACAGGATACAAACTTGTTAATATTTGTTAATATTTATTTTTGTGCAACCGCTATTTAAAGTGCAAGTATGGTTTGAGCATTCCGCCTTTTGGTTGCTGTATCTTTTCTACTGGGTCATTCAGCTAGTTATAATTTATTATACTTTTCGACAGCTTGGACTTGGGCGGATCTGCGCTTGTTTAGTTGGGCATTGTGCTTTGTGTGTTTTTAATGTTTTCTGTGGTCGGCTGGTTAAGTTGAGTGCTGCCTTCCCTGTCTGACTTAATATAATCTTTTTGACATCGACATACTTGCTCAATCTTCTCCAGTCACATGTTTGACTTTCAAGAAAGTAATCAAATTTGCTAATCTGAGTGTTATTTGAAAACAAACTTGAGAATTTTTCAAGATATTTGAATAGCAGTAGTTCATTCAAATGATTATCATATTTTTTGCTGTCTATGCTAAGTAGATAAATAACCGCAACTCACCCTTCCAACAATAACAGGACATATTGTCTCCCCTAGAGCAGCAAACACCACAATACACGATGTTATTGGAGCTGGAATATACAGTCAATACATAACACATTATTTACTCAAATCCCAATGGACTGATAGTATGATGTACGAGCTGTATATATAACAATACGAATTCATCGTTCCAGATAAAGTGATATTTATGATACATTTGTACTTTTGGACGAGATACAAAATGTACATTTCGTTTGTCTGATGTTAACGTCGTGACATTGTGACGTTGGTATTTTGTGATAAGGGATCCGTCAAGATTAATATAATGTATATGTACAATTACTTTCTCGATAACCCTTGTCCAAACACTTCACTGATGACCAATGACAAACAATCTTATACTGATCTTGTCGCCTGAACATACCAGTTATAATATTATTTGGATATTAACAAATGACAGACATCTTTTATACTGCCCATAGTCTCGGTAACAAATGATACTGAGTGGATATTTTTATACTGACCTTGATTTCAGTAACCAATGGCAATCATGTTTATACTAACCTTGCTTTCAGTAACCAATGGCAATCAGGTTTATACTAACCTTGCTTTTAGTAACCAATGGCAATCAGGTTTATACTAACCATGCTTTCAGTAACCAATGGCGATCAGGTTTATACTAACCATGCTTTCAGTAACCAATGGCAATCAGGTATATACTAACCTTGCCTTCAGTAACCAATGACAATCAAATGTATACTAACTTGCTTTCAGTAACCAAAGGCAATCAGGTTATGCTTACTTGATTTTGAGAACGGTAACCAAAGGCAATCAGGTTTATACTTAATTGATTTCAGTAACTACTGACAAGTTGTGCTCTGAGTAATGTAATCAATGGCGAATAACCTTATACTAATTAACATTGGTCTCAGTTATCTGTTTAGCAATCTTACACTAACCTTGAACGCAGTAATCATTGGCAAACATAACATAATGACATTGCTCTCAGTAACAAATGGCAAACAACACTATTTATTATTAAACCTCGGTCTCATTAATCAAACTGTATAACTTACCATTTATACGAATGAACTGTTCCGTGAGCGCCATAGCAGTAGGTGACATACTCGACAGGAAGAGACCCAATGCGCATGTGCCGATATATACAGCAATTCGACTGGTTTTGAATATCAATGTAAGAAGCAGCGCAATAGTACAACCTCCCTAAAAATAGAAACCATTCTAAATTATTTGAATTGGTAAATTAAAAATACGAAATCAATTAAATGAAAGGGTGAATTAATTTTAGGTTGATTGGTTGAACAAGTTTGACAAGACATTTTAATCACTCTCGATATCTTATTCCTGAGATCTTATTCATTGAAATACTTGGCATGAGTGTGTAGCTTTCAGGAAACAGTAATTCGTTGAATAAAACAACATAAAACTCCCGATGAAGTAGAAATGGTGTGCCATAGATAATTAAAAAGTTTGTGTGTTTTAATTAAAAAAATTATTAAAAAAACTTGAATGATGAAATTAAGTAGTACTGCGACATAAAAGTGTAACAAGCAGAATGTATTAAATAGTGTAATTCACAGACAATCCAAAAAGATTATATTAAGTCAGACAGGGAAGGCAGCACTCAACTTAACCAGCCGAGCACAGAAAACATCAAACACACACAAAGGACAATACCCAACTGAAAACACGGCATCCCGTCCCGAAAGTCTGCCGCCTCAGTTAGTAAAACTAAAACGGAACGAGTGTCAGGTGAAGAGGAAAATAACAACTGGACATTACATATCACAAGGACAATCTACAACATACATATAGTGTACATGCAATTTTGAAAGATACGAAGCAGCCTTGTGCTGGACAACGCAATTGCAGAATGGAACATACAAAATGAACAAAGTGAACTATTTTTGTAATTTTGTATTTTTACTATAAAGTGGACAATAGGTTGACTAAAAGGCTTCCGCCTTGGTACAGAAACGGCGACAGACAGACAGTGATAGACACAGAACGTACCATCCATGTCGTCAAAAAGGATACTTCAAGCAAACCTATATACTGACCCAACATTAAATGACACACTGCATGGTGAATGAAATCAGCATATTACAATAATGGGAGATAATTGCAAATTATTTAAGTCATAATTTGATTATACAAACAAATGTAATATAACTTACCAGGTTAATAGATAACATAAAAGCAGCAGAAATTTTGGTTGATACAACTACAGCGATAAGTCTACCTAAAGCAAATGGTCCCTGAAATGTACATAGTAATACATTAGTAGAGCAAAACGCACAGTACACACACTGCACAATGCCTGAAAGCTTTCATATTCTGGCATGTGTTTTACTTTATATCTGTGAGTCCCGAAGGTAGAGCCGGATATTATGGAAACTAAACGATCATATTATCCAGACAGAAGGCCAATCAATTTTACTAGGTGTATTTCGTTGTTGTTTGTGATATATCGAATGAGTTGACACTGGTGCAGATAGACACAGCCCAATTTTCTTAATGAAGTATTACCATTTCACTAGATACATCCTGGTCACGACACCAACGTGTTGGGAATAATGCAACAGTATCAGATTCGTACCTTTATTAACACCAACGAATAGCAAAGAACCATGCATGGGACACAATATTAACGAAAACATATTACTTATAATCATACGTTTACCATTCAAGTACTATTGGAAAAGCGTTAGACTGTGATCTTGAGTATATGGAAAGGATTCCATGGTTCGGAACCGGTATTACTCCATGGTAATTGATACGGATGTGTCCTCCATATTGTGTAAATCAGGTTAGTGGAAAAGCAAATAATACTAGGTTGAAACGTTCTAGCACAACGGATAAGGTCAACAACCTGTTGTAGATGAATGAACATAGATTGAAAACCCTGTCAATATAAAACTTTTACGTAGACTTTTACGTTGACTTACCCAAAAACATGAGTTGAGTACGGCACCTTCACTTCTCTCTAAATCATCCACATTCTTTTCAGCATAGGAATATATATAGTCTGCGAATGATGACTGGAAAAAAGTCAATATATACATATAGGTATGTTTAGATTGAAATTGTTTGAAATTAAACGTTTATAAAAGATTTATGTAGATTAATCCATTGTCGACATCATGGTATTCGTTCATTTTCATGTAAATCGACCATTTGGTCTCCATCATTCGTAACAATTTAAAGTTGTGATATTTTTGGATATTTCAGAAGTTAACTGATCAATTTAAATTACGAGGGTTTCCTGTAAGACTACTGTAATTGCTCTAAAATTATAGGCTGCTACTGCAGTCTTGCGGGCAATGCTCGATTAAGGGTCAAATCTAATATCTGCATACACCACAAATTCTACAACAACCTGCGTTTTATACAGACACACACAACTTCCTATACAAATGTAACAGTATATAGCTGTAAACAGTTTCACATATTCTGACATTTATACAAATTGATACAGACATACTCTGGATGTAAAGCTATATAAAACAATATCTTCATTGTATCATCAATTTCCATATATCACTCACAGCAATTTTGTTCTTTGATAGACATAAAACAGACACGCCAGTAAATAGCGATGATTTATTAATGGAAGTTTGTTCCTAAAGTCAACGTCCATTAGGATATTCAGCCAGGCATGTAGAAAGTACGATAAGGCATTCGGACCAAACATATTTATTCTTATTTATACGTGTACTTAAGTAGAACAGGGGTTTTACACTGTGCTGAGTTGGTTACTTCTGTACCCATTGTTTCTACTTTTATTACCAAAATGAGTTATATACTATAAAGGAAATTTGATCCTTCTGTCAGAATGGTAATTTCATGAAAGTAAAAATGTTGTTCTTTTTTCAGAAATATCAGAGGCAAAGGTTTGATTCAATGGGCATATGAAAGGGGAAAGTAAAAACGAGACATGTAAATTCCAAAGAAACCGGGTTTTTAAAACATATGCGCTGCTGAAACTAGGTTCCAGTCAAACACCTAGATACACGTTTTCATAAGTTGATTAACATCCCTGTCAGGTTTCATGATCACAAGGAGTCAGTTTCCTTGTGGAGGAAAGTATTTAGGGTCGTTTTAAAATAGACATATACGTATTCAGGTTAGTAAGTAAGTAAGTAAGTAAGTAAGTAAGTAACGACTTTATTTATAGTAGATAACATATTTGGTTATCTACTATAAATAAAGTCGTTACTTACTTACTTACTTACTTACTAACCTGAATACTTTTATGGTTATAAATAAGACAGACGTGATTAAACTAACCACTTTAGAATACATTTGATTGAACTTTAAGTATTTTATCTATATGCATACCCAGGCCTATTGTGGCTTATACATAAATATGACGTCACTCCGTCAGAACATAATTTTCAATCGATAAGTTCATAAACTTGCTGGAATAAAGCAGACGACAGAATCCTGTCAAATGTTAAGGACATTTTCACATAATTTATGGGCAAGTACTTTGGAAAAAAGAGATATTTTTGTCTTCAATAAAA
The DNA here is from genome assembly GCA_947247005.1 of Spisula solida. Taxonomy (NCBI): domain Eukaryota; kingdom Metazoa; phylum Mollusca; class Bivalvia; order Venerida; family Mactridae; genus Spisula; species Spisula solida. The sequence continues at coordinate 18,905,569 of OX365961.1, forward strand.
AATCATTTTGTCCATAAATTGTCTAGCCGCTCGTATTTTATTAACATCACCATCGGAAATGGAAATGACGTCATTCAAGGATTGACAGCTATTAACGTAATGATAGAATTGTCTAAAACTTCGGTAATTGCCAATAATAACATTTCAGTTCGTACTTTACACAACTGTTATTTTTATGGACACGATCGTTAAGGATGAATCTGATTAAACATAGTTTTAGACGACAAACAATTCAACTGATATTCTTGACATTTGTACTTCGTCCATATGTTTCGTTACAGAGTTCTAAGATATGCCTTGATATAGTGTGGCAGGTTCGTTATCATTTTGTTGACGTCTACTAAGAATCGGATATGCACATGCAGGCTAGTAATATTTACAATGTTGTAACATTCGTTTACAATTTTAATGGGTCACAGTCACACATGAAAGACAGTAGGATATTCAGAGTCGTGTTTTGTTTTTCTTGTTCATTTTCGTGTTTGTCCATGTGACTTATACTAAGTCTTGTTATTTTCTTGCCTTTTTGACTCTGTTGTTTCTGTAGAATGCTGCCCCCACATGTCCGATTTGTTATTATCTGATTAGATCATTTAAAACATTAGTATTCACCGAGAATAAACCTACACAAAAGGAAATAGACAGGGAATAAACAGAGTTCAAAAATTTGGCTAACTGATAAACATGTTGTATAATACGATAGAACAGTATTTGGTTCATAGAAGGTGACAATATGATAAAGTATTTTTAAATTGTATGTACCTTTTGATACAAAACAAGTTTAGCGCCCAGCATGGGAAATTCTGGATAAATGTAATACATTTCGCTGGCTTAGAACGAGACGGTCCTTATGAGACCCATGCATAATTGAAATATGCATCTCAAGGTGCTTCTTATGAGCCTATTTTCATAAAAATCGGAAGTTGTCATGTTGATCAAACTGAAGTTTAAGAAGCTTGTTTTTCCATAAGTAAAGAGTAGTTTTCAGACAGATTTTTCTTGTTTTCTCAAAATATTGATTTACGACCTTCTAATTCTAAGCCAGCAATTAGTATTACGTTTTTAAAGCACAAACATACAAACGCCTACCTGTAAACCATCGTATGTTTTTCCATAAGTAAAGAGTAGTTTTCAGACAGATTTTTCTTGTTTTCTCAAAATATTGATTTACGACCTTCTAATTCTAAGCCAGCAATTTGTATTACGTTTTTAAAGCACAAACATACAAACGCCTACCTGTAAACCATCGTATATAAACAACGATGCTGACGTCAAAGCCGTTATTATAACTATATCCTTGGAACCACAGCGCAAATACCTTGTAAACGACTTGGAACCAGCATATTCAGAGAATTCATTTCCTTCTTCTGCTGAAATAGTATAAAACAAGTAATTAAGAATTGCAAGCAATACAGAAGTCCACTACCGGTTTGAGGCCATTTTCATTGTTTCTGTTGCCATAGCAACCACAATTTTTGTCAGAATCAAAATATTTTTAGTTGTGCATAATCCCCTTATTGCCCCCCTATCCACATATCAAGTTTCATAAACCTAGCTTGAAAACTGTTTGAGTTATGGCAGGATCCAGATTTGGGCATATTTTCACTCTTTCTGTTGCCATAGCAACCACAATTTTTGTCAGAATAAAAATATTTTTAGACTTGCATAATTCAAGGATTGCCCCCTATTTACATATCAAGTTTCATAAACCTAGCTTGGAAACTGTTTGAGTTATGGCAGGATCCAGATTTGGGCATATTTTCACTCTTTCTGTTGCCATAGCAACCACAATTTTTGTCAGAATCAAAATATTTTTAGACATGCATAATCCCCTTATTGCCCCCTATCCACATACAAAGTTTCATAAACCTAGCTTGGAAACTGTTTGAGATATGTCAGGATCCAGATTGTTTGACGGACTGACTGACGGACTGACGGACGGACGGACGGACGGAGGGCAAACCTATAGTCCCATCCGGTCAAAAACCGGTAGGGGACTAATAAACTAATGATTCGGACAGAGAAAACACACCAACAGCAGAGCACAACGAATCACATAAGAAATGTTACAAGAAGAGCAAAGGCACAGTACAAACAGTAAAGAACAACCTTATACGACAACAAGGATAGATAGTATAAAAAAATATAAATCGAACAGTGAAATCAGCAGTCAACAGCAACTGTAGAGCAGATAGAAGTTAGAAATAAACAAGAAAGGTAACAAGAAAAAGCAAAGACCCAATACACACAAGAAAGAACAACCTCAAATCACAAGGATAAACAGAATCAACATAGAATAAATCGACCAGTGAAATCAGCAGTCAGAGACTGAGGAGCGCACCTAAAAGTAAGAAGTACATCAGAAAGGTAACAAGAAAAAGCAAAGACGCAATACACAAAATAAAGAACAACCTCCGACAACAAGGATAGATAGCATAAACAAAGGTTCACAAATGTAAAAGTAAACCGAACAATGAAGGCATCAGTCAACAGAGTCTGTATAGAGCACACAGAAGTAACCTTATACGGACCTTCAAGTTACATGGCATAATACAAATACTTGTAATAGTATTAAGAATGATAATTAGCTGGTGGTCTTTTGACCAATTTTATGTACAATAAGATATGTTTAAACATTTCAAGCATCATACCACTGGGCTAACCACTCCTGGAACTACCAGGAGCGACGTTATAACTATTTTAGCATATTTGGCTGAACCACGCCCTCCGTTCCTGAGACAGGCAAACATTCTAACCATTTAAACGACTGGGTGTAGATTTTGGGGTTGAACTTAGGTTTGCTTGTGATTGTAAAAATTGTTGTTACCAGGGAATAGAGCTTCATTTGTTGTTGGTGTGGCGGCTGGGCTGTACAACACTCCCCATTTCTTCTCCAACGATACCACCACAAACACAATAAAGGTGATCACAAGCTGAAATACAAGATCAACACTGATGCAAACATCAAATAGTGAAAACATAGACGTACAGTCCAGTTAGGATATGGTGAGTGACGTAGTCGTTTATGTGTACCCAAACATATTTAAATCATTGTCAGAACAGGTAGTGCCAATATAGTATGTTAGTTTAGCATTGACATTAAAGCTGCGTGTTTAAGCCTTTCTAATTAGTCTAACACCATAATAGTGAACTCCACCGCTGTGTCACTCTATTCTTACCCTGACTTGACTATACATTTTGCAATAACGATATTCAGACGTATGTATTGCCATTGAGTTCATGTGTTAGACAAAATTTGTCCAAGTTGTAGCCAACAAAACAACCCTAACAAATTGGACAGGAAAGGCATCACTCAGTAGAAATAGCAGAGCATGAAAGGCACAGTACACCAATTGCTAGCTTTGCACGTATTTGTCCTGTTAAAATTGACGAATACTGAGTTGAGATGACTTTTGACTGACTATTTCATTTTTATACTATTATTGATGGTTGTTAAGCTTAACAACATATCTCAGTTGTAGCCAACAAGCATCATCGAGATTGACCATTGACCTGTTGTTAAATCAATGTTGACGTCATAGTTGTGCAATTGACATACTGATGTCAATGGGCAAAGTTAGTGTAGTTCGAGGCTGACCAATATGTTTTTTGTCTAAGCTGACCAACTGTTTATATCATGAATGGTCATCTTGCTTCATCAAACTTAGACAACTGGCAGCATTTCTTTTAAACCATTCGGTATTATAAAAGATGGTCAGCTAGTATGAACTTCTCGAGCAAAACCAATAGAGACATGCTGTAATCGGAAACACAATTCAAATCCTGATTCCACATGTTCTGAAATATTGACGCAGGCATGATCATAATAATGGCTCTGCTTTGCTGAAGTCTTAGGCAAGTTGTAAACTTGTCAATTCCGGAAGAGTTGAATGACTCTCCGGAGTATCATTTGCAAATATCATTGAATGTGGTGTTTAACTCACAACACTAGCTTGTATGAATCAACCTAGATCAATAGTAACCAACTGGAATAATTACTGTAAAATCGTTTATCTTGGCTGAAACAAACTTTTCTGGATAAACAAGACCAAGAAATGGAAATCAATTCAAATCACCGATTTACGATTTCATGAAATTACATTTTTAACAAAACTCATACAAAAAATGTTCATGAATATCAATGTTGTATAGAATGGAATTATGTTACTCATGAATAAACCGCGAACATTAAGGGTTCGTATTGAAGAAGACAAGATATGTTCAAATATTTTGAGCGTTATTACAGGAAAACCTGCTATTATGACATCGCAAAATGACTAAATTTATGTAACAAGGTTTTAAAAACCTCTAAAATATGAAAAAAACATATCTACATAATTATCCAATTTTAAGTTATTTACCCAATCCATATATTACTACATGTATATCTTAAGTAATGTTTTGCATTAATTATTTTACAATGACTTACACCTTTGCTATGGTGACCCACTTTCGAAAAGAAACAGTTGAATGAGTTAAACCGAAGTAGTTCTTCTCGATATGCGAACATTTAAGATTTTGATATACATCTAGTGTATATATACATGTATATGTATTTTAAATTTAAAACATGAAACCATTTTGAAAAGATTATGTTAAGAATGTATCATATACTGACTTTATTCATGAAATACATGTTACATTTACGACAAATGATGATTGAATGTCATTTGCGACGTCGTGCAATAAATCTCTGAACATGATTTATAAAAACAGCTGTAACTTCCTTCAGCATTTGGATATGGATATAATTTCTTTTGTATTTTGCTTTGTTACAATAATTATGGTAAAACTCAAAATCAAGGTTTTTATGGAGACTGGCTCATATGTAAATTAATTTCTGTGAAATCATCATCATACTCATAGAGGTTTAAAGTACAATTTCACCACTGAAATTTTAAAAAGAACAAATTATATGCCAACTTGTAAACTGATCTTGTAACACAACGTCTGATAGCTACCAATAAACAACGTAACATATTCCCTTTCAACGAATCCATTAATTTAACAATGGTGAGAAACCCTATGTTTAGTATTAAATCTGAGAAAACCGAATACCATCGGACCATTTGAGAAAACCGAATACCATTCGGACCATTTGAGAAAACCGAATACCATTCGGACCATTTGAGAAAACCGAACACCTCTCGGACCATCTGAGAAAACCGAACATCTTTCGGACCGTCTTTTTTACTTACTTGTATTGTTCCAAGAATAAAGAATGCTTCTTTGGAATGAGAAAGTTGCATTGCTCTATCAACTACTTTAGGTTGTGGTGCTATGGTAACAGACTGGTTGGTCACGGTATGTTCCTCCGGGTTGACGGTGTACCCGTCTATAAATGGACTACAGTCGATATTGAGTAGGAAAGGTGAAGCAATCATTGGACTAACAAATGCTCCAAGTCCGTAGAAGAAATGCATCGCCTGAAAATATGTACACATTCATTGTTAGTCTGTGCAACACAAAACAAACATATTTGTTGACGCCTCCAGTCAGACAAGGATAGCGTTCTATATACATATGAGCCAGTCTCCAGGAAAACCTGCTATTTTGACAAAAATATTGACTTTATGATTTTCCATAGTATTACAGGATAATGTTAAATAAGCAAATTGCAAAAGAAATTAAGTTGATATCTTGAGTTTTAAGGAAGTTACAGCTGTTTTTGTAGAGTCCCTATTAGGAGCTTTTTGTGTGACGTCGCAAATGTCATTCAAACGTTATTCGACGTAACTGAAATAAGTATTTCATTATTACACCATCTGGTCAAGTCTTGACATAAACTGTTCAAAATAGTACCAATTTCTATAATTATGTTTCACTTTTTAAAATATATATCAAAATCGAAATTGTTTGCATTCAGAGAAAGGCTACTTCTGTTTAAAACAACTAAATCCTCGTTTTTTTCAATCGGAGTACTTTTCTGAAATTGATCACGATAGCAACCAAGTATGTGTTTTCGACATATAAAATAATATTATTAATTTTGCCTTTTTTGTTATTTTTCAGAATAACCGTTTACCTGCAGAAATGGTGTGACGTTTGTACCAAATCTAAGGATCATTCTAAGATTGGCGACACAGTCTACACATCCCATAAACCAACCCATAACCATCAGGTTAATCAACAATTCAGCGAGTACCCGACATGCCGGTATCAGAAACATTGTGATTGGTAACCCCGTCATACCGATACACAACAATATATGGGCAGGTACAAACCTGAAAATACAGAAGAAGACGTTTATTTTTCAAAATGCAAAAGTACACATGTCTCATGAGAACATAATGTCAAATAATACAGTTATCACTGTTTTTGTCTTAATTTGTCTTATTAACATTTTTCACAGTGATTTTGAATCTTTTTGATCCTGTATTTATTGACTTTATTTTTTACGCCAAAACGTTTGCAACGTTTTTCACGCCAAACGTAACGTCATCTTTTATGACGTCATAACCCATGGCGTTGTTTATTTCTTTGTTTATTAGTATTATTGTTCCCGATGAAGACAATACAGTCGAAACGTTGAGCAATTCTGGAGTTTATCTTGTTTTACTTTATTCATGAGAACATAAAAATACAAAACAATTTTCACAATGACATATTATTATATAAGAGTAGTTTGATCATTTATACCAACCAATTGTGAAAACCGCACAAATCATTCGGTTCGAACGGCATTTGGTTTCTCAGATTACATAAAACGTACATGTATAAATATTGGGTCATTAATCACACACACTTGAAAGCCTAAACTCAATAATGTTTTTTTCTCACTGGAATTTCTTTTCTAGTGCATCTAAACAATTGGTATTGTGTCTGTATAAGCGTTGTTACCTACGCGTTTATAATATCATATGATTGATGAGAGCATTTACCATTTATGTAAGTCTGAGTTAGGGTTTTAAAATGCACAATTGTTAATAACTTTGGTTTATTTGTCCATGTGGTGCGTACTTCAGTGGTTTTCGTGTGTTATTCTGCTTTTCGTGGTGCTCTGCAGCGTCTGTTGAATGCTTCCTTCCACGCCCGATTTCTTATTACACGGTATCTTTAGACTGGTACCACGTGTTCTACTATAAAATATTAGTCTAGTGTAGACGTAGTCGGAAAACAAGATACGTGATACCAGTCTTGGTATCTTATTTACATTTATTTTAAAATCGAAAGGATACATAATCTCTTATTTCCAAAGCCATTTCAGTAGCTCAGCACATCATGTAACGCTACAGCAAATACTTGGAAGGCGTCGTCGCCATTGACAACTGGGGGTGTATACTGCCATACAGCGCTCGTATAGTGTTTCCACAATGATCAATCAACCACGCAATCATGTCAGATAATTCTTGTCACGTTTGGTCATAATCCTATACAGACGACATAACTTCATAAAAACCCTTTATCTGTCACGTGATTCGGTAATAAATATGTATGACGGAAATTAACAACATTATGGTAACTATTTTATACACCATCGACTTTTCCGCGGATATAAGCCAGGTCTTTACTAGGATTTACCGGCAATTCATTGGAAAACAACGGAAAGGAACTAAAAATGCCGGAAAGAAACATAGCACGCAATGTCGCCGTTTGGGTTCGATGTCCTTTTGGTTAATTTCCGTTCAATTACGTAATTGACGGACCTGCAGCATCATTCTATTCAACGGTTGTTGCAAAAAAATGAATTAATATTTTATAGGGATTAGACAAGCTGTCAGAACGCGCGTTATTGCAACCTTGAAAGAAGTTGTCTGTTGGTGTCAAAGTGTTATTGTTTCTGGAATGAATATCATTACCTCATAGCGACTTTTTTCACTTCGGTTCTTTTCATGCAGATGCATTTTCACTACTTTTATGACATGTTTTCTATATTGTTATTAAGTATGAATTATGCACTTACTTTAGTTTTTTTATTTGTAATTTATAAAATTCTCAAATTCAAGGTTTGAACTTTATAAAATTATGTGGGATCTATTTTATTGGTGAAACATAGTTGCGGATGAATAATCGCCCGAACTACATTTCTGTCTTGTCTATTTTGTCACAATCGGAACACCTCGGTCAATCCTTTAGAACTAAGACAAGGTGTTTCGGTTGTATATATCATCGTGTGAGACAGGTCCTCATTCTGGCGGGTACCAGCCTATCATTGTTTCAGACTGGACCTCGGCCATTGTCATATTTTAAATATTTGAGCGGGGACCAGTCTATCATTATATCAGGCTCTTCCTCGGTCACTGGCATCTTTTCAATATTTGAGCAGGAACCAGTCTATCATTATACCAGACTGGTCCTCTGTCCCTAGCATATTTTTCAATATTCGAGCGGGGACCAGTCTATCATTATACCAGACTGGTCCTCTGTCCATAGCATATGTTCACTATTCTCGGTGAATGGTATATTTGAGCAGGAACCAGTCTATCTTCATACCAGACTGGTCCTCGATCTCTGGCATATTTTCAATATTCGAGTGAGGACCAGTCTATCCTTGTACATCTAAAGTTCCTTCAAGTGAAGACCAGTCTATCCTTGTACATCTAAAATTCCTTCACTGTGTGAAAACCCCCAAGCATTGAATAATAAATCAGATTTAGGATAAATATATTGTCTTTTACTGACAAGTTATGGACAGAGTCAATTATTCACGTACTTATTTTGCGCTGTTGATTGCTTCGCCGAACGTTTATCAAATTACGGTACACAGTCTTTATTCATTTATATGAACTACAACCTACTCACATTGAAATCAATGTACTGATGGTAATCTAAAGAGAGTCATGTACCATTGCTCAGTTAATGTGACATGCAGTGGACGTGTCTATAGCCACAGCTCAGTTTATGTTAGTATATGCAGTTGACGTGTCGATATGCACTGTTTATTCCATGATTGTTTCAAGCAACTTTGTAAACATTGATTAGACATTAAAACATAAGATAATATTGAGTTTTATAACAAGTCGGCTGCTCATGTTCAGGTTTTGTATGTTTGCAATCGGTCCCTGTGTGTCAATGTACATGCTTATATCTACACACCTTTCCTTGTCACACTCAGGAATGGACGGATCCAATTTCAAGGGCGAATAATTAAACGTATTGGAAAGGTTTAAAGTAGGAAATACAACATTGATTCTATTATTTATTACATGTTCTCTTTGATTTCATCGTTAACTGTTTGTAACGATATCCGGACTGTGGGGAGGTCATCAATGAATGCTAGGAGTTAATACAATAACACGTTTCAAACAATAACTCGGTAAATTGATTCTGTGAACTAATAGCGCGAGGTTAACGCACGCCTATACACATTAGACACGTTTATTAACAACTGTTTTCATTTACAGTGTAGCAATACCACGTGACTTTTGACTACAGTTACAAGAAGAAATTTGTAAACATTGGAAAATAAAATAGCCATAAGTATTTTATTTCTTCATTGATTTCTATGAAATATACGCCACGCTAAGGGGACGATTATTTGCTTTCCATTAAATATAAAATCTTTTTCAGCGGCTTTGTCGTTTTGTCCATTACCTTGTGAAACCGTGGAACGTGTAGGTTTCACAGGGTAATGGGAGAATCGGTAAAACTGCTGAAAAAGATCTTATATTTCACGGAAAGCAAATACTTTTCCCAATAGCGTGGCGTATATTTCATAGAAATCGGTGAAGAAATAAAATACTTATGGCTATATTTGTGTTCCAATGTTTACAAATTTCTACTTGTAACTGTAGCCAAAAGTCACGTGGTATTGCTACACTGATACATTAGACACGTTTATTAACAACTGTATTCATTTAGTTCAGGTTTCGTCGCAGTTTAATCACAGAAAATTTCAATATCCAGCGGTGATTTGTTTCTATTTTGTCTGCTACTCGCAATAATGTCATCAGAGACGGTTTCGTGGTTTTGCTACACAGTGCCATGTTTCCAAAGCGGTTGTATAATTATATAATGAACAAAAACCTGTTTCTGACGACCGTCTTATGAACAAAACCATCTTGAGAGAAATCGTTTTATAAACACACAACACTTTAGAACGACCATCGTATGAACAAAATTCTCCATACATTGGCCATTTTATGAAAAGAAACCGCTTTAGAACGAACATCGTATGAACAAAACTCTGCATACACTGGCCATGTTATGAAAACAAACCTCATACATTAGCCATTTTATGAAAACAAACCGCTTTAGAACGGCCATCGTACGAACAAAACTCTCCATACATTAGCCATTTTATGAAAACAAACCGCTTTAGAACGACCATCGTACTAACAAAACTCTTCATACATTGGCCATTTTATGAAAACAACCCGCTTTAGAACGACCATCGTACTAACAAAACTCTTCATACATTGTCCATTTTATGAAAACAACCCGCTTTAGAACGACCATCGTACTAACAAAACTCTTCATACATTGGCCATTTTATGAAAACAACCCGCTTTAGAACGACCATCGTACTAACAAAATTCTTCATACATTGTCCATTTTATGAAAACAACCCGCTTTAGAACGACCATCGTACTAACAAAACTCTTCATACATTGTCCATTTTATGAAAACAACCCGCTTTAGAACGACCATCGTACTAACAAAACTCTCCATACATTGGCCATTTTATGAAAACAACCCGCTTTAGAACGACCATCGTACTAACAAAACTCTCCATACATTGGCCATGTTATGAAAACAAACCGCTTTAGAACGACCATCGTACTAACAAAACTCTCCATACATTGTCCATTTTATGAAAACAACCCGCTTTAGAACGACCATCGTACTAACAAAACTCTTCATACATTGGCCATTTTATGAAAACAACCCGCTTTAGAACGACCATCGTACTAACAAAACTCTTCATACATTGTCCATTTTATGAAAACAACCCGCTTTAGAACGACCATCGTACTAACAAAACTCTTCATACATTGGCCATTTTATGAAAACAACCCGCTTTAGAACGACCATCGTACTAACAAAACTCTCCATACATTGGCCATGTTATGAAAACAAACCGCTTTAGAACGACCATCGTGCGAACAAAACCCTGTATACATCGGCCATTTGATGATAAAAACCTCTTTAGAACGGCCATTCTATGGAAACAAGCTTCTTAAGAACAACAACTTGTGAACACATTACTCTATACAACGGCCGTCTTATGAATAACATATTGACTGAACCCCCTTGTGAGCAACAACCCCCTTCAAGAATGGTTGAATTTTCATTCACAGAACAGAATGAATCAATTTCAACTCAATGATATATTATCACCAAAATACGAGTAAGCAGTATTAAAACCAAATACAAAAAAGTTTGAAGAATGTTTCAAAAATTCCTTTGATTGAAACACGCTTGATTTCCTCGCAAATATGCGGATTTCATTTCTGCGGGACAGCTTCGAACCGCCGAAAACGCCGAAATAAAAACCCGCAGAATTAACCAGCCGCACGGTCAGTCAAACTGTGTCAAAATATGTGAAGCATACCCCCAAATAAGCTATATTTCATGGATTAAGATTGTAGAGGTCTATGGACCTTCCCTTTGCAGTTTGTAAGATCTAACGGCAATATATAACCCTGAATAATTTAGTCACGTGATTTAAATAGCAATGGGTCTTAAAACATAAGCATAAACAAAACATCTTTTAAAATAGGTTTTTGTCTCATCTGGAGATCATTGTCTTTAATAGTTCAGGTTTATCCCCCTCTTTTACTAACGAAAGGATTGCCTTGCTACATCCTAGCGCTGTAACCACTGTATTATGTGAGAAACGCTGCCTTGTAAATGTGTCTTGTAATTAAAAAGCTGATTCAGTCAGCGCTAGAAAGTAGTTAATTTAATTACATTAAGAGCAAGTGACTGAATCTTCCTTACTGAGTTAGAGGGTCTTAATCAATGTAAGTGACAAATTAACATTTCCTCTCAGTGATATTCCTATACAACAGTACATGTACATTGGTTCAATGAGAACTCTAGCTGCCCGACGAACATACACAGTAATGCCTCACTTAACATACCATCTAGCTGCCCGACGAACATACACAGTAATGCCTCACTTAACATACCATCTAGCTGCCCGACGAACATACACAGTAATGCCTCACTTAACATACCATCTAGCTGCCCGACGAATATACACAGTAATGCATCACTTAACATACCATCATTATGACACATGAAAGTTGGCCTTCTTGCATTAAATGTATCTATATATTGAAATCAGACAGCAAAACGGTCATAGTGCAGTCCTGGGTACTGTTTTATCAAAGCACTTACGGAAATCGTAAACTTACGTTCAAATTTTAATTCTTTATAAATCTTTACCAACTGCAAGTTGGGGACGGGTATGGTTTGTAGGAGTTCTATAATGAATTTTTACTTGTATTACAGCTCCATTTACCACACTTAATAGTTGTAAAAGAAATATTAAGAATTTAAATTTGATCGTAAGTTTACGATTTTCGTAAGTGCTTTGATAAAACAGTACCCTGTTGTCTTAATTTTCAACAGGTCTTATTATACTTGTATTGAGGGTTTTATACGTGATGTTTTGTTGGACCTAAAATGAAACCTGAATTAAGCAACCTTTAACAACAACAGCAGCACCACCGACAACAAGAACTACGATATGAGATGCAGCGCCAATGAAGTCAGCAGTGATTACGTCAGCATTTATGACGTCAGCATTATCACTAACAACATTATCAACAACACGAACATTATTGACAGCATCAACCACTACAAACACAGAAACAAATAGATATACAATGACTTCAACAACAATATAAAAAAGCATCATCTTAAATGGATACGACAGCAACAATAAATTTGTTCTTGTAACAATTTTCTTCAAATTAATTAACGAAGCAACCCAGTGTATATTATTGTTTTATTTGCCAAGCGAACACAACTAATTAATTATCTCTCTGAACTTTCATCAATATAAAAAAATCCAACAGTTTATTTAATTATTCACAGTCATGGCCGATGGCTGACTGTTCAATAAGTTAATTATTCGTCACGTGTGACTGATGAAACATGTAGTTCTAAGAAATACCAGGACGTGCTGTGAACAGATTCACACCGCGTTTATGTAGAGCGGTAGGCTGCTAGAATTTCGAAAACAAAGTTTAAGAGCGTATTTATTAGTTTTTACTAATTTATTTAAGGTCGATTGTGAAACAAATTTTTCGAACTATTATTAATCACTCCCGATACCTCGCTCCGGATGTTATCCATCGCCACGAGGGTATAAAAGAAGAGAAGTTTTTCTTTAATGCTGAACGTCTAGCAAGGGAATTTCCGGTATCATTTTTATTTCGTCCTTAGTAATACGCGACCTTGGGTCGAACCCGGGACCTGCCGTAATCGAAGCGGACAGTCTACCACTAGGCAATCGTGGCATTTCTTATAAAGTGTTTATTAATATTGTGCAAAACTAGGGGATTAAAAAGGAGCTATCAAATCAGAAAGCCACACTCAACATACGCAACAGAGCACGAAACGATCCCTAAAAGAGAGCACACAGAAAATAATAGTCACATATTACAAGGGAACGGGGAAAATGAATCTGATCAGCAACAGAATAAGCACAATCTACACCTTCCAACAGCATTCTGCTTCAATCTGTCTAACATAATCGCACTAAGAGCCAGCAGTCAAGAACAAACCACATGAACAACTCACAAAGTAACGTTTAACAGTAACAGTCTAGAACAGACCCGCGACAAGTGGTACGTATGAGGCACCTACTTTCTGGGTACAACCATGTACTACTCACGTGACATATTTGCTACACACAAAGTCAGTAGATACAATCAGGTTACACGGTAACCATTGGTGGTTTCCCAACCTAAACACAAACACGAAGAGAAATCAGAGATTACAAGTCAAAGTCACAATGGACAAACATAAAAATTAACAAAACAAATTGAAACAGAACAGCTACAAAACACAACACAACGGCAACCTGTCGCATCAGACGGTGCCAACAGGCAGACCAGACCGAATCACAACGATAACCGAACATCACAAGGAAAACCGAACATCACAAGGACAACCAACAAACACAATTCTACAGATACAGGATACAAAGTAACAGTACTGAAAGTTACAATCACATACACGCCAACATACCATTAAATATTACTTTCACACGATTACCAGCCGCGAGGTTTATGACCTATACAGTCTATACTATATATAGTTGGACATGATATTAAATTATTCAAACCAAACCTTTTTAACTAATGAGCCTCTGTTATCTGTGAAGTAGTACAACCGCAAACTATTTGACTGCTTGTGGGAGGGAGGGACGGACGGACGTTCCAACATTTGGGGTTTACGGGGCATTTCCTTTGATCTTTATGTGTTTTTTTCCACATAAGTTTATGTGGATTTCCTTCTTTATTTGACTAAACTTATGGACGGAATGAACCATTGGATGTTGGCCCGGACGGACGGACGGACGGACGGACAGACAGCGAGACAGCGAGACAGCGAGACAGAGTGTGTGTGTGTAGCGGTCTGGGCTGGTATTCACAAATCATCTTAAGTGAAAACATATAAATAAATATTTTGACTTAAGTCAATAATTTGTGCAGCTCATATTTTCGACAATTTGAAAAACAAATCCGTGGTTATAGTATGTAGTTGTTAACATACTTGAAAACTATGTAAAATATTAAGCATTTTGATTTTTTGCTTAGCTGATACACTTTAGAAAAAATTAAATTTAAAAAGATCCTAAGTTTTCTGCAAAGATGCTTTGTGAATATCATCCCAGAGCATGTAATTTATACTGCTTCTGTTTGGTGTTGCATTATGGGTAATTCCTGTGATATGACTTGTCTGCTGGCTCTTGTTCTTCATTTGTTTGACTGACTGAAGCGGTCGGTCGAAGAAGTGAGATGTTGTGTTTTTGTAGCTTTTCATTTCTGCAGTTGTCCCTGTGACACGTGCTTGTTAAAGTGTCTCTTCGTTTCTATGTAATCTTTTTTGGTGATCTTTTTCTGTTGCTGCTCCGTGTTGTCCCTAGTTTCGTATTTAAATATGCATGGTACACGAACTTTGTGATAGAAAATGGTGCTACGGGTCGGATTTTAAGCTCCAAAAACGTCAACATGAGTATTATGCAAACTTAATTCTGACATTCGCAGCAATCGTCCGCGTGCAGAGTTTGGAATTATAAGGATTAAAAGACCATTAGTTGACGTTCACTAATGTGTAAATACCAGATCTGAAGGCACACATTTAACATAAAGCCTATTCGGGGCTTTACTCAATGTGTTGCTTCCGATCGGGTGTTTACACATCAGTGAACGTCAACAAATGGTCGTTTAATCCTATATTGTTTGATGGCCGCTTCCTTTCGCTAAACCCAACGTTTGTCGTCCGCAATAACCCACCCCGTCCACCATACCCTCTCGTGCTTCGGACCCTTTGAGTTTTCTTCTCAATCGAGACCATTAGAAAAGCGTGGTTAATGAAGCGTATGTTCTCTTACTAATTTATTTATACTGAAAACAAGACCAACTGTTTATTTGATAAGAACCGTTATTTTATCAGATATAATCATTTAGACACAGAGAGTGCGTTACAAATCGAATAGTTAATGTATTTTATTCCTATTTGAAGATTGATTTACTCGATGAAGAGGAAACTTAGGAGGAAATTACAATTTATTCGACAATAATCGAATTTAGTGGAGGATGTCTGAACAAAGAAATCAATATTGTAACAACTACGGCAAATTGTTATTCAAAATTGACCATAAAACCTAAACCGTGAATTCCAGAGTATTTTTCATCATTTCAACATAAGTTTCCGGCAATAAAAACATTAAAGCGGTACCCGATAAATGTATGCTTCGAATTTACAACTAAGTGGAACTTAAATAATAATTTTCTAGTGTCTACGTTGAATGGTACACATAACTGCTTAATATTACTACGCCAGATAATAAAGTACGTGTAGAACTATTTCCTGATATTCAGATCGGATAATAAACAATGTTCTTATATCCAGTGCGCATGATATCTTCAAGAGTAGAACATTTTTCTTGTATACACACAGGGCCGTATCACCAACGTTTTTTTTATGTTTCCTGATATCAAGGTCGGATAATATTGTAAATGTAGAACTATTTTGTATTTTCTTATAACCAGTTTTGATGATGGAGTAGAATTATTTTCTTATATCTACACCGCATAATAAAGTAGAACTATTTTCTTATATCTACACCGCATGATAAAGTAGAACTATTTTCTTATAAATATTTGGATAATTTCATAAACAAGCATGAATGTATTACTACGCGAAGCTGTAGAGGAAAGATGTCTCTACGGACGCCACTTGCTGATTGATTTGCACATAATCACGTCACAGTCAGAAACAAATAGGATGCTCTTTAAAATTACATCTACAAAATCAATAACACTCGAGTTTAGTGAACAGCAAACATTGAATAAAACCTAAGTAAAACCGAAATAATTTACAAATGGATCGTGAAAAGTCAACAGACGTCAAGCAGCACTCAACTTAACCAGACGAGCACAGAAAACATAAAAAAACACACAAGACACAAGGCCCAACACGTAACCGAATGAGAAAATGAGCTGCCCAAGTCCCAGCTGTCAAAATGCTGAATGAACTACTTTCGGCAATCAAATCGCTGAATGTCCAATCTGATTGACATTGTGGTAAGTTAACGTTTGGAAACAAAAGGTTTGGACCTAGTCCAAGGTATAAATTATGACGATGATGTTTTCATTTCATGCATAGCACCAAAGGTCGACGTCAGTATGATTAAAAGCCAATTTTGTTATGGTATCCAGAATTAGTTTAGATGGTTAAGAAACTATAGTAACGCTGATATCTGGTATATATAGAAATTAATTTTAATCTATTATTTCGTAAAAAAGAATATTTGAGCGTAGATTGAATCTAATTAAAAATTGACCGATTGTTGGAATTGGCTATATTATGATACTCATGTGCATTTATAGAGTGTATTTTTGCACAAATTCTGTTTTTGCAATGCAGAATTCTGCAACAATTTATACACAGAGTCGGTACTCCCTAAGGGTATTTGCAGTAAAAGGCAGGCTTATCATGCGTGTGGTAAAACCAGAAAGGATTTCCGCGAGGTATTAATTTTCTTCGATATTTTCGCGAATTCGACAATTATGCGAACATTTATGCTCGTGAATTTAAACTACAGCAGTAAAACGCAGAAGTTAGTTCTTTCAGAAGTTTAACATCGCGAACATTTAACATCGCGAAATGCTCGTATGTTAACAAATTCGCGAAAAGTTGACATCGCGAAAATATGTTATTTTATAGTATTACATAATGCAGACATATAAGTAGAAAACAAAGTGTCGATTTTCCCGAAACAATTCTTATGATTATGAGAGACTGTTGTAAGATAGAAGACAATAATTCAGTAGACAGAGACTTTGTAAGTATGATTTTGTTGTTCTCTCGGGAACGCTCAGGATCTCTCGTCTGACATGAGACAGAATGAAGAATAGATTAATACAACAGTTTTAAATTAACAGCACACAGTTGGTGGATGTTCCTTAGTGCCAATATTATTACAGCCTGTATTGCGTATAAATTTAACAATCTTATATTACTTTAGTTTTATTTTGTCGAGGTTAAAGATCCCAAGGATGGGTTGCCACTAATTTTGGCGAATTTAGCCAGTTCCCCCCCATCCTGACACTGTTCCTTAAAGGTGCTGCCTCACAGATCGGGTTAAAATTTTTGTTTGACATAATTTTCCTACCTAACCAAGTACTTATGTAATAGAAAGCCACTGGTGGTTGCTTTATGAAAGATTTATGGCATATAAGCAATTTAAATCCCTCTTGAAATTTGGCACTCAGTATTTTACCTTTTGAAAATATCGCAGAGTTTCCTTCCAAAATGCTTTGTGAATTATGTAAGTCACACATGATCAAACTGTAACTTCAACAAAGCCGAAACATCTGTGAGGTATTCGGTGCGTTTTCAATTCGTTTTCATCGAATGGCAACAAATTTCAGGCAATTGCAGTGATAGTAGTGCAAATTCTATAGGGTATTAATACCCTATAGAATTTTGGGTAAAAAATGCTTAATTAATACAAAATGCCGATGTTTCCCAAGTTATTTGTTATGTCAATGTGGTTGTTTATGGCATATACAGGCAACTATACCAAAATTACATGACTATTTGACAATTTTATTTTATTTTTGCAATACACCAATACGTGAGGCAGTCCCTTTAATGTCCAAGAGATGTCATTCTACGCCGAGCTTAGCATCTTCGGTATGTCGCAGTTTTGGACCGAATCCGCACATTCTTCCGATATTAATATAAATGGTAATATCTACGAGTATTTAGCACTTCTTATTTATATGTCTAAAGTGTCAAAAACTGTTAATTCCGTGTTCTAGATTACCCATGTCGAAGTAAACGTGTTCCCAATCAATGGTTACAATCATCTAGAATAAAGCTGTCTTTTCGAGTAGGATGACGTTCAATTCGATTGTATTTTATACAAAAATCGAACCCGGGACCTGCCGTAATCGAAGCGGACAGTCTACCACTAGGCAATCGTGGCACTTCTTATAAAGTGTTTATTAATATTGTGCAAAACTAGGGGATTAAAAAGGAGCTATCAAATCGGAAAGCCGCACTCAACATAAACAACAGAGCACGAAAGGATCCCTAAAAGAGAGCACACAGAAAATAATAGTCACATATTACAAGGGAACGGGGAAAATGAATCTGATCAGCAACAGAATAAGCACAATCTACACCTTCCAACATCATTCTGTTTCAGTCTGTCTAACATAATCGCACTAAGAGCCAGCAGTCAAAAACAAACCACATGAACAACTCACAAAGCAACGTTTAACAGTAACAGTCTAGAACAGACCTGCGACAAGTGGTGTGTATGAGGCACCTACTTTCTGGGTACAACCATGTACTACTCACGTGACATATTTGCTACACACAAAGTCAGTAGATACAATCAGGTTACACGGTAACCATTGGCGGTTTCCCAACCAAAACACAAACACGATGAAAAATCAGAGATTACAAGGCAACGTCACATGAACAAACATAAAAACGAACAAAACAAATTGAAACAGAACAGCTACAAAACACAACACAGCGGCAACCGCATCAGACGGTGCCAACAGGCAGACCAGACCGAATCACAACGATAACCGAACATCACAAGGAAAACCGAACATCACAAGGAAAACCGAACATCACAAGGACAACCAACAAACACAATTCTACAGATACAGGATACAAAGTAACAGTAATGAAAGTTACAATCACATACACGCCAACATACCATATTTCAACATAAGTTTCCGGCAATAAAATCATTAAAGTGGTACCCGATAAATGTATGCTTCGAATTTACGACTAAGTGGAACTTAAATAATAATTTTCTAGTGTCTACGTCGAATGGTACACATAACTGCTTAATTATAACTACGCCAGATAATAAAGTACGTGTAGAACTATTTCCTGATATTCAGATCGGATAATAAACAATGTTCTTATATCCAGTGCGCATGATATCTTCAAGAGTAGAACATTTTTCTTGTATACACACAGGGTCGTATCACCAACGGTTTTTTATGTTTCCTGATATCAAGGTCGGATAATATTGTAAATGTAGAACTATTTTGTATTTTCTTATAACCAGTTTTGATGATGGAGTAGAATTATTTTCTTATATCTACACCGCATAATAAAGTAGAACTATTTTCTTATATCTACACCGCATGATAAAGTAGAACTATTTTCTTATAAATATTTGGATAATTTCATGAACAAGCATGAATGTATTAGTTTAGTAAACAGCAAACATTGAATAAAACCTAAGTAAAACCGAAATAATTTACAAATGGATCGTGAAAAGTCAACAGACGTCAAGCAGCAAAAAATAACCCATAGGGATTTAATAATAATTACTGCCTCCGCCAAGCTGATTACCACTAACATAAAATTAAGTTCGAATGAAAAATGAGGCCATATTGGAAGTCATCTTGGAACCAGAAGCGTCGGGTATTTGACAATCGTTGGTGTAAATTTCATATTTGGACAAAATTGACAAAAAATGAAGAAATCGCCCTCAGCTCTTATTTTTATCTTTTATTTTCTATGTACACTACAGGAAGTTTGATTTCACGAAAGCCATAACATCCTGTTGCTTGTGACTTTATGAGAACAAGGCATCCATGTAACATTTCTATTGTTGTTATGATTTGCTTTGTATGGCATCTGTCGTGTTTGAAAAAAAACTCATTTCCGTGAAAACGGTCCTAGGATCATGATATCCGTGATTTTATTCTTCAACAAATACTAGTAAGAAACGTATGGTATTGTAAATAATGATATTAGATGCTGTATATGCGATAGCATCTTATTCATAGTCACAAAGAAAGCGGACCACTTTATACACCTATCTTATGCATGTGTTCACCGTGTATGCTACCACCGCGGCCATAGTCACAAAGAAAGCGGATCTCTTTATACACCTATCTTATGCATGTGTTCACCGTGTATGCTACCACCCCGGCCATAGTCACAAAGAAAGCGGATCTCTTTATACACTGTATCTTATTCATGTGTTCACCGTGTATGCTACCACCCCGGCCATAGTCACAAAAAAAGCGGACCACTTTATACACCTATCTTATGCATGTGTTCACCGTGTATGCTACCACCCCGGCCATAGTCACAAAGAAAGCGGACCTCTTTATACACTGTATCTTATTCATGTGTTCACCATGTATGCTACCACCCCGGCCATAGTCACAAAAAAGCGGACCTCTTTATACACGTTATCTTATTCATGTGTTCACCGTGTATGCTACCACCCCGGCCATAGTCACAAAGAAAGCGGATCTCTTTATACACCTATCTTATGCATGTGTTCACCGTGTATGCTACCACCCCGGCCATAGTCACAAAGAAAGCGGATCTCTTTATACACTGTATCTTATTCATGTGTTCACCGTGTATGCTACCACCCCGGCCATAGTCACAAAGAAAGCGGACCACTTTATACACCTATCTTATGCATGTGTTCACCGTGTATGCTACCACCCCGGCCATAGTCACAAAGAAAGTGGACCTCTTTATACACTGTATCTTATTCATGTGTTCACCATGTATGCTACCACCCCGGCCATAGTCACAAAAAAGCGGACCTCTTTATACACGTTATCTTATTCATGTGTTCACCGTGTATGCTACCACCCCGGCCATAGTCACAAAGACAGCGGACCTCTTTATACACGGTATCTTATTCATGTGTTCACTGTGTATGCTACCACCCCGGCCATAGCCACAAAGAAAGCGGACCTCTTTATACACTGTATCTTATTCATGTGTTCACTGTGTATGCTACCACCCCGGCCATAGCCACAAAGAAAACGGACCTCTTTATACACTGTATCTTATTCATGTGTTCACGACATTTTAATACTTAGTATTCCGTCAAAAATGAACAATAGTAAACATTTAGATAAGCCTCTTTCCTGCCTTGATAACCAATGTCACTATCAATCTAGTTTTACAGAATATTTTGTTCTCAGAACCATTTTCTGAAACCATAAAAAGTGACAAATTGTTTCCCGAATAAAAATCTAAAAATAGTAACACTTTCTTTCCTGATCGGCATGCAAGAAATGGAAATATCGGACTTCGAGTTTTGACCTTTTCTACCATTGGTTGATGGTTGGAAAGACTACATCAGAGAGAAACGAAGCAGCACTCTGATACTTCATTAATATGGGAAAATGTGTGAAAGTAATTAATAGCAGTACGTATTTACATGTACTTGTAATTTAAATATTTAAACGAGGTGTGTCTCAATAAATTGTGTACTTTACTGATAATTTTCTTTCGTTGCATCTCATGACCGTGTTTTTTGCACTTACCTTTATGTAGTTTACTTTTATAGCATTTAGGGGTGGAAAGTATACTGATAGAATGAGATTGAACATAATTTTGATTAATCTTTTTATTAATCATATATAATTACAATATACGTACATACGAGGGGTGATCAAAGATAACCTGGAAAATTGCTTTGACATTTTTATTGTGTGATTAATATCGTAAAATAATAATGGATTAGAAAAAGACGATACATGTACATGGAATACTATTTGCTTATATTACATTTTGTATTCCTTTCCATAGACAGAGATTTTGTTCGTTTATACTGATACATTTAAATCAGTTGTTACTTACATTAATCACTCTCGACACTCCGTTTTCCTGATGGTATTCTTTGTCACTAAGATATATGTGAGAATCACATTTCTCTTGAACAAGCAATGTATGTTAATACTGGTACCGTTTTTTTATTTAATCTTTGGTACGACGCGGTCTGGTAGCGAACATCGACCTCAGACAACCAAAGAGGACAATTTCACTACTAGATTGTATAGAATTATTTCTGATCAGGCGGGCATATATAACAAGAAAAACATTGACGTAAAACATCTAAGGACACCTTTTAGAAACGCAAAAACGACAGAAAGATCCTAGTTTTTTCTATAGAAATCTTAAAATTAGATTCATTATTACGATTACTCATAGCATCTTTTATTTGAGCTAATTGCTACGCATTAGCCCTTATTCTGTGGCATTAATCGCGTATACAGTGTCATTAAGACAAGGATTCTAAGGGAGCTAACTACGATCATTAACTACGATATTGTACCGGAATGTACGGTTTTTAACATCCTTCGGAAAAGACAGAGGTTATACCGAATGTATCACATCATCATGTGATCAAAACAAAAAACGTATTACAAAGAGGAAGCGTCCCTGGTGAGAGGCATTAGCAACAATAGACTATTTATGAGACATTATGAACTCCAGGTCGGACAATGTAGACAATGGATGCGACTTTTCTAACTTATCTTGATAGTGATAGACATTAACTGTCAGTCATGTCGTCTGCTAATATACCACTGGACACAATATCAATAGACGTTAATATGCAGATTAAATACGTATAATGCAGACGCTGAATGAAGTAGTCACATGCAATTTATAAGTTAATTTTTATTTCATCTGTCTGCTTCTTTTACAGAAAAAGAAAAAAAGAGAAAAAATGCTGAGTCATGAAATGTCAATCTTTTTCATTCTTCCATTATGCAGGTGTTTGTGTGAGAATCACACGAGCGTGAGTACAACAACGTCACGTGTCTCCAACAATGCATTGTTCTTGGAAACTGTTCATTTACACCGAGGTAATGAAATACATGTATTTAAAAGAAAAATAATAATTTTGCAGCCTTTTATTGTTACGAACTAATTGCTGTGATCGTTTGAGATAACTGATCAATATAACACTGGTTATACGCCTTCTACTGTAAACTATAAATTCAGTATGGTATCCGACGTCACGAGATAATGGAACCAGCGAACCCAGTTTTCCTTTTTATGATAAACTTTAAGCAAAGACAATGATGCTACCATGTTTTATTCATGTTCGAAGCGAACCCTTGAACACCGTACTGTAATGCCAATGATCTAATATCAAGACCGACTAGCTAGGGCGACTTCACGACATTCCCTTAGAGACCCCTTACTGTAAGAGGATACTCTACCACTAGACTATTGAGACGACCAAAATAAAGGGTAAATCCCTGGGCTAGTATTCACAATGCATCTTAAGATAAATCTTAAATAGTTTGACTTAGGCCAGAGTTCTTTAAATTTATTTTTCGTTACTCGGACCCTCCTGCCCCAATTGTTTTGCATTTTCAATTGAAAAAAAATTTGAAAAACTGGAAAAAAACTAAATTGCATATAATGTTTTGATGATAAATGCACCAGCTTTGTATTGTTATTTCATTATTTTGTTAATAATAAGTTTTATTATACTGCAGTGTACTAGTCTTAAGATATATTGGCTGTTTTCTTGAAAACTGACACTGTTGTAAAGTGTTGATTACTTTAAATCGGACCGTCATTGACTTTTCTACCACCAACAGCTTGTGGAAGCTATATTTTGGGAGTTTTTATTTTTATTTTTTCCCTCCTCCTGTGGACTTTTTTCTGAAAAATGTCCGAGTAACAAAAAATTAAAAAAACCTCTAGCCTTAAGTTAAAAAATTGAGCTGCAAATATTGCCAAATAAAACCCCCGAAGAATAACCATCCTTTCTTTGTGGTTATTGTAGCTCTATACATAATGTTTCTAAATTATGTAAAACCTTGATCATCTTGATAATCCTGTTTAGCTGATACAAATAATAGGAACGTTTTTAGATTTAAAGAAAATTCAAAGAAATCCCTTTATATCCTTTGTGAATACCACCCATGCTGATTTCTAAATGTCCGCCTCCTCGATAGCCTAGTGGTTGAGCGTTCGCTTCGAGTGCGGGGGGTCTCGGGTTCGATCCCAGGCCGCGTCATACCAAAGACGAATTAAAAATGGTACCAGAAATTCCCTTGCTAGACGCTCAGCATAAAAAAGGGAAATTGGCTTCTCTTCTCTCATACTCTCGTGGCGATGGATAACATCAGGAATGAGGTGTCGAGAGTGATTAATATAAGTTGGAAAAACTTGTTTCACAATCGACCTTAAATAAATTAGTTTAAACTAAACGTTCGCTTACACAAGTGTTCGTATACCATCTAGGTGATTTGAACTTCGTGTGCGTTTAATGAGAGACATAAGTGACATATAAATTATCTCCCTTGTAAGATAAAGCCCGAGGTAGACCAATTAGCATACAGGTCCTAACTAGTTGAGATCCTCCGACTTTATCCTTGTTTTTAACTGAAATATCATTGATTTTAGATATGAAATTCTCACTTCTGTATTACCTAATATGTTAGGGCCATAAAAATTTATATACCATGGTGTGTAAACAACATGTAGCCAAATTTATTATTTGATCTGATAATTAATGTTGCAAATATTTCAGCCTAATTACTACCATGTGCAATAAACAAAACAGGGATAAAAACAGAGTAATCCGCATGATAGGACCGGTGTAGTTTTAGAGAGTAGTAAGGGGGGATAATTTACTATTTTTCCCCATTAATATCTATTGACAGTATTTATTGCCTTTCTATGACTTTAAAGTCTACATTTCCAGTAGATGTTAATGGTATTTATGGACAACATAAGAGCCTGCCATTCTACAATAATAACGACTTGATAAGCTAGGCGGCGAAGTCATCCTAAACGGTATTGTATGCTATTGAGGGAATTTGAAATTCGTGTGCGTTTAACTAATGTCCATTATCAGTCTATATTCCTTCTAGAACTTTTAAATTTTACATTTCCAGTTTTTGTTAATGATATTTATGGACAACATATGTGCATTAAACACGAACTAACAAAACCATCGAACAAAATGCTAAACAGACGTAAATCAATTCATTATGTAAATCAAGTGAATTAACTTGCCGCTAAGAGCGGAAAGACTCTGTCACGGAGGCTCACGTAGTTCTTGCATTCACAAGAAATAACAGATAAGTAACTATTTCTGCCGTTAATAGAGTGCACTGTCAATGCCTTGTTTCAATGAGAATACTATAGATATATTATTTTTGTAATAATTCTGATCATAAGTTATACATTGTTTACTCAATGTTCGTCTCACTGGTGTTTCTGGTGCATGTTACACGCAAACTATTCTGCTCTATCATCGCCTCTTTGATGTTGCTGGCATTTTGTATCGCACATACTACTATAAATCAAATAAAGCGCCGTTCGATTCTTATTTTAGACAAAAATATGACTAGTCTTCGGATATGTTAGATTTCGGACAGATATAAAGTTATTATAGACGTGATAGGAAACCTAATTAGACTGTAAACTGATGGAACTGGCGATACATCCGTTCCATTACGGACTGCGTCAATATATAATACAATAAGAACTGTATAAATCGATGCCTCAACTTCCGGTAGGCAGTTTTATGTTTTCATATCGTTTCCGTACGTGTATTTCAGATTCATGTTTCGTAAAATGTATGTTTCGTCTACCCAGCGTTTCGCGCACATTGGTTTAATTGTTACAATTATGTAGATGTATAAATATAATAAATACACGTATGCTTCATAAAATAGTATATTTCAAATCGTTATAAATGGCATGGAGTAATTATTACTATTTTAAATTATTTTTATTGGTACTATTTTTTGTATGTCAAACTTCGCATAGGATTAGTGCGCAGAGATAAACAAAATGGATATATTTGATTACAAATCGTTATGCACCGTGTGCGTTTCTACGACACAAACTTTTTTTAAGAGAAACAAATTGCAAAACTCTATTGTCTCTAGCAAAGAAAAAGGTTAGTCCGATGTTATGCTTAGGTAAATAAATCCACAGACGTCGGAACTACTTCCCGAGCCTTTTTTCCAGAGGTGAATGTTGATAAGCCACAGTCACGCTAAACGATTGCGCAGTTTCAGGATTAAAGTAGATCTACATACAAAATACAAGTACCATTAAAATCCGAGCGTGCTTAGGGCCTACAGCATACACGTTATGACAGTCATATTTTCAATAAAAAGGACAGAGAAGGCAACACACAACTAAAATAGCTGACCACAGAAAACAGAAATAACAGAGCAAGATGACAATCACACCTAACAATGCATAATACACAACAGAACGAGAAAATGACACTAAACCGCTGAAAGTCCAAGTTTCAATTGTCAAAAAGCTAAAGGACATAGATTCTGCTGTAAGAAAGCAGAAATTCCTAATTTAAGGTAGCTTCCGATGTAAAACGCTTAAATACTTAAAGATATGATAGTAATGTTTTACTTTTTTTTCATTTCAAACGCTTCCTCTCTGACAACGAAACGCGTGGATTTTATCCATGAAAGCAGAGAGTCACGTGACTGACCGAATTATATACATCATCATTGGATAATGAACTTACAGCTTGCTAACATAATGTTGTTTGTAAGAACCTAATTTCCGGAATAGAATTAAATGTACTGGAGAGTAGACGGTGACTTTGTGTTGAGTTCATATGGTGAATACATGTTAAAACCGGAAGGCAAATCATTAGTTAACGCATGCGCATTGATTATAGACTGTATTATTGCACTGCGCAATCCATTGCAGTCCTTTACTTCTTAAAATTGACTCATTATGTCAAGTGCACCCGTACATATTTAGATACAAGTTCTTCTCGTAATTAATAAACAGTTAAATCACAATGGGAGATATTAGTTAGTTATCTCCCCTTACTACTCTCTAAAATTTCACAGGTCCTATCATGCGGATTACTCTTCTTTTATCCCTGATTTATTTGTTGTGCATGGTAGTAATTAGGCTGAAATATTTGCAACAATAATTATCAGATTAAATAACAAGTTTGGCTACATGTTGTTTACTCACCATGGTGAATAAATTTTGACGGCCTTAACATACTAGGTAATACAGAAGTGAGAAATTTCATATCTAAAATCAGGGATATTTCTGTGAGAAACAAGGATAAAGTCCGAGGATCTAAACTAGTTAGGACCTCTGTGCTAATTGGTCTACCTCGAGCTTTATCTTACAAGGGAAATAATTTATACGCCACTAATGTCTCTCATTACATAGAGCGTCTGCTATCAACACCAATAACAACACTATTCTCGTGACGTCATAAATGGGGACTCTTTTGTTGTGAGTATAAATCTATTATGAATGGGCAGTACACATCAAACATGCTTGTTATTTAAACGGAGCTGGGGAAATCTTGAAAAAGGTAACGTCAGTTTTTTGTAAGCGTGCCTACCCGAGTCATACCGATTATATGACGGATATATTCATACGTTCAATCAATACACTTGCATAATAATGATGTAATAAAGCTAAACTCTACATCGTTATTTTGTGTTCACAGAACATTAAATGGCCGATAACTATTACATTTGTATAAGATATGTCTTGATTGAAGAACATTTATAACTGAATCAACTGATTGTTTTTTTAGTATCAGTTATAATATTGGCCCATAAGACGGTATCATTCTCAAAGTTGCTTGTATTGGCAAAATGGCAAATCTGCATTCAGAAATTGCTCATATATATTGACCAATGAGAAGGCAACATTCCTATATTGATTAATGAGGGTCCTGTGTTCTTAAACTGTATATACTTTGACCAATGAGGAGGCTGCATTTTTAAACTGCTTATATGTTGACCAATGATGAGGCTGAATTCTAACACTGCCCATATATTGACCATAGAAGAGGCTGCATTCTAAAACTGCATATATATTGACCTATGACGAGGCTGCATTCTAAAATTGTTCATATGTTGACCAATGAGGAGGCTGTATTTAGATTTATTCTTCGACTCGTCAACAAACGCAGCTATAATCGCGACCTCTGTTAATACATGTATGTACTTTTTTGTATCCGAGAACAAGGTTAAACTTGATGTAATTATATTGATGCAAGGTGACACATTGCGTCATTATTTCCAGCTACATGTAATTATTGTGCTGCTTTAATCATGCAGGTAATACGACCTTGTATTGCACCAAGAAGTGGTTTATATTTACCTGATGGAGACTTTCAAACAATTCTTTTTTACCGCAATGTTTGTTTTCGAAGCGAAACAAATTTCGCCTTGAAATTGTAGCCTTTAGTAATGACAAAGTCACGTCGTATTTCTACACTCCATACCACAAATACACACCATAAATGTTAAAGAGTAGAAATTCAGTTTTACTATTGAACCATGATTTATTGTCAGATATGATTAGTAATTAAATCCACTAATGAGTCAAGTGAGTTAAATTTGTATACAAAACGTTTAGAATGTCCCTAGGGTCATTCAATATATTCGTAGACCACCGTTCGCATTTGTTGATAATTGCTTTTAGGTAATATTTTCTTTATATCATAACAAACATTAACTTATCCACCTACAACCAATACAAATTTATCTTTAATAATGCAAACCAGTAGCATGTCATCGGCCATTATATTACCATAGTAACGCGCTACCATCCCCAACCGACGTAACGTACCATTTTCAGTAGTTTAACTAGTTATAAATTCCGATTTAGTCAATTTACATTCCCATATTTCTGCCAGATTATTGCAAAATATTAGCATGACATTTCATGGAATTATAAAGTTAGTTGTACCTCGAACATACACATTGATCATCACGATGCTGTATATACACACCATTCTCCAATAAGGCGACCACCGTTTAGTTTCTTTCTGTTTGTTTGCATAATTCATGGGGGATTTTATTTCGTTGTTGAGGTGAGCCACCAAATTATTTGAATATCTGTTTCAACCAACTATCATATGCAAAAAGCCTCATGTCTCTGGTTAAAGGTACTGCCTCACATACATGTATTGGTGTATTGCAGAAATAAAATTAAATTGTCAAATATACATGTAATTTTGGTATAGTTGCCTGTATATGCCATAAACAACCACATTGACATGAAAAATAACTTGGGAAACATCAGCATTTTGTAGTAATTTAGCATTTTTACACCCAAAATTCTATAGGGTAGTAATTTAGCATTTTTACAACCAAAATTCTATAGGGTATTAATACCCTATAGAATTAGCACTAATATCACTTAAATTGCCTGAAATTTGTTTGCATTCGATAAAAACGAATTGCGAAAGGAACCGAATACCTCACAGATGTTTAGGCTATAGTTTGTTGGAATTACGGTTTGATCATGTGTGAATTACATAATTCACAAAGCATTTTGGAAGGAAACTCTGCGATATTTTCAAGACTGATTTAAATTGCCTATATGCCTTAACTATTTCAAAAAGCAATCGCCAGTGACTTTCTATTACATAAATACTTGGTAAGGTAGGAAAATTACGTCATACAACATTTTTAGCCCGATCTGTGAGGCAGCACCTTTAATATGTTTGGATAGATAAAACAACAACAGTGCATGTGTCATGTCATTTAATATAAATGACGAGATCAATATAATATATAAAACCAAGATTTTAGTATCCATACATAGGTGGGGGTACAACTATTATATTAATGATTTCATATTGTCTGTCATATACGTGTATATACTGTGACGTCATTTTGTTGGCACCGTAGTCGTGTTGTTGGTTCAATATTCTGTTCTGTTTCTGACAGTAATAGTTCCCTTAAGGTAAATTTACTTATGTGTATTACATTATATGTACTATTATAGAAAATGGCAGAAAATCCTATTGATACTAAGTCGGTTAAACCCCCAGTAATTATGTTCAGGGTTGCGATGTACAGATACGGTGAATGTTCCGTGCACTGTTCAACATTATACCGACGAGCTAAAGCGAAAATGTCCTAAGTGCATATGTATTCAGAAACAATATAGAACAGTTTGGCTTTTAAGTCCTCGTTATTAGTATCTTAATCACAGTGAGCCGTTCCGAAGGTCGCCTTATTGTGATGAGTTAATTAGCAATATTATCAATACGTGATTATATCAATGGGCAGAACTTTCCAGATTCCAGTGACATTTCCTGGAATTCGATCGTAAATTATAGAATCTGTTATATGTCTTCATATCATTTATGACATTTTCGAACAAATTTCTGACAAATATGAAGCCTTTTATGTGGTAATTTTCTATAGTTTCTGAAACACTTCTTTTTGTTTTTAACAATCTGAGAAGGAATACATAATGACATAACTTTGGCGATTGCGCCGTCCGTAAAAGCATTGTGTCATCAAATACAATATAAGTGAATACCGCCTGAAGGCTGGTGGAGGGGCATTCCTGAAGATAAAGACTTAAGTATTTATGAGAAGTTAAAGCATGGCTTTATCATATGAGCTGAGCTCTGTGATTCTAATTCGTCCGAAAAATATGTTACTCTAACCAAAATTATGGTCTGACCGAAATATGTTCTACTTTGTACCGAAATGTTTCACGAGCAATGCTACAAGTATTGATACTATGTTAGAAACATCGCCCACAGCGGTCGTACATAATACTGCATATTCTTTCACAAAATCACTAGAGATTTACAAGTGACAAGTAAAGATGTTGCGTTCTAACAAAACCCTGACAAATATCCACACATGGATCAAAGATGATTATCTGTAACGAAGCACAACGGTGGCTTCTTTTATAAAACAACACTGGATGATCATAGGTTAGGAACTATACAAGCAACAGCAAACTATGTAGCAAAGAAAGTTCACGCAATAAAATTAAACAGCTATAAAGTCTTAAATTGGTATTTGTGCTAAACAATAAATCCGTTTAGACGTATTCAAGCACCTCTATTGGTATCTTCAACAGACATAATTGGCATTTTCAACAGACATATGTTCACGTATCCTCATTTGACCTCAACAATAACAAGTTCATTATATTATTTTCAAAGTATGTATTGTAGCATCAGCAATTGCTTTAAATGGTTAAAAGCTAATGTGAGCATTATTGTGACGTATTTAGGAATCTATAAAGCTTACGACTAATCGCGCTTATATATAAGCTCTCTCCGTATCTAGAAAAACTAAATTACAACGAATAGTACTAATGGTAAGCCATATCCGGTGCTGTGTGCATTATAGCGGTTACGGTAAGCTCTAGTCGGAGAGAAGGTGCCTTTCGTTTCAAAAAGATCATACGTCTATTTTTCGTCGGGATAAGTGAAATGGATGTAATTTTGACCCGCTTTCTATTATTGTCAGGCTTGTTTCCAAGATATAGGAGTCGGCAAATATTTCGAAATGTGATACTACATGTAGTGAAGTTTTGCGTTATACGATTATACAAAAAAGCTTCCATTCAAATTGATATCATTCCATTAGTTTTAGCATTTAACCAATATCCTAATGGTTTCTATATATAGAAATAAATACAAGTTTTCAAGAAGTTTCTCTGAGTCAATTTGTAACAAAAACATCTGAATGTATCCGAATCAATTACAACATATTACATAATTGCTTCATTCAGTCTAGCATCATCCGGCGTAACACGTAATAACCCGACATATGATACCATGAAAAATAACAAATACAATTAAACATTAGAAACTTAAGAATTTAAACACACGTTATGAGCAAATTAATCAGAGTTATGTCAATTGAAATTCAAATTGAAACCTCCTTCGAGCCCACGCGCGCTAGAAACATCGATACGTTCCTTTCACTAATGAAACACTACTTGTATTAGGTGCTATTTTGCTTCTTAAGGAACATAGCTGATTATAAAATAGCTAAACTGAATAGCGCCGTGTTCGCCTAGGTGATAACACAAGCTCCTATGCCTTTATCTTCTCTTAAACCCGGACTGTATAATTTCTGTCGTTAAATACAGTGTGTTGAAAGTTCAGTCAAAAATTATTATTATCTTTTATAATTTATACCAATCAATGTTAAAGAATTTGACATCTTATAATTTCGACACCACTAGGGAATCCTCGGAGAGAAGTGGAGCCAGTATTCCTTATTTTATTCTGAGCGTCAAGCAATAGAAACTCTTCTACCAGTTTCTGTCGTCTTTGGTATGACGCGACCACGGAGCCTTTGGTATCAGTTTCTGTCATCTTTGGTATGACGCGGCCAACGAATTTGTGGACTGTAGTTTCTTTCGTGTTTGTGATGACGCGGCCACGGAATTTGTTTAATATCTTTCGTCTTTGGTTTAATGTGGGCACGGAATTGTCGCTTCAATTTCTTTTGACTTTGTGGCACCAGTTGCTGTCGTGGTATGACGCGGCAAGTGAATTCGTTGCGTCAGTTTCTTTCGCTTTGGTATGATGAAGCAATGCAATATGTGAAACTAGTTTCTTTCGCCTTTCGTATGACACGGCAACGGAAAAAGTGGCACTATTTTGTTTCGTCTTTAGTATGACGCGGTCACGGATTTTGTGGCACTAGTTTCTTTCGTCTTTGTTATGACGCGGGCACGGAATTTGTCGCATCAATTTCTTTGGACTTTGTGGCACCAGTTGCTGTGGTGGTATGACGCGTCAAGTTAAATCGTTGCGTCAGTTTCTTTCGCTTTGGTATGACGAAGCAACGGAATTTGTGGCACTAGTTTCTTTCGTCTATGTGATGACGCGGCCAAAGAATTTGTGGACTGTAGTTTATTTCGTCTTTGGTATGACGTGGCACCGGGATTCGTGGCGCCAGTTTCTTTCGTATTTGGTATGACACGACCAAGGCATTTGCGGACTATAGATGAAGTTTTACTTTCTTAATCAGAATTCATCTCTTTGTATTAAGCTAGATATGGCATTCATTACTTTAAACAGCCAGTCGTTCAAGAATACGCCTACTAGTTGCTAGCTTGTAACAAGATACCAATATATTGCTCGTCTATATTTCCCAAAGGAAATATAATAAAGTTTATTACAAGGCTTCTATCGTAGTGATGAGAACCATACACAGTGACAGGAAGTGTAATATTTATATTATTACCCAGCAGAGAATGATGACGTCATGGTTACATTCTACGTGTAATAACGTAGTGTAATAACTTTGATGTATGGATATATTTATCTCCTTTTCAAACCCTATACAGACCGACTATTGCATGTTGATGTTGTCATTTAGACAGTTATTAGCGCGCGTTCCATGTAATCATAATTTATTCCACACCATTTAAGTGTTGCCAGGAACGAAGAACTCTCCTTAATAACACTTTCAGGACAGAAGATAAAACGTTTCATATTAAGTTTCAAAATTTAACTTTATTTTATCGGATAGGTCCCCAAACCAAACTAGATCTACTGTAAAATAAAAACATATTTCTGGGAGCTTAATTTTCATAGATTTTGAGAATGAGGTCAACCACGAAATCTAATTACCACGAATTAATCTACCTCTAAGATCTAGAACAAAAGGATCTTCTGTTCATGTTCGGGAATTTACAAAACTACGACACCACAAAATCGCTTTCTTACCAAATATCACCGAAATTTAATGCCAACGAAATATAAGATTTTACAGTTTTAGTAAGAACAGCTGCGTCAAATATCCAACGTAGTCACTTAAAGTAAGTTTCAGCTCCCGTAGTGTATAACAGTGTGCACTGAATTAATTTTGTCTTGTCATGAGACGCAACTGTTAACAGAAAAAGACGTATAAAGTGCCAGCAGTTGTCATGGCAATACTTGTACTTTGATATACAAGCTGTCATATTGTTAGACTTCCGGACAGGGAAACTATAATGCGTTTCAAATCCACACATTAAACTATTTAAATCAAAGTTATAACATTAACCGCCTCCTCGATAGCCTAGTTGTTGAGCGTTCGCTTCGAGTGCGGGAGGTCACGGGTTCGACCCCTGGCCGCGTCATACCAAAGACGAAATCAAAATGGTACCAGAAATTCCCTTGCTAGACGCTCAGCATAAAAGGGAAATTGGCTTCTCTTCTCTCATACCCTCGTGGCGATGGATAACATCAGGAATGAGGTGTCGAGAGTGATTAATATAAGTTTGAAAAACTTGTTTCACAATCGACCTTAAATAAATTAGTATAAACTAAACTAAAGTTATAACATTACATAGGATACATATTTTATGATTACACGGCTTTGAAAACAGATTTTATTGGTGCATTGTTTTACATTGCCTTTGGAATAAATGTTCACTTATTTCGTCATATACCCAACTATTCGGGACGGTCGTTAGATAATCATAATTATTGACAAAATAATTTAGAAATGCATGTTTGCTATTTCTTTTGGGTGCTAATTCTGGGGTTGTCCTTGTGCATTTCAAGGGAGCGAACGCAGTGCCTTCCCACGGACACGCTACTGCGAGGTTACCAAGACGACTAGCTAGGGTCAAATTAGACTTTCCAACATCCCGTACTCTCAGAAGACACTATACCACGAGCGAAACGACCAGCTATAGGTAGGTGAGAATTTCCGATGAGACTAAGAGTATACCATACTATAATGCAAACGAGATGATACGCTAGGGGGCGAAGTCCAGTTTACCTGCATTCTAAACGGCATTCTTTGCTATTGAGGGAGTTTGAATTTCGTGTACGTTTAACTAATGTCCATTATCAGTCTATATAGTCCTTTCAGAACTTATAAATTTTACATTTCCAGTTTGTATAAATGATATTTATGGACATCATTTGTGCATTGAACACGAACTAACATAACTCTCGAGTAAAATGCTAAACGCAGACAGACGTAAATCTATTCATTATGTAAATCTAGTGAATTAACTTGCCGCTACGAACGAATAAACATTTTCACAGAGGCTCACAGAGTTATTGCTTTCACAAGAAAAAGAAGATAATAACCGTAACAGATAAGTAATTATTTCTGCCGTTAACGGAGTACACTGTCAATGCCTTGTTACCTTGGGAATATAGATACTACAGATGCATTTGTCATAATTCTGATCAGACGTTATACATGTTTATTCGTTGTTTGACTCGCTGATATTGCTAGTACCACGAAGACTATGATACTACATGTTCGTCACGTTAGTGTTTCTGGTATTTTGTATCGCACAGACTACTCCAAATCAAAACCAGAGGCGTCCGATTCTATGGCTAGTTTTCGAATATGTTTTATTTCGGACAGAGATAAAGTCTTTATAGACATGATAGGAAACCTAATTAGACTGTAAACTGATGTAACTGGCGATACATGTACACCCGATCCATTACGGACTGCGTCAATATATAGTACAATCAGAACTGTATAAATCGATGCCTCAACTTCTGTTAGGCTATTTTATGCTTTCATACTGCTTCCGTACGTGTATTTCAGATACATGTTTCGTAAAATGTATGTTTGGTCTACCCAGCGTTTTGCGCACATTGGTTTAGTTGTTACAATTATGTAGATAAATAAATATAATAAATACATGTATGCTACATAAAATAGTATATTTCAAATCGTTATAAATGACATGGAGTAATTATAACTATTTTAAAATATTTTTATTGGTACTATTTCAGTATGACAATTTTCGCAGATGATTAGTTCGCAGAGATAAACAAAATGGATACATTGGATTACACAAAGTATATTATTTTTCGCCGTGTGCGTTGCTACGACAAAAACGTGTTTTAAGAGGCAAAAATCGCAAAACTATTGTCCGTAGCACTATAGTCCGATGTAATGATCAGGTAACTAAATCAACATGAGTCGAGACTACTTTCCGAGCCCTTTTAAGCCAAAACCACGATATGACTGTGCATTTTCAGTATAGGAGCTCTAGATACGAAATACATGTACCATTACGTATATTCCGATCGTGTTTAGGGCCTCCAGGTTACACGTTATGACAGTCATATTTGAACAAAAACAGGATTACAAAAAAATAAAACTCGGACAGGGAAGGCAACACAC
This sequence comes from Spisula solida, assembly GCA_947247005.1. Lineage (NCBI taxonomy): Eukaryota > Metazoa > Mollusca > Bivalvia > Venerida > Mactridae > Spisula > Spisula solida. The sequence goes on from OX365961.1 coordinate 18,941,910, forward strand.
AACTAAAATAGCTGAGCACAGAAAACAGAAATAACAGAGCAAGATGAAAATCAAACCTAACAATGCATAATACATAACAGAACGAGAAACTGACACTAAACCGCTGAAAGTCCAAGTTTCAGTTGTCAAAAAGCTAAAGGACATAGATTCTGCTGTAAGAAAGCAGAAATTCATAGTTAAAGTTAGCTTCCGATGTAAAACGCTTACAGACTTAGAGATATGAAAGTAGTGTTTTACAAATTATTTTTTCCATTTCAAACGCTTGCTCCATGACAACGACACGCGTGAAGTGTATCCATGAAAGCAGAGAGTCACGTGACTGACCGAATTATATACGTCATCATTGGATAATGAACTTACAGCTGGCTAACATTATGTTGTTTGTAAGAACCTAATTTCCGGAATAGAATTAAATGTACTGGGGAGTAGACGGTGACTTTGTGTTGAGTTCATATGACGGATACATGTTAAAACCGAAAGGCGATTAACTAGTTGCTGCATGCGCATTGATTATATTATGACACTGTGCCATCAATTGCTGCCATTGAAACATTTACTGCTTAAACTTGACTCATAGCGTCAAGTGTACCCGTATATATTTATAGATACAAGTTCTTCTCGAACATTAATAATTACTAAACAGTTAAATCACAATTATATGGAACGTCTTGTCACATGGTTTACTAACAATAACAACATTATTCTCGTGACGTCATAAATGTGTGTTCATTTGTATTGAGTGTAAGTCTATTATTCATGAATGTGTGGTACAATGTACACATAAAAATGGTTTAAGTAAATGACTCTGTGTTGTCTAGTTCTATTTTTATTTACATCACGCACATACACACATAAAGTATGCATACTTTTTAAACAAAACTTGAGAAGTTTAACGTCACTTGTTACATGTATGAGCATGCCTACCCGAATCGTACCAATTTTATTACAGACGGATTCATACGTTTAATCAATACACATGTATGATAATGATGTAATAAAGATAAACTTTACATCGTTAGTTTGTGTTCACAGTACATTAAGTTCTGATAACTGATACACTTGTTTAAGAAATGCCTTAATTGAAGAACATTTTAAACTGAATCATCTGATTTGGTTTTTTAGCATCAGTTTTAATATAGACCAATAAGAAGACATCATCTGAGAATTGCTTGTATTGGCAAATGACAAGGCTGTATTCAGAAATTGCTCATATATTAACCAATGAGAAGGCAACATTCCTATTCTGACCCTATATTGCCTAATGAGGGTGTTGTGTTCTCGGCCAGCTCAAATATGGACTCATGAGGAGTCTGTATTCTAAAACTGCTAATATATTGACCCGCGAGGAGTCTGTATTCTAAAACTGCTCTTATATTGACCAATGAGGAGGCTGCATTCTAAAACGGTATATATATTGACCAATCAGGAGGCTGCATCCTAAAACTGCATATATATTGACCAATGACGAGGCTTCATTCTAAAATTGTTCATAATTATGTTGACCAATGAGAAGGATGTACTTTTCGACTCGTCTACAAACAACAAACGCAGCTGTAATCGCGACCTATGTTAATATGTTCTTTCATGTATCCAAGAACAAGGTTTGGCTGATGAAATGATATTGATGTAATGTGACACATTGCGTCATTATTTCCAGCTACATGTAATTATTCTGCTGCTTTAATCTTGCAGGTAATACGACCTTGTATTGCACCAAGGAGTGGTTTATATTCACCTGATGAAGTTGCGAGAAACATGTCTGTAGTGTGTCCTCTTTAATGCTAGTAGTTTAACCAGGGAGCGGTTCTGATAATATAATACAAAAGATGTTCAAAAGTATTTCTTAAAATATTTATTAAAAAATCTTAAATGTACGATAAAGAGTAGAAATTCATACAATTGTACCATAGTGTTAAAAATAAGGTTAGTAAATAAATCCAGGATTAAAATCCATTGGGTAACTTTAGAATGCCCCTAGTACATACAGCGTGTACTTCCTATTTGTTCAGGGCATGCTGGGAGACGTTAATAAATTAACAGTGTGTCCGTCTCGGGAACGTGGGATTGGAGTAGCGGTTCAGTTCAAGGCCACTACGCACCACTGTAAATACAATGGCAGTATAGGTCTTAGTATCTTGGTTGGTGCTAATCGTATGATCACAATGGGGTGACCTGGGCAATAATGAAAATAGGTATCAATTAAAACTGTATAAATTATCATTATGAGGCAGCCTCATACTACTTCTGAATATTCAACATAATTGTCGGATAGACGACTACTCTTCAAAACAATATGATGGCCATCTTTAACGCGAATTTCATTTTTGAATGTCTCTAAGTGCAATGTTTCGTCGGGGATTTGATTTCGTGGTTGATGAAAACTACCAAAGATGACAAATGTTTGATATTGTCTGTCATACATATATTGTGACGCCATTGTGTTTGCAAGGTAGTCATGTTATTGGTTCCATTTCTTGTTACTGACAGTAATATGTAAATAGATCTTTGTAATGGTAATTAGACGTAAAGTATGATCAAGTTACATATTTCTAGTACATCATATAAATTTACAGAAAAGGACAGAAAATTACTGTTGATAAAAGGTCGGTTAAACCTCAAGTAATTATGTTCAAGGCTATGGTGTAGTGATACGGTGAATATTCCGTTCACTACTCAACATTACTAGTGAAAGTATATTTAAAATTGTTCTAAGGGCATACAAATACAGAATTTTCTGTTTACTGACAGTAATAGTTCTTTTAAGGTAAAATTGCTTACGTGTAGTGCAATATATGTACAATTACAGATTTCGGTTAAGCCCCCAGTAATTATATTCAAGGTTACGATGTACAGATACCGAATAGTCTCTGCACTGCTCAATATTATACCGACAAGTGAAAGCGAACATGTTCTAGGTGCATATGTATACAGAAACAAGATTGAACAGTTTGGCTTTTAAGTCCTCGTTATTAGTATCTTAATCACAGTGAGCCTTACCGAAGGTCGCTTTATTGCGATGAGTTAATTAGCAATATTATCAATACGTGATTATATCAATGGACAGAACTTCTCCAAATTCCAGTGACATTTCCAGAAATTCGATCGTACATTATATAATCTATTATACGTCTTCATATCATTTATGACATTTTCGAACACATTTCTGACAATATGAAGCCTTTTATGTGGTAATTTTCAATAGTTTCTAAAAGCCTTTGTTTTATTTCAACTATCTGAGGAGGAATGCATAATGACATAAATTTGTCGATGGCGCCGTCCATAAAAGCATTGTATCATCAAATTCAATGTAAATGAATACTGCCTGAAGTCTTGTGTGGAGGAATAGTATTCCTGAAGATAAAGACTTAAGTATTTATGGGAATTTAAAGCATGACTTTACTTAAGCCGAAATCTCTGATTCTGATTCGTCCGAAATATATGTTGCTGTAAACAAACGTGTGATCTGTCCGAAATATGTTCTACTCTGCATGACTGTATGACCTGGCCGAAACAGTTTGATCTCTATATGAATTTATGACATATACAAAATATGTTTACCTGTAAATATGAACTTATGTCCTGATCGAAACATGTTTTTCTCTAAACGAATTTATGATCTGTCCGAAACATGTTTACCTTTTTCAAATTTATGACCAGCTCGAATTTGTCCATCTTGTACGAACATATGACCTATCCGAAATGCATTTCAGTATCAGCGCGACCATCAAAGTGCTGCAACAATTATACGTTCATTATCCTTAATAGTATATAAATGTAATCTGACGTTGACACTGTGTGGGAAATCCATGCCATTGTAGCTTATTGTACCCTTACATATTTCCTGCTTTTACATATTTACACTTTAGGCCCACGGAGAAGGGTAATGGGTTTTGGTAAGGTCAGAATCGTTAACTATGTGTATGTTGATATAATACGTGGAGTTGTGCCATCGTACCAGTTTTTAAACTAATAACTTTAAATAATAATCTATTTCTATATACACGGAGCCCGTAAAATAATAATACCGATTCATTTGTTTAATGTAATAGTTGTATTTGTATATCGTTTAATATTGTACTAACTGATTGATTAAACTCATTATATTTACAAAATAGGATCGAAATGGCATTTTTACGGTTCCGTAAGTTTCGAAATTTGCCTAGATCAATGCTACATGTATTTGTACAATGTTAGATACACAGGCCCACAGCAGTCGTACATAAAACTGCATTTTCCCCACAAAATCACCAGAGATTTACAAGTGACAAGTAAAGACGTTACCTTCTTACAAAACCCTGACAAATATCCACACCGGGATCAAAGATGATTATCTGTAACGAACCACAACGATGACTTCTTTTATAAAACAACACTGGGTAATCATATGTTGGCAAAATACAACCAATAGCAAACTATGTAGCAATGAAAGTTCATGTAATGTTGTTTTCGATGTGTTATTTCTTGTCTACTTTTGAGGTATGTTGTTCATTAGTTTTTATATTTTATTTTTAGTTTGTGACTTTTCAGTTATTACATGCACATTTCATGTGTTGATGCGACCAAACGTGGAATTTAAACTTAAATGGTAGATCAAGTAAAATGTATTAACAAGCGAAAGACAAGAAAAGCACTCAACAGAAACAGCGGAGCACGGGTCAGAAAAAAACCTAACATCAATCACAGGTCATCATGACAATCACAAAACTGAACAAGAAAAAAAAGAAATTAAAAAGCTACGAAGTCTTGAATTGGTATTTTTACCAAACAAAAAATCAGTTTAGACGTATTTAACCACCCTCCTTTGACCCCAGCAAATTTGTTTCATCCTTAGACATTATCATTTTAGATCATATTTAAGCACCTCCTTTGGCTTTAGTCAATTGGTATCTTAAACAGACATATTGATGTTTGGGCTATGTTAACGTATCCTGATTTGACCTCAACAATAACAAGTTCATTACATTATTTATTTAAGTATGTATTGTAGCAACAGCTAATGTGAGCATTGTTGTGACGGATCTATGGATTTATAAAGCTTATGCCTAACAGCGCTTACATGTAACTCTAATCGTATCTAGAAAAACTAAATTACAACGAGTAGTACTAATGGTAAGTCATATACGTTGTTAAGCGCAGTATATCGGTAACGGTAACCTCAAGTCGGAGAGAAGGTGCCTTTCGTTTCAAAAAAATCATACGTCAATTTTTCGTCGGGTTTTCCAGATAAGTGAAATGGAAGTTATTTTGACCTCGCTTTCTATTATTGTCGGGCTTGTTTTGATAATATAGGAGTCGGCAACTATTTTGCCATGTGATACTACATATAGATTTGTGTTATACGATTATACAAAAAAGCGTCAATTCAAATTAATATCATTTCATTAGTTTTAGCATTCAACCAATATCCTAATGGTTTCTATTTATAGAAATAAATAAAAGTTTACAACAAGCATCTCTGACTCAATTTGCAACAAAAACATCTGAATGTATCCGAATCAATTTCAACATATTATATAATTGCTTCATTCAGTCTAGCATCATCCGGCGTAACACGTTATAACCCGACATATGATACCAGGAAAAATAACAAATACAATTAAACAATAGAAACTTAAGAATTTAGACACACGTTATGAGCAAATTAATCTGAGTTATGTCAATTGAAATTCAAATTGAAACCTCCTTCGAGCCAACGCGCGCTAGAAACATCGATACGTTCCTTTCACTAATGAAACACTACTTGTATTAGGTGCTATTTTGCTTCTTAAAGAGGGAACTAACTGATTATAAAATAGCTAAAATAAATAGCGCCGTGTTCGCCTTGGTGATAACACAAGCTCCTATGCCTTTATCTTCTCTTAAACCCGGATTGTATAATGTCTGTCGTTAAATGCAGTGTGTTGAACGTTCAGTCAGAAATGTGTATTATCTTTTAAAATTGATACCAACCAATGGTAAACAATTTGACATCTTATAATTTCGACACCACTAAGGAACCCTCGGAGAGAAGTGGAAACAGTTTTCTTTTTTTATTCTGAGCGCCAAGCAAAAGTTACTCTTCTACCAGTTTCTGTTGTCTTTGGTATGACGCGGCCACGGAACCTTTGACATCAGTTTCTTTCGTCTTTGTTATGACGCGGCCAACGGAATTTGTGGCACCAATTTCTTTCGTCCTTGGTATGATGCGGCCACGGAAGTTGTCGCATTAATTTCTCTTGACTTGTTGCTGTCGTGGTATGACGCGGCAAGTGAATTTGTTGCATCAGTTTCCTTCGCTTAGGTATGACGAAGCAACGGAATTTGTGGCCGTAGTTTCTTTCGTCGTTGGTATGACGCGGCCACGGAATTCGTGGCACCATTTTCTTTCCTCTTTGGGATGACGCGGCCAATGAATTTGTAGCACAAGTTTCTTTCATCTTTGGCATGACGTGGCAACGGAATTCGTGGTACCAGTTTCTTTCGTATTTGGTAAGACGTGGCCACGGAATTTGTGGACTGTAGATGAAATTTTACTTTCTTAATCAGAATACATCTCTTTGTATTTAGATAGATGTGGCATCATTACTTTATACAACCAGTCGTTCAAGAATACGCCTACTAGTTGCAAGCTTGTAACAAGATACCAATATTTTAAAACCAGACAGCTCCATAAAACAACATTTTGCTCGTCTATATTTCCCAAAGGAAATATAATAAAGTTTATTACAATTCTTCTATCGTAGAGATGAGAACCATACACAGTGATAGGCAGTGTAATATTTATATTATTACCAAGCAGAAAATGATGACGTCATGGTTACATTCTACGTGTTATAACGTAGTGTAATAACTTTGATGTATGGATATATTTATCTCCTTTTCAAACACTATACATACCCAGTATTGCATGTTGATGTTGTCATTTAGACAATTATTTGCGCGCGATAAGAATTCCATGCGATCATGATTTATTCCACACCATTTAAGTGTTGCCAGGAACGAAGAACTCTCCTAAATCACAATTTCAGGACAGAAGATAAAATTTCGTATTTAGTTTCAGGACTTTAACTATTGCTTATAGGATAGATGCTCATACCAAAATATATCGACTGTAAAATAATATTTTTATGGGAGATTAATTTTCGTTGATTCTGAGAGTGAGCTCAACAACGAAATCATATCCCTTGGAATAAATCTATATTAAAGATACAAATAATGGATCTCTTATTTATGTTTGGTAATTCACAAAACTACGGCACCACGAAATCGCTTTCTTACCATAAATCACCGAAATTTAATGCCAACGAAATATAAGATTTTACAGTTTAGGTAAGAACAGCTGCGTCAAATCTCCAACGTCGAAGAGTCACGTGACAGACTTAAAGTAATTTTCAGCTCCCGTAGTTTATAACAGTGTGCACTTACTTAAATTGGTTTAGCAATTCTGAGACGCAAATGTTAACAGGGAGAGACGTATAACGTCACAGCAGTTGTCATGGCAATATCAGTACCTTGATATACAACCTTGTCTTGTTGTTAGACTTCCGGACAGGATAAACTATATAAGGCGTTTCAAAACCATACGTCAGAAACTTAAAATCAAAGTAATAACATTACATAAGATACCTATTTCATGACTACACGGCTTTGAAAACAGATTACAATATTTACTTATTGGTACAATGTTTTACAATGACTTTGAAACATTAAAAAAAATTAATGTTCATTGATACAGTCATATTTCGAAAAATATTCGAGGCAGTCTTCAGATAACCATACTGTCCGAATAATTTCGAAAAGCATGATCGCTGTTTTTGTTGGGCGCTGCTTTGCGGTTGTCATTGTGTTATTTCGCTGGCTTTGAATTAGAAGGTCGTACAAAAGTACAAAATCAATATTTTGAGAAAACAAGAAAAAACTGTCTGAAAACTACCCTTTACTTATGGAAAAACAAGCTTTTTGAACTTCAGTTTGGTCAACATGACAACTTCCGATTTTCATGAAAATAAGCTCATAACAAGCGCCTAGTGATGCAGATTTCAAATATACATGAGTCTTATAAAATCTTAAGTAGTACTTACGACCTTCTAATTCTAAGCCAGCGATATAGTCGTTATTGTGATTCATTGTTGCCTGTCGATTCTTAATGCAGTGTCTTTGACTGTCTGAAGTGGCAGCATGTCGCAGGATTGTGTTGTTTGGATCTGTTCAGCTTGATTTTCTTTCTTGTTCATTTTTAATGCTTGTCATTGTGACTTGGGCTTGGAGTATTTGTTTTTTCTTTTCTGTGTCTTTTTGGACGGAGGAGGGACGTAGCCCGGTCCTCATATTGACGCTGCCTATGTCAATTTATGCTACTACCGTAAGGATGGTTTTAAATGAAGTCAATCCCACAGGTAACTGTTATCTTAGAAAGGTGAATTTGTACTAAAATGGTCCGATTGTATGATATCAAAACAAGAATTGGCTTTCGATATAAAGTAATTACATTCATAGACACCATCGTTAGAACTACCTCCATGCAAAATCCCGTCGAAACGAGTTAAACAGTTATACCATAATATGTATAACACGGTGTCCAGTCAATCACTGAGGTGCATTCAATAGAAACGACAATGCTATTCAAAACAAGAATGAAGAAAGTGATTTTACGCCCAATGGGGTTTATTTTCTTATTTATAGACAGATCTTTTAAACATTGATATCAAAATAAATACGGAGCTCTCTAGTTTCTGATTATGTAATAACATTTACAAAAACACCAGTATTAATGAAATGTTTTTTTAAAAACAAACTGCACCTCAGTGACTGTGTGGTCAATTTCCCATGTTATAAACTTTTCTAAGATATTACAAATTATATAAAAAAATGTTTTGTTTACTCTTTTATTATTGATACAGTTACTTGTGGTCAAGCTTAGTTTCTTTCTAACAAAAACTATCATGTTCTCTAATTAATCAGCTTTAGTGTCAGATATCGGAACAAAACACCGTATACAGGATGTAAGTGATATATTTCATTATCTCAACATTCTCGTGCACCAGTGTTAGACTGAGACATGTACCGAATGAACGCATCCATCAAGCTTCCGATGTCCAATATACAACTCGTGTACAGTCATTTCCGGTCTATTACTTTCGCGTGAGAAGCCTCGCTCTATTTCCCGCCATATTGTACCACGTGATGATTTGACAACAAGAAAAGGACCAACGCATTAGCCTACTAGTATTTCTTTTCTGGTTGGAATTGTTGTTGTTAGTCTCGATAGTATGGTTCCATACTTATTTGGTCGGCTTACAGATTTTACGTTTAAGAAAATAGTTTTTGATTTTTTTTCTGTTTAAAAAAAGCACAATGTGCTTTGAGAAAAAAGTAAATTAACCACAAACATGTGTACACTGGTTTCCTGTTTTGATGATAGCGACCTCATCTTAGCTGATGTGACGTCAGTTTCGATTTCACCATTTTTGTTTTTCCTTTTTGATTATGTGTGTATGTTAGTCAATTGTTTAATAAACGTTTTCAACATAGACATTCTCTGACGGCATGACGAATGCATCTTGTCAAGCCTGCATATTCACTGTATATATTGTATTGCTTTCATTGTAATCATTGATTGATTGTTTAATACTGTTTGTACATAAATGTATTCAATATCCTCTAATATAGAGGGAATTATAGTGTTGAAGTTGAAGTTGACTCATGTGTATGCTTTGATGATATAATAATTAACACAATCTTGAATCTTGAGTTCACGCAAAATGTATAGAGACATTCAGTGACTTTCAGAATAAATTTTTACAGCTATAAACTGGATTGCGTTGTAAAATAGATGTATGTGTATTTTTTTATAAATATTAAGAATAAGAAAGTTTAAAATTCTAACTAAAATCACTTGACAATTGCGAAATTGTTTGTATGTTGATCTAGTGGAGTGACTGTCTTTGTGATATCCAAGGTGTTATTTTATCGACAACATAAGAGGATATTAGATATTAATCTTTATCACTCAGACGCTCGAAAAGGACATCAACTCAATTACTAATTTCTATCGCTCAGACGCTCGAAAAAAGACATAAAACAGACGCTTACCTTCCTGTCAAGTATCCAGCTGATATAGATCCAATCATGGTCATCAGAAGCTGTACGAAGAAAACCCAGTTCATTTGTTTCAAATCTGAATTAGTTTGGCATCCTAAGTCAAACAATGTTGGCCCTAAGAATGCAACACCCATTCCAAATATCCCGAATACAAGACAATCCACGATAACGGATAATTTATGTTTTTTAAATAAAATCCAAAATGAGATTTTTTCATCTTCAGTTGTGGGTGTGCTCGAATCTGACGAAGCCAGTACCACACCGTCCGACCGTGCACCGTTCGCCATATTGCCTGGTTGTCCGTCGACTGCAGCAGAATAATCTCCCATATTGCGGTTTATAACGGTACGCAATTCACACGGACTGCGTTTTTTTTTCTGTTAGCTAAGTTTTAAATTATATCATCCGCATTATTACAATGAGTTCCTAAGTCCACTTGTTACAGGAAACGTTTAAAGATCCTTCCTAAAAATCACACCCGTACAAGTCCGTACAAGTCCGTACAAGTGTGGAATATATCTAAGACTTATAACACGTTACGTAATTCACTCAGAGCATTGTAATCTGATTCAATTATTCCTGGACACAGAGCGGCTTTCACGTTCCATTTGAAAATTATCTTCTCTCGATGTCTTTGACAATAGCACGCAACTCATCAATGGGCATGTGTATGGCTCTCTTTTGATTCTTTCTCGTCAATAAATCCATTAAAATTTTCTTAATACACTCTGCGTATTGTCGATTGTTACCACGGTGCCTGACGAAGCGATGACGATGGAGCTAAGCGTTATATTCCTCGGTATTTTTCCTGAAAATAGATATAAGGTAAATCATCACAGTACTTTTATAGAAACATAAAATATTCTTTAAAAATATAAGGTTAAAAAAATAGTATTGCGGTTTTGATAACCCTACCTACCCTATATCTTGGCCACTACAACACTAAACGAGTTATTGGCATTTTGCTGAAAGTCATAATGGAATGTTGATTTTCAAGTACACTGTACATACATAAAACCAATCAAATAATTGTAAAAATGAAAATGTTTTCCACCGACCCATTTTTTCTGCATATTACCAGGGCTCGTACTCACAAAGCTTATTTAATATTTTCTAAAGAAAATTTCTAGACAATTAAAATACAAGTATTTTATTTAGAAATAAACAATTTTTATCTCAGAAAATCCTTAGAGTTTACATATTTGAATACAAAGACAAAAATAAAAAACTAGGATTTTCGCGAAAATCTAAGAAAATTAGCCAACAAACCTAGAAAATGTATTTTTCTTAGATAAAAAATTACAAAAACAATAAAGTTTTGTGAATAAGACCGCCTAATCATATGTAAAATTCCCACCAGCAATGTATGATCGAACAATAAAAACTTGCCATTATCCACAAGCTAGCGGACGGGCACATTTGCGCATGAATATATCTGTATACATGTACAAACATTATCTCCCCAGTCTTCTACGGGCCCTTGGGTGGTATTCAATGTTGATATTATTTAATTCGAGATAAGGACAGCCAATCATATCGCCTGTTACTGACCAGAGTTTAATATGGTGTGATATGATTGGTTGTCCTTATCCTTAAGTCAAGTATACCACCCACAACCACAATATCAATTTGTGTTGGCCTCACTGATCGCTGTACATACGTTTAAGCCACTGGTTTCTATAGCAATGCACTATAGTGTAGAGAATTTGACACGACTCTCGACCTTCTATTAGCATAATTTCACAGCTGATTTATTATCTATATTTATAATCGCGGTTGTATTTTTTCATAAGCGGGGGGGGGGGGGGTTATCACGAAGACGCTGGAGGAGTAATACCACCACAAATCTATAGGATCGATATTGCACGATTTGCTCACGGAAGTTTATACAACGCAAGAACCTTGTAATATATTCATGTATAAAGGTGAGTATCATGTCAAATTCTCCGTGCTATAGACAAATATATATTTTATTGTAAGGAGCATGTGGTGTCCATATCAGTAAACTGAGCTAGGCCATAAAACACATACGTTCAGGGAAAAAATCGTTTAGTCGACTTGAATGCTTTACGACTATGTAAATGATAGATGATAAATACTCTATTCCACAGACAATTCATAATCCTTCAGTAGTGGTGGCAGCGCCTAGCCAGTCAATCAAGAGACAGACACAGAAAACAACATCCGTATCGCAAAAACGTATATTTCAAGTAAGCATATACAGTGTAGCAATACCACATGGTTTTTTACTACAGTTCCAAGTAAAAATTTGTAAACATTGGAACACAAATATAGCCATTAATTTTTTATTTCTTCATCGATTTCTATGAAATCTACGCCACGCTAAGGAGAACATTATTTGCTTTTGCCATGAAATATAAAATCTTTTTCAGCGGATGTGCCGTTTAGTCCATTACCCTGTGAAACCGTGGAACGTGTAGGTTTCACAGGGTAATGGAAAAATCGGTAAAGCTGCTGAAAAAGATCTTAGATTTCATGGAAAATAATTTTCCCCTTAGCGTGGCGTATATTTCATAGAAATCGATTAAGAAATAAAATACTTATGGCTATTTTATTTTCCAATGTTTACTAATTTCTTCTTGTAACTGTAGCCAAAAGTCACGTGGTATTGCTACACTGATATATACTGCCCGTCAAAATGAATGCCACACTGCGTATTTGCTTAAATTAGAAAACTGGCACATGTATTACCATAAAGGAGGTGTCAATTACAAATATAACTACACTAAGTGAAGTAACGGCAGACATTTATCGCCGCCACACAGTACTAACACCTGCTGTTCATAGTGATATAATTATATTAAATAATGTAATGTACAGACAATTTAAAAAGATAGAAGAAAATCGAAAGGAAATGCAGAACTCAACTTCACCAGCCGAGCACAGAAAACATAAACAACATCACATACGACAATAACACGACACATTGCCCCACACATATACAGAAGTGGCGTTGCAGGAAAATTTACAATCCGATCGAACCTAAGGCAAGTTTTCTAAAGCAAGCAAATTACAAGCGAAGGTAGACACTCGTATGCCTGATACGGTGTAACACTTTCAGAGAAACTGGGCTTCACGCTGTACCTGACACCTTTGTGGAAACAGAGACAGGTGTCGTCGAGCCGCACTGCCGCAAACTACTGCAACAACTCTTCCTGTTTACAGAACATGCGAGCGCGTTCTTTTCTTGATATTAAAACTACTACAATTATTGCCAGTTTCATGTGTCCCAAAGGATGGGTTATTGGATTCTGTGGACACAGTAGTAAAATGTGCATACTCCTCCCAATGCCTATACATAGATTGAAGTAAGAACTGCTTAACTGCGCATGTGCAAAGAAAGAGCTCTCAAAGGCAGAAATGGCGAAACCTAGTTATCAGACAGGACAATGGAAAAACGAACCTTGCGGTTTCTTGTCACAAACTTAAAAAGTCTCTCAATACCATGCATTTACACGATTTAATAAGCAGTTATTGACCACAAAGTTAATGCTCGTATATTCTATATTATAATACTGAAAAATTATCACATGGCTAGACTATAAGCTTAGATAACTCCCGAGGGAAGCGTGTTTATGTTGGCGCAATGACAGAAAACATAACATGGTTTAGGATGGTATGTAGTCTATGTAACTCGTGTTGGCATGGTAACGTCTTGTGGGAGCTGGTGGCGACTTGCTGTGTTCCTTCAAACATTGTATATTTTCCAATTGTCTATACTTTAAGATATAACTACATGGTATGTGGGATTGCATATTCTACTTGGATACGTAACAAAAACAGTTGATACAAATCTATAGACTGTCATACACGAAAGACCGGAGGCAGTATTTCAATTTGAAAATTTTACGAAATCCCTCTTTAACACTAACTTACATTTACTTTAATTTCACGATCCCAGATTCGTGAAATCGCGACAGTCTGGAATTGAAATGTCGCCACCGTCTTTTCGTACTCATAACTACTGCTTCCCAATGCCTTACTATGTAAATTTTACAACATAGCTGTCCAGTTTTTTGTCATGGTTTCAATTCCACTGGTCTATAGTTTTTCAGTCAAAGTAATGGAGATTACCCAGCCACATTATACCGAAACCAGCCCAACCAGAAGTTAGCTGAGCGTCTAGCAAGCGAGTATTATCACTACTTCGGTAATTCGCGGCCTGGGATCGAACCAGAGACCTCTCGCTCTCGAAGCGGACTCTCTACCACAAAGCTATTGGAGCGGCTTCACGATATAAACATCAAAGCCATTTGCCACCTTTGATCATTGTACATTTAGCAGTTTACATACATTGTATGCTCACTATCGTCTTTCAAGTCTAATTCATTTAGAAATTAACCATTAACAATGTTCCACTGGATATCATGTTGATTGTGTCAAATGGTGTTGCTTTTGTTGTTGTTGCTTTGTGGTATGACGATGTGTTTCCATGATAATCTTGTTGTGATTTTTGTCACGTGATGCTGTTGATGTTGTAATGTTGTTGTTGTTGTAATGTTGTTTTTGTGGGGTGATGATGTCAATATGTTCCCATGATTTTGTCACGTCATACTGTTGTTGTTATTATCAATAAGTTTCCATGGTAATGATGATGTCGAGTTTAATAATCTGAACTCATTTTACAACACAATCAAACAAGGAGTGTACTTGAAGTAAATATATGCTGACATTTACCCAGAATATGACTTACAAAATACAAAAATATTTCGCCATTGTGCCTTTTTGTTAAACTGTGTTCATTTTGTATGTGCCATTCTGCAATTTCGTTGTCCAGCACAAGGTTGCTTCGTATCTTTCAAAATTGCATGTACACTACATACAACATGTATGTGTTGTAGATTGACTTTGTAGTGTGTAATGTACAGTTGTTATTTTCTCGTCACCTGGCCCTCGTTCCGTTTTAGTTTGACTGACTGAGGCGGCAGAATTTCGGTACGGGATGCCGTGTTTTCAGTTGGGCATTGTGCTTTTGGTGTTTTTGATGTTTTCTGTGCTCGGCTGGTTAGGTTGAGTGCTGCCTTCCCTGTCTGACTTTATATAATTTGTTTGGTGTAGCACGCGTTATTGAAATCCTATACCTAGGGTGCAATAACAAAATTCAATGACAAACAGCTGAATGCAGATTGTTTTCATTAAATTTTAGAAAACACGCAAGTCAAAATCGATAAGGACTAAGAAGGTGACCAATAGTACTCTAAGGACCACCAAATTTATTCGAAACAAGAAACCCATTGATATAAGCATCGAAGGGCGCCGTTTAGAATTAAAAAACACTAACAAATTAATTACAATTATATAAAATATTATAAAGATAACACAATGACAACAATTTTAACACTTTCTACTTGAAATTTTTAAATTCTACGAATAAGCTCATTTTCGTCGTATGAAAAAGCGTATATCATGGTAATCTTAAGGCCAGCGTGCCAAGGGACATTATTACAATCATTTAACGATTATGTACCGGGATGTACGGCATTTAACATCCATCGAAAAAGACAGAGGTAACTCCGAATGCATCATCATGGCTAGACTGGTCCATCGTTCCGATTTCAAATTCGAACGGGTTCCAGTCTACATCATGACCAAAAACAAAAACACGAGTTTTGGTACCCGTTTATTTACTCCTCCCTGGTACCAAAATGGTACTAATGTTTTTCTATTGGCACTCAGCACTAAAAAGAGAGGAAATTGACCTCTTTGCTTCAATAATGAAGTGTCGAAAGTGATTAATGTAACTTGTTTTACCATTGGTCATGTATAATGTATATAACACCTGTCGGTTTATTGTGCACCGTGTATAGAACAGTATATATGTTGCATACAAAATGGACACGTTAACCTCAAAGTCATTAATAATTTACGAAAAACATGTCCGAAGTCTTGTTACAGAAAACTTCCCCGAAGGCGTTTCTGAGGAAACAAAAATGTTAGAACACCAGCGTATTGTGATAGCAATTACACCAGTTGCAATATTGTCAAGTGACAACGAAAACAACAATAGCACATGACAGCAACATCATCCATGTCAAGTGGCATTGGCATCAGTATAAATTGGCAACAAATGTAACGGCAACAGTGTTCACTAACAACATATTTTACTAGAACAGCAATAACACCAACAGTTTTTACTAGAACAACAACAATAACACCAGTTTTTACTAGAACAACAACAATAACAACAGTTTTTACTAGAACAGCATCAACAACAGTTTTTACTAGAACAACAACAATAACACCAGTTTTTACTAGAACAGCATCAACAACAGTTTTTACTAGAACAACAACAACAACAACAGTGTCACGCGACATCCACGATAACATAATTGTAATAAACAGCAACACCAACAATCAGAGTGTCAAATGACAACAACAATTTCACGTGGCCAACAAAAAACAGTTTACAACAATGTTAAGTATCAACATAAACAACACCAACGATATCAAGTGATACAACGACGACCCAAAAGCGTCAAATAACAACACCAAAAGCGTCAAATAACAACACCAAAAGCGTCAAATAACAACACCAAAAGCGTCAAATGACAACACCAAAAGCGTCAAATAACAACACCAAAAGCGTCAAATGACAACACCAAAAGCGTCAAATGACAACATCAAAAGCGTCAAATGACAACAGCAAAAACACAACACTTTGAAGAAACAGCAAAAACAACACTATAAAGAAACCGTAAACGAACAACAATACCAAGTAACAGCGAAACCAAAAACAGAAATATCAAGTTACAGCAAAAAGAACAACATAGCATAAGACAACCAACAAAAACAACAACAGCAATATCAAGTAACAACAAAAACAACGACATATATATCATAAGACAACCAACAAAAACAACAACAGCAATATCAAGTAACAGCAAACACAACAACATATATATCATAAGACAACCAACAGCGAACACAACAGCAACAATACCAAGTAACAGCGAACACAACAACAACAATACCAAGTAACAGCGAACACAACAACAACAATACGAAGTAACAGCGAACACAACAACAACAATACCAAGTAACAGCGAACACAACAACAACAATACCAAGTAACAGCGAACACAACAACAACAATACCAAGTAACAGCGAACACAACAACAACAATACCAAGTAACAGCGAACACAACAACAACAATACCAAGTAACAGCGAACACAACAACAACAATACCAAGTAACAGCGAACACGACAACAACAATACCAAGTAACAGCGAACACAACAAAAACAATACCAAGTAACAGCGAACACAACAACAGAAATATCAAGTTACAGCAAAAACAACAACAACAATACCAAGTAACAGCGAAACCAACAACAACAATACCAAGTAACAGCGAAACCAGTAACAGAAATATCAAGTTACGGCAAAAACAACAACATATATATCATAAGACAACCAACCAAAAAAAACAACAACATATATATCATTAGACAACCAACAAAAACATACATATCATTAGATAACCAACAAAAACAACAACAGCAATATCGAGTAACAGCGAAAACAACAACAAATATATCATAAGACAACCAACAAAAACAACAACAGCAATATCAAGTAACAGCAAAAACAACAACATATATATCAAAAGACAACCAACAAAAACAACAACAGCAATATCGAGTAAAAGCAAAAACAACAACAAATATATCATAAGACAACCAACAAAAACAACAACAGCAATATCAAGTAACAGCAAAAACAACAACATATATATCATAAGACAACCAACAAAAACAACAACAGCAATATCAAGTAACAGCAAACACAACAACATATATATCATAAGACAACCAACAAAACAACAACAGAAATATCAAACTACAGCAAAAACAACAACAGCAATATCAAGTAACAGCAAAAACAACAACATATATATCATAAGACAACCAACAAAAACAACAACAGCAATATCAAGTAACAGCAAACACAACAACATATATATCATAAGACAACCAACAAAACAACAACAGAAATATCAAACTACAGCAAAAACAACAACAGCAATATCAAGTAACAGCAAAAACAACAACATATATATCATAAGACAACCAACAAAAACAACAACAGCAATATCAAGTAAAACCAAAAACAACAACCGTGTCATGTGATAATACAACCACGAGTGTTCACAAACTAATGAATAAAGGAGAAGTGAATGAAATATGTTACATCTGAATAAACAACAGTCGATAACCTCTGTCAATATACGGCAATACAATACAAACAATTGTTCGCCTTCAAGCAAACTTCCGTCTCATTACCACGTTAATTTGTTAAACAAAGATGTCACCCTGTTTGTAGATATGGAAATAATGGCTCCAGGGTTACGCAAGATTGTCTCTTAAATCTGTGATCAATATAACACGTAGTGATTCTTTTAGCAGTCCTGTAGAACTTAAGGCACTTAAGTCTTGTATTATTGTAGATAGTATCACGACAAACATTTTGCCCCTTTTTTAATGACGATCCAGGGCAAAACGCGGCCTCTATCACCGTTTAAGGTATATGCGCAAAAATGATGCGCATAAACAACTGTATCAAACGTCCTTAATTTAATACTTTAGGGCACAGACAATCCAAAGCCACACAAAACGACGGCGCCTAGCCATCCACGCAAGAGTCAGAAATAGGACGAACCATCCACATTCCCCAAAAATGAATATTTGAAGCAAGCCTATGTACCCACTCCACAATGAATGACACACTGTGGACTTCGAACTATGTGCATAATTAGCCATGAAGGGAGGTAATTATAAATGATAACTACAAGCATTGATTGATGTTAATTATGTTGTTGTCGTTGCAAAATTGCCTTTCTTACTGTTCAGTTAAGCTAATAATAGAATGTCTGAGTCCACAATTACGGTGTCAAACGAATTATAAAGGCTTATACAGACTTCAATAATTCCAATGCTAAACTAAAATATCATATTCGCTTTAACTGTTCAGACAGTGGTTGTAAGATTTTGTGTACACATAAAATTAAAACGTCGCTCTCACATTATCTTAACTTCGTAGAACAAAGTGCAAATCGGTATCATAACGTCCATCTAATTTTAGTCATCCCCATACTCATGCGTTATATTTTTTCCACATGGCTACGTGTTAATCTTTTTGTCAGTCTGCCATTTTATTCTTCTAATATGTACATGTAGATAAGTGTCTACTTTTTAATTGTTCCAGGTATCTCCGCTTTAGTACAAGCTCTTAAAGGTGCTGCCTTACGTATTAGTGTATTGCAAAAATAAAATAAATTGCCAAATATTCATGTAATTTTGGTATAGCTGCCTGTATATGCCATAAACAACCGCATTGACATGAAACATAACTTGGGAAACATCAGCATTTTGTAGTTATTTAGCATTTTCACACCCAAAATTATGTAGGGTATTAATACCCTATAGAATTAGCACTACTATCACTTAAATTGCCTGAAATTTGTTTGCATTCGATGAAAACGAATTGCGAAACGAACCGAATACCTCACTGATGTTAAGGCTTTAGTTTGATCAAGTACGAAATACATAATTCACAAAGCATTTCGGAAGGAAACTCTGCGATATTTTCAAAAGGAAAATTACCGAGTTCCGAATATCAAGAGTGATCTAAATTGGATATGCCATAAATATTTCATAAAGCAATCGCCAGTGGCTTTCTATTACATAAATACTTGGTTAGGTAGGAAAATTACGACATACAAATATTTTAGACCGATATGTGAGGCAGCACCTTTAAGCTGTTACACATGTGACTCTTATTTGAAATGTTTTAAAACGCAAAATAACAATATCTCATTAATGACCGCACAAACAGGTTTGCCTGGAGGATGATTTAAATGGAGATTTATGGATTTGTTCCTGCTTGCCAGAACGTCTGAATTCTTAATCTCTTAGAACGCAATTTGTTCCATCTATTAGATTTTCTTGAAATAATGCTCTTCTCTTTTGGAGGTAATAAAAATATACTGTTATTATGAACCAATTAGCTGTCACTATAATTTCCTCTTGAAAACAAACCTCCATGTCATTAGCGTAATTGGATCATAGCTTCATTAAAAATGCACGCATTGCATGTCATCGCCTAGATATGATTGCGACGAGAAATTAGTTCTACACAAATCGTCCGTTATAATGTACAGTCAATGCTTTTCGTTTGTGAAACACTTCGTGAATTATGGGTAAAATGGTAATTTCGTGAAGAATTTTATCACGATTTTAAATTTAAAAGGACTTGTTGCAAAAAAAATAAATTGTTCTAAGTGGATTTGATTTCGTTGTTAAATTCATCCGCGAACTCTACGAAAAGTAGATCCAAGCGTATATAGTTGTTTTGTAGTATAATGATTAGATATGTATTCTAGGGAAATATGGAACTTTATTTAAGCAACAGTTAGTGGCGACATAAATTGTAAATGTCAATTATTTGTAAACACTTATACGGGTAAATGATGGTTTAAATATGAAGCACAACGGAAAAGGCTTGCAGATGCCCGTACATACGGTGTCAATACATAAATACTACAAACATAATACAGGCTCACAGGGAAGACAGGGTTTTCCCAAAGGTGTTGCCTCTTTAAATATAGTCGTTATTATATTTATAATATTATTATCATTATAATTATTTTAATATCAGAATGATGTATCTGACAGTATAGGGCAATATTTGTAATGTTAATAATGTAATTAGATGTAATATATGCATACGGTAAATTCAGCAACTGTCGTAGGGGATTTAAATCTCGTTCATTTCATGGTTGAACTTGTCCACGAATTCAAATCCCCACGATTATTCGACCCTCGTACTACGTGCAAGGTGTTTTCCTACAAATATTCTCAAATCATGATTGTAGAGTCTAAAAATTTGCCATTTGTTCAAAACTCCACGACATTCAATACCTGTACCCACGAAAACAAACCGATTATATAACAGTATTAATTTCGTACAATCGCACTTTTTGCTAATTTGCTACCGGCACCATACTGTTGTATTCAAGTACATAATACTGTAATTTCGTCAATGAGTGCTTTGTTTGTTTTTGTAAATATTGTCCTGTCATGATTTATGTCAAATTTTGTGGACCATATTGTAAAGTGGCTCTGCCAAATATGTTACCCACTACAAATAAAGTCGTTACTTACTTACTTACTATTTATCATGTCTTTGTAAATGGCCAAAGGCAAATGTTTTGCCGATCGCTAATAAACGGTAACGATTTTCTAGTTTAAGTGTTCAATACAGTTATTCAATACCAGTATCAACGAAAACTGATGTTATTGATTTCACAGTATTTAAGGACGAGTTACAACTACATGACTATTGTATTCAACTACCTTAAAAAGTTATTTCGTCATAATGAGTGCTAACTGTAAAGATTTTCTAGTCCAAGTGGTCATTCTAGTCACTCCATATAATATTACCTTTTTGTGAAGTAAACTTTAAAGTGTTAATAGTTTTCTTCACATTGACTTGGAACATGCCATTCACATGTGGAGAAGTTGTTCGGTTATTGCATAGTCATAGATGTATGCCTGTTTTACATGCTTATTTTACTGACTTGTACATGCATTATGTAACATTACAATTTCGTTCGACCCTACATTGTGCTGCTGTAATCATGTGCTAAAACACTGCTTAATTTCTAGCCATTTATGTCTTCATTTGACGCTTAAATTACCCGTATACAAGCAGTGTCAATCTGTTCATTTCATATCTGATATGAGGTGATACGCTTTCTTAGCACACTTTTAATCGTCGGCTTTTGCTACACGTTTTCTCTCAGTTTTTTTAATTTATTTCGCTTTAATAACTTTTTAGGATAATTGCCATCCATCCGATTGACACTGGTTGTATGCGTTTAATGTTTGATTGTTTGTTTTTGCTTGCATGTATGCTTTAATTCTTAAATGTATGCTTATTACTTGACTGCATTGATATGGCTTGGTACATGTCTGTCGTACAAGTAATTGCTTGATGCTTGCTTCCTCTGAATTTAAATTGATATGTTTATTTAAAAAAGTAAATTGTTGTTTTAATTTAAATGCATGGTTCCTCCTTATTCTCTGCTCAATGTGTATCTATCTTAAAATATTTTTAATGTATAAACAGTTATCTATATTTTGCTACTTAAATGTTTTAACTTCTGCTTATATGTATTTATAATTATGTTTGTTAATCTTATACTCTGTTAAAAATGTCGGACAATAGCTATACATAGCTAATGTTTCCTGTTATACATGTATCCGACTTAAAATAAATATTGTATTGTATTGTATTGGTTGCTTGGGGAAAGCATGTTGTAATATTGATTGCTAATTAATTCCAGGACAACTGGATCGGTCAATTGTCCGCCTAATATGACTTAGAATAAAACATCTGAAGAGCTAGGAAAGAAGTAACTACTGCAAAAAATGTGTTTATTTGTTTACTGCAATTCACGCATTCCAAATATTGAAAGTCAAAATTCATACAAAGTTTACGCATATTATTATTATAAAGATTTCCGCTATATGTGTTTGTTGATTTGTTAAACGATTATATGCGAGTTGCGTTGATTTTGTTAAAAACTTTTGTTAATGCGGATTGACGCCGTTTTCTTAACATTTGTTTAGTTATTTAAGACGGTCGATTCACCAAACCAGTTTTTCCGGACTGTATCCTAACTGTTTGTTTGAAAAAAAAAACTCGCGGAGACGTAGTGTCACAAAAGTTAGCCCGTATCGTTGCCATCACGTTTATACATATACACTGCTATGTCGCAAGAACCAGAGTAGAAAACTATAACATTATAAGGACCTAACATTATACTAGTAAGTAAAATTATCGATTTTGAAGTGATAAATTCACTTTTCTAAAAAACAGATGGCGCTTTATTGATTTACATTTCACTTATATAATTATCACATGTCGTTGATAGTTACCAGAAAACATGAAAAATAAATAAACTGACGAAAATAAATAATCATTTGACCGCACGCATAAGAAATTCAACAACATACGTTTAACCCGAAGCCGCGCGCGTTAACGCGTATTGAATCACGCCGCACTGATAATAACCGGCAGCACTATACAGAAACGCACACAAAGGAACATACAAAGACCGCAAGCACACAACGACAAATACAAACAAGAACAAATGAAACTCAACAGCCACAAAGTTATGAATGTGTCAATTTGGCCCAGAAAAAGATCAACCGAGTGCCACAACATTGCAAACCCTACGGTTTCATACGTGACCATGAATGGTTGTCAAAAAAAGAACACATCGAACAGGGGAGAATTGAGCACCGAAAGACACAGAAAAGAACAGTACATGAACAAAATGCAAGCTCCTTACGAAAGCGGCCGCGGTCAACTACGCTCCACACAGCGCTTTGATTTCACTATATCGTTCTATTTACGCCTAGGAACGATGTAGTTAGATGCAATTGGAGAGTACGGTCAACATGACGAACTGGATAAGTTCCGATGGCCCTTGATCGACTAAAACTTGCTATTTATCATGGTATTATTTAATAAATTACTTTACCATTCATTAAATAGGCTTGGTATTCATCCTACCAGCAGCTAAGTCCATTTTAATCCATTTTGATCCTGTATGAACAGCAAACCACAGTCTTCAAAATAAGACGCCATTGTAATTTGTAAACAAATAAATTATTCAACAATAGTCAGCAGCTTTGTGCACAGAATCGAGTGTTTTCATCTCTTCCGATCGTACGTATAGACCATAATCACTTATAGCGACAGCTGTGCCCTGGTGATATGTAATTCCAGGGTAATCATATATGAAAATTGCCACAGAGCGACAATTTACACATACCGTGTCTATGATAAAAGTGGATTTATATACTATACATTCATTATATCGTGTTCGTCAAATGTACTTCCAGCAACAGATGTGTTAATTTCATTATCGGATTCAGCGTCGGTATACATGAAAACACAAACGATAACTGCGTCTGAACGAATATATCGGTGAATGTCCGTACATATCGGCGGCTGATCATATATATCGGTGTCTAGGTGTCAATATCGTTGGCTGACCTTAGACATCGGTGTCAGGTCGCACATATCGATGTCTGACCATATTGATATCTGACCGTAAATATCGTCGTCTGACCGTACATATAGGTGTCTGTCCACCGTACATACCAGTTACTGACGGTAGATATCGGTGTCAGGCCGTAGATAACTATGTCCGACCGTGCACATCGGTGTTTGACGGTGTGTGGGCTCACATAGCGGCATCTGACTGTAAACATCGACGCCAGGTCTCGCATATAGGCGTTTGACCGTATTTATGTATGGCTATTTGACACAGCATAGGCAACGCTGTGCAACATAAGTACTGGACAAAGCAAAGTTTTCCACTTAAAGTACATCCATGTTTGAAATAGGTGTTTGACCATATATATTTATGACACAGCATAGGCAACGCTATGCAACTTTAGCACTTACAAACAGACACGTTCTGAACTCTGAAGTACACTTACGTGAGCGATAGGTGTTTGACCATATATGGACTATTTTCCAATTCAATGATACGAATTACAACAAGCACAAATTTTCCAAACATCCAGTTTATAAATGGTACACTAGTAACCTAGTGGCAAATAATCGACTATGGGATGCTACATGTATTAGCGTCTACCGCAACATATATGGTGTATGCAGCATCCTCACATATTGTGTGTTTAACAATATCAATATCTATGTGCGGCAGTCTGACGGTGAATAATTAAGCAATGTGTCATTTCTCGTTAGACCATCTGTTAAACTCGCGACATGTTAACACCATTAATACTGCTATTGTTGTACAGTTTAAGAGCAGTTCTCTGAAAGCACCAAATTTTTTTGGCCACGCAATCTCTCAGATTTTGATAAAAATGTGTTAGTTGTGTAGACCGACCCCATATTTTAATTTCAAATTTTTTCCGTTTCTTGAAATTCCTCTCCGTTTCCATAGCAACCGGTCTTAAAGTTGGGGAAATGTGAAAAAACGTGAAAAAGAGACCTGTTCTCGAAATATTAATTATTTTTCCAACAATTGCTATGACAACAAATATTTTAAGTTATAATAATAAATTGAAATAAATTACCTAACAACTGATAGCAAAAGAAAACAAATATATACTTTAGTATTTTTTTTAGAGCCTGTTAAACTCGAGGTTTTGAGGCAAAAAAACATGATTTTGTGGTCTTTTTTACCTGCATGTATACAATAATCGCAGCATTACTCAATATAGCCATTAATATAGGTGAATGGGCATAGAGTCAGTCTACAAGTATAAAGAAAAACATTTGTGGGCACTCTTAAAACAAATCTACAACTCCAGCCAGAAAATTGACAATTTGAAAAAAAATGCTGTAATTTGTTGGTCTCTTGCCTAAATTGATGACCCGAGTGCTCTCCCTTGCGAAAACAACTCTTCAATTAAAAATGGCGGACATGTGACTGTTGGTTCATAAAGTCAAACTATTCTTCGGATTTACAGTATTAATAGGATGGCAGCAATGTGTTTTGATCAAGATTAAGACAGGAACCATCAGAGAATAACTTTTGCAGATGTTATATTGTATATTACTGTGATTTTCACTGAGAAAGGGCCATTTATGGGACGGATTTTTTGACAGACGACTGAAAACAGTGTAGGTGTCAGAGACATAAATGAACGAACTCGTGTTTTATCTAATTGTAACGGTCCAGAGTGTTAATAAATTTTGGTTGACCATCTTAAACTACAAAATGAACATAGAAGAAGAGATACAAGGTGGGCTTTACTTGGTACAGCTGCACTGAAACTGGCATGATAGTTCAAGACATGCCTCAGTTGGAAGTTGGGATATTGCACTGCCAATGGAAGTTTTCAGGTAGATCTTTCTATTTGTCTAGTAGTTTTTGTTATCATTTAAACCCCTTAAACAATAAATATATTCCATACCATACTTGTAAGGGTTGCTGGCATGAAGTTTTATCCCATCCCCCACCAAATAATGTGGGGTAATGTATGTATTTAATTGTCCTTCCATCACAAAATGTTGTGCTGTCTGTAACTTGATTGGAATTGATCAATATTACTTAGGATGTGTTGTTGTGTAGCTATACATTTCATTCGGATTTGACCAATAACATTGGCAGAGTTGTTGCCCTTGAAATTTGAAGAAAATTTTCTTATAAATGCCATCCGCAACTTAAAAAGTAATTGTGCTATTGTCATCAAACTTCATATGAATATTTGTTTGTTTGTTTACATGTCATTCCATCATTAATTTCTTCTTATTTTAAAAATTGAACTTGTCAAAGTCAGGTTCAGTTTGAGAAAAAGAACCGGTGGTGAATCTCTGAGGAGTCATTGAAATCGCTGACTGGGGGGCTTGTGGAAAGCTCTGTTTACACGTACCCGGCTTCACTATTAATGAGCTAGTATGTATAATATTTACTTTAAAAGTATGCTGTGCATTAAGTGTTTGCTTCATTTGTTTGCAACATTGGATCCATGAATATTATCAGGAATACAAGCATGCTTTTACCTGGCAAATACAATGTAGTTTCCTTTCTTTCAGTTTATAGTTCCCAACCTGTGTGCTGAAATATGCTGATGTGAAATACATCAAACAGATCAATCTATCTGGTAAGTGCCCTTTGTTTATGACTTTATGTTGTGTTTAAATAATTATGCAAATCATATATGCCATACTATTACTAGATCTGCATTAGTATATGAATATTATTTGAAACAAAACATCCCAGCCATAATTATTTGTTTATGATAAAAACATATTTTCCAATAATGTATGACTGCTCAAAGTGGGTGACTGTTTAATACAAGTGGCTACTGATAGAGGTTCAACTGTATACATACTAGTCTATATATTTACACTCTATCTCAATGAATGGTTTGGTTCTGTTCGAACAACTACAACACAGATAATTATTGGTCAAGTATTATGCTGAATTTATGAACACATATTGCTAAGGAGCACCAACAACCATTTGTAATGTCAGCTGCAATATTGTAAAATCACTTATGCTATGGTCTGTTTATTACTGTTCTGATGTTCTTTTCATGATTTATTGTTATTCTGTTTATTTCATCTAAACATACACCATTTCAGAGTCTGTTTACTTTCATTTTCAGAAGTTGGAACTACAAAGTACATGTATCTGTCCTGATTATGATTGAGGATACTAGACTAGCACTTGAAAATGTTCTGTGACAGAATACAGGTACATTTATAAGTATAATATATAATTAATACTAAACTTAGTTTAGAATCCATGTTAGTAGTCTGCATAAAATCTGTTTCTTTCTTCAATTGGGATTTATAAATTGAAATGGACAGCATTTTTGTCAAAAGATCCATGACTAAGATTGTTATCATTCTACTTCAACAAACATTTTGAACCTTTCACTTTACTGCAACATGGTTGGTCTTCTTAGTTTTAAATTCACCTCATAAAATTATGATGTCCTATGCTTCTTTGAACAAACTCATTGACAAACATGGGACTTCTTAATTTTAATGAGATGTATATAAGAACTAATACATGTCTAACTCAGTAACTGTGATGGCTATAATTATGACCTCCCTGAAAAAACAATGACTTTTAATTAATCATTGTTGGAAAGGTAAGTTTGAATTGTATGTTTCTATTTTATCAAGGTTTTAATTTCCTTTTATTTTTGTTTTCCAGATTAAAGGCTTCCAAATCATACACGAAAACGGATTTTCAGTTTGATATATCTTCTTGGCTACATGGATCATGGACACTTGATCACCCTTCTAGTGCATACTACATATCTATTCAAGAACTAGTGACTGAATTTCACAAGAAAAAGGTCATCCGTTATTTTACATAGTGTTTACAATTACCTTAATGAAAAGTTTATATCTGAGTGAAACTTTTAATAAGATGATTCAAACTGACTAAACTTTTTAAGCACCAGTCTCAGCTGGATTTTGATAATTTGTTTGAGAAACAGAATTGGTTCAAAACTGTCACATAATGACTATTAATAAGTTTGGTTTAAACAAAGGTTTTATTTAGACCATTTTAATGAACTATAGTACAAACAAACTGATTTAGTCCTCAACCCCTCTTTCAGCATGATTTATTAGTTGATTTCTTGTCTACAATTTAATTTTGTCTGTTAATTAATGTGCAGAGAACATTATGAATGCCTTCTATAATCACTAATCTAAATCCCTGCAGACATTGATATATGTATATTCTGTGCAATAAGCTTTTAAATATATTCATGAATTAAGGTTGAGGACCATGTTAATTTGTTCCAGCTATACCCTTATGCTCAGATGCCATATTTTACAGTTCAGTTTATACATTTACATTGTATATCCTATTAAACAACTTCACCATTGAATGACTTCCATTGACAAATAATTATACCCCTACCCAACAAAGTTTGGGAGTACAAGTGTTCAAACTTGTCCGTCTGTCTGCCGGTCGGTCCCTTTTTAGTTTCCAGATGACTGCTTAAGTTAAGAATGAGATATTTTGATGAAACTTGCTGTATTGGTAGTTTACATAAATATGCCGCTCAAGTTGGAAAGTGGGGATGGTGGGGTCAAGGTCACATACTTAAAACAGAAAATCTTTTTCTAGACAATAACTTCAGTTAGGAATGAGATATTGTGATGAAACTTGCCGTATAGGCTGCCGTAGCTTATGTGAATATGCTGCTCAAGTTCAAAAGTGGTGACAGTGGTTTATGTGATGATTAAGCAGCATGGTTCCAGTTGTACTTAGTTGTTAAGCCTTCATGAAAATGTGGTTCTGTAACAAGGCGGTGCTGTTGGGGTATAATTTGTCACCGTCTCATGTGTGGCATTGCTAATTTTGCATTTATTATTTCATGTAGGTGTACTGGATGAAATTATTCTAATAAATAAAAATTCTGTTTCTGTTGTATTTTTATATTATGACTATTTTATTTCTTTAATATACCATTTATCAGTAAAACATGTAGTAGCATTAGGGTTATATAATGATAATGCATCTCCTTGAGAAGCTGAATGGATAAAGCTAAATGAATATAGCTAATGTGGACCATGGGAAAATTTTTCATCTATGAAAATGGGAATCCACTAAATTTAAACCATTTGACTGCATAATTATGATCATGATAGTAATTCTGCAGCTAAAATTGCTTTTAGATAGATACAACTACACATGTTTGGCATTTTTCACAAATGGTTGCCATGGTATCTGCTGTGAATTATGTATTTGGCACTAACAGTAAACATTAGAATGATGCTTAATAAAGGCATTTATATTAGATTGTGATGAATCTCTTGTTTATTCAGTAAATTCTAACCATAAGGACATCTAGTACCTTAAAAGGAGGTAACAAATATTAATTAATAGGCGCCATCTCAACATTGACCACACATAATGCACACAGTCACCATAAATTGTCACCCTAGCATTGATAATTTTTGGATTATACAAAGATAGTCCTGTAACTATTTCAGTATCCATAGCAACCACATTTTTAGTCAGAATAAAAAATATTTATGTGTACATGATATTCTTACAGACTCCTTGCCATATACCAAGTTTCATAAACCTAGCTTGGAAACTGTTTGCGTTATGGCAGGATCCCAGATTTTGAAGTGTTTTCACTGTTTTCGTATCCATAGCAACCAGAATTAGCAGCAAAATAAAAATCAATTAGTTGTGCATAATCTCCTTATTGGCCCTCACCTACATACCAAGTTTCATAAACCTAGCTTGGAAACTGTTTGAGTTATGTCAGGATCCAGATTGACTGACAGAAGGTGGGGGCCTAATAAAGCGTATATATATTCTATGAAGAACTTATGAACCTAATAAAGGGTACAAATCAATAAGAATATGTAGTATTTTGCAATAAAGAAGAATAAGTAATGGTACTAGAATGTTGTCCAGCATATTTGACAACTCTGAGCCAATAAACAAACATTTTTTTGATATTTTTTCTAAATGGTTGCCATGGCAACAACTGTGAATGTCATTTTTTGCAATTAAATTGAAATTAAAATGAAAAGCTACGAACATAGAATGTTTTTATCATGGGAAAATGCATGTAAATATAACATTTAAAAAATAATAGCATCTTGCCTTAGAAAGAGGGATAATCAAGAATTTACACAGTACAGATTTTGGGTCATATTTGGTGTTTTCTTAAAAAAAAGTTTCCGGAGTGCCCAGCAATTTTATTTCATTATATGATAAACCAAGGTTAGGTCTTTCAGAAAATATGCACCACTGTGTCTAGTTTTGCTGCGTTATAAAATTATATTACTTTAAAAATCGCCGTTTTTAACATTTTTCAAAAAAATGAAATTCTGCGAAAGTGCCTACTTTTGTAACAACCATTGAATAGTATTTAGTCAATGTAAAATTTTGACTATAGTTCATTACGTTTACCTGATAATATCTTTATTCAATAATGCAGACTAACTTTTTCTGTATATATTTAGTTTTCCAGCAAGGGTAGTACAAAACTCGTGTTTTACGGAAAATTTTCTACTTCAATTAACCCGATTTTGACCAAAAACTTCAACATCCGTTACCATGGTAACCGGAAGTGTAAGGAATAAAATGAACCTCAATACTTTGTATGTGCATGGATACAACTAAGTCCTGAAAGTTTCAGGAAAATCGGTGACTATGCGTGCCGCAGCCCTTCTTTAAAAATTTGGTTTTCTCAGAGAACTGCTCTTAATGCTTCTGCATGTATTATCTTATTGTTTATTACCACCGGCATGGGCAAAAAAAATGCACTCAACACGCGCAGCACGCAAAACACGCGCAACAATCGGCGACACGGTGCAATGACGTCATAGCGCAAAAAGTAGTCCCGCGACCTATCTTTTTTATTTAATATTTGGACTGAGTACACTTTTATCAACAAAATTACCAACAGAAATTATATTGGTCATCGAGGTCGTTTTGGAGCTACGGCCGACTTTTTTTTCTTTTTTAGCAGTCATTTTTCGGATATTTTAACAATTCTTTTTTTGTCAAAAATTTGTGAATTTTCTTATCAATACCAAAAGTGTATAGGAATGTTTGAATAATATGTGTTTGTTCATACGAACCCATGGAAATAATTTTAACAAGAAAAAATATCGATTTTAATGCAAAAATGAATACATTGCGAAATATCAGAAATTTTGGTCATTTTCTTGAAAAGAGAGGGCCCATGACCCCTTAAATAGTACCGCGACATACCTTTTTTTCACATATTGCTTCAGTATATACTAAACTATAATTGTGTCTATTTTTTGGTATCATTTAAAAAAAAAACCCTATCAAACGTCCTTAAGCGCTCGATACTAACGTCTGACGTAACCTCATTTTTTTAACGAACGACATATCTACTCGTCGTTTTTATACCCGGAGTCTTGAAACATACTGTTTTGGATGACAGGGTTTCAAATGGCTACACTGACCGTCAACCTACGAAGAAATCTGTAACTATCGAAGTAAAAAAACCCGTAACAATTTTTATATTCATGATTTGTCCCATATGAACTGAAATGTGTTGTGTGAATAATTATATAAATATATTTGTTTTCCCATTTCTCTTTCGACTTTCAATTCGCAAATGAAACATTCTCACAACAATGTTGTTAAATACAAATTACCACACATCACGCAAACTCGTGTTTGGAAGATAGAAAGCGCTGTTTGTTCGCGTGTCTGATGTAGTCTGTGCGAGACAGCAATAATTTAGATAACACACTATGTATAGAGATCTATGCTGCTGGTTTAAAGTAATAAGTTTGTTCCTATGTTATAATACAGCATTTATTGACACAGTTGTCTACCTAGACTTGCCAGTTGGTAAAAACTGTATTAACTGTATTTGAAAATAATCGCGTGTTTTCCTATTTATCAGGGGAGATAAATATTGTCAAATTATTTTAAATAATTTTCTACCTACGCGTCACAATTATTTCTTCTTTTTGTAGCATCTTGCACGATCAACACGCAATTTTACTTTGTGTGTAACTATGTTTTTAAGGTGTTTTGACAGTCTGAAAATTATCTGATTTGCAATCGTACTTCGAAAAGGATTACCGGTTACAAATTCAGTGCAATTACCAATCGTGAAAATTCGGTCATTTCCGTTTGTCTCCGGTAAATATATTGCAATGCATAAAGGCCGAGGTGATCAGAATGCACTAACCACAAAACGACGACCACGGAGTTTTAGTACTATGCGGCCAATAGTTGACGTAACAAGTGCTCCTGTGTTAGCAACCACACATTTGCAGACATGATTGTTTTCATACGAGTATATAAATCAATGCTGGGAGACGCAGATGTGCATCCTCTTCAGTCAGATTTGTGACAGTAGGTAAGAACACATTTATAAGCATATTCTCATATTATTCTGTGTATCGACACATACTGTCAAGTTAGGATATTGTGAGAGTGACGTTGTCATTAATGTGTACACAAAATATTACAATCGACCGTTACGTTACCCTACGTACTTAAATGATGATACAAAGCTGATTTTAAAATTAATAACACAATGTGACCAAATAAAATGATGTCAATTCACAACGAAATGAAAAATATTATTTACCGTGATCAGCCAAAAACCGAATCCAAGGTGGTGTTTCTACGGAGGCTTTACATGTGTATGATGAATTACTGTACACGTAGGTCACAAACCTCTAAATAACATTGTTCTTTAGCTCAATGTAAAATGACAACTGTCAGCCCAAGATTACATCATGTTAAATATATCATTGAAAAGCAGTATGTTTCAGCTGCAAAATAAGACCAAAAACAGGGGGTCATGTTTAATATAAGAAAGATTTTGTTCGTCAAAGGCGGTAGACAAATTTTTACAGACGCGCGGACCGATCCAATGTGGATTTTACCCTACTCTACTTTCGCTTTGTCATGAATCCCAAAATCTCATTCAACTACATGTATACAATACCTTAAAAGTCAATAAGATGATTCTGGTTTTATTTTGTCAAGGCATATCGCCATTTCCAGGCAAACAGAAGTTTCTGTAAGGACTATTTTAGTGTCGCCGATTTTGGTCCGCGTATGCATTTAGTGGTTTATAACCTGTATATGATAAATGACGTATATTGTCACCTTCCACCTAACTGACATTATCTATCAGAATTATGACGAAGTACAAGAAGAAAAAGTGTTGTAGATCATTTATAACGTAACATATGATGCTGATAGCCGGACAGATTTATACACGTCACGTGACACGAGAAATAAGCATTATTACATAATACCACTTTCACAGGATAACTATTGAACATTCACAACTAACTATATCATTGATTAATATTAAATAATAATAAAATTAATAATAATAAATATTAAATAATAATAACAACGTAACTTTGTACATGAATCTACAAACTATATTTATCACGCATCGTATAAATCCAATCACTGTATGACTTATTGGGAGACTACACAATTCAACGTGTATGACTTATTGCGAGCAAAAAGCACCTGTATCTTCCGGTCACTGTATGACTTATTGGGAGACTAAATAATTCAACTTGTATGACTAATTGCGAGCAAAAGCACCTGTAACTACCGGTTAGGCCATACCTAATCGTTTCTTCGTTTAGCGTCCGATGACGGATATGTTTGAGCATCTTGAGATATACTTGTTCACCATCATGTCCCAAACCCCTTAACAGCAGTATTTTTTGCACAAACAAGTTTTGAGTTTTTTTCATTAAGTTGTTAATAATAATATGCTTTAACGCTATATTTGTTAGCCATATAATGATGAGGATAGAAGTCGTTATGACTTATTTTTTCGAGTGTTTTGTTTTTTGTCTCAGGATAGATGAATAGGTTTTCGAACTTAGGGTGGATGCAAAACGAATATACGATTTGGTATGAGACTATACAATTCAACGTGTATGACTTCTAGCGATAACCGAAAGTTGACTAGTATAGAGTATACTGACTACTATAAAATATTATATTAAGTCAGACAGGGAAGGCAGCACTCAACTTAACCAGACGAGCACAGAAAACATTAAAAACACACAAAGCACTGAAAACACGGCATCCCGTCCTGAAAGTCTGCCGCCTCATTCAGTCAAACTAAAACGGAACGAGAGCCATGTGACGAGAAAACAACAACCGGACACCACACACCACAAGGACAATCTACAACTTATAATTTATTATATAGTGTACATGCAATTTTGAAAGATACGAAGCAGCCTTGTGCTGGACATCGAAGTTCAACAAAAAGGCACAATGGCAAAATATTTTTGTATTTTTACTATAAAGTGGACAATTCATACATAGAGGAAGGTTGACTAAAGGGCTTCCGCCTTGATACGGACAGCGACAAATGTCACTGGGGGCGTAAACGTTTTACAGTGCACCAAACCTCACACTTACCCAATAGACAACCTTATATCACATTACAGTGAAAATAAAAGTTTCCCGCCATGTAATGCCCTCTAACAAAAAGGCCACAGTGACAGGTAATAAAAGAATGTAAAACATAAAACATTATATAAATATAAGCTATAAAACATATTGTTTTGCTTACACCTATTAGAACATTGCGTGTATATTTCCAAACAAAATGCATAGCTTTAATACATTGACGTTTTAATTAAATGTTTTAATTATACATGTAGGCCTATATTGGATTTCGAGTGACATGAATAAAAAGTCTATCAAATTGTGTACAACATCTGAATGTATTTAAATTTGTTGTAAAAATCGATAACTTTTCTTTATTATTTGCTTTCTGTGGATTATGGAGATTTTTCAGTGAAAATAACAGTGAAATTACCACTTTGTTATTTTCACTGTTTTAGATTATGCAGAAAAGATAAACGTAACGTCAACGGCGCCGGGCTTTTAAATTTGCGTTTCATTATAACATGACGTCATAATTCTCACGCCGTCACGTTATAATTTTGACGTGATTTTCCCAATAAAGCCAATTAGCACATATTTAAGAGGCATTGAGGCATATAATAAACAGATTTTTTTTATTTTTGGTGTAAGATCAATAACATGTCACTCGTGATCACAGAAAATTAAATTGATTTTCTGTGATCACTCGGTGAAATAAAATTCGATCTTACATCAAAATTAACAAATATCCTCTATTTATTTTCCAATGATTGGTGGAGTTACCTGTGAGAACATTGTTTACAGGTTTCAACTTAAATTAATTTTGTATGATTTAACGTGGCAAACCACGGATTCTCCTTCATTTTTTCTCATGACTTCATTAATGTTTTAAACCAACCGTATTTTGTGGCGTTTGTTTGCATTCAAAAGAGTAGGCTAGTATCGTTACAGTAACCCTAACTATGATGGTTTCTTAAACGAATTCACTGATCTATATTTAGACGTCGAACCGAAAGTTACGAAATTCTGTGACGTCACGATTACGTCAGAATAGCAGCGGACTTGTCCACGACGTGACGAGGACAACTGATAAAAACAAAGCGATTCGGTATATTTAAAATATAGAATTTACCAATTTCAACGAAATAAAGAAACGTATGTAAGGCCGGTGCGCCATGCTAAATGCGAAATGTCAATTGCTCAAAGCGTAATGCCAATTGCTAAATGCGTAATGCCAATTGCTAAATGCGTAATGCCAATTGCTAAATGCCAAATGCATATGTCTTGCGCGTGACACAACGTCTTGATGTGTTGATCATTTGTACCAAGTATTATAAATATCCAATAAGAAATGACAAAGTAACAGAGCGGACACGTCTTGCATGACTATATGACCTTTGACCTCTAATTGTGACCTTGACCTTTGAGCTAGGGACCTGTGTCTTGCGCATGACACACCGTCTTGATGTAGTGAACATTTGTAACAAGCCATTTTAAAATCCAGCAAGAAACGACAAAGTTACAGAGCATACACGATTTTGCTAACAGACCAACAGACCGACCGATTACCGACGACCGTTCGGCCGCCTGTCCGCACCTCAAAACGTCGTCAGTTTTCGCCGTATGATATGGAAAAGCATATGACTATTATTCTATGAAAAAAATGCTCCATCGTTCGTCAAATTAACTGACATAACGTCAAAACATTGAATAACCGTTAATTAAAAAGTGTTTCTGTTTTCAATTTAAGACGTGAAAACTAACAGTACCGACTCAAAGACCACGTCATATTTCGGCAAAATATCTCAGTTTGAAAATACAAAATTGTACCACAAACTAGGAGAACATTCTAAACAAACTTATAAACTGATGAAAACGTGCGTCGGGAGAGAAGTCTGCCAGAACACTTAAATATCGTTAGTACACAAGGTTTTGTAGCGGAAAATAAACTTTAGTAAGTCAAGCGGAGGCTCCAAATACATCTGATGTGCGATCAATTTTGAACGCCACTGGCCAATACGGACGTCATACACGGAAGCCGTCTTTAGAATGAGAATGATTGAATAATTATTTAACATATACTTGGTATTTTATAACAACTGAAATGTTTTTATACAAACAAACTCTCTTTCTTGTTGAATACTGAATAAATCGTAAATTTATTCAATACGTACAAAAAAGTGAGCGATTTATTGCAGCAATGTGACGTTCGAATAGTTAACAGTGTACGTACATGACGTCTTTGACGTCAATTGCTGTACCAAAGGTTGCGAAACCGTAAATATCGTTACAAGTAGTAAATGAATATTCGTGAAACACAGCAGACGGAGAGAGGATATATTTTAATAAGCATACAACTTTTATTATTTACATCACTATTCATTGTCATTATACAGCGTTTGTCGCATTTATTTTTTATCACCCCACGTAGAACATAATAAAGGTATAACTCATATCAAAACAAGCGTCTATACAATATTGTAATGTCATTCATGAGCATGTTTACCACATGAGAGATAACCAGAATCAAAACATTGAGATTCCAAACTGTGACGAGGAGGACTTGGGAGTGAATTTTGAAAGCTCTTTGAAATTCAATAATATGTAGTGAATCGTTGCAACAGACTGTTAGGCATGGTGAAGAGATCATTCCAGTTAATGGATAAGAAACTTTCTCTAATACTCTACAAAAGTTTGATTCGGTCTATCATTGACTATGTGTGCACTGTATGGTTCCCAACGACAAAGAAACATAAGCAACTCATCAAAAAAACAGACAGAGGCGAGCAACCCGCATTTTACCAGAATTAAAGGACTCTCATACTCTGAAAGATTAGAGAAGCTTAATCTGCCAACGATGCTCAATAGAAGACAACGCTATGACATGATTCAGTTGTTTAAAATGATTAAAGGTCTTGAAGACTATAATTGTGAAAAACTATTTTCTTTCAATGACAATTCTACACGTGGGCACTTATACCGGCATACAAAAGATCGTTGTGTAAAATCTTTGCGTTTAAATGCTTTCCCTGCTCGAGCAATCGACGAATGGAACAACCTGGATGGAATTATAGTAAACAGCTCTCGTGTCCAAGCTTGATATAGCGTGGAGAGATCGATGATTTAACCTGAACGTATATACTAGCGACGCAAATTTTTTAATTTTTGTCGACTTTTTCAACCGGAAACCGGAAAAATGTACAACAGGGTTCCCACAAATATTTTAAGACAAAATTCCCTGACTTTTCCCTGACTTTTCCCTGATTTTTCCCTGACTTGAGAGCAGTTTTCCCTGACTTTTTCGCGCGATGGGACCTTTTTGTTCGAGCGAAATAGCTCATAAGAAACAGTGAAAAGGAGGTTGTATTTGCTTTATATGGAACCAAAAAGTTTCAGATAGCAGTTTTAATGTTGTTGATCAACATAAAGTAATCATAATGTAAAACTATCCCGAGCGAGCATAGCGAGCGAGGATTTTTTTTTCAGTTTTCGGTATTTTCTTCACAGGAAATGACACTTATCGAGATCTTTAATGAAGAATTCCCTGACTTTTCCCTGACTTTTGCTCAATTTCCAAATTTCCCTGACTAATTTCAAAATTCCCTGACTTTTCCATGACCTTGAAAAAATTATGTTTTTCCCTGACTTTTCCCTGACCGTGGGAACCCTGTACAACTTATTTATGGAGTCTAGATCTACAAGCGCAATTAGCGCTTACTCATATCCGCAGGAACAGTAAACAGTAAAGATGTTCTAGTGTCAATGTTTAAGCACTTGTGACGTCATTCCCATATGACGTCATATTAGGTGACACAATGCGCTATATAATCACAAACCACTCACTTTCTCTTTTATTATATCCCTAGCAACAAGTTATCAGCGAATTGTTCTTTCAAGAATCGCTTACAAGTTTCTCAGAACCAAGTAACTAAACATTCTATGATCATTAATATGTTTCCATGGCAACAATTTATGTAACTTCCTAAAATCGACGTCAATAGAATGGCCCCCAGAGACCACTTCATTTTCTGTTTGTAGACTAATAAGTTTTGACGGAAATATAATATACTGAACATATAGTTTCTTACCGCGAGTACTTAGTCTAAACGATGGATCGTGGAAGGAACAAAATACAGCATGTAGACGGTAAACTACAGTTTACGAAAGGTTTACTTCATCCTATAAGATAGTATTAAGTCAGACAGGGAAGGCAGCACTTAACTTAACCACCCGAGCACATAAAATATTAAAAACATACAATGCACAACGCACAACTGAACCAATCGAGCACATGAAACATAAAACACATACAATACTCAATGTCCAACTAAACAAGTAAAGTTCCACCCAAGTCCAAGCTGGCGAAAAGAAGAATAAATTAATTTCAGCAACCAAAAATCTGAATGCCCTAGCTGAATGACTGAGTTTCCACAGTAAAGTGGCCAAACAACCTTCCGAACAAGAAAAAGATCCGCCCTAGTCCCAGCTGCCAAGGGTGGTATATTATAGTCCGTGGACGGTCTACTTCAAACTTCCGAGACGGTATAAGATTCATGTCTATGAATGGTGTACTACACCACAGTCTGTGGGCGGTATAATACAGTCTGTGTATGGTATACTACAATTTAAGAATGGTATACTACAGTCTGTGGACGGGATACTACAGTAGGTGCATTGTAGTATACCGTCAACAGGTTGTAGTATCTACCTCCAGAGACTGCAGCATAACATTCACAATCTGACGATAGTATGCCGTCACAAACTGACTGTAGTTGACCGCTCATAGACTGTAGCGTATCATTCACAGACTGTAGGAGACCGTCCACATTTTGTAGTATACAATGCACCTACTGTAGTATCCCGTCAACTACCGTCAGTTTGTGACGGCATACTACAGTCAGTTTGTGACGGTATACTACAGTCAGATTGTGAATGTTATGCTGTAGTATCTGGAGGTATACTCGTATACTACAATCTGTTAACGGTATACTACAGTCAATGACCGGTATACTACAGAGTTCAGACTGTGGACAGATGGTATACACGTGATCTTACACGTTTCGTTTAACAAGCAAATTTTAATTACAACCTGTACGTATACGTGTACGTGCACGGGTACAAGTAGTCGTACACGTTCGCTTCTTAATGATACCTACTGTGAAGTTTAAAAAAAAGTAACCGTCAGATTATTTAGATATTCAAGGGATAGGCGAAAAATCAAGTAACAATTTGTTGACGTTTCTGACGTCTTTTGCGCGATTCCCGCATACAATATTTATTTTTGGTTAATCAAGTTCAATAAAAACATATGACCAGACCCACAATGTATCGAGCTTTATAATACTCAATTTACAAATTTAAAAAAGTTATGTAGTCATAATCAATGTACAATATGATTCTGTCACTGGGTCCAAAAACGGCGACAAAAAGCGTCACCATGTGACGTCATTGTAATAAAAACGTTACCACGCAACGCAGATGGGTATGATATACGTCCGTACTAAGTTTCAAGCAAATATGTCCACTTTTGATTCCGAGCTCGGAAAGTCCCGAGAAACCTTAAGTTCTTTGCATGTTGATTTTTGATCGACAAAATGAGGAGATTGTTACAGTAAAATAACAGCACTCTTCGCATTAAACGTAACTCCATTTAACGGTAAATTATTTATATATCAAGTTATAAAACATCATCAAAAGAAAAGCAACCACACACGTTCATAATGGCAGGTGTGAAGTAAAAATCTTACCGGAAGTGAAGGAACGAGCACAAAGTAACGGAACGGTACACCCTTCCGGTGAAAATGTCGGTTTCGTGAATAAATAAAAAACACGTTTGCAAACTAAGTAAATGCACTACATGTGTAACAACAATTCCATTTATGAGAGACAAACAGTAGAACTACATGTTGTATTGGAAACACGCAGTGACTATAGCCTATAAACTTCAGTACGCTGAATACAAGCACGCTCGTATATGGCATGGAGTAAATAATTTATACCCATAATATCGACTTACTAATTTTCATTGTTTTCATTTCACTCGTTGTTAAAGTATTAAAAAGTGTAATGTTTGATTAATGAAACAAATTATTTGAGAACATTTTGTAGCATGTGTTTGTATTTGAATAGTAAAGTAAATGTATGATATTTGCGTAGGGACTAGTCAGTTTTCAATCACTACACCATTCAATTACGTAGGGACTAGTCAGTTTTCAATCACTACACCATTCAATAAGTACTATAAAACCATTTTATTTGTTATAGACAAATTTCCCCCGAAAAAAGTTTAATAGCATGACAGCGAAACCAAATACACAAATATCAAATCAGCTTTCTATGTACATGTAATCGTATTATTCAGTTGAAATTTGAAATCTACGAATTCCCCCCCCCCCCCCACAAATTTCTCGTTTTACAAAATGCCACAAACTTATAATCCGTTGCATACCAATGAGTTTACAGTATTGACTTCAGTACGTATAATCAAACATACTGATAAATGGATTGAAGCTGTCCAGGAAACGTGTTAATCAGCCGTCTATTTGAGTAAATTGTATCTGAATTGAATGAAAACGAAGCACATTTTAAACACATTTTTTAAAAACAATTTTTATTGGGTAAAAATCCCGAGAATATGAGACACACGTTGTCAGTTTAACAAATAGTTTGTTGAAAAAGTGTCGCTGGTATGTTTGTACATTATGTATGTGTGTACAAATAAAAATAGTCATGTATCTTGTTGAAATAGTGTAATTTGTAGGTTTTTATGTACATATGTCCTGTTTGAAAAAGTGTAATTTGTATTTTCTATGCACGTATCTTGTTGAAAGGGTCATTTGTATTGTTCTAAATGAATATACATGTATCTTGTTAAAGAAGAGCAATTTGTATTGTTTAATATGCATGTATCTTGTTGAATAAGTGTCATTTGTATAATTTAATGTACACGAGTCTTGTTGGAGAAGTGTAATTTGTATTATCTAATGTACATGTATCTTGTTGAAGAAGTGCAATTTGTATTATTTAATGTACATGTATCTTGTTAAAGAAGTGCAATTTGTATTATTTAATGTACATGTATCTTGTTGAAGAAGTGCAATTTGTATTATTTAATGTACATGTATCTTGTTAAAGAAGTGCAATTTGTATTATTTAATGTACATGTATCTTGTTGAAGAAGTGCAATTTGTATTATTTAATGTACATGTATCTTGTTAAAGAAGTGCAATTTGTATTATTTAATGTACATGTATCTTGTTGAAGAAGTGCAATTTGTATTATTTAATGTACATGTATCTTGTTAAAGAAGTGCAATTTGTATTATTTAATATACATGTATCTTGTTGAAGAAGTGCAATTTGTATTATTTAATGTACATGTATCTTGTTGAAGAAGTGCAATTTGTATTATTTAATGTACATGTATCTTGTTGAAGAAGTGTAATTTGTATTATTTAATATACATAAACACGTATCTTGTTGAAATAATGTCATTTGTGTGAATTTCAGTGTTAGCATAATGTGAGTGTGAAGTCTCCATATGACTTAAAACTGCTGACTGGCGGGATATAAAACATAATATATATTATCTTGTCGAATTAGTGCCATTTCGTCGCCTCACTCTTAAAGTCTCCTATCTCCATTTTTGCCAAAAATGAGATAAATACACCATTCGATTAGCCTTACTTTGCTCTATCTTTTAAGCCCTTGATGTCATGCATATACGTCATATTAACCGATTTAGCGGGTCGTATTTTGCTCTATCTCCCGTTTTTCAACTGCTATTAGCGTGTACTTTGTCGTATATCCACCACATAGGACAGTTTAAGAGTCAGAAATGGTATGCACCAATCAATGAGCTTCAATTGCCCACGTGACTCCTGAAATATTTTGGAAAATGGCTGATTTATTGTTAACTTCCGGAGAAGAAATTTCTTTGAACCAATGCCAGATTGAGTAAAAGATGTAGTGCATTTTGAAAATGTAAGTGTTATTTGTTTAAATATTTAATTGGAATATGTATCCTAATATTAGTTCCTCTGTCGAATGTCACAATGTTCCTTTAATCAGTTTAAGGTACTTAGACATATTTTCGGATAGCTATTTTTCGGATAGGTTATTAATGTTTGATCTGTACCGATTGGCGCTGCTTATTGACACAATGTGTGCCAATGGACTAGAACAAGTATAAGTATATATGATCATGTTTTGGATTTTAAAATACAGTGTTGTCATACACTGGAATCGTCGCGAATAAGTTGCGATAGATGTTTATTTCTACATTCCTTACCTACTGAAATAATACTGCGTAGTATGTAAGTCATCAGTATTGAATAAAAACATCAGCTACAACTTAATATTTATTTTGCTTAATTAACCAGTACTAATTGACTAAAGTTGCCAGGACAGGGACAAAGTGTTTGGATCTTATAAGCCGAAAATTCGTGTCTTTTGCAAGACTGTATTGTTGCCTTCCCATTGGTCTAACGACTAGCGTATTAACTAAAATTTTGAAAGTCGTGAAATTTCAGGAGGTACATTCTATCTATAATAGAATATAATAAAGAGTATGGACTCAAGCAATATTGCAATGCATATGAATTGACATGCAAACAGTGAGGTAAGACCAGGGTGTTCCTAGTTTATCGAATTCTGATAATAGTGACGAAGGCAATGAACGCGAGATGGTAAAACAAATAAACATGTGTAATGGAATTGAAAAAAACCCAAAAAGATCTTCATTTAGAATAGAACTCTTAAATAAGGATGATGAACATCAAATTATAATGCCAGTCAGTTTGTCCACCCACACACATAAGTAGTCATCTCAAAACTTTAGGTTACCATACAGTCATACTAGAGAATGCATACAATGTCAAAATCATTTGCAAAATATCCCGCCATTTATGCAACGATCATACTATAAAAAAATATGTATCATATAAATAGTACATGTATTAGCTTAAATATTAGTTTAACTTGCATTGCTTTACTGTTTTTCAGCTTTAAGTTGCCTTATATTGCGCTATCTCCATAAACGCACTTTAAGAGTGAAAAAATATCAAAATTTCTGGAAATTTTGCTCTATCTCCAAATTAATTTTGCTAATTACACGAATTT
The DNA here is from genome assembly GCA_947247005.1 of Spisula solida. Taxonomy (NCBI): domain Eukaryota; kingdom Metazoa; phylum Mollusca; class Bivalvia; order Venerida; family Mactridae; genus Spisula; species Spisula solida. Next base: position 18,985,550 of record OX365961.1, read on the forward strand.
GCCTTTACAAATCATAAAAGTTATACCAAACTAATAATGTATTCGTACATATTAATTATAATCGAAAATTTGTTTTAATTCGGACGGAACGTTAAAAAGATATTTGAATGTGAATCTTCAAACCTTATTTTCTCGAAAAAGTGAAATTGGTAGATAGGACACTTTAAGACTAAGGCGACGATTTGCCAGTATTTATGCACATACATGTGCCTTCTTTGTTTCTACATTTGTATGTTAAATCTTCATGCGGGAATGTTTAGAAAACGAAATAAACGTTATATATATAAAAAGATAACAATGGACTTGGCACAAAAAAATGGATCATGTTAAAATCCGGACCTGTACGGCATTTGTTGTTTTATATTTTATTTATATGAACGTGTTTGATAAACGAGCGACTCACACAAAACCAACTCATAGCTACAGGTATCCAATGATAATAGAACAAATACTGAACACTCTACAGGAGAAATTCCCTCCGGATTTTATTTATGCTGATTAAATAACTAGAGTTACAGTCTTCCACGGAAGGCATAGAATCATTTGCTGTGGTCCCAAGAGGTATACAGACACACGTCCACGGCTCATTCATCCAGTACCCTACTCTATTATTCATAGTAATCAATAGGGTATTACTAATACGGCTGTTTAAATGACTTTTCAGTGCTGGCAATAAGCACGTAGAATAAAATACACAAGAAGAGCTATATTCTAACAGGTTTAGCCCGTAGGCGTAGGACCACTAAATCTTTCAGCCGCAGGCGTAATACCACTAAATATTTCAAAACTAACGCTGATCGTTTTCTCATAATAGAAAACACTTACTTTTATCACCAATCTGTTTAAATAGATTACAATAGAACGTTTGAAAATGACTGTCTCGAGGCTAGGATTATCTGGGCATATATACACAGAAGCATTTTATTTCGGTATATGACTCTAGCTCTTTTGTAAGAAATGTAGCAGTTTGAAAATTGTTTAAGTAACAGAACAGAGCTGTTTTATAATAAACGTTTTGTTCACTATTTATCGATCTGTCTAACGTCAACAATAGCAACACTTTCTATAGGTTCTTTGTAACGTTCAGACATTCACTTCCGGTCGTCTGTGCGTCACTTCCGGTCGTCTGCGCGTCTGTCAATACGCAGGTAAAATAGAGAAGCGAGATAATTCAATTTCCTTATAATAACCGATATGTCAAGAACAGATGGAAATGATATACAGAAAGTTGACAATGTGCATTAGACTACATGTTACGTGACTCCAAAATGTCGTCACAATATTATATGAATCCATCATCAGCTTCTATTTACGATAAGCTAGGATATCTAACTATATGCTTGCCGAGTTCTTAGTTAAAATTTCTAGCCCGAAGGGCATGTAACCTTACCAACATGGACTGCCTCGTGGTGAATTCCTTTGATATTGTGACGTCATTTTGTAGTCACTGAACATATTTAGAGAAAAATGGATCGTTGGAATAAATTCACTCATACACCTTTATACACCTTTAAACCTAGTCTGTCTATACATACCCTATGTTTAATTAAAAGAGACAACTCTTCAGTCTACTCTTTTTTCCTGAAATTAATTCCCTTTGCACCCTCAAACATAGGTAGAAATCAAGCCCAAAATAAAATGTAGCTAAAATTGAAAATGGAATTATGATTATTGATTGAAAAAATATATTATCTAGTCGGGTAGCCAGACTACTTTAAACCATATGAAGCAGAACAATCACATGACAATCAGATGACATCAGCAATCGAACAAAACCCATGTCTGAAGTTTCCTGGAATCTTTATATGTGTTAAAGCAAATATGGATTATGTGCAAATGGTCTCCTAGGAACGGTGCTGATTATTTACCGAAGGAAATTAAAGCCTCACAAACCAATAAACAAAAGATTAAATTAACAACCAAATAAATGGAAGAAGTCTCTGTGGATCTCAAATATCTAGTCTTACAGAAACTGAAGATGAAGTAGGGATGTTTGCAGACGTCTTTAAGGTGATGTTACGATTTAATATCGTTTCACACGACAGCCTTGTATATAGTATATTCTAACATAACCGGCGATTTTGCCTATATAGACAAAGAACAAATCATAGCGTTGTATATCGGCCGATATACAATGGAAATTTGAACTACTTTCGACTATATATTTTAGACAATTTTTAGTAAGGAATACTTAATTAAATAAATATCCATTGATGTTGAGCAGATTTTCTTCTTATTTCATATTTTGATTATTGTTTGAAGTATAGTTATACTGGGGGTGATAAAGATAGTCGTAACAGCCGTCAACAAGTGACCTAAGCAACATAGATCTCGCAAAATAACACTGGCTTTTTATATAAATCCGGGTTTAAATCATGTTAGAATCGAAATAAACTATGAAAACCGTTGTATAGTACCGGCTGTTATACAATGGTTTGTCGTTCTGACGCTTGTTATTAACAACTCAGTCCTACGGCCTTCGTGATTAATTCCTACGCGTCAGAACTCCAAACCATTGTATAACAGCCGGTATACAACGGTTTTTCATAGTTTTTTTCTTAAATCACTATACATTTAAATATGGATACGTAGAGCTCTCTCGTATTGTACATTTGTGTACTACAAACAGGTTTGTGCCTTCCAAAAATGACACCATGCAGTCAGACACAACTACGACACCTTCTCGGTTTTCTCAGATTGTTTCATTTCTATATACATTGTGTATTATTAGGCTTATTAGCATATTATATGTATATACACTGCCAAGAATAAAACAACTACTGCGTGTTGTCAATTTCCTACACAACAAACACCATAGCAGATTAGGGAATTAATAAAATTATAAATACTTCATAAAATTATAACGGGGGAGGGGTGAGATGAGGTGGGCATGGAAGGGATGCGCCCTCCCGGTGAAAATTGTTTTCTTTGTATGAATACAAATGGTGCAAATTCGTGCACTTTTAGCTTTAAAATCAGACCTAAAAATTATTAAACTAGTGCTACTTATCAGTGTCCCCTCCTGGTGAAGATTATTTTCGATGTATGAATACAAATGGTGCAAATTCGTGCACTTTTAGCTTTAAAATCCGACCTAAAAATTATTAAACTAGTTCTACTTATCAGTGTCCCCTCCCGGTGAAGATTTTTTTCGATGTATGTATACAAATGGTGCAAATTCGTGCACTTTTAGCTTTAAAATCAGACCTAAAAATTATTAAACTAGTGCTACTTATCAGTGTCCCCTCCTGGTGAAGATTATGTTCGATGTATGAATACAAATGGTGCAAATTCGTGTTGCACCATTCGTGCACTTTTAGCTTTAAAATCCGACCTAAAAATTATTAAACTAGTTCTACTTATCAGTGTCCCCTCCTCAGTGTGAAGATTGTTCGATGTTTGAATAAAAATCGTGCCGTGTTGGGGATTAAACAGTATATACCCGCTTATAAGGCAACCTGGCCCATAACGAACCCCTCGCAGTAGTGACCTCCCCTTGTAACACGGTTCTCTTATTACTGCATTCAGCATTTTTTAACCGATTTGAGTGAGTTGTTTGCCCCGTTGCATATACTTTGATGTTTATCTTATTGTTCATGATCGTTAATAATATCGATATTAGTATAAGTATTCCCTTACGGGTGATGCAGTTGCGTAAGTATCGAGGAAAAGATAAATAAATCAGTAACTTAGTTCCTGGCGTAGTTATCGTTATTAGTAGTAATTCGGCTTTTAAAAAGAACGTTTACATTTAAATTCGGGAATTACTTCATCATACCATATTCCCATTCAATTTGGGACACTACTGATCAATGTTTTATGTTACCGGTCTTCGTTTTGTCAGCTTATGTTTATATAGCGTCTATTTTATCAATGAAACAATGCGACGGCACTTCTTTTTTTAAAACATCTTCTTCTCCATTTTGAAATGTCAAGTGACGTTATGAGCCTCACGTGGCACATCGCGAGGGCATGGTCTATGTCGCTCTAAGGGAATTGATCTCTGTAAGGAAGTTGGTCTTATAATAAATACAATAATTTATGTAAAATCTGAATGTGCCGTTCTTTGGTTCGGTACGACTTATAACCAAGGCCGTCAAACAAGCACGTATGTATGGTATTGTATTATTTCGCGCTAAACCGAACAAAAAGTAGAAATTAAACTATAAAAATGAAGACAACACACGATCGAGATCAATTCTGAATACGCAAACGATGAAACGATCCTTCAAAGAGGCGCTTTGTTGTTTCATGTCGTAAATATAACTTGTTTCAAATTAAGAAGACAATTAAGTTCTGGTCACCAGGTAAACCGAATTTCTGTGGAAATGGAAGTAATTAAAATCTAAATCATCAGACACATTATGACAGTTATAATATAATGCATATTATTATACTTCGAAAGTGAAAATCGAATATTAATGAAGGTTATTATTTCAAGAGCAATATTTTTCACAATTTTCGTGATTTTATCTCGCGAATATAGGCGAATTTCAAAATGAAACCCTTGCGAATTATTCTGCTTACCGTATTTTGCACAAATCTTACACACCGACTGCATGTGATTGTTAGCGAGAGATTTAAAGTTCTAAACCCATCGGATATGTCACAATATATAAATATCACATCCCACAGATGGCTGATAGAACGAACTATTTAATGCTAACTGGTGAGATATGGAGTTCTGTTAGTTAAACAAATCCGATATCTTCACTGGTTATGATATAAGCTCCGCCCCCATGGGGACTACTTTAATTTTACAAAAATATTTAACTGTCTGTATTTTTGTTTACTCAACGGAAACATATCACATGAGTGCTCATTTTCTTAGTTAAATAATTTCCAACAAGTCGGTGTATGTTTGAAGCAAAATTCTAGAAAAGACATAGTGCACATAGTAACAATAATCCAAGATGGCGGATTTTGAATTGAAGGTCATAAACCACTAAATGCATTCCACTCAAATAGTCCGTACAGAAACTTGCCTGGAAATGGTGATATACCATGACAAAATTGAACTAGAATCATCTTATTGAGCTTAAAGGTATTGTATACATGTAGTTGAATGAGTGAATATTTTGAGATTTTGGCATATTTGACAAAGCGAAAGTAGACTAGGGTAAAACCCACATTGGATCAGTCCGCGCGTCAGTAAAAATTTGTCGACTGCATTTGACGAACACAATCATTCTTATATTAAACATGACCCCCTGTTCATTTGGTCTTATTTTGTAGCTGAAACATACTGCTTTTCAATGATATAGGTCTGTCAACTGGCCATAGACTTTAACATGACATAATCTGGGGCTGAAATTGTCACTTTACATTGAGCTAAAGAACAATTTTATTTAGTGGTTTGTGACCTTGAAGTTATGAATAGAATAATGTATCTATGCGCAGTTTAACCACATTGGTAATTCGGCATAAAATGTTTCAAAAAGAACTTAGAGGGCCTATATAGCATGTACTATTCTCCAAATACCTAGGAGTGGAGGGTTTAGGCGTCGCCAACGATAAGTAACAATTCAACCATCATATCAGAACATCTCCGAATATAGGTGTTTTGTGTCTCATATAAAGGTCGGGGACTTATTCGGTACGACTTATAACAACGCTGTCTAATAAGCTGGTATGTACGGTATTGTATACCCAGCAACAAGCAGAAATGAAACTGTAAAAATTAAGACAACACACGATCCTATATCCTTTCCGCTACCACGATTTTTTGGGGGGTTATGAGAAATTCATATGGTCCCTATACCCCGTCCCTGAGACACTATTGACTTGCAGCACTGATAAAAACTCGATACATCCGGATGCTACACACCTACCTCAAACGGAAAGTAGAAAAAATGGTCAACATTTCGACTAAAGGTCACCGGAAATGACGATGTGACGGTGACCCTTGCGCGAATAACTTTTTTTTTTAGCTTGACAGGCCTACTTTTTGGCCCCTTCAGGGCATTGGTCCTGACCCCTTTGTCTAGCCTTATATTCTTGCTATAGAAAAATGAAAACTTTTTGGCGCTAAATGTTAATGCAATTCCACAGGGAATCGTACCGCAATGGCGGGTAGGACCAGTAATTTCAGTTTTGTAAAATCTACATTCAAAGCCCTCTTTAAAGGGGTCTAGCGGGCCCAAAAACCTGTGCACGACCCTGGGCCCGTAATATCCTGTAGTCTGGGATGCCTGTGTACCCATGACAGCAAAATTCCCGAATTTGGGCATTTAGGTCGAAAACTACGGAAGGCCGAAATGGCCATCCCGGCGAGTCTGCATTAGTACGCTATGGTAGCGGAAAGGATATAGAGCCTATATAGCATGTACTATTCTCCAAATATCTACCATTCTATAGGGGTGGAGGTTTAAGGCGTCGCCAACGATGAGTAACCAGGGAAAACGATCAATCATACCAAACAATCCTACCATCATATCAGAACATCTCCGAGTATACGTGTTTTGTGTCTCATATAAAGGTCGGGGGCCAAGTTTCATATTAATGTATACATGATCAGATTTCCATCAGCAATAAAGCAGATACCTCTCATTAATGTATTGACTTCTCAATTTACTCGCTATTAATCAAATTACAATCTATAGATTAAGTTATGAGGGTAAAAGGCAGAAATTATTAAATTCCCAACGGTCATACTTTGTCTCGTGTAATTAGAGCAATCTATATGGACGATAAGTTCAGAATAGTGTAATGAATGTGTGATCATATTCTCATATTTCTGACAATACAGTTAAACCAGAGTAATGGGTCCACCCTAGAGACCATTAAACACAGGTCAACACATTGTGTTCTTTTTACATAATTATGTCCGTCGTGGTAGAGCATCCGCTTGGAGTTCGACAATTCTCGGGTTCGATCCAAGGCGCCACATGCCAAAGTCTTTTAAAATCATTCGGAACATCTCGTACAATTTTCTAAAATCATACTTTATCTCGTAGTGATAAATGCCGTACGGACCGTTCCGGTTGGTTTAAAATAGGACTGGTATATCCCACTGATTGGCGCTCAGCACAGAAAGTTCTAAGTAACTTCTAGTTCGCCCGGGTCGGGATAATGTGACTTGCCACTCTCCATATGACGGAAGTACTGCTCACTAGTGTGACTTAATTGTTCTAACTTTTACTGAGGTGTTCGTTCGGTGAGGTTTTACTAAAGAGTCGTTAAGTTCAGGTAACAAACCACCAAATAAATTTGTTCTTTAACTCAATGTAAAGTGACAAATTGCTGACCCAAAAAATGTCAAACTTTTGTCCATGGGGACCTCTCAAAATCCACCAATCAATAGAAATAGCATATAGCCCCAAGAAAATGAAAAACAATCAGGGGGTTGCGTATCATATAAGAAAAAATTGGTTCGTCAAACGCGGTGAACATATTTTCTCACACGCGCGGACTGATTCGAAGTCCGTTAGCCACAACCCTACTTTCACTTTCATATTTAAGCCAGAATATCAAATTTGTCTAAATAAAACAGTTTCACTACATCACATACATGTGTACAAAGCATTTAAACCCAATAACATGATTCTAATGCTGATTTGTCAAGACACACCACCATTTTCAGCCAAATCAAAGTTTTTTACAGGACTACTTGAGTGTATCTGATTTTGGTCCGCGTAGGCATTTGATGGTTTGTTACCTTCACTTCTTTGTGCCGATTAATCATCAAAGGTCAAAGACAAAATTTAAGTTGAGATAATAAAATGATCTATATATGTAGATGGAAGATATCGCTCCTTATTTTGCCATAAAAATGTTCATCTTATTTGGGCACATGGGTTAAGAAATCGGTACTGTATTACTTTCTCAACTAATGACCGATACCACCTGATCATAGCACGTACTCGATCACACAACGCATTCGACCATAGCACGCACTTGATCATACCACGCATTCGATCATAATACGCATTCAATCATAATACGCATTCAACATAGCACGCACTTAACCATACCACGCATTCGATCATAGCACACACTTAATAATACCACGCATTCGACCATAGCACGCACTTTATCATACCACGCATTTGATCATAGCACGCACTTGATCATACCACGCATTCGATCATAGCACGCACTTGATCATACCACGCATTCGATCATAGCACGCACTTGATCATACCACGCATTTGACCATATCACGCACTTGATCATTCCACGCATTCGATCATAGTACGCCTTCGATCATAGCACGTATTCGATCATACCACGCATTCGATCATAGCACGCACCTGATCACGGAACGCCTCGATCTGAACATATACGTACTTGATCGTAGCACTCACTTGAGCGCATTTACCTTGTCACACACATGCACTCACTTTCGCACGCATTCAATTCATTATGCGTTACCTTCATGACACGCGAAAATATAAATTCATATAGTACAACATTGATAAATAGAATGCACAACATAAGTACACATACATGAATAAATACGACATATAACAGGAGACGACACTGTACATGTTATTGAAATAATAAATTGCTGCTGAGGTGTGTATATATTCTCGTGACGCATGCTTTTATTTCCAATGTGTTGCAGACGACATAATGCACACGAATACTGGAAACCGTGTAATTGAAGCAAATGATATATTGGCCTGTTCTCTGAAATCAGTCATTTCATTACTTGCAACATGTAAACGATTAGCTTTAGTTCATAGTTCATTATATTCATGTTCTGCAGCTAGACTCTATCTATCTATCTTGTGTGGTGATATTAGTTTAAATATTTTTTGCCTATAATTGCAGCTATCAAGTAGTTTATAAAATGTGACGTCATGTTCAACGTCCTTGTTTTTATGCGTGTATTTGTCTATGCAGCAATCAAATATGACGACATTAGTTTGTGCGACCATTTGTTATAAGCTGCTTTCAAGTGTGACGTCATTGGTTTATGTGTACTTATTGCATTTGCAGCAATCACGACTGATGGCATTCGTTTATGTGTACGTATTGTCGATTGCAGCAATCACGACTGAAGTCTTTGGTGTATGTGTACTTATTGTCGATTGCAGCAATCACGAGTGACGTTATCGGTTTATGTGTACTTATTGTCGATTGTAGCGATCTAGAGTGACGTCATATTATAAAATGAAAACAACGGCAAACTATCATAAACTTCTAAAAGTAGTGTGCAATATTGCAAGGAGTTACAGTAGCGAGACGTGTTACATGAAACTTGTCAGTACATTAAATAACCTCTAAACCGCCTGCAGGAATATATTCTAAATCTACCAATTCGAGTTTGTGAAATTAGGTCCTAGCTAATTTAGAAAAGGTTGTGTTTTATAATTCATGGTTGAAATCGATATTTGCACAATCAACAGGATACGGAGCGGCAGCGAGAAGAAGAGTTGAGCAGATGCAATAGTTAATGAACTTAACACTTAATACAGGAATACTGGTATCGCAGTACGTATCTATGACGTCACCACTACTACGGTGTGACAGCGTCCATAAAATGACACTGCGACAAAGGGTCAAAATATCTGTTTCATTTTGTTTCTGTCATTTCATGTGTAGGGCATTGTAACCTATGCTTGTGACCTATGCTATTTCATTTTTTGTGAGTTCCTTGTTGTGTCTTTCGCGCGTGACTATTTCTGTTGAGTAGTGCCTGGCTTCCTATTCCGATATTTAAATTACCCCGGCCGTCGACCGAACTGGGTTAGTGACTAGTGTGTTCGTAAAATTGTAAACATTTGTCTATTTAAGACTTTATTTTGGCGCTAGTATTAAAAGTTCTTTTTAACACATTCAAATAATGAAATGATTGAAATATTCGTAATTAAATTACCAAAGCTATGCCAAAATACTGATACGTAAAGCACCAATTAGTACGTGTTCTATATTGTGCCAAACATAACTCATATTCTGATCGAATCAAAACTTCGTTTTGTGATCGTTCCAATAACTTGTTCACAAGAAAATAAAAACATTTCAGAGCCATTTGAGACCTGGCCCCGATCTCCTGAAGCATCTCAAGTAGAAATCTCAACTCAAATTGAGATTTTGCTCAAGTCAAGAGTATAAATATGAGATCATTCTTAAGTTTATGCTCAAAATATTTACTGTAATAAACTCAGAACAATATATCTGTTTTGTGGCGCCAACTTTCAGAGTCTTGTCTTCCATGGAAATTATCTCAAAGACAGATGACCGTATTTGAGATTTATCTCAACTCAGATTGAGATGCTTCGGGAGATCGGGGCCTGTTTGTGGTTGTTTATTTTGAGCACCCCAATGTCGCTTTATTTATGCCACTTTGGTTTGATATAAAACATTATTATACCTCACTTTATATTACAATGCTAAAGTCCCATTACCCCCAGAGGTAGATATTTTGACTGTCCAACCTAAAAGACACGTGATCGACCGAAAACTGACTGTCAGGTCATGTGATCGACCTGCCATTTTGAATGTCATGCAAGGGCAAGTAACTGCGTCACTTTTAATTAATTGACTGCTGCAATAAACAAGATTTTCTAAAAATAGAATGTGGAATAAACATAACAATATATGAAAGCATAGTCATGTCTACTGTTTATAACTATCACAATCATGGCTGTGAACATTTTGCTAGACTTTTAATATTGTTCGGCATAATAAAATAAATATCAGATGCCTGCCTGCGTGACATTGATATTCTGCCCTCGGGTTGACAATATCAATGTCACGCAGGCAGGCATCTGATATTTATATAATTATGTCACACGTGGTTGTACAATTGCGAATAAAATTTGAGTTCATGCAAATGTAGACATGATTATGCCATAATATTTACACAGATATTCTTTACATGGGTTAAAAGACAATGCTTTTAACACGTTATCATTTACACTAAGAAACACTATAAAAGCATTTTAACTAGCGGCCGTGTTTAATTTCGTTGATTTTTGTAAAAGGCGAATTTGAATTTGTTGTAGAGTAAATTCACGAAAGTGTGCACGTTTCAAATTAAATTGACTTTACAGCAAAGTAAAGTTCCGCTAAAATGACAATTTCGATTATTTTTTAAATCATGCGGATATTTGCGATTGTAAATAGCGAAAGTATTGCATTTAGAACAAAAAGGTCTGCTACTAAGACCGATTTGCTATCAAAGCATCCTTATCTCTTCCAAAACCTTTTTTCCGACAAGGATGTTTTCACAAATGACCAATTATTGAAAACAGAATGTTACTACACTGAACCTCTTTTCTAATTAGTCACTCTTCAAACCCGAAATACCTTTAACTGTGATTATAGTATTTGATGGCGAAAATACAAAATTGATTGCATGACTGAACTGAACATGCATACTTAGGTGCATGCTTTTGATTTTTAATAATTTAAGTGCTAGGACAATTGCATAAACCGTTTGTGTGCAAAATATCATCAAACATTAATATGATCACAGTGAAACGTATTTGGGGTTTGAAAAGTGACCAATTAGAAAAGTGGTTGAGTGTATATCTGTCGAAACAGTATTTCAAAAAATCACATTTAGTAAAATGTAGGGAAGACTAACATACTAATTTTGCAAGAGTTGTTTCCCTTAGACTATAAATCGTGCATTTATTGTTTACAACAGGTTGTGGTTGATATGGCAACAGACACATTGACAATAGCTTTAAACCGGTAGGGGACTTCTGTATTGCTTGCAATTCTTAATGACTTGTTCAGTACGTCATATCTCGATTTGTTTAATTACGTCATTTTACTTAATGAAACTGGGTCACTCGTTTTAAGGTTTTCAGATTTTTTGTTGCTGAAATCGGGCCTTTCAACGTTTTAATACTGTTACTTAACTTTTGATACTTTTGAGACTAAAGGCTGCTAAAACAATGTAGTTTAGCTGTTTTACTGTTGTTACTAGGTCATTCAGCGTAGGCATTCCGCCTTTTGGTTGCTGTATCTTTTCTACTGGGTCATTCAGCTAGTTATAATTTATTATACTTTTCGACAGCTTGGACTTGGGCGGATCTGCGCTTGTTTAGTTGGGCATTGTGCTTTGTGTGTTTTTAATGTTTTCTGTGCTCGGCTGGTTAGGTTGAGTGCTGCCTTCCCTGTCTGACTTAATATACTCTTTTTGTATTTCGTTCACTTCCATCTTATGGTGTTTCCCACTTTTGGGACTCAACTAAAGTGCTCTGCAAACTGGATCATTCCGCAAGTAGGTTACCAAGTGAGTATTTTAAAAAAAATAGCTGATTATGGCTTCATGGGGCTTTAAGGTCAAGTGTTTACTGGTTTCATTTGCCAAACTTCCCTGTATATATCCGCAAAGAAGCGTATCCTATTGCAATATAATGATAAATAATGAAAACTCCTATAAATAGAAACTATATTTGTGAAACGTATTTACCTTGTGACTAGATATCCTATACATGTATATTATAATTTTGTGTTTTAACATTTACACAGTCACCACAAGTAAACATCCGGGTTTTTGACATTAAAACGTCAATTAAATGAAATATTAAACAGTCTATATTTACCTTGTGACTAGATATCCTATACATGTATATTATAATTTTGTGTTTTAACATTTACACAGTCACCACAAGTAAACATCCGGGTTTTTGACATTAAAACGTCAATTAAATGAAATATTAAACAGTCTATATTTACGTTTGCACTGCACACTTGAATACTCTTAATACGTTGAGAAAATCCAATAAAACCAGTTTGTTTCTTCAAGTAATCAAGTTTTTGCAAAATAGTATAAATAAAGATTTATAAAAAAACACAGTTTGTATATTGCAAAAACTGATCCGAAAATGAAGTAGGTTTATATGTATTCAAATAGACCTAAATATAGTGTTTATAGTTTAACACCGACCGGGGTAGAAGGTAGTTTATTGAGTGTGTATGCTATAATGCAGTATCGATGATTTGTTTAGAACCGTAAATACGGCAATGTTCTACGTTCCTTCTTTACCTGTTTACTGTGTTCCGCATCAATAAATAAAATAAAAACAAGATGGCTGAACAAATATGTCATCGGTGAACGTAAATCTCGCGGGAAAAGAAATCATGTTTAAAATTCGATTATAGCCCGCCCAGGAAAATGTGATATTAACAAACATGAATCGGTTTGGTCAACTGTGGCAAAATTGGTTTAACAAATCACTTAAATAACCAGATAAGGTCAGTATTGTAACAAAACACCACTGACAATTTGTGCACATAATTGTAATTCACCTTTGTGGACTATACAAAAGTTGCCCGCCTTTCACATTATCCTGGGCGCACTATACAAACATTGATTTTCTAAATGTATTGATAATATATTGACAAGTTGTCCGTGGTCTTTCAGAAAAGAAATGTACTAGAGGGATCGCATTTATTTATATTTTAAATATTGTTTTAAGTTCCACTGGTCAACAGTATTTCAGTCATATGGGTATAGTCCAGTCAGGATAAAAATCCAGTGACGCAGCAGTCGAGTCCACTATAACGGCGTTAAACCAATTATAAAGGCTTATAAAGTACAAACAACTATAATTTCAATGCTAAACCAACATGCTAAATTACGCTCTACCCGTTTTGACAATGTTAGTGATTGTTGCGTACACATAAACTGCAACGTCACTGTCACAATATCCTTACTGGACTATGCATGTTTTTGTACTGTTTTATCAAAGCGCTAACGGAAATCTTAAACTTAAGTTAAAAGATATGTTTTATAAGGTTTGGTCAATATTAATGAACTATTGCTATATTAAATATATTGTAACCTAATAGCCAACGGGTAATTTGTAAATGAACTTATTGAAACTTTTAATTACTTTTCAGTGAACGAATCCCTACAAACAATATCTGAGTGCAAGGTGTATATTAAAAAAAATATATGATTCAAATTTGACGTACATTGTAAGTTTACGATTTCCGTAAGTGCTTTGATAAAACAGTACATTTGACTATCAAGTTATCATTCTGCTCACCTCGGTCTTTATGCAATGCAATAGATGATATAAAAGCATCTAATGATCATCTAAAATTAGCGGATTCATAATGTGTTACTTTCACGCGTAGGTAGCGGACTTTTAACTCAAGGACTGTTGGCATTGATGTATTCTAGAGCTATACACGAGGCATGTTTACCGAAGACAAACGGAAATGGCCGAATTTTCACGATTGCCCAGTCACTTTACTTTGACTACCCTTTTAACCGCCTCGATAGCCTAGTGGTAGAGCGTCCGCTTGGTCGGCGAAATAATAGCAAGTTATTTCAAAATTCGACGAGCCATATACAAGCAAAATGCTCTAGTGATATTTTGCCCCATTTGGCCTTGACCTTTGATATAAACGATCATAACATGAAGAGCACGTGCGACGAATCATTGCACAACCTAATGGTACACACGCACGTTACGAAACATAACACAAAAATCCTTATATGACATTAATCCATGTGAGCATAACCTTTGAGAAAGATCACTGGGTATCTTTAACTATTTAGGACTTCAGACAGATGAAACTAGGTGTTTCAGCCGTTTTACTGTTGAAACTAGGTCATTCAGCTTTGGCATTCAGCTTTTTAATTGCTGAAACTAGTTCATTCAGCTTTTTGATTGCTGAAACTAGTTCATTCAGCTTTTTGATTGCTGAAACTAGTTCATTCAGCTTTTTGATTGCTGAAACTAGTTCATTCAGCTTTTTAATTGCTGAAACTCGTTCATTCAGCTTTTTGACAGCTGGGACTTGGTGGATCATTTTGTTCGTTCGATTGTGTGTTTGGCATTGTACGTGCCTTGTGTCTTTTTTATGCTTATTGTTGCCTTCCCTGTCCGACTTGATATTAACTTTTGTGACGCAAACCGTCCTCATATGGCCCCCATGTGACCGTAAACTTTGAGGAAGATTTCTAGGTGTTTAACACATCGCCATTATAGAAGGCATTTTTTGTGGCAAGCTCGTTTAAAATACACCCAGATATGATTATGGAAGTTATGGACCGGATACAAACAATCCTTTTACAACAAAATCGTTCTTTATTCATTTCTGTCTCATTTAATATGTACATACATAAAACATGCACTATCATAACAAAACAATCAAATTAATAACATGTATGTAACAAACAACTTTTGAATCTCAACAAAACAATACCCTAACATTTGCTACATTCCCTTATCTGACTACACGCCGTTTGTATCCCACGAACTATTCTAATACAAATATTTTCTCTATACCAACTTGACAGTTAAAACATATGATCTAGGCAGTTAAAGGGGCTAATAACTATACAGAATACATCCGCACCTCAACCGATCGGTACCGATAATCGTCTAATATCGGCTTTTAAAGCCAATATTTGTGGAGTTTTGAAATGGCGTCGACTCCATTGAGCGTTCAATTTTTTTTATTTTTTTTTCAAATCATAAATGCAAGTTCCTGTGGTTTTACGGATTAACGTAATTTTGCGAGCACAACGAGCACGAGTGCACATTATATACTTTTTCACAAAGAACAAAGTGCAAATTACCTATTACAAGACTATTTTAGACCGACAATCATGGAATTCGTCTGAATTATAGGGGGGGGGGGGGGGGGGGGGGGGCGACAAACTATATGTTGGGCCTTTGTTGCCCCCCTTTCCTACCATTGGTGGAATGGCCCCCTACCCTGTCCCGGATCCGAAGCCCATGTTCCATGTTTCCGTACTCACTAAATCTTTGTTCTGTTGCTTGAAAATTGTCCATGAAATTTTTATTCTTCGAGCAAATATCTGAAGTGTTGTTGAGTATCAACCTTTATTCCGATGGTTCTCATGGTGGTCATTTGTTGATCAATACTGGTGTAACAAGATTTGTTTCCCAATCCAAGTTCTACCAAGTCATCCGCTTTTACGCCTGAATAACTTCTGTTACACATAGCATCATATTGACTCAGTTTGTTGAGTTTACTGGAAGGGTTGCCAATATCTCTGACTATCTTCATAACATGTCTTTGGTAGTCAGCCAGGAAACGTTCCAACGCTTCTTCTGCCCTAGATGCCTCGTCGTCATGGAGACTGTGCAATAGGTTCCTTTCGGGAATAGTATAACATGGCAATTGTCTCTTTTCTGTGCTCCTGATGAGATATTGAAGACCATCTTGTATCCTTGCAAGCAGGAATTCAGTCTGGAAACATTCCATTGGCAGTTCCTCCGACAGCCACATGACAATATTTTTAATCAGATAGGACGAAAACTTTCTGCTGATAGGCTTCAGAATATCTCTAACAATGATTCGCATAAGGACAAGCATCTTTATTTGCGTGTCGTTAAATTGCTGGATAAGGTAGATTTCCCCCATTGTGAAACTGATTCTCCACTGTAAGTCTTCGCAACAACTTTCACTGCGCCCAACTGGTACGACATGAACTGGAAGTTGTGAGAATTGTTCAATCATCTTCTTGGTGGGCCAGTTGTTAGGACGAGGTCGGTTTATCCATGCTTGCATTATGGATTGACATACACACGGAATGGCTTGTACTTTATCCGTATCATTATTTATCAATGCATTGTCTTCTTTGACGCTGTCATACCATCTAGTATACTCGTCATTGTATTGTATCCTATGTTGAAGGGATGGGCCGTGTCTGGTAGAACTTGAAACTACCCATTCCCTCCACCCACCTAGCATTTTGTACTTTTCTGTGTTGTCAGTCATTATTTTCTTGCTGGATAGATACTGTGTTGTATTCCGGTGCTCTAAATACTTAGCGATATCAGCGGTAACATCCGTTCCTTCCGTGAGACGTAACAACGTATAACCGGCTGGTACACCCTCCCTCTCCATCGTAAATACTTGTCGTCCATGGTAGTCGCGTACCTTAGGATCTTCAGCTGCTGCTATATTCTTCAATACAAACATAATATCTGCATCACTCTCACCAAATAATAATATACCCTCTCTCTTGCTGCCAACTTATATTTTATCAATACCCTTCCCGAAAACTCGATGGCCAATACGTGTTATGGCTTCGGAGAACACAGAACGAATGTGTATACGTTCATCCACTGCAACCTTACAGAATCCTAAATCATTCATTGTCTTTAACAAGCCTTATTCACCATACCATGTTGGAGATAATTTACTTAATTATCACTGCCTCGGCGTTCATCAACTGTACTATTACTACACTGTAAATCGTCCTTTGTCTGATTACACGCCCCATTGTCCGTATCATAGTTTCCTGATGAATGACAAACACCATTTTAACAGTCTGAAATTAATTAGACATTGCATTAACAATACGTAGTGTTTATAATGATTGTAGTTTAAGAGATTATTGATAATTAGCCTTATTTGTTGCACATTGATCTTTTTACACGAACTACCAATATCCCAACGATTCAGCGAACACCAAAATATCATAATGCAGAAAAACGCATTGTTTCTAGTTGTACGCCGATGCTCTGGCAGTCGTATAGCAAACGTTCCGGCCTATTTGAACAGATGTTCACAGTTAACATGTTCGTTGTTTTTGAAATCGGTCATGTTTAGCCAGAGCTTTTGTTTTACTTTAGCCGAAACATCATTAGTGATATCGTCGAAATAGTTAGGGAAAGTCCCTATCCAATCAACGAACAAACGTAATCGCAAAAACCTTAAGAAAATTCATACCCACACAAATGAATGGTTTACTGGTTTATTGACAATGGTTTATAACGGCTTTATACGGCTACCGCCGTTTCTGTGTGGCTTTTAGATTGCCAGTGCGCTACAGTACTTACATAATAACGTTTTTGTGGTTGGTAGATAGGATGTTTATAGAGGATCTTGCATGAATGCTCATTACATACCAGTTTTATTAAACGAGTGGACAAAATGATATGACACGAGGCTTTGTCGAGTGTCATATTGTTTTTGTCGACGAGTTTAATAAAACTCGTATGTATTAATGAACACGAATGTAAGATTCTATTCATCACACAGCCTTAAAAATGAACGCTATTGTTCAAAAGGATGATGTACGCTGCATATATTTCAGCCAAAATGCAGCGGTACAATGAGCGTGACGTCATGGCGACGTTGATATTATCCTGACGTCATTGACGGATCAATGCATGGATTGGCTAACGTCACGTCAAGCTAATTTAATATTTATTGCACAGTCTGAGAGTGCCGAACGATATTTACGGCACGACTTTACGGCACTCCTGGACCACAGGTTATGTGATAAAAACATTTATTATATATCTAACACTGTATTGTCACGAATACATGCCAAATCGCTCAGTGAAATACAGCGCGACAGATTGCATTTGCCGTATCATACATGTCTGGTTTTCCGAATCCGTATCATGCATGTCTGACGTGTTATATGCCGAACATATGCCAACTTCAATGACGTCACGACGTAAACAATTGCCTTTTTATGAATGGGCGTCGCGTTATATGCCGAAAATATGCTGACGTTCATGACGTCGATGTATACACACCAAACGCATTTTCGCGCGTAATAGCGCTTTTTTCACTTTTGAAGGTATATAATAAAAGGAATATTACTGCAGTGGTGTTGATCCGTTAAGCCGTATTACCTCTCGTTGCTTGCGCCATACCGCATCTCACTCGACCTAGCGGTCTCGTGAGATACGGCATTACACAAGCAACTCGAGGTAATACGGCCCAACGGATCAACACACTGCAGTGATATTCCGTATTTATAACACGGAAGTTACCCTAACAAGTTTACACCCAGTATACAGATTATCGTTACCACCTGTACACATACTAGTGTCCATGTGTTTTCCTTTAAAGTCATTAATACCATTATGTTATATGAAACTAGCCAAACACTATTTCAGACTATAGTGTTGGGCAAGGATGGCCTGGCAAGACCGGTGAACTAATTAACTGCATAGATTTAGGTTAATTGATTAAATGTGTTATTTGGATTTAAAAGATACATCTAATGTTATTGCCATGTTGACGAGTTGGTCATCAGATTTTCAATGCATGCGTAAAAACCTGTTCAAATAAAAAAAATAATAGGCCTTCTTGAATGTGATGTAAACTATTCTAATTTATCTTAATCATTTATGTGTTATAATATCGTTGCATTATTGGCTTTTTCGGTATTTATCTTAGTTGGAAACCTAAATATTTTGATGTATTTCCAGCCAATTGAAGAAAAACCTGTACTCACTTAGTGAGTGTAGTTGCTTTCTACAAAATGCATAACATTTTTGTAAATAATTTATAATCTAGATTGTATTATTACTAGCTAATGCACTAAAGGAAATATCAAGATTATAAGAAAAGTCTTACTTTTCTACTAAGATGCTTAATAAATACCAGCCCTGATTCGACAACCCTCCTAACAACTTTGGACAATGTTTTGTAACGTACATAGTTACTTATGCTGGACCGCCACCAATCCTATCCTAACAGATGGACAGTTAGGTCCATTATGCGCCGTAGATATTTTACTTAAACGGATAACAGTCCAAACCATCCTTACAACTTTGGACAATGTTTTTAAAGTAAATACTTACTATATATAACGCTTATACTATATATAATGTCCACAACATTACTCTTTTCTTACTCCTAACCTTACTCTTACTGTTCTGTCCTATCTTTATTCTTACACAATCCAGTCATTCCAATTAAAATTTGTTTGAATATTACCTTTGTAACTATGTTTACATTATTCTTACAGGTAAACATCTGCATTTAATTTAAATTAATTCTATGCCATATTAACATATTAACTTGAATTATTATAATGTAATTAATATTGGTATAAGGGGAGAGCCGTAACTAAGTTTTAGAACTTGTGGCTCGACCCTTTTACCCATGTATGTATATAAATGTATTTATATATCTATTTGTATGTCATTGTTTGGGTAATAAAATATGTTTAAACTGATATAACCCATGACCGCCACCAATCCTACCCTAACAAATGGACAGTTAGGTCCATTATGCGCCGTAGATATTTTACTGAAAACGGATAATAGACTAAACTGTTTACTTAGTGTTTGCACAGTCCACGCATTCTGGTATCATTTTTGAATAACGAAGCACTGTCTAGAACAAGTCTGTAACAAATTCTACTGTCACGAAGGGGCAATAAAAACTACTTTCACTCACGTTTGTTTTAAGTCCGTGTTGTACGGATTTGATTGCATCTAATCATAATCACAAACGAAAAGTACACGTGATCAGAAGAAAAACAATCGACTTATATCAATCTTTTTAAGATATAAGTCCACTCTTTTTAACAGAAAGTCGCACCTATTTTTATTTTTACTCGTGATCACAGATTCCATTAAATGTTTATTTTCTGTGATCACTCGGTGAAATAAAACTCGAGCTTACACCTAAATCAACAAACATCCTCTATAAAATACGTAACCTTTAATATTTTTGATCGTCTAGATAGATCTATATAAATACATGTATATGTGACTTGAAACTATAGACGACCTGTGGTGGAGCTAGTACAATTTATATTACTATCGGCTATGTGTCAGCTATTTTTGTACTGGGGGAAATACCCTAAATTTTCAATGAGGCCGAAATAAATCTATACCTAGTGTTTAATTGTAATAAGCATAGAGCGTTGCATTGGTGAATACATTAAACATTCAAATACCGGTATACCAGGGTATTGCTTTTATTAAAGCACTTGTAACAAGAGACCTTAAAACTTACGTCCAAATTTATAGATTTTTTACAATTATTTAAGACTACATTTTGTGGTAAATAGATGTACACTATTAACTCCCGACACACCATATAGGTCCCTTATTTTTAGTTGTACAATTGTAGGGATTTAAATGTGAGTGTAAGTTTAAAGGTGCTGCCTCATATATTGGTGTATTGCAAATAGTGAAATAAAATTGTCAAATATTCGCATAACTTAGGTATAGTTGCTTGTAAATCCCATAAACAACCACACTGACATTTCGAATAACTTGCAAAACATTGGCATTTTGTACTTATTTAGTATTTTACATCCCAAATTCTATAGGGTATTAATACATTTTCATGAAATTCGGAACTGGTCATGTTGAACAAAGCCAAATTTAAAAGGCTTGTTTTCCATAAGTAAAGAGTAGTTTTCAGACAGTTAGTTTTTATCTTGCTTTCACAAAATATCGATTGTGTACTTACGACCTTCTCATTTTAAGACATCGGTATACTTATAGTTCGATTTCGAGCATTGAGCCGTGAATGCACTTTTAAAGTTTTAACCATTAATCGATATAGGTTGGTATAGGTTTAATGGAAAATATAAGTAATACAATTAAGGCCAACTATTCCGTGTGTCTGAATGGTGGTGACGGTATAGCGCTTGATACATTGTAAAATAACTTTTGTCTGACCAGGGCAAGCTCGAATCTCACCAAAAAAATATTCTTTTTTTAATTTATATTTACACATTTTTTAATTTATAAATGCACATAACTTGCAATATCCGTGTTATAACAGTATAATATGACGTCATATTTGTTGCATGTTTCAAAATAATATTAGATCTTGCATGACATGTGTATTGTAGAATGTTATGACGGCTAAACAACGTAATACAGGTTGTCAGTAAACTCGGAATATGGAAACGATCGCTATAAGTGGAAAATGAAAAATAAACACATGTTCATGGATTAATTAAAAAAAAGAAACTTTCGTTAATATACTCTTTAAATAACAAAATAATGAATTAAAAATATGAGCGAATTGGGAACTTGAAACACCGAACTTCGGGTTGGAAATCCTGAACGTTGCCGACTGCACTAAACTGTAATTCGATAACAAACAGATATATGTAAGAATCACATCATCAAATAATGACATGCGAACGTAATAAATTATGGTTTACCCGCCAAAGTGGACTAGTCCGATAGGTTATGGCTCAGAGTTCAAAATTGAACTATAGCAGTCATAATAGTTCGCTACATGTAATACTATCGATGATCAATATTTTATTGTATAGTATGATTTAATATACCGAGGTGAATACCCTAAAATTTTATATTTTCAAAAAGACCGAGCTAAATCAATTCATGGGATATATTCATTATGTCCTTTATTTAGATTCCTCGCAGGGCGGGAGTATTTAATTAGATTCTACCCTTTAACATTTTGTCTGGTGATTGAGCTCATTACTGTATCAAAACAACAATACACTGCATTTGTAAATACATCAAACACAGATATAAAACATTTTATTAGAGGTTCGTCAAAAAATAACCAAATAAAACACACGACTTGCCTAATATATACGCGGCAATGGATACTTGGTTGTTCCGGTATTATTGCGATATTTCCATAATTGTTTGGTGACTACATTTGAACCATGTCTTTATGAAGTGCACCATTTTACTTCGTGGTGCGTGATCAAATTATGTTTGAGAGTTACACTTCCAAAATGACAGTGTCGCTCTTCTTCCATGATTCTTTCTGTTTTCGTTTATAATTTTAGTTCGATGGAATTAATTTTCTAAATGATTCGAACAATACAGACATAAACAACGCTAGTGCATATAAGGTTCATTTTGTTACCTTGTAATATTTGTGGAAGTAAATTGTAAACTTTTCTGGACAGTAAAACAATTCCTTTATTGACAGGTAAGTAACCGAGGACACTGAAAGCGATAAGTAACTAACATTTTAGGATACTAGTGTTTCGTTTTTGGGAGCCTATTTTGATATTTGACAAGATCGACAGTAAGAAAACAAACATAAAATGTGTAAAGTAGGTTTGAGTTTTAATAGCAGCCACCAGATAGCCTCCCATCAGCACTATCAGTGCTTTGATTATATCATATACCGGGTAACCTCCTTTGGGAGTACCAAACGAATTGTATTATATAGTCACTGTTTTTGTTGCTCTACTGATGTTAAAATCATTATAAAACCATATATTTGGAAAATAATGCTGTTGCTAAAGGTTGGTTGTTTTTCAAAAGATGTCCGCTCATTACCTATCAAAATTTAACCATTTAATATTAATAAACCAACACTGAAAGCTAACACCAGATTCGTCTCTATAATATATGTGCGCTTTTTAAAATCTGACGATCGAATTCCAATTTTTATATGGAAGGAAAATTAAAAGCCTATCATTGTCATATGTACAATAGTTTTACATAGTGGCATAATGTTAACGATACATGCGTTCAGGTTAAATAATTCAATATACGTACATGATAAAAATATATGAACCCCGCCTGCTTGAAAAAATATTTAAAAATGGGATTTTAATTGAATGCCAAAATAAATTGAACATCTGTATTGATTATAAATTATAAATAAAGAATAGGTTATGTTATGACATCAACAAAAGCAAAAACCCAACGAATATACAATGTATATTTTACTTTCAGACTCTTGGAATACTAATTACATTCTACAAAAGAATTAAATATGGCATGTAGGCTTAACCACCAGACAAAAGATGGTCAGCAAGTCAAAAACTATTCAGTGGATGGACTACAGAGTAATGAGAATGATGTCTGTAATCACACAATGAATGAGTTACGATATAGTAAGAGTGCAGTGGATGAACGTATACGCATTCGTGCTGTTTTCTCCGAAGCCATAACACGTATTGGCCATCGAGTTTTCGGGAAGGGTATTGATAAATTATTAGTTGGCAGCAAGAGAGAGGGTATATCATTATTTGGTGAGAGTGATGCAGATATTATGTTTGTATTGAATAACATAGCAGCAGCTGAAGATCCAAAAGTAGGCGACTACCATGGACGACAAGTATTTACGATGGAGAGGGAGGGTGTACCAGCCGGTTATACGTTGTTACGTCTCACGGAAGAAACAGATGTTACCGCTGAAATCGCTAAGTATTTAGAACACCGGAATACAACACAGTATCTATCCAGCAAGAAAATAATGACTGACAACACAGAAAAGTACAAAATGCTAGGTGGGTGGAGGGAAAGAGCAGTTTCAAGTTCTACCAGACATGGCCCATCGCTTCAACATACGGTACAATACGATGATATGCATAGTAGATGGTATGACAGCGTCACAGAAGACAGTGAAGTGATAAATAATGATACGGATAAAGTACAAGCCATTTCATGTGGATGTCCATCCATAATGCAAGCGTGGATAAACCGACCTCGTCCTAACAACTGGCCCACCAAGAAGATGATTGAACAATTCTCACAACTTCCAGTTCATGTCGTACCAGTTGGGCGCAGTGAAAGTTGTTGCGAAGACTTACAGTGGAGAATCAGTTTCACAATGGGGGAAATCTACTTAATCCAGCAATTTAACGACACGCAAATAAAGATGCTTGTCCTTATGCGAATCATTGCTAAGGATATTCTGAACCCTATCAGCAGAAAGTTCTCGTCCTATCTGATTAAAAATATTGTCATGTGGCTGTCGGAGGAACTGCCAATGGAATGTTTCCAGACTGAATTCCTGCTTCCAAGGATACAAGATGGACTTCACTATCTCCTCAGCAGCACAGTCAAGAAACAATTGCCATGTTATACAATTCCCGAAAGGAACCTGCTGCACAGTCTCCATGACGACGAGGCATCTAGGGCAAAAGTAACATTGGAACGTTTCCTGACTGACTTCCAAAGAAATGTTTTGAAGATAGTTAGAGATATTGGCAACCATTCCAGTAAACTCTACAAACTGAGTCAATACGATGCTATTTGCACCGTAAGTTATACAGACATAAAAGCGGATGAGTTGGAACAACTTGAAATTGAAAGCGCAAATTGTTCCACAAGCATTGATCAACACCGGTGCAATATGAGGGCACTCGGAATGATGGTTGATACTCCAACACAATTAAGATGTTTTCTCCGAGCCACCGAACCAATGTTCAGTGAGTTTCACACTATTATGATGGGAGCTGCTGATAATTCAGAATTGCTTGAAATGTTAATACGACATGACATGGGATAAGTACTATTAAGTTTGTTATAGATTTATTGCATTGTCCAGAGTGTTTAATAACAGTACGTCGAAAGGTTACGATATGTCATAATTGACCCCATACCTGTGCCCTCGAGAGCAAAAGTAATGAAAAACGCGAACAAATACAATTTATCTGTTGTATTGGCTTTGTGGAATACCTGTGCGTGTCTATTTAAATGGTGATCATTTTGATGGAAAATTAATAAGATATTGATATAGATATTGCATTTGGAGACATATGCCGCAATGTCAAATGTAGACTGTATAATCATTTTGTAATGAAATTGCGCTATAAATAGCGGGATGCCGTTCGTTGTAATTTTATCAAGAAATACCCTATTGGCGTAAACAATGTATTCCAATTTTACTAAGTAACGAATAAAGAAGTGCTGATAGACCCAGACCCAACCTCGCTCAAATAGTTGTGCTTCATTCATACCTTACGATACTAATATATGCCGTCCGTTTATTTGGCATTTTGTGTCTTACAAAATAAAATATCAGAATAGAAGACGGATAACATGTTCCATGTTATTCTTGCCACTTTGATCTCAGTCAATAGGGTTTATCAGTTAATTAACTGGCAAAGGACGACATTGTGCCAATGCAATGCATACCAAATGCACCATATGAATTGTGTTTGAAATTAAGCAGCGGATTAGATGATATTTTAATACTTACACAACGTACGCTTTATTAATTTAATCTGTTTTGTTCAGTTCACGTAAGACGGTCATAGAATAACTGATATTAATTTATTGACCATTATCAAAATGTGAGAAGTATAGTTGTGCACCAGGATAATGTTTTAACAAAGCACTCACAGAAACCGTATACTCCTTACGCTCATAGTCATATTAAATCTCATGTTTTACAAGTACAAATAGAGAACGGATATGGTAAGTGCGAGTTTACTAAGTATAGACAGGTGCCGCGGTCCGATTGCTTTCTGACGTCGCAATATAGCCAACGATTTAACGTATTGTCTACTCTTTCAAACGATTTACCAACTGGAAATCACCCAAAAAGGCGAAAAGTTGTGCGAGTCGACACCAATTCGACGCCATTTTTGTTTGTGGTGCTCTTCAAATTTGGAGGAAATAAAAGTTTCTAAATCTAAACTTGGCGGAAGAAGGTCAAGGTCGAATTAGCCAATACCGGTCTTATATTTTTAATATTCGAACGGGAACCAGTCTAAACTAAGTAATGGATAATATCGCAGGTCCGTTCTCCACAATGTGTAGTTGTTATATTTAAAAAGAATAATTAAAGTTGGACGCATGTTTAATAATTCCGTAAGTGTTTTGATGAAATAGTACCTGGGCTCTTTAGTCAAAGAGGTGATAATCAAAAGGAAAAGAGACAATTATGTGCATCAATAGGAAACAGCAGAGAACAACGCAGCATGGCACGATGGTTACAAGAATAACAAGTAATTAAGAATTGCAAGCAATACAGAAGTCCCCTACCGGTTTTAAGCCATTTTTCAATGTTTCTGTTGCCATAGCAACCACAATTTTGCTCGGAATCTAAATACTTTTAGACGTGCATTATCCCCTTATTGCCCCCTATCCACATACCAAGTTTCATAAACCTAGCTTGGAAACTGTTTGAGTTATGTCAGGATCCAGATTTTTTGACGGACGGACGGACGGACGGAGGGCAAACCTATAGTCCCCTCCGGTCAAAAACCGGTAGGGGACTAAAAAACCCAATAACAATCGTACAACACAGTCACGAGTGAAGAGAAATAAACAAAACGAACAAGAAAAGTAGAAAATGCACACAGTTGACAATAAACTCAATACCCCAAAAAGATTATATTAAGTCAGACAGGGAAGGCAGCACTCAACTCAACCAGCCGAGCACATAAAACACTAAAAACAAAGCACTGAAAACACGGCAACCCGTCCCGAAAGTCTGCCGCCTAAGCCAGTCAAACCAAAACGGAACGAGGGCCATGTAACGAGAAAACAACCGGACACCACACACCACAAGGACGATCTACAACACATATATAGTGTACATGCAATTTTGAAAGATACGAAGCAGCCTTGTGCTGGACAACGAAATTGCAGAATGGCACATACAAAATGAACATAGTTCAACAAAAAGGCACAAAGGCGAAATATTTTTGTATTTTAGTATTTAACAACACGACAGCTTACTGCCTCCGTCAAATATAACTGAAGTACAAAATAGCCAAAAACAACGAATCACAAGGACAACCTCACAGCACAAGTACTATCAAGGTTTAGAGAAACAACGAAAATACATATTTACAAATTACAATAAAGCCTTTTTGCTAAAGTGTATTTGTTTTAACTATGAAGTAGACAAAACATGTCGTAGAATAATTCATAATTTAATCTACTTATTTCATTATCTTGCTTGAAATTCACTTTCGGCCAATCTGGTAATGTCATTGAAAAACTGCACATTTTAAAAGCCTAATAATGTTTCATAATTTGCTTTTACATTGCTATATCATTATGCTTATAACATTTTATTATAATAAGGTATACGTTGTTGCTCCATGTAATTGTTTGTATGTATTTATTATACTCTTCAATTCTTTGGAAATAAAGACATCTTACCTTATGTTATCTTAGCCTTGTATTGCACCTGCTCACCACAGTGAATAATGAGGCTTCTTCGGTTTATCTTGTGTTGATGTGGGGTGCGATTTCCAAACGCACCAGAGACCGTTTGCTGAACTAGTTTGACAACCACTAAAATCATATCCGAAGCTACCATTTATACCTTTGTGGCAATCGCAAACGTTTTTGTAGGATAAAAAGTGAAACATGATAGTCACACTTGTTAAGCCACGTGTTAGGTGCGTACTTCCGAAATAAAACCCGTATATAAGTCAGAATAAGTTACAGAAGAATGAGAAAGTGCAACGCATCGCAGCAATGTGGTCCTGTAAGGAATGGAGAAAGTCATGTTGGTGACATGAACTAAGTTTTAAACATAGATGGTCCGTCTCAAGCCAAACCTTCTTTAATATACACAACAACCTGGTCTGTTATGACAAGGACAGTTACCTGACTCCAACTACAAGTAGGTAAAAAAACACTGAAAACCGGATATAGCCACCCCTTCCAAAAAGATAATAAAAAGTCGGACAGGGAAGTAACTTCTTAAGCCGAGCACAGAAAACATAAAAACAACACAGACAATTACACGGCACGATGCCGAACACACAAGTGAACGAGAAAAAGAACAACTCAACCGCTAAAAGTATAAATTCCAGCTGTCGAAACCTTCACTTCAGATAATGTAAACAAAATGCTAATCTAATACAAAAGAGTTCCAATTCCTTAGACCTTCTCCTCACACTTCTTATTACATATTGTTTTTTCCTGAGGTTGATACGTGTCTGGAATGGCCTATCGTAGTCATTTGCCACAATTGGCACAGTGGACTCCTCCAAATAGGCCATTGAATCAATGTTTAAAAGTGCAGTTCATGTAGTGCATGATTGTTCGTAGTTTTAACAGATTGTGCCAGGAACCCTTTTATACATGCAATTTGCGGGAAGAGCATTGTTTTTCCTTTCAACTGTATTGTACACGGGTAGTTGTCACCCACATGCCGATATGATCAGTTGTGGTCGAAGTCGAGCATAGCCTTTATTTGCCAGTCAGCTTTATGCTGAAATATGGCAGGCATATATGTGTGTCCCCACCCAGACTTGAACCCGGGTCGCCAGATTAGACGGCAAGCGCGCTAACCATTGAGCTACGGAGGTCACACTAGACATTGTTCAAAGAAAGAAAGAAATACGGGTTCGATAGAGATTTTGAAAAGTAGGATATAGCATTATCAAAAGTCACCGGTTACTAGCATATTGTGCCACTGGAATTCCTATGAATAAATGTTAATATTACAATGTATATACAATGTAGGCTTCTTCGTTCTTACTATTTGAATGACTAAAAATACGTTTCCTTAAATATGATATCGTAGTGACTGAGGTTAATAGATGAACGCAATAATTTTGCAAATTGAACCAACTTTCTACGTCTTAGTCATAGTGCGTTATCAGTGGTCTACGTACATTTCAAACAGATAAGGATAAAAAGTCAGAAGCCAAATACGTTATAATTATATGTAAGCCAGATCCATTACTTAAGTTACAAACAATTATAAGCGCTTAAAAATAGTTGATAAATTAAGATTTTAAGAAATGGAAGTACCAATGTGGATAATGTTATGTTTAGGACTGTTTAGCATTGTAATCACAACAGAGTGTTCTTTCGTTGATGAGTTGAGACAGGAAATAGAAGAGCTGAAGGCCGCGACCGCAAACGAAATCCAATCGCTGAGAGAAGAAAATGCTGCAACCGCCAGGAAGGCTAGAAATGCTGATAAAGAAATTCGCTCACTGAGAACGGAAATTGACGAAATCAAGAGTGAGAATCACTATCTAAAGAAAGATCAAGACAGTAAAAGATGTGAGTAGTATGACGCATTACAAATCTGTAATATATACTAATCAAAATTTGATAAGGGTCAACAAATTTACTTGTGAATACTTTGCATATTAAATAAGATGGACTGATGGAATTTTCAGACACATGATGTTACATCTGCAAAACTGTAAACGAATAAAATTACTTCTAATATTGATGTTCAAGTGTTGATAAGCCAAACCTAACTTAAATGTTTGTGCTGCAATTAAGCCTCTGCGATACATGTAACAGAATTTGGTCCGTTTTGGGCACTTTGGGTCTTAAGACAATACAAGAATAGGAAAGGGATAAAACGTGCCATGCTATTCTTGCCACTTTGGTCCTAGTCAATACCCCTTGACTCATCAGTTGCCTGGAATACCGTGCATAATTATGAATTATAACTACACTAAAGACGGGCATGAATATTGATTTCTTGACCCTTATCAAAGTTTGAAAAGTGTAAGTTACTTACATTGATCAATTGGTTTGTGTGATGTAAATCGCAGTACCGCTGATCAGTAACAGACGACCATACACACGGCTGAAATATATATTATATGTATGTACTATCCACCTTAAAATAAAAAGAATATTACATGTACAAAATATAGTTTTCGTCACTGTACTTTTTTATTTTGAGGGTTATCCTTATGGTGTCCTTGTGGTTCGTTATTGTTGGTTAAATAACTCTAGCAATGTATGACTGAGTGATGCAGCTGGCTTTCCTTTTTTTGTAATGTTTTCACTGCATGTTCCTTTTATTTGTCCATGTTCTGCCTTCTTTGTGAATGCTGCTTTTTATGTCCGACATATTGATTTCTAGCCACAAAGTGACAGAGGATTATAGGAACGGTCTCCGTGTGTGCATCCTAAACAAAGTCCTGTCCGCTCCATAGCATTTTAACGCCTGGGTCGAATTTTTACATTAAACTTATAGCAAATTTGTAACTACTAAAGACGACGTGCGGAACACACGTTCTGTAAACCGGGCAGACCCAACGCCAAGGTACAGTTCAAAAGTTTGTGCCTTACATTCCGTGTCCGCTCCATAGATTACATAAAACTTACATATAAAGATAACCATTTACAATTCGTGACTTTTAACGTACGCCTGGGTCAAAATACATGAAACGTTTAGCAAAAACATGTACTATGCAACTTATAAATTAATAGACTTGATGAGCAGAACTCACGTTTCACCTGTACCGGATAAAGGTTAAATTTCATGTTCAAATGCTTGA
Source organism: Spisula solida (assembly GCA_947247005.1). Classification (NCBI taxonomy): domain Eukaryota; kingdom Metazoa; phylum Mollusca; class Bivalvia; order Venerida; family Mactridae; genus Spisula; species Spisula solida. The sequence goes on from OX365961.1 coordinate 19,016,166, forward strand.
TTCTAACATGTTGTGCCGAATTACATGAAACGTATAACAAGCGTGTAACTAATGATGACGACGGACAGAACCTATGTAATACAGGTGTTAATGCTTTTCTGCTACATGGTCTTGCCGTGCCCTGAAATATTTTGCTTTCTTGTTTACTTCTGTGAAACTTGCTGGATGCTGTTAATATAATGTTACATGTTTTACAATATTTTATTACCTGTCATTGTGGTCTTTATGGTTGGGGACCTTGCATGGCGGGAAACTTATTGCCCTGTTCCATAAGACTGTTCGTCTTTGAGGACAAGAGTGGGGTTTGGTGTATTGTAAAACTTTGACATCCCCACACCATTTGTCGTTGTCTGTACCAAGACGGAAGCCTTATAGTCAAACTGCTTGTGTGTGTGTTATGTTGTGTCCACTATATTTAAAAGATAAAATTATCGAACAGTTTGGCCTCTGTGCTTTTTTGTGTACAAAGTTCATTTTGTATGTGCCCTTCTGCAATTTCGTTACCCAGCACAAGGCTGATTAGTGTCTTTCAAACGTGCTTATACACTGTATCTGTTTAGTGCCGTTTGTTGGTTGTCCTGTGTGGTCGTCCTATTGGGTCTGTTCTTGTTTTCTGTACCTTGCTCCTGCTTTGTTTGTGACTGACTGAGGCGACAGGGTTTGGAGTGTGTGTGTCGAGTTTTAGCTATTCAATATATCTTGCTCTGTTGTTGCTGATAAAAGTTTCATTTCCCGTCGGATTATTATTATCTTTTTCGAACCGTTCTGGCTCAAGGTCAAAAGTATGAGCCTTGCGTTTCGTGTACTTTCCATAACTTTTTAACGCCTGGGCTGGATAACATAAAACTTATAGCAAATGTGTAAAAAATGAAAGAGATGTGCAGAACCCACGTTTCCAACCATGCTGGCTCAATGTCAATGGTTTGGGCTTTAAAATTCATTTCCTCTCTATCACTGTTTAATGCCTGAGCCAACTTGTACGGCACTTAAAGCCGATGTGTAACTCGCGGAGGCCACGTGAAGAACCAAGTCTGACATGCTGCCAAGGTCACAGTTCACTATCCATTAAAACGGCGGGGGATTATAGCATCGTTATAACCGAGGCTTTGGATTGCCAAATGATTGCCACAGTATATTTGCTTATCACTACATCGGGTGTTAAGTGTGGCGGCAGAAAATAGTCTCCCCGTACTTCACTTCAGTGTACTTATCATGTATAATTAACTCCCTTTGTGGATAATTATGCACGAAATTCATAGTCCAAAGTGTGATAAGTACAATTGTATAAAGGCTTACTTGAAATATGGATGCTTCGCTCGCGTGTGTGCCGTTTCTGTGTGGCTTTGGATTGTATGTGCACCATAGTACATTGTTTCGTATTTTGTTTTATTCATACTAGTACCATTAAAATTTACCTTTAATGATAAATTAATGATGATTAAATTTAGTGAATACATGGCATAACTCGTGTAATTTCAGTTGTGCTGATCAATCCACTTGCTGAAAAACCTGCCTTTTCTGCCGCCCTTATCAGCCATTCTACGAATCTTGGAAAATACCAAACCATTGTCTTCGAAAAGGCTTTCACCAATGACCTTGGAGCGTATTCATCGATAACGGGCGTGTTCATCGCCCCTATGAATGGTACCTACTTCTTCACCTCGACAGTGATGAGTCATAGCGGACAATACCTTGAGACGGAGATCTGTCTGAATGGCCAATCGCAAGTGCTCATGTACTCTTTGGATTCAAGTTTTGAACAGGGGACCAACAGCGTGGTGTTAGCGTTAAAGACCGGGGATAGCGTATGGGTTAGACATCATGGAACAGAAGGGTCCAATGCGTATGGCGGAAGATGGAGTACCTTCTCAGGTTTCATGATTTAATGTAAATGTACATGTAACTCTATTATAGTCCGATGATATTAACACGCTCCTGATCATTATGCATAAACCAAAGTAAACAAAACTTAATAGGGTTGTATCTACTAGATACCAGGGGTGTCAACAGAACAAAATGAAATATCCTGAAAATCAAATGCAGCCGACCATTCAGGCCAAACAAGAGGCCTTCAATCACGTTTCAATATGTAACTCAAGTTTGTATTGAATAAAATCCTTCAGAACAGATTAAATTGGCCATAACTTCGCCACTTCTTGAGATATTTTCATCAAATAATTTTTATTTTTATCAGAAATTATAGCTCTTTCAGGATGAATAACCAGGAATTCGGGATAAATCAGGAATATTGATACCCCTGTAGAGACAAGTAATCACCAAGGCAACACTTTCTATGGTATACTTGGGATGTATTTTAAGTCTTCAAGGGACATGCTTTTTCAAAATTTCTCAAATTTTCAGCGTAGTGGCTGCTAATAACGTAGATAAAGATCAAGTTAATATCATCGGACGATAGACGTATACATTGAAAATGAGTATTAAAAAGAAGTCTTGAAACATTTTTCTTTCATAGATTTCTATATCCTTGGTAAAATAAATGTTAAGCAAAACAACAATGGCAGTATGAATTATAGCGTTGATTCAGTATTTACATTGGGGATATTAGATCCTCCCCTGGTATGTATTAGGAAAACTAACTATTGTGCTACAGAGTTCCCTCCCCTGATCTTCAGGGGAAAATATTCCTACTGACTTAAAAAAGTTACCAATTTTCTAGGGCTGCTTTCAGCAGTTCAGCCGTTCAGCCACCCTTTGACATTTAAACTTCCCCTGTTCATTGGGCTACCTATGGAAACCTACGTTCGAGTCTCCCTGGTGGGTGTGCAGCCAACATCGATCTTCGGCGCCCAGGACTATCGAACATGTTCAGACACAGCCCTCACAGGTACCAATTTACACCTTGGTCGAGTGGAGCATGTGGGTTATTCGTGCTCGGAGAAATTAAGCAGTGGTCCAGACGGGGGTTGAACCCGGGACCTCTCGATCCCGAAGCGCGCGCCCTACCTCTAGGCCACCGCTCTTCAAATGAGCCAAACTGTTCCTTCCCCTAATTTCAAGGAATGTACCTCTCACCAACTTAAATTTACACTCACTGTACAAGACTTAGTCAAACATGGTTCCTACACCTGGTTTCAAGATAAATAATTTGCACTTCAGAGTTACCCTCCTTGACTTTTAAGGAAAAATGTTAAAGTAATCGTCCTGACTTCAAGGAAAGTAACTCTTGTGGTTCATATTCCATGGGTGGTATCTCTTGATCTCAATTTAGCCATGTATCCCCGAGCTTGTACTAGTACTTATACAGAGTTCCCTTGACTTTTAAGGAAAATGACCATGTCATTCAAGGAAAGTAACTCTTTGACTGGAATACACGGCTGGTTTTGACAGTAGCACAGTTGACAGGATGCACATAGTGTTGACAGTACCACATATGTGGTGTTGACAGTAGTACAGTTTGACAGGAGCACACAGATGGTGATGACAGTAGTACAGTTTGACAGGAGCACATAGATGGTGTTGACAGTAGTACAGTTGACAGGAGCACACATATGGTGTTGACAGTAGTACAGTTTGACAGGAGCACATAGATGGTGTTGACAGTAGTACAGTTTGACAGGAGCACATAGATGATGTTGACAGTAGTACAGTTGACAGGAGCACATATATGGTGTTGACAGTAGTACAGTTTGACAGGAGCTCATAGATGGTGTTGACAGTAGTACAGTTTGACAGAAGCCACACAGATGGTGTTGACAGTAGTACAGTTGACAGGAGCACACATATGGTGTTGACAGTAGTACAGTTGACAGGAGCACATAGATGATGTTGACAGTAGTACAGTTGACAGGAGCACACAGATGGTGTTGACAGTAGTACAGTTGACAGGAGCACACATATGGTGTTGACAGTAGTACAGTGGACAGGAGCACATAGATGATGATGACAGTAGTACAGTTTGACAGGAGCACACAGATGGTGTTGACAGTAGTACAGTTGACAGGAGCACACATATGGTGTTGACAGTAGTACAGTGGACAGGAGCACATAGATGGTGTTGACAGTAGTACAGTTTGACAGGAGCACACAGATGGTGTTGACAGTAGTACAGTTGACAGGAGCACACATATGGTGTTGACAGTAGTACAGTGGACAGGAGCACATAGATGGTGTTGACAGTAGTACAGTTTGACAGGAGCACACATATGGTGTTGACAGTAGTACAGTTTGACAGGAGCACATAGATAGTGTTGACAGTAGTACTAGTAAGTTTTGCCCCAAGCAGAATTAATGATATACATGGGCTATAAATAGTAAATAGAAATCGGTCTATTTATTGACCGGTAGGTAGACACATGCTGATCATTCAGAAGTATGGTATGGTCTCAATTATAATGCATCACCGTGAATTTTTTGAAGTTTTTGCTTCCTTCGGTCAATAAAATATAGCAATGCGAGACCGATATGATACGCATGAAATAAAATCTATTTTTAATGACCGGTTTACATCCGCGTAGGTAGTTACGCAACATTACTGGCTGACCGGTTTACTATTGCAAAGGTGGGGGCCGCAAAGCGGCAGCCTATGAAGAAAAGTAGTTTCATCAACTAAACTAAGAGCGATTGTAGAAACGTGTGTATAAATATAGTCGTTCGATAAATCGAACAACTAAAATGGTGAAGGTCAGTGACCTTGACCTTAAAATCAATAGGGGTCATCTTCTGTTGTTGACCAACCACTATGTAAAGTTTAAAGATCCTAGGGCAAAGCGTTCTTTAGAAATTGAACGGAACCATTTATACAACTGACAGACAAGGACAAAGCAATATACCCCTCATCAAAGATGGGGGGCATAATAATTAGATAAGAAACTCTCTTAGTTAATAATAATAATTTTTTCAAAAAACAAATTCCGCAATAAAGTTAGATACATATGATGCATGGAGCACGGTCGCATAATATCACTTGATAAACGACATGTACATGAATGAATTCAAAATTGATGATTATCGTCAAATGAATTGGTGATAAAACTATGGTTCTCACTGAATGGTCACACAGGCTCTCACAAAATGACGCAACAATTTTCCAGCAAATTTAACAAACACTTTTAAGTAATTGGATTTAAAAGCACGTTAAATGTTCTACAAAATTAGAGGCAGTATAAATAGAATCAATATTTTCTAATCAGGTAAAGTAGTTGTAACAAAACTCAAGGTGCGTCATCCTTAAATCTTTATGCACAATACATAGCACAGAATAATCATATCCTCATAAAATAATGGTATAGTCAACCTCTGTTAAAAGACCACCACATTGACCCGGTGACATAATGTTTGAACCCATATGACCCAATATCAAACTTTAACTCAATTAAGCAAAAATTGTGACCACAAGCTGTTTCGAAAAATGGATGGACAGATCAAGGGCCACACCTCCTACGAGACGCTTGATTTTCTCGTACTTGATAGTACCCTTGCTTATCTGTGAGTGAATTCTAAGAGTAACAAGGCACAGGTTATGTTGCCCGCAGCACTTAGGTCCCCTACCAGTTTTGCCAGGCCCCAATTCCACGAAAAAACTTAAAGTTATTGCTCAGCTGAGACTGCTATTTTAAAAACATATTCTGTTGGGTAAATGACGTTCATGTATACTTTTATATATTGTTACATCACAAGGAGATGCAAATTTAATAGAGCAATACAAAATAAGTCAGATTTTTACAGCAAATAGTGCTTTAAAGTTATAAAAATCAAAATAAAAAACTTAAGTCTGTTATAACAAGCTCAAGTACACAGTTTTTGATTGTTCATTACAGTTGGATTTCAATGAGCATTTCATACAAAAATCACCTACAAAATCATTATTTAGCAATAAATACACAGTTTCTGGTAGCAATCTACTTCACAAGACTATAATTGTAGTCATATAATAAATTTAAAATAGCAGTCTCAGCTGAGCAATAACTTTTTTCGTGGAATTGGGGCCAGGGGCGTAGCCAGGCTTGAATGGATGTTACGCACACAAGCCTTGAATTGGGTAGAAGGGATGGTGCCTCGTGTTCGTTGAGATCATTGATTACATAGAATATTGAATGATTTGAAGGGTATGACAGGATGGGTACATATATTGTATCGTAGTGGGGTGGATTAGGGAGGGGTGTCCCCTCCCGTAGAAGATTTTTTCAAGTTTTGAATAAAAATGGTGAAATTTCGTGGTAAGAAAATCGAACTTTGGGATATAAAGTACAACTCTCTCAGATTTTGACTTTAATGTCATTTTTTGGCTGTATTTATCTTTTTACTTTTTCAAATTGATGTTACGCATGTGCGTAAGTGCGTATGGCTGGCTACGCCCCTGTTTGCCATTGTATGTATTCGGTGATAGCAATCCTTATACCTTATTTCCATTACCATAGCAACCAATAATTTCGCATTCCATGGCGAAAAAAATAACATGCATAATTTGCACATTGACACATATGCAAAGTTTCATCAAGCTGTGTTGATCAGTTCCTGAGACATGTGTTTTAGCAATTTTGACTATTTTCGTTTCCATAGCAACCGCAATTTGCATGCCATGGTAAAAAAAATGACATGCATTGTCTGCACATCAAGCTGGAATGTTTAGTTACTCAGTTATCTGGTTTTTGCAATTTTGACTATTTTCGTTACCATAGCAACCACAACTTTGGTCAGAATAAAAAAATATTTAAGTGTACACAATCTCCTTACAGACTCCTTTCCCTATACCAAGTTGCATATCCCTAGCTTGTAAACTGAGTTATGGCAGGATCCCACTTTTTAAAGTATTTCCATAGCAACCACAATTATTGTCAGAATAAAACAATTTTTAGACGCATAATCCCCTTATTGCCCCCTATCCCCATTTTAAGTTTCATAAACCTAGCTTGGAAACTTTTTGAGTTATGGCAGGATCCAGATTTGGGCATATTTTCACTCTTTCTGTCACCATAGCAACCACAATTTTTGTCAGAATCACAATATTTTTAGACGTGCATAATCCCCTTATTGCCTCCTGTCCACATACCAAGTTCCATAAACCTACCTTGGAAATTGTTTGAGTTATGTCAGGATCCAGATTTCAGTGGACTGACGGACGGACAGACGGACGGCAAACCTATAGTTCCCTCAGGTGTAAACACCGGTAGGGGACTAACAAGGGCATATAACCCATAAATATAGGTCAGAGGGTTACCAGCCTTGTCAGTATGGACTCCCCTTGCGATGGTGAATAACTGTGTTGAGTTCCAAATGGATACCTTTGATAGTCTTTGAGAAAATGACTCTGATAATAAACTTAACCAAAGCACACGCAGACGCACATGATTCCGTGTCACGAAAATAGCTTGACTTTTTTTCCAGAAAAGTCCATCTAAAAACCAGGGCGAGTGGGCTTAAAACCAAATGAAGGGATTTTACAAACAACAAACACTGATTTCGTTATTTTCATTTTCTTGAAAAACGATACACTGCATATTTTACATTGTTGATATAATCCAAAACCCTTGTACGCACTAAAACACAACCTGGGTCTGTATTCATTAACTCAGATTTCTGACTGAAACTTAAGATGCTAGATTTTGCTAGAATTGTCTTTCTTATGCACATAAATCAATGAAACGTTGTGTTACTATTTGTTGTTACCTACTTAACATGTATGCAAAGTTATATTAATCTTGGGACATTTATAAAGTCTTGAGAATGAAATGAACATCTGATACTCTGGGCATGTTAAAGAACCAAGATATCTATTCGGAAAGAGCTAGGGTAGCGCACCCGGATTCCTTGTATCACACCTCTTTCTCTTGATTTTAAGTCTGCGTATCACACAAACTTTCAGACTCTTCCCTCGAAACCGGAGGTCACTGGCCAAAATGAGGCAGAATAAAACTGAAGGGCCACGCACTACCACGGTCTTCGAATGCTAAAAAATATATTGCAAGTCTAAGTCTTGAGTTTCGGTCTTAAATTGTATGTGAATAGAGGCCCTGAATGTATAATGTTGCAACTCCACCTATACCATGCTTACTTAGGTTTTATGTACTACGGTGAAGTCCAGCAAACAAGACCACACAAGACCTTTGTCTGAATAGAAAATTGGTATTTTTTCATTCTAAAAATAAGACTTTAGGACCTTTTTAACTTGTAACAAATAATTATTTTAGCATTGCAATAATAAACATTTAACATAGAAAGTTAACATATTTTCCCTCAGGTTTAATGCTTTTTTTTCAACCACTTGACATAACTAAAGTTTCCACGCTCCGAGCATTATCAACCAGAACTAACTTGTTCTTCCGCCAACAATCGACAACTTCTCCACATGCGGAGAACAAGACATGCTAGCTTACTCGAACCCAGACCGCCCAGACGACATTCTAGCATTCTATCAAATATGCTAGACTAGCGGCACGTTAGCACATCAAAACATTTATACATGCAAATGTACACTTAAATCACCATGGCAACCGATACTGCATTAATAATACAAGTTTACAGACAAAACAGTAACCATGGCAACGCAACCATTACAATAAGACATTTGATAAGTTTTATGTACAAATTGTTTCACAGACTCAAAGATCCAAAAACACTTTGAGGGTCTTATATAATTTTTTTAAGATCTTTGACAAAATAAAATCAAAGCTGACTGACTGAATTGGTTTAAAATTTGACATAAAATCTTAATATTATTACAGAAGGCACTCATTTCGTCAATTTAATACTTCAATTAAAATATCATTTCATAAAAATGCCATTTAACATAAAAAATCTTAAAAGGTGCTGAATTCACTAAAATAAAAACATTCAATAAAAAATCAGATAAAAATTTAATTCTCTTTATAAAAATTAAAATACAAATAGTAAAAGAAAACCAGCAGTCACCATAGTAACTGTTTAAAAATTGGGTAAAATAAAACAACAAAACCTATTACACACAAAAAACTTCAAACAAAACTATTAAACATTGTGTATATGAAATTAGGCAAAAAATGGCATCAAAAATGACTTTATACAATGAGAACGTCTAAAATTAAAAATTCAAGTCTTTTCTCTTTAACCAAACATAGACCAGGCATGCATAAACAAGCACCGGGAGCTGCTCTACATTGAAGTATAAAATTAGTATTCTACATAAATTACACATGTAGACAGAGTTATCCGGGGATCCAGCAGGAGGTCCTACCAGCTATAGCTTAGGGGGGGGTCCCAAAGGCTATCTTTCTCAGGTAGAGAGAGGTCCGACCAGCTACAGCGCTCAGGAGGGTCCCATCGGCTCTTTTTCCTCAGGTACCATAGGGGTCCGAGCCCTGTATATAAAATACCACATTTTTGCAAATTTCATTGGCGAGTCTGGACCACCAGTCCAATCCCCCCTGGATCAGCATGCGAGGGCAACGCTAAATATGCCATAAAATGATTATGTTTTAGGCAATGATACTCCAACATATGCCATGAAAACTTAAGTCTCTGAACAATATTCTTCAAAAATATCTACTTGATTTTTTTTTCAAAAAAAATAAGAGATCGGCAATATAAGTTAAAAATGAAATGTTTATACATGTTTTGTAAATGTTTAGCATCATTGGTATTAAAAATGTATGTTTTAAATATAACATATTCTGATAAAATATGTTTGAGAAATAACATATTGTGATAAAATATGTTTTAGATATAACATATCCTGATAAAGTATGTTTTAAATGTAACATATTGTGATAAAATATGTTTAAAATATAACATATCCAGATAAAAATATGTTTGAAATGTAACATATCTTTATAAAATGTAAGTTTTTTAATTCCATAATAAAAACAGTGGATATATGTGAGTATTTTTCCATGTACAGTACATGTTAACAGACTATACCACATTTACACAATAAATTCATATATACTCCAATACTGGACAATTCTGATATGATTTCGTAGAACGAAACAAAAACATACACCCAAAATTATACAAAACTCAAGAGTATAAGATATTCATACAGTAAATTGTCACTCTTACGAGCAATCAAGATAAACACTCTTTCACACCCACTGACCAATTTCGATTTTCCCGAAAATTCCATGGTCCATCAAATTTTCATGACCTTGACCTTTCATAATCATTGTCAACTTGTGATGTTGCACTCATATAACTAAAGCATCTGATCATAAACGATAAATGTAACTATATATGATGAATTGTTAACAATTTAAAATTACACTTTTCTCGTCATTAAAATATCATGTTATAAAGTGTTTATGTATATATACATGTTTATACATTGTACATACTTATAATTTGTAAATATCAAGATGTTAAAATACTGCAGGTAAAATTTCTAAGTTTAACGAAAAAAAAAAATCATAAAATGCTGGTCAACTGAAATACTTCTAAATATTTAAACGAAAGTATATCATTTAATTAATACATCAAGTTTTATAAACTCATCAGTAAAATATGACTGTGTGCAAAAGCTGAATTAAAAGCGTGTTAAAACCAAAGTAGCATAAAATGGTTAAGTTCGATCAACTCGAGGAATACAAACATATTATATACTAAAATCTTTCATTTATCTTACACATATTTTATCATTAAAACGACAATTCCTGAAATTATACACAGCCATTTCCAGACAGTGTATTATCATAATGCTGATTCCAGGTCCCAAAAGATGTTTAAATAATGCAGATGTCAGGGCTACACAAGAGATAATGTCTCAGTTACTGTGAAAGTTATAAATTATATTCCACAGTGACAGCCTTTGTCTGCAGATATTCGTTGAGTGCTTCTTCACCTGCAAATAAATAAAAAAAAAATTATTACATGGGATTTTACGGTAGTCATTTTAGGGTGTGATCGTGAAAAAAGTTCTATAACGTTAATTAATCACTATCAACACCTCATTCCTGATGGTATCCATTACAAAGAGGGTATGGGAGACAAGGAGATCAACAACTTTACACAATGAAGATGGAAACAAGGGGGAAAGTGTGAAATTCTGAAAAACCTGAAATCCCCAAAATATTGAAAATTTATATAAGGAAAATAAAGGAAACAGTTATTTTGGTACTCTAAAAACCAGGGTACTGTTTTATCAAAGCACTTACGGAAAACGTAAACTTACGATTAAATTTAAATTTTTTATTAAGTGTTATAAATGGAGCTGCAATATTAGTACTGCCCAGTTAATGAACTGTTACAAGCCATATCTGTCACAAATTTGCAGTTGTTAAAGAATTAAAAAGAATTTAAATTTGATTTTAAGTTTACGATTTTCATAAGTGCTTGATAAGACAGTACCCAGAAGTTCAGACAGGCGCCAAAATACTTTCACCAATGTAGAAAATTTAAATTTAATACACAGAAAACCGCTTTACACCAGACAGAGAAACAAAACATGTTGCAATAACCAAATATTTTTACGGCAGACAGGAATGAATTCAACTTGATGGAACCATTTTTACTCCAGACATACACCAAGCTTTAACCTGATAATCTATCACGGTGTTCAGCAATAACTGGATATAATGTGACATATGTGACAATGAGGAATATAAATAAGACACTTCACATAGAATAGTGATAAATTATCCCATTATAAAAGTTTCCAAAATCTTGTAAACTTTGACAAATATCTCTCTTTACACAAGAATGATTTACTGAAAACCAAGAAATTATTTCGCGCGATTTAATTTCGTGGAGTTTGCGAGTGGTAGAATTTCTCAAAATTAAGTCGCTGTGAAAGTGCTAAAAACAACAATATGGACATTGTGGGAAACTTAAAATCACGAAAATTTGTAGTCGCCAATATGCAAATGATCTGCAAAACACGACAGTTTGTATTTGCGAAAGTAAATTGGTTAACAGTATTGAAATTATTCCGATCAACAATCAGAAGACTGGGCGTATGAGACTCCTAACAATGACATTCAACTTGTGGTAATTCTGATTTATTCTCTTCAGGGAAAAATTGGTATGGTGAGATCTGTTTTTTTTTATTATATGAGAACTGTGAGGGGTTACTAAGTGTCTTGTATGTTTGGTGAACTATATACCGTAATTATAATTAAATGATTTATAATCCTTCTTTTAAATAAACGAAAATAACTCGGGACTTTGTGCAAGCCATATCTTAATTGAATACTAATTTCTATTCTACAGACCTCAGTATCTCAACTATGTCAAATCAAGAGTTTGAGTTTTTGAGACAAATCTTAAGTAAAGATTTTGCTCAAATCAGAGTCTGAATTCTTGAGAGAAATCTTAAGTCAGAGCTCTACAAATTTGCTGTTAAAAACTTTTTACTATGTTTTTATTTTGTGATACATATGTTAATTAAAATATAATCTCAAGAATATTGGATAAGATTTCAGTAAAAAATTCAACTTGGCTTGAGATTTTTCAAGCAACTGGTGACAGGTCCTAATCTCTGACAACATCCGAATCTGAGCTAAGTATTAGCTCAAAATAATGTTAGTTAATCCTACCTTGTGAGTCTGGGTTAAAATCAGTAGCATAAAATTAAAATATTGTATACAAAGCTTTTTTGAGACTGCTGCGCTAACACACATTTTTCGGCCTTAGTTTGCAACATTTATTTTCACACTGACAATATTTCCCCATCAAACTTAATTACACCAAACAACGAAATCTCCAAACAAACACAGCTATTTCATTCCACGCACTAATACATTTTCTCGTCAGCAAATTAAATTTCGGATGAACAGAGGCTCCATTGAGACTGTCGTCATGACAATGACTGTCAAAACAAACATGTCATAATGCACTAGAGTATTTTCAACAGCCATGAAGGAGATTTTTGTTACGTTAGATTGCTCTAAATTGATCATTGAAGGCAACTCGAACATTAGAATATTTAAGACAAATTATTTTTCAGCAGATATTTGTAAATCATGGGAAGAGAAGAACGGGTTTACACCAATTTCTTGGTTGCTACACCATCATGTGAGCATGCAATCACAAATTTACTCAATTTTTCTGAATATAAAAACATCCATGGCTGTTTTCCATATATTTTAAAGGCTAAAAGGTGAAGAGGTTGGGGTCATGATGGTAAACAAGTGAGCACAATACCAAAGCTATACATATTCATATGACTTTGAAAATATTTGAGGAGGAACCGGTAAACTTTAACATGGATTTTAGGTTGAAAAAGGCTGATAATTTTGACAAACTGCTTGATAAGAGTTACCAACTCCTGTGTAGAGGTTGGGATCATGATGGTGATTAAATATGCAAAGTATCAAAGAAATATATTGATGAACCTTAAATAGAGGATCTTGCATGAGTGCTTATTACATACGAGTTTTATTAAACGAGTGGACAAAATGATATGACACGAGGCTTTGCCGAGTGTTATATTGTTTTTGTCAACGAGTTTAATAAAACTCGCATGTAATGAGCGCGAATGTAAGATTCTATTTATCATTATTGTTCAAAATGATGATGTACGCTGCATATATTTCAGCCAAAATTCAGCGATACAATAGTGCGACGTCATGGCGACGTTGATATTATCCTGACGTCATTGACGGATCAATGCATGGATTGGCTAACGTCACGTCAAGCTCATTTAAATATTTATTGCACGATATTTACGGCACGGCTTTACGGCACTCCTGGACCGCAGGTTATGTGATAAAAATATTTAAGTTATGTTGTTGTTGAAATAGTTCTATTATTACACTATTGCCGTAGCGGTATGATCTCTCTGTGCATTTTTATTGAATTTGGGTAGCCTGCTTTCCTGTAGTTTCGGGAACGTAAGGATTATTTTTAAGGCATGTCCAGTTATTTGCCGACAAGAAAATATCTTTTTATGATGAAACAATCACCTGAGCCCTCCTTTACATATTTAATGCAAAACATAAAGAGTAATCATCGTAAATTCCAAGTAGCAGCCATTTTACTAAGTGGCCTTCACCTCTATGATGAGGTGAAATGTTTCCTATTGTTTCGGGAATTCTGATTGGCTGGTCTATAAATAGCATTCTGGGTATCCCTGTTTCTATTGGTTCACAGCAGTATTCCATCACTATCGTGTGTGTATAAAATGGTGGAAGCATGATGCATTCTGATGCACGTAAATAACAAAATTATAGACCCAAGTTTCAGACAAGTTGGATTTTTGGGGTATTTAATCAATTTTACATTAAAATGTGTTTTGAAGAGGCATATGCACAAAAAATTGACAGTAAATTGTTTTTTAACTGTTTCAATCAGTTGACATAAAGTTTGGACCCGTTTATTTAGTGCAACTACGTCACAAGGCTGTTCCCAAAACCATAGGAATTCCCGAAAGCATAGGAATGAAGGATATATAAACTATCAACTTACCTAAATCTTTACCAAATCCTGACTGTTTAAATCCACCAAACGGTGAAGCAACATCGGTCTTGTTGTACGTGTTCACAAATACAGTACCAGCCTTGATGCTATCAGCAACATGCATGGCTTTGTTGATATCTTTAGTAAATACACCGGAAGCCAGACCGTACTCTGTATCATTAGCTCGTGCTACAACACCATCAACATCACTGTAATATAAGTCAATTAGGAAATCATTTCAGGTTTGAAGCAGTTTTATCAACATTACTTTCAGCCATATACAGCAAACATTTTACCCCGAAAATAACAGTGGCTTTTTTTGCCTCTTTGGGAAAGGGTCCGGATCCGTTCAGATTGGGAATTTTCGCATCGTGACTACTTAAAATTGGGAATTTCCATGAAGCAGAAATGCCAAATAAAACAGAAAAAAGATTACATGTGAATGTTTACTGGTTTCTTTGAACTTTTATGCTTGACCTCTTGTCAAAAATGTACAAAACTTTATCATTTTATGTCCAATTTTGAAAAAAAAAAAATTAAATTGTTTATTGGGAATTACTCCATTCAAATTTGGGAGAATAATAGCCTATTTGCAATTGGGAAAGGGTCAGTTTTCTGAACCCTAATAAAGAAGGGAAAAAATCACTGACAATAAAATATTGTTTGTTTCCCCTTCCCTGTACCTATCCTAGCAAAAACACCCCTACCCAAAACATTTTTACCCTCTGAAAAATAAAGTTTTCAGTTGTAAGAAAAAGTTGGATACAAGAGTATGAATTGTATGAATGAGGGATTGTCACGAGGGTGGTCACCAACTAGGCATATAAAAGCAGACCCTACCTGGATTCTAACCATAGACCCCCAACTTCTAATATTGATACCTTAACCTTGTGACCACAGGAGTATGCATGACATCAACACTATTTATAGCAAGTACACTGATTTGAGCTTGGAATCATACCATAATCCAAATGCATCAATTGGCCTTTTCGACCGGCAGTCTGGTTCCCATCCCTACACCTACAGTACTACTAAAGTTGTAGTTAAACAACTGTAAAATTGGAACAGGAACCAGACTGTTAAGGGAAACAGCAAGGTCAAAAAGGCTAAATACTGTAGCGAACAGACAACACAAAGCCACACAGAAACAACGGCAACACCAAGTCACCCACACAAGAGTCAGAAATCATGGATATTTCAAGCAAGCCTATATACTACTCCGCGATGAATGACACACTGTGGACTTCGAATTCCGTACATAATTAACCATAAAGGGAGGTAATTACAAATGATAACTACACTGAAGTAACACCTACCCGTCCATAAATCTAGAAATAATCATCACAGGTCCGAATGATTCTTCAATAGACATAAATGTTCCATCTTCTACATCAGTGAATATGGTTGGCTCCATAAATAAGCCTGTAATATACATATAACAAGTCATTAAGAATTGCAAGCAATACAGAAGTCCACTACCGGTTTTAAGCCATTTTCAATGTTTCTGTTGCCATAGCAACCACAATTGTGGGAATCAAAATAGTTTGGGACGTGCATTGTCCCCTTATTGCCCCCTATCCTATAATCCACATACCAAGTTTCATAAACCCGTAGGGGACTAATAACATTTATAGGAATGTAGCCGTGTCTATCTACAACCCATTTAAATACAATGTTTATTGTTTGTTAAATCACTTTTAACGTTGCTTCTCAATAACATCTCAAGTTTTATATGATGCCGAATTCACTTCACCAGTTTTCAGTCAGGGGATGGTTTCAAATATTGTAAAAAAATTTAATTTCAATTGGACAAAATGATGTGGTTTTCCCCAAAACCCAGTCTTATTCTTTACTGAACTTGAAAGCAAGTATGACAGCCAATTATTGCAAGGTATAATTATTAATAGTGGATTTTATATATTTATATATTTCATGGTCGAGAACATCCACAAATCCATGAAATTATAACCCCCACATATATATTAATGATTTTACAGTAGTAAATTTTGCAATATTAAAATGCCAACATCACAAAACCTGACACATTTGATAAATTAATGGACCAGAGTCCTTTGTATACTGTAAAAGCATTATATTTTGCGGAGATAAATTTTCTTTGATTTTGTGCTAGAAATCGACCATGAATGCTTTAACTCCCACGATTAATCGACCTTCCAAATATATAACAAGGAGTAGAATATTATTTTCATTAAAACTCCACAAATTTGCATCTGTACCGCAATCCACGAAATGTAGTTGCCAATGGAAATGAGTGATCTTACAGTGTTGACTACTCTATTAACATGTTACGATGATGTATATATATTATATGAAAGAAGTGTGACAAGAACACATTTATCTCCCACACCAAATGGAATCCATGGCAACCTGTCAGTCAGTCATTTCCTCTCTTCTCCTCTCTAGACTTAAAACACATGCTCTCTGATC
Source organism: Spisula solida (assembly GCA_947247005.1). Classification (NCBI taxonomy): domain Eukaryota; kingdom Metazoa; phylum Mollusca; class Bivalvia; order Venerida; family Mactridae; genus Spisula; species Spisula solida. Next base: position 19,032,936 of record OX365961.1, read on the forward strand.
AGATATCAAAATGTCATATGTTTAAGCAGACACTATTAATATACCGTATATACTCGCCTATAAGTCGGGTAAAAACATTCCAAATTTTATCCAAAAGTTACTATTTTTACCTTGTTCTATATTTTGATATCAACACAATCAGTTATTATTATTTGCTTTCAATGGATTACGGATATGTTTCAGTGAAAATAACAGTGAAAATAACAGTGAAATTACCACTTTGTTATTTTCACTGTTTTAGAAGTTGGTTCCAGTATCGTTAAGAAAAGGAAACGTAACGTCAACGGCGCCGGGCTTTAAAATGTATGTTACATCATCATGACGTCACAATTTTCACGTCTTGACGTTCCGATTTCGACGTGATTTTTCCAATTAAGCCAATTACGGTACACTTTTAAGAGAAATTAAAGCACATAATAAACAGAAAATTTGTTGAATTTTGGTGAAAGATCAATGTTATTTCACTCATGATCACATAAAATTACATTTTCACTCGTGGCTATGCCACTCGTGAAAATATTGATTTTCTGTGATCACTCGAAATAAAATACGATCTGACACCAAAATCAACAAATATCCTCTATCTAATTGTACTTTTCTAGCTCTGTTTGGTCATCAATCAAAGTCAAGTTGACTTTTTGAATTTTAATTATCTGAGTTGATCCGACTTATGGGCAAGTACATACGGTAGCACAACACCTCAAGAGCAACACCGTTAGGGCAACACTAAGTTTGGTAGTTGTACAGAGGTTGTTGCTCTCGAGAGGTTAAATGGAAGACCACTCAGATGAGTTTAAACTGTACACTGTAAAATCATTATTATTCAAGGGAGTTGAATTTTCGATTATTTCGTTGTTAAACTTGACCTCGAAATATAATTCCACAATTTATCGAACTCCAAAAAACATACCATAATTCTACCCTTCCAATGTTTTATAATCCACAAAGTCAAGATCCAAGGAAAATGGATTTTTATAAAAATCCATTAAAGCTTCATAACGACGAAAATATGTGATTTTTCGGTTTGGGAAACGAGGGAACTATAAGCTAGACAAGAGGGCCCAAAGGTCCCTAGGTCGCTCACCTGTCATAGTAGTGCAAGCAAGCCCTGTGATTTGACCTAGTGACCTAGTTCTTGATCCAATATCGCATTTGACCTAGATTTTATTGAGATGATCATTGTGACAAAGTTTCATAAAGATAAGGCTAAAATGGTGACATCTAGTGACTAAACAAGGATTTCCTATGATTTGACCTAGTGACCTAGTTTTGACCGCAGATGAACCAAATTCAACCTTGGCCTCGATTTTGTTAAGATAATCATTGTGACCAAGTAACAAACAGATTAGGCCAACATTGTGAGCTGTAGTGACTATACCAGGTTTTTCTATGATTTGACCTTTTGACCCAGTTGTTGACCCTGTATGACCCAATATCAAACTTGACCTAGCTTTTATTGAGATGATCATTGTGACCAAGTTTCATAAAGATTATGTCAAAAATATGACCTCTAGTGCTTAAACAATGTTTTCATGCGATCTGACCTTGTGACCTAGTTTTTGACCCCAGACGACCAAATATCGAACTTGACCTAGATTTTGTTGAGATGATCCTTGTGACCTAGTTTCATAAAGAGAACTTGTGGCCTAGTTTTTTACCTCGGATGATCCAATTTAAAACTTGACCTAGATTTTATTGAGATGATTATTGCGACTAAGTTTCATAAATATTAGGTCAAAAATAAGACCTCTAGTGTCTACACATAGTTATATGATTTGACCTTGTGACCTAGTTTTTGACCCCGAATGACCCAATATCGAACTTGACCTACATTTTGTTGAGATGATCATTGTGACCAAGTTTCATAAAGATTAAATGAAAATTATGACCTCTCATGACTACACAAGGTTTTTCTATGATTTGACCTTGTGACATAGTTTTTTACCTCGTATGACCCAATATCGAACTTGACCTAGATTTTGTTGAGATGATCATTGTGACCAAGTTTTATAATGATTAGGCTAAAACTGTGACTTCTAGTGTCTAAACAAGTAAATTGTGGAGGGACGACGGACGGACGAAGAGTGATCACAAGAGCTCACTCTGTCACTTTGTGACAGGTGAGCTAAAAACATATTCACGAACACACTTCCTCTTCTCTCTAGACTTAAAACACACACACTCAGGAATCATATATCAAATGAAGCACACTTTTGGGAATATAAACCAACTGAGGAAATGTCATTTCAGTCAAACATGTGTTGATGGGTAAATTATTATTCCGCTAAATTCTTGTCAAGTTAGTTTTTGTGGGTAAAATTTCAATGTAAACAGCTAAAATTCCAATGTTAGTAATTGAAAATCCAATGTTAGTAGCTAAAATACCATTGTTCTAACAGAACCCATAACAAATGATTTCTACAAAGATTGTCGTTTTAATTCCCATCAGAGCATTTTTATGTTTAACCTGTTAACAGAGATCATCCCTCAGCAAAGGCCAGTTGTTCATATTTTAATTGGTGGTCTTTACAGACAGGATTTACTGTATATACTATCAATTCAATAATGACTGTTCAATGTTCTGAATGGTGGTTCACTCAATAATGAGTTTTCAAGGACCTGAAGGCTGGTTCACTCAATAATGAGTTTTCAAGCACCTGAAGGCTGGTTCACTCAATAATGAGTTTTCAAGGACCTGAAGAGTTGTCCACTCAATACTGAGTTTTCAAGGATCTGAATGGTGGTTCACTCAATAATGAGTTTTCAAGGACCTGATGACTTGTCCACTGAATAATGAGTTTTCAAGCACCTGAATAGTGGTCCACTAAATAATGAGTTTTCAAGGTTCTGAAGGCTGGTTCACTCAATAATGAGTTTTCAAGGTTCTGAAGGCTGGTCCACTCAATAATGAGTGTTCAAGGATCTGAATAGTGGTTCACTCAATAATGAGTTTTCTAGGATCAGAAGGCTGGTTCACTCAATAATGAGTTTTCAAGCACCTGAAGAGTGGTCCACTAAATAATGAGTTTTCAAGGTTCTGAAGGCTGGTTCACTCAATAATGAGTTTTTAAGGTTCTGAAGGGGCTGGTCCACTCAATAATGAGTGTTCAAGGATCTGAATAGTGGTTCACTCAATAATGAGTTTTCAAGGATCAGAAGGCTGGTTCACTCAATAATGAGTTTTCAAGCACCTGAAGGCTGGTTCACTCAATAATGGGTTTCAAAGGATCTGAATAGTGGTCCACTCAATAATGAGTGTTCAAGGTTTTGAAGGCTGGTCAACTCAATAATGAGTTTTCAAGGATCTGAATAGTGGTTCACTCAATAATGAGTTTTCAAGGATCAGAAGGCTGGTTCACTCAATAATGAGTTTTCAAGGTTCTGAAGAGTGGTCCACTCAATAATGACTTTTCAAGGATCAGAAGGCTGGTTCACTCAATAATGAGTTTTCAAGGTTCTGAAGAGTTGTTCACTCAATAATGACTTTTCAAGGATCAGAAGGCTGGTCTACTCAATAATGATTTTTCAAGACTTGGGAAGTAAGTCTGAGGTGTTTGAATATTTTTCATTTTTTTTAAATTCTGCGCATAGCCTTTATTTGTCAGTCAGCTTTCTGCTGAAATATGGCAGGCATATATGTATGCCTCCACCCGGATGTGAACACGGGTCGCCAGATTAGATGACAAGCGCGCTAACCATTAAGCTACGGAGGCCACAGTTGCTGTTACTTCTTCAACCTACAATATATGTACAGACAACAAGAAAAACATCAGGTTAGTCTGAGGTGTTGGTGTATATACTATACCTGGTCTATCCACCTGTTTACCACCATGTACTAACGTTGCACCTTCTTTCACACCAATCTCACAGTATTCGATCAGTTTCTCCATATGTGCACGGTGATTCTGTGGTCCATGGTCGGTACTTCTATCTAATGGGTCACCTATCTTCATCTTCTTTACTTCTTCAACCTACGATATATGTACAGACATCAAGACAAGACTGCGTTCAATAAATGCTTATGCACCCTGTGGAAGCCTTGTCCATAAATAAGTCTAAGTCCAAAATTAGGTCAAGGTGAAGGTCAAAATGGGGTTAGGTGATACTGGCGTGTGGAGAGTGTTCATACACAACATCCATGCAAGTATGAAAGCTTTGTAGCAAGCCATATTAATGCTAGAAGAAACGGTCAATTTGGGTTAACCAGGACGAACGGACGGACGAACGGACGAAGGGACGAAGGGACGGACAGGTGAATCACTATATGCCTCCCCATCTATCGATAGGGGGGCATAAAAACATCAGAAATGATCATTAAAATGCCAGCAAGCCAAAGAGGCCGGCATCTATACTTGTGGCAAAAACAAAAGAGCCAAACTGTAACACATTACACACATTCAAGAGCCATTATACAGGTAAACGGCGAAATTTGGCTGATAATTAAACTTGGTTGAGATATTATGGTCACAGACATTGTCATAAAGTTTGAAGATAATCAAATGAAAATAATCAGAAAACTGTTAAGAATAAGAATCCGGATACTTCAAAGATGCTGCCGCCACCTGCATGCCTGCCAGTTCACGAGTTCTCATTCGACAGGTGTGTAAAAAACCCATTTAAGAGAATAAATATTATGTACTGTAAATATGCATCCTTCTGAAATTACAGTCATAACACAGTGACCTCCCCTATCCTGATTTTCTGTTTTAGTATCTAAATTGATCTAAAAAGTAGCATTTTCCTTCCAATTCCAACAATATTTTCATCTGTATCATATACTGTTTTTCTGACGTCTTTGGTCACTACACAAATACTGTGGAGGGGCAGGCAACGAAGAAGCTGACCAACTTGCCAAGAGAGGTGCTCAGTCAGAGCAACCGCCTGTGCTAGCAAGTTACAAGGAGAAAATCACCATCATCAAGTCACTTACTAGGCCGAGACAAGAGGCAGATGCATATCATCTCCTAAGCAGGGCAGGGCAAGTGATTATGGTCAGACTCCGGTCTGGACACAACCAACTCAATGCGCACATGCACAAGAAGTACAGACTGGCCCCGTCACCGACATGTTCATGTGGCGCAGAAGACAAGACAGCAGAACACATCCTCCAAAGATGTAAACGTCACGACCAGGAGCGAGATGCGAAGTGGCCTCAAGACACAACCCTCCACCAGAAGCTTTATGGAGACGTTGAAGACCTGAGAAGAACCACATCCTTCATCGCATATACTGGCTTGATTGTGTAGAGCGAACGCCAGTAAGTAAGTAAGTACTACACAAATACATGTATTAGACTGGTCTTAGACTGGTAAATGATGCATCTGCAACACTGTATGTAAAGCGCCAATTGAACGTGTGTGTCACATGAAAAGGGCACTATATAAATCTGGTATATATTATTTTTATTCATTTTTATGTATACCAGATAATATGTAACTTACCACTCTGCGTACAAATTCATCATGTATACTATCCTCAACAAATAGCCGACCAGCAGCGATACAATTCTCTCCCTTATTGAAGAATACAGCACTACATGCCTGGAAAATACAAGTAATTAAGAATTGCAAGCAAAACAAAAGTCCCCTACCAGTTTGAAGCAATTTTCAATGTTTCTGTTGCAATAGCAACCACAATTTTAGTCGGAATCAAAATATTTGTAGACGTGCATAATCCTATTATTGCCCCCTAGCCACATACTAAGTTTCATAAACCTAGCTTGGAAACTGTTTGAGTTATGTCAGGATCCAGATTTTTGGACGGATGGACTGACGGACGACAAGACTGACAGAGGGCAAACCTATAGTCCCCTCCGGTCAAAAACAGTAGGGGACTAATAATATACAATCATACATTCATCATGTAAGGCCAGAATATTTTTCCTAGATGTTAATTCCCTCCCATCCGCTTCTTTAAGTCACCAGATTGAAAGACTGTTCAGTCGATACAGAAATCAGCCTTATTTAGTAGCCATTTCGGATCTTTTTACCTGACCACAATTTCACCCAATTTGTTTTCGTCAATATAAAGCACTAAGCAGGCTTTAACACAGTATCCATATTACTTGCCAGTCACTGTAGAGGCCAGTGGCTTGACAACTGGCCATATCAGATTGGCCCCTTACCTGATTCAAAAGCTTGACTACCAGTACTAAGAAGCATTGGGAGCTAGTAACTGAATGGATTTTTCCCGAACAAGATACAAACTTTGAAGGGCAGGCCTCAATAAATCTACTTGTCCGCTCATCCTGCCAATTGTTTTCAATCTAGCAGGACAAGTAAGATTTGGAGGGTTTCTTCTTTGTCTATATTACAGGACAAGTGCTTTTAAAATCATTTGTTCAGGACTGGAGGGTATAATTTCAACACAAGTTGCAGTCATACATGAACAAGTGCTTTTAAAATCATTTGTTCAGGACTGGAGGGTATAATTTCAACACAAGTTGCAGTCATACATGAACAGTTAACTACAAAACAAGAGAAGAAATTTTCTATAAGGGTATCTCACCATTCTAACAGCTTTATCGAGATCACAGTCAGCGAAGATGATGAGAGGAGATTTTCCACCAAGTTCAAGTCCGACTTTCTTCACATTCACCTTGGCACAGCTGTAGAAAGTTATACCACATAAACAATATATAGAGGATATTTGTTGATTTCGGTGTAAGATCGAATTTTATTTCACCGAGTGATCACAGAAAATCAATATTTTCACGAGTGGCTTAGCTTAATTTTCTGTGATCACGAGTGAAATAAAATTGATCTTACACCAAAAATCAACAAATTTTCTGTTTATTATATGCCTCAATTTATCTTAAAATGTGCCGTAATTGGCTTAATTGGAAAAAATCATGTTGAAATTGGAACTCGCATTCCTACTGACCATATATGTCGCTACAATGTATATTTGTTTACGAATTGCTTTGATAAAACAGTACCCTTGCATCAAACAATTCATACGAAGGGCGGTAATTCTGGTTATATTTAAATTCATCAAAGGGAGGTAAATCCAGTTACACCTGATTTTATCAGAGGTTAAATCTGTTGTACATAATGACAACAAAATTAGGTGCAACTCTTGACAAATTAACCAGTTCCTCAAGTTCTATTAGCATAGTTCAACAGTAGACTACTAGTCTATATCAGCTATATTTAAATCAGAATATATTACAACTTGCACAATAAAGCTACTGAAGCAGTCTGTTGCATAAGACAGTGCTCCGTTGCACTCAACTAGCGAAGTGTTGCCGTTGCATAGACATAGTAAAGTGCTTCTAAAAAGCTCTGTCACCCCTTAGTTAGGCAACGGGCTCCCGACAACATGATGATGTGTTTCATACTATTTAAGGTAAGGTACCCACCTTTCCATGATGGTTTTACCAATGGGCGTCGACCCTGTGAATCCAATCTTTCTGATATCTGGGTGTTCCGACATAGCTTGTCCTATAGAAGAGCCAGGTCCAGGCAATATGTTGATAACACCAGGAGGGAAACCAGCCTTAACTGCAAGTTCCGCAAACTTGAGAGCCGTCAATGGAGTAACCTATAAACACAATATGAATAGTTCAAACCTGATTATATTTGTCTGTAGACATTAAAATTTAACAGTTTTAATTTTCGGAAAATGACCTGGGATTATTTTTACCAAAATTGAAATACAGTTAAACCTCGTTAAGAGCTATATTTGCTTATGGGACAAATAATATTTAAGGCAACAGTTTTAGGACTGACAATTGACAACAAGTTATAATAATTTAGCATTGTCCCGAGCGAGCACAGCTAGCAAGAATTTTTGTTCCTTTTTTTCCTTCACTAGAATTGACACTTATCGACAACTACCTATACTAAAGAATTCCCTGACTTTTCCTTGACTTTGATTTTTTTGTGTTTTCCCCTGGATTTTTTCTGACCGTGGGTACCCTGAATGACTATGAGACTATTGTAAACATACCTGAGCAGGTTTGAGAACAACAACGTTACCAGCAGCCAAACATGCGGCCATCTTCCATGCTAACATCATCAGTGGGTAGTTCCATGGCACGACAATACCGCATACACTGTAGATAGAAAGTATCAAGAAACTAGAGCTGTCGCCATTCGGCAGACAAAATGTAAATAGTGCATCTGAAGTATTCTTAAGCGAGTCAACAAAAATATAGAAAATATGTAATGTGCGTTTTTAAATGTACTTGGTACAGTTTATTTAAGTTCAATGTCATTTCTCAACAATTTTTTAGTTACACACAGCAGCAACTTCACCTAATCATTATCCTGGTATTATCTGACCAGTACTAACAATAAATCTAGAACTCCTGACAACAAGTTCATCCCCTCATGGTTGAGACACTTATGACTAAGTTCATTGAATTCCAGTTGGCTTTTTAACAAAGAAATATGATGGACCCAAATGCAGTACAGAGTTAAGACACATTGATGAGAAAAATGAGTGAAAGAATAATAAGTCATTAAATGAATGAGTCAATCAACTAGCTTCACAGTTAGTACAATTTTATTGAGATAATAACCTGGGTTCTGTTTTATTAAAGCGTTTACACTAGTGAACTGTAAACCAATTTTATTTCGCGAATACTAACTTGCTGATTGTCAGCATGTTCGCAACTCCAAATTTTCGTGTTAAAAGTTTCTTGCAATGTCCATATTTGATGTTTTTAGCACTTTCATGGTGACTTAATTTTGCAAAATTCTACCATTCGTGAACTCCGCAAAGCTAATTTGCGCAAAATAATTTCTAGGTTTACAGTAATTAAATTTTCCGTAAATATTGCGTACATAATCACTAATGTATACATACCCGATAGGTTCACGTTTCGTGTACGTCAGGTTACGGTTTGGTGTGGAATGATTGATTGGTATCGTCTTACCCTGAAATTATAAATGTTGTTCTTAGTTACAATCAGTACATAATTATATTGAATGGTATATTATTTGTATAGGGCCACTTTCATCAATTCAGCTGTTCCGCCAACCTGTGACATTTAACTTTCCCTGGTCATTGGGCTACCCAAGGTAACCTGCGTTCAATCCCATTGGGAGGCTTTTTCTCTCCTGGTGGGTGTGCAGCCACATGGGTGAAAGTTGAGAAATTTTAAAATGCTGAAAAATAAGAAGGGGGACAGGGGGCCGCAGGACCCCCGGTGGGTGCGCCAACATCAAGACACGCCACCCAGGAATATCAAACATGTACAGACAACACCCTCACAGGTACAAATTCACACCTTGGTTGAGTGGAGCATTGTGGGTTATTCTTGCTCACTGAAATAAGGCGGTGGCGCAGACGTGGATATCTAGGTCCCAAAAGGTGCGCGGTATCTCTAGGCTACCACTCCCCACATAATATCACTTCAAAATCAAAGAAATAAATCACCAAGTCAAAACAAGTCTAGAAACAGAATGAAATGATTAGAAAGTGTATTTTAGCATATGTACCTGAATTTTATCACACCAACCAGCAAAGTATCTGAACGTATCAATAGACATTCCTACGTGAGTTTTCAATGCTAGAGTATACACAGCACCAGAATCCAGACTTTCTATGGTAGCTAACTCCTCCTTGTGTTCATCCATTAAATCTGCTAATCTGTAACAAATTGAGACTTCCGAATAAATATTTTTTGTCATATATTTTATTTCCCTTGGATATACATTATCTTTCATATGAATTACCCCCCTTGTGAGATTATTTTTCATATGAATTACCTCCCTTGTGAGAAGATTATTTTTCATATGAATTACCTCCCTTGTTAGAAGATTATTTTTCATATGAATTACCCATATGAATTACCTCCCTTGTTAGAAGATTATTTTTCATATGAATTACCTCCCTTGTTAGAACATTATTTTTCATTTAAAATACCTCACTTTGACAGACATTAACATACATAAATTACTTTTCCTTGGTTTGGAATCATTTAACATGTAAATAACCTTGGGTGGAAATTATGTTTTTCATATGCATTACCTCCCTTGGGTAGACATTACTTTCATATAATTTGCCTCCATTGTCAGGAAAAGCATAACTGATCAATAAGCATAAATGTCCTAACGAATCCTCATACCTCATATCTCATCATTACTACTCAAATGAATACATTATTTTTAAATATCATGTTTTTGTTCAACTACGAAAATGAGGTGTGAAATGTCCTGTAGTAATCAAGGTAACATAAACAAACCTCTATGATTTACCCTTCAACAAGGAACCAGCATCTACTCCAATTAGGAAAAAATCGACATTGTCATTACATTTTCGGGAAGTATATGACTTGCCACGATTTGGAATCAAATCAGATCAATTCGAACTTGGATCACCAGGTTACAAATCAAGCACACTTACCACTGGACAATGGCAAGTGAAATGAGCATTAATATAGCACAGAGAATTTGACCTGATCTTTATGCATGAATATATTACAAGCTCTCGACTTAAATATATAAATTTCCACGAGTAAATCGTGCCACATCGGTCCTTTTCATTTGTGTTCGAATATTACACCTCGAGCGTCTTCGCGATACTTCCTGCTTATGAAAACATACAACCCAGGTAATATATATAGACAATAATATGTCAGCTTATAAATTATGCTAATAGAAGGTTGAGAGTCATGTCAAATTCTTTGTACTATTATCTAGTCACTTATGAACATGATAACACTTACTTATACATTAACTTCCCTCGGTCTCTAGCATTCATCTTTCCCCACGGTCCTTCTTCAAATGCACTTTTAGCTGCTTCTACAGCTCTGTTAACATCTTCTGGAGTACCTCGGGATACCTCGCATACAACCTAGACATAGAGTAACATATATAGTGACAGTGTACTATATATGTAAAGTGACATCATACCCTAAGATACCTCACATACAACCTAGACATAGAGTAACATATATAGTGACAGTGGACTATATATGTAAAGTGACATCATACCCTAAGATACCTCACATACAACCTAGACATAGAGTATCATATATAGTGACAGTGTACTATATATGTAAAGTGACATCATACCCTAAGATACCTCCCATACAACCTAGACATAGAGTAACATATATAGTGACAGTGTACTATATATGTAAAGTGACATCATACCCTAAGATACCTCGCATACAACCTAGACATAGAGTAACATATAATTATAGTGACAGCTATATTCAAAGTGACATCATACCCTAAGATACCTCGCATACAACCTAGACATAGAGTAACATATATAGTGACAGTGTACTATATGTGTAAAGTGACATCATACCCTAAGATACCTCGCATACAACCTAGACATAGAGTAACATATATAGTGACAGTGTACTATATATGTAAAGTGACATCATACCCTAAGATACCTCACATACAACCTAGACATACAGTAACATATATAGTGACAGTGGACTATATATGTAAAGTGACATCATACCCTAAGATATCTCCCATACAACCTAGACATAGAGTAACAAATATAGTGACAGTGTACTATATATGTAAAGTGACATCATACCCTAAGATACCTCACATACAACCTAGACATAGAGTAACATATATAGTGACAGTGTACTATATATGTAAAGTGACATCATACCCTAAGATACCTCACATACAACCTAGACATAGAGTAACATATATAGTGACAGTGTACTATATATGTAAAATGACATCATACCCTAAGATACCTCATATACAACCTAGACATAGAGTAACATATATAGTGACAGCTATATTCAAAGTGACAAAGCATCATACCCAAACCTCTCTCACTCAAACCCATCACACTGTCATTAGGCTATAAAGATGTTTCATAATAGAAGTCACACATGGAAGATCGGCAAACTGAATGTGTCATCCGCGTTAAATAAAGACGTTACTTACTTACTTAGAATGTAAATTTGGGGCTTATGGACCAAAAATGGAGTAATTTTTTAACATGTATAACATCTCAGAAGAAAATTTTACAGAATATTTTATATTGATGGTCATTTTTAATTATGTGCTTATCTGGCCATATTTTGAACAATTTGTTTCGCATTCGGGGGATGAATAAACAATTTTAACAAGGGTCCTACTAAGGCATAATGCCCAATCCGTACGGGTGCCATTAGTACACATCCCTACACCAAAACTCTGTTTCAAACATTGATCTTTTGTTAACATTCTGCATTACCCTATAGCGGGTAATTTCTGCGAGTTTTTATTTCTGCATTTTTTAGGGTTTGAGGCTGTCCCGCAAAATTAAATTCCGCAAAATTAAACTTCCGTAAAAATTTTGTTCGCAAAATTTAACTTCCATATTTTGCTTCAATATATCTATATCTTCCTAGTGTTTTGTATATATTGACGTATTTTTCACACATAGCGGTCGACTGCCTTTGTTTGCTTGTTTGTTTAACAATTAATGAATGGCATGTGTTATATCGGTATTTACCCTCAATACTCGTTGATGTAAGTTTGACAACTTGCTCAGTTTGCAACACCATAGTTTGTGTCCAATTGTATCGTGTTATATTAACGAAATAGCAATATAAGTATATTGAGGTTTTTCAAGAGAAAGGACCTTATCCCCGATGGGGATAGTGGACTATCCGAGTTATTAGAATTATAATTACAATTAAATCGAAATCATACCAGCAGTGTAATCATGTTGTTAATCATGTCGTAGTAGATACGGTAGGTATTAACCATTCGGAAACCCGCAGAAATAAATTCCCGATTTTCTGGTAGGTCGCAGAAATAAAAACTGCAGAATTAAAACCTACCCATTTTAGGCCCAAATCGCTAAATTTTATGCCCGCAGAAATAACGCGCTATATGGTATATTATGAATCTTTAAATGACCATTTCTCAGTCAATACTTTTTCATAAAATAACTTTAATTTACAGCAGAAAACTTCAATCTTTCTACTGCAGATTTCCAGATTCCTTCTGAATAGTAGGACACTTGTTATAAGTTAATGAAGGGGTGTAAAAATATGTGGATATAAAACGACACTTACCTCTTCATTAGCAGGATTGATAGATTTGAATGTTTTACCATCAGCTGAATCATGGAATTCATTATCAATAAAACATTGGTGTGGTAAAGTGAGATCCATGTTGTTTTTATTCATTTCTACCTGAAAATATCAAACAATGAATAATAAACTTACAGGTAATTTGTTTCCTAGAATCAAGTTCAATTAACAAGAGCTGGACGTTCAACTTTCTCGTACTTGATAATAACCTTGGTCATCTGTGAGTGAAAATTCTATGAGTAACTACGGCAGATAACTCATAAATATAGGTCACAGGGTTACCAGCCTAATTAGTTCGGACTCCCCTTGTGATGGTTAATAACCTTGTTGAGTTTCAAGTAGATACCTTTGAGACAAACGCACATGCAGACCCACATGCAAATGTCACAATCCTGTCAGAACAATAGCTTGACTTTTTTAGTTCGAGCTAAAAAGACTCAAGAGCAGTGAACTCTCCTCTGATTTGTTTGTCGAGGTTGTTTGTTTGAGGTCATCAAGCAATTTCATTGGATTATACAAATGAGAGCAATCCTATTATTATTCCTAAATATTCAATGTTTTAACAACCAGAATTAAATCCTTTCATTGGTCAACAGAATTTTAAATTTACATAGGAAAACATCTGGGTAATTTTTTATCAAAGCACTCACAGAAATCGTAAACTTACGTTCAAATTCAAATTCTGTTTAAGGTTTTTTGACAAGTGCAAACTTGGGACATATATGATTTCACCATTTGTTAGAGTTTATTAACTGATTCTTTATTAATTATACATATTCATTTATCATACAAAATGTACCTTGTAGTTGTTCAAGTTTTATCAAGAATTTTGCAATTTCGGTAAGTGCTTTGATTAAACAGTACCCTGATGTATGGTCATTTCAAAGATATTACTGACCCTATCTCTGATTTCATAGAAGTTTCTCAATAAATTTATATCAAAGTCCATGATATTCCCAAACAAAGTGCTAGCAGATTTCAAACTAATTTTCCATTAACATAAGGGATAGTTTTAGTTTACTCTAATAAGGTTTAACCTCGTTTCTCAAAACCCGGAACTCATAGTTACAAATCAAGTGCACTACCCATTGGACCATGAATGACGTCCACTAAATGGATAGTAACAACTGTGTACAGTTTTAAACTTACTGCAAATTTTCATGGAAAGATATGACCTTCTATGACTGGAAATCAAACCAGAAATGCTAGGTTACAAATCCAGTGCACTAATCACTGGACCACGACTGCCGTGCACTAACCACGACTGTCGTGCACTAACCATGGACCAAAAAATACTGCTCTCTTAATGGATCGAAGCTTAATGGATAAACTTACTGCATCAAACACGAAAGGTTCCTTATCTTCGATACCACGTCCACGTTTGATGACGCACGTACAGAAATCTTCAAACACAGTGTTCATATAGACATCATCATTCTCCAGACTTACACCGTTACATTTCTCCTTCACTTCCTCCACCAGTCTATAACATACAACAAACAAGACTGTTCAAGTAATGGCTAAAACATATTTCTTAGTTTCTAGCAGTACCAGGGTATTTTGACCTACCATAAACATTTACAAACAGAGGCCCAAGGGCCATATGGAAGGTTGCATTATTGTAAATGTGTTCGCCTTGTAAAATAAAGACTGACTGACTGATTAACTGACTGATTAACTGACTTACATTTGCTGTGATCCTGAATGTTTTCATTGCATCTTCTTTGGAGTTTTTTTTAGAGAAGTAGCTTTTCTTCATTTTAAATAAAATATTTTTCGTCCCTCCGACATACCTTCCCTATTTTTGGGGAGCATGTTACTTGAAACAAACTGGGTTGTTTTTGTTTCAAATCTCCCGCTTAATCAAAGAAGGCCTTGGCAATTTGGGCCTTGGCCTAGATATCATGCCCATAAAATTGTCACCAAGTTTAAAGATGATCAGATGAAAACTATTTTAGTTAGAGTACAGACAAGGTAAGTTTCACATTTTTTGGTAATTTAAGGGCCATAATCCAAGACGGCCTGTGCCGATTAGGCGCATAATCGGACTTGGCCTAGATATTATGCCCATAAACATTGTCACCATGTTCGATGAAAACTGTTTGAATTAAGCAGACAAATTATTGGACACCGCTGCAAGCCAAGGGTGTTCACATAATACTTCCCATTTTCAATTGACGTATAAAAATGGTCTTTGTGCACTCCAAAATCAAATTCATGGTATATATATACATACATACAGCATACCTGACAACATCCATAGATCCGGCTCCGGACTTGAAGAAATCTGTGGTTATTTCTACATCTACATTGAGTATACCTCCCCATACAGTCTTCAAACTTTCAATCATCGTGTTCTCTTCTGGTGTAAGTTCTAGTTTATCTGCTCCAGCATCTACCTTACCAAACTTGTTTGAGTTAATCATCTTTCCTGATGCTAGTTGTACCTGACTCACATTTACCTGCAAACAAAACATACAATAAAATAGTTTGATCACATGTTTGACTATGCCGGAGTGTAATAAAGCCATTATCAATCTATGATAATACACTAGTACAATAGCTTTGATGTGACATCACTCAATATATTGACGACATCGTCACATTGCTGTGGTTATACTAGATAAAGAAAGTAGCTTTTTTAATGAAGAACAAAACATAATTCAAAATTGGCCAGTGCAAAGATTGCTCAACCTTATTGTTTATCAAAGGCTTTCAAGCAATTTCATAGTATCGTGTGCTTATAATTTAACATATTTCAAGGCAATTGATTGACGGCTGGCATACAGTCAATTACAATGTACTTTACTGTATAAAGTCTGGTACATCGTATAGTACAGAGAATTTGACACGACTCTCGACCTTCAATTAGCATAATTAAACAGCTGATATATTATCTATATGTATAACCCCAGTTGTATGTTTTCATAAGTAGGGAGTATCACGAAGACGCTCGAGGTGTAATACCAACACACTTCTTAAGAACCGATATTGCACGATTTACTCGCAGACATTTATACATTCAACGCAAGTACCTTGTCATATATTCATGCATAAAGGTCAGGGTCATGTCAAATTCTCTGTGCTATATATTCTTATGCAAGAAAAACAAATACAGGCATAGACAGAACGTACCATTTTACCATCACTACCGAACAGTATCATTCCATTTTTATGTACAACCCCTGGTTTGCTGGCGCCATCTATCTGTACGCTTGTACCGCGTGGCTCCATTCTGTTCCATACTTTTGATCCGTAAAATGTCACTTGCTGAAATATGTATATTATATCACTGTAACCATGGCAACAAAAATCAACAAATAATGGTTTATCAAGTATGTAACTCTTATATAATTATTGATTAAGATGGTGACCTGGGTAGTGTTTTATCAAAGCACTTACGGAAATCGTTAACTTATGATCAAATTAAATTATTTATAATTTGTTTACAATTATAAATTGAGGTAAACTGATCTGCAATACTAATAAGGATTTGAATACTGAACTCCTACAAACCAGGGGCCGGGATTACAACGAATACTTACACTCAACACTCAGCACTCAAATATTGAAAATGTTATATAATGAGCTATTATATGTCATAGATTGCAAATCTAGATGTGGAAAATGTATGGAATTGTTATATGAGTGTTGAAAATAACATTTGATACATATTCTATGCCATTGTGTACTACTTATGGGGTATATATGTAACTATTGAGTCTGAGTGCCACACACAGCACTCAGACTGATGAATTACATTTATAACTCACAAATACACTATATTACACTATGGAATGAGCAAAAAATAATATTTAGCACCTATTTAACATTATAACAACTTCTGGTTGTGAAGAAATGTTGCAATGAACCTCAAAAGAATGAATTTCAATATTTGAGTGTTGAGTGCTGAGTGTAAGTATTTGTTGTAATCCCGGCCCCATATCTGCCACCAACTTGCAGTTGTTGAAGAATTATAAAGAATTTAAAATTGAGCGTAACTTTAAAATTTCCATTTTGATAAAACAGTTCCCTTGACCTTTGATCTGTTATTCTCATAATTAATAGGAGTAGAATACATGTTATGTTTAAGGATCCTAGGGCCACGTGTTGTTGCCAAGCATATGCCCACCCTCCATAATGAGATCCCATAAAGAGGGCCATAAAATAACAATTATCAAAACAGGGGTATGATTCATTTGATGTATGGAAATATGAAAGATATGTAAAATACATTGCCAGTTAAGTTACCTAAACCATGCCTATGTTAAAACAAGGAGTTTTACTGTATTTGACAAAACAGTTCAGTTCAGTTACCCAGACAAAATGCCTAATTCTAAACAAGAGGGCCCAAAGGGCCCTAGGTCACTCACCTGTCGAACTTGACCTAGATTTTGTTCAGATGATCATTGTGACCAAGTTTCATACAGATTAGGCCAATATCGTGACCTCTAGTGATTACACAATGTTTTTATATGATTTGACCTAATAACCTAGTTTTTGACCCCAAATAAACCAATATTAAACTTGACCTAGATTTTGTTTAGATGATCATTGTGACCAATTTATATAAAGATGAGGTCGAAATTGTGACCTCTAGTGACTACAAAAGGTTTTTCTATGATTTGACCATGTGACCTAGTTCTTGACCCCGGATGACTCAATATCGAACTTGACCTAGATTTTGTTGAGATGATCATTGTGACCAAGTTTCATACAGATTAGGCCAATATTGTGACCTCTAGTGACTACACAAAGTTTTTCTATGATTTGACCTTGTGACCTAGTTTTTGACCCCGGATGACCCAATATCGATCCTGACCTAGACTATGTTAAGATGATCATTGTGACTGAGTTTCATAAAGATTAGACCAAAATTGTGACCTCTAGTGACTACACAAGGTTTTTCTATGATTTTACCTTGTGACGTAGATTTTGACCCCGGATGACCCAATATCCAACTTGATCTAGATTTTATCGAGATGATCATTGTGACTGAGTTTCATAAAGATTTAGTTAAAATCGTGACCTCTAGTGACTACACAAGGTTTTTCTATGATTTGACCTTGTGACCTAGTTTTTGACCCCGGATGACCCAATATCAAACTTGACCTAGATTTTGTACAGATGATCATTGTGACCAAGTTTCATAAAGATTAAGTCAAAATTGTGACCTCTAGTGACTACACAAGGTTTTTCTATGATTTGACCTAATGACCTAGTTTTTGACCCAGGATGACCCATTATCGAACTTGACCTAGATTTTGTTGACATGATCATTGTGACTGAGTTTCATAAAGATTAAGTAAAAATTGTGACCTCTAGCGACTACACAAGGTTTTCTATGATTTGACCTTGTGACCTAGTTTTTGACCCCAAATGACCCAATATCGAACTTGGCCTAGATTTTGTTGAGATGATCATTGTGACCAAGTTTCATAAAGATTAGGCTAAAATTGTGACCTCTAGTGTCTACACAAGCCAATTGTTGACGGACGGACGTACGACGGGTGATCACAAAAGCTCACTCTGTCACTTTGTGACAGGTGAGCTAATAAAAATGTTCTATTATTTAAAATTCAGCTCATCAAATGACCATCACTTAGTCAATACTTTTATTTTCTAGTGCAGATAATCCCAGATTTGTAGGACCTAGTAACTACATACCTCTCCATTTATTGTACCCCAAGCACCCGGTACTTTATCACAACCTCGTATATAATTATGTATCTCTTCTCCTGTCATCTTCCAATCAATCTGTAATCAATGAGAGAACATTAGTGAGTTATCTCCCCTTACTACTTTCTAAGTGAGTGCTCTCCCCTTACTACTCTCTTAGTGAGTGATCTTCCCCGTACTACTTTCTAAGTGAGTGATCTCCCCTTACTACTCTCTAAGTGAATGATCTTATCTTACTTCTCTTTCAGTGAGTGATCTCCCCTTAGTACTCTCTAAGTGGGTGATCTCCCCTTACTACTCTCTGAGTAAGTGATCTCCCCTTACTACTTTCCAAGTGAATGATCTCCCCTTACTACTCTCTAAGTGAATGATCTTATCTTACTTCTCTTTCAGTGAGTGATCTCCCCTTAGTACCCTCTAAGTGGGTCATCTCCCCTTACTACTCTCTGAGTGAGTGATCTCCCCTTACTACTTTCCAAGTGAATGATCTCCCCTTACTACTCTCTAAGTGAATGATCTCCCCTTACTACTCTCTCAGTGAGTGATCTCCCCTTGCAACTCTATGAATGAGTGATCTCCCCCTTACCACTCTCTGAGTGAGTGATCTCCCCTTATTACTCTCTGAGTTAGTGCTCTCCCCTTACTACTCTCTAAGTGAGTGATCTCCCCTTACTACTCTCTGTGAGTGATACCCCCTTACTACTCTCTCAGTGAGTGATCTCCCCTTACTACTCTCTGAGTGAGTGATCTCCCCTTACTACTCTCTCAGTGAGTGATCCCCCCTTACTACTCTCTCAGTGAGTGATCTCCCCTTATTACTCTCTCAGTGAGTGATCCCCCTTACTACTCTCTCAGTGAGTGATCTCCCCTTACTACTCTCTCACAGAGTGATCTCCCCTTATTACTCTCTCAGTGAGTGATCCCCCTAACTACTCTCTCAGTGAGTGATCTCCCCTTACTACTCTCTGAGTGAGTGATCTCCCCTTACTACTCTCTGTGAGTGATACCCCCTTACTACTCTCTCAGTGAGTGATCTCCCCTTACTACTCTCTGAGTGAGTGATCTCCCCTTACTACTCTCTCAGTGAGTGATCCCCCCTTACTACTCTCTCAGTGAGTGATCTCCCCTTATTACTCTCTCAGTGAGTGATCCCCCTTACTACTCTCTCAGTGAGTGATCTCCCCTTACTACTCTCTCACAGAGTGATCTCCCCTTATTACTCTCTCAGTGAGTGATCCCCCTAACTACTCTCTCAGTGAGTGATCTCCCCTTACTACTCTCTGAGTGAGTGATCTCCCCTTACTACTCTCTTAGTGAGGCTACTCTCTATGTGAGTGATCTCCCCTTACTACTCTCTGAGAGAAAGTTCGGATGGAACGAGAGTTTGATCAGGTAGACTCAAGTTCCATTCGAACACGCTTGGTTTCTACACTTTTTGTGCCTTCACCACTGAAGAGTCGAACTCCAGTAAACACCTGGCAGGGTTTACTGATTCCCTGTTTCTGTATGGTACGCAAAATGAGCGGGGCAAAGGCTGTTTAAGATAATACCAGGGCCAAGCTTTTGATTGGTTGATTAATTTAGAGACCGGTATTGGTGGGAGTAAACATCATTCCTGTAAAAGCATACCTTACCCTAGAGTTACCCCTTACTACTCTCTAAGTGAATGATCTCTCCTTACTACTCTCTTAATGAATGATCTCCCCTTAAAGCTCTCTATATCAACATGGGGTTTTGATACCCAAAAAATGTAAGTCTACAACAAAAGGCCAAAACTTGGGCAATATGCATCTGACCTGACAATATGCACAACTAGATTTGGTAACAAGAATTAATTTAAAGAAACAGACAGGATACATCGCCTTTATACACCAACGTCTTTTTCCTAAGAGCATGAATTCTAAGGTCTTGTACCAAAATACCAGAGAAACTCTCTAGATTTTATATTCATTTCCGGATAAATTTACTCAGCATAGTTTACACTAGTAATAATGATTTTGTGCTTAGGTTGTTTGGACATGTTTAGAAAGTTAAGCACTCTGAAAATCCTTAGGCAATACCCGAGACCTGCCGAAAAATTATTAGCAAGCTACCTGAACGTTACTTTTCTTCAACATGGCATCATACGTAGCTCCGTCCGTCGTCTGTACTATTTTTGGTGCCATACCAGTATCTATCAACCGTACAGCCTCACCCTGTATTTATAACAATGTAGAATTATTATTATTATCATTATTATCATTATTATCATTATTATCATTATTATTATTAATGTCAGAATTGGTTACTTTCACTATCTTTCCTATACAACAACCAACTGACATAAAAATTTACAACTGGAAAATTATTAATATTAGGAGTGGATTAATTTTCCTCGATTTTTGCGGATTCATAACAAGATCAAGAAAATTAAATCCTCTCAAATAATTGACAAAATAAGTAACAAGTGTAAGCCCACTTGGCGATCATTTTTAAAAATTCTACAAAAGAGTTTGATGTGATGTGGGTATGAACAATCGTAGTAGTTATATAAATAGATTACCATGGCTTTAACACCCTCGGGGAACATGAATCTGTTGTAGATTGTGTCCACTGTATCGTTAGGATCCACAAATGTTTTCTTCTGTAGTAATATTGGTCCAGTATCCAAACCATCATCTGCCCAGAATACTGTAAACCCTCCTGTCTTGTCTCCTTGCATCAAAGTCCTGTAATAAAGGAGGGTTGATCAAAAATATTCCAGTAACACCTAATCGAGGGATGAATTTCTTGTAACATATTTGAGAGGGCTGATGAAGACATTCCTGTAACATACAGACTAGTGATGAATTTCTTGTAACATATTATAGAGGGCTGATAAGAACTTTTCTGTAACATACAGACTAGGGATGAATTTCTTGTAACATATTATAGAGGGCTGATAAGAACTTTCCTGTAACATACAGGCTAGGGATGAATTTCTTGTAAAATTTTATAGAGGGCTGATAAAAACTTTCCTGTAACATACAGACTAGGGATGAATTTTATGTAACATATTATAGAGGGCTGATAAAAACTTTCCTGTAACATACAGACTAGGGATGAATTTCTTGTAACATATTATAGAGGGCTGAAAAGAACTTTCCTGTAACATACAGACTAGGGATGAATTTCTTGTAACATATTATAGAGGGCTGATAAAAACTTTCCTGTAACATACAGAAGAGGGATGAATTTCTTGTAACATATTCAAGAGGGCTGATAAGAACTTTCCTGTAACATACAGACTAGGGATGAATTTCTTGTAACATATTCAAGAGGGCTGATAAAAACTTTCCTGTAACATACAGACTAGGGATGAATTTCTTGTAACATATTTAAGAGGGCTGATAAAAACTTTCCTGTAACATACAGACAAGGGACTCATTTCTTATATGAGGGGTGATCAACAAATAACTGGAAAACATGCTTTTTTATGTAACCAATATTGCTGAAACTCGGTCAGATTGACGCATTACAAATACACACATAAAAACTTCAAATTTATTGACATATTTGGTCGTTTTATCAAAAGGAACATTACATTTCTGTATTAAACATCATGTATATAAAAAGTTGATCAACATTTTTTTGTAAATTCCAGTAAAATACATGTATAAGAGGGATGACCATACATTTTTACAAAATTGGGTACATCTAATAACAATATAGTTCATTGAAAAACCTGGCTATTCATTATAATGCCATACAGATCAATTTTCGAATAAGTCCTTACCAGTTTATGGCAGAAGCACCCCTGTGTCTGGGTAATATAGATGGATGGTAAATGATGGATTCATGTTTCGGATGGGTTATAACATCCATTGGTATAAACTGGGAACAAAATGGCAGCACATTCAGTTCAGCACCTAGAGCTTTGTACTCGGCTACAACTTCTGGTATGGCTTGTTTCTTGAGTTGCCATCTTTTATACTTGAATACAGGAATACCATCGGCTGATGCAGCTACCGCTATAAGTAGTAAATGTATAGTTTTTAACTTTTCATGCATGGTAGATTTCAATAGATGAAAATACTGGACAATAAGCCTAAGAGCAACATTGAGAATGATTAAATATACTAGCATTGTAACAAATTATAGTTAGAACATATTAAGTCAATTTTTAGGTCGGAGCAAACGTAGCAATGTAGTATGTTCTAACTGTAATTTAAACTAACTTAGAATATAACATCCTGCATTTTGATTAACCGTTAGAGATTAGGGCCAACGCATGACGTCACGTCTATTAAGAGCAATTTTTATTTAACCGCTAAAATTTGTCGTCGTTTTCATTGGCTTATAATGAAGGTTAGATTCTAAGTGACGTTTGTAATACATGTATGATAGTAGAGTTTCATGTAAAGTTTGTTGATCCTAGGGCAAAGCTTATAGAACTATTTGGTCTTAAATAACTGACTGACCAATCTACTGACAGACATACATGTACAAAGCAATATACCCCCTCACCAAAGATGGGGCCCCAAGCATAATAATCACTAAAGGGCTCCTACTGAGGCATAATGCCCAATCCTGAAAATAAGATGGAAGACTTTTTAGGTTCATGACTTTTCATGGAGACCAAAATCTCATAAATTTTCATGGATAAAAAATCTCATAAATTTTCACGGATACCAAAACATCATAAATTTTCATGGACACCAAACTATCATAAATTTTCACGGATACCAAAACATCATAAATTTTCATGGACACCAAACTATCATAAATGTTCATGGATACCAAAATATCATAAATTTTCATGGACCCCAAAATATTACATAATTTCATGGAGACCCAAAATTCACAGATTTTGTTGGAGACCAAAAAGTCCTACATTTTCATAGAAGATTTCCGTGCATGTAAATGTTGTCAGTGAACTAATAAACATCGTACCAAGTGGATCTGGTTTGCCATTCACATCAGGTACAGTGAATACACCCACAATTTTATGTCCATCTTTCTGCAGTAATCTGTAAACATCAGCACCAAACAAACTCTGTCCTATCACAGCAATCTTCATCCTACACAAGGACTGAAAATATATAATATATTGTAATGTTAGGCCGTAAAAAATATATGATATATATAGGAATAAATGAACCAGACAAAGTTTTTGACACAAAAATGTATGTCTCCAATTAAGGGCCACAACTCAAGCAAAAATTGATGTGTTCCTAACATTAAAGCACAATTATTTTACAACCTTGGTTCATGCTGGAATACATCAAGGATACTCCACTCCACAACTCCACTCCACGACTCCACTCTATGTTTTGTAGTATGCCTAAATTCTGAGGATCTAAACTAGTTAGACTACTGTGATAATTGGTCTACCTCAGGCTTTATCTTACAAGGGAGATAATTTATATGCCACTAGTGTCTCTCATTGCATACCAGACAGATGATTGAGAGGATAGGATGCTACCAACACATGTATAACACAGGGACACAATGTCTTAACTTGTATATGCTCAGCTTGATACAAGGCTCCAGGATGCATATGTAACAAGTTAAGTAACATACATGTGCACATCCTGTAGTTTGTGAATGACACATGACTGTGTTATCTTACAGTGATGTATAGCACAGAGAATTTGACCTGACACATGACTGTGTTATCTTACAGTGATGTATAGCACAGAGAATTTGACCTGATCTTGACCTTTATGCATGAATATATTACAAGGTTCTAGCGTTGAATATATCAATTTCCGCTGGCAAATCGTGCAAAATCGGTCCTTTAGATTTGTGTGTGTATGACCGGTACACCTAGAGCGACTTCGTGATACTTCCCACTTGTAAAAACATACATCCGGGGTTATAAAAAGAGATAATATATCATTAAATAGGGATAATTTATCAGCTGTTAAAATATGCTAATAGAAGGTCGAGAGTCATGTCAAATTTTGTGTACATGTACTATATTACATGTAGACACAGTAGTGAATGGTACAAAGTTATTGACATGATCCTAACCTTTATGCATAAATATATTACAAGGTTCTAATGTTGAATATATCAATTTCCATGAGCTAACAATGTCTTTGTGAGATTTCTCTCTTATAAAAAATCATACAAAGCACATTAAAAGCTCCACAGAACAGTTTTAAATAAGGAGGTATCTCACACGATACAAAATTTAAGCAATTGAAAATCTTCGAGAAAGAGTGGTAGTTTTTTAAAGAATTTTTGATAAGAAATTTCTCAACGACCCTCCTTTTAGATAAAAGTTCATTGATCTACCGGTTTATACTAGAACTACAATATTAGGCCAAAAATAGTTTTTGTCACCCCTTCCCTACCTACCAAAGCAAAAAGTCCCCTATCCTAAATATTTTGACCCTCTGAAAAAAACGAATATTTTTTTTACCCAACTCTTTTATATAAATAATATTCAGTTTTATTGCACAAAAACAAAAATTGTTGATAATAATTTTTTTTAATTTTTACCTTACTACCTTGTTACCCAATCTTTATTGGCCATTCAGTGTCGGGGAAAGGGAAACAAACACTATTTTATTTTTGGCCTTAATAGTAGGGTCAAATTAAAGTGAAACCTATCCATGGCACAGAATAATAATAATCCATTACCCTGTACTCCAGTATTTAATAATACAGTGTAGCAATACCATGTGACTTTTGGCTACAGTTACAAGAAGAAATTTGTAAACATTGGAAAATAAAATAGCCATAAGTATTTTATTTCTTAATCGATTTCTATGAAATATACGCCACGCTAAAGGGAAAATTATTTGCTTTCCATGAAATATAAGATCTTTTTTAGCAGCTTGACCAATTTTTCCATTACCCTGTGAAACCTACACGTTCCACGGTTTCACAGGGTAATGTACTAAACGGCACATCCGCTGAAAAAGATTTTATATTTCATGGATAGCAAATAATGTTCTCCTTAGCGTGCAGTAGATTTCATAGAAATCGATGAAGAAATAAAATACTTATGGCTACATTTGTGTTCCAATGTTTACAAATTTCTACTTGGAACTGTAGTAAATGAAAGCACTGAGAGTACAGTTGGGAGGCGATCTGGTTGCTGCTACTAAAGTTTAAACTGACTTCACAGTTCACACGTTTAATGTTCGTTTTCTTACTGCCGATCTTGTCTTGAATGTCAAAATAGACATATGTGACTATATAGGCATGTTGGGTATCTAAGTAATTGTTAAAATGTGCATATTAATTTATATGTAATACGTGTATTGAATGTGTATATCAAAAGTGGCTTTAAAATAATACTACGCGCCTATTTATCAGATTATACAGTACCGTCTTGTAATCACTTCCCTCACAGCGTGAGACAGTCTATAGAAAGCGGCTAGCTAGTACAGCGACACCATATGATTGCATAACAGTACTTTGCAGAACGTAACTGTACGATTCATTGATAAAACCATCACTTGACCGTAGTCTGAAGTTTCTAAAAATAGCTTTACAGCCGGGACATTTGATGAACACGTCATTTTCGTACTATGAAACAAGTTCGGTATCAGCCGGTGTAGTGATTTTTTTGGCCAAAATATCGATTTGACGAACAGTTTCACAATAATTTTTGATCTTAGAATAAACAAATGTTGCTGATTGGCTTAAATCAGTTAAAAAATTTGGAGAAACATATGTAGCAGTATTGGGAATGTTGACAGTTTCTGGAACTACTTGAAAGCGGATTCAAATAGCAGCCTAAAGGCGGTTAATTTTGTATTAAGAAATGGGCAATGGTAGTAATGAGAGGCTTAATCGCCTCCCAAAAACCACGTGGTATTGCTACACAGTAATATAGAGCAGACTGATCATCATTTACAGGGAGTTAAATTTAACTACAGTAGTTTTAATTCAAGCATATAATTTTTATATGTGATAATTAAGTGACTAAATGATGTTGTATCTTGTGTACCGACAAATAGTTATACATTAATATAAATGCAACAGTTACATCATTAAACAAACAAGTTTTATCCTAATTTTAATATCATATTATAAGTCCAGAAATTGAAACAAATTTAGAAAATTTTGTTCAAGAGCGTTATACATATTTTAAAAACCAGTAAGTTAACAAACTTTATCAGGATTTAAAAACATCACATTGACTTCAAAGTTTAGAGTTAAGACAATTAAAGATAAAATATTGAATAGAACTTACAAAATGCAACGAATAATCCCAAAAAGAAATGTTAAACAACAGTAAAAAACTGATGCAACCAAGTTGGTCGAAGATGTGGATTTGCACACTACACTATCTATGACATAAATGATATAATTATTAAGTTGCGATGTTTACGAATCCTCCTAAAACATGACCTATCTACTTAAATTTCTCAAATGGTATAATCCTTAGATAAATTATCACTAACTTCTAATGTAAGATTTTATCGGTCAAAAGACAGGCCAAGATTTGTGCATAGATGTCCTATTTACAGTGACACCTTCATATATTGACCCCCAGGTGGGATCGATATAATAGAAGGTACCCCATTAGGGGATATAGGGATCAAGGCAGACAGGGTCATCAAAGGTACCCTAATAGGGGATATAGGTGTCATAGCAGTTTAAAGATCATCCAAGGAACCCTAATAGAGAATATAACGATCAAAGAAGTTATGTTGGGTCATCGAAGGGGCCCTAATAGGGAATATAGGGATTAAAGCAGGTTGGGATCATAGAAGGGACCCCAAGATAAGGATCAAAGGGATTTCTATCATGTGTGATAATTAAAATATCACAATTTATCAATATAATAGTATCAAATATTATGTAATCTTTACAATACCATGTGTGATTATTTGACTAAGGTTTCCACTGTTAAAGGGTTCAGGTGTCTTGAAACATACTTGCAGCATTAATCTTTGATATTTTCAGGAGTTTATTAAAAGTATACCAGGCTATTTACTAGCCTGGTAAGCCCCTGACACTGGCACACATACTGTATATCTTCGCTAAGTTGTCAAAAATATTTCAAAAAAGCCACCGATTCAGTGTAGCAATACCACGTGACTTTTGACTACAGTTACAAGAAGAAATTTGTAAACATTGGAAAATATAATTGCCATAAGTAGTTTATTTCTTCATCGATTTCTATGTAATTTACGCCACGCTAAGGGAACAATTATTTGCTTTCCATGAAATATAAAATATTTTTCAGCGGCTGTGCCGTTTTGTCCACTACCTTGTGAAACCGTTGAACGTGTAGGTTTCACAGGGTAATGGAAAAATGGTTAAAACTGCTGAAAAAGATATTATATTTCACGGAAAGCAAATACTTTTCCCCTTAGCGTGGCGTATATTTCATAGAAATCGGTGAAGAAATAAAATACTTACGGCTATATTTGTGTTCCAATTTTTACAAATTTCTACTTGTAACTGTAGTCAAAAGTCACGTGGTATTGCTACACTGTGATTTATCATGACCCATCCTTGGATATCAACATAATAAGGCATAAGTTGTATTTCTTAAAGAGAATTTTTTACATTAGTCAAAATCCTGTCGCCTTTTTGGAATTTGTTTAACTTGATATTACCCGACTTATGGGCGAGTATATGGTATTTAAATTGCATACACTGAAGGTTTGACTGTAGTAGGATAAAACAGTCAATAACAACAATTGTTTATTTTACAGATTCTGTTGAATGACACCAACAATAGAATACTTATCTACAAAGTTTGCTGAAATGTTTGTTTGTAATTTGTTGCATTGTTAAACACATCTTGGTAAACAAATTCTTTATCCTAAAGTGTGTGAAAAGATTGACCGCCACTTTATAATTGTGGGCATTCAGAAATTCTACAAGACAATTTAACAACAAAAAGTCTTTAGATAAATTTTGTAATATACCGTATACACAATCATAAGAAATATTGTACTACATTGTCATTATGAACAGAATAAGACAAACAGCGGAATATTATTTGTTTCCAGCAACCCAACATGCACACCCATATTGTGAACATAATAAAACAAGTAATTAAGAATTGCAAGCAATACAGAAGTCCCCTACCGGTTTGAGGCCATTTTCAATGTTTCTGTTGCCATAGCAAATATTTTTAGACGTGCATAATCCCCTTATTGCCCCCTATCCACACATCAAGTTTCATAAACCTAGCTTGGAAATTGTTTGAGTTACGGCAGGATCCAGATTTGGGCATATTTTCACTCTTTCTGTTGCCATAGCAACCACAATATTTGACTGACTGACTGACTGACTGACTGACTGACTGACTGACTGACTGACTGACTGACTGACTGACTGACTGACTGACTGACTGACTGACTGACTGACTGACTGACTGACTGACTGACTGACTGACTGACTGACTGACTGACTGACTGACTGACTGACTGACTGACTGACTGACTGACTGACTGACTGACTGACTGACTGACTGACTGACTGACTGACTGAGGGCAAACCTATAGTCCCCTCCGGTCAAAAAACGGTAGGGGACTAACAATAATTTTTATGGGTGAACATTTAGGTGGCATACTTTTTGGACACTGAAACATGAACAGAAAATCAGTATATATATGGTAAGATAAAAACATATTAAACCTACAAACCTAAAATTTATAATTATTATCAACATCTAAAACTATGATTAAATGTTAGGCCAAAAATACATAAACTATTATTATTAATGGGCCAGAATCTTCATCATTTGTTTTCTGAGCGATTCACGCAAAGAATGACAGACCCCGTATTACCAATATATTTAAGTATGTTCAACTGTAAATACTTGTAACAGACAATAATACAGAAGTTTGCAGTCAACATAATACATGTACAAATAAATGTATATAAATTTCAAGGACATTTAAAAAAAACAATTTACACATTCTTTTCTGTATACAAATTATTTTCTGACAATGTTATAATGTTTGAAGTAATACAATTATGAACTCATGCTTTTTACTTTTTATTAAATTCTGATCCCATCATGAACAAAATGTAGATACAGCTAGGGCACCTAATTAGGTCAGACTGCATACAATATCTCTGCCAAGGACTCTGACACAGGTTTTAGCTTGACTAACTTGATAAGACTGCAGACTCAGACTATATGATATCCCTGCCAACCTAGACTCCAGTAGGTGACACAGATTTTAGCCTTGACGCCGAACGGGAAACTAGCCAGACTGCAGACTACATCCCTGCCAACCTTATATAGCCTTGACAGGGCACTGGGAAAACTGCAGACTTCATAATATCCTACCAATCTAGTCTCCCGTACTGGTTAAACAGATTTTAGCCTTGACAGGTCACTGGCCAGACCTTATATTATCCATGCCAAGTATACCAAGAATGTAAACAAGACCTCACGTGTATGTTGACACAGATTTTAGCCTTGACAGAACATTTCAAACAACTCACATTCTGACCCAGCAAGATAAAATATTTCACTTACAAGTTAACAACAAACCAGAAGCAACCAGTGATAACCAGTGAGATATAAAATTATCCAATGTCAACCAAAACAAGTTTATCAACATCCGAAACAAGTATCCTTGAAGTTCAGTACATCACTATGCTCCTCATAGCACTTTGATTCTGCTACTCTTCAAAGTTGAAGGTATAAATAGTATTAGAGGTAAAGCTCTAAAGCATACCATCCAAAAAGAGAGTACTGAATCTCGAATGTTCTAAATATTTTACACCAGCTATAAATATCCATCAATCTATTCACTGGAATACCCCCTAGCTGTCTAAATAATATAATATGTGAATCTTAAACTACTTGTAATGGATTGACAGTTATTTTTAGCAAGAGTCAAGTACGTAGAAGTAAAGGAAAACTGTTACTGACATGCGTAACAGTTGATTTAATTTCTGTTGATCCTCATTTAAAAGTCATAGCTGCAGCATAATTTATGTAGTACAGGGTGCTAAAAGTTTGTTCTCAATTTTTAAATTTATCAAAAGTTTCATTTGAGCTATGTATGCAGTAGACAACGATAATTTCTTACTGCAATAGCTTCATTTAATGTCAGAGAGATTAGAACAATGGAAGAACCCTCTGAATTTCAACCGAACAAACGGAAGGACAGGACAATCACTATATGCCTCCTACATCAGTAGATGCCGCGGCATAAAAAACATTTTGACCTCAAACTAATGTATAATTTAATATAAACATACATGTTAATTTACTCACATGTTAAGTTCAGTATTTTAAATGGATCTGAAGAATCCCATAGAACAAGTATGGTCACTAGTTAAAAGGTCACTGTTTATATACACATTGCAATATATAAGTATAAGGGAATATATTAGCGGGTCGAAATGTCAGCGAATTTTGAATTTCACATATTGGCATGCAGAAATATTGGAGAGATTCTTTTTGTATCTTTCAATTTTGCATACCGGTATTCATGGTGTCGGTTGTAGCCAAATTTACGCAAAAAATTTATGATAGAAGAAATTTTTAAAGAATTTTGTAAATTCACAAAATTCCCCAATATTTCCATTTCGCTAACTTAATCATTAATACAGTACCTATAGATTAATCTTGTATATCAATGGATTAAGTTAATCCTGTAAGATATAGATCTACAAGAAGTTAAATGGTTTATCAGATCATAAACCCTATCTTGAATAACACCGTTGACCTGTCCAATCAAAAGGACAAGAACCTTTGAAAACGTATTTTTTGAAGAGTTCTGAGTTCAAGCCCACTTAAACACTGTACTGTAATTGTTTTTGGATTTTTAATAATTCCAACTTTAATAAATAGTTACATGTATGATAATTTATGAAATTTTTATATCTTATTTGGGGAACAAACTATACTTTATTTTTGGCCTGACTATAAGCTACATTTCTCCCCAGACCAATTTTATGTTTATATTACGTACACGTATAACAAGAGCACCCAGTGATTTTTCTTGTACAAAATTGAACAGCCTGTGCCTTTAAAATTGGGAAATTTTAGCGCAACAATTCGCAAAATTGGGAATTATTAAAAAAGATTGTTTTGGTTAAAAGTGTTCATACTTGGCTATTTTCTACTGATGATTCTCTAGTCTGGTTGTCATATGGGGCAATTACTTTTGCAAGTTGGAAAATCTATTGTTTTGACTTTAAAACAGCTATACTGTAGTACTCTAGTTGCTTTGAAACCAGCGAGCACAAAAGGGGGAAAATATACATACTTTTTGGGAAAAAATTATGATTTTTTGGGAAAAATGGAAGTTATTTTGCTAGGGGAAGGTACCTGTATTCGGCCCTAAAAATAGCCCAAAACAAGACTGCGTTCAATAAACGCTTATGCCCCCTGTGGAAGCCTTGTCCATAAATAAGTCTATGTCCAAAATTAGGTCAAGGTGAAGGTCAAAATGGGGTTAGGTGATACTGGCGTGTGGAGAGTGTTCATACACAACATCCATGCAAGTATGAAAGCTTTGTAGCAAGCCATATTAATGCTAGAAGAAACGGTCAATTTGCGTTAACCAGGACGGAATGACGAACGGACGGACGGACGGACAGGTGAATCACTATATGCCTCCCCATCTATCGATAGGGGGGCATAAAAATCACTGGCACCGCCTATGAGTGCTGGACGCTCGACTTTCTTGTACTTAATAATACCCTTGCTCATCTGTGAGTGAAGATTCTTAGAATCACAAGGCAGATAACTCATAAATATAGGTCACAGGGTTAGGCCGAACTTAAAATATTCTTTGTTTCCCCATCCCGACCCTAGCAGATTTAGAATGGGTAGGTAGGTAGGGTAAATATTTTGTTTAACTGTTTCAGTATAATAGTTATTGGTTAAGACATATAAATAATGAAATTTAGAATTAACCCTAAGGTAAAACTAACAATAATGAAATTTAGAATTAATTCTAAGGTGAAAACCAACAGTCTTAAATTTAATGGTAAGATTTAAGAAGCCAGTAAAAAAAAAAATATTATTTCAATTCGGGCAATAAAATATTTTGGGTAGGGCCCTTTTTAATCGGGTAGGTAGGGGATGGGGAAACAAACAATATTTTATTTTAGGCCTTACCAGCCTTGTCTGTATGGACTCCAGGCTTCGCGAAAGTGAGAAAAAAAGGCCGGACATCCGGTCCGGCATAAAATAAATTTGGCCGGACCAATTCAATTTTGGCCGGACCGAACAATATTAATAGGAAACAGTTTTTTGTTGAGATTTGTATTCACAAAATGTGTTTCGGAAAATAACATACTGAAGACAAGAGTACAGTATAAGTATTCGTCAAATCAGCGTCTTTTTGCAAATTAGTTCTCTTTCCGTCCTTTAAACAACCAACCTGCGCATGCGCATTGTTAAATTACCGGAAATAATGCTTCGTACCGATAAATTTCGAACCAGACGATACGAAAATTTTGAGGGACATTCGGACCGGCGAGCTATAATTTTTGTCGGACCAAACTGATTTTCACCGGTCATGACCGGCGGTCCGGCGACTTTCGCGAAGCCTGGGACTCTCATTGTGATGCTGAATTACTATGTTGAGTTCCAAGTGGATAGTCTTTGATAAATTGACATTTTTGTGTAAAAAGTCAAAGTCAGAAAAGTGGAATAACTCTTATAAAATACTGGATAGAATTGTTTCCTCTAGTCAGTAGATGTAGGTCATCATATCCCACAAGTGTATTGACTTTCAAATAGAAAACTTTGATAGTGTTTGAGAAAATTCAGTTTATGTGTAAAATTTGCCAGTACCTCTACCCACATCACTTATCACTACAGTAAAATTTTATATTTAAAGTTATACTGATAAGCTATAACTTTTTATACAACCCTCAGCTATAACTTTTTATCCAACCCTCAGCAAACACTTTTATACAACCCTCAGCTATAACTTTTTATCTAACCCTCAGCTATAACTATTTATACAACCCTCAGCTATAACTTTTTATCCAACCCTCAGCTATAACTTTTTATCCAAACCTCAGCTATAACTTTTTATCCAACCCTCAGCTATAACTTTTTATCCAACCCTCAGCAGATAAACATAGAAAATCAGTCAAGGGCAAATTTGTAAGCTGTCATCTGATTGGTTAGAATTAGCACACCTCCAAAACATTGTAAACAAAACCAGAGTATAGCTTTATTTAAACTTTAATCAGCTTTATAATAATCTATTGTTTATCTGTGTCCTTCAACTTTAAATCTAGCTACATGAATGAACCGTAATTTACTGTTTGAATTGGTTGACAGTATAAGGACATTTTCATGATTTTTTTGTCTAAATGAGTTATTTATATGTAACATACATGTACATCTTAGCCCAGCAATATGGAATAAACCTATTTCGTGTGCAGTTTTTTGACATTTTGTCCTATAGAGCCACATTCATATATACAGAGCTGGCAATTTATATGCTGTTCCTTTTTGTGCCGTTTCGGGCTCATTTCTTTCTGTTTAATCCTGCTTCCCGGTCCAATTTTTTTTTAAGAGTTAGAAAACTGGGACACCCATTTCTGTAAACTTTTCAGTCATATACTATGGTAATCATTTGTGCATTATGAACCTGGTAAACACCATTACAGGGGTTCCAATTTATAGAGCCAAACTAAAAATCCTTAAAATCGTATATGGCAGACCATTTTTGCCATAAAATGGCAACTGGGTTGAATCACAAGTTCCTTAACTCAAGCCAAAACAGTGACATGGACATTAAAGATGTGAAATTTTTAAGAAGTTTTACTTATATTTATGTGGCCAAAGATCTAAAAAAAAATCTTTGATGTGGACAATAGACAAAGTTGCTCTACTAACAATGGGATACATAAGTGGCATATAAATTATCTCCCTTGAAAGATAAAGCCTGAGGTATACCAATTAGCACAGTGGTCCTAACTAGTTTAGATCCTCAGACTTTATCCTAGTCCCAACAGAGACCAAACGTATCATTTCATTACATTACATGACGTTAGGTCTCACCGGCTCCCGAGTAGTTGTATGTAGCACTTTGCGACACGATTCTTTGTCGCTGTTTGGTGACCGATTATGAGCCTTTAAAAGCAATACAAAGTAAAGGCAGACCACACATGCCTTCATTAATGCCTTTTCTATTATTGAAAGCAAATTATTGCAAGAACACTAACCTCATTGATACATAAATTATTCCTGTTTCATTTCACTACTGAAATGTCCTTATTTATGCCATTGAAGCCGTCGAACAGAGCCGATGTATTTCGAAAGTTGTTGTTCTGACATTTGTAAGAACTTTGATTGGACGAAAAGTGGCTATAACTAAAACCCAGTATCCGGACTAAAAAAAGGCCTACATTATAGACGGTCAAGAACGACTACTCCGTACCGAATAATTATTTTGTGTTGAACCCTTGCTGTTGGTCACAAAAGGAGCTTGTTTACTTTGAAAGTACCTGAGGATAATGCTGCCTCGATCATGGAAATTCCAGCAACTCATATGTCTGGGTTACAGCAATAGTCTTTTTATTACACTTAAGAGTGCATGTAAAAAATCCCTCTGTTTTCACCAGAGACTATAGATAACACAGTGATTTTTTTTGCCTCTTTGGGAAAGGGTTCGTTCAGATCAGGAATTTTCGCGTCGTGACAACTTGAAATTGGGAATTTCCATTAAGCAGAAAGGCCAAATAAAACAGAAAAAGAGATTACATGTGAATGTTTACTGGTTTCTTTGAACTTTTATGCTTGACCTCTTGTCAAAAATGTTCATAACTTTATCATTTTATGTCCGATTTTGAAATTATTTTTTTTAAATTGTTTATTGGGAATTTCTCCATTTATAGCCTATTTGCAATTGGAAAAGGGTCTGGTTTTCCGGACCCTAATAAAGAAGGAAAATAATTACTGTAACATCTACTGTTTTCAATTAGGAATTCTTGGTAGGGTAACTGCAAACAAAAATTATTTAAGGCCAGCCTAATGATATATTCATACTGGGTAGCTAATCATGTGACACTCAGAGACAGACATCAATTAATTAAGCTTCATGATAAGGAACCTATATCTATGCACAATGAAAATGATAAAACATGTGTACACACTTATCTTTATCATCTTACACCAGTGTGTAAGTGTGGAACACATGTGGAACACACGGCCAACACATGGTTTATAAATACAATGTGTAATCATGCTGGCCCTTTTCTTGGTGTTTTGAGGAAAGGGTTTTAGCGGGGCTCAAATGTTGAGAAATAACAATGATTACAGTAACAAGGGCTGAAATGTCACAAAATATGCCCATCTCGCAAACTTGTCCCTTGGTGTGTCTTATATCCGATAATCATATCTGTAATCATGATGTGTTTTTTGATACTAAGTTTAAAGACTAGTAGTTAAACCATTAGTCGCCTCAAGTTCTTAATTAGATTTCACGATGCAGATGTCAAAGCTTGTTACTTTACAAAATGATCGATATTCGATATATCATATGATATATTCTTTTGGCAATAAAACACTTAAATACATTACATATGCACATGCAGACTTACAACATGTATTTAATACAATCAAGTCAGGCCTGAGATGTGATAAACAAACTTTTACATGTTTTAAATTGCACGAGTAGCTAACATAGCAGATTCTTGTTTAAAAATTAGATTCACTTGAACTTAAGCTACAACAATGACCAGGCTGTCCATTTTGAGACAAAACATATAGACGACGAAAACACTTGACTGAAAATGGGTATTTTATTAATTTACATGCGTATTTTTTTTGATTGATTTTTTTACCGATACGGACACGTTCGATACGATTTATCGATCGAACCCAAAATACCGGTATTCGATTTATATCAAGCTTAGCGGCACATATAGATCTACAGTACTGTACAGGCATGTCGGCGCTGCATCAAATTTCGAGTTGTTAAAATAACTTTGAAACTGAATTTTGGTTTCAAATGCAACAGGGTTACAATTACAGCAGAAATATAATTCTGGTATCAAAATAATTTTGGGAATGTATATTTTATGAAACAGTTCGAGCAGACGATTTTCGGCGGTAATTTTTTTGCACACGCCCCTTGGACTTTGAGGCGTGACTACGCTGCATAGAAATATCCTACAGCATTTGCTCAACCAGGAAAAGAAAGTTTAACCAATCAGCTTTCAGATGATACCAACTTCATTAATATTCATGAGGGTTTAGCATGTTGCAAATTAATTCTAAACCAGTCACTGTCAGATTAACTAAGCCCGAAACTGACAACAGATTATGCAATATTATGTAATTGGTCTGTAATCAACTTAGGATAGCCTAGGGCAATGTTTACACAAGCTATTGTAATTAACACCATTGTTTAGACAATTTTATTGCCTTTTAAATGATATGACCCCCAAATAGATGCAATAAAAAATAAAGAAGTTATGGACAATTTTCTACACTGAGGGCATGATTTCATCAAAATTCTAGATAAACACTGCTTATCAGTAGCATCTACTGGGGTTGCTATTGTTAGTAAATAGTTTGATTAAACAAAATTACTTAGTGAACTTCTTCTTCTATATTAATGGCGGCATTCAAAACTTTGAACATTATTGCCATGCATGGGGGGTTAAAAAGAAATAGACTGTTAGGTTTCCCAAGTTACTCAATCCACCTGGTACCTCCAAACAGTATGTGATAAAAGTATGAGCATAATATACACCTTAGTTAAATCTATCCCTAAACTGCAAAAACATATACAGTATAACTCTGTGTGCAGAAAAGAGAATACTGTCTATTAGTAGGGTTAAAAACAGGATAAAAGCAATTATCGTCATAACTACAGTATGGTATGAACATCTGTGTAGCCAACGCTGACTTGAATTCGGAGATTGATTCTATCAACGTATAAACAATGAACATATAATTATAAAACTGGTTGACAGGCTTGTTGTCTCCAAGTGGCTGCTTTTTAATTTTTGACAGTCTAGCCCTGGTCACGACTGGGAAGCATCACAGTTACAGTGTGATAATGCCAGTACACGTCAAGTTGGTTTGACTGATGTTTTTACCACTATACAAGTCCTTGATTAGACCAGTACTGGAGTATGGATCGTGTGTTTGGTCACCTCATTTGAAAAAAGATATTAAGAGAATTGAGGATATACAACGAAGGGCGACTAAATTAATCCCATCTTTAACACAGTTTTCATATGAGCAACGTTTACGAGAGTTAGGTCTGGTTACACTTGAGTATCGAAGAGATCGTGCAGACATGATATAAATTTTCAAGTCCATACACAATCTGGACAATTTCAAATGGGACAAGCTATTCAACTTGTCACAGGCCGAACTACGCGGACATTACCTGAAGTTCGAGCCCAAAATGTGTTTTCATAATGTTAGACTTTACACGTTCAGTCAGAGGTCAATACCATATTGGAACAAACTCAGTGAAAAAACTATATCCGCCAATACGGTTAATCAGTTTAAAGGGACTATTGACTGACTTTGTTTCCATTATACATTTAGGTCAATAAATGTCTATTTTTAACATCAGAAACGAAAATTCCGATATTTTACGAGTATTTACGATGTTTATGTCGACTGATCATATACGCGTAGTGCACATTTTCCGATACCGCTGATATCGGAAATTTCCGGAAGCGCGTTCGTATATCTTCGTAAAATCTGACTGTGACGTCACAATCGGTACTCGCAGTTTAATCTGTCGCTCAAACAGAATGTTTCTTTTGATTTCAATCACTATCGGGAAAATTTGACTACCTGTCTTGAGAGAAGCATCTTTTATTGTAAAAAATAATTGATTTTATGGATTAATACATATCGCTGGCTTAGAATTAGAAGGTTGTAGTACAAAATCAATATTTTGAGAAAACAAGAAAAAACCCGTGTCTGAGACCAGTTCCGATTTTCATGAAAATAGGCTCATAAGAAGCGCCTCGTGGTGCAGATTTTAAATATGCATGAGTCTTATAAGGTCGTAAATAGTACTTACTATCTTCTATTGCTAAGCCAGCGATATATATTTTTTTATTTACATATATACACTGTGTAAAGAAATATTCCATAAACTAGCCTTTCATCGTTTGCACCCGGTCAGAATGTTAGTGTGCTAATTAATAATCAAATTCAAATGTGCATAATTTTTTTAAAATAATAGTATAGTAGACCAATCTCCTGATTTTCTACCTCGGGTTTTTATTGGTGTTCATCAAAGAATACGCAAGAATCTTTGGTGTTTTCCATGTGCTCTATCGCTTAGCAGTGACATACATTTTGTTGATTGCTGGCAACAGAGTGA
This sequence comes from Spisula solida, assembly GCA_947247005.1. Lineage (NCBI taxonomy): Eukaryota > Metazoa > Mollusca > Bivalvia > Venerida > Mactridae > Spisula > Spisula solida. The sequence goes on from OX365961.1 coordinate 19,071,867, forward strand.
CAAGGTTGTATTTAATTGCAACTTCCGTAATTTGTATAATATGTGTACATGGTTTGCCATTGGCAGTTAACAAATAAACTAATTACCAATGTACAATCACGCGTTATCAATAAAAAACATAATCGTTTTCTAACATAACATTATAAATCTCGGGTCAAGTACAATAATTTGAGCTACACATATTTTATATGCACCATTATACCAGAACTAAATATGTAAGTCCTAGATTATAAGTCAGTTAAAATTCCAATGTGTTATATTCTTTGATGATATCGCTTAGGTTGGTATCCCGCGGTAATCAGTCGGGGTTCTATGATCTACGACTGGTCGCGGTGTCTTGCTGATTAGTTTACTGTCAATTAACAATGTGTCACCAGTTACTTTGATTGCAGTTTTCGCAAGGTCAGATAGTGTTGCTATATACGATTTGTAGTAATGTATACATAATATTATATATGTGTGACAGTACTCTGGCCTATAGCACGGATATACACAGAATGTCTGTATTTCCGTGCCTATAGATACTTTCAAATAAACTTACATCGATCCGTCATGATTTTCAATTGTCTTAGACCTTACATATTATTTAAAATCTATATTTTTATAATTATGCTTTAGAGATTGAATGCAATTGAGTACAGCAATGATATCAACTAAAGAGCGCTTTAACTATTACATAGACCAAACCAACATAATTATGTTCGACATTATAAAACCAGCTTTTATGGAAAAATCCACACATTCTCGTTAATTGGGATTTATGAGTTCTTATTTTATAACAAACAATAACATACTTTCACGTGTCTAAGGCTTTAAATGACATATTTTAAAAGAGTCAAATTAAAGACGAAGCTTTTTGTTTCTCAATATGTGATTGTCAATTTTTTTGGAAAATATAAATGATATTGCTTCAAACTCAGACTATATTTGAGAAAATATACATAATTATGTATCTCTTACTTCCGAGGCCCTCAGGGTTTAATAAAATTTATTTAGTGTATAAATTACTTTCATGGCATCGCTACCAACCAATTTAAGTTGAAATTCTCTAGTTTCTAAACGTGCCAATGTATTAAGAATTTCTTCATTATTAATGAAATAATGCTTATTAAATATTGCACAATTTCCATTGATTTTAGTTTGTGTCCTACAAAAACCAATAAACCGTAGCCGAAATGCTGCAATATGATTGGCTTACGCCACTTGTCAATCAAAATCGACAGGAAGGTCAATTACCAGTCCGTGTAGCCAATGCGGTCAGCGATATTTACAGAGTGAATGTCTGGCAGGTTTCTTCGTCGCCGTTATTATGATTTCCCTTATTAATAATAGGTTTGAATTGATACGGCAAAATATTTTCATTGCCATCATAATCTGTATCCGAAGAATTTATCGTTTCATTAGCTCAGGGACCGTGTATTATCTTCCCAGATTAGCTGAGTCGGAGAACTTCGCTGTCCGACATCTTGTTAATAGCACGATTGTGACGTCACACGCTTCGTTTCTAACATCGGACTTTTCCGGAGATATTTCCGTAAGTTTCCGTACAGGTATAACAATGGACGTGAAATATCGGTTGTACACAGGTTAATGTACGGGGAATTTCGGGGAAAATGTTGCGAATGCAATCACGATGCCGAATAGAACTATTACACTAAAGTTTAAGTCACCGGTAAATATTCCCTTTAAGTCACTGCTGAACTGTGAGAACTGGAATGTGAAGAAATTTAAACCAAGTGTTAATTAATGCACCCTGAGACACAAGATAATTTAAATGTATAAGAGAAGAGATAATTAAAGAAGAGACCGTTATTAAAGGGGCCAAGACAGCATAGCTAATATGACGGCCCGAAGATTCAGGTATTCAGACTAATGAACTGACAACCTAATTTGACAACCTTCCAAAAATATATTTTTCAAAACAATTAAACGCAAAACAGACTGTGTGCACATACGGACAGTTTAAACTGCATGCTTCATACGCAATTTTACCAGTTGTCACATTCCAAAACTAAATTACGAGCAGTATCGAAAATGAGCGTGCAATTGTTGCCTCGCGAAAACTGGTGACATAAAATCCTGTGCGCAAGTGCATGATAAATTCGACGACCTATTTACCGCAAATACTACTCCTCGAGATTAAAGTTGAAAGATAAAATTAAATTATCAGTTATTACCTGAGATTGTGAAAAATGACGGACGAATTGTTTTGCACACAACATATTCCCAGCTGTTTATCTTTGCCCTTGCGTCATCAAGTTTACTTCGGTAAACTCCGCTATGCCAAGTTCGTAGGTTCCCGTGATTATGCATTGGCGGTATCATTCGAATGAGGGGGGGGGGGTAATGCAAGTGCCAGGGACGTGGCTTGTTCTAAATCAATGTGTAGCCCAAGTTATTTAAGGGGGGGGGGTTGGGGCATACTCCCCTGGAAAATGTTTAATTTCTATATCGTCACAGGTGCATTATAATTATTAGCAGTTTTCAGACTAAAAACACACATGTTAATTAAAACCACGCATGTAAATTTAAATTAAACTTCGTGATTAAAACCAAGAACAACTACGTCTCTCGATTGTGAAATGTAAAATCTATGAATCATCAACCACGCATGTTTAATTAACATGCGTGCATCAACATATCATTAACATGAATGCATAATCACCCTAGTAGGTCTATATTCCATTTAAACATAGAGGGGGCAGGCGCGTAGCTACCTGTACGCAGAATACGCAGCTGCGTACACATGCTTCTCAAAAAGTGAAAATTAAATGATCGAAAAATGAAATAAAACTGATGCCTTAGCCCTCAGGGGGGGGGGGGGTAATCCTTTAATATTTTCAGCATTTCTTAAAAATTTTCAGGGGGGAGCATGCCCCCAAACCCCCTAGCTTTCTTGCGTACACATTCAAATACCTCTAGCTACGCCCCTGGGGGGGGGGGGTGCGGGGGCATGCTCTCCAATTTTTTTAAATTATAGATCTATCAAAGAATACGATAGATGTGTACGTATGATCTTTGATTATATACGAGGGATGATCCATAATTATATAACGAGACAATGATCTTTGATTATATACGAGGGATGATCCATAATTATATAACGAGACAATGATCTTTGATTATATACGAGGGATGATCCATAATTATATAACGAGACAATGATCTTTGATTATATACGAGGGATGATCCATAATTATATAACGAGACAATGCTTATAACTTTCTTATGATACTTTAGATTTCATTTTTTCACTAGCCTTTTTTCCTTCAAATCTTATTTTTGGAGAGCTACTACCTCTTAATTACGACCACCCTTTGTAGCTCCTATTTTGTGTTGCTTTATAGAGGTTATACATGTACTGTATAGTATATATTATTATTGTTGTTCTTTACAATCCAATATATGAAACGTTGTTCATATGTATTCATATGTATTTTGCGCTGCATTTACTATGTAACGTCTTTTGGCGCCACCGCGTTATTATGCATGACGTTACGTCATCATTGTTTTTGTATATAATAATCATTACCTGAAGAAGCCTTCTGGGCGAAACGTTGTAGTCTAATGAATATACATTAAATGTTATTCGTGTTTGGTGGTTTCTATCTTCGATTTAGATTTTACTCAAACTTTAGCTGGTAGTAATGCCATACATTAGCAATGTTTCCCTGAATTTCCATGATTACAGCTACACCATGTTAAAATCTATGATTGCTAAGGTAACCCTTGGTACGTCTAGGCGGGGCATTTTGCGGATTTTTCCCTGTTTTCGCACAAATTCAAACCGTCATAGTTTTCATGTAAGCAATAGCAATGTGATGAAAATTGGTGCTTGGGGTCAGATGGTGACGTCATACACGGATCGGTTGCCATTCGTTACATTACGCACGTGTTATCGTTCCGTGATAGCAAAAATAACGGACGACATCTGATTATCATTAAAGTATTTAGTTTTGAAGAAAACTAGTAATAATGAAAGTGTGCATGACATTCAGTAATCATTTCGTGATCACGTCATGTCAAAAGCTTCGACTCATGTACGTAATTAACACATTAAAAATGGACTTGAAAAAGGCTAGTAATCTAACGCAAATTAGGCGCAACGTGACGTCGACGTCAGAACTAAGCACGAAAATATTGGATGTTCTGAACGAAATTCCAAAGGATAACTATCGTCCGTCTTTTTCAACTTGGTATCGCATTGGCGAAGACGTATAAATATTGCAGGAGGATAGTCTGACTTTTTAAAAAAAAAAAAATACAGTAGGACCTAAGGAATGTGATCGTTAAATAGATCATAGTTAAATTCTGAATGACGTTAAAAAGTTCAAAAAAGACGTTGCCCCGACTTCCGATTTCATAGGTCGGCACAAATGTTCCAAACAATTTTATTTTTCGATATATTTCAAAAATGTTTCGCACGTTTTCTTCTAATATACATATTAACCACCACAAAAAATAATTTTAGAAAATAACATGTAATAGCAAAGTTATAAGCATTTTTTCGTTATATATGGATCCTCCCTCGTACTGTGAGTGTCGTATGTGTTCTCTGGGCCGTTTTCAGACTAAATAGCAATAACAGTCTATGTGTGTTTGACACTCCTACACCCCATACCCCCTTTGAATTTTTATTGCATTTTTTGGCATTTTTATTTTTTCGACTTTCTTTGAAAAAATGTACGGCCTATAGGAAGTTACGCCCCTGAGTGCGGTTCTAACAATCATGGTTTTTAAATGCGTGTTATAATATTACAGAGGTCAGGTAGCTGTATCATTTAACAAGAGTCAAAATGTCACAAAATACGCCCCGTCTCGTGGCATGGCGAGTGTCAGGGCAAAATAAAAAAAAAATCATAAAGTAAAAAAAAATATAAAAAAAAATAAATAGATAAAAAAATTTTTTTTTAAAAAATTAAAATTTAAAAAAAATAAAAAAACAAGAGCCAAAATGTCACAAAATACGCCCGTCTCGGGGCATGGTGAGTCTCAGGGAAAAATATAAAAAAAAAAAAATTAAAAAAAAAAAATTAAAAAAAAATTAAAAAAAAAGAGTAAAATAAAAAAAAAATTAAAATAAAAAAAAAATATAATCGAATTTGGCCTAGATATTATGCCCATAAGCATTGTCACAAAGTTTGAAGATGATCGAATGAAAACTGTTTGCGTTAGAGCACATACAAGGCCTATTTCATACTTATTTGGTAATTAAAGGCCCATAGCAAAATAAGGCCGATTTGGCCTATAATTAAACTTGGCCTAGATATTATGCTCATACGCATTGTCACAAAGTTTGAAGACGATCGGATGAAAACTGTTTGTGTTAGAGCACAGACAATGCCTATTTCATACTTATTTGGTAATTAAAGGCCCATAACCAAATAAGGCCTAGGCCGATTTGGCCTATTATCGAACTTGGTCTAGATAGTATGCCCATAAGCATTGTCACAAAGTTTGAAGACGATCGGATGAAAACTGTTTGCGTTAGAGCACAGACAAGGCCAATTTCATACTTATTTGGTAATTAAAGGCCCATAGGCCAATTTGGCCTATAATGGGACTTGGCCTAGATAGTATGTCCATAAGCATTGTCACAAAGTTTGAAGACGATCGGATGAAAACTCTGAACGCTAGAGTACAGACAAACTGCTGGAAGCCGCCGCCCGCTCGCCTGCCCGCCTGTCCTGTTGTTGGCATGCTGTTGTTGGCTTGTTATTGTTGACCTGATGTTGTTGATCTGCTGTTGTTGACCTGATGTTGTTGACCTGATGATGTTGACCTGATGTTGTTGGCATGCTGTTGTTGGCCTGCTGTTGTTGACCTGATGTTGTTGACCTGATGTTGTTGACCTGATGTTGTTGACCTGATGTTGTTGACCTGATGTTGTTGACCTGATGATGTTGACCTGATGATGTTGGCCTGATGTTGTTGACCTGATGTTGTTGACCTGATGTTGTTGACCTGATGTTGTTGACCTGATGTTGTTGACCTGATGTTGTTGCCTTGCTGTTGTTGGCTTGTTGTTGTTGGCTTGCTGTTGTTGGCATGCTGTTGTTGGCTTGCTGTTGTTGGCCTGATGTTGTTGGCCTGATGTTGTTGACCTGATGTTGTTGACCTGCTGTTGTTGGCTTGCTGTTGTTTGCTTGCTGTTGTTGGCCTGATGTTGTTGATCTGATGATGTTGGCCTGATGTTGTTGACCTGATGTTGTTGACCTGCTGTTGTTGATCTGATGTTGTTGATCTGATGATGTTTGCCTGATGTTGTTGGTCTGCTGTTGTTGGCCTGATGTTGTTGGCCTGATGTTGTTGGCCTGATGATGTTGACCTGATGTTGTTGGCCTGATGTTGTTGACCTGATGTTGTTGGCCTGATGATGTTGACCTGATGTTGTTGGCCTGATGTTGTTGACCTGATGTTGTTGGCCTGCTGTTGTTGACCTGATGTTGTTGGCCTGCTGTTGTTGACCTGATGTTGTTGACCTGATGATGTTGACATGCAGTTGTTGACATGCTTTTGTTGACCTGATGTTGTTGACCTAATGATGTTGACCTGATGTTGTTGACATGCTGTTGTTGACATGCTTTTGTTGACCTGATGATGTTGACCTTATGTTGTTGACATGCTTTTGTTGACCTGATGTTGTTGACCTGATGATGTTGACCTGATGTTGTTGACATGCTTTTGTTGACCTGATGTTGTTGACCTGATGATGTTGACCTGATGTTGTTGACCTGATGTTGTTGGCCTGATGATGTTGACCTGATGTTGTTGGCCTGATGTTGTTGACCTGATGTTGTTGGCCTGCTGTTGTTGACCTGATGTTGTTGGCCTGCTGTTGTTGACCTGATGTTGTTGACCTGATGATGTTGACATGCAGTTGTTGACATGCTTTTGTTGACCTGATGTTGTTGACCTAATGATGTTGACCTGATGTTGTTGACATGCTGTTGTTGACATGCTTTTGTTGACCTGATGATGTTGACCTGATGTTGTTGACATGCTTTTGTTGACCTGATGTTGTTGACCTGATGATGTTGACCTGATGTTGTTGACATGCTTTTGTTGACCTGATGTTGTTGACCTGATGATGTTGACCTGATGTTGTTGGCCTGCTGTTGTTGACCTGATGTTGTTGACCTGATGATGTTGACCTGATGTTGTTGACATGCTTTTGTTGACCTGATGTTGTTGACCTGCTGTTGTTGACCTGATGTTGTTGACCTGATGATGTTGACATGCTGTTGTTGACATGCTTTTGTTGACCTGATGTTGTTGACCTGATGTTGTTGACCTGATGTTGTTGACATGCTGTTGTTGACATGCTTTTGTTGACCTGATGATGTTGACCTGATGTTGTTGACATGCTTTTGTTGACCTGATGTTGTTGACCTGATGTTGTTGACCTGATGTTGTTGACCTGATGATGTTGACCTGATGTTGTTGGCCTGCTGTTGTTGACATGCTGTTGTTGGTCTGCTGTTGTTGACCTGCTGTTGTTGGCTTGCTGTTGTTGGCCTGCTGTTGTTGACATGCTGTTGTTGGTCTGCTGTTGTTGACCTGCTGTTGTTGGCTTGCTGTTGTTGGCCTGCTGTTGTTGACATGCTGTTGTTGGTCTGCTGTTGTTGACATGCTGTTGTTGGCTTGCTGTTGTTGGCCTGCTGTTGTTGACATGATGTTGTTGGTCTGCTGTTGTTGACATGCTGTTGTTGGCTTGCTGTTGTTGGTCTGCTGTTGTTGGTCTGCTGTTGTTGACATGCTGTTGTTGGCTTGCTGTTGTTGGTCTGCTGTTGTTGGCTTGCTGTTGTTGGTCTGCTGTTGTTGACATGCTGTTGTTGGTCTGCTGTTGTTGACCTGCTGTTGTTGACCTGCTGTTGTTGGCTTGCTGTTGTTGGCCTGCTGTTGTTGACATGCTGTTGTTGGTCTGCTGTTGTTGACATGCTGTTGTTGGCTTGCTGTTGTTGGCCTGGTGTTGTTGGCTTGCTGTTGTTGACATGCTGTTGTTGGCTTGCTGTTGTTGGCTTGCTGTTGTTGGTCTGCTGTTGTTGGTCTGCTGTTGTTGACATGCTGTTGTTGGTCTGCTGTTGTTGGCTTGCTGTTGTTGGCTTGCTGTTGTTGGTCTGCTGTTGTTGACATGCTGTTGTTGGTCTGCTGTTGTTGACATGCTGTTGTTGACATGCTGTTGTTGGCTTGCTGTTGTTGGTCTGCTGTTGTTGACATGCTGTTGTTGGTCTGCTGTTGTTGACATGCTGTTGTTGACATGCTGTTGTTGGCTTGCTGTTGTTGGTCTGCTGTTGTTGGCTTGCTGTTGTTGGCTTGCTGTTGTTGACCTGATGATGTTGACCTGATGTTGTTGACCTGATGTTGTTGGCCTGCTGTTGTTGACATGCTGTTTTTGACCTGATGTTGTTGGCTTGTTATTGTTGACCTGATGTTGTTGACCTGCTGTTGTTGGCTTGCTGTTGTTGGTCTGCTGTTGTTGGTCTGTTGCAGTTTTTGTCTACTGTTGTTGGCTTGCTGTTGTTGGCTTGCTGTTGGTCCCCCTCCTGCTCACACCATATGTTGTTGCTGCGTTGTTTTGTCTCCTGTTGTTTGTCCCTGTTGTGGCTCCCCTGTTGTTGGCAAATCTGCTATTGTTGCCCTGCACCCAATAGTATAAATGTTGGATAAAGTTATTCCGGTTGGATGCTGCTTCTTTTGTAAAACATAAAAGTATTGAGTTATAAGTGGACGATTATTTGTTTTTATTTATGATTTAGCTTAATGGAGTATTGAATGGGAAATTTGGAAATGATCGATATATAGTCCAGTCAGGATAAGAATAGAGTGATGCAGCGGTCGAGTCCACTATTACAGTGTAACATTAAGTATAAATACTTATACAGACAGCTATAAGTTCAATGCCATAAAACTAGCATACACATGTATATTCGATCTACCTGTTCAGAGAATGGTTGTAATCTTTTGTGTACAAATAAATGGCAACATCACTCTCACTATATCAGGACTGTTTATAATTGTTTGTTAAGAAGGATGATGAGTTTCTGACACTATGACATCTTCGTTTTGAGGTATCTGTGTATTGGCATAGGATGGCACAGTGGTCAAGTGGGTAACACTCTTGTCTGTTTAGAAGAATTGCAATTCGTTACTTTGTAAATGGCGCTTCAGAATCGTATCAGACCAATATAATTTATTTTAATAGTCCTGTATCTTTGTATTCCCCTTGAACATTTAATCAGATTGTTTGTCTACATGAATATAGGTTATCTAGTTGTGAAATATAGGTCGCCATGTCAAATAAAAGGTAAATCTTGTGTGTTAGAGGCTGCAATGTTATGTCGATTTGATTTTTTTTCTGAATTATTAAAGGACTACTCATGTCACAAGGTGAGAACCTATTGCCACCGTAATTGGCCATCATGTTTTTACAGCGTGTTTATATTTTCACTATTCCTTGAAAGGCTTTGAACAGAGATGAAGCCTCAGCAATAAGAAGGGCGAGTGTACGCGGTTTATAGCACCAAAACATGCGTCACGACTTAAAGGTTTCCAACCAATTCATCTCATGGACTAGTTGGCAGGGAAACACTCTACAGCGTTTCACAAACAGGGGTGTCAACAGGGCCAAATTAAAAATCCGGAAAATCATATGTGGCTGACCATTTTTGCAAAACAAGAGGCCTTCAATGACATTGTTTCCATAATTGACTCACTTTGTATTAAATAAAACACGTACAGAGCATAACTTTGCCATTTCTTGAGATGTTTTCATCAAATAACTTTTATTTTGGTCAGAAGCCATTGCTCTTTCAGAATTCCGGATAAATCAAGAAAATTGACACCCCTGCATAAATGACCAAAGTAAATTTGCCGTCAAAATGCATGCAATTACTCTCAGTGGATGTAATTCGTATATAGGATGAATCATGTACCAAAAACTCGGACAGGACAGGGCCGGTATTCACAAAGCATCTTAAGGGGAAAATAAATATTTTGAAAAAATGAGCCGCACATATTTCCCAAGAAAAAAGAATAACCCATGACCCAATAACTCCAGTTTAGCTTGTACACTTATGAAAATTTTAAGTGTTCCATTAAGATGCTTTGCAAATACCACACAGTGTATAACACAATCTGAACGTAAGAAGTAGATCATCACCTTTGATATATTTATTCTACAAATCAATACTATGGTTACATACTAGTAAATCATTTTGTACATTGCTTACACGTACAAGAGGCAACTATACTATATCATACTTCAATAACCGATGCAAGTACCATACAGTCTCTCCAGAGTGACCCTTTCTAGAGCCACAACCTCTCTACAACAACACCTTCAAAATTACCCTTAGGTTATATTTACCCACAATTTAACATCTGTAGACCAACAACCTCTACACAATGGCCAATATTTGCAGATCCCAAAGGGTGTTGCTCTACAGAGCTTGCACTGTACATTACATTATATTTGAATGTGCCACTTTTGTACTACATGACACAGTCTGTGTGGAAGATGATTGGAACAACAATGAAGAAGTTGTACAAAGATATAAGTGGATCAAACCCGACTAATGGAGTCTGTGTTCAGCAGATTGTTCTGTATTTGAATACAAAATTTTATGTTGCCTATAGCTTAATACAATGCTTATAACAAAAACATACACATAATAGAGATGAAAAACATGAATTTTCAGCAAAAAAAACAACAACAAAGTATGAAATGAGTATATAGATATTAAGCATTGAATGTTCGAAGTCCCACTGGCTTCATAAGCTGTCTGGTCTGTCCAAACTCACATTACTCCACCTTTCGGGCTTCGAACAATCAAAGGTAATAAGAATTGCAACATACCATTATACACTGCAGTATAACATTTTCGACAGACAATCAGACACATACATCATCGACATGGGATGGATTAGGACAATCAACATTCAACATAATAATATAACATAAATGTAATCAACATTTTCCGAAATTAAGCAATATGCACATTATTTATAAAACATACAGATAAATAACTGCAGTAAACAAAGCTATATACAACTTGAAGTTGAAGAAATTGTTTTATTTATGGAAAATATTATTGTGATGATTCAACCTCACATTTGAAATGGTCGATTTCTACATAATGACGTACCATAGGTGTGACCGGTTCAATAAATTCACATCATGTTAGATACATTTGTAGTTATTTGTCACTTTAAACTAGAAATATATAATGCATTAAAATTATTGTTTCAGGTAACGAATGCATGTAACTAGACTAGATAGCCTCATAAATTCATAATGTTTTAGATAAAGTTTATACATCTTATGGTATTATCTATAGCACAGTGCGTTAAATCACAATAATGTGACCACAGGTAACTGTACATATCATTGATAAAGAGTAACAATTTTTTTGTGACCACAGGTAACTGTACATATCATTGATAAAGAGTAACAATTTTTTAATCTTTTTCAATGATACAGTTACCTGTGAGTGTGGTCACATTGATTTCTACAATGACAATAGACTTCTCTACGATGAAAACACATGATAAATATTATATAACAATATCAATGAAACAAAAAATGTTCTTTTTTAGCTGTGAGAATATCATTTCCTATGAATAATGCAATTTCAAGCAAAAATAAAATTCTTTGACCACAATAACCTCTTTCAAACATAAGTATTCCACCGTTATGTCAAACATACTAACACAACATAGTAGAAAAAATATCAAAGTATATGTACATGCTAACACACACACTCTATTTGACCTATCAAATTCTTGGAACGTACACCTTACACTATTTACAATATAATACAGTTACGCTATAATTGTAAAGTGCCTTTGAACGTGTGTTCCCATGAAATTATATTTTTCATATTTATTTTTTATTTTAGTTAGTGGGAGGATAATGACGTAATTCTCTTACTATTTTTCATAGTTCAGAACCTTTAACGTGTCATCCTTGAATATATGTGGTTATGTATATATCCATTGACCAAGCAGAGTTGTTAGTTTAACTTTTAAATCAAAACATTCTTACGGTATAATAACGAAAACACACGAGGATTAATTAGGTCAAATGTTCTGAAATATAACATAATTTAATGTGGTATGTTTTGATAAGAGGAATGTATTACAAATAAGCTTGATGCAGGTGTTCTACTGAGGCATAATGCTCAATCCTGAAAACGAGTTGCAAGTCGGTTTCGGATGACATTAGCACACATCCCTACACCTTAACTAGGTTTCAAACATTGTTTTATTACTAAAATTCAGATTATGGAACTTCAAATAACCATAACTTTGTCAATTCTTAGAATTTTTTCATCAAATAACTTTTATATTGTGCAGAGAAGATAACTCTTCCTAATGCAGCAAATCCGGATTTCCGGATTATTCCGGAATTGTAGGACCCCTGTTGATGTGTAACAGAAATCTGATGAAGATTTACGCAAGGAACACCTCTGCCGAGTCTCATCTCATCCAATGGTTCAGATTGCTGAGGACGCGCGCCGCACGATCATATATTCAACGCAAGAACTTGGTAACATGCAAGGTCAAGATCACGTAAATATTTCCATACAATAATATTATGTTTATACATAAACTTGTATTATTACATCTTATTCAACATGTCAGTAAATGTATTCCTATTGCCCTCCATTGAACTGTCATTTATAAAAGTAAATATGGCATATAGATATACAAATGTATGTGTATAATGAGAGATTAGAGGGAGACAATTTGGACCAAAACAAACACGCTGTGCCGGTACCATCTCATTTGGTTAACTGAAGATAATATGCATTGCTATAAGAACCAGACTTAGAAGGAAATCCCAGAAACAAACGATTGTTTTGTATGTCATAGCACGATGACAGTGGTGTACCAGGTGGCTTTACTAACCTATCTGGATGTTCTTGCTGAACAATGGCTCCAATAGTGTTGCCATCTCTATCAAACATAATTATACCCTGTAAGCCAACAACAAGTACAATATCATCCTCTGTGACGCATATACAGGAAGCTCCAACCAGGCGATCATCGCGTAACTCATTTACAACATCACCTTCATTGTTAAATACAACAACTCTATCGTCCCATGCTGCAACATAGACTTGCGTTTCATCATTACTTACAGCTATGTGAAGAGGATTGCTATTAGGAAAGATTTCACGATCATGAATATCGGTTTCCACTTTTTTCACTAGATCGCCAGACAATGAGTAAATATAAACAACTTCTTCACTGGGGACCCACAACTGATCAGTACAACATGCTAGTCCATCATTTGCATTGGTTAAATCATATAAAGATATTCTTCGTTGATACGATAGTGACTGGCCAACAGATATAAACTGAATAGTTTTGTCCTCAAGTCGTACGGCTACTTCAGTGTTGGACACAGAGCAAAGTCCCATTGGTCGAGCTTTCAAGGTATAGAAATCCTTCACCTTCAGTTTGTCATCAAGTCTTTTCAGTTTATTGTTTTTGCAGTCAGTCAGTAAAATTGTACCATCGGGTAACATACACATGCCATTTATATCATCCGCTACTTGATCAGAAGGTATGTGGGTGAATACATCTGTCAAATATCCATGACGCTGACTACCTTCTGCTTTGTAATTAAAAGGGAGAACTGGGTTCAGTTTCATGGGTTTCGTCTCATTTCTGATGATGTTTCCCATACGGTCTGATTTTAAGATAGCATTACATAGAGCAGCATTTGTTTCAAATTTCATTGTAGGACGTTCTGAAGCATTCATGTCCTTTATGAAGTTACTGGCTTCCGCAAGGACTACTCGGCCTAACTTTTCTCTGATGAACGTCTGTTTCTCATCATAGTTAGCTGTAATGTCTGGACTATGTTTGTCAGTGGCAATGATCAAATCATCAGCAACGCTCATGTCTGCATTGATTTTCTTTTCAAGTCGTTTTTCTTCTGACTCCAGTTCTGCAATAACTTTAACCTCAAGGGCATCTAAATGTTTATTCATACGTTTTCTTACATTGTTGATTTCTTTAAGTAGATCAGCTTTCTTCTTCTTGATAAGCTCAATGTCCTTTGATCGTTTCAACTTTGCGGCATGTAACTGTTCATTGACCCGTGCAATATCGTTAACTAATGTCAACAGCGTAGAAAACTGGACTTGATGTTCCACGTCCACAATCTCGTTGACATCAGAACAGGATCTGTAAATTGTATAGAAATATTTATTTATTATAGTGTTAAACCACAGGTAACTGTATCATTGATAAAGAGTAAAAACAAAAAAAGATTAATTATAAGATTAAAAAATTTAAATTTAATTTTTTTTTTTTTTTACTCTTAATCAATGATACAGTTACCTGTGTGTTAAACCAATTGGAATTTGATATCTGCCTTCCCACAATACTAATCTACCGCTTCTCAATTATGTAGGATAATTGTACTGTTTTCATATGGCCTTGAAGGAACTGAAAACAGATGTACCTCTCCGACAGAACTCAGATGTCATATATCCTGAGTTCCGTCCGAGAATTTCTACAATTTTCAAATCCGTCAGGGCCACATAAAAGTAGTATACATTGTAATTTTCTGTCGAAACTGAGAACCGGTGTATCAGGGTTAGTACCATGCTACCTTTTAAGTTAATGTCAGGCATAGACAGGTTCATTACTCCTTTAAAATCTTCCTGTACATATACTAGTATGACGTGTCTAGTCAAGCAATGTTGCTGATTAATGATAGCAAGTATGACTACCAAGTTACATTAAAATAGAACATTAAGAGTAAACAAAATATTGAAGTTTATTACAAGAAGTAAATCAAGCCTAAGTTCAAAAGGGCAATAACTCCCTACAAAATCATTCTAGAGTTATATATGCCCCATGTCTATAGTAATGCTGACTAATGATAATAAGTATATGCCCAAGTTTCAACGCAACTTCAAATGTACATTATAACTAAACAGTGATAGTAAATAAAATATTGATTTTTTAATAAAACACTTCATGGAGTTATGCCACTTGTTTAGTATAGTCAAATTATGACAATAAATAAATGTGTCAAGTTTCAATAGTAATAAAATGGTGAACTTTTTTAAAAACTCTAAGCAAAATGTCATAGTTCAAAAGGGGCATAACTCTTCACAAAATCATCCCCTAAATAGATGTATGCAACTTCTCTAATAGGGTTGACAGATGACAATAAATTAGTGTGCCAAGTTTCAATGTCGAAGTACTGATCTATTGCATTGATGGTAAACAAACTATTGAACTTTACCAAAGCCAGGATAAACGGACGGTTCAATCTTATCCTAGAACAATGCCTTTAAAACATGCACTTGTGTTGTGATTGGATGACAACCAAAGCTTACAAAATTAATTTTAATATTTACCTGTGTTGCTTGGCAATACACAAACTACAGTACACCATATTATGAGTTCCACAGTACATCTCAATATCACGGTCCGGATGGAAATGGCATTTAGCAACGACTGGAACTGAACTGTTTGTTGGTAGACTTTTCTTCGAATGTTTCAATAATGAGACATCAAGCAATGTATGCTTCCTCATATTTCTGATGTGATACCGTCCACATGTGTGACACAGCAGCTGCTTGCAGTCTTGACATATGTGAGAAGCTTCTTGTTTGGAACCATCTGCTCGGCACTGTGTACACTCATGGATATGCAGCATATCTGATCCAACCTCGAGTGATTCGGAAATGCTTCCACCTTCAGCCATTGTTCTGTAATATACCATTTTCAAAGTTATATTACTGGTATAAAATTGTACTAGGGTATTTCAGGGTCTCTAACTCTCTATCCTTTATTCAATGAATTTTCGGAACCTTAAGGGACTTCCAGGCCAATTTCTATGATTTTCGAATACCCTTTTCGTGAATTTGATAAAAACTAGAGCTGTTGCCATTCGGCAGACTTATAAACCCCGCCGGCAAAGGGCCATAATTCTGCCAAAATTAATCGCAGCGCAAATTCCTTTCTTCATGCACATCTATATGTTAAGATTGTTCATCTGTGAAAGTTTGAGTGAAATCCTGCCAATACTGTAGGAGGAGTTGCTTCCACAAGAATGCGTCTATGGACAGACAGACAGAAAAGCTGAATCCAGTATATCCCCCCTTAGAACTCGTTGTGCGGGATATAAAAAGGAGCTGAACGTGATTTTAGTATGTTATTGGCCAAAATTCAATGGTCCTGACAATGGCTAGTCTTTTACCTTTCAAGTGGACCTACAATAAGCTTGAAGGAGCATTCTGGTGTTTTTTTCAAGTATCTGAGTATCTTCAGTCAAATTACGATGGTTTATTTGTGTCAATTAAATATTCAGCAAAGTCTATGCAAACAAGTCATTAAGAATTGCAAGCAATACAGAAGTCCCTACCAGTTTTAAGCCATTTCAATCTTTCTGTAGCCATTGCAACAAAACTTTTTTGTCGGATTCAAACTATTTTTGCCCCCTATCCACATACCAAGTTTCATAAACCTAGCTTGGAAACTGTTTGAGTTATGTCAGGATCCAGATTTTTTGACGGAATGACCGAGGGCAAACCTAATTTAGTGCACTCCAGTCAAAAACCGGTAGGGGACTAATAATCTTATCCAAATATCAACAAGATTTTTTGTAATGGAAGTTTGAATACTGTGGAACAATACTACATGTACAATGGTGGCAGCGTTGTTTGACGTCCCATTGTGGTTGAAGCTCACAAGAATCAGGAGTGTAGTAATGGGGGATTAACTCAGTAGCACTGTTCAGGGCGTTTTGGGTAACATTTAAATGATCACGAAATATATATATAGATATACTAAAATGATGGGGGGAAATGCTTCAGGGTAATATAAGAATGTATGACTGCCTTTAGACCTTATACTCAGTAAAGGAAAATTTAACTTCCAATGTTTCTACCTTTTTGATAAAGTTTTTAATAGGCGCATTTATAAACCGGAGGCGTTTTGAATTTGTCATGGTACCGTTAAGCCCCATAATGTTACCAAGGGAACATTTTAGGGTCTCCCTAATAACACACACAAACTGACCTGAAGACAAACAAAGGTTTTGGGGTATAATAGACACATAAATTTGCAGAATATTTAGGCTATAATTACATCAATATAGTGACAAGCATGTTACTAATTACAACAGTTTACTAGACTCAGAGATGAATTATAAAATCATGTCTGAAACTTTTAATCGGTCTCTATTATACCCCAAAAACCTTTGTGTCGAATATTAGCACTGGTAGACAGGGGCGTAGCGTGGTCTAATTTGAAGTTACTCGAAAGTGAGATGGTATGGAAGGGAGGTCTGGAGGTCCTCCCCCAGGAAAATTTTGTATTGTACAATCGATTTAAACGTATCAGGTGGAGTTTTGAAGTCAATTTTGTCTCATTATATCAGTCAAGATTTAATAAAAAAACTGCTGTAACAACGTAAGTGTTTGGTTTTGTAAGTCATTGATCATCTGACAGACTGTTCATGAATAACGGACATAAATCACTAGAAGATTAGTGGACCTACTAGGCTGTAATCTGAATGACTTATTCTATTTTGATTAGAATTTTTGTTCAGGTATTTGGTATTGTGCGAGTGATGGTCATAGGCATTTCAAATGCCGATAATACTAATAAAACTAGTAAAGTGCAATGCTTATCTCATTATAGATGTACTGGTCACATAAAGTCATAATGTACTTGATCATGTTCAAGATCAAGTAATTTATATGCGAGCGCAGCGAGCACGAAAAAAATGCATCGTTATTTGAACAGTATGCTGCAGATTTGTTAGATACACAGTCGTGAGCGTGATAATATGGACTGAAATGGCTATTTTTGTTAGATAACGAGCTAAAGATGATGCAGATCTTTATACGTGCAGCATACAACAATTTTACGTCCGGTGAAAATCGGTTTGTGATGAACAGAAACGTAAAATATTAGAAAATCAGCCACTAGGAGGGTCCGGGGGTATGCTCCCCCTGGAAATTTTTGAAAACAACATATTCATTTTGAGCCTCCTGAGCGTTCTTGGGAACCTGATTTGCAGTATCGAAAAGGTCAGATTGGAGTTTAGATGATGTGTAACGCAAGTATCCCGTACCCCCCAGCACACTATCAATGCATATTTTAATACATTTTTCGAATTTTAAACGATTGCTACTTTTGAGATCTTCATTTTCAACTATACTCGATCGAGTAAACGAGTAATTGGCGCTACGTGCCTGGTAGACAACGTACAGTGGAAATGGCCCCGAGCTATGTAGGAAACCTTGTCAGTGAACAGGAACTAACATCAAGCATACAATTGAAGGAAAACAACAGTACACTGTCAGTCTGTGTACAGAAAACCCAACAAATTTTATTGGAGCAGAGTCTGACGAAATATTATACTTTAGCTGCAATAAAGGGAAAATATATGTTTTTCCACAGACACTTGTGGTCTGGACCACGCCCCCTCTCGCTACGCGCCTCGATATTTAGCTGGGTCTTTGTTTTCGGTGCTAATTTTCATAAAATAATGAAACATCAGAGGAAATGATTACATTCATGCTTTTAAATATACATTACACTGATTAAATTTGTTCAATTTAACAATAATATTTACAGAATAATGATTGAAAAATTACGATTAATTGTTCTACTTTCGTTTTCAACCGAAGGAGGTGGCTATTTCCACTATACGGAGTCTGTGATTAGGGAGACTTTGCGACTCCATGACTTGCGACTTTATGATCAATTTTATACTCACGTTTGTTGTTCCGATTTTCCTTAAATTAAAAATGAATTTGACTTATTTTTACAATCTTAAGATGTTATCAGCAACTAAAATACTGCGTGGGCGAGCTCGTACTTGTAAGACAAATTGGGGAAAAAATTCCAAGGGAGGCAATTTTGATTCATTGAGATACAGTAAAGTCCAAACCAACCGTACGGTACACGGATCCAACGCCTATGTAATGTAAGTCTGCTTTTGATTCGCCGTTGTACATCTATATATATAGTCTCCGTTTGGTTGGTTTGAAATTTTTGATACTATTAATGTTGCCCCAGATGAAGATGGTGATTTGTTAGTCTGTTGTTGTTGACCTCCTGTTGCTGATCATGTATGCATGAACTATAGGGGCGCGTTCGGAACGCTGTTCCGCACATGTTCCGCACATCCCGGACAGTGGAACACACTTACGAACAAACCGGAACACTGTTCGGAACATGTTCTTTCTGTGCCCGCCACAGAGGTGGTGCAGCCAGAACAGTCACGTGGTTACAGCAAGAATATTGGCCGCTTGTGTAATAAAATATAATATAATAAATATATTTTCCAATTATGGGCCATTGCGGGCAAACAGTCGCACGTAAATATATCCACATGCATATTTCTTCCTCCAATAATACGGCTGCAACTACAATTTTGGTCATCTTTAACATTTTACTTTCTGTTCCGTTATGTTCGTAAGGTGTTGGAGTAGAACATTCGGCACACTGTGCAGGACAGTTCCGTTTTGTTCGTAAGTTGTTCGGAGTAGAACATCCCGCACATGTTCCGGGACAGACGCTACGAACATGCCCTAGGTGATTGGCCTACACGTAGTCAAACCATTTCGACGCAATCTATACAGGGATGCCCGTATGTAGTGGCTGGACCGTGAGAATTTTAAGCAGCCACTTGCAGACAGCTTATCTGTCTAGCCTACACGTATCCCTAAAATTATCTCACTCCAAACCGTCAACACCTAGGCTACTGTATATTTTTCAAAGTTTCTGAAATTGACATACTAGTTGTTAAAATTTGGATAGTGAATTACTGTGTTAATATTCTTTGGATGCCTGCTAGAATTTGAATGCAAATCGGTTCATTGTAAGATAAGTGATTTTATGCACGTATCCGAACAAAATGGCCATGCTTTATTATAGATAAAACACAGGTAAACATTAATATATAATAAGTCATTTCTTAATTAATAGGAGTGCTATGTTTTCCTTTAATTGTGTACTTAATTAGTTCTGACGAATGTCATATTTACACCCACGTATCCTAGGGTTTGGCAACGGGTTTTACTATACTAGAGTTGAATCATCCAAATATAAATTAAATTGTATATGCAGGCAAAGATCATACACATCGTATTCTTTGATGCAGGGTAGCAATAACACGTGACTTTTGACTACAGTTACAAGAAGAAATTTGTAAACATCGGAAAAAAATAGCCATAAATAATTCATTTCTTTATCGATTTCTATGAAATATACGTCACGCTAAGGAGAAAAGTAGTTGCTTTCCGTGAAATATCAGATCTTTTTCAGCAGTTTTACAGATTTTCCCATTACCCTGTGAAACCTACACGTTCCGCGGTTTCACAAGGTAATGGACAAATCGACACAGCCGCTGAAAAATATTTTATATTTCATGGAAAGCTAATAATTGCCCCCTTAGCGTGGCGAATATTTCATAGAAATCGAAGTAGAAATAAAAATACTTATGGCTATTTTATTTTCCAAGTTTTACAAATTTCTTCTTGTAACTGTAGTCAAAAGTCACATGGTATTGCTACACTGATATGCCGATTTGACAGATAATTACATTGACTATAATTTGATAAACCATGCGACTGTCCGAATCTTCTTTAATTTCACTGATTGCCTTGCTAAACCGCAATGTCTTCACAGCAAGCTTAATTATTTCCAAAATGGCCTGCAATCCCATCACAGATGATTAAATCCCTGAAATATGACCAACTACAAAAGTGTACATGCAACCAATGCGTTCTCTTTGAAAAAGTGTATTGTACATCTAATCACAGAAATTTAAACTTGCATAATTGAAAAAAAATCTTACTATATTTATTGATACTGGCTCTACAGTAGGCCTAGTGAAAAAAAAATCCAAAAACATTTATTTTCAATATCTTTTTTTAAAAAATTATTCAAGTTCCTGTGATCTAATGTAGCATTAACTGAAAAAAACTTCTTATCTCAAAACATTTGAATTACTTTTTCCATCAAACAATGGGATATTAATGGATAAATGGATGAGATAACATCGGTTGCATCATCAACAGAGTGCTAGATTGCCTCAATGCGTTAGGTGGTTCAAAGTCAATTGATTACAATATAGGAGGGGCATTCTGAAAGTTCTGATAACTGAGTGATAACTTTACATTGGATAGTCAGAATTTTTTAAAGTGAAAATTTTCTGAAAGATACAACCTTCCGCCACCGAAAACATATTGTGATATTAGTATCAGAGAATTTAATATTCACCTATATGCCCTTTTACATGTAGGTATATAGCCCGATGTATTTTCGCCAAAATGAGTCATATTAGCCCTTGGAAGGGATACCATTCTTGTTAATACTTTCTATAATTTCAATCCGATTTGTTTGTAATTTACACATATATTGAATTATATATCTGTGCATATAATGTCAAATGATAATTATTGTTATGAGAGTATAAATGAATTAAGATGTACATGGAAAAGACCACGTCCCAATTGCTCTTGAAAATAGCCATTTTACCGGAAATACACAATTTTCGTGTTATTGCATTGTACTGCTAGACGTGTGATATTAGAATATAAAACGTGTGGCCGTTTTGTACATACATATGCTAGTTTTATTCCCATAAAATACGAATTCTTAAATATTTATAATTTCAAGTGTACATGAGCTTAAAGAATATGACCACGTGGCCAAAAACACGTGTTTTAGATTTATGACGTCATATCCTCGAAATAGCATTTCGCAAAACAAAAAAAGTTATATATTTCCTTTATTTGGAGTTTCTAAAATTAATTGAACTATGAGATCAATGACTATTGACCTTTTTTATTACATGTTTAAGGGTATTCCGTTACCCCACCCACTTTCTAAAACCAATGGAAGGGCACAAGATTGTGCTTCCAAAATAAAACTTTACGAAAAATACATTTATAAAGTCCCCCGAAAGAAGATAGACATTCAAATCTAGACAATATGACTTGTTTGGAGTAGATGATAGCCCATATAGGTATTATATGTCTAGAATTAAGTATGGGCTATATGTGGTAAAATGGGCTCCTATATGGGTTGTATATATTTCTGTTATTCTATTAATAACTCAAAGTTTTTTTTCAATATTTTCATTTTATTCGAAAGTACTGTTATGCATATTTCAAATAATATGAAATTAATTTCATTCAGCCTCAACGATACTTCCGCAGTGCGCTCTGAATTATACATGGGGCCAGTACAACGCATTTCCCTCGCGTATTCAAGAGATATTTATTTATTATTTATTATACCATATTTATATAGCACTTTTATAAATGTCATTTAATTACACGTTCAAAAGTGCTTTACAATCACATTTAAGACATGGTTAAAACAATTTAACATAGATATATGCATGCAAACATAACAACAAATGTATATATATATATTAAAGTTTAAGGCTAAAAATCCTCCCTCAAACACCCCCTAAAATGGGTGTTTCAAGAGCAGCGTCACATACCACTGCTACAAGAAACCGTCTCCAAAGGTATAAATGTACTACCTTTTAGGAGACCCTTAAAAAGTCAAACTAATCATCATCCAGAATATGCTTTGGTAAAACAGTGCGTTTTTAGCGCTTTCTTGAATGATGGTAGTGTTTTACTATCTCTGAGTGCTGTTGGCAGTGCATTCCAGAGCTTCGTTGCTGCAGCCATGAAACATCGATCACCGTACGATACAGTCCTCATCCTCGGCACAACTAGAAGAATAGAGTCATTTTGTGACCTAAGCTGTCTTTGTGGTGTATATATTTCCAACATACTTCTGATGTAGCCTGGGGACTTTCCATGTAGTGCTTTGTAAACATGAGTCAATACCTTGTACTCCACTCTGTATTGTACAGGTAACCAGTGAAGATCCTTCAGCACAGGAGTGATGTGGTTGTATCGCGGTATCCGTGCGATGAGGCGGGCAGCTGTATTTTTAATATTTTGTAGTTTGTTCAAAATGGTTTTTGGGGAGCCGCACAGTAATGAGTTGCAATAATCCAGTCTTGATGTTACTAAAGAATTTATGAGGGATTTTGTTGCATCAACTGTCAAATATTGTCTGATTTGACCTATTTGTCGGATCTGCATGAAACAAGACCTGGAGACAGAGTTTACATGTTTATCCATATTCAGGTGTGAATCCAACATGGCACCAAGGTTTCTCACCACTGATGATGGGCTGATCACAGCGTCACCAACTGTCACTGTAATATTCTCGGCAGCATTGGTATTCCGTTTCGGAACAAACAGGATTACCTTTGTTTTGTCTGCATTAAGTTTCAACAAATTGTTCTTCATCCAGAGCAATATATCCTTCAGACATGCTTCAATTCGTTGCAGTGTCTCAAAGCAGATATTTCAATCAATACCACAAACCATGTACATGTATTGTTTGAATACCAAAACAATATTCATTCTCATAGATAAAATAATAAATTTGCGATGAATGTCTCGCTAAAAAATTATTCTTTCAGAAAATGTTCACTTTTAAAAATTCTGAACAACAGATGTAAAGTTATCATTTGGTTATCAGAACTTTCAGAATGCCCCTCGTACACCAAAGAACACAGTTTTCGTAATAATTAATGAAAAAATAGGATACATGGAATGAAAGCAGGTAGGGTGTGATCATTGTGCCGTTCAATTTTGACCGAAATCTGATTATTAGATTTTAAGTTATTTAAATAAAATGTATACGATTTGTTGTCACGCAATCTACCTATACTTGTCCTCCATCGTCAAGTGTAGGTTTAAGAGTAAAATCTATGTGAGGAAAGTTTCAAATTATAAAGTTTGCTTGCTGCAATTTATAAACACACGTGGCCTTTAATCTTTATTTAGAGAACATATTTTCAAACAAAAAAAGTAATATGTTAAAAGATTATATTAAGTCAGACAGGGAAGGCAGCACTCAACTTAACCAGCCGAGCACTCGGTATATTAACATACAACATAAAGCAAGACTAAACAAGTGAACGTCATACTATCCCTGAAGGATGAAAAATAACAATATTGATTGCAAGTACGGGGAGACGTTTTACGGCCGCCACACTGCACAGACAACACTATTGTGCATGCAAAAAGATTATATTAAGTCAGACAGGGAAGGCAGCACTCAACTTAACCAGCCGAGCACTCGGTATATTAACATACAACATAAAGCAATACTAAACAACTAGCGTGTCTGTTAAAGTAAGGTTTCTATTGAAGTACGTTTACATGTAATTTATTAATCTTGAATAATTAAAATTAATTGCCAATGAAATATCAGCTACTGACAAAGCTATGGACGTTGCTTAGTACTTGTAGTAAATATTAAAAAAATACACCAATTGAAATGGTGTCACAAAAGCACTGTTTGTGATGTGGAATACAATGTAAAATTGTTTTTATTGATTTTGCCTCATTGGTAGCAAGTAACTAGAGCCATAACGTTGAATTTTTAAAACTGCACGCAGTCATGTTGGATGAAATTATTCTAATACATTAATGGTTATCCAGGGTAGCAATACCACGTAACTTTTGACTACAGTTACAAGAAGAAATTTGTAAACATTAGAAATTAAAAAAAAGCCATAAGTAGTTTATTTCTTCATCGATTTTTCAATCTCTTTCCGCGGCTCTGCCGTTCTGTCCATTACCTTGTGAAACCGTGGAACATGTAGAAGGTTTCACAGGGTAATGGAAAAATCGGTAAAACTGCTGAAAAAAGATCTTATATTTAACGGAAAGCAAATACTTTTCCGTTTAGCGTGGCGTATATTTTATAGAAATCGATGAAGAAATAAAATACTTATGGTTATCTTTGTGTTCCAGTGTTTACAATTTTCTGCTTGTAACTGTAGCCAAACGCCACGTGGTATTGCTACCCTGTTATCCATCAAATACAAAATTACCTGCATTGAATGTTAGACATGTTAATGAGAAATCGATAACCACGACCTGTTTGTTTTATACAATATATTCTACTGGTATTGTTTAACGTTTGCGAAATCAGTAAACTGTAGGTTTGTTATAAATATGCTTTTATTTATCCTCACCACCGGTAATTCATATTCATGGCGTGCCCCCCCCTCAGAAGAGGTTAGTCATTTTAGTTTTGGGGGATAGTGCATGATTTAGAAGATGCCCCAGTTCCAGAAGCATGCCTGTTTCTTTTACGTGCCTTATGTTTTAGTTAGTTTATTTCTGTAACATTACTTATTCGTCTCACAACCCGACTCCTATTTGAATAATATAGGCTTACAGAGGAACCCCTCTAATCCGGACCAGACAAATAGTCCAGAAAAGAGATGTCTGTATTCGAGGGGTTTGTATTATGTCACATAACCCGCGATCCAGCAGTGCCGTAAAGCCGTGCCGTAAATATCGTTCGGCACTCACAGAGTGTGCAATAAATAAGTAAATAAGGCTGACGCGACGTAAGCCAATCCATTTTTTGATCTGCTCATGACGTCAGGATAATACCAACGTCGCCTTGACGTCGCGCTCATTTTACCGCTTAATTTAGTCTGAAACCTATGCAGCGTGCATCATCATTTTGAATGATAATGAGCGTTCTCGAAGGTTATGTGATAAATAGAATCCTACATTCGTGCTCATTAGATACAAATTTTATTAAACTCGTCGACAAAAACAATATGACACTCGGCAAAGCCTCGTGTCATATTATTTGTCCACTCGTTTAATAAAACTCGCATGTAAAGAGCACTCATGCAAGATCAACTATTTAATACATAAAAACTGTTAGAAGTTGCATTCTATTTTATTTGATAATCCTACTACATGTACAGATAGATAATTGTTAACAAAACAAATAATTGTTTTAAAAAATAACATAGGAAAACAGTATTTGTCAAATTTTTACGAAGTGCGGTCGAAACTGTACTCCTAGAGTTTGTCGTAATGCAGACTCTCTGAGTATGTTTTTAAACCACACATTTATATATACAACATCAAGAACAATTTAAAAAGTATGACATTTCATTTAATTAAATGCAAACATGTACAGTTTATTGCTTAACTTGCAAGATTCCTTCTTTTAATAAATTCTGCATTGAATATCAATGTATATAACTATAAAGTTTAAATATATAAATGTATAAATATACAGGGTGTTAAAAAGTTCGTTCTCAATGTTTAAGTTTCAGTAGTTTATTTGATTATGTTGTTCTTATTGTTCTCATCTCACTGCTATTGAAAGAAGACATTTTAGTAAGAATATGAAATTGTATAATGCGCACAAAAATCAGATAAAATTGAGTATGACTTTAAATTTTGAGAAAAAAAACTTTTTAAACACCCTATATATTTACTCGCACACAGTCACGCGTGCATTATATCACATGCATATTTAGTATTGCTACTTGAATGATTGTTTGCAAAGAATGGTGAATACTGAACTTCTATTGTTCCATTTTGTTTCATTTATTTTGAAGACCATGTTACAAAAATAGTGTTTTTGTTTGAAATAAAGTTATCATAATAAAATATGAATCCCGACCGGGGCACTGATAATTCCTCACCAAACTAGAGATGAACTGGTTGGAAACCCAGAGGTAGTTTCGCGTGTATATCGGCGCTATAAATCGAAAAAGGACACGTTAAGGAACCAATGCGTCTATTCAACCATATCTAGGAAAGCGCGCCCGGATTCCTTGTATCACACACACTTACTGTCTCTTCCCTCGAAGCCGGAGGTCATTAGTCAATAAGGCAGGAATAATACCCATGAAACCGAATTGGAAACACACCACGACTGTCTCAGTCGAACGCAAAAATATCTCAATTTTGAGCTGAGAATTGTACTTGAGATGTTTCAGGAGATCGCGGCCAAGGATAACAGCATGACATCATTTTGCTAAATTCTTTTCTAAACTCTTTGCCAATAAACATATAAATATAAAAGTTTATTACATAACGGAGATGCGTCACTGCGGCCACAATTGCTCTGGTCAGAAGATATCTATGATGTGCAATCCAAGTGGAATCGTCTTCTTGTACGACGCATGGTTCACCTACTGGGTACAATGTCCACAGTAAATAGACTATAGACACTGGTAACACGCTGACGATGAAATAGAACGAGGTGTACAGTAAAAGTCTTGAATTAGCTGCTACACCATTGACGTTATCACGGACGGTAAATCGATTCCTGGATTTATTTATTGCTCGTATAACTAAAATGTTCAACACAAGAACTGTGACAGGAACTAGAAGAAAGAATACAGACTCTGTAACGAGCGACCAACTGTCCCAGAAGCTCTCTGACACACCATTGCGACTATAACATCCGAGCATATCGTCATACGCAATGAAATACGCCTGCATGGATGATGTGGCCAACGATAAACACGCGAGTGATATGGACACATAAATAGCTCTTTTAATCGTACAAAGCTGACTGTGTCGAAATGGGTGGTACACACAAATGTATCGCTCCACAGTGAATGCAAGATACAGCAAAGGGTCTAGATACTGACAAAAATAATAGAAAACCGCGAACAGTTCACAAAAAACTGGATAATCCATAACGGGTACATGCCACCCAAGTTGTAAATCTACAAGTACTCTGCATGCTAACACCATGTTTTGAGTTACGGCTAACAACGCTAGGTAGACACCAGAGGAGCGACGCATTCCAGGCCGTATCCATACCAAAAAGGCTAGAACGTTTGCCGGAATTCCAAACGGTGTGACAGATACGCTCGTGTATTTAATGATATTCTGGGTGATGTCGTAATAAGGATGGATGACGTAAGTACAATTATATGCCTCCGTTGTGACCATTGTCGAGTTGTTACCTAGTCCTGTCATATCTGAAATTGAAGACATGGTTGTCATTGTTCTTTACGGAAGCAAATTGGAACCACTACAATTAAAAACAAGACGGTGAGCATTTTAAAGTGCGGAAATGGTGAAATTAATTTGGCATATATACATGTGAATACATTTACATGTACATATGTATATACATGTTTAATAAATATTTATATGCAGATTTTCCGTTGTGTTGTTGACGGTTCTTTAAAGTACATTGCATATAAGACTCGTTTCTATATCAGAAGTGTTGTATTCCCGAAGTTAAATTTAACCTTTAAAGAATTTATTTCTCGACGTACTATCAAAATTTCACTACAAATCGTATTTTGACAGAATAAAAATTAATTGCAGAATTTCCTTATTGGCCAATAAACCTCATACCAAGTTTCATAAACATAGCTTGGACACTGAATGAGTTATGACAGGATCCAGATATTTGGTATACTGACTGACGTCTGGACGTCTTAACGCTTGCTACGTTGGGTAGTATTTTTATAGTTCAATATCAAATGAATGACCACTAAAAGAACAAAAGGATAAAGTCGTTAGGGAATGAATTAAATTGAATTCAACATTGTGTTAGGCCATACCCCTTAACGCAAGGTAGCTTAAATTCCGTGTGTGCGGACGGACGGACGGACGGACGGAGGGCAGACCTATAGTTAGACGATTAAGACACATGATCATCAAGTTTCATTGCATTCCGACTCTTAGGCTAAAATCAATGTAAATTGCAATAACTATGATAGAATGATTAACGATTTATGGAGTAACACTAGCATTATTCAAATGTTTTAATGAAATCAAATAATAATTCACTATCATAATGGTATTGATAAATTAAATTTCATTGTACGTAATGATATTGTTTTCTCTAATGTGTCACTACGGAGATTATTAATAGTACATTACTAGGAAAACAACACGTCCATGAATATTTCAAAGACCGTTATAGCTTGATGTAGGATGCTATTTATTTCAATCACATTTCATGCACATGCAACCCTTTAAACGATGTTTAGCATTTACATAAGCGGACAATAATTGATTATAAAAATTACAACTAGAAACGCGTCAATAGTACACGGATGCCCAACCCACACTAGCCTTTTGAAAAGTCCTACATGGATCTTATTACTAGAAATACACCCATAAGACACGGATGCACAAATGTGCAAGTCCTATATGTATATTATTACTAGAAATGCGCCCATTGGACACGGATGCACCAATTTGTCAGGCCTACATGTATTTTATTACTAGAAATTCGTCCATTGGACAACGATGCACCAATTTGCCAGGCCTAAATGTGTTTTATTACTAGAAATTCGTCCATTGGACACGGATGCACCCATTTGTCAGGCCTACATGTATTTTATTACTAGAAATTCGTCCATTGGAAAACGATGCACCAATTTGCCAGGCCTAAATGTGTTTTATTAATAGAAATTCGTCCATTGGACACGGATGCACCGATTTGCCAGCCCTACATATATTTTATTACTAGACATTCGTCCATAGGACACGGATGCACCAATTTGCCAGCCATACATGTACCTTATTGCAAGAATTCCGCCCATTGGACACGGATGCACCAATTTGTCAGGCCTACATGTATTTTATTACTAGAAATTCGTCCATTGGACAACGATGCACCAATTTGCCAGGCCTAAATGTGTTTTATTACTAGAAATTCGTCCATTGGACACGGATGCACCAATTTGTCAGGCCTACATGTATTTTATTACTAGAAATTCGTCCATTGGAAAACGATGCACCAATTTGCCAGGCCTAAATGTGTTTTATTAATAGAAATTCGTCCATTGGACACGGATGCACCGATTTGCCAGCCCTACATATATTTTATTACTAGAAATTCGTCCATTGGACACGGATGCACCGATTTGCCAGCCCTACATATATTTTATTACTAGACATTCGTCCATTGGACACGGATGCACCGATTTGCCAGCCCTACATATATTTTATTACTAGACATTCGTCCATTGGACACGGATGCACCAATTTGCCAGGCCTAAATGTGTTTTATTACTAGAAATGCGTCCATTGGACACGGATGCACCAATTTGCCAGGCCTAAATGTATGTTATTACTAGAAATGCGTCCATTGGAATCTGCTAGTCCTACATGTATTATATTACTAGAAATTCGTCCATTGGACACGGATGCACCAATTTGCCAGTACTACATGAATTTTATTACTAGAAATTCGTCCATTGGACACGGATGCACCAATTTGCCAGTACTACATGTATTTTATTACTAGAAATTCATTCATTGGAAACGGATGCACCAATCTGATATTCCTACATGTATTATATTAGTAGAAATTCGGCCATTGGACACGGATGCACCAATTAGCCATTTGACCCAATCGGGACACCTCGGACAATCTTATGAATCGTCTCTCGGGTGTAAATAGAACGTCGCAATGTTGGAACTTCTTTCGCCATGAATTCATCATGACAGATCTAAACAGTGCTTCAATGGAATAAACACCCACCAAGCAAGCGCTGCGTAGCTGCGTGTTATGCTCAAGGAGTGTAGCGCAATTGTATATTGTTTAACGAATAAAAAAGCTTTTGATATTTCCGCTGCTGATAAGTTACAGTCTATATTCTTCAGCCCATTTTCTTCTGCGTAGGATTCAAGAAAGAAAGCTGCTGGATTCATCCGCTTGATACATCCGAGGTATTTTATCTCGCAAAATGCCGTACGGACCGTTCCGATTGCATTTGACCATGTCAAATACCATGGAACACAACTACACAAAGATTATGAAACAGACTGACGGGGGCAAAAAAGACAAACACAAATCGGACAAGGAAAGCAGCATTCAACACAAACAGGTTTCGAGCCCGAAATGTAAAAAAGGGACACCCAAATAGAATATGCACAGACCACAAGCACCTGACAACGTGAAGTCCCTAAATAAAAAAGAAGAAGAAAAAATAAACAAGTTCCAAAATAAGAAAAGAAGAAAAAATAAACAAGTTCCAAAATAAGAAAAGAAGAAAAAATAAACAAGTCCCTAAATAAAAAAGGAGAAAAAATAAACAAGTCCCTAAATTAAAAAGAAGAAGAAAAAAAACAAGTCCTTAAATAAAACAGAAGAAGAAAAAATAAACAAAGTGTTATATGAAGGCCTAGCCTCGCGGTCGAAGTTTTTTACGCGAAACCAAGACACTCGAGAAATTTATAAACGTTGATTAAAATTATCAATACACAAATTATCTACTAAGTTATATGTGTATGACAATTAGTATTAATATTATTTATAAGATGTATATGGTACTATAGTCTATTCAATTTATTCAGTTCTGTCACGTGCATACAAACATTGCAATATCATAACATTGTATTTCTTTATTTTAACTTGAAAAAGGGGACAGTGAAAACCAATACCTTATTCACTAAGCCGCTTTCTAATGCATACACTATCTATTAAGATAAGACATTAATAAGATGCAATTGCAAAATGTTTATATATAATGTTATGTTAAGTGACTGACCTGATTGAACGAGTTTTACCTGATATCTAAATAACGCCCCTTCATATATTGCAATGAATATCACAGTCAACTGTAAATCCGTAAATGACTGATCGATGTAGCTTTACATTACCCTAGCTGTTTGTCTCGTCACACGAGCAGTGATCCAATGGATAACAAAACGTACCACTCACTTTGTATATGGATGCGCAAATTGCAAATAGTCTATATATATGATTTGTAAGCTTATTGTATCAACATAAGCCGTTTAGTTCCTTTTACGTTTCGGCCAGTAGATTTTAAGAATTCTCCTAATGCAATTGGGTCAGAAAGTCACAAGCAATTTTTGATCTCCTCTGGTCATATTCCATGTTTCACAGCCATGTAACAGAATGGATATTACATTTGCCATTGATAGTTTATTTTGGTAAATTTCTTCTTCCTCTTCCAATTTATTTGCAGGGCTCATTCTCGGCATTATTGCATATTTCAACTTTTTTTCTAAGTTATTTGACAGTTATCCAGGTTATGGTATTCTATCTTACTTGATTGTTACTCCGGATCTTCTTGGGGTTTTGGAAAGCAGTTTTCTTGAATGACATAATCTTCTTCTAATGTCTTCATCTACAACAGGTATGACCTGTTTACTGACTGTTGGACCTTCCACGTAGTATGCTCCTTTTTCCTAAAGATATAAGTAGTGTGTTGTGAGTTGTATTTAGACGTTTTTGCTGAATATATTTAATCCAGTAGATGTTGCAACTGCTATCATGAAGGTATCAAGTTTCCTTGGCATCTCGTATATTCTGCTTGAAAGGAGCGCAATGTCGGCAGCAAAATCTAAATCCATTCATACAGTGTATAAACCATTTATAAATGCCTGTTACATCAACGCCCGAGCATGTGTTGTCCTCTTACATGATGTTAACAATGTCTATCAGTTTGAAAGGTATTCCATATCATTTCATGATGTTCCATATTGATCCCCGATGAATTCTACCGAATGCTTAGTGTATGCTTTTCAAAATCTACATAGGATGTGTGAAGATTCGAATCCCACTCAATTATGAAAATGTTAAGATTATTAGATTATTCTTTTGGAATGATATTGGACATTTCTTAGTTAGGTCAATCAATGAAGCTTTTAAATTTAAAGAGTTATCTGTAACACTCAAGCAAGGTATCATAACATGTATTCCAAAAGGTGACAAAAGCAAATTATATCTAAAAAACTGGAGACCAATCTCACTGCTAAATATATCATATAAAATTGCATCGTCCGCTATTGCGGCACGCTTAAAAATGTATTACCAAATATCATTAACGAAGATCAAAGTGGGTTTCTTCCAGGACGCTTTATAGGTGACAACATACGAGTTATATACGACATAATGTTCTACGCTGAAAAAAATAACAAACCTGGAATGCTGCTACTTTTAGATTTTGCTACAGCTTTTGACTCGCTGTCATGGAAATTCATGTATAAAGTATTGTCTTTCTTTAACTTTGGACCTAACTTGATCAATTGGGTTAAACTATTTTATACAAATATTTCATCGAGTGTTATAGTCAATGGACATCTGTCTGAATGGTTTACATTACACCGAGGTTGCAGACAAGGTGATCCTCTATCTCCCTACCTGTTTATATTATGTGCAGAAATTCTATCTATATTGATAAGACAAAACAACAACATTAAGGGCTTAAATGTAAATGGAACATAATTTTTAGTTTCACAATACGCAGATGATACTACTCTTATACTAGATGGTACAGAAATGTCACTAAGAACAACGATGTCAGTGTTAAAATTTTATGCTAGTATCTCAGGCCTTAAGATAAACATTGATAAAACAAAAGCTGTCTGGATAGGCTCCTTTAAAAATAGAAATACTATTATTTGCCCTGACTTAGGTATAAATTGGGAAATGAATAGCTTTAAATTACTCGGAATAATATTTTGTAAAGATCTCCAAGAAATGGTCGAGATTAACTATCAGAATAAAATCAATGACATTAAAAGGTTATTTACAGTATGGTCTAAAAGAATACTGACTCCAATTGGAAGAAATGTAATAATTAAAACATTGGCATTATCAAAAATAAATCATTTAATACTCAGTCTACCTAACCCTAACATTGACACGATAAAAAAATTAAAAACTATGATTTTTAAATTTCTATGGAACAATAAACCAGATAAAGTCAAGAGAAATTGTATTGTACAAGACTACAGTCTTGAAGGTTTAAGGGTACTAGATTTAGAAAACTTTATGAAAGCCTTAAAAATAACCTGGCTTAGAAGATATCTCACAAACTCCACTAAATATTATAAACTGGTCGAAGAACTGTGTCCTAATATTACACTTTTTAGTGTATTTGGCAGTGATTTTGGAACGAACATTGTTACAAATACACATAACCAATTTTGGAAAGATGTCCTAAAATGCTACACACAGTTAGTAGAAAAAAATGCAATAAATTCTTGGCAAGACTTTATACACCTACCAATTTGGCGTAATAACATTTTTAAAATTGGAGGTTTATTACAAAAAATATCTTGATAAAGGAATAGTTCTCATAAATGACATTCTATATTCAAATGGAAATTACTACACATATGAAATGTTTCGACAAAAATTGCAAGTACAAACAAACTTTTTACAATATAACAGCCTTATCAATGCCATAAAGGCAGGCTGTAACAAATTAGCAATTATCCCTAAACAAACTGAAAAAGTATATATTAACCAACCTTTACACATTAAACTTATTACAAGCTCCAAGAAGGGTTGTAGAAATATATATGACTCCTTAATCAGCAAATATGAGACCATAACATCAAAACCAAAATGGGAAACAGAGTTAAATCTACCAGAACAATTTGGATGGAAATACATTCTTAAGTCCCCTTTCAAAATTACTAATAATTCTAACCTACAATGGTTCCAATACAGAATTACCCACAGGATTTTAGGCACTAACTCATTGTTATTTAAAATGAATCTCTGTAATAATAATATTTGCACTTTTTGTAATCAAGAAGAAGAAACTTTAAACCACTTATTTTATGAATGTCATTTTGTGTCCCAATTTTGGCAATTACTAAAACTATGGACAAACAATACTAACCCAGAAATAAGAATAAATTGGACACAGTGCGACATTCTCCTTGGTTGCCCAAATATCCAGACAGCTACAAATGTCGTATTAAATACTATATTATTAATAGCAAAAAGGTATATCTATACATGTAAAATGAAATCGTGCATACCTAACCTGACAAATTACAAAACCTATTTACTATCTCATTTAAGAGTAGAACAATACATAGCCAAAAAGTCCTTTTCTACACACAATTTCAATAAGAAATGGAACTGTTACATGGCAGCACTGGAGGGAGACCCCTCATAAATTAATCTCCTCACCACCAATAACACAAACTGTACTACAATAAGATTAAATGTTGTTTTTTTGTGTGTTTCCAATTTTAACAGCAATGGAAAACACAACACCATACCTAACCCTTGCCTTTTAATTTTTTTTCTAGTTTTCTTTTCCTTATTTCAAAAGTTGTTGTTAGACATACAGTAATATTTTGTTAAAATTATATTTGTAATTTATGTTGCTGACATTGGCGTGATGAACACCAAGACAAACTTTTATCAATACTTATTATACATTCGTGAAGTGAAGCTAACTATACTGCACCCAGGATTATGTGATACCAACAAACATGAATCGGTTTGGCCATCTGATGCAAAATTGGTTTTACAAATTACTAGAGTAAACAGATAAGTTCAGTATTGTACTCAAAACTTCACTAGTAAACCGTACACATCTGATTTATCCTCCTTTGCGGTATACCAGATTTTCCGCCTTTCACGTTATCCTGGGCACACTATAAGATTTTATTTTTTCTTTGTAATTTGCTTTGCACCCATATGTATACATCTCATGCTTTGTTTGTGTTTATGTTTACCATGTTGTATATCAGCAACGAAATAAATAATTACAAAAAAAAAAGAAAAAAAAAAGCTTATTAGGTTTAATCTAGGTTTTAAAAAGTACAGTAATTCACTTTTGCAACTGATAAATGGTGTTCTTTTATTGTGAACGTGTAAACTTGAAGTCGTTTAGGTGTTATGTACACGGTTATAACTTTTATTGCCAAAATTTACCAAAAAATCAATTTTGATCCACATCTGTAAATCCGTTGTGAAATCAGGGCCTGGGGCTTATGTATCATTACATCAAGCGAGGATTTATCACGAGCTGTCAATTGATATAAATTCAGATTCAACGAGTTTTGGAAAATTGTAAATCGCCAAAGGCTCGCTTAAATATATTTTCTAAAAGTTACGAGTTTAATATAATTAAGTAATGAGTATTAGATTCTTTATGTCATATGACTCTAATGACACAAAACAACATTTCTGTTGGGAAAAAACGACTCCGCTATATAAAGTTTATGAACGACGCCAAAAAAACTTCTTCATGACCTCTAAAATGAATATTCAAAATGTGGACATGGACTTGTCGACAAAACGGGTTCCGAGCGGTTCCTGAGTCACTTGCTTACTAAAGAGTTATATTTGAAAAATCTTTTAAAAATCTTCTAATCTGAACAGCGAATACCTTCCTTGTATATTTCGCATCGGACGGACGGAATGACACCTACCATTACCATATCCCCTTCGCCTTCGGCGCAGAGTAACAAGGGGATTGCAATGTAACCGTCATCCATATAACTCAGTAAGAGTGACTTCCCTTCTGCCTTGTCATGTACGAGTACTTTTGGTTGTAACGTCTATAAATGGCAAGTAGGTAAATGCCAGTACCAGACTATTCATATCCATATTATCCCACCGCTGCCACCATGGTACCATTTTCTCAGTTTAAGTAAAAATACCACGCCACGCAATTAAGTTGATTATTTCAGTTAAATAACGTAGCTCGCTAGAACAATTTTAACTGTACATGTACACATCGAAATAAGCCTTAATTGATTAATACCTAGACCACAAGTCAATTAACTCTGATGGAACATGTCTTTGTTATGAGATAATCCAATGATTGAGTAATATATTGGGCAAGCACCTGCGTTCCAAGACAAATATAGCCCTAATATTTAGATTTAATTTCGAGGCAATATTTCCATTGCATTCTTATTCATGTTGCATGTTTGGAATTGGACATTCGGCCCTACATGCACAACAATTAACGTTTATGTGTCAATCACAACATACATTTTTGTTACGCTTTGTGGCCAAGGAAAATTGGAATTTCCAAGAAGTTGATTTTCTACGTTTCGTGGAAACCCAAGAAAATGTGTATATATAAAGAACTGCAATGTGCACCTACCACCCGGGTTAATGTACGTACTCTTGGCACACATGTAATACAATGTATAATTAATAAGAGTGGTATGACCTAGCGTTTGACTCCATACGGTTAATTAACAAATCACACTGAATAAGGAAAGGAGTTTCCCGAAACAAGTTTGTAATGTATTAATAAATTTCAAAAGTCGTTACTGATTTTTTTATTGAATCATACATGTACGCCCAACTATCGAGCATAGAGACGAACGTTGACCATATTTCATTAAAATAGACCAAAAACCGAGGCATCTACTAGTTATTTAGAATATGACCAAGTAAACTTGCTCTCAAATACAGGCGACTGTGTTGCAAACTTGACCTTGACTTGACGATCAGTTAGATCTGTATCCATAATAATTGGTCATAACTATTACCTCCGTGGTGTTATTAGGTTTTCCCCCTTAATTAAAGAGAAAAATGTGACGTCCAAAAAGGTGTTAAGAGTGTAAACAAGTCAAATTGTTGACGATGTACGATAAAAATCATGTCAAAGGAACGTGCTAAGATTAACCAAACAAGTTCAATATTTCAAACACGTTCACAATACGTGACAATTAGGTACTTTAGTATTCTAGTAAACTCGCGATGTTACTGGTTCAAATATTTATTTTTGTTGCAATCACTGCTTACGTTCTTTGAAAACCTACTTTCGGTTTCGGATAACCATGTTGATTACAACGAAGTATATTTAGATATATTGACGTACTCATTTTCTTTATTTATGTATAAATATGTGTCCGCAGCTAAAATGAAAACTACCGATATCTAAATTGCAGCATCCTCATACATCAGCGGCTAGTAAAGTTCTCCAGACTATGTTTCGGACGAAGAATACTCTGGTGAACGAGAATAAATTCCAGTTGACGAGTAGAAAAAAATGCTTCCCATCGTAAGATTTTCAAACTAAGGTTATCAGCTACTTTTCAAACTGAATGTAGTTATGGTCGAATTTGAAGCTCCCTGGTAGCCGTTGTTTGTTCAAAGTGTTTTTCAACTTGGCGCATCGGTGGACTACACCAACAGTTAATTTGAACAGCATTCATTTACCCTGTTATGATTTTGTCGGGTTTCGAGTGTTTTTGCAACCTTTTTTCCTCTTTTATACGATGACCACTTTGCAAAATTAGTTTACCTAGATTCAAGGGGTGACATAGGGGACATTGTGGGACGCGCGTTTCGGGATCGAGAGGTCCCGGGTTCAACCCCCGTCTTGACTACTGCTTAATTTCTCTGAGCACGAATAACCCACATGCTCCACTCGACCAAGGTGTGAATTGGTACCTGTGATGGCTGTGTCTGAACATGTTCGATAGTCCTGTGAGCCGAAGATCGATGTTGGCTGCACACCCACAAGAGAGAAATAGTCTCCCCAGGGAGACTTGAACGCAGGTTTCCATAGGTAGCCCAATGACCAGGGGAAGTTTAAATATCAAAGGGTGGCTGAACGGCTGTACTGCTGAAAGCAGCCCTAGAAAATTAGTAACTTAACTTTTTTTCAACTTACCATAGTTAGAGGTGGTTGGAAAACAATAATGTTCACTGTTTAAATGTTTCTCAATTTTATTTTCGTACGAGTTTGATCTTTCTACTATGAAATATGCCGTCAGTAGCAAACCTTGACTCATAATATCATATTGCCTTTGTTTGTGAACGAGCAAGATTCGCAATGCTGTCGTGCTTCGCTAAAATTAATTTTTAAATCTTAAATGTTTAATTTTATTTTAACTTCAATGATAATTGCCGTAGCCCAGGCCACCACTACGCTATGCTTCATGTTTCGAACAAATTTCTACACACATTTGAAACCCGCAATAGATCGTTCTTTGCAGTCAATGTCAAGGACCATCACAGCTCGCGTAAAATAACCCAGTTTTGACATTCTATATTCAATTGCAAGGGACAGACAAACTGAAATGCTGATTTATTAAGTTTTAAAATATTTAACTATCCAACCCTGCTGCTTTAAAGGGACTGCCTCACATATTGGTGTATTGCAAAAATAAAATACAATTGTCAAATATTTGCATAATTTTAGTATAGTTACCTGTATATCCCATAAACAACCACACTGACATCTAAAATAACTCGAGAAACTTCGGCATTTTGTAGTTATTAAGTATTTTTACATCAAAAATTCTATAGGGTATTAATACCCTATAGAATTTCCACTACTATTACTTAAATAGCCTGGAATTTGTTTGCTTTTTATGAAAACGAATCGAAGAACGAACCGAATACCTCACTGATGTTAACGCTGTAGTTTGTTAATGTTACAGTTCGATCATGTGTGAACTACATAATTTACAAAGCATGTTGGAAGGAAACTTAGCGCTATTTTTCCAGAAAAAAATACTCAGTGGGTGATATCGATAGTGGTTAAAAATGCTTATTAGCACAAAATCGTTCCTAAAGCAACTGTCAGTGACTTTCTATTACATCAATACTTCCTTAGGTTGGAAAATCACGATATGCAAAAAATTTAGCCCAATCTGTGAGGCGGTACCTTTAACAATTTCTGCATTTACGAACACAAACAAAATAAGTAGATATCATCACCTGATTTCTATATTATAAAACCCACTGCGCAATTTAAGCTATTGTGGTGTTCCCACATCATGTGCATAAAATGTGCTTTTCCATTGTTACACAGTATAAAAACTTTACACTTATTTCGAAAGTCATTATCATTATTTGGAAGCTAGCTAAGGTAGGTAACTTCTTATAGTAGTTTATTCATCTCTGATTTAATTTTTGACTGATCTATGTCACAATCAGGTGATTTGTCTAACTGCTTATAGTATATTTGCTAGGGAGCTATCTAGTTTTTTTGTTTATAGGTACAGCTACGTTTCTGTTTTTTGTTAAGCCACAATATATTGCATTGACAATAAACAT
Organism: Spisula solida; assembly: GCA_947247005.1. Taxonomy (NCBI): domain Eukaryota; kingdom Metazoa; phylum Mollusca; class Bivalvia; order Venerida; family Mactridae; genus Spisula; species Spisula solida. Next base: position 19,111,512 of record OX365961.1, read on the forward strand.
ACTAAATGCCTTCGTGAAATAAAAGATTGAAGTTGAAGTAAAAAAGGTTTTTTCATAATATTATTCCACTGGGGTTATTGAGTGTTTTACTTAGTATACTAGTATTATATCATACGTGGGACGTTCAAAAATAAATAGGACTGGGGCCCTCACGGGTAAAGTTTTCAATATTATACAAATATTATTACATAATATGGAATCGGAATTCAATTGCGAAAATTCAATATCTGGTTTATCGAGTTTCCCTATCACGTCCTCTCATAATAGTCCATTTTGATACCATGGTAACACGCACCCGGCGCAGCCCATCAATTAACAATAATGGCAACTACGTAATGGGGTGTATCTTTAATACTATCATATCGTTTGTTTTCAAACATCGCCGTATTATTACATGTAACATGCTGGACGATGTCTGCAAATCTGACAGCATTTGGACGTAAGGTACTGAAATAAACAGAAGTTGAACTTCAAGTGTGACAAATTCGTGACGCAAAAGTGACGTCACCAGAACGTAAGGAAAAACGGACGAGCACAAAGTTCTGTCAACAGCAAGATGATTATGTCCTCTGAATCGTATGAAATTATCGTAACTACATTTTGGAAACAGTTCTACAAGTCTGTAATCAGTTTTAGAAATGCACAAATGCTTTAGTGTTTACTGTACAGCTTTGTAAGACAGGCAAGTAATAGGAAATCATAAGAACGTTTGTGACGTCAGTTACCGAGGCTTTTGCAAAATACCAACGTTTCATGGTACGAATTTTCGCCCAGATATGCGATGTAAGATGCGGGGAAATACATGCGATTCTCATCAACGCATTACTTGTGTGGCTCAGTGTGGTATTGGAATGTTTTCATCACCCATATCACTACAAACTTCGTATTTCATAGCCCTGTGCGAAGCACTAACGTCGTGTAAAATAGCGCGACGTCATTTTGTGCGCCGGGTCAACGTTAGTGACCTTGTTTAGTCACCTGTAACTCTCGGATCGCGTATTTTGTTTGGTTCATATTTTTACAGTATGTAGAAAAAGGATTCCGATTTCTGATGGTATATATTGTGATTTATTTCATTTAACCATGCGGGTTTTGTGGCAATAATCCTGTTTATTTTTGAACGTCCCACGTATAAGGAAGCAATAATCAGGAAACAACATTCAGAGACTTATAGATCTAGCAATATTTTAGTTTTGACTGAATGTTAAAATGACTTCGACCTCACATAGGGTATCTATCAATCTGCAACACATTCAATTTCTGTATTAGAATATATGTATTCTATTCTTTGTTTGTAGAATCAGTTTCCAAAATGCCGGGTAAGACTTACCAACTCTTCATGAGGGGCCTGGAAGGAAAGACAACGATAATTAGAATTAATGAGGTGAGTGCTGTTTTGTTTGTATTCATGTAGCTGATATACTCATTCAATTGATTATTCTAACATAGCACGTGATATTTGCCTTCTTTGCGTATATTGGGCTTACCATATTTTATAACCGCGATAAAATATAGCTGATTGGTGACGTCACGTTTGACGTCATATACTATGACAAATGACGTAACGGTGACGGTAACGTTCCTAGGAAAGAAAGTAGTTTGACGTCAACCTGTCTTATTGTGCTATAAATGGCAGAGTATAGGCGATGTTAGAATCGAAATAATAAAAAGGAAGCTGTGTTACAACCCGTTTTGTAATAAAGTTGCAAAATGTAATAATTATTACAAAACGGGTTGAGAGCTTATTACACTTTGAAAAAATGTTTGCAACCCGTTTTGTAATAAAGTTGCAAAATGTAATAATTATTACAAATCGGGTTGAGAGCTTATTACACTTTGAAAAAATGTTTGCAACCCGTTTTGTAATAAAGTTGCAAAATGTAATCAATCTTCAAAATCACTTTAAATGTGGTATAACTATTGAAAAAGTGATTGGTATGTGACAGAACAATTTAAATTAACTATGCAACCAGTCTTGTTATAAGTTTTCAGAATGCAATTTCTTTTTAAAAATCACTTTAAAAGTATTATAACTATTTATTACAAAACGGGTTGGGAATGTTATTACACTTTGAAAATAACCTTGTAACCCGTTTTGTAATAAATTTGCAAAATGTAATAAATTTTTGAAATCACCTCAAAAGTGAGGTATTTATTAAAAACGGGTTGAGAAGTGTTATTACACTTTGAAAATAACCGTGCAACCTGTTTTGTAATAACGTTGCAAAATGTAATAAATTTTTGCAATCACCTCAAAAGTGAGGTATTTATTACAAAACGGGTTGAGAAGTGTTATTACACTTTGAAAATAACCTTGCAACCCGTTTTGTAATAAAGTTGCAAAATGTAATAAATTTTTGAAATCACCTCAAAAGTGATGTATTTATTACAAAACGGGTTGGGAGTGTTATTACACATTGAAAATAACTTTGTAACCCGTTTTGTAATAGCTTTTCGAAATGTAATATATTTTTGAAATCACCTAAAAAGTGAGGTATTTATTACAAAACGGGTTGGGAGTGTTATTTCACTTTGAAAATAACTTTGCAACCTGTTGTGTAATAAATTTTCGAAATGTAATAAATTTTTGAAATCACCTCAAAAGTGATGTATTTATTACAAAACGGGTTGGGAGTGTTATTACACATTGAAAATAACTTTGCAACCCGTTTTGTAATAGCTTTTCGAAATGTAATATATTTTTGAAATCACCAAAAAAGTGAGGTATTTATTACAAAACGGGTAGGGAGTGTTATTACACTTTGAAAATAACTTTGCAACCCGTTTTGTAATAAATTTTCGAAATGTAATAAATTTTTGAAATCACCTCAAAAGTGATGTATTTATTACAAAACGGATTGGGAGTGTTATTACACATTGAAAATAACTTTGCAACCCGTTTTGTAATGAATTTTCGAAATGTAACATATTTTTGAAATCACCTCAAAAGTGAGGTATTTATTACAAAACGGGTAGGGAGTGTTAATACACTTTGAAAATAACTTTGCAACTCGTTTGTATTAAATTTTCGAAATGTAATAATTTTTTGAAATCACCTCAAAAGTGAGGTATTCATTACAAAAAAGGTTTTTAAGTGTTCTTTCGCTTGGAAATTACCTTGCAACCCGTTTTGTAATAATTTTTCGAAATGTAATAATGTTTCGCAATCACCTCAAAAGTAAGGTATTTATTACAAAACGGGTTGAGAAGTGTTATTTAAGAAATAAAAATCTGTTCGCGTTTATTGTCGGTGAATGAAACACGGGCAGTAGTTCGGATGCGGAAAAATTAAATCACGTGTGCGTAATTGAGTGGCTTATTAGCTGGTACAATTACCTCCCTCGTTAATGAAAACGACCTTCGTAATTTTCTGAAGGAAATATCACATTTTAAACATTGAAACAATTTTAATAACACGAGTATATGGTATCTATTTCATAAAATGAAAAATATAAATGAATTGATTATCAGAAGCTTTAATAAAACTTGGTTTCTAGAGTATATTGGAGTTTCTAAAAATAGATGCGTCATAGCTGTAACACTGGATTCTTGTGCAACTCGCCTTGTCATCGTGACTCATAGAAAATTTTACTATAAAGTTTACGTTCATTCATTCATAAATATGTCACGTGATAATGGGCGTAAATAGAAACAGCCAATTTGATAGGTATGTTTTATGGGGGTAATACTACATTGTTAGGTCCGCTCTATATTTAATGGATTAATCCGCAGATCGTGTTAGAATACCCTTTGAAAATAACCTTGCAACCCGTTGTGTAATAAAGTTGCAAAATGTAATACATTTTTGCAATCACCTCAAAAGTAAGGTATTTATTACAAAACGGGTTGAGAAGTGTTATTACACTTTGGAAATAACCTTGCAGCCCATTTTGTAATAAAGTTGCAAAATGTAATAATTTTTTGAAATCACCTCAAAAGTGAGGTATTTATGGCAAAACGGGTTGGGAGTGTTATTACCCTTTGAAAATAACTTTACAACCCGTTTTGTAATAAATTTTCGAAATGTAATAATTTTTTGAAATCACCTCAAAAGTGAGGTATTCATTACAAAAAGGTTTTGAAGTGTTCTTTCGCTTGGAAATGACATTGATACCCGTTTTGTAATAACTTTTCCAAATGTAATAATGTTTCGCAATCACCTCAAAAGTGAGGTATTTATTACAAAACGGCTTGGGAAGACTTATAAGACTTCTAAAATAACATTGCAACCCGTTTTGTTATAAATTTTCAAATTGTATAAAATTTCCAAATGTATTATATTTTCAAAATGTAACAAATTTTCAGCTCTTCGTCTATGATTTGACATTTAAAAATTACCGGATGTCATTTAAATGAAATTTGATATTGGTATTCTTAAAATCTAGACTGACATTAAAGAAACATTACTTTTTAAGGAAAAAAAATATAGCGGAAATCATTGGGGCCTTGTCGTAAGCGAAAACAAGCCGATTTACGCAGTGCAACCCTTTCGATCAAATGTTCCCTTCTGTTCATTTCACACCACGGTAAAACGTTGTGAATGTCAAATATCACGAAATTGAGTATTGTTTGTGTTATCCTCTTTTGATGGTCATATGTTTCTTAGAAAATACATGTGAAGCTCAAATGTATTGTTTTACACTAATACTTATAGAAGTGTCGGGTGGCCATCATGATACAATGTAACATTTGCGGCAAACACGTTACCAACAGAAGCCGAATATCCAATTAATAAAAGGTAGTACGTTTAGCCAAGAAGTAAAGCTCAACATACAAGTATACTGATGTGTATTTTACGTAATGTTTACAAAAACAATTGTTTGCTATATAAAACATGCTCAAAACGACAAAAATAAATTAATGTAAAGTACGGAGAATTTGACGTCAAAATAATTGTAATACATATTCATGAACCTGAATTACGCAAAACTTCAATGACCTTGCAAACCGAAAGTAGTCATATGGCAATGTTTCTCTTGAATATCTTTTAAAGTACATGTATACATTTTTTAGTCAAAACCTAAATAAGAGTTTGTTCCCTGGAGTTATGGTATGAGTTTTGGCTCGTGGCATTTGCCAATTTGGGTGTTTAAGAACGAGTACTGAAAGGTACACACATTCTAAAAGGATGGCCCTATTTAGCTTTTGTGATCACTCTTCGTCCGTCGTCCGTCCGTCAACAATTGGGTTGTGTCGTCTCTAGAGGTCACAATTGTGGCCTAATATTTACGAAACTTAGTCATAATGATCATCTCAACAAAATCTTGGTCAAGTTCGATATTGGGTCATCCGGGGTTAAAAACTAGGTCACAAGGTCAAATCATAAAAAAACCTTGTGTAGTAACTAGAGGTCACAATTTTAACTTAATCTTTATGATACTTGGTCAAAATGATCATCTCAACAAAATCTAGGTCAAGTTTGATATTGGGTTATCAGGGGTAAAAAACTAGGTCACAATGGCAAATTATAGAAAACCCTTGTGTAGTCACTAGAGGTCACCTAAATTGACATAATCTTAATGAAACTTGGTCACAATGATCATCTCAACAAAATCTAGGTCAAGTCCGATATTAGGTCATCCGGGGTCAAAAACTAGGTCACAAGGTCAAATAATAGAAAACCCCCGTGTAGTCACTAGAGGTCATAAGTTTGACCTAACCTTTATGAAATTTGGTCGCAAGGATCATCTCAGCAAGATCTAGGTCAAGATTTATATTGGGTCATCCAGTGTCAAAACTAGGTCACAAGGTCAAACCATAGAAAACCTTGTATAGTCACTAGAGGTCACAATTTTGGCCTAATATTTTTGAAACTTTGTCACAATGATCATCTCAACAAAATCGAGGTCACTAGGGCATAGGGATTGCATGCACTACGACGACAGGTGAGCGACCTAGGGCCTTTTGGGCCCTCTTGTTTAACGAGTTGTTGGTGTTATATTACAGTGATAGTATACATACAATACAAGTCTGTCTGCTTGAGCCCTTTTCTTTTCTCAAACATTCTGAATTATTGTTTACCACACCCCTCTTATTTTTGTTCTCATCCCACCCCTTACGTTTTGTTGTGATCTCAATGTATTCCTACACTAGCACTCACAGGAAAGCTTCATATACAAATGCATGTCTGGGCTGATCGCAAAATGACCCCTTTTTGCTATGAGTTTATGACCCCACTGGAGAGAGGCGGAATTTATTTATCTTGGAATTTATTGCTCAGTTACCATGGATACGATCTTCTGGAAGGGTTTATAATTGGATACATGTGTTTATAATCTGGATTAACAATGCCTCTGACCAACAATTTGAGAAGTTATAGAAATCTTATACACACGTGTACATTAATTGGTATTGCAGTACACATGAGATTATAACACTTTTTTATGCAACTTTACCCCGAATTGTTTAAAGTAAAAAAATCCCCTTTTGCTTGACAATGAAATACGTTAGTATGACAAATATAATAACTTTGCATGATAATTTTTAATTATGTTATTAATTATTCAATATTAATAATTATTTTTTAATGTAACTTATGATGGACTAAAAATTGAATAATTAAACACGATAAAATTGTATTTCCTGTGAATACGTTACAACCATGGACATAATCAGTTTAAATTAAAACAGCTAAAATATAATATAACATGCTTTTTTAAAATATATACCAAAAACTATGTGACAAACATAACAATTTGTTATTGTTTTTTGTTTTTAGAAATTCTCCCATTCCATGTGGAACAAACATTTCAACTGAATAATCAACTATAAACGTACTGTACTGACCCAGTACATGATGCCAGCAGCGAGTTAGATATGATCGGCAAATAAATCTACAATGATAACCGCTACCGGCAGTGTAGCAATACCACGTGACTTTTGACTAGTTACAAGTAGAAATTTGTAAACATTGGAAAATAAAATAGCCATAAGTATTTTATTTCTTCATCGATTTCTATGAAATATACGCCACGCTAAGGGGACAATTATTTGCTTTTCATGAAATATAAAATCTTCTTCAGCGGCTGTGCAGTTTTGTCCATTACCTTGTGAAACCGTGAAACGTGTATGTTTCACAGGGTAATGGAAAAATCGATAAAGCTGCTGAAAAAGATCTTATATTCCACGGAAAGCAAATACTTTTCCCCTTAGCGTGGCGTATATTTTACAGAAATCGATGAAGAAATAAAATACTTATGGCTATATTTGTGTTCCAATGTGTACAAAATTCTACTTGTAACTAGTCAAAAGTCACGTGGTATTGCTACCCTGACCGGGCCAGTACCGGGCCAGTAGCGGAATGCAGATGTCGATCGTTTGCAAATAGTACGATCATATGCCAGTACCGGGCCAGTAGCGGAATGCAGATGTCGATCGTTTGCCAATAGTACGATCATAATTATGCCAGTACCGGGCCAGTAGCGGAATGCAGATGTCGATCGTTTGCCGATAGTACGATCATAATTATGCCAGTACCGGGCCAGTAGCGGAATGCAGATGTCGATCGTTTGCAAATAGTACGATCATATGCCAGTACCGGGCCAGTAGCGGAATGCAGATGTCGATCGTTTGCCAATAGTACGATCATAATTATGCCAGTACCGGGCCAGTAGCGGAATGCAGATGTCGATCGTTTGCCGATAGTACGATCATATGCCAGTACCGGGCCAGTAGCGTAGTGCTGACTGGGTTGCACCGCCCTTTTCAATCATTAAAGACATTACTTTAACTATTACATAAATCAGACTATTTATAGTTTTTTTGGAGATTACGTTTTAAATTAACGTGTATCACCCATTTTCCGAGAATTCTATTTTAAGATCATAAATTTTAAAATATCCATACATGTACTGTCAATATGTATCTTTATGGAATCAGAGTATAATTTATAGTGATATTGAGCATGTTTTTTCGAAAGCATTTAATTATTAAAATTGAAATGTGTTGGGTACAGTAAGCATAGTATTATGATGCACTGTATTTACCCTTGCAGTTAAATAAAAAATAGATATCCGTCAAGTGAATTTATTGAAGCATGACATCACTTTCATTGCGAATCTTGCTCGTTCATAAACAAAGTCAACGTAACATTAAGAGTCTAAATTTGTTGTTGGCAACATAGTCAAAAGTATGAAGAACAAACTCTTACAAAGTAATAATTATAAAACATATTCATGAATCTGTATCATGCAAATGACCTTGCAAACCGAAAGTAAAAATATGGTAATGCTTCTTGAATATCGTTTAAAGTATACATTTTCAGTCAAAACCTAAATAAGAGTTTGTTCCCTGGAGTTATAATGTAAGCATGATATGAGTTTTGGCTCGTGACATTTGCCAATTTGTGTGTTTAAAAACGAGTACAGAAAGGTACACACATTCTTTGAAACAAACTATTTTAAAAGGATGGCCCTTTTTTAACGAGTTGTTGGTTTTATGTTACATTGATAGTATACATACAATACAAGTCTGTATGCTTTAGCCCTTTTCTTTTCTCAAACATTCTGAATTATTGTTTACCACACCCCTCCCATTTTTATTCTCACCCCACCCCCTTAAAGAACACTTTTATTAATATTTTCATATTTCTAGTACAGTCTCTTATATCCAATTATTCGAATTACTGTTGAATCGAAAACCGATGTTTATATAATAAACACTGAACGGACCAGTTTAGAAAGATTAACTTTCGAATGTAAAGCTACTAATGACCACGGGTAGACACCGTGCACCGGATATAGCCCCCTAAAACGAAAGTAAAAGTGGAAATCGATTTCGGACGACGGTAAGTTTTCAATGATTATTCTGTAAATATTTATGTGATCCACTTGAAGTGAACAAATTTAAGCAGCGGAATGTTCATTTCAAAGCCCCAATGTCCTCTGATCTTTCCTTATTTCTTGACAAGCAGCATCGAAAGGTATCACTTTTGAAGGACAAGGCAGAAAAACGTACATTTTCCTTTTATTACAGCTGAATTATGCGTTTCCCAGGACACTGTTTAGATTTAAACTTTAACCTGTCATGTTCTTCATCTATGTTTAAACCCTCATTAGTAAACACCAACTAACAAGCATGCAATTGAAGAAAAACAACATTGCCTTGTGTACGGTATCTAGCCTTTCACTGTACCGTATCTAGTTTTTTTCCATCTAGACACTGTACGGGGTTAAGTGGGGTGTACGGTATCTAGTAATTATATTATTTTGGCTTTTTTAATGAATACATGTATGTTTTGTATTCAAATTGGGTTAATATCGATTATTTGTCACAAATAGTATAATTGATAATAAAACATAACTCATCCTTTCATTCTTAATTTATACGTTCTGGGGACGAACTCCATTCTTTTCTTGTATATATACGTAGGGTAATAAAAAGAAATGAGAAAAACGCTGAAAAATGACAATCAATACTGATACAAACAAGAAAAGTTGTACACCTATAACAAAATATACACTCTCTCTGTCTGCTGAGTTTTATAAATATTCGTTTATTACTTGAATAGATATCAGCAGTTTTACAATCTTGGGTACAGTGACTCGCCGCACACGATTGACGTCAATGACGTCATGTACGTTAACGATTAACTATTCGAACGTCATATTGCTCAAATAAATCGCTCATATCTCTTTACGTATTGCATAAATTTACCACTTATTCAGTATTTGGCAAGAAAGAGTCTGTTTGTGTAAAAAAAAAACATTTCAAGAATATATTAAATAATTATTCGATCATTCTAAAGGCGGTTTCTGTGTATGACGTCCGTTTTTGCGAGGGACGTTCAAATTTGACCGCTCATTTAATGCATTTCGGGCCTCTACTTGATATACTAAAATATTATATTAAGTCAGACAGGGAAGGCAGCACTCAACTTAACCAGCCGAGCACATAAAAAACTAAAAACACACAAAGCACTGAAAACACGACAACCCGTCTGCCGCCTAAGTTTATTTTCCGTCAAAAACATTTTGTTTTAACGATATATAAGTATACGTCCGGCATACTTCTCTCTCGAGGCCCGTTTGGAATGACGTTATGTCAAGTTCATTTGACAAATGTTGCAGGAATAATTAATACAATATTTGTCGTATGCTTTTCCATATCATACGGCGAAAACTGACGCCGTTTTGATGAGCGGCGACATAGCGCGACACCATATATTTAACGTTATATTCATAAATCAATACTTATAGTAGAAAATTATAATTTACACGTACAAATCGGCATTAAATGCACCTAAACGAATATGATATTTTTTATAGCATTTGTCTAATTTCATTTTGATCACCTCACGTATATAACTAACATAAATAATATAAATTGACGAAATTAGTAATAATCATTTCTAATAAAAATCATTTCTATATACATGTAATTTTTACAGAAAAGTAATTTTATATAAAGTGTAAATATTTTTCATAGATATTTAAACAAAAAATAAATTATAGTTATTCAATTAACACCAGTGTACCAAATAATGCACAATAAATCAACTTTAACAGTAATTATTCATCGGCGGTGATAGCGATTTTGCACATATAGATCTGTCATCAGTGGGTAGGATGTTAAGCGGTCAAGATCACGATTTTAAGTTTAAAATATGTATTTGTTTGGGCAATTAATGCAATAGAAATGGTGTTCATAAACGTTTTATGCCATATATGTTTAATAATACAAACTGATGGGAAAATACCGTATTCGTCCCAAAGTATTTCGTACCAAATAAAAACATCATTGCACAATTTAGCAAGTACAACCTTTTGGCAATGTTACATCATTGAATCATTTGTTTTCATATCATTTAGATACTTTTGAGTCAAAAAAAGGAAACTAGCCCCCGTACAGAATAGCTAACCCCGGTACAGCAAATAACTAGAGACCGTACATTAAAAATGTTATTATGGCTAGATACCGTACATAAGACAATGTTGTTTGCATGCTTCCTAGTGGGTGTTTACTAATGAGGGTTTAAACATAGGTGAAGAACATGACAGGTAAAAGTTTAAATCTAAACAGAGTACTCGGAAGCGCATAATGTACATGTTTCTGCCTTGTCCTTCAACAGTGATACCTTTCGATGCTGCTTGTCAAGAAATAAGGAAAGATCAGAGGAAATGACCACATTGGGGCTTTGAAATAAACATTCCGCTGCTTAAATTTGTTCACTTCAAGTGGATCACATAAATATTTACAGTATATTCATTGAAAACTTACCGTCGTCCGAAATCGATTTCCACTTTTACTTTCGTTTTAGGGGGCTATATCCGGTGTACGGTGTCTACCCGTGATGACGAACACATTCGTTTCGATTTATTGAATACAGTGTGGCAATACCATGTGACTTTTGGCTACAGTTACAAGAAGAAATTTGTGAACATTGGAACACAAATATAGCCATAAGTATTTTATTTCTTTATCGATTTCTATAAAATATACGCCACGCTAAGTGGAAAGGAATTTGCTTTCTGTGAAATATAAGATCCTTTTCAGCAGTTTTACTGATTTTTCCATTACCCTGTGATACATACACGTTCCATGGTTTCACAGGGTAATTGGCGAAACGGCACAGTCGCTGAAATATTTTTTATATTTCATGGAAAGCAAATAACTGTCCCCTTAGCGTGGCTTATATTTCATAAAAATCGACGAAGAAATAAAATACTTAGGGCTATTTTATTTTCCAATGTTTACGAATTTCCTCTTGTAACTGTAGTCAAAAGTCCCGTGGTATTGCTACACTGGAATATAAACGGTCTGATCAATTAATATCATAACAAACTTAATTCATGTGAACTAAAAATAGTGTTTAAGGATAAATTATAATGATCTTGTATGTTTGACAGAAACTTTGGGGAGTGCAGAATTTAATTTTCATGTAGATAATATTTAAACATTTTTAACTAAATAGGACTGTTCAAGTATAAGGTACACCTAGTAATTCAGACGGTATTACATGTATTTGTATTTACAGGTAAGCCTACTTATTGGCAATGATATACAGAATGATGATATTTCTTATAAAGATGACTTACATGTGTGGTTTATTATCGATAAAAGCAATTATTGTTTCAATACCGATTTGATTATTTGCTTCTATCCAGCTATTTGATTCCATCTAATTTCACTTGAAAGTTCGATACGGTTTGATTGATGATAAAATCGATTTTTTTGATAATACAATCGATCTTTGAACATTCGATGCTTTACATCTAGACTATATACTTATTTCATATCTGTTTGTCTGCTGAAAAGTTATTAATTAAAATTATTGTGCTTTAAAATTATAAATGATATCTTTTTGTATTATAATTCCAATTGTACTGAAACTCACATAATAAACCCGAAATACTATTATTTATAATTTTAAAGCATAAAAACTTAATATTTGTGTTTGGTTTTTTAGTTATGGTGCCAGTTTTTAAGAACTGGCGCCAGTTCTTAAGTGGAAGAAGATTGACGACAATGTAGGCCATACGAGATCTTAACTGGGACGTTGGCTTTGAAAATTTACCTAAGTTTTATTGATTTAGCGGGCTAAATATTCTATCTGAGTTTGTGTCGTTGTTGAACCGCCAGATCAAACGTTTTATTGACCCATTGTTGTCAGAATGACCTTTTGAATATTTCTTACTAGAGTCCGTTATCTACTTATATATGAGCCAGTCTCCAGGAAAACCTGCTATTTTGACAAAGAATTTGATTTTGAGATTTTTAATATTTAAAAGAGTAATCTTAATGAAGCAAAATGCAAAAGAAATTTTGTTAATATCATGATTTTTAAGGAAGTTACAGCTGTTTAGTTGAGGCCCTATTCAGACCCTTTTTGCGTGACGTCGCAAACGTCATTCAAACGTTATTCGACGTAACTTAAATAAGTATTTCATTATTACACCATTTGATCAATTCTTGACATAAAGTGTTCAAAATAGTACCAAATTCTATAATTATGTTTCACTTTTCAAAATATATATCAAAATCGAAATTGTTTGCATTCAGAGAAAGGCTACTTCTGTTTTAAACAACCAAATCCTCGTTTTTCTCAATCGGAGTACTTTTCTGAAATTGGTCACCATAGCAACGAAGTATGTGTTTTCGACATAATTCATAGGAAAATTTAAAGCTAAGGTATAGTACTATATGGGTCAATTACTTAAAATAGAATCAATAGCTATGCATTTTCCCTTATTTTAGAGCTTTATCAAAATCTTGTTACATGTAGTAATTACATAATGTCATTATAGCAGGTTTTCCTGGAGACTGGCTCATATATACTTGCTATTTCAGGAAGCTACAATAGGTGAACTTAGAGAGAGGATTGTCGAGACAACTAAAATTCAAGATGACGATTTAAGGGTTCTTTACAGTGGTGAGTGATATTTTCAAGAAATTACTTACTGAATATTGTTTGACATATTTACTGCATTAACAATCCGCGAACAGCGACGAAGTTTGGCTTTGATAAGACTGCTCTGTTAAAATATATTTCATGGGTTACATGACTCAAATCTATACTAGTACATTTGAATATATATATAACTATTATTTCATCTCAGTGAGATGCCAATTTAATAGAGGAATACATTATTTAAGTCCGGGTTTTACAGAAAATAATGTTTTAATGTTATATATATCTAAAGTAAAAATGGGCATTGTGTTGATTTACATGTGTATTTTTGTTGATCGATTTTTTTATCGATACGGACACATTCGATACGATGTATCGATCGAACGCAAAATACCGGTATTCGATTTATATCTGAAACCGGTACACAGCCCTTGATATTAATACTCTATAGAATTAACACCACTATTACTTAAATTGCCTGAAATTTGTTCGCATAAGATGACAACGTATCGAAAAAGGAACCTAATACCGCATTGATGTATACGCTGTAGTTTGTTGATGTTACAGTTCAATCACATGGGAATAACATAATTAACAAAGCATGTTGGAAGGAAACTTAGCACATTTTTTCAAGAAAAAATACTCGGTGGGCGATATCGAGCGTGGTTAAAATTGCTTTTTTTCACCAAATCTTTCATAAAGCAACCGTCAGTGGCTTTCTATTACATCAATACTTGGTTAGGTTGGAATATCACGATATACAAATTTTTTAGGCAAATCTGTGAGGCAGCACCTTTAACTTAAACAGTAAACATACGAGTACATTAAACATAAAAACATTACATACCATACACGGCACAATGCCGAACACTGAGAGAGAAAATTAACTACATTTGTACCAAAGTCACAGCTATCAAAAAGCTGAATAACCTAATTTCAGCGATCAAAAAGCTGGATGACCTAGTTTCAAAAGCGAAAAAGAATGAACTACCTATTTTTAGTCTGAAGTCTAAAAAGGTTAAATAATAACAGTAATCAAAAAGCTGGATGCCATAGTTTCAGCTGAATGACCTAGTTTCAGTAACAAAAAAGCTGAATGCCTCAGACGAATGACATAGTGTCAACAAGCTGAGTGCCCTAGCTGAATGGCCCGAAAACTAATATGTTTGGGTACGCATAACGTATTACAGGTAAAGAGCTACGAGCAAAGGACGAGTATGGCAAAATTCAGACTTTGGAGGATTACCACATTGGCGATGAAGCCAATCTTTGCATCGTTTTACGTTTGCTTGGTGGTTCAGAAGAAATGGAAGTACCACCGAAAACGTATCCTTCAGAGGGGGTGGAATTGACAGATTTACCGGACATGTTTACATTAGATGATGACGAAGGGGGACAGCGGGCTAAGATGCCATGTGGGCATGCTGTAGGTAAGAGAAGAAACTTATGGAGATAAGTAGTGTGTTGTGTTGGCATATTCAGTATGAAGCATATTTTAGAACTCACAGATGCATAAATATTCGCCTTTGGTTAGTAATTTATAAACACATTGCGCACATATACAGTTATAGTTCCATCTGAAATCAAAATGCTGACACTTAAATCACTTATTCATATGAATTTTCTTAATTAAATGATGTTCGACAGAAAAGAGATAATAACGCCTTAAGGATCGTGAGTATCCAATTGGGCCTGTGATGGCACTTTTATAAATGTGACTATGGGCACCACATAGTACCTGGTCGGGCGTTTACAAGTTAATGACTTTGGTTGGATTACGCATTATTAATGTGTTTAACGTGAACAAGATATATATATACATGTATACGTGGGACGTTCAAAAATAAACAGGACTGGGGCCCTCACGGCTACAGTTTTCAATATTATACAAATATTATTACATACTATGGAATCTCAATTCAATTGCGAACATTCGATATCTGATTTATCGAGTTACACTAGCACGTCCTCTCGTAGTATTCCATTTTGAAACCATGGTAACACACACCCGGCGCAGCCCAACAATTACCATTAATAGCGATTACGTAATGTGGTGTATATTTAATACTATAATATCGTTTGTTTTAAAACCTCGCCGTATCATTACATGTTACATGCTGGACGAGGTCTGCAAAAATGAGGACATTTGGACGTTAGGTACTGAAATAAACAGAATTTAAACTCCAAGTGTGACAAATTTGTGACGCAAAAGTGACGTCACCAGCACGTAAAGAAAAACGGACAAACACCAAGTTCTGTCAACAGCCAGATGATTTTGTCCTCTGAATCGTATGGAATTATCGTAACTACGTTTTGGAAACAGTTCTGCAAGTAGTATATCAGTTTTAGAATGGCACAAATGATTTAATGCTAACTGTTCAGCTTTGTAAGACAGGGAAGTAATAGGACATCTTAAGAACGTCTGTGAAGTCAGTTACCGAGACTTTATCAAAATACCAACGTTTCATGGTACGGATTTGTGCCTATATATGCGATGTAAGATCCGGAAAAATACATGCGATTCTCACCAACGCATTACTTTTGTGGCTCAGTGTGGTGCTGGAATGTATTCATCAACCTTATCACTACAAACTTGGTATTTCATAGGCCTATGCGAAGCACTAACGTCGTGTGAATTAGCGCGACGTCATTTTGTGCGCCGGGTCAACGTTAGTGACATTGTTTAGTCACCTGTAACTCTCGGACCGCGTAATTGTTTTAGTTCATATCTTTACAGTATGTAGAAAAAGGATTCCGATTTCCGATGGTATATAATTTGATTTATTTCGTTTTATCATGCGGGTTTTATGGCAATAGTCCTGTTTATTTTTGAACGTCCCACGTATATAATATATCCATTCATTAGTAAACTGGGTTCTCGTTTTAAATATGTTGATTGGTCAATAACATTTGTATCTAATAATATACCACTGGATTAATGTAAACTGGTAGCAAGAAAACGTACCATAATCCTCACGACATTCTCATTGACTTCTCAACGACAATATCATCAGTGTAATTATATGTATATAAGAGCCTGTCTCCAGAAAAACCTGCTATTTTGAGAAAAAATATTGATTTTGAGAATTTAAATAGTCTTAAAGGATAATGTTATTGAAGCAAAATGCAAAAGCAATTTTGTTAATATCTTGAGTTTTAAGGAAGTAACAGCTGTTTTTGTACAGTCCCTATTTGGTGATTTTTGTGTGACGTTGCCAACGTCATTGAAACGTTATTCGACTTTACTGCAACAGGAATTTCATAATTACACCATTTGGTCAATTCTTGACACAAACCGTTAAAAACAGTATCATGTTTTAGAATTATGTTTTTTTTTTAAAATGTATATCACAGACTACTGTTTGCATTCAAAGAAAGACTACTACTGTTTCAAACAACAAACTCCTCGTTTTTCTCAATAGAAGTACTTTTCCGGAATTGGTCACCATAGCAACGATGTATGTGATTTCGATATAATTGATGAGAAATATTAAAGCTAATATATATAGAGGATATTTGTTTGTTTTGATTGAATATGGTTTATATCTCATTGTGTAGTGATAAAATTCAATATTTTCAAGAGCGCATAGCGCGAGTGAAAATATTAAAATTTTATCACTACAAGATGAGATATTAACCATATTCAATCAAAACAAACAAATATTCTATTTATTTAATGCTTTTATGGTGTCAAAACTGGTACTATTTATGCCAAATTACCACTGTGGTTAGGCTACGTATGAATATGTTATTCCATTCATATTTTTCACTTCAAAATCCGCCATCTTGGATTATGGTGAATAGGTGAAAACGACTTTTTTGAGAATTTTGCATTAAATCATACACCAACTTGTAGGAAATGGTCTAATTAAGAATAAAAACCCCCACATGACATGTTTCCGTTCAGTAATAAAAAAGTTACAGATATTTTAGTGTTGAGATTTTGGTAAATTAAAGTAGTCCCTGTGAGGGGGCGGAGCTTATATCAGTCACATTGTAGGTGATAACCAGTGACTGATATAGGTTTTATTTCACTGATAGAACTCCATATCTCATCAGTTAGCATTAAATAAAGTACTATATGGGTAACTTACTTAACGCAGAATCAATGGATATGAATTGTTCTCATTTAGAGCTTTTTATAAACCTTGTTACATAATAGTAATTACATAATGTCAATATAGCAGGTTTTCCTGGAGACTGGCTCATATATCTATACATGTATATGACAGGTCCAGAGTCATTGACAGCCTACTGTAGAAGTCTACTGACGGCGGGAAAGTATGAATTCCGGTGTCCATATAAAGCTAAGACAACTGATCCATTTTGTGACTCACTGTGGGAATTCTTCACTGTGAAGAAATTAGCGGTACTAACCGATGATGAAAGGAAGGTGAATAACTTTTAACAGTGTAGAAATACCACGTGTCTTTTGACTACAGTTACAAGAAGAAATTTGTAAACAAGAAATTATATATCACGCATGGCATGGCGTATATTTTATAGAAATCGATGAAGAAATAAAATACTTTTGGCTATATTTGTGTTCCAATATTTACAAATTTCTACTTGTAACTGTAGTCAAAAGCCACGTGGTATTGCTACCCTGTTTAATGAAATGCATAAAAATACATAAAGATGGCCTATTTTGAGTGTTCCATCTTTCGTGTCTACTCTGTATCTCGTACATGAATTGTAATGAATACATATTAGAAGAAGAAGAATATAATGTTCACGTGTATATTATAAGCCTTCGTGGACTTTACGTATACACGGAGTAGTATTAAGCACCGATCGGTTAAGTGAATAATCGGTTCTCTTCTTTCCAGGAATTTGAGAAACAGATATCAGAGAATTATTTAAGAAAATCAGTCGGGATACAGGACTGTCCGAAATGTCAGTCATACTGTGAGAGGCGAAGCAAGAAAGACCAGAGAGTAGTATGTCCACTTTGTACTAAGAAACAAAAAGGGACGAGGTATGAGTTCTGCTGGTTTTGCCTTAAGACATGGCTTACCAACAACACAAACGGAGACTGTGGAAACTTCAATTGCGCTGGTGAAGACCCGCGTTTACGTATAATAAGGGAAAGTGCCAAGAAAACTGTGGTGGAGGTACCAAATTGCCCGGCTATACGTGGATGTCCTAGCTGCGGTCTGCTGATTGAGCACAAACGAGATTGCAAGCAGATGGTTTGTCCTTGTGGACAGAAGTTTTGTTTCATTTGTTTGAAGAAGGCCAACGCCACTGGCAGTTACCAATGTGGGGCATGGAATTTCAAATGCGAAATCGCACCGATCCAGAAGGAACTTGCTGGATCCTAACTGAACTGGTTCTTTACACGTAGGGCCGGCTTGGCCCATTAAAGTTCTCTTTATTTGTCATGATATGTTGAAATATAGTTTTGATTGACTTTCATTATTTATATACATGTATAAACCTGCTAATATGATGAAGAATTTTGTCGTACTTCAGATACTGTGTGCTATGTTCTATTTTCTCCCCTTCAAGTTACATGTATGTTTGATAAAATGTAAATATCAATTAATTGAATGAAATGTATGTAAGGTCATTTATACTTTAGTTTATATCGCATTTTTATGTGTGCCATAATTATAATTTTCCATTCTACAATCATTTCGCATACGTATACTTGTTCGCGTATGTACATAACATTTACTTATGTTGTTTTTCTCATTGATTTGTTGTGTAACGCTTTGTAACTGTGATATGTTACATACAACTTAGATGATTAAATAATGATGCATCGATCATATGTTTTACCATTTTCATGGAGTTGATATTATATAAACTTCTTATAGTTTTGTGAATTGCAAACGTAGAATACATACAAAAGTACGACTGAATGGTTAACAAGTTAAGTGGATTTAGCTCAGTGGTAACGCACTGGGCTGTCAATCCAGAGGTCGTGGGTTCAATCCATAGCAGTATTGGAACTTGAAATTTCTGAAATATTTATAATATGCCCCACTTTATCTGGCCGTGTGATCTGCAAAGTATCTGAAAGTGCCAGGCAGCTGTGTATCGGTGCTATACACCGGGCACATTAAAGAACCAGTCTGTCTAGGCGCACTTCAGCAGCGCCGGACATGCCTGTATCTAATGTCTCTCTCTCCACTCAGGGCCTTTCTCTCAGGCTGTCCCTCTGGTCAGATCATGCTGACTATCTGCACTGGTAGAGGATGCACCTTGTGCCTGCAACACAATAATGTAAAGTGCCTTTGAACGTGCGTTCGCATGAAAAGGGCGCTATATAAATCTGGTATATTTATTTATTTAAGTCTGAAAAGATCCAGATCAACTACTTACTAGTGATTATTCTACATCTCTCACTTGCAACCAATATTGTGCAACACAGACACACCCACATATCATGTACAAAAGCCTGGCTGCGAATGTCACCCGACAATGATATTTCATCTGCAAGAGAGGGTAAACGACCTGTCTGCAACAAAGGTAAATTTTAATTCGACTCTTCGTACAAAGTGATGAGTCACTAAGGATTCTGTAGAAAATATGGGACAACTTTATAAAAGGTTTTGTCCATTTTAACTTAGAACATTTGCTTTAGGTAACCATTTCTCATTAACTATCTGATGCATTAATTTTAAACTCAACACACTTGATCACAGTGATGGCTTCATTCGCTTGACAATAGAAGGTAACTTAATACACGTACTTCATCGTACGAGCATCTAATGAAGTTATGCGAGTTAAACACTGAAAACGCGGCAAAACACGGAATCGAACACACATTGTGACATATTGATTAGGCCAACAGTAGATGGATTTCCTTTTAGGGCTTGTTTAGTGAGATTTGATGCCATGAAATACAAGAGGTCATGATAAAAAACCGTTCAAAAAAGGGGCCTTACTAAAACAAGACTTGGTACATTCAGTTAAAGAGTTGTAAACATATGGAATAAACTACCCCTAGAGGTTATAAATGCACCAACGGTTAACTGTTTTAAATCTAGATTAAATAAACTATGGAAAGTAGACAACAAATTTGATGCAGACTGCTATAAACAAATACAAAAAAGGTCAGTACTTCGGGCAGGGTCTATAAAAAAATGACTAAGGCATGTAAATTCGACTTTTCGTACAAAGTGATGAGTCACTAAGGATTCTGTAGAAAATATGGGACAACTTTATAAAAAGTTTTGTCCATTTTAACTTAGAACATTTGCTTTAGGTAACCATTTCTCATTAACTATCTGATGCATTGATTTTAAACTCAACACACTTGATCACAGTGATGGCTTCATTCGCTTGACAATAGAAGGTAACTTAATACACGTACTTCATCGTACGAGCATCTAATGAAGTTATGCGAGTTAAACACTGAAAACGCGGCAAAACACGGAATCGAACACACATTGTGACATATTGATTAGGCCAACAGTAGATGGATTTCCTTTTAGGGCTTGTTTAGTGAGATTTGATGCCATGAAATACAAGAGGTCATGATAAAAAACCGTTCAAAAAAGGGGCCTTACTAAAACAAGACTTGGTACATTCAGTTAAAGAGTTGTAAACATATGGAATAAACTACCCCTAGAGGTTATAAATGCACCAACGGTTAACTGTTTTAAATTTAGATTAAATAAACTATGGAAAGTAGACAACAAATTTGATGCAGACTGCTATAAACAAATACAAAAAAGGTCAGTACTTCGGGCAGGGTCTATAAAAAATGACTAAGGCATGTAAATAGTTTTAGAGTAGCCTTCATAGGACATTATATATGAAAGCTAAGTTTTTAAAGTGTGAATCAAGTAAGAAACACATATGACTTTATATGAGTTTTAAATATATGTGAGAAAACACAAGACAGTTTGTGTGTGCAAAAGTAAAAAAAGTGAAAAAAACGTTATAAAATATCAAGTGCGGAACTGGAAGAAATAAAATTGAAAATAAAAAAAAAGTGAAAAAAAAGGACCAAAAAAACTACATAGTTTATTTAGTCATAAGACTAAACTACGGTCTCGGAACTTCATGAACTTCATGGATAGTACTCATTCCCGGCTGTCTCGTTAAAATCGGTCGAGATTTGACATATTTCTACTTGCGTTCTTAGCCAAAAATTACGCCAAATTTATACTACTTGGTATGTCCATACTGATAATGGGAAGACAGTCATGTTTTCCATGTTTTATCAAAACAGACCGATCCTTGCGCTATACTCTTTCACCTATACTATAAGCGTGATAAGATTCAGTCAAGGCGAACATCTGTGATAAAAGAGTCAAAGGGCGAACTAAATATAACACTTTAAGCACATGGCACTGCGCTCCAAATGGCTGTTAAAACAATCCAGATAGGTCATACGCCTATCTAAATGGTTTTGTTTCCATTTATACCACTTTGAGTGGTGCGTTTTAGTCATTCACATCCAAACAGAATTGTTTTCACTAAACAATGTTATTTGCATTACTTTCCGTGTGTCTCAGTCTCACTGTTGATGCCGTTACTTCTGATAGCCAAGCAGAAGTCCAAAAGCGGATATTACTGAACGATAATTACGATTCGATTATAGCAAAGTTAGATGCACTGGAGAGATAGGTTGCGACGTTGAAATCAAAGACAGGTAAGAAAACGTGTTTTGTTTGGTTTTATGCATTCGTCTGAGACATTCATAAGCGCTTTGCCATCCGGTTTATCCCTACCTTATTGGTCAATGACTCCCGTCGACAGGATTATATGCAAGAAAACCTGATGCACTATACTTTTTATACACTAGATCTCTCCGAAACGACCCTTGGTTCTTTCATCACGGTGCTCGGTGTATATAACCAATATACTCGAGCCTACTTCTGAGTTACCAACCGTACCAGTTCATCTCTAGTTTGATGGGAAACACTGAAAAGCGTTTTCAGAAATAATCAATTGTCCCGGTCGAGTTTCGAACCAGGAACCTGTCGATCCGTAGTCAAGAGCGTTACTCAAAATGTATATATTATAATAGACAATATAAAATAACGTTCAAGTTTATATTCAGAACTGGTAATCGCTGAATAGCCTGTGTTCATCAGACATGACTGTGTTTCGTACCAAAATAAGTTCACATTATATACCATTTCACTGTGTTGAATTTGATATGGATTGGCATGATTGTGTAAGATCCAAAACCCCCCAAAACGGACTTAGTTCTGTTATCACAGAGGCTTTAAGGCAGCACAAACAGTTAAAAGAGAGGCAGATGCAAAATTGTGTTTCTGAAAATTCCATTAGTTTATTGCTAACTATTCACAAGGAACATTTGTCCCTTATCAAATTTTGAGTAGTATCTTATAGGGTGATTTGCGGATATCTGGTGTTGAAATTACTCTCTCGAATGCTATAACCACGTCTGGGAAATAGACCTTAATTATCCACCCGTAATGAATTTTTGACACTGCGCTAACCAATCAAGCTAGCTATTTTTAAAACTCCTTAAATTAAACTTTTTGTTTACAGCTCACTCACATGGTCCAGTAGCGTGTATGGCGAAACAAACAAAGTCAATAGCCGGTACAGGCCATCATATCTACTTTGACGAGGTCCAGTTGAACCTTGGGAATGCCTACAACCCACACCATGGCATGTTCGTCTCTCCAGTGAATGGAACCTACCTTGTGTCAGTGACTGCGTGCTCTCTAAGTGGTCATTTTATCGTTTTACAGGTTAACGTGAATGATAGGATTCTAGGCAAAGTGTTGGCAGGAGACAATGCGTATTCAGAATGCTCCACAAAAGTTTTACTGGCACATCTTCATGCAGGGGACGATCTCTTCGTGCAACATTTAGCGAAAGGAGATTATCTACGGGCAGATGCGACTGAAGGATATCCAACATTCAGTGTGGCCCTACTTCAAGCGGACTAGAAATTATAGTGCCATTTACTACTGCTAAACAATTTTAGATATACTTTTTATATGGTGTTTAAAATTCACTAAATCATTTGTGACTCTTTGTGATTTTCCGTATTTATAGCCAGTGGAGTTAATCACCTGCCAAAACGTTGCTTATGTGTTTAATGTAGTTACATCTGCATTCATATAATAAAGCAAAATCTAATTAAATTATTTTGTTTTCCTTACTATTGTTCACCGGGGTAGTGTAACAAATTTATAATGTTTCTGCTTATGGCGAATTCACATTACAGCGCATGACAACATTCTCTTCTGGGCGTATTAACATTTAAACAAATACGCTGTTTAGGCAAGTCGAATAGTTAATGCACGGAATCTATTATCCCTTGTAGAAACTATTATCCCTTGTTAGGGAGGACACAAAAGCACGATGAATTGCACTGTCGTACAAGTAAAATGGAAATTAATTATACACATAATGTAAAATGCCGCCTTACTAGTTTTACACTGTTGTTGTACGTATGTGCCTTCTTCTCACGATACCGCTCATTGAGTAAAATACATGACTACACTGCGCAGGCTCGTCTCCAGAGACAAAAAACATATCAAGTAAAACAGTTCTAACAACTAAAAATGGATAGACGTACCGGTAAAGATGAAGATCTTCTGAATTAAGAAATATAGTTATACCCCCGCAAACAAAGTTGGAAGGGGGTATACTGGAGTCTCCATGTCTGTCGGTTGGTCGGGCGTTTGGTCGGTCTGTTACAATGTAGCAAAATCGTGTCCGCTCTGTAACTTTGTCGTTTCTCACTGGATTTTAAAATTGCTTGGTACAAATGTTCACCACAAGACGATGTGTCATGCGTAAGACCCAGGTCCCTAGCTCAAAGGTCAAGGTCACACTTTGAGGTCAAAGGTTTTGTAGGCATCCAAGTCGTGTCCGCTCTGTAACTTTGTTGTTTTTACTGGTTTTTAAAATTGTTTGGTAAAAATGTTCACAACATAAATACGGTGTGTCATGCGCAAGACCCAGGTCCCTACCTCAAAGGTCAAGGTCATACTTAGAGGTCAAATATTAAAAGGCTCAAAAAGGCATGTGACTCATGTAATTTCATATTGGATATTTATATTACATCAAGACGGTATGTCATGCGCAAGACCCAGGTCCCTAGCTCAAAGGTCAAGGTTACACTTGGAGGTCAAAGGTTAAAAGGCACAAAATCGTGTCCGCTCTGTAACTATGTCATTTCTTATCGGACATTTATAATACTTTTTACAAATGTTCACCACATATAGAGGGTGTGTCATGCACAACACCAAGGTCCCTAGCTCAAAGGTTAAGGTCACACTTGGAGGTTAAAAGGCACAAAATCGTGTCCGGTCTGTAACTATGTCATTTCTTATTGGATTGTTATAATACTTGAAACAAATGTTCACCATATCAAGAAGGTGTGTCATGCCCAAGACCCAGTCCCTAGCTCAAAGGTCAAGGTCACACTTGGAGGTCAAATGTTAAAAGGCACAAATAGGCATGTGATTTATGTCCACTCTGTAACTTTGCCATTTCTTATTGGATATTTATGATACTTAGTACGAATGTTTACCACATTAAGACGATGCATCATGTACAAGACCCAGGTCAAGGTCACACTTGGAGGTCAAAGGTAATATAGTCATACAAGTCGTGTCCGCTCTGTAAATTTGTCGTTTCTAAGTGCTTGGTACAAATGTATTCCACATAAATCAATTTTTTCTATATTTTTGTTTTATTTTTGTTTTTCGAAAACAAATTAATTTATTTTTATTTTTTTTAAGGACGTTTGATACAGTTGTTTATGCGCATCATTTCTGCGCATGTACTTTAAACGTGTATAGAGGCCGCGTTTTGCACTACTGGTTCGTCATGAAAATTGGGCAAAATATTTGTCGTGATACTATCTAGGGTTAGTTTAAACATGGATACTTTGGGGTAAAAAATGAATTCACTGAGTTAATAATATGAAATTACTCTGTGTGAAAGAACGGTTACATTTTAATTTTTTTGTGAAATTAGAAATTATTACTTGGGTTACCTGTACCCATTTATAATGAGTGCTTGTATTGCCTGGGACTACACAGATCCTCTTTTACTGATATATAGTAATTTATATTGCTATACGGAATTCGACGTCACTGCCAAATTGGGATAAAGGGGAAGATAATTCAGTCAAAATAGCACAATGCGTAGCGTGATAACCTATGTTTTATATTAATTTTTAGATAAAGAACACTTTAATCAACATCCTTAGCCAAAAATAAATTACGACAGGACTAGAAATTATGGAAAAATCATATGTGCAAAATGTACTAATTTGACCTTTTTTGCGCCATTTTACGTCATTTTATCGCAATTTTCATTGCATAGAGACACAATTACAACGTCACTGCACATAAAACAATTCTTGTAACACGTCAATTTCTTCTAATTTTATATAACTATACTTTCATGTATATAATAATATGCTAATGTAAATACTCTTTTGGTGTTAGAATATTTTTTCCGCGCAGATAAAGCGTCACTTTTACGCAATTTCACTAAGGTTTTTATGATATATGGGACAATAATGACGTCATAGCGCAAACAATAGTACCGTGACCTATCTTTTTTATTTAATTTTTGGATTGAGTACACTTTTATCAACAATCAAAGATAAATAGAACTCTAAATTTTACTTGTGGTATTTCTGATGTACATAATATGATTGCTGTGCAAGTCAATTCTCATGTTCCAAAGGCAAATTCAGAGTGGATTTCGTATAGAAGTTTCAAAAGTTTGGATCATATTTCGTTAAACTCTGAGCTTTCGACTGTTTTTGAAGATTTCACTTCAGATCGTATAGATTCAGATGTTAACAAATTGTATAAAGATTTTAGCAGCAAATTTTTAAATAAACATGCTCCCATCAAAAAGAAGAAAGTTTTAAACAAACCACTGCCTTACATGAACAAAGAATTGAAGCAAGCTATTTTTAAAAAGAAAATGTATGCAAATCAATTTGACAAAAACAAAAATTCTAAAACGTGGTAAAATTTAGAAGACAGAGAAACCATGTAACACATCTGAAAAAAAAGTCTATGAACAAATATTTCATTGATCGATGCACTGGTGGCTGTAAGTCTGCCGACTTCTGGCCAACTATAAAACCATTTTTATCAAACAAGGGTAATATTACAAAGAAAAACAAAACACAGTTCTAATGGAAAATGATAGCCTTATAAACAATCAGGAAGATGTATGTGATATTTTTAACGAATTTTTCGTTAATGTAGCCAAGGATATTGGCCAAAACTCCATACCAGTAAATGATGATCATCCAAGTATTGATAAAATTTCATCAAACCATATAAATACTGAACCTTTGGTTTTTAATCCCGTTGTAGAAGATTTTGTTGAAAAACAATTAAATACTTTCAATATCAAGAAAGCAACAGGCCATGATGGTATATCTGCCAAACTTCTCAAACTTACAAAACCTTCAATAATAAAACCTGTAACTGAAATGGTTAACCTCTCTATTGAAACCTCCGTTTTTCCACAAGATCTAAAAATCTCCGAAGTCGCTCCAATCCATAAGAAAAATAGCACACTTGATAAAGGAAATTACCGACCTGTCAGTATTTTACCAATGATGTCAAAAAACTTTGAAAGGGCCATCAACACGCAACTAAGTGAATTTTTCAATCAACATTTTGATCCTTATCTTTCTGCCTTTCGACCGGGGTATGGATGCCAAAGTACATTACTTAAAGTAGTTAAGGATTGCAAAGAAGCCCTAGATAAAGAACAATATGATGCAGCTATACTGATGGACCTTTCGAAGGCTTTCGACTGCCTACCCCATTTTTCATTTTATTGCGGAATACCTACTTTCCTAGCTCAAAGGTTATATAGTTATGCATGTCCTGTTTCCTACTGGATTTTAAAAGATGAGAGTAACTATAAATTTAAATAATATATCTGTATCAAGCAGTGCTGCGGGGGTATGATTCATCACCCCATTGATAGTTCTAGTTGATCCAATGCATTTTTAACCATATCTCTCTTTTGCATACTTTTGAAGTAATTTTGTGTGACAAGCACCTCATGTGCAGCATCGTCCGTCTCTGAAGTATCTGGTTCCATCGTTATATAGTTTAGAACTAGCAGTACCTGAATGTTTTTTACTCGGCTCCATATGCAGCTATTCACCTTCACTTCTGTAACTAAACATTAACATACAATCGTATTCTTAAAAAAAACCAAAAAACCCCAACAAATTCTTATCGAGTTAAGATAATATTTATGTTCACACGACAAGATGAATGCAAGTACAATGTAAAGTGGATAAATGTTGATGTAGGCACCGCGTACGTATAAACCAAATCACTGTATGAATAAGTGGGATACTGTACAGTTCAACTTGTATGACTTATTGTGATAAAAACATCTGTCATTTCTGATCACTGTACAACTTATTGCAAGATTATACAATTCAAAAAGTACTCCTTATTGCGATAACCGAAAGTTGTTTGGTTTATACATTGTGGTAGGTATATTGTCCCTGTAATGATGCAAGTTTTATAACTGATTTTCAAACTAGAACTGCCACAGAGTGACTAATGATACCCGCACATACCGCTTTGTCACAGACGCATGGCAAGCAACATCCTTAAAAACTGTTGCATGGTGACAACAATTGTACAGTTATTTATAAATTCCACAACATATGATAAAGTTATGCTTCAGACAACATAAAGTATGGTTATTTCTGACCTGTGAACTTTTAAGTGTGACATTGACCTTAGTGGTATGACATAATTGTCACATCGTTTGATTGGGGTGAACAATTGTACCAGGTTTTTTGAAAATATCAAAATAAATGAAATAGTTACAACCAGAACAAACTAAAATAAGATCATTTCTTACCTTTGAACTCCAAGTGTGACTTTGACCATTGAGATATTGACGTAATTGTTTCGCATGACACACCGTCTGGTACTATTCATTTGTGCCACATTATTTTCAAATCCCACCATAAATGACTAAAGTTAGGCGCCGGACAAGCTCAATAGATGGGCTTATCAAAAGTCTTTGAGCAAGACATTTACACGCTTTACCTAAATACAAATGTGTTTTGACACATTTTATGTATCCAGATATTGCCATGTCAATGTCGTTATTTCATGGCCATGTGCGATATAAATCTTGGTAATCGAAATGCTCACGCTGTTAAATTAACAACATATACATTTAGAGCGAGTTCAGCTGAATTACGAGGGTAAACTCGATTAACTAGAGTTGCAGCAAAACGAGTCGAGTTTCAACCCTTGAGTTTACTCGAGTGTCCCCGAGTTCAACCCCGCTGCGAGGCTGGGTTGCTGTAGTTCCAAACCGGTCACCTCGGACAATGTCTTACGCATCACATTTACATGCCGTACGGACCTTCCAGTTGCTGTAGGTCCACATGTCCGCCATGTTTTGTTAACTCTGTAGTTTATCTATTTTCGTTTTGCTGAAGATCTCCAAGAGTTAGTTTATTTTTAGGTTCGTACGTCTCAAGAGTTAACTCTAGAAGAACAGCTGAATTCGCTTATAGTTAGGGGATCTGACGAAAGAAAACGAAAACATAACAGAAGCTTTGAAATGAGAAACACAGAAATATTAAAGCCTCATCAGTATTGGACACTGTTAACAGAAAAAATCTAGTAAGGTACAAACATCTCTATCAAGGCTACTGCATGCACATGTAGAATACATATTATTAGCCCAAGTCACACTTGAAAATTCGCGAAAAGATTTTACATGTGTATAAACAATTGGCGACATGCTTTTCATATATATTTGTATATCAAAAGACGTGTTGCCACTAACTGAAGATCTTTGTTCGCACTTCGCAAACTCATCAATTAGTAAAATGGCCGCAATTTTTCTTATCAACAGAAACAAAGGAAAAAAGATTAATAGCAGCGGAAGCAGAACATCTGTCGCGCACAATTTATATTTTTCTGTGCGACTGGGTAAAAATGTGCTGCATCGTCAGCGTTGGTGCGTGGTTGATGGAGTCTAAAGTGGTTTAACGAAATAGTGCCTGTGGAACATCTTCTGAATTTGTTCCGTGAAAGCCGAGGAATTGCGAAGACGATCTGTATTTGATTGAAACAATGGAAGTAGCGCCACTCCGACATCAGCTTGTCTATATGACAGATTGGTCGGACGCCTTCATTTGCGATATACTATGAACTTTAGTCCTAAACAAAGCTAGATATATGTATCATTTTTTTAATCACTATGAAGCATTGGTACTATTGATTTGGCAAGTCCAATCGCGCGCTTGTAATGCATTATAAACCAAATGGCTTTCCATGTCTAAGACACGTGATTTGATTTCAGAAGGATACTTATAGACAAAGTTCACTTTAATAATTAAATGCATGCATGTGTATTGATCAAATATCGCATTACTATGTCAGAAGATAATGAACCATTTCAAATAAGAGTACAAAACAATACATGCTCCACTACTTTGTCTTACATGTAATTTTGTTTTTCTTTGTACATATTGACTTGTAAATTATCTCTGTTTTCATTGTGTTTAACTTATATACATGTTTTTTGTTTAATTACTGTTTCTCTAACACTGTATGTATATGTGTATGTTTGTGTGTGTGTGCATGTATATATGTATTTATATGTATATATATTTACGATTAATATATTCTTATATCACTTCTATCTCGATATCCCAGTTCTATCCCTTCCTCTACTACTTCCTATACTCGTGGCCATCTTTTGTTTTGAATGTGATGTATACTATTATTTCTGCATGACCACTCCCGATACATTCAAGTATCCTAATATTATTAACACTATTCACTATGAATGGAACCTACCTTGTGTCAGTGACTGCGTGCTCTCTAAGTGGTCATTTTATCGTTTTACAGGTTAACGTGAATGATAGGATTCTAGGCAAAGTGTTGGCAGGAGACAATGCGTATTCAGAATGCTCCACAAAAGTTTTACTGGCACATCTTCATGCAGGGGACGATCTCTTCGTGCAACATTTAGCGAAAGGAGATTATCTACGGGCAGATGCGACTGAAGGATATCCAACATTCAGTGTGGCCCTACTTCAAGCGGACTAGAAATTATAGTGCCATTTACTACTGCTAAACAATTTTAGATATACTTTTTATATGGTGTTTAAAATTCACTAAATCATTTGTGACTCTTTGTGATTTTCCGTATTTATAGCCAGTGGAGTTAATCACCTGCCAAAACGTTGCTTATGTGTTTAATGTAGTTACATCTGCATTCATATAATAAAGCAAAATCTAATTAAATTATTTTGTTTTCCTTACTATTGTTCACCGGGGTAGTGTAACAAATTTATAATGTTTCTGCTTATGGCGAATTCACATTACAGCGCATGACAACATTCTCTTCTGGGCGTATTAACATTTAAACAAATACGCTGTTTAGGCAAGTCGAATAGTTAATGCACGGAATCTATTATCCCTTGTAGAAACTATTATCCCTTGTTAGGGAGGACACAAAAGCACGATGAATTGCACTGTCGTACAAGTAAAATGGAAATTAATTATACACATAATGTAAAATGCCGCCTTACTAGTTTTACACTGTTGTTGTACGTATGTGCCTTCTTCTCACGATACCGCTCATTGAGTAAAATACATGACTACACTGCGCAGGCTCGTCTCCAGAGACAAAAAACATATCAAGTAAAACAGTTCTAACAACTAAAAATGGATAGACGTACCGGTAAAGATGAAGATCTTCTGAATTAAGAAATATAGTTATACCCCCGCAAACAAAGTTGGAAGGGGGTATACTGGAGTCTCCATGTCTGTCGGTTGGTCGGGCGTTTGGTCGGTCTGTTACAATGTAGCAAAATCGTGTCCGCTCTGTAACTTTGTCGTTTCTCACTGGATTTTAAAATTGCTTGGTACAAATGTTCACCACAAGACGATGTGTCATGCGTAAGACCCAGGTCCCTAGCTCAAAGGTCAAGGTCACACTTTGAGGTCAAAGGTTTTGTAGGCATCCAAGTCGTGTCCGCTCTGTAACTTTGTTGTTTTTACTGGTTTTTAAAATTGTTTGGTAAAAATGTTCACAACATAAATACGGTGTGTCATGCGCAAGACCCAGGTCCCTACCTCAAAGGTCAAGGTCATACTTAGAGGTCAAATATTAAAAGGCTCAAAAAGGCATGTGACTCATGTAATTTCATATTGGATATTTATATTACATCAAGACGGTATGTCATGCGCAAGACCCAGGTCCCTAGCTCAAAGGTCAAGGTTACACTTGGAGGTCAAAGGTTAAAAGGCACAAAATCGTGTCCGCTCTGTAACTATGTCATTTCTTATCGGACATTTATAATACTTTTTACAAATGTTCACCACATATAGAGGGTGTGTCATGCACAACACCAAGGTCCCTAGCTCAAAGGTTAAGGTCACACTTGGAGGTTAAAAGGCACAAAATCGTGTCCGGTCTGTAACTATGTCATTTCTTATTGGATTGTTATAATACTTGAAACAAATGTTCACCATATCAAGAAGGTGTGTCATGCCCAAGACCCAGTCCCTAGCTCAAAGGTCAAGGTCACACTTGGAGGTCAAATGTTAAAAGGCACAAATAGGCATGTGATTTATGTCCACTCTGTAACTTTGCCATTTCTTATTGGATATTTATGATACTTAGTACGAATGTTTACCACATTAAGACGATGCATCATGTACAAGACCCAGGTCAAGGTCACACTTGGAGGTCAAAGGTAATATAGTCATACAAGTCGTGTCCGCTCTGTAAATTTGTCGTTTCTAAGTGCTTGGTACAAATGTATTCCACATAAATCAATTTTTTCTATATTTTTGTTTTATTTTTGTTTTTCGAAAACAAATTAATTTATTTTTAATTTTTTTAAGGACGTTTGATACAGTTGTTTATGCGCATCATTTCTGCGCATGTACTTTAAACGTGTATAGAGGCCGCGTTTTGCACTACTGGTTCGTCATGAAAATTGGGCAAAATATTTGTCGTGATACTATCTAGGGTTAGTTTAAACATGGATACTTTGGGGTAAAAAATGAATTCACTGAGTTAATAATATGAAATTACTCTGCGTGAAAGAACGGTTACATTTTAATTTTTTTGTGAAATTAGAAATTATTACTTGGGTTACCTGTACCCATTTATAATGAGTGCTTGTATTGCCTGGGACTACACAGATCCTCTTTTACTGATATATAGTAATTTATATTGCTATACGGAATTCGACGTCACTGCCAAATTGGGATAAAGGGGAAGATAATTCAGTCAAAATAGCACAATGCGTAGCGTGATAACCTATGTTTTATATTAATTTTTAGATAAAGAACACTTTAATCAACATCCTTAGCCAAAAATAAATTACGACAGGACTAGAAATTATGGAAAAATCATATGTGCAAAATGTACTAATTTGACCTTTTTTGCGCCATTTTACGTCATTTTATCGCAATTTTCATTGCATAGAGACACAATTACAACGTCACTGCACATAAAACAATTCTTGTAACACGTCAATTTCTTCTAATTTTATATAACTATACTTTCATGTATATAATAATATGCTAATGTAAATACTCTTTTGGTGTTAGAATATTTTTTCCGCGCAGATAAAGCGTCACTTTTACGCAATTTCACTAAGGTTTTTATGATATATGGGACAATAATGACGTCATAGCGCAAACAATAGTACCGTGACCTATCTTTTTTATTTAATTTTTGGATTGAGTACACTTTTATCAACAATCAAAGATAAATAGAACTCTAAATTTTACTTGTGGTATTTCTGATGTACATAATATGATTGCTGTGCAAGTCAATTCTCATGTTCCAAAGGCAAATTCAGAGTGGATTTCGTATAGAAGTTTCAAAAGTTTGGATCATATTTCGTTAAACTCTGAGCTTTCGACTGTTTTTGAAGATTTCACTTCAGATCGTATAGATTCAGATGTTAACAAATTGTATAAAGATTTTAGCAGCAAATTTTTAAATAAACATGCTCCCATCAAAAAGAAGAAAGTTTTAAACAAACCACTGCCTTACATGAACAAAGAATTGAAGCAAGCTATTTTTAAAAAGAAAATGTATGCAAATCAATTTGACAAAAACAAAAATTCTAAAACGTGGTAAAATTTAGAAGACAGAGAAACCATGTAACACATCTGAAAAAAAAGTCTATGAACAAATATTTCATTGATCGATGCACTGGTGGCTGTAAGTCTGCCGACTTCTGGCCAACTATAAAACCATTTTTATCAAACAAGGGTAATATTACAAAGAAAAACAAAACACAGTTCTAATGGAAAATGATAGCCTTATAAACAATCAGGAAGATGTATGTGATATTTTTAACGAATTTTTCGTTAATGTAGCCAAGGATATTGGCCAAAACTCCATACCAGTAAATGATGATCATCCAAGTATTGATAAAATTTCATCAAACCATATAAATACTGAACCTTTGGTTTTTAATCCCGTTGTAGAAGATTTTGTTGAAAAACAATTAAATACTTTCAATATCAAGAAAGCAACAGGCCATGATGGTATATCTGCCAAACTTCTCAAACTTACAAAACCTTCAATAATAAAACCTGTAACTGAAATGGTTAACCTCTCTATTGAAACCTCCGTTTTTCCACAAGATCTAAAAATCTCCGAAGTCGCTCCAATCCATAAGAAAAATAGCACACTTGATAAAGGAAATTACCGACCTGTCAGTATTTTACCAATGATGTCAAAAAACTTTGAAAGGGCCATCAACACGCAACTAAGTGAATTTTTCAATCAACATTTTGATCCTTATCTTTCTGCCTTTCGACCGGGGTATGGATGCCAAAGTACATTACTTAAAGTAGTTAAGGATTGCAAAGAAGCCCTAGATAAAGAACAATATGATGCAGCTATACTGATGGACCTTTCGAAGGCTTTCGACTGCCTACCCCATTTTTCATTTTATTGCGGAATACCTACTTTCCTAGCTCAAAGGTTATATAGTTATGCATGTCCTGTTTCCTACTGGATTTTAAAAGATGAGAGTAACTATAAATTTAAATAATATATCTGTATCAAGCAGTGCTGCGGGGGTATGATTCATCACCCCATTGATAGTTCTAGTTGATCCAATGCATTTTTAACCATATCTCTCTTTTGCATACTTTTGAAGTAATTTTGTGTGACAAGCACCTCATGTGCAGCATCGTCCGTCTCTGAAGTATCTGGTTCCATCGTTATATAGTTTAGAACTAGCAGTACCTGAATGTTTTTTACTCGGCTCCATATGCAGCTATTCACCTTCACTTCTGTAACTAAACATTAACATACAATCGTATTCTTAAAAAAACCCAAAAAACCCCAACAAATTCTTATCGAGTTAAGATAATATTTATGTTCACACGACAAGATGAATGCAAGTACAATGTAAAGTGGATAAATGTTGATGTAGGCACCGCGTACGTATAAACCAAATCACTGTATGAATAAGTGGGATACTGTACAGTTCAACTTGTATGACTTATTGTGATAAAAACATCTGTCATTTCTGATCACTGTACAACTTATTGCAAGATTATACAATTCAAAAAGTACTCCTTATTGCGATAACCGAAAGTTGTTTGGTTTATACATTGTGGTAGGTATATTGTCCCTGTAATGATGCAAGTTTTATAACTGATTTTCAAACTAGAACTGCCACAGAGTGACTAATGATACCCGCACATACCGCTTTGTCACAGACGCATGGCAAGCAACATCCTTAAAAACTGTTGCATGGTGACAACAATTGTACAGTTATTTATAAATTCCACAACATATGATAAAGTTATGCTTCAGACAACATAAAGTATGGTTATTTCTGACCTGTGAACTTTTAAGTGTGACATTGACCTTAGTGGTATTGACATAATTGTCACATCGTTTGATTGGGGTGAACAATTGTACCAGGTTTTTTGAAAATATCAAAATAAATGAAATAGTTACAACCAGAACAAACTAAAATAAGATCATTTCTTACCTTTGAACTCCAAGTGTGACTTTGACCATTGAGATATTGACGTAATTGTTTCGCATGACACACCGTCTGGTACTATTCATTTGTGCCACATTATTTTCAAATCCCACCATAAATGACTAAAGTTAGGCGCCGGACAAGCTCAATAGATGGGCTTATCAAAAGTCTTTGAGCAAGACATTTACACGCTTTACCTAAATACAAATGTGTTTTGACACATTTTATGTATCCAGATATTGCCATGTCAATGTCGTTATTTCATGGCCATGTGCGATATAAATCTTGGTAATCGAAATGCTCACGCTGTTAAATTAACAACATATACATTTAGAGCGAGTTCAGCTGAATTACGAGGGTAAACTCGATTAACTAGAGTTGCAGCAAAACGAGTCGAGTTTCAACCCTTGAGTTTACTCGAGTGTCCCCGAGTTCAACCCCGCTGCGAGGCTGGGTTGCTGTAGTTCCAAACCGGTCACCTCGGACAATGTCTTACGCATCACATTTACATGCCGTACGGACCTTCCAGTTGCTGTAGGTCCACATGTCCGCCATGTTTTGTTAACTCTGTAGTTTATCTATTTTCGTTTTGCTGAAGATCTCCAAGAGTTAGTTTATTTTTAGGTTCGTACGTCTCAAGAGTTAACTCTAGAAGAACAGCTGAATTCGCTTATAGTTAGGGGATCTGACGAAAGAAAACGAAAACATAACAGAAGCTTTGAAATGAGAAACACAGAAATATTAAAGCCTCATCAGTATTGGACACTGTTAACAGAAAAAATCTAGTAAGGTACAAACATCTCTATCAAGGCTACTGCATGCACATGTAGAATACATATTATTAGCCCAAGTCACACTTGAAAATTCGCGAAAAGATTTTACATGTGTATAAACAATTGGCGACATGCTTTTCATATATATTTGTATATCAAAAGACGTGTTGCCACTAACTGAAGATCTTTGTTCGCACTTCGCAAACTCATCAATTAGTAAAATGGCCGCAATTTTTCTTATCAACAGAAACAAAGGAAAAAAGATTAATAGCAGCGGAAGCAGAACATCTGTCGCGCACAATTTATATTTTTCTGTGCGACTGGGTAAAAATGTGCTGCATCGTCAGCGTTGGTGCGTGGTTGATGGAGTCTAAAGTGGTTTAACGAAATAGTGCCTGTGGAACATCTTCTGAATTTGTTCCGTGAAAGCCGAGGAATTGCGAAGACGATCTGTATTTGATTGAAACAATGGAAGTAGCGCCACTCCGACATCAGCTTGTCTATATGACAGATTGGTCGGACGCCTTCATTTGCGATATACTATGAACTTTAGTCCTAAACAAAGCTAGATATATGTATCATTTTTTTAATCACTATGAAGCATTGGTACTATTGATTTGGCAAGTCCAATCGCGCGCTTGTAATGCATTATAAACCAAATGGCTTTCCATGTCTAAGACACGTGATTTGATTTCAGAAGGATACTTATAGACAAAGTTCACTTTAATAATTAAATGCATGCATGTGTATTGATCAAATATCGCATTACTATGTCAGAAGATAATGAACCATTTCAAATAAGAGTACAAAACAATACATGCTCCACTACTTTGTCTTACATGTAATTTTGTTTTTCTTTGTACATATTGACTTGTAAATTATCTCTGTTTTCATTGTGTTTAACTTATATACATGTTTTTTGTTTAATTACTGTTTCTCTAACACTGTATGTATATGTGTATGTTTGTGTGTGTGTGCATGTATATATGTATTTATATGTATATATATTTACGATTAATATATTCTTATATCACTTCTATCTCGATATCCCAGTTCTATCCCTTCCTCTACTACTTCCTATACTCGTGGCCATCTTTTGTTTTGAATGTGATGTATACTATTATTTCTGCATGACCACTCCCGATACATTCAAGTATCCTAATATTATTAACACTATTCACTCTCTGTTAACTCATTCCAAACTCTATAAACTCATCTTTCACCCGCTGACGCTGCTTACTCTCTATATACTCTTATAAATCTGATGATATAAATGTTGTTTCTTTTTTCTATTGTTTCTTGCTACATATATGTATTGAAACCATGTAAATATGTAAAGTCGTTTCCATTTTGTCACGTGTCAACATTATCTAAACATTGTATCAAAATTGTTTTGCTGATGCTGCCCGATTCGGGACTCATGCGATTATATGAAAATAAACTTTTTGAAACTTTTTTTTTGTGATTGACTTTCTACGATATAAGAGTATTTTATATTTCATCCGGAATCTAGCCAAAAACAGTAATCGCTGTGGATAATTTCCCATAAATATTCCCCTCGATACAAAATAACAGATTGATATCCAATTTGGCAAAAATTCTCACGAAATATTAGCCACTTGTTGGCATTCATTTCCGTACCCCCTTTGTTATATTACAAAGAAATCCTTTGATGACTAATTGAATATTCTGAGATCATGTCAATCAACATAGGATCCAATTTATTAACTTTTCTGGCTTAAGAATGAATAAAGCTTATAGATGATATGTTGACAAATGCGTTCAAGGGAAGGGTCTAACCGAAGGTCAAGGGTTATACAAAGGTTAATTAAAACTGTCTCTTAGTTGTAGATGTGCGTTTGTTTTCGATGAAACCCATTTAAGGTTATTTGGAAAAGGCATTATCTACTCTATTATTTTATAATATCGATACTTGGTAGCTTTTTATTAGCATAATACACACTTGAAAGTAAAGAAGATAGGATATGAGTTTGACCAGTTTCTGGTTCTCGTATATTAAAAGCTAAGTTACGATGAGTATTTCGCTGGCTTAGAAAAATAATATTCTAGCACAGAGGCATTCCAAAGCCACTCAGAGACGGCAGCAGCGCCTAGCAACACAAAACAGACATGGAACGAACCATCCATATTCCCAATAAATGGATATTTCAAGCAAGCCTTATACCAACCTATCCCGCAATTATTCTGTGAGTCATTGATACTGTGAAGCTTGGACGACTTACTTATTTCTCTCATGGTAATGTACAACATGCACGCACATATGTCACTCCTTATGTAACATAATTTTGATCAGACGGCTTGACCCGAAAAACTTATTTAAGAGGCACTGTAGCATTGCATGTTTAGTACATGACATTTGTTATAATGTTATGAACGCTGTACACACGCGCGCTTCCAGAATATTTAGTCAGAGTGGGTTCAACTACTAGTATACTGACGTCAAGAAAAAACGCTACACTGAAAAAAGTTAATAACTTTTTTATTTCCCAAACTATTCCTGGGATTATCGACACACCATCTATCTAGCTAAGAATTTCCCGATCTGGTCCCGGTGTGCCCAGGTATGGTACGACGCACGATTCGCACGTGCGTTTCGTGCTCCTTTACCAGCAGGTATTTCCGGTCGACAATAGCGCAGTTACATGCTGAAGTTGGTTTACAAGGTGGAATTCACAAGGAAATTTAGAAATTGAAAGCAATTTAAATGTCACGAATAAAAAAGAAAAATCGAGCACGGGTTTTTTGAATGCTTGAAAGTGGAATTTCGCAAATTGACGTCGTTGGACGTTTTGTTGCTGTAAAATCCACTATCGCCAGATTAATTCAACGCATAAACATCACTAGGAGCTTATCAGATAGGTGTCGCTCAGATGCGCCGCGTGTGACCTCTGTACGGCAAGACGTTTATATCTGTTAACGTCACCCGCGTGTTCGCTTGACAACGTAACACCTGACTCCATCTCATGTAAAAAGTAATTGTGGTCGGGCCTTAATGTTTTACAATAACCAGCATGTTTCCTGGAATACATTCCTATGGAACAACATTGGACGTCCTTGATAGCCGTTTACGCCCGTTTTAACGTCAGCTACGAAACGTTCAGCCATTACAGACTCTTAACATTAGGCGAATGTACGCTATCTCAAGGTACTTACTGTTTAACTTATGTGGATCAATTAGGCGAAGATTGGCAGCAGTTGTCGCGGGACATGGAGGGCATACGCGATACTGGCATTTTGGATAGGGTAATGTTTTTGTATCGCAATTGTGAACATATCAATGGCGATAATTTCAAATGAGAATTCGCAGACATGTTTGCACATCTCTATTTTTTGAGAAGAAATGATATAACGTATGAACTATCCGAACATATAGGTAGGTGTATCGTTTCGTTTTGACGTCAGTATAGTATATTTTCTGACAGAACAGCACACATTTCCCAGGAAGGGGTCCGACCAGCTATTTGTTCCCAAAGGGGGTCCAACCAACTATGTTTTGTAGAGGGTTGTCACGATCGGACTCTCAACGTAAAAACCAGTAAAATAATCACATCCAGGTGGGGTTCAGACCCGTGGTGTACCTCTGCATTCTTTTCTGAATTCTGATCTGGAAAGAATTAACTCTTGGTCCCGGGAATGGCTTGGATCATTCAATCTATACAAAATCCATGACCTTTTCAAAAAAACAACGTAAACCACAACACCCAACGTTATTTCTTAACAATGTACCCATAGCAAATGTAAAAACACATAAACATTTGGGTCTAACTTTCAGTGATGACGGCCGATGGAACACTCATATCTGCTCTAATCTTCAAAAGGCATGACAAAGCATTGGAATCCTTAGATCATTGAAATTTAGATTGAATCGAACTAGTCTCCAAAGAATGTACTTTTCATTTGTAAGACCCTTACTGGAGTATGTAGATGTTGTCTGGGACAACTGTTATGAAGACGTAAAATCAAAACTAGAAGCAGTACAAAATGAGGCGGCTCGAATAGTTACAG
This sequence comes from Spisula solida, assembly GCA_947247005.1. Classification (NCBI taxonomy): domain Eukaryota; kingdom Metazoa; phylum Mollusca; class Bivalvia; order Venerida; family Mactridae; genus Spisula; species Spisula solida. Next base: position 19,151,629 of record OX365961.1, read on the forward strand.
GGGCAACCAAACTGTGTAATATCCAAAGTCTCCTCTCTGATCTCTGTTGGGAACCTCTTGCTTCGAGAAGAAAATAACACCAACTTTGCCTCCTCTACAAAATCAAATCAGATCTTGCGCCGGACTATCTCTCAAGTTTGATTCCACAAAGTAACCAAAACCGATACAGGTTAAGAAACTCCCACCTCCTTGTAATTCCTTCTCGTACTCAGCTGTACAACACTTCATTCTTACCGACTACGATACGCAACTGAATTCTCTATCTAATTCTGTCAGAAATAGCCCCTCTCTTCCAAGCTTTAAAGCACGTCTGAATGGATCCAAGCGTAAACCACCATCTCATTATGCTGTTGGAAGCAGACTAGGTCAGATCCTCCATACATGTCTTCGTCTTGGATGTAGCTCCCTAAACAACGACCTCCATAGAAAGTCTATAGTTGATTCCCCTCTCTGTTTGTGTGGTGCTATTGAAACTGCTAGTCACTATATGCTAGAGTATAATCTATATAATACAATCAGAGGCAATCTCCTCTCAAATATACTTTGTCCTCACACTATAAATAATCATCTATATGGCAACGAACACTTAACAACAGAACAAAACAACGCATTATTCTTAAACACCCAGCAATTGATACTGGCTTCCAAACGTTTTCAGCATGCATAGGACCTGCCCGCCCTCCCTCAATTGCCGCGAATTATGTACTATTTATTTTCTTTTTCTTCTCATTCATAAAAAGATCGTGTACAAAACTGTACAAGCAAAGACAACAAAAACAGAAATTGACATATAAGATTTATAATAAACATGGCAATACTAACTTAATACTATCCTATAAACATAAATTTAGTGCATCATTATATTTAAGGGTATTTTGCCGTTGGCTTTCGCATAATACATAGCCTCGCGATCTGCGCTTTCATTTCGCGCACACGATTTATTATGTACTTTTATCTAATGCGAGAGCGCCGACTGTGAGGCTGTGTGGTGAGTGATATCCAAAGGCAAACTGAACTATACCTTCAAACCCGTCATCACTTGATCTTTCCTCTCGTATTAACAAAAATCTTGGAGAGGAATTAATATAAGTTTTCAAAAACTTGTTTTCCGATCCATTACTTTTTACATTGTGTGTATTATTGTATATATGTACGAATATTGAGATAAATACAGTTTAAACCAACGGAACTTCACTCTATTAGGATTGAATTTGTCGTTGTTTTTCCATTTTTTAAATCATTATTATCATACATACGAACATATACAACTTATTGATAATAGTCTTAAGTGAATATTTCATATGTGTTGAGAGTTAGCGGAGACATTAATACTCGTCTGTTGCCTTTGTTTGTTACGAATAAGGTAATACGGCGATATAAAACCAATTACTGTCTGGAATATTTTACACATACTAATAGCAAATATACCGCACGCAGACACGACGTTTGCTTTTTTGTACCAATGAGTTTCTGTATACGGACACGACATTTACCTTCTTTGTAGCAACGAATCTCAGTACATAGACAGGACATGGACCTTCAGGTAGCACTGAGTCGCTGCATACGGACACGACATTTACCTTCTTTGTAGCAACGAATCTCAGTACATAGACAGGACATGGACCTTCAGATAGCACTGAGTCGCTGTATACGGACACGACATTTATCTTCTTTGTAGCAACTAATCTCAGTACATAGACAGGACATGGACCTTCAGGTTGCACTGAGTCGCTGCATACGGACACGACAATTACCTTCTTTGTAGCAACGAATCTCAGTGCATAGACAGGACATGGACCTTCAGGTAGCACTGAGTCGCTGCATACGGACACGACAATTTATTATAACCCCCGTATTTGATGATTTTTGATAATGAGGTATATTGCTTTGCGCATGTCTGGTTTCCGTAAATGGTTTCCGTTCAAAAACTCTATAACGCTTTGCCCTAGGATCTTCAAACTTTGCATGAAGGTTGGACACCAAAAATAGATGACCCCTATAGATTTTGAGGTCAGTAGGTCAAAGGTCACTGAGACCTTTACTGTTTCGGACTATTCAAATGGTTTCCGTTTAATAACGCTATAACGCTTTGCCCTAGGATCTTCAAACTTTAAATGGAATTTGGTCAGCAACAGTGGATTGCCGCTATTGATGGTACGGTCAGTAGATGAAGGTCACTGCGACCTTCACTATTTCTAACTATTGGGCGACCATGGTGGCATACGTGTTTTACAAACATATTTTGTTTATTTTATGGTTAGGTCGGGTGTAATTTTGTAGTATGTGTGCACACCGACTTATATTCTAGAAATATCCTCCTTCACTTTCACATTCACTGACGGTCTCAGGAGGTTCATGTAGTGCTTGAGGTAATTAAAATTGAGCTGCACTGGGACAGTTAGAAACGGATGGTCCGGAAAACACTAATACGTAATAGGAACAAGCCTAACTATCGATGAACGAAGTGGTCATGTAACGAACTAGTTAGAACCAGTTTAAACGAAATGCAGACAGGTTCAGCACGGAAAGGACGTAATGAACTAAAAGAATCGGATCGTTAAGTAGAAATTATCGGACCAACATGTCACGTTCTTCACAGACTTACACCATTTCGTCGATATCCGTCGTGGTCGGACGTTTTAAGAACTAGCTTGTCCCTTTACACAGTGTGGGATTGATGATATTGAAAGTAAATACTTATCTTACATTGTCCTCCTGCTTTAGATGCTGTCCTAATTTGTTCTCTCTTCGCCATGCTTAGTTTCGGTGGGCATACAGATTTGTTATAGCTGTAACTGGGTCAATTAGCTTTTCTATTGCTTCAACTAGTATTTACAACTTGTTTTGTATAGTACCACCACTCCTATACATGTTTCTATATCGTTCGAAAGGAACATTGATTCTGTTATAATGAACGTGTAATTTTCTCGTACTCTTTCTTAAGTTTGAGCTATGACTTAAAAATCAACTGTATAATTAAAGAAGTATCTAGAATGAATTTAGTAGGGAATTTTGACCGATGCGAATCATCATACTCTAGTATTAAGTGTGATATATACTTCTATAATATCTTGTTTGGTAAATTCAGTGACGTCATATTCTACAGACAAATCATATTAATTATTGTGTTATCAAAGTCATTTTATATTTAAGAGATCTTCTCACGTATGCTATATAACATGTTCTTAATCAATTTCTGTGCGTTAAAGGTGCCGGATCACATTTAGGCGTATAAAATAAAAGGAAAATGTCACTGTTGCGCGTATATAACCCTTAAACACGCATACTATAGGATTAAACAACCAAACAAAACCCCGATCTGAATGAACTCATTTAGTAAAGCCCCGAAGTCCTTATAATTCCAAACTGACTTTTAAAATCACATAAATTCCAACAAAAACATTAAATTTACACCCGCGATATTGACAAATTAGCATGATATACTGATGTCCTAAACGTGAGCCCACCATAACGTCAACGTCAATTAGCCTTTTTATCGCTTAATATTTACTTAATATTGCATAGTATTAACAACTTGTTTTGCTTAGTACCACCACTCCTATACATGTTTCTATTTTGTGTGAAAGGAACATTGATCCTGCTATTATGAACGTGTAATTTTCTCGTACTCTTTCTTAAGTTTGCGCTATGACTTGAAAATCAACTGTATAATTTGATGTATCTAGAATGAATTAAGTAGGGATTTTAGACCGATGCGAATCATCATATTCTAGTATTACGTGTGATTTACTCTTCTATAATACCCTGTTTGGTAAATGCAGTGACGTCATAATGGCATTATTCTACAGACAAATCAAGTGAATTATTGTGTTATCAAAGTCATTTTATTTTTAAAAGATTTTCTCACGTATGCAATATAACATGTTCTTAATCATTTTCTGTGCGTTAAAGGTGCCGAATCACACATTGGCGTATACAATAAAAGGAGATTGTCAGTGTTGGGCATATATATACCTTAAACACGCATACTATAGGTTTAAACGACCATTTGTTGAAGTTCACTGGTGTGTTAAAACTCGATCGGTGTAAACTCATTTAGTAAAGCCTTATAATTCCAAACTGACGTTTAAAGCACATAAATTTCAATAAAAACATTTATTAATTTACTCCCGCGATGAGCAAGATATAGGGACGTCCTAAACGTGACGCCACTATAACGTTATATTAGTGAATAAAAATAGCTAAAGAAAATGTGGTAAACACAAATCAGGGGATGAACCTTCAGGTAGGTAATGTTCTATGTCAAAACGTTACGTCAGTAATGTCCTAGGGTGCCGATTGGTGTAATCGGAGTTAACTGATGTGTAAACATCAAGTCTTAGCAAATCAGAACGCAGGAATTTGCTGACTTTGGAATTATTGGTATTTAACACACTTCTTGAAACATCTGCAGTTTGTAATTATTTCGTATTTTTACATCAAAAATTCTACATGTTAGTACTCTATGGAACTTAAACTTCTATCAATTTTACTATTACTTCAATTGCCTGAAATGTGTTCGCATTCAATGAAAACGAATTGAAAAACGAACCAAATACCTCACTGACGTTTACGTTGTACACAGTTTCTTGATGTTATAGTTTGATTACATTGTAAAGCATGTTTAAAAGGTTATATAACGAGTGGGCGATATCGAGAGTGGTATAAATTGCTTATTTGCAATACATCTTTCATAAAGCAACCGTCAGTGGCTTTCTAATACATGTACACGAATACTTGGTTAGGCAGGACAATTACCTCATACAAAAAGTTATACCCGATCTGTGAGTCAGCACCTTTAAAGCAACCATCAGTGGATTCTAAAATATTTCTTAAAGCAACCGTCAGTGGCATATATTACATAAATATTTTGTTAGGTAAAAACATAGTTACGTCATACAAAATTTAGCTCGAGTTGAGCATTACGCACCTTTAAATTGTGAGAGAAGGAAATAATTAACGATGGAACATTATTTAAATACATGTAATTAGGAGCAAATAAATGAGTATTGATTTTATACCAACTGCCATACATCCGCAGATTTTTATGGCCGACCATTTTTCTAAATTTAAAGTGTCAATGAGGAAAGGTTTACAAGGTAATATAGCGATTTCTTTTTCATCCAACTCATAAATGTACATGACTTTTGTATGGTATTTTTGTTAGAATAGCTGAACAATGTTATTATGACGTCTAACGAAACAGGCTGTTGTAGATAACACATATGGTGTGAATGTTTATTTGAATAAAACTGATAGACTACTTCGTACGAAACATATTGATGATGATTCTAACGTTGGTATGATTAAAACCACTGCGATCCATATTGTCAATGTACAAGTGTTAATCAACCGAGTAAGCAAAGAAGGATGAGATTTATCTTGCTATATTATTAGGATACATGATGTATTGTTGCTATCGTGTCTTATTGTTTCTCCGGAAATACGGCACACTTTGTTTTCCTATTCTAACATAGAGTATTTTGCCATGAGATAATAATCACAGACCACAAGAACACGTCACAATGACAAACACACTTAGTCTAGTGAACTCTGGAAAAAAGAAATCTTTACAGCTACATATGTTGCATTGTTGTATAAATATCATGTGGGGTAGGAAGTTTGCTTTTTACAGAAAGTAAATTTTATTATTTCTTTGGAGCCTGGGAATCTCTTTAAAGGTAGCATCGTTATACCTTTGGAGATTGTTGATGATTAACATTGGTATCTGACGCTGTTCAAGCAACACCGTTTTTATTGGATATTTCGTAAGGATTGGGTTGTTTTGTATTGAATTTCTGTATTTGAAAATGTATATTGTATCTGTTTAACTCTTCATGTATTGGGTGAACATAAACTATCTACCATGTATAAATTTGGCCCAAAAGGTGAAAGCGTCGCAACCACAATCAACTGACAATTACTGATTACATGATCATATCACTTTTGGTTGCCATGATCGATGTGAAGGACGCTGCCTCCATCTTTGCAGTTGTTGTTTGCCTTGATCCATCTGAAGGACTCTGCCTCCATATTTGCAGTTGTTGTTTGCCTTGATCGATGTGAAGGACGCTGCCTTCATCTTTGCTGTTGTTGTTTGCCTTGATCGATGTGAAGGACTCTGCCTCCATATTTGCAGTTGTTGTTTGCCTTCATCGATGTGAAGGACTCTGCCTTCATCTTTACTGTTGTTGGTTGCCTTGATCGATGTGAAAGACGCTGCCTCCATCTTTGCTGCTGTTGTTTGTCTTGGTCGTTGTTAAGCACGCTGCTTCGGTCTTTGCTGTTGTTGTTTGCCTTGATCGATGCGAAGGACGCTACCTTCATCTTTGCTCTGGTTATTTGCCTTGTAAGGATAATATAACTGTCGCGGTCACAGGTGGCATCGGACATATTATTGGCATATAGGGTGCCATGATAGTATGCGCCATGCACATGTGGTGGTATCGGTAATATATGAAGCCATGCTGGTATATGAAATATGTTACAAAGCTGGTAATTATGTAGTCTTTGCACATTTTAATTTATGGTGATGTTTGCTCGGAGTCTGTGGTAGGAGGAAGTCAGGGTCAAACAGTGTAACATCTGAGACGTTTTTTCACACAGTTTACCACGTTATGCGCAATCATTGTTGGTAACTCAAGAAATACAGTATTTTAACTGACGAAAGTTTTGTTACAAATTACTAGTACATTGCGATATTTGAGTAATTTTCCGCTAACTTCAGGTTTGAACACATTTTCTCTTTTAAATATAATAGCCGTTGTAATGATCGTCAAGTTCGATAAATCAGCTGTATTTTAATACCAAAATCATTTAAAATAAATTATACTCCTGAAAATATGCAAAAACATAGTCTGTTGGCTAATTTCCTGTGACTCCTAACTTATTACGTTACGTAAATATATTGCGCCACTCTATCAAGAAGTACTTATAGAACATTTATATTTTCAAAACACTAGTTCTAGCTGCAAATTGTTTTTGAAACTGATGCTTAATGCGTGTTTAATTTCTATAGCAACTGTTCTATTCTCTGAATGTTGAAATACATTTACAAAAGTACTCCAATTTGACGCAAATTGAAAATGTGGCTTGGTAATGCGTTAAGTGAATGATGACGTATTTTAGAGCGTGTTAAACAATAAACATTCACTCACCCAATAATTTCCCCTTCACGTCCGCAATTTGGCAATATAGAAACTTGATTTATTTCTTCATGTCATGATTGGCGCCTATTAAACATGATAAAATAATAATCGGGATTGTTTAATGGAGAAACAACTTAATGCGCGTTAGTTTGTGTGATAGGAATGAAACATGCCCAATTATGTATTGAGGTCGGTGTTTGTCATAAACCGATGTACTTGCTAGCTCTATTTACAAGCCGATTATTTTTAAAGCACATTAAATAATGGTCAATTTTTGTGTATTTGTTTTATTTTATTTAATAGTCGATAATTACAAAAAACCTTACCATTTGATGGTCAATAGTGGGAAAACAGGCATGTGGAAACCCCATTCCTTAAAATATTCTCAGGACAGAAAGCTAATCCGCCATTTTGTATTGAAGAAAGTTATTTAAGTGTTGCTTAATAAACATTGTTGTCATGTCATCTGCTCCTTACCTATGTCATTCCCATTTGGACGTGATGTACCTTGTGTTAGGGAGATATACTATAATTTTAATTCGCTACCGAAAATTTGGTCTTGCAGTTCTTTTCTCGTTCAGTTATGTGTTGGGCATAGTGCCGTGTAATTGTGGTATGTGATGTTGTCATGTTTTCTGTGCTCGGCTGTTTAAGTTGAGTGCTACCTTCCCTGTCGGAGTTTCTAATCTCTGTTTTGGAACTTATCTACCATCGGCAATCATGTGAATTAGAATCATGATTTATCGATACGATTGGAATAAATTTCGCCGAGTCCGTGTTTCTAGTAGGTATAAGTTTCATAAAACTTTTATCTGGACAGTTTTACAGTACGGATGTTGTGTTCCCAAAATTGTCTTTCGGAAGTAGAAAAAGGGCCTGCAAAGTTGCAAACTTTAGCTTGGAATTAAATATCCCGCTTTACCTAATAGTCCATCTGACGTACAAGAACCGGGCGTATTAGTTTGTCTCTATAAAAATATCTGGCATTGTATATGTACATGTACATACGCATTCATGTGTGAAATAATACACAAACCTCTGCAGGAATGGTCTTACTACTAATTCAAACATTAATCTACATATACTCGTATACGTGCAAGTTGTTAGGTTGGACAATCTTTTTACAACGTCTGAACTACACTTACAGAAATATAGTATTTTGCGTCTGTTTGATGTATTCTATATGCACTGTAGCAGACAGACAATGCAAAGCCACACAGAAAGCGTGTAGCCACCCACGCTAGGAAATCAAACATCGAATGAGCCATTCAAATACAAAAATTATGTTTCAAGCAAGTCTATATATACTCACCCCGCAATTAATGGCACATTTTGGACGTCCATAAAGGGAGGCATTTATGAATGGTAACTACACTGATAAACCCTTTTTTTAGTTCATAAAAATAAATTACACCGATAGACCTTGTAACAAAACTCCTTGATGAATTCTTATATTGCCTATTATGGACCAGTTTTTCATTAATACTTTAATAAAAACACGAATCAAAGTATCACTGTCGTCTTTCGCGGTGTCGACATTCCTGGACGAAAGTCTATTCCCCGGGACTCGGAGTCGATCAGGTCGTCTAATTCCCGCCATCGGGAAGATTCGTCTGTCTAATTCCCCCAGTATCCCCGACCATAATATTGACTGGTGCATATTTGTCAATAATACATTAATACTAATTATTTACAGCCTTTGTTTGTTGCACGAGACACCTGAAGTTTGAAGTATTGTACGTATATCCTTTAAGTTAGTTATATCATTAGAGGTTTGTTTAAATCAATCAACACGTACTACTAGACATAATGTGATACTTTTGATATACTATTACATTTTGTACATTGCAACTTACTTTAATAATAATAATATTAAAATCTTTATTTTCCGATGATATACCCATTAAGCCTAGGGCTTATCTCCCTTGGTGTCATCTTACTTTGAATGTCATATATATTTGTCATTTCAGCCTTAGATTTATTTTTTCTGAAAGGAAACAAAAGTTTTAAGATAGCGTAACGTGTACGAAGAAAACATCAATCAAACGCAACGTTCCATCACGTTCAGAACATCGTGCTAGGTTGCAGCGCCAACATAGTGGATTCACAAATATACGGAACACCTTGAATGACACTCCAGGATACTATTTGTTTATAGATATGTTTACTTTTTTGGATAAAATGCAGTTCTGTCTTGTTTAAACGAGCCTTGTTGCACTATACGCACTCGAAGGTTGTTTGTTGGAGGTATTTGTGTAAGTTCAGTATATTATGCAAAAAAAGGAAAACCTTGTGCTAAATTTATTTCCTATAAAATCATTATAATCTTTTGAGAAATATTTTTCCTTTCCGAAAGTTGCATTATTTCGTTTATCAATATCATTATTTAGTTTGTATGCAAACAAAATGGGAAAAAGACACATTGAAAATGAACTGTGATGTCCCTTTCCGGAATCCGTAAAAAATGGTTTTTAATGGACGATGCTTGTGGATGTCAGATTAATCCATTACACTCTTGTTGTTTAAAATGTTTTGGCGACACTGGTACAATCGACCAGCTTCATTTTTTGAACGGTTGTGCACTTTTAGATTACTGTAAACGCTGGTGAATGAGAATGTAACGGAACGCCTGTGCAGAAAGGTCAATGAGATAACTAAATGTAAGAAAATCATGCTAAAAATATTCTACAATGTTACATGGATTGTGTGACAGACGGTTGATAGTTTTATATTGTTTTCCACTAGTCGCCGATTGTATTGTAAGTGATCATGAAGAGTTAAATGACTCACGACAAAAAATACATAGTTACACAGACTTGTTTGAATTGTTTCACTATCAACGATCATAATGAAGCCAGGATTAGAATTTTTTAAAAATCTTAATCTTTCCTCAAGTGAATCAATTAAACAGGAAAATCAAGATTATCAATATTTTACATTGCCAAGAAGCATTACACATAAAGTTACAATAATTACAAAGAAAACATGGGTTTATCTTAGTTTCTTGGGAAATATGTGCAGCTCAATTTTTTTAACTTAAGTCAAAATATCTAAGTTTTCACTTTTTGATGCTTTGTGAATTATATATTGTGAGGATATAATTCTGCTACTACACCTTGGTGTACTACTCGGCTTCATGTCAAATACACATTCAAATGGAATTGAAAACATGATTTTCTCGTCAATTAAAATAAATATTTAACTATGAATATAAAATACAACTATACAACTGGTGATATGTTTTAGAATAGAGAAATAAATACAATTGATAACACGATTATCCACTGCTGTACAAAACTCTAAGATATGTTAATTAAGAGACGGTCTGGATATATGTATACAAAATACTAAAATACTCGTCTAAAGGAATAGAAAAAGGTATACACAGACGCAGAACCAATGTACACCGAAAGCACAATGATTACTACAGGCAAACAAGTGTAATATGACAAGGGACACTATATTAACAGTAACATTATTAGAAATTAAATTGTTTTGCATGACAGTCAATCTACCAGGACTGAGAGTTTATTGTGCATACAGTCATCAAACTTCATATGAATGTTAGTCAGCACCTTAGTATTTTCATTTAGATCCGACTTAGTCTAGTATTAGCAGAGTGAAGGCCCGTGATAAGATGAAATTAGATATAAAACACTCATGTTTGATGTACATACATAGATATAAAGGGTGTAAAGAAAGTTCGTTCCGGTTTTTTAAAAGTTTTTGTTTACAAAACTATTAAAAATATTTGCACCAAATTTTGCATTCAGTCTCCTGGTATAATGACATCATTATGTACGACAGTTTTAGCTGATATGACTGCCAACAATTTTTCAAACGCATTGAATTAATTTGCTGATCTTGTTTCGAATATGACGTAAACGGCGTCCTGGCCGGATAAAGTTCGAAATACTCCCTTTGTTGTCCACTCACTGTATCGTTGTATATGTTTCAAGCTTGTAATGAACTAAACTAATAATTAACCTTATATAAGAATAAAACATCATCCAAGTTATAAATATGTAAGAGTTTTTGTTTTGCAAATAAATGCCTTTTGTTTTCCCATATACATAGTTTTTTTTCTAAATGGCGCGGTTTTATCAACTCGGACGTTTCTTTACTTTTGGATTTATTTAGTTACTCTTTACTTGAAAAATGAGGCATGTCTTCGCCATTGCCTTATGATGTTCGTAGAATTTGTTCCTGTAATTTTCCGCCGATATTTTTTACACAGTCGGTCATTTTCTTTACCCTACTATCAATTTTCGCTACACCATGTACTTGCAAATTCATAGTTGTGCTCCAATTTTATGAGTACCAGTCCTATAGCGCCATCAATTTCTTTAAGCATAAGGTGTTGTTAAACAATATGAATGTCTAAAATGCCTAATTCTGGCATTGTTTCAATTTTGCAGTTATTTCTGTTTGTCGACTTATCTTTAAAATGGTAGGCTTACTTCCGCGTTCTATAAATCCATGGCAACGGTGTCCACTAGAACGGAATCCAAGCAAACATAATTCACTGATCCTAAATTTAGTACTATATCCTCATAGCAAATTTCGTAATGTTTCGCTTTGTAAAAATAAAAATACGCCATGCTTTCTGACCGGAACGAATTTTCTTTACACCCTTTATATTGTTTTCGGATCCGATCAGTACAAGCAGAGAGTTGTTGCCCTTAAAATGATGAAATTTTACTTTTGTCACTCATTCTACTATTTAACGTTTATCTCCAAACTTCGAGTCTAGTAGCTATAGTTTGGATGTATACTCTCTGAACCTGTAAATAGAATGTGTCTTGACACAGTTTTGGTCCAGATATTGCCATGTCAATGTCGTTATTTCATGGCCATGTGTGATCTAAATCTTGTAAATCGAGATGGTCACACGTTTAGATTAACTACGTATACATATATGTAGGGGGTCTGACGAAAGAAACGAAAACATAACAGAAGCTTTGAAAGCAGAAATACAGAAATATTAAAGCCTCATCAGTATTGGACACTGACAAGAGAGTAAGTCTAGAAAGGTACAGACATCTCTATCCAGGCTACTGCATGCACATGTAGAATACATATTATTAGCCCAAGTCACGCTTGAAAATTCGCGAAAAGATATAACATGTGTATAAACATTTGGCGACTGCTTTTCATATACATTTGTATATAAAAAGACTTGTTGCCACTAACTGAAGATCTTCGTTCGCACTTCCCATACTCATCAATTAGTAAAATGGCCGCATTTTTTCTCTTATCAACAGATACATAGGAACAATGATAAATTACAGCGGATGCCGAACATCTGTAGCTCACAATTTATATTTTTCTATGCGACTTGGAAAAATGTGTTGCATCGTCAGCGTTTGTGCGTGTTTGATGGAGTCTAAAATGGTTAAACGAAATAGTGCCTGTGGAACATCTTCTGAATTTGTTCCGTGAAAGGCCGAGGAATTGCGAAGACGATCTGTATTTGATTGAAACAATGGAAGTAGCGCCACTTCGACATCAGCTTGTCTATATGACAGATTGGTTGGATGCCTTCAATTGCGATATACAGTGAACGTTAGTCCTAAACAAAGCTAGATATATGTATCATTTTTTAATCACCATGGAGCGTTGGTATTATTTATTTAGCAAGTCCAATCACGCCCATGTAATGCATCATAAACCAAATGGCTTTCCATGTCTAAGACACGTGATTTGATTTCAGGATGATACTTATAGACAAAGTTGACTTTAATCGTTAAATGCATGCATGTGTTATTGACTTTCTGCGATATGAGATTATGGTATGTTTCACCCGGAATCTAGCCAAAAACTGTAATCGCTGTGGATTATTTCTCATAAATATTCCTCTCGATACAGAATAACAGATTGATATCCAATTTGGCAAAAATTCTCACAAAATATTAGCCACTTGTTGGCATTCATTTCCGTACGCCCCTTTGTTCTATTACAAAGAAATCCTTTGATGACTAATATAATATTCTAAGATCATGTCAATCAACATAGGATCCAATTTATTAACCTTCTAGCTTACAAATAAATAAAGCTTAAATATGATTTGTTGACAAATGCGTTCCAGGGAAAAGTCTAACCGTAGGTCAAGGGTTATACAAAGGTTAATCAACTTTCTCTTACTTGTAGATTTGCGTTTGTTTTCGATAAAACCAATTTACAGTAAGGTTATTTGGAATAGCCATTATCTACTCTATTATTTTAAATTATCGATACTTTGTAGCTGTTTATTAGCATAATGCAAACTTGAAAGTATAGAAGATAGGATAAAAAATTGACCAGTTTCTGATTCTCGTTAAGTAAAAAATTAGTAATGATGAGTATTTCGCTGGCTTAGAAGAAGAATATTCTAGGACAGAGGCAATCCAAAACAAAGTAGAGTGAACATTGCAAAAAAAGTACACAAGCTTAGACATATACCAAAATGTTCCTGAGACATTCAGGATTACTGTACTATAGGTAAAAGTTGCCGTCCTTGGGAGGAAAGTTTGAAAAGGTCAAGTTCAAGGTCACATGGTGCTTCAAAATAAGAAACAAACTACAGTTTACTTAACCTTTATTAATACCCCAAACTTGCATGTTATAGTTAAATGGTTCACTGGCTTTGATACATCCTTACTAATCGCACAATTTTAATACCAAATTGTAGTCCAACAATGTCAAGGTCAAGGCCAGTTCAAGGTCAAATAGTAAAAACGTACAAAAAATGGATGTGCACCAGATATCAAATGTCATAAATAGTACAAATGATGCTTAAACACATGCACTTGCACAGGAGAGTAAATATTAGATGTAAAAGATTTGAAATATGTCGATTCCAAGGGATATTCCGAGTCTGAGAGGCAATTAAGTGTAATAAACAATTACCCCACCCCCTTTCAAAACATTAAATGTAGTTGATTTACACACAATAGCCTGTAGTATTTGAATTATCATTATCGAATGTTTGACTGAATATAAAGTTCTAATACTGCCAATGCTAAGGGTCATTTATTGAGGTCATCATGAATGAAGGTCAAGGTCATTTCAAGGTCAAATGGTAAAAAAGTACAACAATGGGTATACACTAGATATCAAATGTACCAGTTGTTGAAATGATGCTTAAACACATTCAATTACACATGGAAGTCGATTTCGAGTCAATATGATTTAAAATGTACTTATTTAAAGGGAAAATTAGAGATTTAAGTGGCAACTAGCTGTAATTAAAAATTACCCCACCCACTTTCATAACATTTATTGCAGCTGATTTATTTCAAATCCCAATAGCAATTGTCGTAATCAAGAAAATGTGTCAAGAAATGTTTCTAATGTTTCTCTCAAGTGTAAGGAACATGAATGTTTAAAGGTTGTAAAAACAGCTTTACTAATCATTTTGCAGAGTAAAAGTCTAGGTAAAGATTTCTACTTTTTGGGATACTCAACACTATCAAATACGGCTATAATACTAGCCACAGAAGAATAAGAGCATCACCTAGTATAGCTATTCTTCGTTCCATGGGGCATCTACAATTGTCTGGCACAGTCACCCAGTGTTCAGTGTAATATCTAATAATGTATGGCACTGTCTCTCATGACAACACGGGGTACCATCAACTGTCTTGCACAGCATTTTGTGGCTCTATGGAAAACCAACAACTGTCTATCACAGCATTTCATGGCTCCATGGGGTACCATAAACTGTCTATCACAGCATTTCGTGGCTATATGGGACACCAACATATGTCTATCACAGCATTTCATGGCTTTATGGGACACCAACAACTGTCTATCACAGCATTTCATGGCTGTATGGGGTGCCCACAACTGTCTATCACAGCATTTCATGGCTCTATGGGGTACCAACAACTGTCTATCACAGCATTTCATGGCTCTATGGGGTACCAACAACTGTCTATCACAGCATTTCATGGCTCTATGGGGTACCAACAACTGTCTATTACAGCATTTCATGGCTCTATGGGTAACCAACAACTGTCTATTACAGCATTTCATGGCTCTATTCGACACCAACACAACTGTCTAGCACAGCATTCATGGCTCTATGGGGTACCAACAACTGTCTATCACAGCATTTCATGGCTCTAATGGACACAAACAACTGTCTGGCACAGCATTTCGTGGCTCTATGGGGTACCAACAACTGTCTATTACAGCATTTCATGGCTCTATTGGACACCAACAACGGTCTAGCACAGCATTTTGTGGCTCTATAGGGTACCAACAACTCTCTAACACAGCATTTCATGGCTCTACGGGACACCAACAACTGTCTATCAATGCATTTCGTGGCTCTATGGGACACAAACAACTGTCTATTACAGCATTTCATGGCTGTATGGGGTACCAACAACTGTGTAACACAGCATTTTTTGGCTATATGGGACACCAACAACTGTCTTTCACAGCATTTCATGGCTTTATGGGACACCAACAACTGTCTATCACAGCATTTCGCGGCTATATGGGGTACCAACAACGGTCTAACACAGCATTTCATAGTGCCATGGGGTACCCACAACTGTGTAACATAGCATTTTATAGTGCCATGGGGTACCAACAATTGTCTAACATAGCATTTCATGGCTCTATGGGACACTAACAACTGTCTAACACAGCATGTCATGGCTCTATGGGGTACCAACAACTGTCTATCACAGCATTTCATGGCTCTATGGGCGACAACAACTGTCTATCACAGCATTTCGTCGCTCTATGAGACACCAACAACTGTCTAACATAGCATTTCATGGCTCTATGGGCACCAACAACTGTCTATCACAGCATTTCATTGCTCTATGAGACACCAACAACTGTCTATCACAGCATTTCGTGGCTCTATGAGACACCAACAACTGTCTATCACAGCATTTCATGGCTCTATGGGCACCAACAACTGTCTATCACAGCATTTCGTCGCTCTATGAGACACCAACAACTGTCTATCACAGCATTTCGTGGCTCTATGAGACACCAACAACTGTCTAACATAGCATTTCATGCCTCTATGGGCACCAACAACTGTCTATCACAGCATTTCGTTGCTCTATGAGACACCAACAACTGTCTATCACAGCATTTCGTGGCTCTATGAGACACCAACAACTGTTTATCACAGCATTTCATGGCTCTATGGGGCACCAACAACTGTCTAACACAGCATTTCATTGCTCTATGGGACACTAACGACTGCCTATCTCAGCATTTAATGGCTCTATGGGGTACCAACAAAGGTCTAACACAGCATTTCATAGTACCATGGGGTACCCACAACTGTGAAACATAGCATTTTATAGTGCCATGGGGTACCAACAACGGTCTAACACAGCATTGCATAGCTCCATGTGGTACTAACAGCTGTCTAACGCAGCATTTCATAGCTCCATGGGGTACCAACAACTGTCTAACATAGCATGTTTTAGCACCATGGGGTACCAACAACTGTTTAACGCAGCATTTGATGTCTTCATGGGGTACCAACCTATCCTTGTACAACTGCTAGGAACAGCTTTACATTGTTCCATTGGATATCTAACCCTGCCTGGAAATCCTTAAATGGTTCCATGTGGTACCAAACATTACCTTATACTGGCTTTCATTGCAGTATGAGCTACTAAAACTGTATGAAAAAGTCATTCATGGCTTCTTTTATTAACAAGCTATGCCTGGTACATCCTTTCATAGAGCCATGGAATACCAGAAACTGACTAGCAAACCCTTTCTGAACTACACATTGTCAGGTACTGACATTAATGATCACCATTGATACATTTGTATGTCCTTCTTCACACTGTCAGATAAATCTATTCTTGTGTTTGAAATGGGTGACTTAAACTGTCTAGTTAAGGCATTATGGGGTTCCTGACAGAAACATGTTATCCATTTTTGCCTCTATGTGGTAACTATTACTGTACAAAAACCCAGCCATTCCTGGTTCTGTGTGGTACTAAATACTGCATGGTACAGCAATTCCTAGAACTATGGAATACCTAACACTGCTAGACATGATAATTCCTGGCTCTTTATGGCTCCTACATGACACTATATGATACACCAATTCCTGACTATCGTGGTTACCTCATACTGCCCAGCAAGCAATTTCTGTCTCTATTGGATTACCTAACACTGCTAAATAAAGCCATTCATGGATTGGCTCTATCGAGTACCTAACACTGCAAGGCACATGCTGACTCGTTGGATAACATAATATAAGTACTACATGACAAAGCCATTCCTATCTGTATGGAGTACATAACACGGCTCGATGAAGAAATTCCTGGCTTGTTAGACATGTAGAGAGGAAATAACAATGTTGTAGTACTTTTCATACTTTGACCTTGAAATGACCTTGAACCTGACCTCAAATTGGTCAGTGTAGTATATCAAAAGTGTGTACACTATCAAATAAGTACTTTGCATGAAACCATTTAACATCACAAATGTGTAAAGAATCTGCCATATTCGAACACACATTATGGAATATATTGGCAAAGAATGGTTGCCATCTTGGACGCCATTTTATATTTCTTTGTCTGTACCCAGCACGGACAGTTTAAGCCAGCTATTTTATATACTTCAGACATAGACACCCATATTTGAATATAAAATTGCTTGTTCAACTTGTGTTACCACCTTCTTTTGAGTTGTTGTCACTGAACACGAATACCAACTGCTTTTTGAAATGCTGTATAGCATGGTGGGTGGGGTAAATTAACATGATATGCATTTTTTCACACTTTTTTCATAAATAAGAAGGTAATAAGCTTAAGTCATATAGCTTTTCGTAATATATTACAAAGCACTAGTTCTATTCATCTATATAAATCTGCAAATATTATGCCATTATGACAAATACCGCTTGGAATATAGGTTTGTTCGAAACAATATGTACCGACTGAACTGTGGTTGACCACAATTTCAGATTATTATAGGCATGAAATATATATTTATTTGGTATGGATTCAAAGATAATGAATAGAAGATTATGAAAAAGTGCCCTTAATACATATTTATACATTGTTCATTAAGCCAGGAAAAGTGTAAGTTACATAAACAGTAAATTTTGGATATTTTTTATACTTTGACCTTGAAACGACCTTGACCTTAACATTTAGGACCCAAAACATGGACATCAATAAATAGCCTGAGTACTAAGGTATAATATAATAAAAAACATTATGCAATAACAAGTATTTTTATAATGTTATTTTGAGACCAAATACACTATGGTCTTCATCATATTTTGCTTATCAGTATGACCTTGACCTTTGATTATTCCAACTTTCCTCCCAAGGTCGGCAACTTTGGTTCACTGTTTGATAAACTTCAAAGTCTTCCGAACATTTTGGTATATGACTCAGCTTGTGTCTTTTTATTGCAATGTTACTCCTTAAATAAGCCACTTTTCAGGCTTCTGCTGCTCTACTAATAGCCACGCAAAAACAGGCATTGAAAGAACCATCCATATCCCCAATAAATGGATATTTCTAGCAAGCCTATATACCCATCCACCCGTAATGATTCTGTGCGTCATTGATACTGTGAAATGTCGTGCATAATTAACCATTAAGGGAGGTAATTAGGAATGATAATTTTACCAAAGCAAAGAATACGTGATATTTGTATGATCTTTGACCAAAGTGAAGACACATACATATCGGGAATCTGCATGACAAGGCGCATCTTACATAAATTATTGAGTCTTATTCATCAAAATCGGAAAATGTCATGTTGACAAAACTGATGTAGAAAAAGTTAAGTTGCCTTATGTACAAAGTAATTTTCAGACCGTTTTTTTCTTAATTTATAAAGATGCATTTTTCTTTTTACGACCTGACCATATTCTTCTAATCAAGCGATTTGTTGACCTTCAGAAACTGGTCTGCTTAACGAGGTGGTCTTAACATTGAGAAGGGACTAACGAAGTGTGTTATTACTTTTGAAGTGGTTTTATAATTAAGGTGTTTTAAGCGAGTTTTAACTGTAAAAAATAGCCTTATTGGTGACAGTTTACTCGGATGTTTTTATAATAGATTTGACTGCCTGGATTTTTAATAAGAGTTATTGCTTCAGATCGGTGGTTATTAAAATCGAAAGGTCACTAATAAAGTCTGAACTGTAAAAAAATATTATTATCTTTTGTAATGAGCATGTTTAAACAAATCTTTTAATTTATAAATTTAACTTGTGATTTACATAAGTATGTTTGCCCTTTAAAAATATAAGAAAACGGATTAAAATTAGAAATACATCTTTAAAATTTGTAGATAAATCACTCTAATTTTTCAATATTTCGACCTAACAAGGTCTTCTTCAGGAGGATGAAACACTTTAATTTTGTTCACATTGTTTTAGCTGTAAGTAGCATAGATGCATAGCTTGTTATGACGTTATGATGCATCTCCATGACGTCATGACGTCATTTCCCGCAATATTGAAATATATGACGTCATGACGTCACGACGTCATGCTACTTTTGGCGTACTTCCCTGGAATTTAGTCCAGATGGGAATTTGGTGTTGAGTTTATTGATCCAGTCACTCTCTTTGATGAGGCGGAGTGACTTGGATCGGCCACGAACTTTTTCCAGAATAGTCACCTTAAGATTCTTAATTGAATGCCCCTTACTATTAAAATGAAAAGATACTGCCCTTTCTCTGTTTCTCTAGTCGGCCGATCCGTTTAGAACTGTTTAAAAAGCATTATATCCCAATACTTATGCAACGTGCAATATTTAAAGATGTAGTTGTAAAATATCCCTAAAAGGGGATCACTATAATATTTGTAGATAAATCACTCTAATTTTTCAATATTTCGACCTAACAAGGTCTTCTTCAGGAGGACGAAACACTTTAATTTTGTTCACATTGTTTTAGCTGTAAGTAGCATAGATGCATAGCTTGTTATGACGTTATGATGCATCTCCATGACGTCATGACGTCATTTCCCGCAATATTGAAATATATGACGTCATGACGTCACGACGTCATGCTACTTTTGGCGTACTTCCCTGGAATTAAGTCCAGATGAGAATTTGGTGTTGAGTTTATTGATCCAGTCACTCTCTTTGATGAGGCGGAGTGACTTGGATCGGCCACGAACTTTTTCCAGAATAGTCACCTTAAGATTCTTAATTGAATGCCCCTTACTATTAAAATGAAAAGATACTGCCCTTTCTCTGTTGAGTCGAATGTCTCGCAGATGTTCCTCCATTCTTTCTTTCAATTCCCTACCAGTTTCACCAACATAGACCGTTCTTTCACACGCTGTACATTCCAAACCGTATACAACATCCTTTTCGGTGCAGCTTATGTCCCTGTCTGATTTAATCTGACATGTCCTGCAGTTAGGTTGGCAAGATCGTCTATGTTGATGTATGTCCTTCCTCAGCTTACCATGGACTAGAATGTCTCCAAGGTTCCGGTCCCGCCTGTATGCTGCCATGGGTTCTTCCTTAAATACTTCCTGCATTCTTTCAGATTTATGTAACAGGTCCATGTTCTTATGTAGAATGGCCCCTATGTTGGGTAGTTGTTTTGCATATGTTACAACCAGGGGAACTCTGTTAGATTTACTTTGTTTCTGTTTGTGCTGGAGTAATTGTTCCCTGGGTATGGCATCCACTCTCTGTAGCTGTGCCTCAATGTGTTTACCAGAGTAACCTCTTTTACGAAATTGTTGCTTGAGTTCAAGCCGTCTTTTCTTGTAATCTTCGTCGTTTTGGCAAATCCTTTTGATTCGTATGCCCAATCCGTATGGTACAGCCTTTTTAGTGTGAGGGGGGGTGGTTGGACTTATTTTGAAGGTACACGTGTTTATCTGTCGGTTTGCTATATAGGTCTGTTATCAGTCTACCATTCTCTAATCGCACATTTGTGTCGAGAAACTCTATGAGTGAATGACTGTATCGCAGCTCGATCTTGATGTTATTGTGGATGCTATTAGCATATTCTATAAATGCCTTCAAGCTTTCTTCGCCATGGGTCCATAATCCAAATCCATCATCAATGAATCTCTTATAGAAGTAGGGCTGTTTCTCAAACTCTGTTAATTTCCTATCCCAAGTACGCATATATGCACAAGCAAAGTTCTTTCCGAGTTTGGATCCAATGGCTATTCCATCGGTCTGGACATAGTTGGTGTCATGAAAATGGAAAACATTATTATCTAAAACAGTCTCGATCATTTGGAGGACATGGGAAGATGGTAAAAGCGGTGTTGTTCTAGATCTCAGTCCTTCTTCACAGGCTAACATGCCTTCTTGCTTCGGCACCGAAGGGTATAGTTTAGCAACATCAAAACAGAAGAGAATGGTATCATCAGGCAATGGTTGTTGTACATCTCCAAGTTCTTTTAGGAAATCAGTAGTGTCCTTGATGTATGATGGACTATTGGTAACAAATTCATTCAGCTCGTGTTCTGCCACTTCCGCCAGTCTTTCGGTAGGTGTGTTGATGCCGTTGACAATAGTGCGTAGAGGTACATCAGGCTTATGGATCTTAGGATTGCCTTTGCTTGTGGATACCGGGGAATGAGGTACTGTTGCATGTTTTTGGTAATCACTTCACCCTTGCACATCTTATTCACCAGCTTTTCCACAATTTTTATAGATTTGTCAATACGGTCTATATCAGTTGCTTCATATGAGTCACTCTTTTGCATTTCTTCCTTCAATCCGTTTATATAATCTTCCTTATTCATTATAACTATACCCGATCCTTTATCAGCTGGTCGTATCAAAATTTTATCATTATGCAATAACTCATGTGGAGCACTATTCTCTTCCTTAGAAAGATTGAAAGACTTGGACTTCTTCAGTCCAGCAATAATCTCATTCTTAACCACCTCTATGTACATGTCAAGCCAGGCGTCCCTTCCTCTGTTGGGTGTGAAATTATAGAATATGCTAATAGCATCCACAATAACATCAAGATCGAGCTGCGATACAGTCATTCACTCATACATCAACATAGACGATCTTGCCAACCTAACTGCAGGACATGACAGATTAAATCAGACAGGGACATAAGCTGCACCGAAAAGGATGTTGTATACGGTTTGGAATGTACAGCGTGTGAAAGAACGGTCTATGTTGGTGAAACTGGTAGGGAATTGAAAGAAAGAATGGAGGAACATCTGCGAGACATTCGACTCAACAGAGAAAGGGCAGTATCTTTTCATTTTAATAGTAAGGGGCATTCAATTAAGAATCTTAAGGTGACTATTCTGGAAAAAGTTCGTGGCCGATCCAAGTCACTCCGCCTCATCAAAGAGAGTGACTGGATCAATAAACTCAACACCAAATTCCCATCTGGACTAAATTCCAGGGAAGTACGCCAAAAGTAGCATGACGTCGTGACGTCATGACGTCATATCTTTCAATATTGCGGGAAATGACGTCATGACGTCATGGAGATGCATCATAACGTCATAACAAGCTATGCATCTATGCTACTTACAGCTAAAACAATGTGAACAAAATTAAAGTGTTTCGTCCTCCTGAAGAAGACCTTGTTAGGTCGAAATATTGAAAAATTAGAGTGATTTATCTACAAATATTATAGTGATCCCCTTTTAGGGATATTTTACAACTACATCTTTAAATATTGCACGTTGCATAAGTATTGGGATATAATGCTTTTTAAACAGTTCTAAACGGATCGGCCGACTATCATTATAATCTCCAGTTAAAAAATACAACCTTACGTTTTCTGACAAAATGCATCGGGACATACTTTTAAAAAAACACACTATGTACAGACATCGGTCGATATTCGATTGTTAACGAGGCGTAACATTACTGTTGCATAATGTCACATGTCACTTCAAGATTTAATGAGATAAGTGGGATTAAAATCGAAAATCTCAGTAACAGATAATAACCGGGTGGAGGGAAACAATCCAAATATCAGGACCAGACTTAATTAGGATCGACAATAAGGGAGAGAACTTTTCAAAACGGTGTCTTATTTCTGGACATCGTCGCCTTAGTATTATCTTGCGCTAACTACAAAATTTCACTTTTCGAGAAAAAGCGCTTCAAAGATTCAGATATGATAATCTCACTCAACATTGGTCGATTTGCAAGAAATAAAAATTAGTATTTTTTGTACAAGAATAAGCTACCTTCACCATTAATTTTAATATCCCATGAGCAACAGTTCATTCTAAAATTGAAAAAGTATTTTAGAGAAACATGTAGCTCAAAAAGTGTAACAATATTTTGATTTTCTTTAGTATTATACTAAGCAGCAGATAGCACTTGAAATAAGAACGTTTTAAGCGAAACTGTTTCATTTATTGTTGATCATTATCGTGTCTATTTTGAGCTATCTTCAAGGAATGACGTCATTTTAAGAATTTGTGTGTCAAATCACTTGACGAAATGCTTCTTTTTGATTGGTTGTTCAACATTTGTAAAGATTATAGTGCGCTATCGCACGTAGATAGCTCAAAATAATCCTTACTTTTGAGTGTGAAATGTTGAGTTAGCGCAAGGTGTGACGCGCAAACTTCGTAACGGATGCTTCCATTTTGAACACAATGGACGCATTAGATAGCTCAACATATTAGGAATCCAGGGGTGTAATTATCTCAAAAAATGATTTTTGTGATAGCTCAAAATAACCCTAAGCCGGCGACATGACTGCAGTAGATAGATTGCCATTATGAGCTCGTTGTGTGAGAATCGATGCAAAGGATAGTACTCATTCTCGGCTATGTCTCGTTAAATCGGTCGAAAAACAAAATACCTTTTTTCTTGACTGATTTCAACTTGCGTTCTTAGCCACAACTTACGTCAACTAC
Source organism: Spisula solida (assembly GCA_947247005.1). NCBI lineage: Eukaryota > Metazoa > Mollusca > Bivalvia > Venerida > Mactridae > Spisula > Spisula solida. The sequence goes on from OX365961.1 coordinate 19,175,604, forward strand.
TACTTGGTATGTCCATACTGATAATTGGAAGACAGACATGTTTCCTTATTATATCAAAATAGACCAATCCTTACGCTATACTCATTCACCTTAAGTATAGGCGTGATAAGATTCAGTCAAGGTGAACAGGTGTGATAGAAGAGTCAAAGGGCGAACTAAATATAACACTTTAAGCAGATGGCACTACGCTTCTTATGGCAGCTAAAACCACAGGTAACTGTATCATTGATAAAAAGTTTCTTTTACAAAATTTATGTTATCTTAGAAAGGTGCATTTGTACTTAAGTGGTCAGATTTTCATGGTATCAAAAGCAAGAATTGGCTTTCGATATCTTCATAAAGTAATTACATTCATAGACAACATTGTTTGAACTATCTACATGCAAAATCCAATCGTAACTAGTTAAAAAGTTATACCATGAAATGTATCCCACGGTGTCTAATCAGTCACTGAGGTGCATTCAAAAGAAACGACAATGCTATTCTGAACCAGTAAAAAGAAAGTGAGTTCACGACTTATGGGTTTATTTTCTTATTCATGAACGGATATTAAAATATTGATATCAAATTAACGATGAAGCTCTTTAGTTTCTGATTATATACAAATATATTAAAAATGACACCAGTATTAATGAAATGGTAATTAAAAACAAACTGCACCTCAGTGACCGGGTGGTCAATTTCCCGTGTTAAACCTTTCTAAGATATTATATTTATTATATTTTTTAAATTTACTCTTTATTAATGATACAGTTACCTGTGGCTAAAAAAGTCCAGACATGTCATACGCCTATCTAAATGGTTTTAGTCTCCATTTATACCACTTCAAGCAGTGCGTTTTAGTCATTCACATCCAAACAGACTTGATATCGCTAAGACAATGTTATTTGCATTACTTTCCGTGTGTCTCAGCCTCGATGTCGGTGCTGTTACTTCTGATAGCCAGACAGAAGTCCAAAAGCGGATTTTACTTAACGATAATTACGATTCGATTATAGCAAAGTTAGATACACTGGAGAGAGAGGTTGCTACGCTGAATGCTGGGTCTGGTAAGAAAATCTTAATTTGAGAAAAGTTTATAACATTTACTTTGTAGTTATTTTAAGTACATCAGTTGACCGGGTGGACCACACTCACACGAGTTGATTGGGTTTCGTACCATTTTTTGTATCGATAATATGTCGACACAAACAATGACTGTAAGGTGCGAAAATATCATTTGGGCCACAAAAATCGTTTCGATATAAGCGGAGTGTCGACACAGACATGTCGACTAAATCAACATATTTCAGATAGGATATAGAGCATTTAAGGACGTTTAGGACCTTTCTCCGACGTCATCGGTAAAAAATCGCTTTTTCGCCGAATCTAATAAAAATCTCCAAAACTATGCTTTAACCTACTTTCCGTATTATGACGTTTTTAATTTTTCAAAATATCGCTTCGTTTCCTAGCAACGTGACGCTATGTACATAGGGCGTGAAATTGACGTTTTTAGCGTATATTTCTGTTCTATTAAGGTGTACAATAATTTTCAAAACTCTATTTATTAGTCCTTCATCCTTTGAATACGTATATGTAAAATTTATAGCAGTTGCGACTAACAATTTCGCACCGAAAACGGTTTTATATCGAAAATTGACCTGTATTTTACTGCTTATTTGCGACACCCTACTCACTCCAGGACGCAATTTGGTCAACAAAAAGTGATTCAATCAACTTATGAAACATACCGTGGTTTTGCGGTAATTCTACAGAATAAGCACAAACAATAAAAAATGGGGGTGATCAGGCATTATTTTCGACCAAATGGAATTTTGATGAAAAACGGACATACGTTAAAGGCATAACGTCGTGCCGTCGCACGACGTTACGGGTTATTGTGGCTACGTCAGCGTCATGATCTTGTGGTGTATCCGGCGCATCGGCACATTGTTTCAATATATAAACAATATAAGAAAGCCTTATTGATGAGATCTTCAAAATACCCCTAAAATTGTATGAATATTAATAATTTCTAGTGATATACATGTACGTACATTTTCCCTATAAATAAAGAGATATGAACTTGCTACTAGCACACACTGTATAAAACACTAACCACCTCTCAGAAAGAATATTGTGCTTTAACATTTTGGCTTACGACCTATATATTGTGTATGCACAGTAGGGGGTTCGGGGCAAAGTGTTACAGTCCCTGTGGTAAAATGTTTATTGTAATAAATACCGACAAACATACTTTGGTATGTAGTTATATTTTCAATAAATGGTCAAACGTAGTCCCAACACGTCTTCACAATGTGTTACATTTACGGACCATTTTAAACAGTTGAACTTGTTAATGCATATTCAATGCAAATTGATTAATTAAAGAACTTGCATTGTAAAAATTAAGTATGGTTTGTGTATACATTATTACTAGGACTGTATAAGTGTACATGTATGCATTCAATAGGCAATGTAACAATTATACATAACATATTTTCCCCCAACTCACTAAACAGCAACAACACAACAGCTCTACAGTAAATCCCAAAGGTGGCCGAATCAAGTATCTTATGAACCAGTCATGGTAAAAAACCCGCAAATTCCCCCTGTCCTATACCTCACGGGTATAGTCAGAGCTGCATTTCCCCGCTATTTTGTCGCGAATCAAAAGCGTACCACACATACATCAGTGCGGGGACATCGAAAACGTAAAAACACAAGACAGTTCCCACTATCACCTGTCTTTCCCCTGGATTGGGATAGTAGTTTCAATTGACTGGTACATTATTGTAACGTCATGTTTGATGTGTAGGCCTACTCCAACTAAGGCACATAAGCCAAAATGTCAACCTATACCGTGAGTTTCGAATTAAACAAATTTGAAAAATTGTGAAAACAGTACCAAAATTCCAGAAAAAAGCGTTGTCAACCTGTAAAACAAAATGTGTGAAGTTAAACGGGCCGCGCATTAGCCGATCCAACAGCGGCTCAAAAGTGTTAACATTAACTTATAATTTTACTATCTAATACACGTGTAAGACATCATACTTATATATATAACGCAATCTTTCAATTTGCTGGCTGTTCATCTACCGTCCGTATTAATTTTGTTTTTAATTAAATTTATTCACGGTTACTTTACAATCAAAATGTAGCAGACCGCACAGCGGTCTTTAATCCAGCTGTCAACATGAGTTCACATGATTGCGTACCAGTGAAACCAGATATATGCGTGGTAAGTGGCAATATTTCTAGACAAGTGCGGGACTAACTTTCCAAAATGTTTATACATCAACGATTTGCTTTTATACCAAACGCTATTATTATATACATTATAACTATGTATGACTGTAAGAAAAAGATGTATACATAGTTTAGTTATTATTTTATTAAAGGGACGTAATTATTAGTTTGGAAGACTTCAGTTAGTTTGGAAGACTTGAGCTCATAATTCGGTACAATGCATTTAATGTCCGATCGAATATCCCGAGTAGATGTTTAGATAATTTAAATACATAACTCAGCCGATGTTCTCTTTTGTATTACTGTGTATTTATCATGATGCTGTGTTCAATAAAGACACATTTTGAAGAATAATAAAACCACAGTACTGATAGTATTGTAGGTATTGCGAGAGAAACTCAGTTTTGTCATTTTCACAAAAATTACCACACTGAAATCGAAATGAATAATTGTTATGTAGTGACAAACTTTGAACAAAGCTATTATATATGATTTTATAAGTGAACAGATGCAGGTGAAATGCGTGCATTTTATTCTTAAAATGTAATTGTTGTACTAGTAAATAGGACGCAAGTCCGTAAATAGAACGGACGTACATAGCGCGTTACGTTGGGCGACGTAACGTTTTTACGTAAGTCCGTTTTTTACTGAAATTCAATTTTGTCGAAAATAATGCGAGATCACCCCCCTTTTTTATTGTTTGTACTTATTCTGTAGAATTACCGCATCACCACGGTGTATTGCATTAGTTGATTGAATCACTTTTTGTTGACCAAATTGCGCCCTGAAATGAGTTGGGTGACGCAAATGCGCTATAAAATTCTGTCAACTTTCGATATAAAACCTTTTTCGGTGAACAATTGTCCGTCACAATCGCTTTAAATTTAACATATACGTATTCAACGGTTCAAGGACTAACATATGGAGCTTTGAAAATTGAAATAGACCTTATTCTGACCGAATTATGCCATTAAAACATCAATTTTACGCCTTATGTACATAGCGTCACGTTGCTAGGAAACGAAACAAAATTTTGAAAAAATAAAACCTGCACAATAAGGACAGAATGTTAAAGCATATTTCTGGAGATTTTCATTAGATTCGGCCAAAAGTCGATTTTTTACCGATGACGTCGGAGAAAGGTCCTAAACAACCTTAAAAGTATGTCGACATAACCGAAGTGTCGATACAACCTAAGTCGACACAACGAGTTTCAACTGTAGTACAACATCGACGTGTTAAATAAACAACATGGCATATTGGTACATTAACACAGACATGAGTGACTGAATGCAAAATGGTTCAGATACCTAATTTCGACATGATCTAATAAGAATTTGATATGTTGTCTATATTATTTCTGATGGGTCTCATAGAATAGTAGGAGTTGTTTTTATAATGTTAAATACTTGACAATGTGGATGGTGCATTAGGGTTATTAAGCCAACATTCCTTAACACCATGCATTGAGTTTATAATAATAATAACGACTTTATTTATTGTGGATTACACATTTGACAGTAAATTTCAGTTGTTTTAATATAATGGTCTATAATACGATTACGTCTCTTGCAATTAATGTCCGAGGTCGGCATACTACTGTTCCCAATGATTCGATTGCTATAAAATATTTATCAATTAGTTTAAAAAGTATGGATTTCAACATCTAAATGGGTTTTCTGTTTAATATCATTACAGTCTTTTGGGATGCTGAGTGTATGAATAAGCTTGTAAATTGATTCTGCCTTCCCGGTAGTTAGTGGAGGTAATTTTGTCACTGTCACTGTCTTCTGTAAAGTCACGTATTTTCGTGGGTAATAAATTTTGTTGATTTTTGTAAAAAATAAATTTGTGGATCGCACAACATGGAATGATGAAACCTTGTTCTGTAATTGGGAGGTCAATTAATCGAGGGGAATTAAATTCCGCGGAAGAGTTAAACCACGAAATCAACGAAAACTTAACCCCACGAAAAATATTGACTTTACAGTAAACTGTTTATCTGGTTGTTTACTGTTCAACTTCTTAAATAACCTTTATTTCATTAAATTCCATTATAGCCAAGGTAGATGCACTTGAGAAAGAGGTTGCTACGTTGAAAGCCAAGTCCGGTAAGAAACCTAAATGTAGTCACATTCTGGTAATATTTACCTCAAAATTGCCTGCAAAATGTTTGCACATGTTCGTTGATGGACCGAATGGTTTCGGATCAATGACTCTAGAACGGTGGTCCTTAGATCCTCAAACTTTAAAGATATGTTGGTTGTCAACAGTTAATGACTGCTATTGACTTTATGCGCGGTGGATGAAAGGCCAAGTGACATTCGGCAGCGGAATGGAGCAAACATGTACCGATGGAGAGCTGTTGAGTCTGAAAAGTAGGAGATGTCAGTATGGTAGATGGTCCCTATTGGTGATAGGCAATGTCATTGTGACCATAAATGACTATTTTGCCTGACAAGTGCAGGAATTGGCATAGTTAACATACTATGCTATTATTATATGTTTAGGCCTAAAATGGCGTCTGTCAAAACCTCGATCACTACTACTGATTATAAATTATTGCACAGGAAGTCAACTATTATGATGTGTTAAAAGTCAACAATTACTCACTTATATTAGAGATACGTAAGCTGGTCTAGAGAAACGCCAGTATGGCATGCGTAAACTGGTCTAGATAGTGAATATTGGAATCGAGACATGCGAGTATCATGACATGCATTCAATACCATTACCACCGCAGTTGTACTTGAGACAGAATAATCATGAAGACATTACATATTACATTGAAATAGAAAAGTTATCACGCTACTTACATTAAAGGCATGCCGTGGACACAACACATATTGATTTAATTACGATGTACAGTATACATTTATTTGGATAATTTCTTGCTATCCTAAAATAAACGGTCTGTTTTGCAGCTCACTCACATGGTCCAGTAGCGTGTATGGCGAAACTAACAAAGTCAATAACAGGTACAAACCATCATATCTACTTTGACGACGTCCAGTTGAACCTTGGGAATGCCTACAACCCACACCATGGTATGTTTGTCCCTCCAGTGAATGGAACTTACCTTGTGTCAGTGAGTGCGTGCTCGGGAGGTGGTCATTATATCGTGTTACAGGTCAATGTAAACAACGACATACTCGGCAAAGTGTACGCAGGAGATGACTCGTATTCCGAATGCACCTCTAAAGTTCTGCTTGGGCATTTTCATGCCGGGGACGATGTCTTTGTACAACATCTAACTAAGGGTGATTATTTATGGTCAAATGCTGTTTATGGATATCCAACTTTCAGTGTGGCCCTACTTCAAGCCGACTAGAAATTATGGTGCCATTTTCCACTGCTAAACAAGTTTATATCTACTATTTTATAGTGTTTAAAAATTCACTGATTTTTTATGTGACAAACGTTGAACTTTGTGTGGTTGAATGTAGTTGCATCTATATTCATATAATAAGCATAGTCTAAATAAGATTTTTTTTTCTTCCTATAGTTCAATGGGTTATTATAACAAATTGATAAAGTTTCTGCTTATGGCGAATTCACACAACAACACATGACAACAACCTCTTCTGAGCGTATACGCATTTAAATAAATACGCTGTTTAGGCAAGTCGAATAGTTAATGCACGGAATCTATTATCTCTTGTAGAGACTATTATCCCTTGTTAGGGACACAAAAGCACGCTGAAATGCACTGTCGTACAAATAAAATGGAAATTAATTATAGACACATAATGTAAAATGCCGCCTTACTAGCTTTACACTGTTGTTGTACGTATGTGCCTTCTTCTCACGATACCGCTCATTGAGTAAAATACATGACTATACTGCGCAGGATCGTCTCCAGCGACAAAAAACCCCATTCTGATAACCTCGGCCTTTATGCATTGCAAATAGTTTATTTGCCGGAGACAAACGGAAATGGCCCAGCTTTCACGATTGAAACAAACCTAGTCTATTCGAGGCATTCTTTTCGTCAATAACATGCCAATTTTGGTAATTTGTCCGAGAGGCAAAAATCTCGGTGTGGCACATCGTGGCTACGGGCCTAGTGCGTTCAAAGTTAAACAGTTGTTCGAGGGGTGTCGAACAAATGATTTGATTGAACACGCTCTCAGTTACTAGATCAAGGCACAGGGGAACACGAGGTGTTTACTGCGTGTTCGTGTACCGCTTGTGTACAGTAGATAGTCTAAAAATATACGAATCAGCCGATAATATGGCTACAAATGGTTACGAAATAGTCGAAAATGCACGGTTAAGATTAAGTCTTTCTACGAAATAGCCGCATACCGATTATAATTAGAGTGGTACCAAGTAACGTTAAAAAACCTACTATAAAAAAACAGTATATTAAGTCAGACAGGGAAGGTTGCACTCAACTTAACCAGCCGAGCACAGAAAACATTAAAAACACACAAAGCACAATGCCCAACTAAACAAGCGCAGATCCGCCCAAGTCCAAGCTGTCGAAAAGTATAATAAATTATAACTAGCTGAATGACCCAGTAGAAAAGATACTATAAGTCGAATGCCAGATCTAGACATTAGCCAATCAGGCATTGATGCTTGGTCACGTGTTACTTCATAGACGAAACGCCTTCATGCATTCCAATAGACCTGTGGACTCGGCATATCAACTTCTCCCCTACCAGAGTTGATCTGTTATATTTTTATGTTTATAATTGATATAAACCTTTATAGTAACAGGATGAGTTTTTTTTGTGATCACTCTTCGTCCGTCGTACGTGCGTGATTGGGGGTGCTTCCGTTCATCAATAATTCATCCAAACGATTTTTTCCTAAACCACTGTGTCAATTTCAACTTAACTTCACAGGAATGTTACTTGTGTTGTCTGTTCTAAAAATAGCTACAATATATGAAAGCCATAAATAACTCTGATTGCCATGGCCACAGATATGAATCAAAGTGACGAAAGCTCTGAGCACAATTACTTTTATTTTATGGTATTGATATCAATGGTATTTACTTAAAGTGTTTAATTACAATGGCAGCAAAGGCACTGATTTTTTCTAATGTTGTGCGATTTTTACTTGATATGATTATTTCTTATCCGCCATATATGTTAGAAAAATGTTGTTCAATATACAATAGTATGGTTGCTTGAAAAAAGGGACAGTGAAGTAAATAATGCGATGCGTTTCCAATTTGCCTTAAGTTACATAACGGGCATTATCTTTCTTGGTAATCAACGTCCAGTTCCTCATGTAGCTTGTGGTTGTCTTTCCGAAGTCTGAATAGTGTCAGAGCTTTCTACAAAGGTAAGATTTTAAAGTAGTCCTCAAAATAAATGGATGATTTTAATGAATAATAAGACGCACCTTTTGTTGAGATTTGCATCGAGGCACACCAGTGCTGCTGGTACTGGTCAGTTAGAATGTTCTTAACAAGTATGTTTAATGATTTGTAATGAAACCATAACTCTTTTTTGCATACTTTCTATGACAAACATCCCATGTGGAGCATCGCCCGTCTCTGACGTCTCTGGTTCCATCTTTATATAGTTTAGAATTAGCAGTATCCGAATGTCATTACTCGGCTCCATATGCAGCCATTCACCTTCTTTACCAGTACCTCAGTAACAAAACATTAAAGGGACTGCCTCACATATTGGTATATTGCAAAAATAAAATAAAATAGTCAAATATTCGGGTAATTTGGTAATTTTACATCAAAAATTCTATAGGGTATAAATACCATATATAGAATGAACACTATTATTACTGAAATTGCCTGAAATTTGTTCTCATTTGATGAAAACGAATCGAAAAACGGACAAAATACCTCACTGCTGTTTACGCTGTAGTTTGTTGATGTTGCAGTTCAATCATGTGTGAATTACATGTTCTAACATGTTGGAAGGAAACTTACCGATTTTTGTCAAGAAAAAAATAATCAATGGGCGATATCGAGAGTGGTTCAAATTGCGTATTTGCACCAAATCGTTCATAAAGCAACCGTCAGTGGCTTTCTATTACATCAATACTTGGTAAAGTTAAGGCGAACACATGTACCAAGTTATTCAAACATCTTTCTATGCATACAGAAGATACAGACCGGACAGACCGACCGATTCTTGATATTGACAATATTTAGCCAGTTTGCTTTCCTGCGTCTTTTGTGAGTAGAACTCTATCATTCATTTCGTTTTTTTTCTAGATGGGCTTATCAAAAGTCTTTGAGCAAGACATTTACACGCTTTACCTAAATACAAATGTGTTTTGACACAGTTTTGGTTTCCAGATATTGCCATGTCAATGTTGTTTTTTCATGACCATGTGTGATATAAATCTTGGTAATCGAAATGCTCACGCTGTTAGATTAACGACATATACATTTAGAGCGAGTTCAGCTGAATTACGAGGGTAAACTCGATTAACTAGAGTTGCAGCAAAACGAGTCGAGTTTCAACCCTTGAGTTTACTCGAGTGTCCCCGAGTTCAACCCTGCTGCGAGGCTGGTTGCTATAGTTCGAATAAAGACACCTCGGACAATTCCTTATGAATCACGTATAAACCCCGTACGGACCTTCCAGTTGCTGTAGGTCCACATGTCCGCCATGTTTTGTTAACTCTGTAGTTTAACTATTTTCGTTTTGCTGAACATCTCCAAGAGTTAGTTTATTTTTAGGTTCGTACGTCTCAAGAGTTAACTCTAGAAGAACAGCTGAACTCGCTTATAGTTAGGGGATCTGACGAAAGAAAACGAAAACATAACAGAAGCTTTGAAAACAGAAACACAGAAATATTAAAGCCTCATCAGTATTGGACACTGTTAACAGAAAAAATCTAGTAAGGTACAAACATCTCTATCAAGGCTACTGCATGCACATGTAGAATACATATTATTAGCCCAAGTCACACTTGAAAATTCGCGAAAAGATTTTACATGTGTATAAACAATTGGCGACATGCTTTTCATATATATTTGTATATCAAAAGACGTGTTGCCACTAACTGAAGATCTTTGTTCGCACTTCGCAAACTCATCAATTTGTAAAATGGCCGCATTTTTTCTTATCAACAGAAACAAAGGAAAAAAGATTAATAGCAGCGGAAGCAGAACATCTGTCGCGCACAATTTATATTTTTCTGTGCGACTGGGTAAAAATGTGCTGCATCGTCAGCGTTTGTGCGTGGTTGATGGAGTCTAAAATGGTTTAACGAAATAGTGCCTGTGGAACATCTTCTGAATTTGTTCCGTGAAAGCCGAGGAATTGCGAAGACGATCTGTATTTGATTGAAACAATGGAAGTAGCGCCACTCCGACATCAGCTTGTCTATATGACAGATTGGTCGGACGCCTTCATTTGCGATATACTATGAACTTTAGTCCTAAACAAAGCTAGATATATGTATCATTTTTTTAATCACTATGAAGCATTGGTACTATTGATTTAGCAAGTCCAATCGCGCGCTTGTAATGCATTATAAACCAAATATCGCATTACTATGTCAGAAGATAATGAACCATTTCAAATAACAGTACAAAACAATACATGCTCCACAACTTTGTCTTACATGTAATTTTGTTTTTCTTTGTACATATTGACTTGTAAATTATCTCTGTTTTCATTGTGTTTAACTTATATACATGTTTTTTGTTTAATTACTGTTTCTCTAACACTGTATGTATATGTGTATGTTTGTGTGTGTGTGCATGTATATATGTATTTATATGTATATATATATACGATTAATATATTCTTATATCACTTCTATCTCGACATCCCAGTTCTATCCCTTCCTCTACTACTTCCTATACTCGTGGCCATCTTTTGTTTTGAATGTGATGTATACTATTATTTCTGCATGACCACTCCCGATACATTCAAGTATCCTAATATTATTAACACTATTCACTCTCTGTTAACTCATTCCAAACTCTATAAACTCATCTTTCACCCGCTGACGCTGCTTACTCTCTATATACTCTTATGAATCTGATAATATAAATGTTGTTTCTTTTTTCTATTGTTTCTTGCTACATATATGTATTGAAACCATGTAAATATGTAAAGTCGTTTCCATTTTGTCACGTGTCAACATTATCTATACATTGTATCAAAATTGTTTTGCTGATGCTGCCCGATTCGGGACTCATGCGATTATATGAAAATAAACTTTTTGAAACTTTTTTTTTGTGATTGACTTTCTACGATATAAGAGTATTTTATATTTCATCCGGAATCTAGCCAAAAACAGTAATCGCTGTGGATAATTTCCCATAAATATTCCCCTCGATACAAAATAACAGATTGATATCCAATTTGGCAAAAATTCTCACAAAATATTAGCCACTTGTTGGCATTCATTTCCGTACCCCCTTTGTTATATTACAAAGAAATCCTTTGATGACTAATTGAATATTCTGAGATCATGTCAATCAACATAGGATCCAATTTATTAACTTTTCTGGCTTAAGAATGAATAAAGCTTATAGATGATATGTTGACAAATGCGTTCAAGGGAAGGGTCTAACCGAAGGTCAAGGGTTATACAAAGGTTAATTAAAACTGTCTCTTAGTTGTAGATGTGCGTTTGTTTTCGATGAAACCCATTTAAGGTTATTTGGAAAAGCCATTATCTACTCTATTATTTTATAGTATCGATACATGGTAGCTTTTTATTAGCATAATACACACTTGAAAGTAAAGAAGATAGGATATGAGTTTGACCAGTTTCTGGTTCTCGTATATTAAAAGCTCAGTTACGATGAGTATTTCGCTGGCTTAGAAAAATAATATTCTAGCACAGAGGCATTCCAAAGCCACCCAGAGACGGCAGCAGCGCCTAGCAACACAAAACAGACATGGAACGAACCATCCATATTCCCAATAAATGGATATTTCAAGCAAGCCTTATACCAACCTATCCCGCAATTATTCTGTGAGTCATTGATACTGTGAAGCTTGGACGACTTACTTATTTCTCTCATGGTAATGTACACAACATGCACGCACATATGTCACTCCTTATGTAACATAATTTTGATCAGACGGCTTGACCCCAAAACATTATTTAAGAGGCAATGCAGCATTGCATGTTTAGTACATGGCATTAAGTATAACGTTATGAACGCTGTACACGCGCGCTTCCAGAATATTTTGTCAGAGTGGGTTCAACTATACTGACGTCAAGAAAAAACGCTACACTGAAAAAAGGGAATAACTTTTATTTTATTTTCCAAACAATTCCTGTGATTATCGACAGACCATCTATCTAGCTAAGAATTTCCCGATCTGGTGCCCAGGTATGGTACGACGCACGATTCGCTCGTGCGTCTCGTGCTCCTTTACCAGAAGGTATTACCGGTCGACAATAGCGCAGTTACATACTGAAGTTGGTTTACAAGGTGGAATTAACAAGGAAATTTAGAAATTGAAAGCAATTGTCACGAATAAAAAAGAAAAATCGAGCACGGGCTTTTGAATGCTTGAAAGTGGAATTTCGCAAATTGACGTCGTTGGACGTTTTGTTTCTGTAAAGTCCACTATCGCCAGATTAATTCAACGCTTAAATACCACTAGGAGCTTATCAGATAGGTGTCGCTCAGATGCGCCGCGTGTGACCTCTGTACGGCAAGACGTTTATATCCGTTAACGTCACCCGCGTGTCAGCTTGACAACGTCACACCTGACTTCTTCTCATGTAAAAAGTAATTGTGGTCGGGCTGTAATGTTTTGCAATAACCAGCATGTTTCCTGGAGTACATTCCTATGGAACAACATTGGACGTCCTTGATAGCCGTTTACGTCCGTTTTAACGTCAGCTACGAAACGTTCAGCCATTACTGACTCTTAACATTAGGCGAATGTACGCTATCTCAAGGTACGTACTGTTTAACTTATGTGGATCAATTAGGCGAAGGTTGGCAGCAGTTGTCGCGGGACATGGAGGGCATACGCGATACTGGCATTTTGGATAGGGTAATGTTTTTGTATCTCAATTTTGAACATATCAATGGCGATGATTTCAAATGAGAATTCGCAGACATGTTTGCACATTTCTATGTTTTGAGAAGAAATGATATTGTTACTATCCTAACGAATGAACTATCCGAACATAGGTGTAGCGTTTCTTTTTGACGTCAGTATAGTATATTTTCTCACAGAACAGCACACTTTTCCCAGGAAGGGGTCCGACCAGCTATTTGTTCTCAAAGGGGCTCCAACCAACACGATCGGACTCTCAACGTAAAAACCAGTGAAATAATCACATCCAGGTGGGGTTCAGACCCGTGGTGTACCTCTGCATACTTTTCTGAATTCTGATCTGGAAAGAATTAACTCTTGGTCCCGGGAATGGCTTGTATCATTCAATCCAAACAAAACAAAATCCATGACCTATTAAAAAATAGTAACAACGTAAACCACAACACCCAACGTTATTTCTTAACAATGTACCCATAGCAAATGTAAAAACACATAAACATTTGGGTCTAACTTTCAGTGATGCACTCATATCTGCTCTTATCTTCAAAGGGTATGGCAACGCATTGGAATCCTTAGATCATTGAAATTTAGATTGAATCGAACTAGTCTCCAAAGAATGTACTTTTCATTTGTAAGACCCTTACTGGAGTATGCAGATGTTGTCTGGGACAACTATTCTGAAGACCTAAAATCAAAACTAGAAGCAGTACAAAATGAGGCGGCTCGAATAGTTATAGGGGCAACCAAACTGTGTAATATCCAAAGTCTCCTCTCTGATCTCTGTTGGGAACCTCTTGCTTCGAGAAGAAAAAAACACCAACTTTACCTCCTCTACAAAATCAAATCAGATCTTGCGCCGGACTATCTCTCAAGTTTGATTCCACCAAATAACCAAAACCGATACAGGGTAAGAAACTCAGACCACCTCCCTGTAATTCCTTCTCGTACTCAGCTGTACAACACTTCATTCTTACCGTCTACGGTACGCAACTGGAATACTCTATCTAATTCTGTCAGAAATAGGCCCTCTCTTTCAAGCTTTAAAGCACGTCTGAATGGATCCCAGCGTAAACCACCATCTCATTATGCTGTTGGAAGCAGACTAGGTCAGATCCTCCATACACGTCTTCGTCTTGGATGTAGCTCCCTAAACAATCAGAGGCAATCTCCTCTCAAATATACCTTGTCCTCCAACTATAAATAATCTTCTATATGGCAACGAACACTTAACAACAGAACAAAACAACGCATTATTCTTAAACACCCAGCAATTCATACTGGCTTCCAAACGTTTTCAGCATGCATAGGACCTGCCCGCCCTCCCTCAATTGCCGCGAATTATGTACTATTTATTTTCTTTTTCTTCTCATTCATAAAAACATCGTGTACAAAACTGTACAAGCAAAGACAACAAAAACAGAAATTGACATATAAGATTTATAATAAACATGGCAATACTAACTTAATACTATCCTATAAACATAAATTTAGTGCATCATTATATTTAAGGGTATTTTGCCGTTGGCTTTCGCATAATACATAGCCTCGCGATCTGCGCTTTCATTTCGCGCACACGATTTATTATGTACTTCTATCTAAAGCGAGAGCGCCGACCGTGAGGTTGTGTGGTGAGTGATATCCAAAGGCAAACTGAGCTATACCTTCAAACCCGTCATCACTTGATCTTTCCTCTCGTATTAACAAAAATCTTGGAGAGGAATAAATATAAGTTTTCAAAAACTTGTTTTCCGATCCATTACTTTTTACATTGTGTGTATTATTGTATATATGTACGAATATTGAGATAAATACAGTTTAAACCAACGGAACTTCACTGTATTAGGATTGAATTTGTCGTTGTTTTTAAATCATTATTATCATACACACGAACATATACAACTTATTGATAATAGTTTTAAGTGAATATTTCATATGTGTTGAGAGTTAGCGGAGACATTAATACTCGTCTGTTGCCTTTGTTTGTTACGAATCACGTAATACGGCGATATAAAACCAATTACTGTCTGGAATATTTTACACATACTAATAGCAAATATACCGCACACAGACACGACGTTTGCTTTTTTGTACCAATGAGTTTCTGTATACGGACACGACATTTACCTTCTTTGTAGCAACGAATCTCAGTACATAGACAGGACATGGACCTTCAGGTAGCACTGAGTCGCTGCATACGGACACGACATTTACCTTCTTTGTAGCAACTAATCTCAGTACATAGACAGGACATGGACCTTCAGGTAGCACTGAGTCGCTGTATACGGACACGACATTTACCTTCTTTGTAGCAACGAATCTCAGTACATAGACAGGACATGGACCTTCAGATAGCACTGAGTCGCTGTATACGGACACGACATTTACCTTCTTTGTAGCAACTAATCTCAGTACATAGACAGGACATGGACCTTCAGGTTGCACTGAGTCGCTGCATACGGACACGACAATTACCTTCTTTGTAGCAACGAATCTCAGTGCATAGACAGGACATGGACCTTCAGGTAGCACTGAGTCGCTGCATACGGACACGACAATTTATTATAACCCCGTATTTGATGATTTTTGATAAGGAGGTATATTGCTTTGCGCATGTCTGGTTTCCGTAAATGGTTTCCGTTCAAAAACTCTTTAACGCTTTGCCCTAGGATCTTCAAACTTTGCATGAAGGTTGGACACCAAAAATAGATGACCCCTATAGATTTTGAGGTCAGTAGGTCAAAGGTCACTGAGACCTTTACTGTTTCGGACTATTCAAATGGTTTCCGTTTAATAACGCTATAACGCTTTGCCCTAGGATCTTCAAACTTTAAATGGAATTTGGCCAGCAACAGTGGATTGCCGCTATTGATGGTACGGTCAGTAGATGAAGGTCACTGCGCCCTTCACTATTTCTAACTATTTGGCGGCCATGGTGGCATACGTGTTTTACAAACATATTTTGTTTATTTTATGGTTAGGTCGGGTGTAATTTTGTAGTATGTGTGCACACCGACTTATATTCTAGAAATATCCGCCTTCACTTTCACACTCACTGGTGGTCTCGGGAGGCTCCTGTGGTGCTAGAGGTAATTAAAATTGAGCTGCACTGGGACAGTTAGAAACGGATGGTCCGGAAAACACTAATACGTAATAAGAACACGCTTAACTGTCGATGAACGAAGTGGTCATGTAACGAACTAGTTACGTCCTTTCCGTGCATTTCGTTTAAACTGGTTCTAACTAGTTCGTTACATGACCACTTCGTTCATCGACAGTTAAGCGTGTTCTTATTACGTACAGGTTCAGCACGGAAAGGACGTAATGAACTAAAAGAATCGCAACGTTAAGTATAAATTATCGGACAAACATGTCACGTTCTTTACAGACTTACACCATTTCGTCGATATCCGTCGTGGTCGGACGTTTTAAGAACGAGCTTGTCCCTTTACACAGTGTGGGATTGATGATATTGAAAGTAAATACTTATTTTACATTGTCCTCCTGTTTTAGATGCTGTCTTAATTTGTTCTCTCTTCGCCATGCTTAGTTTCAGTGGGCATATATATTTGTTATAGCTGTAACTCGGTCAATTAGCTTTTTTTTATTCCTTCAACTAGTATGTACAACTTGTTTTGTTTAGTACCACCACTCCTATACATGTTTCTATTTTGTGCGAAAGGAACATTGATCCTGTTATAATGAACGTGTAATTTTCTCGTGCTCTTTCTTAAGTTTGAGCTATGACTTGAAAATCAGCTGTATAATTAAAGAAGTATCTAGAATGAATTAAGTAGGGAATTTAGACCGATACGAATCACCCTACCACTAGTATTACGTCTGCTTTACTCGTCAATAATATCCTGTTTGGTAAATGCAGTGACGTCATAATGGCAGTATTCTAAAGACAAATTATAATAATTATTGTGTTATCAACGTCATTTTGTATTTAAGAGAACTTCTCATGTATGCCATATAGCACGTACTTAATCAATTTCTGTGCGTTAAAGGTGCCGAATCACATATTGGCGTATAAAAAAGGAGATTGTAAGTGTTGGGCGTATATATCGCTTAAACACGCATACTATAGTATTAAACGACCATTTGTTGAAGTTCACTGATGTGTAAAAACCCGATATGAATGAACTCATTTCGTAAATGCCCCGAAGTCCTTATAATTCCATAATTCCATTTAATTTACTCCCGCGATATTTACAAATGAGCATGATATAATGACGTCCTAAACATGACACCACCATAACGTTAAGTTTGGTGAATAACAATAGCTAAACAAAATGTGGTAAACACTAATCAGGGGATGAACATACATGTAGGTTATGTTCTATGTCAAAATTAAGCTACAAGAGCTAGTATTCAGCTGTGATGGGCCTTTGCAGTTTGACAGATGACTCAACCCACGTTTGTCTATAGGTAATGTAATAAGTAATGTCCTAGGGTCCCAATTGGTGTAAACGGAGTTTACTGATGTGTAAACATCAAATTTTACCCAATCAGAATTCAGGCATTTGCTGACTTTGGAATTATTGGTATTTAACACACTTTCTTAAACATCTGCATTTTTGTAGTTATTTCGTATTTTTACATCCAAAATTCTAAGTTAATACTCTATGGAACTGGAACTTCTATCACTTAAAATGCTTGGGACATGTGTTCGCATTTGATGAAATTGAATTATAAAATAAACGAATTATAGTGCGTTCAAAGTCAAATGAGAACATGTTATAAACATAACTCGCCCATCAGATAAACTTTATATATTGGTTCTCATTCCATATATCAAAGGCGCGGTAGTGTAGTGGATAAACCCTCACTCTTTCTTCAAGTTTTATTCTGAGTTGTAGGCTCGATACTCACTTCGGTCAACTTTTTTATTGTATGTATCCATGTTATAAAGTCTTATATTATACTGCTGTTTTAAGGAATCGATACTTCAAAGTGATCAAAGTTTCATGTTGTAGTGAAAATATTAAAAACGATTATATGAGTGTTGTACTATATATAAAAATAAAATGATTGAAATACGACTTGATAAAGAATGAAAACATAACACCAAAATTAAGCTACGTACTGCATACCTTACTTCGTGTATGTTATTATATTAGTTACAAATAAAACATAAGGTACTTGAAAAAGATAAAAAACTTTAAATTAAAGTAACTTGGACGGGTGTAGAACCAGTGGCGAGGACAAAATTACTTGTATAATAGCGACTTGCTTACCCACTCGACTAACGAGACGATGTGAAAACTTGTTTACAAGTATTATACTACTGATTGAAGGTATCTATTTCATTATATAAAACATATCCCTCCCCTATTCTTTTGAATGGGGCAGTTCCCCCATTAGTATTACTTATTGAACCGACAGTACCTCATTGTTGTTTACGATGTAGTTTGTTTATGTTACTGATCGCTTACGTGGGAATTACACGACTCGCAAAGCATGCTGGAAGTAAGCTCAACGCTACTTTTAATCGAAAATTAACCGATAGTGCTAAATAAATAAATCTTTCTTAGAGGTGCTGCCTCACGTATTGGTGTATTGCAAACATTAAATAAAATTGTCAAATATTTGCATATTTTTGTATAGTTGCATGTATATCCCACTTACAACAACACTGACTTTTGAAATAACTTGCGAAACATCGGCATTTTGTACTGATTTAGTACTTTACATCTAAAATTAAATATCACTACTATTATTTAAATTGCCTGAAATTTGTTCGCATTCAATGAAAACGAAATGAGAAACGAACTGAATAACTCACTGATGTTTACATTGTAGTTTCTTGATGTTATAGTTCTATTACATGTGAATTACATAATTCACAAAGCATGCTGGAAGGACATTGTGCTTTTATAAAAAGGAAATTTACCTAGTGGGCGATATCGAGAGTGGTATAAATTGCTTATTTGCAATACATCTTTCATAAAGCAACCGTCAGTGGCTTTCTATTACATGTACACGAATACTTGGTTAGGCAGGACAATTACCTCATACAAAAAGTTAAACCCGATCTGTGAGTCAGCACCTTTAAAGCAACCATCAGTGGATTCTAAAATATTTCTTAAAGCAACCGTCAGTGGCATATATTACATAAATATTTTGTTAGGTAAAAACATACGTCATACAAAATTTAGCTCGAGTTGAGCATTACGCACCTTTAAATTGTGAGAGAAGAAAATAACTAACGATGGAACATTGTTTAAATACATGTAATTAAGAGCAAATAAATGAGTATTTATTTTATACCAACTGCCATACATCCGCAGATTTTCATGGCCGACCATTTTTCTAAATTTAAAGTGTCAATGAGGAAAGGTTTACAAGATAATATAGCGATTTCTTTTTCATTCAACTCATTAATGTACATGACTTTTGTATGGTATTTTTGTTAGAATAGCTGAACAATGTTATTATGACGTCTACCGAAACAGGCTGTTGTAGATAACACATATGGTGTGAATGTTTATTTGAATAAAACTAATAGACTACTTCGTACGAAACATATTGATGATGATTCTAACGTTAGTATGATTAAAACCACTGCGATCCATATTGGCAATGTACAAGTGTTAATCAACCGAGTAAACAAAGAAAAATGAGATTTATCTTGCTATATTATTTGGATACATGATGTATCGTTATCGTGTCTTATTGTTTCTCCGGAAATAAGGCTTATTTTTTCCTATTCTAACATAGAGCATTTCGCCATGAGATAATAATCACAGACCACAGGCATCTTTGCTGGTGTTGTTTGCCTTGCTCGATGTGAAGGACACTGCTACAATATTTGTTGTTGTTGTTTGCCTTGCTCGATGTGAAGGACACTGCTACATTATTTGTTGTTGTTGTTTGCCTTGATCGATGTGAAGGACACTGATACAATCTTTGTTGTTGTTGTTTGCCTTGATCGATGTGAAGGACACTGCTACATTATTTGTTGTTGTTGTTTGCCATGATCGCTGTGAAGGACACTGCTACAATATTTGTTGTTGTTGTTTGCATTGATCGATGTGAAGGACGCTGCTACAATCTTTGTTGTTGTTGTTTGCCATGATCGATGTGAAGGACACTGCTACAATATTTGTTGTTGTTGTTTGCATTGATCGATGTGAAGGACGCTGCTACAATCTTTGTTGTTGTTGGTTGCCTTGATCGATGTGAAGGACACTGCTACAATCTTTGTTGTTGTTGGTTGCCTTGATCGATGTGAAGGACACTGCTACAATCTTTGTTGTTGTTATTTGCCTTGATCGATGTGAAGGACACTGCTACAATATTTGTTGTTGTTGGTTGCCTTGATCGATGTGAAGGACGCTGCCTTCATCTTTGCTGTTGTTATTTGCCTTGAGAGGATAATTTAACTGTCTCGGTCACAGGTGGGAGCGGACATATAATTGGCATATAGGGTACAATAATAGTATGCGCCATGCACATGTGGTGGTCTCGGTAATATATGAAGCCATGCTGTTATATTAAATATGTTACAAAGCTGGTAATTATGTAGTCTTTGTACATCTTAATTTATGTTGATGTTTGCCCGGGCGTGTGGTAGGAGGAAGCCAGGGTCAAACAGTCTAACATTCGAGACGTCTTGAAACAAAATTTCCTGCGATATGTGAAAGAATTGTTGATAATACAAGAGTTTTGTTACAAAAACATTGCAATATTTGAGTAATTTTCCGCTAACATCCACTGGTAACTGTATCATTAATAAAGAGTAAACAAAACAAAACATTTTTTTTATAAAATTTATAATATCTTAGAAAGCTTCATAACATGTAAAATTGACCGCACAGTCACTGAGATGTAGTTTTTTTAAATAAACATTTCATTAATACTGGTGTTATTTTAAATATATTTACATTTACAGAAACTAGAGAGCTTCGTCGTTCATTTGGTATCAATATTTTAAAAATCCTTCCATAAATAAGAAAATTAACCCATAGGGCGTGAAACCACTTTCTTTTTTGTTGTTTAGAAAACCATTGTCGTTTCTATTGAATGAACCTCGGTGACTGACTTGACACCGTGGTATAGATTTCATGTTATAACTTTTTTAACTAATTGATCAATTTTGATCGAGAATGCATGGAGGTAGTTTTAACAATGTTGTCTATGAATATAATTACTTTTTGAAGATATCGAAAGCCAATCTTGTTTTTGATAGCATGATTTTCTGACCACTTCAGTACACATGCACCTTTCT
This sequence comes from Spisula solida, assembly GCA_947247005.1. NCBI lineage: Eukaryota > Metazoa > Mollusca > Bivalvia > Venerida > Mactridae > Spisula > Spisula solida. The sequence continues at coordinate 19,197,036 of OX365961.1, forward strand.
AAAACAACGTATATGTGTAGTCTGGTTCCCGTTCCCCAATCTAACATAGATTGTAAAGATCGGTACCCAGACTACATAAAGTTGATCAAATATTATTTTTACTCTTTATTAAGGATAAAGTTACCTGACGTGTGCTAACACCAGGTTGAAATACATTTTCTCTTTTAAATGCCATAGCCATTGTAATGATCGCCAAGTTCGATTAATCAGCTGTATTTTAATACCAAAGTCATTTAAATTAAATTATACTGCTGAAAATATGCAAAAAACATAGTATGTTGGCTAATTTCCCGTGACTCCCAACTTTTTACGTTACGTAACTATATTGCACCACTCTATCAAGAAGTACTGATTGAAAATTTATATTTTCAAAACTCTCGTTCTAGCTTCAAAAACATGTTTTGGAAACTGATGCTCAATGCATGTTTAATTTTTATCGCAACTGTTCTATTCTCCAAAAAACATTTTACTCCAATTTGACGCAAATTTGAAATTTTGTTAGATAATGCGTTAAGTGAATGTTGGCGTATTTTAGAGCGCGTTAAACAATAAACATTCACTCACCCATTATTTTTCCGCTGCAAGTCCCCAATTTGGCACTATAGAAACTTGATTTATTTCTTCATGTCGTGATTGGCGCCTATTAAACATGATAAAATAATAATCGGGATTGTTTAATGGAGAAACATCTTCATGCGCGATAGTTTGTGTGATAGGAATGAAACATGTCCAATTATGTATTGAGGTCGGTGTTTGTCAGAAATCAATGTACTTGCTACATGTAGCTGTAACACCAGCCGAATATTTTTGAAGCACATTAAATAAAGGACAACTTCTTTTATTTTATTTAATAGTCGATAATTACGAAAAACCTTACCATGTCAAATGTTGGAAAACAAACATGTGGAAACCCCATTATTTAAAATACTCCCAAGCCAGAAAGCTAATCCGCCATTTTGTATTGAAGGAAGTGCTTTAAGTGTTGCAAAATAAACAGTGTTGTTTTGGCATATGCTCCTTGCCTCTGCAATTCTCATTGGAACGTGATGTACCTTGTGTTAGTTGTACTATAGTTTTAATTTGCTAACGAAAATTCATTGACAGCTGAACGTTCATTTTCACGTTCATTTGTGTGTTGGGCATAGTGCCGTGTAATTGTGGTATGTGATGTTTTTATGTTTTCTGTGCTCGGCTGTTTAAGTTGAGTGCTACCTTTCCTGTCAGAGTTTCTTATCTCTTTTTTGGAACATCTACCATCGGCAATCATGTGAATTAGAATCATGATTTACCTTTAAATCGATATGATTGGAATAAATTTCGCCGAGTCCGTGTTTCTAGCAGGTATAAGTTTCATAAAACTTTTATCTGGACAGTTTTATTGTACGGATATTGTGTTCCCTAAATCGTATTTCGGAAGTAGAAAAAGCGCCTGCAAAGTTGCAAACTTATACTTTGAATTAAATATCCCGCTTTACCTAATAGTCCAACTGACGTACAATCACCGGGCGTATTAGTTTGTCTCTATAAAAATATCTGACATTCCATATGTACATACGCATTCATGTGTGACATTATACACAAACCTCTGCAGGAATGGTCTTACTACACATTCAAACATTAATCTACCCTTTCTCAAATACGTGAAAGTTAGGTTTGGCAACCTTCTTATAACGTCAGAACTACAATGACCGAAATATAGTACTTTGTGTCAGTTTGAGGTATACTATAACGACTGTAGCAGACAGACAATGCAATGACACATTGCGATTGTTACATGTATATTTTGTCAATACATTTGCAAGAGATGTCAAGTGATTTTAGACTCGAAGATGTAAATCAGCCACTCACAAATATATCGAAGAAGACAAACTTTTTCCTGGGAAACGGGAAATGTTCGGATGCCTAATGCATAAAAATGAAATGACGGTTCCCTAGCCAATGCACGTACCGTTTGCTAGCCAACCGGTGCCGAACGAATAATTTCGCTGTCTTGTCGTCCGGTGCCGGTTCCCTAGCCACTGCCTTCTTTCTACGCAATTCCAACCGTACAACCGATATGAAAACGTTATGACGCAAACGAAATAGTTCTCAAATGACCGGCAAGTATCATATTATATGCGTACTGTTTTGTAAAAATGTACACTACATGCTATTGATATTCGTGTCCTGATTTTGTATTTAAATAAAGAAGCAAGATAAATAATGTAACAGTAAAACGTTATAAAACAATCCATGTTTACGTATTACTCCGCATTGTTGTGCTCTGCTAATGTAAACCAAAACCCCGTTTATGTCAACATGTGTTACAAGCGGTAGCCGATAACAACCGAAGATGTTCGCATGGCTGTTTTCGATGAGTCACCGAGGTCATGGTAAGGCATGCGCATTAACAGAGATACATAGATTGGAAAAAGCTAGCGGATATGTGTCACTCTATAGACCACTATACTTTTCAACATACTACGAATACAAAAACATACAAATCAGCATCTAACTTTTTGTGTTAATTTTACTATATTTTCACCAATCACAATTTAAAATCTATACCGTGCGGAGATATTTACAAACATTTCATTGGTTTTTAAAGTGGGCCAATATCCAAGCTAGACAGCTAACGCTGAAAAATGTTTCAAGCTAGTCTATATATACTCACCCCGCAATGAATGGCACATTGTGGACGTCGAATTTAGTACACTATTAACCATAAAGGGAGGTAATTATGAATGATAACTACACTCATAAACCTTGTAACAAAACTTCTTGATGAATTCTTATATTGCCTATCATGGGCCAAGGCCTCTAAAGTGCAGTACAAATCATATTAACGTCATACTTCCCAACCTGATGCATCAAATCGATCGTTAGTTGTTGGCATTGGATTGGTCTCTTATGCGCAACACAGTAATAACGTCCAAAGTTTATTATTTCTGATTTTATGACTGTCTGGAAAATATTTGCCTGTTATAGACATAATAAGCAGAACGCCATATAAATCACATCGTCTTTTTCTTATCTGGACAAACCCATATGCCGACAATATATATTGTGTACGTTCTCGAAATAAGAAATTAAACATACGCCTACGGACTTGGACTTTTTGACAGCTAAAACTTGGACTTTCAGCTAGTTCATATCTCGTTCATTTGTGTTTTAGGTATTGTGCCGTGTATATAAAATTATATGGTACACATATATATATGTAAATGTTATGTTTTCTGTGCTCGGCTGTTTGAATTGAGTGATATCTTCCTTCTCTCGCCGATTTTCTTTTTTTCTCTTTTTATATTTTATTTCAACTCATTTTTTACATATAATTCATATAACAAAATATTATCACCGATTTTCTATTATCTTTATTCATTGTATCTAGACGGAAGGTTTTAAGTTGTTTATATTCGTTGACATAGGTAATGCTAGGTCAAAGTTTAAATGGGAACAAAGTCCGACGAAAAAGTATAACAAAACTATGGGGTATTACTCTTTCCTGCATGATTGGGAAATAGGGATACCCTTTTGGTACTGCTTTTGATCGAGTTACGAAACATTAGAGGAAGAGACAAAATAAGAGCCGATAATTAACTGATTAATTAAAGAATTACAATCAACACACTTTCCCATTTAGAATACGATACGCAATTTTACCTTCACTTTAGTCTGTGGAAGGGACTATTTACGGTGAACAGTATCTGTCAGTGTGTTTGATAGAGTTCCGTATAACATAATAAAGAACTCGCATCACTCCAAGTCCGATGTCATTATATATGGACTGACAAGCCCGTTCATATAATAACATCAAACATAAACTATTTCTTAATAGTACATTCCCTGTTTAATCTCAGTCTCATTGCTAGAATTTATCAGATGTTATTTACCAGGTCAAACATTCTGACAATGTTCAAATACGACGTCAGTTGTGACAGGACAATTACAGATGTGAATGATGGAAGGAAAATGCAATCGCCGACATTGTATGTTCGCAAATTGTTCTCCGGATATAACATTATTCCATTATGGACAGAGCATAGTTTATCACTACCTAAATGGCACAGTTAGCAGCTGTGTGTACTTATGATCAACTAAACTGAATCACAGAAGGCACATATGGTGTATTCCATGGACAAACAAGAAAAACATTGATGCAAACATCAGGACGCATTTTAGAAATAGAAATATCGACCTTTTCAATTGAAAATTAGATAACACGACAAACCAATGTTATTTTATTTGAACTGATACCCTTATGCTGTCGTATCAAAACGCATACACATAAGTGATAAGGGAGTTAATTACGATAATGTACCGGAAAGAACGGTTGTTAAACATCGATCGTGAAAGACGGAATAATCCATTCAAATCAATGATTCGCGTATTTTGTTAACACGCTATTATTGTCATTAATATATTTATACCTATTATGTACAGCCTTTGTTTCTTGCACGATACACTTGACGATTGAAGTATTGTACGTATATCCTTCAAGATAATTATATCATTAAAGGTTTGTATGATTCCATCAAAACGTAGACATTTTAATACTTTTGATATACTATTACATTTTGTACATTACAACGTACTTTAAATGTCATATATATACTTAACAACTTTTCTAAGTCCTCATTTTCATTGATTAATAATTTTTTTATTATATACAGTGACGCAACCAAATTTCCCAAGTGATGTTTATAAGCGGCAGATAAACTAATCCATGGCACAAACTGGTCGTATGACTAGTGGTTTTGTCGTTGTTAGACGCACGTGCGTTTTGCGTTTTTCTCCCTCCGCGCAGTTACACATCCCCGGAATTTGTTCCAAACACTTGTGAATTATGCCAAAAGACTCGCCACATACGAAAAACCATTAAAAATCAATTGTAATACACAGTTATGCGTCCGATGATGTCAGAAACGGTACGGTGTTGTGTGGCATTTTCTGTCGACAAGTCAAAATAATTACCTAAATCATAACTGCCTGATTGATTTACAACATATACATATCTTCGAGTATTTAGTTAAAGGTAATTGTATTGGTTGCCTGTCGTAAAATGCAGGTTGTCGTCTAGCGTTTGTCAATTTGAAGTGACGTTATGACGTTACATTTGGCTACTCCGGAGACGTGAAACCACTTTGAGTTCAGACAGTAAACATTCAACGAGTCTATTCGTTCAGCAATGCTTCCGAGTCTCCTCTGTGACTGCTGGCAGAAAAATCAGAATACATGGTGGTCATCTCAGATATCAAAATCTGTATTCGTGACTTTTACCTTCTTTAGTTGTTATGTTAAGATTGTTTTCATTCAATAATAATAATATATCGAAATCGACGTGTTGATGTACAATTCTTCAAAACGATAATACACGCATAGCATAGCTAAATTTCATTGAGATATATACAAGGGTGACAAAGTTATCATAAAAAATATAAGTGAGGACTTAGAAAAGTTGCGAAGTATATTTGCCATCTCAGCCTTAGATTTAATTTTGCTGAAAGGAAATAAAAGTTTCAAGATATCGTAACTTGTACGTAGAAAGCAACAATCAAACAATCCATTCCATTATGTTGAGAACATCGCGCTCGGCTGCAGCGCCAACACAGTGGATTCACAAATATACGGAACACCTTAACGGACACTCCATGCTACCATTTGTTTTTAGATCTGTTTACTTTATTGGATAAATTGCAGTTCTATCTTGTTTAAACAACACTGGTTGTACTTTACGCACTTAAAGGTTGTTTGTTCGAGGTATTTGTGTGAGTTCAGTAAATTATGCCAAAAAATGCAAAACTTGTGCTTAATTTATTTCCTATTAAATCATTATAATTTTTTGAGAAATATGTTTCCTTTCCAGAAGTTTAATTATTTCTTTATCGATATCATTATTTAGTTTGTATACAAACGAAATTGAAAAAAAGACACATTGAACATTAACTGTAATGTCACTTTCCGGAATCCGTAAAAATTGGATTTTAATGGACGATGCTTTTGGATGTCAGATTAATCCATTACAATCTTGTTGTTTAAAATGTTTTGGCGACACTGGTACAATCGACCAGCTTCATTTTTTGAATGGTTGTACACTTTTAGATTACAGTAAACGCTGGTGTATGAGAATGTAACGGAACGTCCGTGCAGAAAGGTCAATGAGATAACTTAATTTAAGAAAATCGTGCTTAAAATAATCTACAATGTTAAATGGATTGTGTGACAGACAGTTGATAGTTTTATGTTGCTTTCCACTAGACGCCGATTTTATTGTTATTGAACATGAAATGTACAATGAATCATGACAATAAAATTAATAAACAGCCAAGTGCTTCAGTACCAACGATCATTATGGAGCCATAAATTGGCTTTATGATAGTAACTATTTTAAATAATGTTGAAAACAGAGTCCGTTAATTATGATGTTCCAGCTGATTTATAAAATGCAAATTAGAAGATTCTTTTTGGAATAGATAAATTAATATAACAAATATATTCAGTTATGCAAGACACAACGATCTACAGCTAAACAAAACGCTTAGATACACACGTTTGTAAAGATACATGACATTTTACTAAACATACTACTTAAATACTAATCTATATGAATTCAAAAATGTACACAACTATACAAAGTCGCATAACCAATCTACACGGAAAGCAAACTGATAACCACAGGCAAATACGTGCAATAGTACAAGCGACACACTATAGAAACACTATTAGTAATTTATTCCTGACAGTCAATCCACCAGGACTGTGAGTGATAAACCCAAAGTATTTGAACATGTTGCGGTATATAATATAAATATCATATCCCTGCGTATGCGACATTGATATTGTCAATCAAAGAGTAGAATGTCACCCTAAGCGACAGCCGAGAGTGACATTTTGTTTCGCGGTTGGTAATATCAATGTCGTACACGCTGGCATATGACATTGATTATTCTCCCCCCAAAAATGTCGGCAGGAGCATGTAGTCGCCGCTTTGTCCGTCCGTTCGCCTGTTATTACTTAGGATTTGTCATACTTAATTACAGTCCGGGTCATTACCTCATTCAGTATCAATTTGAAACCTCATATTTTTGTGAATAGATCTCATTGAGCAGGGCTGGTATTCACAAAGCATCTTTGTTGAAAACTTAAATAGTTTGACTTAAGTTAAAAATTAGTATTGCATACAATGTACGTGGGTTGATCGGGAAGTTCGTAAAATTATGTTGTAAATCTTGTGCTATTGTTCGTTAGGAATAATAAATAATACCATCACAATATTTAATACATTATCATACTCTCTGACAAAAATGATAAAAATACGTCAAACAGTTACATAATTACGTCGATTTATGAACAGTCACTATGCATACATGCCGCACACCAGAAAACTAAACGACGTCACATAACGTCATACGCAATTTATGTCTAAATGTATGGAGTACTTTCCCCATGTAGTCACTACATCAGCCTACGAATTTTTGATTTTCGACATACCTAGTTCTTTTGTACATATCCCATGCACAGTTAAAGGATAAATATAGAGCTCGCTGACAATTAATCTAACTAAAGATTTTATGTCCGTGATTTTCGGATGACACCTCTCACTTTTCACGTACACACGAAATTACTGTCGACGGCTACCTTTCTCTTTTGTTGTCTTCAATTGATATTCTGTGCACTTTGAATCGTCTGTGCCATTTGTAGGTAACTGTCGGACTATACGCTTAATATATATATTATCGCACCTTTTCATTATTTCGGTGGTTTGAATCATTGTTTTCATATTCCCACGCAATTTTCTGATAACGCGCCTCAATTCAAAGTCACCCGTTGACGTCATGACGCCGTTTCCGTTTCAATGACCGTTCAGATAATTACAGTGTTAGTTTAATAGCGGATGCAGTAAACAACATTATATTTTATGGAAATGACCCCATGACGTTGACGTATGATGTGAAATATTTGCGTGAAGTTTAGCCATATAGAAGACTTCAAAAATGGCATTGTTTCAGGACAACGAATGACGAAAAATATAGCAAATTTGTGGTGCGGCAACCAGGTGTAACAGCGTTGCCAAGGCTATCGTCAAGTGTCGTATAAGTTTGCGGATTTTTATTCCGTTCTTAAATTCAACTGCAATCAAGTCGATCGTCTTGATAATAAAGTTTCATCAATATTTAACTAAAAAAAAAAATTATAAGCAAATTATACGAACTTCGCGATCTACCCTCGTATATCGTGCAAAAATTGAAGATTAACCAATGTTTTCGTAGTGATTATAGTAGCTCTTTACATAATGATTTAAATCTATGCAAAAAATCGATAATCGTGATTGTCATGTTAGGCTTACATAGCTACTTTAGAAAATTTTCGTGTTTTTAAGAAAAATCTAAGTTTTCTACTAAGATGCTTTGTGAATACCAGCCCAGGTGCAGAGTGCACAAGAACAATCACATTAAGTTAAAGTGCAGTGCCAAAGAACCAGAGTTCTCTTTTGCATATTTTTGGGGTAATTGTTCTATGACAAACACCTAATGTGGAGCATCGTCGGTCTCTGATTGCTCTCGTGTTATTATACCGAACACTATTATAAGTCTAACAAAACATTCACTTCCATGATTGTGTAACCTATGAAAGTAGACATGACTACATGCTTTCATATATTGCTGTCAATGATGTGTATATCCCACATTCTATATTGTTAGAAAATCTGGTATATTTCAACAGTCAAAGAAATAAAATTGACGCAGTTACTTGCCCTTGCATGATATCCAAAGTAGTTTTCCGTCGATAATGTGTCCAAAAGGTTGGAACTTACGTTGACAGTTATTTTTGGTTTTCTGGGGTAATGGGGTTTAGCATTGTCGAATAAAGTGAGGCATAAAAAGAGACTGTAAGAAATACATGTACTGACATTAATGGTGTTATTCATCTTTGTTATTTAGCTTATCATAAACTTTTTACGAGTAATGACCATTTTGGGAAATAGATTGGGTATCGGTATATAGCTTGCAAACCAAATAAACCATGAATCCGGGATACTGTAAAATCATTATTTTTCTAGGGAGTTTAATTTTTGTTGATTTCGTTGTTTCATTCCACCACGAAATCTAATCCCCACGATTAATCGACCTCTCAAATAACGAACATGTGTTTATCCTTACATGTTTTGTAATCCACGAATTTATGACCCCACGAAAATGCATTTTGGTCAAAATCTTATTTTTTATCGAACTTTAATACCCACGAAAATATGTGACTTTACAGTATGTAATAAATAATGTTATTGCCACATATGAACCAGTAAACTTCTTATATGGCAAACTATAATAATAGGATGAAATAAAGCGAGATGAGAATACCAGTCATAATGTTCATTTGTCAAATCGAAAATGGTGCTACTGTTGTTAGGAAGTCTATTTGCGAATTGTTTGGATCAGTGATAAAAGTGACACATTGTCCGTATATATCACAGTAGAAAATGTATTCTTAAATGAATAATATGAGACTATCAACTCGCCTAAAATACATAATAATATATATCATGATGTTGTAAGCCATTATTTATGAGCTATGTCTACTGTTCATTTAATTGAATGTTTTGAACGAAGCACACAAAAACGATTTATTTCAGATTAGATTGCTTAGTGCGTTTTACTTAAAAACAACAACAAATAAACTTTATTGCAATTCGGCAAACACATTTGCCTTTGGCAACGAAAAGCATAGACATATATACACAAAAATTATACATACTAACATATATATACATGGTACATTATATACACAAAGAGATGAGTATATGTAAAATAAAGCACTTTATGTTCAAATAAATGTAGATTGATAGTAGTCCAAAATAGGTTACTTAGAATATTAGGTCAAATGAATGTTTCAAGAAGTAGCAAATATTATATAGATATTTCTTATTTTCAGTATTCATTAGATTGTTAAACATTGATAGGGAGGGCCATCTGATAAAAGGCATGTATTTTTGTCTTAGATTATAAGATTTATCGCATGTCATTAGGAAATGGTATTCTGTTTCTTCGAGATTTTTATTGCAGTGCAGTTTTGACATATTCGGTTAGCTCTGTCTGTATTATTGTATCGCCCTGTTTCAATGGCTAGACATGAAAAATTACTAATCGATCGCAACTTGTTACATACATTTACGTAAAAATATTGAATATTGAACATAGGCCGCGTCACAATATTACCAATCAAGCAGGAACCAGTATTAATAATTATAGAGCAGGGGTGGTATTCAATATTGATCTTACTTAACTTAAGTATAAGGACAACCAATCAGATCACACCATATTAAAGTCTTGGTTAGTAACATGCGATATGATTGGCTATCCATAGTCTCCAATTAAATAAGACCAATATTGAATACCAGCCCTGATCCAATGAACATGATATTGGACCATCACTTGTTACTAATCACAGCCTATAACAAGTGACGGTCCAATATCAGCAGCGCGTGTCAATTTCTCCTCACTACCTGCATATTTGCTATTTACGGTTACTCCGACCTCGCGTAGAAATACGCCAAAACTTACGACAGAAAATGAGAATCTTAGGAAAATGCATTGGCGCAAATATTCTCGACGTACGCAATCTTTACGTTAGCGTAAATGATTTAATAAAACAGTACCCCAATGAATTCACGTAATTACAAGAGAGCTATAATATAACAATACAATAAATATATAACGTCATATTGATTTATTTGTACATACATGTATATAAGTGGGCACCAAACCGCTACAACAGAAATACATTAAACGTATGTTGAAAATGTACACATGTATGACGTCCGTTGATACAGTTTAATACCTCTACACAACATAGTTAAATATATATACCGGTGGTTGAGACGAAGCACAAAATCCACGAAATTAAATCCCCGATGAATTTTAATGATTTTACACTACTACACCTGTTACTATATATAGCAGCATTTTTACAAACCATATTAGTGTGGAGTTTATTGTTGACCTGACAAAATACATATGTTCGAGAACATTTGACCTGTCGCTAATTAATCCTCGTGTGATTTCGTTTTTAATTGTACCGTTAGAATGTTTTGATCAGTTAAAATAACAACTCTGATTGGACAACAGATAAGCACGGATATTCAAGGGTTCCATGTAATATGTTCTGACCCATACTTACATGTACACGGCAGTATACAGATATGTTATCTTAGTTATCTCCCGATAGGTGAGTATAACTAATCTAGAGTGTGCAATGTATTTTGACAGGTCAAAAAATCTCCAGAATAGCTTCGTTTAGTAGCATGTCGTTTGGATTATAAAAACAAATACATTAAAATTATACCACTTTCGAAGGTTATTATGGAAGTGACAAACATCGTGTAGAAGCTGTAGAAGTTATTCACACATATCTTACATGGTGATGGTCGAAGTTACTCTTGCAGAAGAGCCAAATTGTCGTAAATATTCACACATATCATACATGGTGACGGTAGAAGTTACTCTAGCAGGGGAGCCAAATTGTCGTAAATATTTTCACATATCTTACATGGTTACGGTAGAAGTTACTCTAGCAGAGGATCCCGATTGTCGTAAATATTCTCACATATCGTACATGGTTACGGTAGAAGTAACTCTAGCAGGGGAGCCAAATTGTCGTAAATATTCACACATATCTTACATGGTTCCGGTCGAAGTTACTCTAGCAGAGGAGCCAAATTGTCGTAAATATTCTCATATATCTTACATGGTTACTGTTACTATGATTTCCACATTCTAGTGAAGCACAGATTGAGTTCTCTGAATATTGAATTACTGAAGAACAAATAAATCCAGGGGTTTGTGCAGCTGTTTAAACTAGCCAATAGGAGAATAATGGTATACGCAGCACCTGCAAACAGAGCATAACAATGTTAGTTTTCTTGGATAAAAGTACTTATTCTAAATGTCCAATACAACAAACCCCATAGTATCACAAAAATGCGTTCTACTTTATGTAACTGCTTAATTTAGTGCATGTATTGACGTCTGTTTGCATGATTATTGTATTTGTGAGTTATTAAGTACTGTAAAAGCAGAATATTTCGCGAGGGTTTAATTTTCGCTATATTCGCGAGTCGGATAAATTCGCGAAAATTGATGCTCGTGAAATTATTACCTACATAATAGCTTCAAATATGTTACACTTACAATATTGATTACGGCAAAGCAACGCCATTACAATCCACTCGGAATTGATAAAATACTGACGACTACGCTGACTTTATAACTTTGCCTGATAAAATTACTTTGTTTGATTGATATTTACAAAACATTTAATATATAACAGAAAATGTGAACATAAAACATTTCTGTACAATTCTATTCATTTAGTAGTTCAATTGAATAGTTTAATGATTGTGATAAAGTCTGTCTACAGGTACAACGTTTAACACCCACGGCTATTGCTTGTTCCGTTAAGCTCGGAAACAATGGACTGAATACAATATACTTTCACAGTTTTCTCATTACACAATGGTACATTATGGTTTGGCTTAATTGAGTACTACTACATGTAGTAAATACCAACAAGCTAGCCAATCGGCCAATTAAGAATTAATACGCCTGAATAGATGACCATTATATTATACAAACAATAGTCATTATTACCAGAGTGATTATCACGCCGTGACAACTAAATAATGCACCAGGGATATTGACGACAAAGTAGAACTTTATTTCTCTGTAATTTGAAATTCGCAAACATTAACCCTCGCGAACTACTTCCAAATTAGAAATTCGCAAAAATTTAGCCTCGCGAAAATAAATGCTTTTATAGTACATCGTTTAAGAACATTTGCTCCTTAATGTACTTTAACATGCGAAATATAGACAAATCTTTATCATATATAATATATAAGTAATGTGTAGTATTCAAAGTAAGTGTCATTGCAGCAGAGTATAATTGTTTTGTTTACATGTCTATATAGTTCCCTACAGAAGAAAACATACCGAGATATATTACAGACCATCTATAACATAAAGTTGGCTTAATTGCATAGGCATGAATAGATAGCACTGAGTTTTGAGTTTTTGTAACTCTGGGGATATGTAGATCGATTACAATTAAGTGACAAATCTTTTTTAAAGAGCGGATATTGTATTAACTTTTAAAGCTAATCTACGAAGAAAAAAACGGTAGTTAAATAGGCCTAAATATATCAATATTATATCATATGTATAATTGTATTAAAACATGGTCTGTTTAAGTAGCCACATCACTTTAATTGACTTACGAAAGGTTGACGGTATTGTTGTCCAATTTTAATATTGACGAACTTGTTTGAAATAGGGAAAAATATATGGTTATGTGTAATTATTACGCCCAAATACCGATTACTTTCAATACCGATTACACTCACTCAACCATTACACTGTTGAGAAAAAACCACCGAATTATGTGCCTAAATATCTAAATTACGACTTAAGCAGCTAGTCATTCGCCCTTTGATATATAATGCGATAGACAATACAATGTATCTGTGACATACAGATTCACCCTTTTGTATACTAACGTGAATATGCCAAGTTATTAACTAGTATGATACCATCTATATTGTCAAAATCCTTACTTGAGTGCTAAAACAAACTTCATCTAATATGCATAATGGGAACCAATTTTGATTTCATGTATTTTCTTCTGGACTTCAAGAACTTTTTACTTAATATGCAATATACAAAGTTATTCCAATATACAGATTCTTTTTTTCTTTTCAACTCTGGTTTTTTGGCAGTTTTTGTTATTTACACAGACGATATATGGAGAAAATTACACTAATATGCCTCCTGTCGCAAGATCTAATCATTTCTACAAACATAACAAACGACTTTTGATATGAGAAATATATTGATTTGCGCGGAAATTAATATACAGCGTACATTAATATAACGCGGACATTAATATTTCTCATCATTAACAATCTCCTCATGTGTACCTAGTCTACCTCTTCCCACAGCCATAACATGTGGCTATTTGCAGCAGATCCAAAAGAAATGTCACTGATGCTATTAAATCGTCAACAATGTAAGAAAAAACACCAAATTTTACACAAAGTTACATGAATCTATTTCAAATATGATAGCAAAATTTCATTAAAATGCTCTGAACAGTTATTGAGATATTAGCATATACATGATGCATACTAACGGACATCGCCGCAAGCCAGACGTCAACGACGTCATAATGACGTAACTTCCGTGGCACTAACTCCTCCTGCAAATTTCATCCCAGGTATTTTTCTTAGACTCCTGAATTTATGCAGCAATTTATCTTTACTTTAAAAGTGTTCAACCCAGCCGACACGAGCTATCGACATGTTAAAATTTTTTCTTAGTGTCATCTGGATAGTCCCACAAGTAAAAGCTATTTATATACACAATGGTCGCATAATTGAAACGCCGAACTCCATTAACGGCGTCAGAAATAAACTGTTCTTATCGGAGCTTCCACATACCAGTCTTCCGGCTATCTGTTGACATTGATTCGATCAAGGCCATCCCTTAAAAGCCTATACTACATGTATACGAACCTATGTCGTCGCCGTGTGTGTCATAAAATTTCTAAGCTTACTTTAATAACTTGTAGAAAAAAGGCATTACTACACGCAGCGTCTTTTTGGTGCAAATCTGCAGTGTTTTCGCTGAGTAATCAGTTTGTAGATCGGTTATTGCGAGTTTCATAATTGAGTGATGCCACTGAAATGTCAGCAGCAGACAGCAGACAGTTGTAAGGTTACATCCGATAATTGTTGTCTGATTTGGCGGTTTATGTTTGAACATAATGTATCAAAGAAAATTGATATGATTATGTAAAACGTATGTTATTTCTATGTGCGACGACATGACGTCATTGACATTTTTGAATGTTTATATAATTCAATTATGAAAATCAAATACCGCTGCTCGTTTCATGTTAATCAGAAATGAATTACTGCACAATTTGATATCGTTTTCATGAATCTCTACGCTCATACACAAGCACACAATCGGTGCAGTGACACGTATTTGCATTATTTTTCTAACCAAAATCAACCATCATGTAGACGGCATTGTGTTTTGTTTTTTAAGACAATTTGCCCTGATAGAAGCATCAAAAGTGTTGGTATATTATGACTTACTCATGTCAGTTAAGACAATCAGTAATATTTGTCACATGAATGGTGATATACGTTCACCTGCTTGTTTTGGCGAAATGGCACCAAGTATTAAAAATAACCAAAAAATGGTCGAAACCTGCAATCGCCATGTCAATTGGTTCCGTTTATCTAGCACAAATCCAATAACCACAAGTTGAATGACAGCGAGGTTGTAAGTATCAGTAGCAACTTCCAATCGAACTATTTAAATAAAGTGAGATGCAGAATTTTAGAAAAATGCGGTGTTTATTAGCTCAATGCCAAGCAAAATAAAGAGAACAAACAAATGTATTGAAGGCTATACATTGTTTATGCGACTACGGAACAGTGATTGGAAAATGTGTTGTTCCTGGGAAGTTGATGTTTTATCTAAGAGGCAATTATTACATACTAGACAGTGTCTGCTATTTTAGAAAGGGTCATGATGACAGACATAAGATGGAGTTAGTTAAGGTTGGTGTTTTCGCGGCCGGTTTCATGACATGGTCTTGTGCTTGATATTTTGTAAAAGCGAAACTGAAAATGATTGAAAAGGGGACAAAAGTGAACGCATATTTTATTAATGCCAACTATTTAAAAGTATTTTTCGACAAAAATGTGACCCGTCATTTTCCTGGTAACATGCTAAATACAAGATGTTTCCCCAAATCTGGAGAATATTGAAGCATGGACTAGTCAAGCGAATTGTAAGCATCAGCACATCAGGAGGGGTTTGACCTTAAAATGCAAAATTAACTCACTCGATACAATACATGTAGTTGATTCTGTTCTAACGATAATTACATATACATTCTACAATGGTTGTTTATATCTCTAGATATATTACTTTTCACTATTGAATAGACACAATTCGATTTCGATGTGAAACTTATAAAACATACTGGATGTTCAATTCTGTTCAAATATTAGTTGAACATCTCTCGTATTAGTCAGTATGAGAGGCAGTTTATAAGCGTAGAATTACTTTATATCCTTTTGGGAATACGAATGGTAGAACATCTATATGTGGATGGTAGGTGCTGTGGCCGTTTCTTTATAGCTACGCGTTGTCTGCAAATGTACAGCAGTTGTACATATTAATTTAAAAGTATTTTAAACACTAGAAATACACCAATTTTATGAGAAAAAATATACACCATGGTGGTTAAGTGTTTTTTATATTGTTCGAAACCACCAAATATAATCTTGTTTTGAATTTATGCAAGTTTCTTACTTTGCTACAAAGCTAATGGATTTTGACACCCTATCCGCCAATATTTATTTCGTTTTGAACCCAGATTTTTGAATTTGATGACGTCAGTATGAATTCTCTAGACAAAGTTAATTGGTTTGAGGTATATCAGAATAAAAAACAAATTTTCTTTCGAATTATAACGATAATCTAAAATAAAAAATAGGTCTATGCAGCAATAAATACAAATGTATTATATCTTTCTACAAACTTGCCCTATACCATAAACACACGTATTGTCTGAAAAAGTGGCATACACGTATGTCGTATGATAATTTGTCTCTTTATTTGAAAATGAGTTCATTGTTATTAATCCCTGGCGTACAAGCATGGTTCACTTCTATTTATTATTCATGCTTTTTATTAAGTTAAAAACGCATGATTAATTTTTGACAATGTTACTCTGTCTCGTATTTCAGAATACAATCGAATACTATTGTATGACAATCCGTTCTTGCAATAGTTCTGGGCATCAGAACACAATGTCACGAGTGAAGCTATTATATAACTTTTCATTGAACAAATCAAGCAGATATGTTAATAAAAGTAAGACTTTTCTTTCTCTGAGGTGTGTTATGTGTCTTTTGTTCGCCAGATGAAACGTCTTGGTCACTACAATAGAACGAATAGTTTTACACAAGTTAACAAAGCTAAAGAAGCTATATCTATAAAGGAAATTGTCAAGTAGCACATTTCACAGATGATAACATTTTTTACAAGTTTTGTTATATAGCAGTAATTGTGTAGGCGTACCCCCAACTCTTGCCAAACCGTCTGACATAAAGACTATGTTCGACTTTGAAACATTGACCAGTCTATTTTTATCTTTATCGTTCTGTAAAAACTGTTGAATGATGTGTTAACAATAAAGAGCAGTTCCCCGAACCGTATGTTGCTTTTGGCATACTATACTCTTTTTTCCCTTTATTGCTTATAATGTTCCACCCATTCAACCCCTATTCGTTAATATTATTTATTATTTTTGTTGACAACTATCAAAAATCGTTCATGCAGCTACATGAATATACCATTTACAGTAATTTTGAATCTTTTTCGGACTGCTCGACCATCGAGTGCTTTGCTTCATGGAAAACGCACCAAACGCAATACAAAAATATGAAATTACCAACTGAAGCGCTTGTAGTTTGCTCGACCATTGAGTACTTGGCTTCTTGGAAAACGCCCCATACACAATACCATAATATAGATAATTCCCCACTGAGGCGGTTGTTTGTTCTCGACCATCCAGTGCTTTGCTTCATGTCAAACGCCCTATACGTCATATCATTATAATATAATAAATAATTCCCAATTGAGGTGATTGTTTTCTCAACCATCGAGTGCTGTGCTTCATGGCAAACGCCCCATACATAATACCATAAAAAAGTTGACACGTTCTTCGTTATATGTGTCAGTATCATATTACTCACGCATCGTTAAGCTGAGGTAATAGATACATTGACAAAACTTAATGCTTTGGTAAGACTTGATGCGTCCACAAAACATTGGTTATTTCGAGATCGTAAAGATTCAACAAGACAGCGGCAGTCACAAATAATGCTATTATTAATACTATAGAAAGTCAGGAAACTGGTCATTAACGGTGATTGATATATTGGCCATCCTCTGCTGCCCGATAAAGAGAAAACGTTACGACAGCCCTGATAACAAACGTGCTATGCCATTGAAATTGTTTTTTTTACATATCTCAGAAGAGAGAAAATAAAAAGAGAAATAATGTACAGTAAGATCATTAATATTTGCCGTTGATTGATTTTAGTTGATTTCGCTGAATAACTCGTTTGCGAAATTAAATCCCCTCGAATATTTGACAGCAAAAAACGTCGCAAGAAATATTCTTTTCAATATTCTAAATCAACGACTTTAAGAAACCAACAAATTGCCATTTTACCAAAATCCGCGAGATTTATATCCCACGAAAATTAATGATTTTACAGTACTTTGACCGTATGAGAAGGAACATCATAAACAACATTAGGTGGACTTCTTACACCGACGGCGTACATATCATATGGCGAATTTAAGTTCCGTTCAGTGACCTACACTTATACCATAAAAGTCTACACAAACAGACCATATATCAACTTGACAATTACTTGACAATAAACACATCCCTCTCAAAAGTTCTAATACGGAATTATTTTATGGCTTTTATCGCCAAAAAGTCTGAAACGGATGTATTTGGACTAAGCTATTCATTGACTAGTGTTTTTCGTTTCTTGGCTTACTTTGTTGCTTCCAATAAAAAACTAGTATGTCAAAGATAGAATATAACCAATAAACACGAAAAACATTTAATGTACATGTATATTCATGTGATCACAACGTTTCGCCCCCCCAAAAAACTAAGACATGTTAAGGGCAAAAAAGGCCACCGTTTTGAAATTATTTAAGTGGCCCCCAGACAGTGTAATGTTATCAGAAAAGCATTTCCATCTATAATTGCTCAGTATTTCCAGACAAAGATATTTTTCCTTGGAGACATAAAGCTATAAAGATGATTAAATATATATATTAATTCTAGCCGCTTGGCAATTCCTATACAAACAACGAGTATTTGGCGTCACTTAACATTGTTGATTATTACATCTAGCCAGTCGTCAATTGCAACAATTGTTTTAAAGATTAAATTTTTGAGGACCAAAATAGCCTTTATCGCTGTTTGGCTGTGATGAATGGAACTATATATTCGTGAACCATTGGAAGGGGTTAAGTTTATATTAGGATAGGCACATTCACAAGATTCCATGCATAGAACTTAGGGAAACAGCAACACGCCAAATAGTAGCAATGTGAGGCCGTGCATGGGGAACAAAACAACACGAGGCTCCAGTGATACCACTTATTACAGCCAACCTCCTTTTAAAGTAAGAATTTGTCCACTGTCTACATGTTACAGAACGAAATAAATGAGACATGTTTTTGAAATCCTGACTATTTTTCAATGTACCAGGTGTATAGCACCAATACAAACGATACTAGTTCTGGGTTACCAACCAGTCCATGTCTAGTTTGGTTTGAAACAAGATATACCAGTAATCTGTTGGACTTGAAGATATACTCAACGGATTTAAAAACGCGACAGTTTGGGTATGCTGATTTGTTTCAAGAAAACGCAATTAGTTCGTATATTAAACTACATTATATTAATGGTGACCTTCACGCCAAGATAATTAAAACCAGATACGTATAAGTAAATGTATGACGTAAAACATGTAAAGACATCGCTCCAAAAATTGGTAATTGGAAAACAGTGTATTCAAATGATGCAGACTAAAGTTGAATAGTAATAAGCCCCATTATTTTTTATTGAAATAGTTTGATATGTCGTTTGCTTTACAAAATTCAGCATTTAAACTATTATATTAATAGTATTGATTTCGCATTCTTTAAAAACATTTCGACCTCAAAACAGCCTGGTCATATTCAGCGTTGATCCAATTTACCGCTTAACCGGTGACTTTCATTTTCTGAGCTTATGTCTTATCGATATGATTATTCCGTTTTTACTTATCCAATTTTAGATATTTCTGTATCAAAATGACCGGATTTAGTTAACATAGAAGACCATGTTTAAAAATGAAGTTTATTATTTTATATAAATTTGGGGTAAGTTTTTCACACGCTGAACAAAATTATCATACGACAGTCATACGTTGTGGGGTAATACGCTGTAGTATGAACGTGCCATTGTAGGATATATGTGGCTGATTTATGCCATGTCGTATTTTCGCTATATATCTAAACAAACGACATATGTAAGGCGAAAGCACGAAACAGTTTTGGTGTCGTATTGTCGGCCTTCATCTGTCGTATTTTCGCTTTTCGCCACAACAGGGTGAAAATGCAACAATGCAAAGATACGACAAAGTCACCTTTATCGCCTTGTTACATTTTCGCATTCTTGCGTTGCTTTAGAATAAATTATAAACTGGTATGTAAGAGAAGGACTGAGACCCCGGGTGATAGAATAGTGCTTCTGATGACTACTACACGTAATTACAAGAAAGCTATGATATAACAATACAATAAATAAAGTCATATTTATTTATTCGTACATAGATAAGTGGGCACCAAACCGCTACTACAACAGAAATACTTAAACGTATGTTGAAAATGTACACATGTATGACGTCCGTTGATACAGTTTAATACCTCTACACAACATAGTTAAATATATATACCGGTGGTTGAAACGAATCATTAAATCCCCGATGAATGTTAATGATTTTACACTACTACACCTGTTACTATATATAGCAACCTTTTTACTTTGACAAAATCTGTATTATCGTCCCACCGGGGATATTATCATAAAAGTGTTGAAAACTGACAATATCACCGGGGACAATCGCCTTGCGATCGTGCGCGCGCCCGACTTGACGTTATTAACGCGGGATTTACGTTAAACGTATGGCTAATATAGTTTTACACATTGAAACGTACGCGCTTTAACGCTAGGCCAATATAAGGAAGAAAACGGGACACCCAGCATTTTGTGTTTTACTACAAAGATATATAGTTGATTTGACCATTTTCTTATAGTTCCATTTTGCCTCAGAATGAGAATTTAATACGCTGTGCTATTTCTAGTTGTACCCTGTGTGCATTCGTATCAATTGATGAATTATAACTTGTAACCTTTATTCTATGTTTGAAATAGAAGTTATTGAGATCTAGAGCGTTCATGTCTTTCCTTCGCTGAGGCATGTATATTAAACAGTTCAACAGTTTAAACAGTTGGACGCGCTGTGGCATTGAATGATTATATCCCGAGCAGAGGAGAACGGTTGTAATTATTCACACACATCTTACATGGATACGGTCGAAGTTACTCCAGCAGAGGAGAACGGTTATAATTACTCACACACATCTTATGTGACGGTAGAAGTTACTCAAGCAGGGGAGCCAAATTGTCGTAAATATTCACACATATCTTACATGCTTACGGTAGAAGTTACTCTAGCAGAGGAGCCTAATTGTCGTAAATGTTCACACATATCTTACATGGTTACGGTAGAAGTTACTCTAGCAGGGGAGCCAAATTATCGTAAATATTCACACATATCTTACATGGTTAAGGGTAAAAGTTACTCTAGCAGGGGAGCCTAATTGTCGTAAATATTCACACATATCTTACATGGTTACGGTAGAAGTTACTCTATAACAGGAGCACTGCTGTAGAAATTATTCACACATGTCTTACGCGGTTACGGTCAACGTTACTCTAGCAGAGAAGCTAAATTGTCGTAAATATTCACACTTATCTTACATGGTTACGGTCGAACTTACTCTAGCAGAAGAGCATGGCTGTAGAAATTATTCAAACATCTTACATGATTCAGTCGAAGTTACTCTAGCAGAGGAGCACCGCTGTAATGATTCACACATATCTTACATGGTTATAATCGAAGTTACTCTAGCAGAGGGGCCCGATTGTCGTAAATATTCTCACATATCTTACATGGTTACTGTTACTATGATTTCCACATTCTAGTGAAGCACAGTTTGAGTTCTCTGAATATTGAATTACTGAAGAACAAATAAATCCAGGGATTGGTGCAGCTGTTTAAACTAGCCAATAGGAGAATAATGGTATACGCAGCACCTGCAAACAAGAGCACAACAATGTTAGTTTACTTGGATAAAAGTACTTATTCTAAATGTCCAATACAACAAACCCCATAGTATCACAAAAATGCGTTCTACTTTATGTTACTGCTTAATTTAGTGCACGTATTGAAGGCGGTTATGTGATTACTGTATTTGTGAGCTATTAAGTACATCGTTTAAGAACATTTGCTCATTAATGTACTTTAATATGCTAAATATAGACAACTCTTTATATTGTATACCTATTATGTAACAAGGGTTCTGTTTGGCTGTGACATAACATAACGTTATTTGCCGTATTATTTGGCCTACAACTGCTCCTACATATTTATAGACTCTAACCTAGTATAGCCATTTATGCCGTTAATAAATACGTGAATACTCTCTCATACATACACATAAGAAGAGCCTTGTCTCTGACCGATTTTCTTCAATATTGATAAGAATTTCAGAGCAATTTTCCGCGTATTTGTTGATCACCTCTCGTATTAACTAGCTAATCCACGAAGGAAAATGTAAGTATATCGATAGTTAAATAGGCCTAAATATATCTATATAATATCACACGTATATTTGTATTAAAACATGATCTGTTTAAGTAGCCACATCTCTTTACTAGGCTTACGAAAGCTTGACGGCATTGTTATCCAATTTTAATATTGACGAACTTGTATAAAATAGGGAAAAATATATGGTTTTGTGTAATTAATACGCTCAAATACCGATTACTTACAATATCCATTACGCTCACTCAGCCATTACACTGTTGAGAAAAAACCCCACCGTATCCTGCCCCACAATATCGTAACTACCACTTGAGCAGCTAGCCCCTTGTCCTTTGTTATATGCGATAGACAATACTTCTGGCATAGAGATTCACCGTTTTTATACCAACGTGAATATGCCAAATTATTAACTAATATGTTACCATCTATATTGTCAGAAACTTTACTTGAGTGCTAGTACAAACTTCATCTAATATGCATAATGGGAACCAATTCTGATTTCATGGATCTTGTTCAAGACTCAAAGAACTTATTTACTTGATATGCAATATACAAGGTTATTCCAATAAACAGATTCTGTTTTTCATGTCGACCCTGGTCTTTGGTGCAATGTTTGTTATAAACACAGACGATATATGGAGAAAATTACACTAATATGCCTCCTGTCGCAAGATCTAATCATTTCTACAAGCATAACAAACGACTTTTGATATGAGAAATATACTGATTTGCGCGGACATTAATATACACTGATGCTATTAAATCGTCAACAATGTAAGAAAAAACACCAAATTTTACACAAAGTTACATGAACCTATTTTAAATATGATAGCAAAATTTCATGAAAATGCTCTGGACAGTTACTGAGATATTAGCATACACAAGATGCATACTAACGGACATCGCCGCAAGCCATAATGACGTAACCTCCGTGGCACTAACTCCTCCTGCAAATTTTATCCCAGGTATTGTTCTTAGACTCCTGAATTTATGCAGCAATTTATTTTTACTTTAAAAGTGTTCCACCCAGCCGACAAGAGCTATCGACATGTTAAAGTTATTTTTTAGTGTCATCTGGATAGTTCCACAAGTAAAAGCTATTTCTGGTGTTCTTGTCAGAGCTTCAACATACCAGTCTTCCGGCCATCTGTTGACATTGATTCGATCAAGTCCATCCCTTAAAAGCTTATACTACATGTATACGAACCTATGTCGTCGCCGTGTGTATCATAAAGTTTCTAAGCTTACTTTAATAACTTGTAGAAAAAATGCATTACTGCGCACAGCGTCTTTTTGGTACAAATCTGCAGTGTTTTCGCTGAGTAATCTGTTTGTAGATCGGTTATTGCGAGTTTCATAATTGAGTGATGCCACTGAAATGTCAGCAGCAGACAGCAGACAGTTGTAAGGTTACATCCGATAATTGTTGTCTGATTTGGCGGTTTATGTTTGAACATAATGTATGAAAGAAAATTGATATGATTATGTAAAACGTATGTTATTTCTATGTGCGACGACATGACGTCATTGACATTTTTGAATGTTTATATAATTCAATTATGATAATCAAATACCGCTGCTTGTTTCATGTTAATCAGAAATGAATTGCACATTTTGATATCGTTTTCATGAACCTACGCCCATAAACAAGCACACAATGGGAGCAGTGACATTACTTTTGGATCTACCCACGTATTTGCCTTATTTTTCTAACCAAAATAAACCATCATGTAGAGGGCATTGTGTTTTGTTTTTTAAGACAAATTGCCCTGATAGAAGCATAAAAAGTGTTGGTATATTATGACTTACTCATGTCAGTGAAGACAATCAGTAATATTTGTCACATGAAGGGTGGTATACGTTCACCTGCTTGTTTTGGCACCAATTATTCACCAAAAAATGGTCGAAACCTGCAATCGCCATGTCCATTGGTTCTGTTTATCTAGGACAAATCCAATAACCAAAAGTTGGATGACAGCGAAGTTGTAAGTATCAGTAGCAACTTTCAATCGAAATATTTCGAAAAGTTTAGATGCATAATTGCAGAAAAATGCGTTGTTTATTAGCTCAATGCCAAGCAAAATAAAGAGAACAGACAAAGGTCATGAAGGCTGTACATTGTTTATGCGACTACGGAACATGGATTGGAAAAAAAATGTGTTGTTCCTGGGAAGTTGTTGTTTTATCTAAGAGGCAATTATTACATACTAGACAGTTTCGGGTATTTTAGAAAGGGTCATGATGATAGACATAAGTTGGAGTTAATTAAGCTTGGTTTCATGACATGGTCTTGTGTTTGATATTTTGAAGAAGCGAAACTCAAAATGATTGAAAAGGGGACAAAAGGGAACGCATATGTTATTTATGCAAACTATTTAAAAGTATTTTTCGACAAAAATGGGACCCGTCGATTTCATGGTAACATGCTAAATACAGGATGTTTCCCCAATACTGAATTTCCTGTCATCCTACAAAATACGTCATTAAGTACCTTATGGATTAGACTAGGAAGTATAGTATACCCTAATAGTCGGTACCGCAGTATCCTTATGAAGTATCAATAGAATTTTAATCTGGAGAATATTGAAGCATGAAGTAGTGAAGCGAATTGTAAGCATCAGCTCTTGGAGGTTTTTGACCTTAAAAATGCAAAATCAACTCACTCAATACAATAGTTGATTCTGTTCTAAGAATAATTACATATACATTCTATAATGGTTGTTTATATCTCTTGATACATTACGTTTCACTATTGAATAGAGACAATTCGATTGCGATGTGAAACTTATAAAACATACTGGATGTTCAATTCTGTTCAAATATTAGTTGAACATCTCTCGTATTAGTCATCTATAAGCGTAGAATTACTTTATATCCTTTTCTGGGTATACGAATGGTAGAACTTCTATATGTGGATTGTAGGTGCTGTGGTCGTTTCTTTATAGCTTCGCGTTGTCTGAGCATGTACAGCAGTTGTACATGCTAATTTAAAAGCAGTTTAAACACTAGAAATTCACCAAGTTTATGAGATAAAATATACACCATGGTGGATAAGTGTTTTTTATATTGTTCGAAACCACCAAATATAATCTTGTTTTGAATTTATGCAAGTTTCTTACTTTGCTACAAAGCTAATGGATTTTGACACCCTATCCGCCAATATTTATTTCGTTTTGAACCCAGATTTTTTAAGTTGATGACGTCAGTATAAATTCTCTAGACAAAGTTAATTGGTTTGAGGTATATCAGAATAAAAAACAAATTTTCTTTCGAATTATAACGATATTTTAAAATAAAAAATAGGTCTATGCAGCAACAAATACAAATGTATTATATTTTTGTACAAACTTGCCCTATACCGTAAACACACGAATTGTCTGAAAAGGTGGCATACACGTATGTCGTATGATAATATGTCTCTTTATTTGAAAATGAGTTCATTGTTATTAATCCCTGGCGTACAAGCATGGTTCACTGCTATTTATTATTCATGCTACATGTATGTATTAAGTTAAAAACGGATGATTCATTTTTGACAATGTTACTCTGTCTCATATTTCAGAATACAATCGAATACTATTGTATGACAATCCGTTCTTGCAATAGTTCTGGGCATCAGAACACAATGTCACGAGTGAAGCTATTATATAGCTTTTCATTGAACATATCAAGCAGAAATATTAATAAAAGTAAGACTTTTCTTTCTCTGAGGTGTGTTATGTGTCTTTTGTTCACCAGATGAAACGTCTGGGTCACTACAATAGAACGAATAGTTTTACACATGTTAACCTAGCTAGAGAAGCTATATCTATAAAGGAAATTTTCAAGTATCCCATCTCAGAGATGATAACATTTTTTACACGTTTTGTAATATAGCAGAAATTGTGTAGGCGTACCCACAACTCTTGCCAAACCGTCTGACATAAAGACATTGTTCGACTTTGAAACATTGACCAGTCTATTTTTATCTTTATCGTTCTGATAAGAAACTGTTGAATGATGTGTTAACAATATAGAGCAGTTCCCCGAACCGTATGTTGCTTTTGGCACACTATACTCTTTATTTCCATTATTGCTTATAATGTTCCGCCCATTTACCACCTATTCGTAAAAATCGTTCATGCAGCTACATGGTTATACCATTTACAGTAATATTGAATCTTTTTCGGACTGCTCGACCATCGAGTGCTTTGCTCAATGGAAAACGCCCCATACGCAATACAAAACTATGGAATTTCAAACTGAAGCGCTTGTTGTTTCCTCGAGTACTTCATTGCAAACGCCATATACGCAATACCATAATATAGATAATTCCCCATTGAGGCGGTTGTTTTTCTTCGACCATCTAGTGCTTTGCTTCATGTTAAACGCCCCATACGTAATACCATAATGATATAATAAATAATTCCCAGTTGATGCGATTGATTTCTCGACCATCAAGTGCTGTGCTTCATGGCAATCGCCCCATACATAATACCATAAAATGGATGACACGTTCTGCGTTATATGTGCCAGTAACAGATTACTCACGCAATCGTTCAGCAGAGGTAATAGATACATTGACAAAACTTAATGCTGTGGTAAGACTTGGTGCGTCCTCAAAACATTGGTTATTTCGAGATCGCAAAGATTCAACAAGACAGCTGCAGTCACAAATAATGATATTATTAATACTATAGAAAGTCAGGAAACTGGTCATTAACGGTGATTGATATATTGGCCATCCTCTGGGACGCTCACAATGACCGTAATCGTATCCATTCTTCAACAAATATAGCATCTAGTGTGTCATTGCTGCCCGATAAAGAGAAAACGTTACGACAGCCCTGAAAAAACAAACGTGCTATGCCTTTGAAATTGTTTTTTTACATATCTCAGAAGAGAGAAAATAAAAAGAGAAATAATGTACAGTAAGATCATTAATATTTGCCGTTGATTGATTTTAGTTGATTTCGCTGAATAACTCGTTTGCGAAATTAAATCCCCTCGAATATTTGACAGCAAAAAACGTCGCAAGAAATATTTTTTTCAATATTCTAAATCAACGACTTTAAGAAACCAACAAATTGCCATTTTACCAAAATCCGCGAGATTTATATCCCACGAAAATTAATGATTTTACAGTACTTTGACCGTATGAGAAGGAACATCATAAACAACATTAGGTGGACTTCTTACACCGACGGCGTACATATCATATGGCGAATTTAAGTTCCGTTCAGTGACCTACAATTATACCATAAAAGTCTACACAAACAGACCATATATCAACTTGACAATTACTTGACAATAAACACATCCCTCTCAAAAGTTCTAATACGGAATTATTTTATGGCTTTTATCGCCAAAAAGTCTGAAACGGATGTATTTGGACTAAGCTATTCATTGACTAGTGTTTTTCGTTTCTTGGCTTACTTTGTTGCTTCCAATAAAAAACTAGTATGACAAAGATAGAATATAACCAATAAACACGAAAAACATTTAATGTACATGTATATTCATGTGATCACAACGTTTCGCCCCCCAAAAAGTAAGACATGTTAAGGGCAAAAAAGGCCACCGTTTTGAAATTATTTAAGTGGCCCCCAGACAGTGTAATGTTATCAGAAAAGCATTTCCATCTATAATTGCTCAGTATTCCCAGACAAAGATATTTTTCCTTGGAGACATAAAGCTATAAAGATGATTAAATATATATTAATTCTAGCCGCTTGGCAATTCCTATACAAACAACGAGTATTTGGCGTCACTTAACATTGTTGATTATTACATCTAGCCAGTCGTCAATTGCAACAATTGTTTTAAAGATTAAATTTTTGAGGACCAAAATAGCCTTTATCGTTGATTGGCTGTGATGAATGGAACTATATATTCGTGAACCATTGGAAGGGGTTAAGTTTATATTAGGATAGGCACATTCACAAGATTCCATGCACAGAACTTAGGGAAACAGCAACACGCCAAATAGTAGCAATGTGAGGCCGTGCATGGGGAACAAAACAACACGAGGCTCCAGTGATACCACTTATTACAGCCAACCTCCTTTTAATGTAAGAATTTGTCCACTGTCTACACGTTACAGAACGAAATAAATGAGACATGTTTTTGAAATCCTGACTATTTTTCAATGTACCAGGTGTATAGCACCAATACACACGATACTAGTTCTGGGTTACCAACCAGTCCATGTCTGGTTTGGTTTGAAACAAGATATACCAGTAATCTGTTGGACTTGAAGATATACTCAACGGATTTAAAAACGCGACAGTTTGGGTATGCTGATTTGTTTCAAGAAAACGCAATTAGTTCGTATATTAAACTACATTATATTAATGGTGAACTTCACGCCAAGATAATTAAAACCAGATACGTATAAGTAAATGTATGACGTTATACATGTAAAGACATCGCTCCAAAAATTGGTAATTGTAAAACAGTGTATTCAAATGATGCAGACTAAAGTTGAATAGTAATAAGCCCCATTACTTTTTATTGAAATAGTTTGATATGTCGTATGCTTTACAAAATTCAGCATTTAACTATTATATTAATAGTATTGATTTCGCATTCTTTAAAAACATTTCGACCTCAAAACAGCCTGGTCATTTTCAGCGTTGATCCAATTTACCGCTTAACTGGTGACTTTCATTTTCTGAGCTTATGTCTTATCGATATGATTATTCCGTTTTTACTTATCCAAATTTAGATATTTCTGTATCAAAATGACCGGATTTAGTTAACATAGAAGACCATGTTTAAAAATGAAGTTTATTATTTTATATAAATTTGGGGTAAGTTTTTCACACGCTGAACAAAATTATCATACGACAGTCATACGTTGTGGTAATACGCTGTAGTATGAACGTGCCATTGTAGGATATATGTGGCTGATTTATGCCATGTCGTATTTTCGCTATATATCTAAACAAACGACATATGTAAGGCAAAAGCACGAAACAGTTTTGGTGTCGTATTGTCGGCCTTCATCTGTCGTATTTTCGCTTTTCGCCACAACAGGGTGAAAATGCAACAATGCAAAGATACCACAAAGTCACCTTTATCGCCTTGTTACATTTTCGCATTCTTGCTTTGCTTTAGAATAAATTATAAACTGGTATGTAAGAGAAGGACTGAGACCCCGGGTGATAGACTAGTGCTACTGATGACTACTACACGTAATTACAAGAAAGCTATGATATAACAATACAATAAATAAAGTCATATTGATTTATTAGTACATAGATAAGTGGGCACCAAACCGCTACAACAGAAATACTTAAACGTATGTTGAAAATTTACACATGTATGACGTCCGTTGATACAGTTTAATACCTCTACACAACATAGTTAAATATATATACCGGTGGTTGAAACGAATCATTAAATCCACGATGAATGTTAATGATTTTACACTACTACACCTGTTACTATATATAGCAACATTTTTACTTTGACAAAATCTGTATTATCGTCCCACCGGGGATATTATCATAAAAGTGTTGAAAACTGATAATATCCCCGGGGACAATCGCCTTGCGATCGTGCGCGCGCCCGACTTGACGTTATTAACGCGGGATTTACGTTAAACGTATGGGTAATATTGTTCTTACACATTGAAACGTAAGCGCTTTAACGCTAGGCCAATTTAAGGAAGAAAACGGGACACCCAGCATTTTGTGTTTTACTACAAAGATATATGTTTGAAATAGAAGTTGTTGAGATCTAGAGCGTTCATGTCTTTCCTTCGCTGCGGCATGTATATTCAACAGTTCAACAGTTTAAACAGTTGGACGCGCTGTGGCATTGAATGATAATAACCCGAGCAGAGGAGAACATTTGTAATTATTCACACACATCTTACATGGTTACGGTCGAAGTTACTCCAGCAGAGGCGAACGGTTATAATTATTCACACACATCTTATGTGACGGTAGAAGTTACTCAAGCATAGGAGCCAAATTGTCGTAAATATTCAAAAATATCTTACATGGTGACGGTAGAAGTTACTCTAGCAGGGGAGCCAAATTGTCGTAAATATTCACACATATCTTACATGGTTACGGTCGAAGTTACTCTAGCAGGGGAGCCAAATTGTCGTAAATATTCTCACATATCGTACATGGTTACGGTAGAAGTTACTCTAGCACAGGAGCACTGCTGTAGAAATCATTCACACATGTCTTACGCGGTTACGTTCGACGTTACCCTAGCAGAGGAGCTACATTGTCGTAAATATTCACACATATCTTACATGGTTACGGTAGAAGTTACTCTAGCACAGGAGCACTGCTGTAGAAATCATTCACACATGTCTTACGCGGTTACGGTCGACGTTACCCTAGCAGAGGAGCTACATTGTCGTAAATATTCACACTCATCTTACATGGTTACGGTCGAACTTACTCTAGCAGAAGAGCAAGGCTGTAGAAATTATTCAAACATCTTACATGATTCAGTCGAAGTTACTCTAGCAGAGGAGCACCGCTGTAATGATTCACATATATCTTACATGGTTACAGTCGAAGTTACTCTAGCAGAGGAGCCGAATGGT
This sequence comes from Spisula solida, assembly GCA_947247005.1. Taxonomy (NCBI): domain Eukaryota; kingdom Metazoa; phylum Mollusca; class Bivalvia; order Venerida; family Mactridae; genus Spisula; species Spisula solida. The sequence goes on from OX365961.1 coordinate 19,228,106, forward strand.
CGTAAATATTCTCACATATCTTACATGGTTACTGTTACTATGATTTCCACATTCTAGTGAAGCACAGTTTGAGTTCTCTGAATATTGAATTACTGAAGAACAAATAAATCCAGGGATTGGTGCAGCTGTTTAAACTAGCCAATAGGAGAATAATGGTATACGCAGCACCTGCAAACAAGAGCACACAAATGTTAGTTTACTTGGATTAAAGTACTTATTCTAAATGTCCAATACAACAAACCCCATAGTATCACAAAAATGCGTTCTACTTTATGTTACTGCTTAATTTAGTGCTGTATTTGTGAGCTATTAGGTGCATCGTTTAAGATCATTTGCTCCCTGATGTACTTTAATATGCGAAATATAGACAACTCTTTATATTGTATACCTATTATGTAACAAGGATTCTGATTGGCAGAGACAGCCTGCACGTGACGTCATTTCCTGCCACATAGCGTAGCGTTATTTGCCGTATTATTTGGCCTATACAACTGCTCATACATATTTATAGACTCTAACCTAGTATAGCCATTTATGATAAATGCCGTTGATAAATACGTGAATACTCTCTCATTCATACACATAAGAAGAGCCTTGTTAGCTAGAACATTTGAAGAGTCATCTTTTGTTCCTATTACATACACTTTTCTGAAGAGAGACTGAAGTTACTATAATTTAAAAAGAGTCAATTTCCTTGACTTATGGCATGGTTTACAATATAACAGTTGTCGACTTATGTTGCGATGAATATGATGTTTAGTTGACCTGAAAAAAGATAATGGGTTCCGCGAGGCTATATATATCATACTGTTATTGACTTATGTTGAGGTGAATATGAGTCAGAGGTCAATATCACTTTTTTTCAGGTCAACAAAACATCATATTCACCTCAACATAAGTCAATAACAGTATAATATATATAGCCTCGCGGAACCCATTATCTACAGATACCAATTATCGACACTTTTTACATTTCGCCTTACTAACGCTTTAGTTAAAATAAATGAGGAAAGGTAGGTCTGTTATCGTCCAGACATTCATTTATTCAACATAATTTTGAAGAAAAACTAGTACTGATTATGTCCAAAACACTGTGGATAATTGGTTCCACGACGCTATGTAATATATAAGTAATATATAGTATGCAATATAAATGTTATTGCAATGGAGTATATTTTTTTGTTTACATGTCCATGCAGTTCCCTGCTTAGGAAGAAAACATACCGATATATATTACAGACCATCTATAACATAAAGTTGGCTTAATTGCATAGGCATGAATAGAGTGTCACTGAGTTTTGAGTTTTTGTAACTCTGGGGATATGTAGATCGATTACAATTAAGTAACACATCTTTTTTAAAGAGCGGATATTGTACGAGGGGTGATCAACAAATACGCGGAAAAGTGTTGTAATTTCTTTATTGGTCATAGTAAGTCTTTGAATCTTTCTAAACATGAAGATAAATTTATTTCAAATTGATTCACCGCTGACCATCAATATTTACCAAAGTCAGAACGAACGCGGTTTCCTATGGCAATGTCACTCAACGTCATGCGGCCCAAATTTTCATATTTTCCAGCGTTGCACGTAGAAAACGATGACGTTTCATTCGTGCGTTGGTAATATTATAATTATCTAAAGGGTGGATAATGAATATGCAATGATAAAACATTACATTCATTATTTAAAAAAAAATGTTTTAACGTCCAAATTCCGTTTTAGAGCTATTTGCTTCGAATAGTTGTCTGAAAATGAGTACGATACAGAAATCGGCGACGAAAAGTCGTGTTGCGAATGAAATATCATTTAATACCAATGACAATATTGCAAAATACAACAGATATGTAATAGCATACAAAACAGATGTCTGTTTTACATATTCTCCCATATGTAGCCATGTGAAATCAATTCCGACATCAGAAAGGGCTATACGACGCCAATAACGTCAAATTACGTCATGAATTCTAATGTTCTCCAGCAGCTTATTCTTATAATTTACATGCATGTTACAAAGGAAAAAACATTGATTTTTGGTTGACAGGTCTATGAAATGTATCTGGTTGTACAGCTATATTTTGAGAATCATTCAATGCGTTATACATTATGAATTGACCTTTCTGCCGATTTTGATTGACAGGTGATGTTAGCCAATCAGATTGCAGCATCTGGGCAACGATTTATCGCCGCCATCTTGTTAGACAACCTGGACATTAGACAAGCTAAAATCAATGTAAATTGTGCAATATTCAATTAAGTCTTATTTCATTAATATTGACCACATTTTTAAAATTCTGGTATGTTTAAAAACTAGAAAACTTCAACTTCAATTTGGTAGCAATGTCATGAAAGTGAATTCATTTATTAAATCCATAAGGCCTCGGAAGTAGTAGCTATATATGTATATTTTGACTCAAATATAGTCTGATTTAAAAGTTATATCATTGATATTTACATCAATGTAATTCGAAATAATTACATGTTGTGAAACTAGAAAGCTTCGTCTTTAATTTGATATGAATGTTTTAAAAAATATATACTTCAAACCATAGACTCGTGAAATTATTTTATTATTTGAAATAGAATAAGGACACATAACCCCCAAATAACGAGAATGTGTGTATTTCCCATCGAAGATGACTGTGAAGTGTTTTAATAATATTGAACATTATGTTGTTTTGGTCTATGTAATAGTTATAGCGCTTTTCAGTTGACATCCTTGTGGTGCTAAATTCATTCAATCTTCAAAGCTTATAAAAATTCTTTTTTTAAATATATGTACTGTACGGTCCGGACAGCTATTGTAAATCATGATAGATAGATACATGTACAAATTTATTTCAAAGTATCTATAGGTCAGAGACCTGTCGGATATATACACATTACTACAAAACATTTATAGCAATTATGTATAAAACTAACTGACCCCATACTGTTCCCCTGTCCTCGCGAAAACCGCTATGTGTCACATTGATTATTGACAACTAACAAGACACCGCGGTATATCACTGGTCCCCGACTGATACGAATCTAAACGAGATCATCAAAGTATATAACACATTGGAATTTTAACTAACTTAAAATCTAGGGCTTATTTATTTCTTGTATAATGGTGCATATAAAATATGTGTAGCTCACATTATTGCACTTGACCAGACAGTTTGAACGATATTTATTTACTTGATAACGCGTGATTGTACATTAGAATTTTGTTGATATGCTGACTGCTGACAAAACCATGTATTACGTAGCGATGTGGGATTTGAAAGATTCACATTCATCTATGTTAACATAGCACTATTTTGTTTGCGGAAGTTGCAATCAAATACAGCCTCAGTCGTAAGTAATCAACAAAATGTATATCCATGCTATAAGCGGTAGATCACACGGAAGACATCAATAAAAACCCGACGCAGAAAATCAGGAGATCTTGTAACTTTACTTAAATAATTGTTTACGCACATTTGAATTCGATTATTTATCAAACACACCATCATACGAACGTATACGGAAGATGAAATGCTATAGTGTATGGAAGATTCCATTATACCCGTAACCGTGTATATGTAAATATATGTATTAACCCTTAATGATTTCTTTGTTACAATAAAGGGTGTATCTTTCAAGCCAGGTCATTCCCGATTGGCGCAAAAACTATACATAAATAGCGATTTAGATAAAAAGAAACATTCTTATTGAGCGGCAAAATTACGCTTGTGAGTGTCTGCTTATTCGGACACTGCTTGGCTCTGATTTAGTAACTGTTTACGTAAAATTCTTCGATTAAAAACCATCGATTTGCAATTTTTAAGTAGGCACATGATTATGTTTAACAAATTTTTCAAAACATTGACTTAACGCGAAATATTTAACGGAATTGTATCAAGCGCATCACACAACATCTTCGTATTAGACGCCATTTTAATGAAAGCTTGTCTTGCGTAGCAACAACGAATACCCGTAACTATAGGGGGCGTGGCTACGAAGCGTCTGCAGAAAGGTCAATTGTGCCACGAATGAATATTTATACTGTTTTATGTAACGACGTCGCGATGCCTTTGGGCCGGTGTAGCCATAGTGACGTTACGGTTTCGACTAAATGTTTTCTTGAGACCAGTGTTTTTTTATAGTCATGTATGTGTAATACCCCAATCTATTATCTGACCGATTTTCTTCAATATTGATAAGAATATCAGAGCAATTTTCCGCGTATTTGTTGATCACCCCTCGTATTAACTTTTAAAGCTAATCTACGAACGAAAATGTATGTATATCGGTAGTTAAATAGGCCTAAATATATCAATATTATATCACACGTATAATTGTATTAAATCAGGATCTGTTTAAGTAGCCACATCTCTTTACTTGGCTTACGAAAGGTTGACGGCATTGTTGTCCAATTTTAATATTGACGAATTTGTATAAAATAGGGAAAAATATATGGTTTTGTGTTATTATTACACCCAAATACCGATTACTTTCAATATCCATTACGCTCACTCAACCATTACACTGTTGAGAAAAAAAGTTGTTCGTGTTATTTTCGGCCGTTATTTTATACACAGTCGTTAATTTTCTTAACCCTACCCTCAATTTTCGCTTGACGTTTACGTTACGTCACGTTCGACGAAATCGATACCATGTACCATGTTCATAGTTGTGCTCCAAATACATGAGTATCCGTCTTTTTCCCATCGATAATTTAAGCATATGGTATTTTTTAACAATATGAATGTCTAAAATGCCTAAATCTGGCTATGTTTCATTTTTGCAATACTTTTGTTTTTCGACTCTTCTTTAAATGGCAGTCGACGTAACGTTAACGTATGTTTACTTCCGCGTTCTATAAATCCATGGCAACGGTGCGTATCAGAACGGAATCTAAGCAAAAAAACCCACAGGTCGTAAATTTAGTACTGTACATTTGTTCCAAAATTCGTAATATTTTGCTTGGTAAAAATAAAAATACGCCATACTTTCTGACCGGAACGAACTTTCTTTACACCCTTTAGTATGTTACCATCTATATTGTCAGAAACTTTACTTGAGTGCTAGAACAAACTTCATCTAATATGCATAATGGGAACCAATTTTGATTTCATGGATTTTGTTCAAGACTCCAAGAACTTATTTACTTGATATGCAATATACAAAGTTATTCCAATAAAAAGATTCTGTTTTTCATGTCGACCCTGGCCTTTGGTGCAATTTTTGTTATTTACACAGACGATATATGGAGAAAATTACACTAATACGCCTCCTGTCGCAAGATCTAATCATTTCTACAAACATAACAAACGACTTATGATATTAGAAATATATTGATTTGCGCGGACATTAATATAGCGCGGCCAGTAATATAGCGCGGACATTAATAAAACGCGGACATTAATATTTCTCATCATTAATAATCTCCCCATGTGTACCTAGTCTACCTCTTCCCACAGCTAAAACATGCGGCTAATTGCCTTTTTAAAGTTAAAAGTAGGTATGTCATTCGCATAAATATTATATAAATATCAGATGCCTGTCTGCGTGACATTGATATTGTCAACGCGAGGGCAGAATGAATGTCACCCCGAGGCGAAACAGGCAGGCAGGCATCTGATATTTATTTTATTATACCGAACACTATTATAATTCTAGTAAAACGTTCACAGCCATGCGTTGTCTAAGCATGTAAAACAGTTGTACACATTAATTTAAAAGCAGTTTAAACACTAGATACATGTATACACCAATTGTATGAGAAAAAAGACACCATGGTGGATCAAGTTTATATTGTTTGAAACCACCAAATATAATCTTGTTTTGAATTCATGCAAGTTTCTTACTTTGCTACAAAGCTAATGGATTTTGACACCCTATCCGCCAATATTTATTTCGTTTTGAACCAAGATTGTTGAATTTGATGACGTCAGTATGAATTCTCTAGACAACGTTAATTGGTTTGAGGTATATCAGAATAAAACATAAATTTTCTTTCGAATTATAAATATATTCTAAAATACAAAAAAGATCTATGCAGCCATAAGAATTGTATTTTTATTCAAACTTGCAACATACCATATACAATGAACAAAAGTATTGTCTGAAAAAGGGGCATACACTTATGTCGTATGACAAGTTGTCTCTTTATTTGAAAACGAGTTTATTGTTATTAAACTCTGACGTACAAGCCTGGTTCACTGCTATGTATTATTCATGCTATCTATTAAGATAAAAAACGGATGGTTAATTTTTTACAATGTTACTAGTATACTGTTACTCTGTCTCGTATTTCAGACTTACAATTGAATACTATTGTTTGCCAATTCGTTCATGTAATAGTTCTGGGCATCTGAACACAATGTGACGAGTGTAGGTATTATATAGCTTTTCATTGAACACATCAAGCAGAAATGTTAATAAATGTAAGACATTTCTTTCACTGAGGCGTGCTATGTGTCTTTTGTTAACCAGATGAAACGTCCGAATCACTACAATAGAACGAGTAGTTTTACATATGTTAACGGAGGTAGAGAAACTATATCTATAAAGGAAATTGTCAAGTAGCCCATTTCAGAGATGATAACATTTTATACACGTTTTGTAATATAGCAGTAATTGTGTATGCGTACCCCCAACTCTTGCCAAACCGTCTGACATAAGGGACTTTGTTCGACTTCGAAACATTGCCCAGTCCATTTTTATCTTTATCGTTCTGATAAAACACTGTTTAATGATGTGTTAACAATATAGAGCAGTTCCCCGAACGGTTATTGCTTTTGGCATACTATACTCTTTTTTCAGTATTGCTTATAATGTTCCGCCCATTCACCCCCTATTCGTTAATATTATTTTTGTTTATGTTGACAACTATCAAAATCATTCATGCAGCTGCAGAGTTATGGTAATTTTGCATCATTTTCGGACTGCTCGACAATCGAGTACTTTGCTTTATGAAAAATGCCCAATACGCAATACAAAAATATGAAATTCCCAACTGAGGCGCTTGTTGTTTGCTCGACCATCGAGTACTTGGCTTCATATCAAACGCCCAATACGCAATACCTTAATATAGATAATTCCCCATTGAGGTTGTTGTTTTTTCTCGACCATCGAGTGATTTGCTTCATGCCAAACGCCCCCTACGTAATATCATAATAATGTAATAAATAATTCCCAACTGAGGTGATTGTTTTCTCGACCATCGAGTGCTGTGCTTATGGCAAACGCCCCATACATAATACATGTACCATAAAATAGTTTACACGTTCTGTGTTATATGTGTCAGTAACAGATTACTCACGCAATCGTTCAGCAGAGGTAATAGATACATTTGCAACACTTAATACTTTGGTAAGACAGTAACAGTCACAATTAATGACATTACTAATACTATAAAAAGTCTGGTCATTAACTGGTCATTAACGGTGATTGATATATTGGCCATCCTCTGGGACGCTCACAATGACCGTAATCGTATCCATTCTTCAACAAATATATCATCTAGCGTGATATTGCTGCCCGATAAAGTGAAAACGTTGTGACAGCCGTGATCACAAACATGCTATGCCATTGAAAAAAGGTTTGTACATATTCCTGGAGAGAAATAAATGTACTATAAGATCATTAATATTTGCTGTTGATTGATTTTAGTTGATTTCGCTGAATTGAATGACTCGTTTGCAAAATTAAATCCCCTTAAATCAACGACTTAAGAAACAAACAAATTACCATTTTACCAAAATCCGCGAGATTTATTACCCACGAAAATTAATGATCTTACAGTACATTGCCCGTATGAGAAGGAACGTCATAAACAACACAAGATGGACCTGACACATAGATGACGTACATATCATATGGCGAATTTAAGTTCCGTTCAGTGACCTACACTTATACCATAAAAGTCCACACAAATAGACCATATATCAACTTAACAATTACTTGACATTAAACACATCCTTCTCAAAAGTTCTAATACGGAATTAGTTTATGGCTTTTATCGCCAAAAAGTCTGAAACGGATGTATTTAGATTAAGCTACCCATTGACAACTGTTTTTAGTTTGTCTTTGTTGCTTCCAATAAAAACTAGGACATTTTAAGGGCACAAAAGGCCACCGTTTTCAAATAATTAAAGTAATCCACCAGACACTGAAATGTCATCAGAAGAGTATTTTCTTTTATAATTGCTCATTATACCCAGACGAAGATATTTTTCCTCAGAGACTTAAAGTTATACAGATGTTTAAATATACATTAATTCAAGTCGCGTGGCAATTCCCAAACAAACAACCAGTATTTGGCGTCAATTAACATTGTTCTACAACATGGGTTCTATTAATATAAGTTCAATGCTTTGTATTCTCGTATAAGCTTTTGTTGTGGTCTTAGGGATATTACACACACACACATACATATATTTATGTATATTACATTCAATTTCTCTACTAGGATCAAAACGAAATTGTCTAGAAATGTTTTGAAAGACTGCCTATTCTTTTGAGGATAGAGTGTGTGGTTCTCATTGTGATACATTAGTGTTTGTTGCCTTGTGAAGTCTCTCCTTACTTCACTTGCATTTAATTGGCCTTCACTCTGGCTATGTTTGCCTAACTGATGCCACAGGTTGTCAGTGTTGCCTAATTGATGCCACAGGTTGTCAGTATTTGCCTAACTGATGCCACAGATTGTCAGTGTTTGCCTAATTGATGCCACAGGTTGTCAGTGTTTGCCTAACTGATGCCACAGTTGTCAGAGTGCGTATTTCCCTACTGTTTCATTTTAACTTAACTGATCGTTTTTGCTTCTTTGTGACTTACTGTTTCTGTTTTCTCTGACCAATTTAGTAATATATTTCTTCCTCATGTATCGAGAGGAAAAACCCAAGGACTGGGATACAGGGTGTGCAAAAAAAGGAAATATACAGTTTCAGTCTATATTTATCAAATCCCTACAATCTGCTATCGCAACGAAAATTTACAAGTTTTTTTCTGTGACCAATGTTAAGATTATAACCCGGATAATATTTTAAAAATGTCAATTTTCTAAAATTACCTTATTTTGTCCGTGACGTCATTTTTCGATTGTTTGAGAACAGAGAATACGTACCGTAAAATGGCGCATTAACATCGTAGGCGGCCCACATCTGTGCTACAAAAAACGGACTCCAGCAAATAGCGTAACAAAGTATGACCGTCAACGTCAGTCGTATAGTTTTCAATTTAGCTTGAGAAATTCTACAACTACTTCTTCGTCTTCCCTCAAATGATTCAGATCGATAGGTTGTATCTACTTCAATTGTTCCAATTGACCGTTTAGATTTTCCCGCCATTTCTAGGCTGTGAACGGAGTTAGATATTGTGTCGGGCAGCTGTCCGCCATTACGGAATTCCTGCTGAGTCTCGTTTTGGTCTTTACGTTTAACGCTGCGTATTCTCTTAGAAATTCCAGACAGTCTTTCTCCAACCTTGTTGCACTTCCATACCGTCACACAAATTCCACCGTAGCAGACGATAAGTATAAGAGAGGGAATAATGTATACAAGTACTGTGAACACTGTTATATATAACGGCATCGTCCATTCCGGTTCGAACGTTGCCCAGCAATCATAAACACCATATGGAGTCATTTCATATGAAAAAATGAACATCTGTGGAATGCTGAATAGAAACGAAAGCGCCCAAGCGACTAAGACCATCTTCTGGACGATTTTAGAAGAATATCGGCGGCTCAGAAATGGGTGGCAGATAGCGATGTAGCGGTCAATGGCTGTCATGACCAGAACATACGAAGATGCATAAATAGCAAGCGTCTGAAAAGAGAATCAACATTTTGTAGTAAATAAATTAAATCCATAAACAATTACGCAAATAAACAATGGAAAAGAAATAAATTCGTATTGAGGAGAATGGGTTGATCGGTGTAGACAACAGCAGCTACGTTCTGTAAATGGTTCTAACACCAATGTAATTGCATTTTATACCGGTAGTGTTTAAAGTCCATACCGTTTGAAATTCTATACTACTCAAAATTTCATATGGGTCACCCTGCCTTGATAATAGTTTGCATGTGATGGACTGATGGCATTTTTAGAAACATAACGTAACATCTGCAATATTGTAAGCGATTGCAGATTGCTCCAAAGTTTGATGTTTAAGTGCTGATAAGCCACACCTCACTAAAATATTTTTGCTACATTAAAGCTTTTGGGATAACAGAATGCTGTCTGTTTGGTTTGGCAATTCAGGTCTTGCACAATCGGAGAAAAGATAAGGAACAAAAATGTCCATATTTTCTTGCCACTTTGGTTCAAGTCAATAGGGCTTTACAGATACATGGACAAAGACGTCATTATGTCAGTGCATATCAAACACAACACATGAATATTTCGAAATTTAGCAACAAATTAGATGATATTTTAATATTTGCACAACATTTTCTTAATCAGTTTTGTTCAGTTAAAATAAAGCGTACATTCATATTGAATTCGTGACCCTTATCAAAGTTTGAGTTGTACAGCTAGGTTAAACAGATTTGATCAAATAAAAAATAATGGAAGTACAAATAATGTATTTGTATCTTTTTTATTATTCTTGTAGTTTTAGTGACATCTAAGATACTGTTGTTAATCAGTTCATCTACGGTTTTACCGGGATGATAAATGATTTATTATTTTTTATTAGCGCATTAGTGCTCCACTTACAAATATCAGCTTCTTAAATAATAATTAATTTAGCAGTATTTTAATACAACGCATTGACGACAGTCTCTTAGTTTTACATATTTACGTGGTCTGATCCAAAAGTAATGTCACTGATGCTATTAAATAGTCTGCAATGTAAGAAAAAAACACAAAACTACACAAAGTTACATGAATCTATTTTGAATATGATAGCAAAATTTCATAAAAATGCTCTGAACAGTTATTGAGATATTAGCATATACTTGATGCATACTAACGGACATCGCTTCGAGCCAGACATTAACGACGTCATAATGACGTTACTTCCGTGGCACTAACTCCTCCTGGAAAGTTCATCCCAGGTATTTTTCTTCAGACTCCTGAATTCATGCAGCAATTTATTTGCATTTTAAAAGCGTTCAACCCAGCCGACACTCGCTATCCGCATGTTAAAATTATTTCTTAGTGTCATCTGGATAGTCCCACAAGATTAGTAAAGTCGAACTCTATACACAATGGTCGCATTACTGAAACGTCGAACTGCATTTACGGCGTCAGAAACAAACTTGGTGTTCTTATAGGAGCTACCACATACCAGTCTTCCGGCCATCTGTTGACATTGATTCGACCAAGGCCATCCCTTAAAAGCTTATACTACGTGTAAACGAACATATGTCGTCGCCGTGTGTATCATAAAGTTTCTAAACTTACTTTAATAACTTGTAGAACAAAATGCATTACTGTGCGCAGCGTCTTTTTGGCACAAAACTGCTGTGCTTTAGCTAAAAGCCTGTTTACACTATGCTCAATTGTTGCTTGTAATTGTTGTCGTCAACAATGTGCCTAATGTATTTACTCCGGCAACAGCTGCACAAGCGTTACACAACAATTTGACCAAATAGAACTTGTTCTATTTTCCGGCAACAATTTCCCCATAAATTTACTGATAAGGGGGTAAGAAAGCTGACAGGTATCCATTTTCATCCTGATAAGCCCAACTCTGGGTAATTATCAAGTATATTATACGAATGAGAGGTAAAAAGGTATCTGGACAGATGACTTTATTGAAACTTTAATTGGTCAATATAAAAAAGATGAACAATTATAAAATATTTAGCTATCTCGGGTTATTTTTAAAAGGATATTTGTAAAAATGTAGCACAATTTAATTTATAAATCTGGCTTGGGAGACCTTATTCTAAACACCCATTGGTTTATGTGCCGAGAGTGTTGTTTAGGAGAGGTGAACTATTTTGTAAACCTCAGGAATAAAATGATTATGTTTCTAAATAGAGGTACAATGAGTTCACATTCCAATTTGCCGTATGTATACATAACTACAATTGTTGGGCAACGTTTGGGCAACGCTTGGGCAACGCTTGGGCAACACTTGGGCACCAATTGAGCTAGTCTTTAAACTGAGTGTATACAGAACGAAAACAATTACAGGCAATCGTTAGCCAACAATTTGCGTAGTGTAAATAGGGCTTTAGTAATCAGTTTGTTGATCGGTTATTGTGAGATTCATAATTGAGTGATGCCACTGAAATTTCAGCAGCATACAGCAGACAGTTGTAAGGTTACGTCCGATAATTGTCGTCTGATTTGGCGGTTTATGTTTAAACATAATGTATGAAAGAAAATTAATATGATTATGTAAAACGGATGTTATTTTTATGTGCGGCGTCATGACGTCATTGATATTTTTTGAATGTTTATATAATTCAATTATGATAAGCAAATACCGCAGCACGTTTCATGTTAATCAGAAATGATATACTGCACAGTTTGATATCGTTTTCATGAACCTACGCCCATAAACAAGCACACAATGCGAGCAGTGACATTACTTTTGGATCTAGCCACTTATTATATATATATAGCGTTGATAAATAATGTAATCGTAATTTGTGAATAATTAGATATGGAATAATGATAATCAGATTATTATATTATTATCAAATGTCTCCTATAATTCAAGATTGAATGGTTGTGTACTTAGTTTTACCTGTTACGTTAAGTGTGTTTGTTATATGTATGTACATAAATGAGACGAAAATAAAATATATACTACTACAATTGGTATTTGTATTATGAATGACGCTATGATGTGTAGCGTGACAATCTGTATGGTGTGTACTTTTATTTTAACATGGGAAGAACCACGGGTAATTGTCTCATTACTAAAGAGTAAACACCTTGTTTATAAAATTTATGTTGTCTGTTTTTTTATTCTCTGTCAATGATTACGCTACCCGTGAGAAGAACAACATTTTTCATCAATCCTAAGTGCGTAAATAGTTGTCAATGATTAGGCTACCTGTGAGAAGAACAACATTTTTCATCAATCCTAAGTGTGTAAATAGTTTTGCACATTTTATTTAATATGTAATGTATGTATTGTAACAGATGGGTCCATTTGCGTACTAAAACACACTCTATTAAACTAACCTCCGTTTCGTCTTTCACGAGTGCAGCGCTTTCTTGATCACATGTGGGTCTAAACGTTTATACTACTGTTTCAGACCTTTTAAAAATTACCTGAGTGATAATGTTTTCTTTCGAATTACCAACAATAAGTACTCCCCTATGACTGCCGCGTCAAGCAACTTTTACATCCACAGCTCCAGTAGTGTTATTTAATGTACGAGCTGCGTGCTTGTAACTCGGGTCACTTGTTCTCCGAGATTTATCTTGAAAAGCGAACAGTGCGGCTGATATTGTGTTAACAATTAACGGTGGGTGTTGCACGAACAACCATGGTTCTTCACGTTTTAGCAGTCGTTCACTCAATATTTAGCCGAACATCGCTTGTTAAAATGTTCGCGTTAAATGTTCGCATTGAATGTATCAATTTAGCTAGGATATTAAAGTGTTTGTAATTTGCAAATCAAAACATAAAACTTCAAATAGTCGCTTTTTGTCGTATGGTTGACTTGCAATGGATCTCAGGTTAATTAGTCTGTAAATCAAATCGTCCACGAACTCGTTGACTTGCAATCAAGTTTATTCGCTCCAGGCCACTATATCGACATTTTGAACTTTTCATGACAACGTTGCTACTGTGTTGTAATCGCAAAGGGATGACAATGCTTTTAAAAGTTCGCGATTTTATTTCAAACTGCATTACGTAGGCGAATAGAATATAATATATTTTAAACAAAGTTTACCTGCATATACTTGACCAGCTTACAAAGGATGTCCCCTCCATGAAAAACATGTGTAATATCCCAGGCCAGCTGTGGCAACACACTACCAAAAGCTACAAACAGGTCAGCGATACATAAATGTAACATCAGCACGTGCATCCGGGTCAAGGTCGACCTTTGTAAGGTCAGGGCCACGAGAACTGTTCCGTTGCCAAGCACCGCCATAGCAAAAATGACACTTTGAACGATTATTTCGATCTTTGCTAAATCCTCGTTTCTCGCATATTGAACAATTGTAGAATTTGATTGGTTGGTCATATTACCCGAACAATTCCATTTCAGTTCGTCCGTACACAACGCGTAATCCATATTTATTGTTTTACTGTAATAAACTGAACACGTGTTAAAACGTTGACTCGTGGTCGAAAATTATCCACTCATAACACACATATGTAGACATATAAAATTATATCAAACATTAAAATTTGAAAGTTAATGATACGACGTCACAAATATGTTAATTGTCCAACGTATTTTCCCTTTTAAACGATGCAAGTGTAGTTGCATTGATTACATTGTTTCACTATTTCTGTTTCGTAATTATTCTCACCAATATTATACTTCATAAATAGAAAAGTCGTTTTAAGCATCAGTATCATTCGTGCATTACAATTTAATTATTATAAACTTCATAGGATAATTGGTTGCGTCATGACAACAACATGTGCTATATCTACTCGCGTATCAATATGTATATACACTGTCGCATAATATTAATAATACAGTCAGACAAAACGGGACTCCGAGAACACCGAAAATCCTTCCAACTCCAACAAAATTATTTATTTCATTATAAAAACTTCCGATTTCTGAACACTGATTACATCACTAATATAATACATAATTGTCCACTAATTAAGATATAAATACCAAACAAACAAAATATCATTTGTCCGTACGTAATCCTTCCTTTAAATATACAAAGCTATTTCACTGTTGATTGACATCAAATTATACGTTCCATTAACATTCCATCGTTGTAACATAATATGTGTATACAGACATTATTGTCTTGTGAACCGTTCTAGTACTCGTATAGTAAGTTTGGATTCTGATATTAAGTACAGATTTCTCCTAACGTCATATCCCTAGTCACACAAATATTCAATAGAATAGTGTGTACTTCTGTAGAAGGCTTCATATGTTCCCAATCGTTGGATGAAAGTTGAACAACTCGGCATACTTTCATTTCGTCTTTATTTATTTGTTTATTAATTTGTTAATTATAATTAATTATATACTTTGTACATGTATAACTCGTTTAATCAGGTCAGTCACCTGTTTACATAACATTTGTATATACATCTGGTCATTTCTCTTTTTAATTTATAGATTTAAAATATATGGTATATATGAGTATATGGCCTGGTACCGTGTTATCTAATCATTTTATAATAAATGTTTTTAACAATAAAACATCTTTATTTTGATGCTTGTACGAGAGGTGCCCCACTTATATGTGAACACCATTCAATATCCGATAGTTTCACGCTAACCGGATAAAAATGAAATAATGTTTTTGAACCGCGTAAAATAATGTGTCAGGTAACTTGTGCACTCACTCTTTGGTTTGTTTGCCATATGATTTGAGCCGAGATCAGCAATTTTGTAGAGGGTGTGGCGTTTGACTTTTTTAAGGCCAAATACTCCTTAAGAAGTACCAAGAAGGTGTTGATAGATCATGGATGTACCGTTTCTGTGAAGACTATCAGTATTTGTCGTCCCTAGAAGGGTGTTTAACGTTCTGTTGCTCTAATATGTGAAATAACACAAAATATTAAAAAATGCCAAAAAGTGACGATAAATTCCTTCAAAAATCGTACCCAATGTTTACATGATAACTAGGATAACGCCAAAAACCAGTATGTGGATTTCAATGAAGGTAGGAGTATCCTTCGGAACTATCCATCAAGTAATTTCGAAAATGGTGAATGCCAAAATCTGAAAAACAATCGGGGTTCAGCAGCGATTTTACTAAAATAATACAGGGGAGACCATCGTCTTAAACCCCCGTACATGCTACAATGGAACGGTAATTTTGATAACTTTGCTATCTCTGATGAGATGATGCTTATCATTAAGATATTTACGGTACAATAACAGGTTGCTATTTGAGAAATGTCTACGAGACTACCAAAAAGTTATATTTGTTCAGCAACATGAGTTCGCTACCGGCTGCATGACTTGTGCTGTTGTTTGTTGAAACTAATAAGATATAACTAATTTCTATTCTAAAAAGGGACAAATAAGCGCACAGTACTATGCTCCTAACGTTTAAAATTGTTTTTTGACAAAATGTTTGCCATATCTCGTTCCAAACGACAATGCCTGGAACATGGTGTTTAGGTCAGTACTACTCAGCTTCATACACCACCACAATCGATTTATTCGATACCTTAAAGGTGCTGCCTCACAGATTGGGCTAATATATTTGTATATCGTGATTTTCCAACCTGACCAAGTATTGATGTAATAGAAAGCAACTGATGGTTGATTTATGTAAGATTTGGTGCAGATAAGCAGTTTTAACCACTCTCGATATCGCCCACTAAGTATTTTTTTCTTAAAGTAAAACGCCAAGTTTTGTTCCAACATGTTTTGTGAATTATGTAATTCACACATAATTGAACTGTTACATCAACAAACTACAGCGTAAACATCAGTGAGGTATTTGGTTCGTTTTTCGATTCGTTTTCATCAAATGCGAACAAATTTCAGACAATTTAAGTAATAGTAGTGTTAATTCTATAGGGTATTAATAGAATTTTTGATATAAAAATACTTAATAACTACAAAATGTTTCTCAAGTTATTTTAGATGTTGCGTGAGTGTGGTTGTTTATGGGATATACAGGCAACTATACCAAAATTACGCGAATATTTGACAATTGTATTTTATTTTTGCAATACACCAATATGTGATGCAGTCCCTTTAATAACACGAATTCCAAGTATGTTACATCAGAATAGTTAATGCAAAAGTCTTACTATCCTGCATTCTTAAACTTTGGAATCTAATCGATAAAGCAGCATTGATTACACTCGATCAATGTGTACCCAATCAATTTGGGTTTTCGGTCTTAAAAAAGCTCAAAACAATGCCCCTACAAAATTGTTAATTTGGGGCCTAACTAAATTGCAAAATTAAAAAACAATGAGTGGATATGTTAGTCGACACATAAATATACATGGCTGTATAGAGACATATCGAGTATAGCGTGTCAGCATGAAAATATCGGATGTTAAACGGTGTTCAAATATAAGTGGGGCACATCTCGTATTACAAAATGTGCATAGTTTACAAGTGTCAGACCTGATCAAATCGAATATACGTCTTCTTTATGCAAAATCACCCTGTCTGAACAATCCTGTCTTGACCGACCTGTCAACAGACTCCTCAAAAAAATATACAAGTGTTCTATTTTATCTGAACAATTTCACATAACATACTTTATTATATACGTACCTAGCAATGTATTGTCACGAATACAGGCCAAATCGCGCAGTGGAATACAACGTGACATTGCATTTTCTGTATCATACATGTCTGGTTTTTCGAATCCGTATCATGCATGTCTGACGTGTTATATGCCGAACATAATAATAATTATACCAACGTCAATGACGTCACGACGTAAACAATTGCCTTTTTATGAATGGTCGTCGCGTTATATGCCGAAAATATGCCGACGTTCATGACGTTAATGTATATTATTGCATAAAAACGGTGATTTTGCCCATACTTTAACATAAAGATTCACGCGCTGTTAACGTCCAGTTTTACGTATGCTCATTTCAGGGCCGCACCGGCGACTATAAAGGTTATACAGCGTCATATGAACAGTTATTCCAATTTTATTTCTAAGTACTAATTAGTTTTCTATAATATTTAAATTATATATTTAAACAAACCCGCAGTATCCATGTGTTCTTGGTATTTACCGATCCCTGAAGTCGACGTGCATAACAATAACTGGTATGACGTAACGTTTGTTTTCGCGACGTCGTCACAAAATATCCCGCCAAAATATCATTATTTTGATATACAAACGCATTAATTGATGTTTTGTATGCTATAATAGCGTTTACGTATGTTTTTTTCGCTTTATAACATATGCCGAGTCCCTCGGGAGTGTTGGTGCCCTTGTCCTGGCGGGCTCGGGCACCATCCGTCCCTCGGGACTCTGCAGATGTTATAGCCCGAAAAAACATGCGTTAACCCTACACACATCAAACGCATTTTCGCGCGTAATTAAAAGCGCTTTTTTTACTTTTGAAGGTATATACTAAAAGGAATATCAATGCAGTGGTGTTGATACGTTAAGCCGTATAACCTCTCGTTGCTTGCACCATACCGCATCACGCTCGACCCAACGGTCTCGCGAGATACGGCATTATACAAGCAACTCGAGGTTATACGGCCCGTCGGATCAACACACAGGATTTTGACACCAATGTTTCTTTATATGATTTCTGCTCGTTGGCTATTTAAAGCAGAACGATTCTGCTAACTGTACCGGCATGCACAATCTCTCAATAACGGCCAAAACGAAGTATTTGAAATAAAATATGTCTTTGTACAGTTGGTTTATCTACGATTCTAACACTGTCTGTATTTTGCTCCATGTAAACGTATAGAGCTGTCACAGCATGAAAAAACGGATTTAAGTGCAAATAATATTTTATTATATTTACTTTTATTTGGAATTTCACAAAAACGTCAAATTTAAGTCGATTTATATTCCGTATATTAACTCAATTTAATTTGTAAATTTAATCGCAAATAATACTATATTATCTTTCCGTTTATTTGGAATTTCACAAAAACGTCCATATTTAAGTCGATTTATTTTCCGTATATTAACTAACTTTTATTTATTTATATAATTACAAATAATACTATTACATGCATCCAACTAGATTCGCGTTTAGTTTACATGTAGATCTCCAAATTTTATTTCACATATTTTAAAATTATAAGAATTTCCATAATTGTTTTATTACCTCCCTTGAATAAAAATATTAGTAAAATTTGTCGTTCATATGCATAGTTATTAATCACTCAGGCCTACGGCCTTCGTGTTTAATTCCTACTCATATGAACTTTAAACCGTGATCTATTCACCGGTATATCACGCAAATCTGCGATCTATTTCCTAAATATTACTTGTATAAACAACGTACAATATCATAATAATAATTTTGTATTTATATGTATCTTTGCCATAGTTTTTTGTGTTTGTCAATAGCCAAAGACAAATTGTTTGCCGATTATGCCAATAAAAATTGTATTGTATTGTATTATTGTTTTAAACATTTTAATTGAATAAAAAGCCAATGAAAACCAATATCTTATCCAATAAACCACAAACTCAACCATACATGTACTATATTCGTTGAACAAAGCAATTAATAAGAGAAATTGCAATGTTGATAACCCAATGTTCTGTAAACAAGTAAATGAGTTATATAACTCTCAAATGGTTTTGTTTCGGAGCGATTTGCGTTGTGCATCGTTTTTATCCCGAATACAGCTATAGCCATATTTTCTGACAGCTTAAACTAGGTATTTCAGCCATTTTACTGTTGAAACTAGGTCATTCAGGTTTTTGATTGCTGAAACTGGTGCATTTAGAATTTCGACAGCTTGGACATGGGAGGATTATAACTTGTTTAGTTGGCCATTGTGCCTTTTAAGTTTATATGTTTTCTGTACTCGGCTGGTTTAGGTGGGCATTGCGCCTTGTGTGTTTTTTATGTTTACCGTGTTCGGCTGGTTAAGCTGGGTGTTGCCTTCCCTGTCTTACTTAATATTATCTTTTCGGTATCAGAATAGTGTAGTTGATAGTTCGAACCAACTATATTACCGTTTGTGCCGGATACAGATTAATGGAAAACATTTCATTTTAAAAGAAACTATATCATGCTTATAGCTTTGTTCAGCGATCTTTCTCGACTTCAATGAAACATTGACCAATGGCATCAACAGTCATTATTGTCATACCAGGCAGTGCAGTTTTTGACTAACCTTTTCAACCAAGAGAATCCGTTAAATCGGTGTTCTTTAGTGACAGTTGTCTACTTTCTGATCATCGCCATTATAACAAGTTGTCAGTTACCTGCTGAATAGCACGTTACTGTAAAATCACATTTTTTCGCGGGCATTAAATTTCGTGGATTTTGCTAATATTAAATTTCGTGGTTTGCACGATTTTAGAGGAAACAATTGTTCCATATCTCGGCGGTCGATTATTTGAGGGGATTATTTTACGAGGTGGATTGAAACGACGAAATAAACAAAAAAATAATATCCACGAAAAATAAGGATCTTACAGTAATTCATACTTTATTCCAGGAAAACTGGTTAAGCCTACTTTCTGCCATTTATGACTTCTAGCATTTATGTAAATATTGACATGGGGTCAGATGCTGTGGTAGATGACTCATAGGTACACATTCTAGGGTAGCAGTATACTGGTTGTCCGTGTATGTACAGTTATGTTGTGTTATTTACCTTCATTGGTTTTCGTCGTTTTTGTTTCGTTCGTTTCCATATAATATGTCCATTCATTATTTGATTCTTTTATTTTAATTTCTACACTCAGGTTTATTTTGCATAAAGCATAATGCAATGCTTATAACAAATAAATACAAATAACAGAGATGAAAGACATGAACTTGCAGCCGACAATCAAATATGAAATGAATATATGGATATTAAGCGTTGTGTATTCAAAGTCCGACTGGCTTCGTAAGCAAACGGGCTTGTCCAAAAATCAAATACTGTTGCACACAGACAACCCAAAAGCAACACAGAAACGACGACAGCGTCAAGTCGCACACGCAGGAGTCAGCCATAGAACGAACCTTCCATATTCCCAACAATGATATTTGCTTTATATGCTTTTATTTGTCCTCGTCACCGGAAACCCATAATGTCGGGCCCTCAGTAGAGTTAAAATATAAAGGTCAATTGGTGGTTAGACATGCAAATGCAAACACATTGCGCTGACAGTTGTTAAAGCCATGGCATTAAACATTATTAAACTATATGACTGATAACCGGTCGACAAACAGCGTAAAATACACCGTTTTGAGACGATGAACCAACTGTGTTCCATTTTCATTTCTGGGTTTGTCATTTTTCCTACATTTTGTTTACTCTATCATCCTCACAATCCCCTAACGTAATTGAGAAGCAAACCTCGAGCAAACACACTTATTATTCACACTCACGAAGTTCATTTTGTTTTTAATAAACGAGTAAAAGGAGAAAAATACTAATAACCCAATCGTCTTCCAGTAGGCAGTTTTCAGCATTCAATCCTGTTGGATACACTCCCACATAAGCACTTGCAAACACCATCGTCAAATAAATATAAAAAAGATAATTACAAACCTTGCACGAAAGGCAGCCCGGTTTTAATACCATTCTCAGCTAAATATAGAACATGGGACACGTTCACATGGAAACTACAAAAAGTACACGTACACAAAAGGGAAGAAACTGAAGGAGTGTTTTCAAAACCTGCCATTATAGTTGTTTGTTAGTTATTTTAATGCATAACATATAATACCGGCTGGTGGATTAATGCGCGTGTGGACTGGGCATATAGCTTACGAAGCCATTCGGATTTAAAGCATTCGATGCTTATATTTGTTTTAATTACAAGTTGTCTGCAGCAAATTCATATTTTACCCTAAACTTTAAACTGTATAATATACATTTGTTGTTATGTTTTGCATGCATAAATCTATTTCAAATTGTTTTAACAATGTCTTAAATGTGATTGTACAGCACTTTTGAAAGTGTAATTACATGATAAAAGGGCTTTATAATTATGGTATAAAAATAAATAAAACATTTTGTTTAAAGCTCATTAATGTTTTCAAATTGTGTCATACATGTACGTTGCCGTCTTACTCATGTTGACGATACATGCATGGTAATATTTGGAACTTCGTGAGTTGTTTAAAATTAAAGGTATTTTTATATATATTATATAGGAGAAGGTTTTTGGAGGGAAGTTCTTGTTTATTTAATTATATTCACGGGAGAAATTCATACCCTATGACGTCAACACGATGTACATCACGCACTGAGCGGTTTATGGTTAGGTGATATTACTACGCAGTAATCATCAGCGATATGGAAATACATTTTCTAGGAAAGGTACATATGAGAAACAAGTCTAACTTCAAATTACTCATTTACTTTGCATATTTGACATCATAGAATACATGTATACAAAACAGACTAAACAGACTCTCATTTGTATAAGTATACATGTATACAAAAAGCATGGAAGACATTTGGTGATAATTATGGAGATTAAACGTTGAGCTATGATATATTATGGTTTTGGTCTGATCAGGTTGTCTCTGTAACATACGTCACTGAAAAGAGGTTGGTGCAAGGGATACACTCCAACTGAAATAGAAACAATACTTAAGATAACCTAATAATTTATTCAATTAAATTTAATATTGATCAGTCTTGACACATCATTCTTTAATTAGATCTATACTAGTATATGTTTATGCTTGTTTGGCATTTGGGTATGATATACTAGAAATCTACTCGCCCATTTTAAGGAAAAGTCCCAAGCAAGGGATATATTGGTACGAGTGTTAATACAAGTGTACGCGCTACAAAATGTAATAATGTGTCATTGGTCATAGTGATACTTACTATACATTTCTGGTCGCTAGAGGAAATGTCGTTAAAGCATATGTCTAGCATTATTTAAAGATTTTTGTTCCATAAAGCGTTCGGGGACGTAGTTTATTTCGGAATACCACTCACCGGGAAAGTTTTGTATGTAGAGAGAACGCATTTAGTTCACTAACCTACGACAAACTTTGATATGTTAGCTTTCCATTGATATATGGCAATGTTATATCAAATCAAACATAATCAAGGGGAGGGGGGGGGGGGGCAGAAGCCCCCCTAAATCGACGGAGCATTGAATTTTTGTCTTTTGTTCTATGTGAAACAAACATAAAGAATGCATTTTCGCGCTCGCTACGATCGCTACGATCGCAATATAATCTAATCACTAAAAATATAGTGTTATGTAGTTAAATAAAAACATTTAAGTGTGCTTTAATCTTCTAGAGAGCGAATTGCTCTGGCATGTAGCTCAGATAAAAACATTACTATGACTCTAATTGCCTTGCTATAAACCCCTCCTCATAAAAGTGCTCAGAAATCGTATTTAGAAATACAGATATGCGTACATGCGAAATATTAAGAAGTTTCATATCTCATTAGGACTGTGATTGGTTTGATTTTGTAATAAAGCCTTATCCTTTCCATCACCAAAAAACGTACCCCATATCGCACAAGATGGATTCATTGATTTCAAAACAATTAAGGGAGCATTGGCTCGGACCACCTACCACCTACTTCCTGTAGCATGTTGCTGATTTTTCGAGCTCGCTTCGCTCGCCGAAACAGATAAAAAACTGAATTTCATCAAGTAAAGCAATTGTCTGTAGGCATTCTTCTCAGAAAAGATATACAATGATTTTTTCAAGCTTTTGCTGACAGAATATTTCCTCAGGGGAGGTATGTCAACATTTACGCCTCTCTTAACACCAAAACCTGTATCCGCTCCAGAGTACTGTTTTATCAAAGCACTTACGTAAATCTTAAAGTTACGCTCAAATTTAAATTCTTTATAATTGTTTAATTACTGCAAATATGGTACAGATATTGTTTTGTAGGAGATCATTAACTGAATCATTTTTGACATTGCATATCCCTTCACTACATTTTGTAACAGTTAAAGAATGATAAAGATTTCAAATGTTGACGTAAGTTAAAGATTTCCGTAAGTGCTTTGATAAAACAGTACCCTGGTGTATATGATAACAGCAACTTACTCCACATAGAGTCAAACGTATCAATATACGAGACTTACCCCACATAGAATCGGATATAACTGGGCAAATTGTAGCTTGGCTGTGTACAGTTCTCTCGTAAAACAACACATCTCCCTGAAACAATACAATGAGTAATTTGAAGTAAGGCTTGTGTCTCATACATTGTATGTACCTTTCCCAGAAATGTATTTCCATATCGCTGATGATTACTCCATAGTAATAGCACCTAACCATAAACCGCCCAGTGCGTGATGTACATCGTGTTGACCTCATAGAGTATGAATTTCTCCCGTGAATATAATTAAATAAACAAGAACTTCCCTCCAAAAACCTTCTCCTATATAATATATATAAAATACCTTTAATTTTAAACAACTCACGAAGTTCCAAATATTACCATGCATGTATCGTCAACATGAGTTAGACGGCAACGTACATGTATGACGAACACAATTTGAAAAAATTAATGAGATTTAAACAAAATGTTTTATTTATTATTATACCACAATTACATTTCATGAACATTAATTAGATACAAATCTATTTAAATACAAATACAATAGAATATCAAAATAAATACAACTGATGTACAATACACACGTATTTACTAAATAAAAAAGCACTACAAAACAATATACAACAATACCAATACAATACAAAACGATACAATCGTGACAACTCCAAATACTATACAAAGTTAAGTACAATCGTAATAGACTATAAAATGGCACAATACAAAGTAATTTGGTACACAAGTTTCGTTCAGTGACCTTGAAATGGATAACATATTACACAAAAACAACAAAAGCTGGAAGGGTATTGACTCTTAAACGGCATAAACTCATACGACCTTTGATTCCTGAAAATAAGCAAATTTGGCTTGTCAACCAGTATTCATGTGTCGTTGTCCTAAAATCCGACGAATCAGCGAGGACATCCATCCAGCACAAAATGTAATGTGGGATACATGTACATAATGAATTATGCCATAGTATACTTTTACGAACGTACACAATGTATATATTGTTATAAAGTTTGTAGTGTATGTCCCTTGTTTGAGCAAACTGTCCAAATTATAAGAAAGCGAATTGTATTGTTTGAAACAACTCAACGAATTACCACTCGTCCTACGTGTAAACAGAAAAGAGTAAAACAAAACAGTGGTCAGCTTCCTGCCAATGACTGATTTATACACTGACCTTTTGTGGAGTAACTTTGGTTTTAATTCTTGGAAACACGACCTGTCCACCTCCGTGCTTGGGATCGGTGAACTGTAAAACAGAAATCATCATTATAAATAAATTCAACTTGCTGTCACTTCTGTTAACCACTTTTTTAATGAACAAGATATTTCGTACTCAGTACTTTAATAGTACAGGGGCACAGGAAGTATTTGGATATTAGAACCAACTTGAACGGTGTAGATAAGGATAGGGAACCCCTTCTGACGTTTGGAAAAAATAATAGTGCACGTTTTGCAAATGATATTTTATAGAAAACAATATTGTAGAACATACATACGAGTATTTGATCAAACTTATTACGACGACACATACAGGGTGATCCATTAATTCCGCACATTAGTAAATGCCTATAAATTCACTATTTCTTTACTTACACATATAAATTTGGTATTGTTGGAGAGGTAATAAATAAAAAATTCTGCTGAAAGGAAAAATGTATTTGGCATTGTGTCGTCAAAGTGACGTTATAACGTCATCGATGACGTCGTAAATTTGAGTATTTCCAAATTCGAATCATAAAACTTTATTATAAATTGGAAAAATCTGCGATTTAGGTGAAAAGAAAACTTGAAAAGTGTGTCCAAATACACATAATGCCTTCAAGAAGGTATATTGTTGGATATGTCCAGTGAAATGAAATATTCGATTCGTCGTGAAAAGAGACTGGTTATCTAGCTGCATGCAACAGCGTCATGTGCAGAATTTAAAACGACGTTTGAAACTCATTTCAGAGAAAATGGGTGGTCACATAGAACGTCTGCTTTAGATAGGGCTTCTATTGTTGAATATCCGTTTTAGATCAGAACAAAACTTACACGTATACTCTACAAGTACATGTATTCTTTAATATGATAGCTTTAAAGATGTTGAAGTTATAAGCATTTACTAATGTGCGGAATTAATGGATCACCCTGTATGACACACAGCCATGACATGGTCGGTGACGCAGAATAAATATAAAGAAATATATATTGTATACTATTCTACATAGTTTATATTATAATTAACCGCATAAAACGACAACGTACAAATAACTTACGAAAACAAGATACGTTCCTAGCCTCGACCTCTCTGATTGGTCCTGTGGATAAGAAAAACCCAGATAATGTTTGAAACACTGGTATTCACGTTTAACTATGTACAAATTTGTGACTTTCGTTTGAAATTGTTCTTGAGATTCTTAATAGTCTTTAGTGAATATTGCGGAGATCGTTTCCCGTCATTCGCATTTACTCTGAACCATATAGGAAGGAAAGCACACACGTTTACAATTTTAGTTGGTGTTTACTTGGACGTTTGAATTTTTGATGCATGGAAATCATTTAAATACAGTAAAAGAAGATACAATAAAATCGGACAGGGAAAGCAGTACCCAACTGAAACAGCCAGTCACATGAAACGTGAAAGCAACAAAGATCATAATTACACGCACGACACAATGCCCAACGCCCAACTGAGCGAAAACATGATCTTAACGGCTGAATTTCTAATATGTCATCAAGCTGAAAGACCTAGTTTCAGCCACAAAAAGCTAAATGACCCAGCTCCAGCCACTAAAAAGGACCGACAGACCAGTCTTAGCCTAAAAAAGTTAAAGAACAAAAGGCAAATCCCCGATAGGGAATAAAATGTGAATGCGAAGCAAATAACAAGCTCCAAGAAAATTTGCTCCCAAATGTTTGACATTTGATTAAATAGTTAAGTTTAAAACTATGGTTAAAGAGGGTATTTGAGCTTAAATTTAAACCTTGCACAAAGTTTCAAAGTTTATTTATAATAAATCCCACATAAATCAATATAAGATTGTTTAGGTCAAAAATGACTCATAAACAAACACCATTATAAATAGCAATGTAATAGTTCAATGTGAGCGATAAACAAGTTATTAGTGAACTATACTAGTCCAAATACGAAACTAAATGCACATATAGCACCAACAGAAACACCAGGGCATACAAGGCACAAAAATACACAAGAAAACAAACGACAAAGACAATTCTCAACGCAAACACAAAGAACTAGCAAATTTACTCAGGTATATGATTGTGTACATGAGATGAGCTAAAGTATAACAACCGACATGGGACTCAATGACCGGAAAGTAAATGTAGAGTCGGGTGAACGAACGCATGTCTGAATTTTTTTATAAGCGAATTAGTTGTACATCGGATGATTTCGATTAAGAAATCGGACCAGAATCTCAAAAAATGAACAGTTACTTGTTGGTTCAAACATAATTAAGGGCACGGTAGCTAAGAGCATGAAAAACATAAACAGTACAAACCAATGGCATGTTTTCGTGTCCATCGAGGGCGATATTTCTAACAATAAGTTGAGAACGTTGCGGTATCCTCTCAGAGATATGTATGGTCTCTAGTGTTTGCTTCAAGCTTGGTACCCATTGCCAGTGTGTTCGATCCTCGATCGCCAACCTGTGTTATATTCAAATAAATATTGACCAACATGAATGACAATGACGAATTTTGCGAATCGTGCAAAATGAAACGAAAAGGACCGTAAAGAACCGAAAATGACAAAAGAATTGTTTAATGTTAAAACCATCATTTGGATTCTGCTGCCTACGGTTGAGCCAAGTATTTTATACCCAATGTTTAACATAATCAATTGATCCAAACGTTGTTTGTTATCAAATTGTAAGTATAGAAGTATGGATTACAATTTAGAATTTACTACATAATTAAAGGGAATGTACTCTAAGCAATTCCTTTCAAATGTCCACAGAGTAACCTCTCTTACCCACTTAATCCATTTGGGTTGGAGTAATGGTGTTTAGACATCGTGTCAATCATCTGAAAAGTAATTATTTTAGCATCAACATTTAATCATAAGTATTTCATTACATTTAACATTTTTGTAACAAAGGAATATACATTGGTATGTGCCACTAAAATAAATATACAATGCCACACGGTTTACAAATAAAGGACAGGATCGCGGAAATATTTCCAGATTATGATATTGCAACATCGGCAATTTCCGTAAAAGACTAAACATTTATTAATAATTATAAATCATCGGTAATGTCCATGAAAGAATCGTACATCGTCGGCTTGTTTCGTTGAAATGGTGGAAGGAAAACGTTGCCGTTGTGGTTATCGGTAGCCTGGTTACAGACGTATTTGATTATAAAGTACATTGTACAGTAAAGTTCCGCTAATCAGACCACTTTGATTATTTTGAAATCATGCAGATTTTTGCCAGTTTAAGGTCCCAAAGTATTGAATTTAGAACAAAAAAGGTCCGCTAATAAGACCTATTCGCTATTAAGACCACCTTTTTGAGTGGTCTTATTAGCGGAAATTCACTGTATTTAGTTTTTTGTTGGTACTCCTCCAGACTAACGCCAGACAAGTCAAGCAACAGTAACTACCAATGACAATAACTCGCACAATTTAGTATCTAATGTTATTAGGTTCAATTGCCATCAAGAACTACTTGTTTACCGACCACTATTTCTCAGCTAGTGACGGGCTAGCAATGTTAGAATTATTGTAAAAGTGATCAATCGTTGATTAATCCCTGAAAATTGGGCGGTACAATGACTAGCTGAGTGTTATATGTGCTGTACAATATTTAGTTGAGTGTTATATGTGCTGTACAATATTTAGTTGAGTGTTATATGTGCGGTACAATATTTAGTTGAGTGTTATATGTGCGGTACAATGATTAGTTGAGTCTTATATGTGCTGTACAATATTTAGTTGAGTGTTATATGTGCTGTACGATATTTAGTTGAGTGTTATATGTGCGATACAATATTTAGTTGAGTGTTATATGTGCTGTACAATATTTAGTTGAGTGTTATATGTGCGGTACAATGACTAGCTGAGTGTTATATGTGCTGTACAATATTTAGTTGAGTGTTATATGTGCTATACAATATTTAGCTGAGTGTTATATGTGCTGTACAATATTTAGTTGAGTGTTATATGTGCTGTACAATATTTAGTTGAGTGTTATATGAGCGGTACAATATTTAGTTGAGTGTTATATGTGCTGTACAATATTAAGTTGAGTGTTATATGAGCGATACAATATTTAGTTGAGTGTTATATGTGCTGTACAATATTTAGTTGAGTGTTATATGTGCGGTACAATGATTAGTTGAGTGTTATAATTATGTGCGGTACAATATTTAGTTGAGTGTTATATGTGCGGTACAATATTTAGTTGAGTGTTATATGTGCGGTACAATGTTTAGTTGAGTGTTATATGTGCGGTACAATATTTAGTTGAGTGTTATATGTGCGGTACAATGATTAGTTGAGTGTTATATGTGCGGTACAATGATTAGTTGAGTGTTATATGTGCGATACAACATTTAGTTAAGTGTTATATGTGCGGTACAATATTTAGTTGAGTGTTATATGTGCGGTACAATATTTAGTTGAGTGTTATATGTGCGATACAATATTTAGTTGAGTGTTATATGTGCGGTACAATGATTAGTTGAGTGTTATATGTGCGATACAATATTTAGTTGAGTGTTATATGTGCGGTACAATATTTAGTTGAGTGTTATATGTGCTGTACAATATTTAGTTGAGTGTTATATGAGCGATACAATATTTAGTTGAGTGTTATATGTGCTATACAATATTTAGTTGAGTGTTATATGAGCGATACAATATTTAGTTGAGTGTTATATGTGCTATACAATATTTAGTTGAGTGTTATATGTGCTGTACAATATTTAGTTGAGTGTTATATGTGCTGTACAATGATTAGTTGAGTGTTATATGTGCGGTACAATATTTAGTTGAGTGTTATATGTGCGATACAATATCTAGTTGAGTGTTATATGTGCGATACCATATTAGTTGAGTGTTATATGTGCTGTACAATATTTAGTTGAGTGTTATTAGTGCGGTACAATATTTAGTTGAGTGTTATATGTGCGGTACAATACTTAGTTGAGTGTTATATGTGCGGTACAATATTTAGTTGAGTGTTATATGTGCGGTACAATACTTAGTTGAGTGTTATATGTGCGGTACAATATTTAGTTGAGTGTTATATGTGCGGTACAATATTTAGTTGAGTGTTATATGTGCGGTACAATATTTAGTTGAGTGTTATATGTGCGATACAATGATTAGTTGAGTGTTATATGTGCTGTACAATATTTAGTTGAGTGTTATATGTGCTGTACAATGATTAGTTGAGTGTTATATGTGCGATACAATATTTAGTTGAGTGTTATATGTGCGGTACAGTAATCAGTATTTTGTTATATGTGCAGTACAATATTCAGTATAATATGATATGCGCGATACAATATTCAGTATAATGTTATATGAGCGGTTCAATAATCAGTATAATGTTATATGAGCAGTACAATATTTAGTATAATGTTATATGTGCGGTAAAATATTCAGTATAATGAT
Source organism: Spisula solida (assembly GCA_947247005.1). Taxonomy (NCBI): domain Eukaryota; kingdom Metazoa; phylum Mollusca; class Bivalvia; order Venerida; family Mactridae; genus Spisula; species Spisula solida. Next base: position 19,258,523 of record OX365961.1, read on the forward strand.
ATATGTGCGGTACCATAATCAGTATAATGTTATATGTGCGGTTCAATATTCAGTAAAATGTTATATGTGCGGTACAATATTCAGTATAATGTCATATATGAGCAGTACAATATTCAGTATAATGTCATATGTGCGGTAAAATATTCAGTATAATGTCATATGGGCTGTACAATATTCAGTATAATGTCATATGGGCTGTACAATATTCAGTATAATGTCATATGTGCGGTACAATAATCAGTATGATACCATATGTCAATAAATAGTTGAGTGTTATATATGTGCGGTACCCTTATTAATCGAGTTTTATATGTGCGGGGCAATAATTACTGTAGTTCATTTTGATGCAATGGTAACTTGGGTGATAAACATGGCTTTTGAAACACGACTCCATCCAGTTAATGACTTATACGAAACATGATCATAATGTTTCAGAACTAAGGAGTATTTAAAGGAAAGAAAAAATGATGATAATCGATTAATCCATAATGACCTTAATATTGTGATATACTGTACAGGTTCATGTATTGATAGAATTGCCTGTTATTGAACGTTATGTGCTGTGCTTTCAGGGAACGCTATTTCTCTTATTAGAAAGGTCCTGGCATGGAAAATCTATTTGTTCCGGCTGACCAATTAGATGTTGATAGTTAATTGCATGTTATATCTACGCATTATTTCCATCCACCCCTTTCTGGAACGTTAATTCCTGAATTAAATAGAAAAATAGAAAAAATCGATTGGCATTGATTGAAACTAACGAAGATAATTGGTAATCTGACAGACCTGTTCATAGCCCATGTGCTTTAATGCCTTACGTTGGCTCTCCGTCGTCAAGTTGTAATATAAAACAACAAGAGGTTTACGGCTGACAACTTCCGTTTTTATGGTCGACCTCTCGAATATTGACTTGTTCCTTCGTCCTGTGTACGTACAAAATAGGCCTCGTCGCTCTTGTTGAAGCTATAAATAGACCAGTCACGTGGTGTATAGATTTATCACACCTGACATAAAACATTGTAATAACAAGGCTTATTTAATGCTAACTGATGAGATATGGAGTTCTATCAGTGAAATAAAACCTATATCAGTCACTGGTTATCACCTACAATGTGACTGATATAAGCTCCGCCCCCTCACAGGGACTACTTTAATTTACCAAAATCTCAACACTAAAATGTCTGTAACTTTTTTATTACTGAACAGAAACATGTCATGTGGGGGTTTTTATTCTAAGTTAGACCATTTCCTACAAGTTGGTGTATGATTTAATGCAAAATCCTCAAAAAAGTCATTTTCACCTATTCACCATAATCCAAGATGGCGGATTTTGAAGTGAAAAATATGAATGGAATAACATATTCATACGTAGCCTAACCACAGTGGTAATTTGGCATAAATAGTACCAGTTTTGACACCATAAAAGCATTAAATAAATAGAATATTTGTTTGTTTTGATTGAATATGGTTAATATCTCATCTTGTAGTGATAAATTTTTAATATTTTCACTCGCGCTACGCGCTCTTGAAAATATTGAATTTTATCACTACACGATGAGATATAAACCATATTCAATCAAAACAAACAAATATCCTCTATTTAACCATTAGGCACTGACGCGATAAAATTATAGTAACACCAATCTAATTAAATGTACATTTTTAATATATCTGCAGTTCACCTTTGTATTTTAGTCAGTTCTAACTATAGGTTAAGATTGTGTGAAACGATTTCTTCAACGATTGGTAACTTAGGGTTTTGGCAGGTAATCAAACTTTGATGAGACATTATGCCCGTTAACATTGTCACCACATTTGAAGGCGATCACATGAAACTGATTAATAGTGAGTTGTATGCTTAATTTTCCATTTGTAATTCAAGGGCACTAATCCAGGATAGACAGGAACGATTCGGCTAATAATCAAACTTTACCAAGATATTGTGCCCATAAACTTTATCAACGCGTTTGAAAGCAATTTGAATTAGACTCCAAAGAAGACGAACTATAATCTACCAGTTGCTAAAATTGGAAAACAGTAAAAACATATTCAATCAGTATAATTTTATTATACACGCATTCAGGGCTTTTGTTCGTTATATAATAGGGACCGTTATAAGGCCTCTTCTCCTGGTAATAACCTGCCCCTAAAGTTTACCTCAACAAAATCATTCCCATGTTACCAAAATACCAATATTTTGCCCTAATCAAAGGTAATGCCCCATCACCAAGGTTCGAAAAAAGCCCTGGTATTACATCTACTCGTTAGTCGTATAAACACTTACCCGAGTCGTGCCCCCACAATATTTCTGTAGTAATCGATCTTTCTTCAGCTTCAGTGTTTGTTGAGTAATTTCCTTATCTTTAAGGCCTTCGTCAAGTTTCATGATCATATAACGACTGTTTCGTCTCGCTACCTGATTATTTGGGTCTTATTGGGAAAAACAAAGATAGAGCTATATACTTAATAGATAAGAATACCATCATAGCACATAGTGTAAAGCTACGCACAAATTAATTTTTTGTAATTAGTGTGTGGTTTGAAGGAATGCATTACTGAAACACCATTACTATTACATACTCCCATGTCACAATTTGCAACTGAATTACAATAGGGTTTAAATTTGAGCGTAAATTTAAGATTATCGTAGGTAATTTGATAAAACAGTACCCTGGGCTGGTATTTATAAAGCATCTTAGTGGAAAACTTAAATATTTTGACTTAAGTCAAAAATTTACAATGCACATATTTCCCACAAATTGAAGAATACCTCATGTTTTCTTAGTGATTATAGTAGCTCTCTATATAATGCATAAAATCTATGTAAATAATTAATAATCTGAATTGTATTACTTGGCTCATACGCTGAATGAAATTTTAAGATTTTAAGAAAATTCTTAGTTTTTAACTAAGATGCTTTATAAATACCAGCCCAGGTGTACATGTGTACGGAATATTACAATAACGTGACCAGAACATTGACTTTCAGAAAGATGTTCCGTGTATACAGACCCTTCGGCGCTCATTTTAAAAACGTTTTCTTTTCAAGCTGATTTGAATATAATTTGTATTAATAAAATAATTGTTGTTCTCGATTGTAATAACAACATCACGTGATCACGTGCATTTCTGGTTACAACCGTTCATCCGTGTTCATAGTAACTGCTGATGAATTCATGCTAAACCTAATACTGGTGGAACTAGGTCATTCAGCTAGGGCACTTAGTTTTTTTATTGCTGAAATTAGGTCATTCAGCTGAAACTAGGGCTTTCATTTTTTATTCCTGGAACTAGGGCACTCAGCTGAAACTATGACTTTCATTTTTTTATTCCTGGAACTAGGGCATTCAGCTGAAACTAGGACTTTCATTTTTTTATTCCTGGTACTAGGGCATTCAGCTAAAAATAGGGCTTTCGTTTTTTTATTCCTGGTATTAGGGCATTCAACTTTTTATAGCTTTCGGCATTTTGACAGCTGGGTTCTGTTGTCAGAAACAAAATAAACTATTAAACACCCTGAAAATGCTGAACTTTTGGGATTCCAATTGTTTTTCGACGTTGATATGACGAGGTTCAGGAGCGGACATTTTGAGTGCATAGCTTTATATCCTTTATTTGGAAGGATAAAACACTAGGTTGGTAACAAAATTAAGCGTTATTCAACAGGAACTATATCAGGGTAGCAATACCACGTGGCTTTTGGCTACAGTTACAAGTAGAAATTTGTAAACATTTTAACACAAATATAGCCATAAGTATTTTATTTCTTCGTCGATTTCTATAACATATACGCCACGCTAAGGGGAAAAGTATTTGCTTTCCGTGAAATATAAGATATTTTTCAGCAGTTTTACCGATTTTCCCCTTACCCTGTGAAACCTACACAATCCACGGTTTCACAAGGTAAAGAACAAAACGGCACAGCCGCTGAAAAAGATTTTATATTTCATGGAAAGCAAATAATTGTGCCATTAGCGTGGCGTATATTTCATAGAAATCGATGAATAAATAAAGTACTTATAGCTATTTTATTTTCCAATGTTTACAAATTTCTTCTTGTAACTGTAGTCAAAAGTCACGTGGTATTGCTACACTGTATATTATGGATGTTTTTTTCAGGTGTGCTATTAACCAGTATTTTCAGTTTTGGAAATACGTATACATGTAACAGAAATTTATCAAAAAAAACCAACTGATCTTTCCATAGGTATGAGTTACCTGTAATGAGAATATTTTTTAAATCCTAAATACCAAATATTTTCATACTAATTTAAGTTAATTGTATTTAAACTATTGTGTTATGTATACTTGTAAAGTGTTCATAGTTACAGTTTAATTGTATTAATGATACAGTTGTAAGGTATGTATTGATTACATAGACTGAGGATAGTTGTTGATTTTGGTGAAAGATCGAATTTTATATTTCACTGGGTGATCGATCTTTCACTAGTAGCGTTGTCTTGATTGAAACAATATGGCGCAATAATGACGTTACGCAAAGTTTAAAGCCTGTGCCTTTGTGGCATAGCTTAACTTGTAAGTATAGCAGATCATTTGAAAACTTGTGCCTCGATTTTGTTTCCGAACTTTTTGTTACCGAGATTGCATTATGATAAAGGCCATTTGTATTTGTTATCGAACTTTAATACAATAGAGGCAAGGTGAATACATATGTCTCGGTTTTGTTACTGCACATATATAATAAATAGAAAATATTTGTTGATTTTGGTATAATATCGAATTCTATTTCACCGAGTGATCACATAAATCAATATTTAATATTCTGTGGGTGAAATAAAATTAGGTCTTTCACAAAAATCAACATTTTGTTTGTTTATTATATGCTTCTATTTCTCGTGTAACTGGCAAAATTGGAAAAATGACGCTGAAATTAGAACGTCACGAGTTGACAATTTTGGCACAAACATGACGTTACGCATAATTGGAAGCCCGGCACCGTTGACGTTACGTTTCTGTGGATAGATCATGGTATGTCGTTCATATGCATAGATATTTATCACTCATTCATGAATAATTCCTACGCATATAAACTCTAAAGCGTGATCTCTTCACCGGTATATCACGCAAAACTGCGATCTATTTTCTAAACATAACTTGTTTACTCTGGTCTCGAATATCATTAATGTTATCATTTTTCATCAAGTAAATCGGCATTTGAATATACCCTTAGTGATAGACACATCCTTATTGGAAAATGTCATACATGAACATGGATATAAAATTATTAATTTGAGACTTTCCAACGGCCACGCTCAATCAGCAATCGGTCCGTGAAATAATTATCGTATCAATTCCAGAAGTTACAGGTTACATTAACAGCAAAGTGTTTTTGTTTGAACAATTATGAACAAGCGTCGCAACTACGCTGTAAAAACAAATAAAAACATATCATAAAAAGGTGAATTCTTGCTATTCTATACGCAAAACTGACTTATGCTAACATAAAGGCGTTATGACTAAAGGATTCATTGGTGATTCAAACAATAACGAGATAATGTTTTGAATAAATATTATACGAGAAACACCCAGGGTATAGGCGATAATACTGACAGTCCTCTTTATGTCTTTAATTAAAATTTTATGATTTGTTTTGAAAAAATTTGTGCGAAGTCATGTGGTGATTTTAGTTGCTATACGTTACCTAAAAATATTTTGGTTGACAAAAATGGCATAGAATAGTTTTCCATTACCTATTGATGTGTTTTCAGTAGAACGTAAAACGAGGACCCGAAACACTATGAATTAATCATAAGTTATGATTATATTTCTATAGAGAATATTAGGTTCTTACAATTAAGCTTCTATAATCCACTCGAAGTCAACGAGGTTTTTATAATTTCTTTCTATTCCAGCGATTGTTCCTGATTCTGAACGTTTAATTATTCATTAAGTCTTTTAATCTCATATTGACAGGACATCGTCCTACCCGGGAATATACTGTCATTAATGACCAAGTTAATTAACAATTATGTTCTATAAGGTCACAAAGTCTTGGTTTGTATTCACAATGCATCTACTTTCTAAGATTAAAACTTTTCACGTAAGAAATAAAAACTCGCACTCGCGATTTAATTTTTCCGCATCCGAACTCCTGCCTGTGTTTTATTCACCGACAAAATACAAGAACAGTTTTAATTTTGATTCTAAACACGATCATATCCCGTACTTTTCAACTACGCGCATTCCATTTTCACCCATTTTACATTGAACATAATTCTACGCTGAAGTTGAGTGGCCATTAGCTGGTACAATTACCTCCCTCGTTAATGATAAAGAGCTTCGTAATTTTCTGAAGGAAAGAACACATGTTAAACATTGAAACTCTTTCAATAACACGAGTATACGGTATTTATAGCATGAAATGAAAATTATAAATGAATTGATTATCAAAAGGTTTTATGAAATTTAGTGACGAGAGTATACTTGAGTTTCTAAAAATAGATGCGTCATTGCTGTAACACTGGATACTCGTGCAATTTGCCCTATTCGCAACTCATTGAAATTTTTACTACAAAGTTTACGTTCATTCATTCAGAAATATGTTACGCGATATCTATTATCACTGAATTATGCTGATGCACGATGTTTTGTGAAGGAATGAAAGATATTTTTAGAGTTTAATTTGTTTATTTGCAGAAACAATTGTAAGAGTATATTCAATCAATGCTTATTATGTATTTTATTGAGTTGTTGTGTCATTTTTGAGCGCACAAACAAATATGACAAATTTGCTGTTAGCGGGGCGTAAATAGTACCAGCAAATTTGTCAGGTGTATTTTGTTGCGGTAATAATATACAGCTTGTTTTCCTCTATGCGTTTATGGATTAATCCGCAGATTGTGTAAGAATTAGAAATAAAATAACTCTCCAATTTCATCTTAGACGATGCTGTTTCCTAGTGAAATATTGCGATATATTGATCTTAGTAAAAAACAAAGCTTTTTTATAGAGAACAATCTTCGAAATATTTCAACAAACTTAGACAATTTTTCTTAGACAAATGTAAATGTTAATTAAGGTTACCTATGAGTAATTCTTCAGACCTTTTGGTATTACATGTAGATAACCCATAAAAAGTCAACATTTTTCTGACCGGGAGACGATGGAATCCGGGATTGATATCATAACTCTTTCCGAATGCACTCCTTGGTTCCTTCACGCGTCCGTTGAACAGCACCGATACACGCTAATTGTCCTCTGGGTTTCTTACCAGTTCAACTTGGGTTAAAAACGGTAGAATGTGTTTCAGAAATGACCAAGTGCCCGGCCGCGAACATGACCAGGGACCTCTATCAGAAATCAAGAGCGTTATTCACTCGAACACTGTGCTATTGAATACAAGCCCTGAGCCTGTATTTATGAAACGTTTAAACTATTTTTGACTAGTTCGTTGAATCATTTTCTTACACTTCCTTAAAAGTATTCTTAATTGTTGTCTTAGTTGGATTTGTTTATGTAATTTGATATATAAACTGATTGTCTTAGATAAAGAATGAGATGTTTTCGAACATCCACAACTTTAGGTTACTAAGAATCGAAGAAACCATTTCACAACTTTAGGTTATTTATAATCGAGATAACTGTTTCACAACTTTATTTTACTAATAATCGAATTAACCGTTTCACAACTTTTGGTTACTTGCTAGTATTCGAATTAACCGTTTCAAACTTTAGGCTTCTACTAATCGAAGAAACCGTATCACAACTTTAGGTTTCTAATAATCGAATTAACCGTTTCACAACTTCAGAATACTAATGTTCGAATTGACCGTTTCACAACTTTATGTTACTTATGATCAAATTGCCCGTTGCACACCTTTAGGTTTCTAAGAATAGAAGAAACCGTTTCACAACTTTAGGTTTCTAAGATTAAAACTAACCGTTTGACAACTGTAGGTTACTAAGATTCGATGAAACCGTTTTACAACTTTAGGTTACTAATAATCGAATTAACCGTTTCATATCTGTAGGTTATCTATAATCGAATTCACAACTTTATTTCACTAGTAGTCGAATAAACCGTTTCACAACTTTAGGTTACTAGTAATCAAATTAACTGTTTCAAACTTTAGGTTACTAATAATCGAAGAAACCGTTTCACAACTTCAGGTTACTTATTATCAACTGATTAGCGAATTAAGCGTTTCAAAACTTGAGGTTACAAAGAATCGAAGAAACTATTTCACATTTTCGGTGGCTAATAATCGAATTAACCGTTTTACAACTTTAGGTTACCAATATTCGAATTAACCGTTTCACAACTTTAGGTTACTTATAATCGAATTAACTGTTTCACAAATTAAGGTTACTAAGAATCGAAGAAACCGTTTCACTACTTTAGGTTAGTAAGAATTGAAGGAACTGTTTTACAACTTTGGGTTAATAATAATCGAATTAACCGTTTCATAACTTTAGATTACAAATGTTCGAATTAACCGGTTCACAACTTTAGGTTACTAATTATCGAAATGACCGTTTAACACCTTTAGGTTTCTAAGTATCGAACAAACCGTTTCACTGCTTTAGGTAAGTAAGAATCAAATCAACCTACTAGGTAACTGATTATCGACTGACAAGCGAGGAAACCGTTTCCAAACTTCAGGTTACTAATAATCGAATTAACCGTTTCAAAACTTTAGGTTACTAAAAATCGAAGAAACTATTTCACAACCTTAGGTTACGAATAATCGAAATAACTGTTTCACAACTTTAAGTTACTAAGAATCGAAGAAACCGTTTCACAACTTAAGGTAACTAAGAATCGAATAAACTGTTTTACAACTTAAGGTTACAAAAAATCGAATTAACCTTTTCAAAACTTTAGATTAATTATAATTGAATTAACCGTTTCACAACTTTAGTTTACTTATAATCGAATTAACCGTTTCACAACTTTAGGTTAATTACAAACAAAAAAAACGTTTCACAACTTTATGTTACTAAGAATCGAATTAACCGTCTCACAACTTTAAGTTACTAGTAATCGAATTAACCGTTTCACAACTTGAGGTTACTTATAACCGAATGAACCGTTTCACAACTTTTGGTTACTTATAATCGAATTAACCGAATGGGACAGAAACTCTAACATATACTTAGACTTTTGAGACCATAAGTTAAATTCTAAGATATAAAGATGTGTTATTACGGGGACAGAATGTATTATAGTGCACCCAGGATAATGTGAAAGGAGGGAAAATTTGGTATATTCCACAAAAGTGGATTAAAATTATGTACACGATTTATCAATTATGTTTTGAGTACATTACTGACCTTATCTGTTTATTTTATAATAAGTGATTTGTAAAACCAAGTTTGCCTGCCAAAGTTGCCCAAACCGATACTTGTTTGTAAATATCACATTATCCTGGGCGGACTATTGTGATTCCCAATCATGTGATGAGTTAGTCATACCGACCTCAATAAATGGCCATAAAATATTAACTTGTGTGAAAACGTCTTTGTCCACTACAATTAAATCTGTCAATGGATTGATTATAATACAATATGTTAGAAGATTTATGGCTCTCGGTATCCGTGACTACTAATCAAAGGTTACAAACAAACCATATATTAATAGAATGAATGTTCTGTATTCAGGTGATTATTGGCAAAATGTACTTCTCCGAAAAACACAGCCAATAAAAAGCCATGGCTCCTGAATAATTAATAGAAAATAGGGGTTGATTTCAGATTTGAATGACAGCTTATTTGTTAAAACAAATGTTGATCTAACACAATCGGAAAAGGCCTCATGTCGGCGTTAGTATCACGGGTACATTTTGTAATATTTACTAGAATATCCTTAGTAGAAGTATATATATACAGTATACAGGGTGTTCCAAAAAAGGGGACCTACCTAAAACCCTTATAACTTATTTAGTTTTTAATTAATTCGACTTTTCTTTTGTGAGAGTGTGTAAAAGTGATCTCTACTTCTAAAATATGAACTTTTTGATATGGTTTTGCTTTGTAACAGGAAGTGACGTCATCATTTTAGCAATGGCTTGAATTCCTGTTTTTTTTTGCTGAATTACCTGGAAATTGCCATCATTTAATAAGAAATTGTTGTCTGAACGGTCATTTTGAGGAAACAAGGTTTTCAAGTCACAGAATTGAAGAAAATCTTGTGCAAAGCGAAGAACATTGCAATGAAATAATGAAAGTGGGGAAAAAGTGGTTGGTTTACTTTAGAAAAAAAAGGAAGCAGGCAACCTTCAAAAAGTTCATTAACAATCACCTAAAAAGCAAAATATAAATATCATTTTATTATTATTGAGAACAATCAACAAGAAAGCTTAGTAATAATCAAGAGTAACCAGGTGATTTTTTATCCAAACTAAGAGTTCATAGATATATATCAGAGTAATTTAGTGTGTCAGCAATTATAAGAAAGCAGAAACAACTTATTACAACAAATCAGCAGCAAAAAGAGGATACATTCGCAAGAAAGCACTGACATTAGACCTCATACTTAAGGACAAGTGGCCAAGATATAGCTCGGATATGAGTTCTAAAGTGGATTTGTTTGCTGTACATGATGAACATTTGTGTATGCAGATCCATCATCCTTGACTATGGGCACCTGAGTTGTCATTTGGGGTCAGCATGTAAATCTATCTATATGAACATGGTGAAATCCTTGTACACTGTATGCTAATATACCAACACACGTGATTGAAAACAAGGGAGGTAACTCAGGGTATTGAACTAAGTAATCAAAATTATGATGCTTGTATTTTGAACTGTGTTTATCCCTTAATGTTTGTTCATATTGGCAATGTGTTATTGATAAAAGAGACAAAGTTACGAATGTTATACCTAGGTCCCGTTTTTTTGGGACACCCTGTATTATATATATATATATATATATATACATTTGTATATATATATATAATGGTGTCGTATGCGACGTAATCTTTGGCTATGAATGCATGTACACGTATGTTAACAGAAAGTTTAAAACAACTATTGTAAGTATTTTATTTTTTTACTGATTTTAACGAGATGTCGTCTACAACGCTCAAGCCGAGACTGAGAATTCGCCCAAAACCGACTTGATTATTATTCAGGCAGTTGAGTCGGTTTTGGGCTAAAACTGTGACCATTTGGTGAAACGTATCAAATTTCACAGTCAGATCTCATTATCGGCTTGAGCGTGGAGGTATTGAGGTGATGAGTCGGTTTCGGGCAAAAAATGCACAAACATATTAAGTTCCATGGGTAGTATTCAATAGATACTTACGTTAGTTTTACCTTTGTGTTGACAGATTTTTACTTGCATTCTTAGCCAAACATTTCCTCAAATACCACATGTTATATAAAATGTCCACGCAGTATACTATACACTATTACTTTTATATGTGTTTTGGAAGCTTTGTCGCATTTCTATAAGTATACCGATATGACGTAATTTGTACGGAACATTTTATGCACACTCCTTGTATGATGTCACGCGTTGTATTTCTGAAGGGTTTGCAACTGTTACGTGTAGAAGCCGTGAAAGGTGCATTGATCTGAACAAACTGTACATTTAATGTGTTTACAGCACTTAACAGTGGGTAAATTGAGAACATATTTGTATTAGGTTACCTAAATTATCGGGATCAATCACGAGAGAACATGAAAACAATGTACATACCTAGTTTTAACACCTTGTCTAACGTGACCAATGCCTTTGTAGGCTGCTGTAGCTGAAAAGCAGATAACAAATAATGCATATAAACTTGTGTTTGATCGTCAGCTGAATAGAACAGCCGCAGGATTTCAAAAACCAGTATTTATTGATCTAAAACATATCTGGTCTTGGGTTTCACCCTAATACCATAGCATCAACTCCACATTTCAAATGCCGCCAACATTACGCGACGATTAATTTCATGATGTAGGGTGGCACGGCGGACGAGTGGGTAACGCACTTTACTACGGATCGAGAGGGTCGAGAGCATTTGTGTCATTTCTGAAACGCTTTTCAGTGTTTCCTGCCCAACTTAGAGATGAACTGGTTGGTAACCCAGAGGTTGTCTCGTGCGTATCGATAGTGTACACCGGGCACGTTAAAGAAGAAGAATACTATTCGGGAAGAGCTAGGGTGGCACACCCGGATTCCTTGCATTACACTAAGATTTATGAATTTCGCCTTGAAGCCGAACGGAAGGTAAATGGTCATTTAGGCAGGACAATAACCGAATGACCGCGCACAAGTTTACGAGTGCCCCAGTCGAACGCATATCAACTAACTTCTTAATCTAACTTTCTTACTTATAATAGTCACAAATAGTTGTTTGATTGGAAAATCGTTTAGTTTGGATCAATTATAATCGGGGCGTGAGGACTCGACTATGTTAGGAACAATATAACAGTTGACTGTACTAAACTAAGGTCACTGTTTTATCAAAGCACTTACGGAAATCGTAATTTTATGTTCAAATTCATAATTTTTATTTAAAGCCTATACATTATTGATAGATATTGTTCGTATGAGGTCCTGGACTGAATGGTGATTAATATTGAACACCCCTTTATCGCAATATGTAGCGGTAAAAGAGCTGTAAAGAATTTAAATTTGAACGTAAATTTAAGATTTGCGTAAGTGCTTTGATAAAACTGTACCCTTAAGTACAAGTCATATGATCGATAGGAAGTAAATAAACAATATACAGCAAACAATAAAACACCTACCTTGAAATACGCTGATGACATAAGATTCAAAGCATTTGTCAGATTGAACGAGGCCGAGCTCTGATCATACCGTGACGTCACTATTTGTAACCAATCAATAGCCAGGAAGTAATAGTTGATCTCGTAAGCAATACGTGCCAAGTCAAACGCATCGTCCAATGAAAATGGAGAATACGCTGACGTATGTAATATGTTACCGGACATGACGTCACTAGCAGAAATGTTGTACAAGGCTTGAAGACGGAGAATTCCGTGGGATATTAATTGAACGTCCTTGCCAGTTGGTAGATTATCCGCCATATTTTCAATTTTGACCCTCATTGCTGGAATAATATGTATATATACAGCTGAGATGAGTTAATAATTAACATAGCAAATTATCTTTATCGGTAGCATGCACTAGTATGCGGTTATTGTAAAGCCTACCAGATTCGTTTTCAACCAGAGGGTACTATATATTTGCCCTCCGTCCGTCCGTCTGTCCGTCTGTCTGTCTGTTCGTCAGTCTGTCAAAAGTCTCGATCCTGACATAAAACAGTTTCCAAGCAAGGTTTATAAAACTTGGTATGTGGATAGGGGGCAATAAGGTGATTATGTACGTCTAAACACATTCTGATTCTGACAGAAAAATGTGGTTTCCATGGCAACAGAAACATTGAAACTCTAAAGGGTCTTGGCTTCAAACCGGTAGGGGACTTCTGTATTACTTGCAATTCTTAGTGACTAGTTCATTTAAAATACTGGGTTAGTCAGGTGATATTCGTCTCTGACTTTGGCTACAGTCATGTCATCCTCATGCAGGTACTAGCACTCATCTATCTTTATGGCCATCAAGTGGTCTTATTATGATAGTTGAGGATTTGTGAAGCTTGCAAGACAAAATAAATAAATAACCAATTTATGTGGTTAAAGGGCTTTATTAAAGACATAAACATAACAAGAATATCACTGAATGTGATGAATACCCCCTGAAACTGCTTGACACAGCCAGATATGCACAATTAGACTTGATATTGACCATTCATGCAAAGGTTCGTTGAAATTTGACCATTGGATTACAGAGAAATAGCGCGGACAAAATTTATAAGTGAAAAAAAACAAAGGGCCATAACTACAAATGTACCTAAAAATTGATCCGACCAACGTGCGTCAACGATATGCACAACAAGACTCGGTATAGGCCTTTCCCGAAACTAGGTTACCTCCCTTGAAAATTGTCTTTCCTTGACGCTTTTGCGCATGCGCCAGATTAATATCTCAACTTCCGGGGTATCCGTATATCGATTCAATCGTTATTCAGCCATTACTCCTAGCATTAGCGATCCGTTATACTTGAGATAAACTACTTTGTTGACCATGGTTTTGCATTTCTTGTATCGTCAGTTGAACGAACATGTAGGGAAGTGATTACATGGCCTAAAATTCTTAATGGGATAATGAAATTTCATTAAGATTTAAATGTATTTCTTAGTAAAATAAAATATCTTATTCACGAGCGCTTTCAACATTTATAAGTTGAGAAGACTATTCAATAATAAATATGAATATACAGCAATATTATTAAATATTCGTTTAAATATTATTTTTTCGGTAACCTTATAAAATACGAATTAATCTACGATATTTTTATGAAGATACGCACCAATTAAATTATTTTGACAATCATCCATAACACACGTAGACATAAACTTGCACTTATAAGTGCTAAATAAATCCACCACCGTTCAGACATATCATGGCATGCTTATTCACAATAGTGTTCGTGGTATTAAATACAAAAAATAATATTAAACTAATTATGTTAAATTTAAACAGTAAGTATTTTAATTAAAAGGATATAATGAGGGAAATTTATAGCGAATATCAACGCACTGGTGTTTGCGTTCTGAAAATATTAAACGCCTAATTCATGTATATAGAGAACATTAAATGACAGTCCGGTATTCGTTTGAAGTGCACGAATGCATACAAATTTTCAAAACCAATTAAGTGTCATAAAACCCATAATCTGAATTAGTAATCAGTGGAAAAGACCCCCTGCTATGTAATTGGTCATCTACGTGTCTGACACATTGTATGATGCTACATATGTCACCGCGGTGGCTATTTAATGGGACATATAGATGCATCCCTTCTGATGTAAGATCTGTATAATATCAGCGGGAAATTAATATTAGGGTAATAAAACAAATATTATCCCGATGACTGTAATTTAAAATTAGGGAGCAAAGATCATATAAAAATCCAAGTATTCTTTGGATGAATGTATACGTCCGTGCAGATACTTGTATACATGTATATTCTCTGGTCCGTTGCGTTCGTTTAAATTCATGTTTTGTACTTCCCGTTTGTTTTGAAGTATTGATAGTTGATTTTTTCTTCCAGTGAAATTAAATTATCTTTTTACATGCACTACATGTCGCAGCACATTTTCTCAGGGGAGGGGGCATCCTAATTTATTCTCAAGAAAAAATCGGCCACCATTTGCTCAGACGGATCCAACCAGTTTTGTGATCTCAGTGGGATATCCTGTCCAAGCCCTGCACAACTCATGTATTTATATTTACAGGACAACTAAATTCACGTGGGTCTGAACAACCCTCTTGAGCCGCGCATACATTTATACATGTATTGTGTGACTCATTCACGGGATTGAGGGTACGAGGCCATCACCCTATCACACTATTTTATTTTACAAATTCGCCGGTATCGAATATGCCAACATCTTAAAACCACATTGACAATGTATATTGTACAGTTTTACAAATACCATAATATAAAACTTAACATTTATCAAAGTAGAAGAGCACGAAGTTTAATCAAACGCGCTTGGCTGGAGAGATTGGCGTTGAATAATTTAATTACTTCACTTTTAATAATTAAACAAAACTATGGAGCACACGAAAAATAAAACAGTTGGCCTAATTTTACCAGATACGTTCAAAGATTATTTTCGTGATAAGCGAACAAACAATATCCTTCGAACGTTTTCTTTAATTTCAAATAAAACATTTTTGTTTACCGCCGTAGATTCTATACTGTGTTCCGTATAGATTTAATTAATTTTGCAATACTCTAATGTAGTACAGCAGTATGGGATATAAAATTAATATTTCTAACACATAATACCAAAAACAGAACAAAAAAGAACACGTTTGTAAGCTAAATACTTAAAATAACTGCATTTTGTACTATGCCACTATATACCGATCTTATCAGGACACCCCGGAAGTGGAATTATTGGAAACAGGGGACGTTATCGAGGATTTACCAAGGGAGGTAACCTAGTTTCGGGAAAGGGTTATTCATCAGTTTCATTGAAATCCGACCATCAGTTACAGATAAATAGCACGGACAAAATTTATAATTGAAAAAAAGGGCCATAACTATCTTAAAATTAATCCTATCAACGTGAACCGACGATATGCACAACAAGACTCGGTATTGATCATTCATGTAAAGTTCGTGGAAATCCGACCATTAGTTACAGAGAAATAGCGCGGACAAAATTCATAAGTGTAAAAAATACAAAGGGCAATAGCTACCTTTAAATTGATCCGACCAACATGCGCTGACGATATGCACAACTAGACTTGGTACTGATCATGTATGCAAAGTTTCATTGAAATCCGACTAATGGTTACAGAGAAAAAGCGCAGACAAAATTTGCACGGACCAACCAACAGACCAATCATCCTCAAGCATGACTGCAATATACTATGTATCTGGGGGTATAATAATATATACCAGATTTATATAGATTTATAATAACACACTGTAAAGTTTGTAAAGTATATACAACACATTTATAGGTTAGAAAGTAACAAAAAAACACAGAAAAACTGCTTCTTTTAAAGTAGCCCCAGTCATATGTTTTGTCCTGTGTGGGTACCACGTATATTTATATACATATTTTCAGTTTGTATGACATAAGAGTTTGTAGTTTAACAATTTTTTTCAGGGTTTCATTCTACTAGGGAGTAGGGTTTTCCCTTTGAAATACTGTAGCGCACAGACAATCCAAAGCCATTAAGAAACGACAGCAGCGCCTACCCCTCGACCGACGCAAGAGTCAGATATCCTTTCCGCTAATAATAATTAAATAAAAAAAAACTATTTTGGCGCTAAATGTTAATACAATTCCATAGGAAATCATACAGCAATGTCGGGTATGACCAGTAATTTCAGTTTTGGAAAACATACGTTCAAAGCACTCTTTAAAGGGTACCAGCGGACCCAAAACATGGACACGACATTGGGCCCATAATATCCTTTAGACGTGGAAGCACGTGTACCCATGACAGTAAATTCCCTAATTTGGGCATTTAGGTCGAAAACTACAGAAGGCCGAAATGGCCATCCCGACCAGTCTGCATTAGTACGGTATGGTAGCGAAAAGGATTTAGAACGAACCATCCATACACCCAAAAAATGGATATTTCCAGCAAGCATATACACTCACCCCGCAATGTATGACACACTGTGGACTTGGAACTCAGTACATAATTAACCATAAAGAGAGGTTATTATGAATGATAACTACACTGAAAAGAAGTACGGGGAGACTTTTTACAGTCATATAAAAATGAATTATTGATTGGACGCAAAATCATTTTATATTGATATTCTCATTTAATGTTTTTTCCAATAGATGTGATTTCCAGCCTGGTATAGACGAAATATCAGCTTTCAGAAGACATTTTCCATCATGATAATAACGTTCATACATGGGACCGATCATTGATTTTTATGAAAGGAACTTACTGAAAATGAACGTTCAGGTAATGTCATGTGCATCCGGTGTTTCTATAACTACACGTTTGACTCATTTTTCTCTCTAAAATTAATCCGCCAAGAGTGAATGTATACATGTGTATTCACTAGGCGTAGACTTGAATACGCTTGGGACTTGGGCGGATTATTTTCTTGTTTGGTTGTGTGTTGGGTATTCGGCCTTGTGTGTTTTTATATTTTCCGTGCTCGGCTGGATAAGTCGAGTGCTGTCTTCCCTGTCCAACTTAATAATACAAGTAACAACCTACCTATCACAATATATTATTATAAAATAAACTCATTAATGACTTAGTGATCTATAGATTCCAAAAATGCATGCTATTCTTTTAAATTATATAAGGTTTTACCCAAAAAAAAGTCGACTTTAACTAGCAAGTATTGACCAAGATTTTTAGTATGTTACAAGACACACATTATGTGACATGATTCTTGAAAAATACTTGTTTTGCCTTTTTCCCCCCAAAAATATCTGCTCTGTACTAAATGTGATTTTCCCCAATTGTGTTATTTTTTGAAGAGGTTGGAAATCGCACAGCGGAGCTCATATAATCTTTTTGGTTGACAGTTTCAATTTAATGAAGCGTTATGTTATACAGGAGAATGTACACTGACGCCTAGTCACACAAACACACTAATTCCCAGGGCCCCTACATATCTCCAGCTCGCACATAAAATAAATAAATATACCAGATTTATATAGCGCCCTTTTCATGCGAACGCACGTTCAAAGGCACTTTACATTATTTTTTGTTGCAGCCACAAGGGCGCAGGTGCATCCTCTACCAGTGCAGATACAGCATGATCTGACCAGAGGGACAGACTGAGAGAAAGGCCCTGAAGGGAGAGAGAGACATTAGATACAGGCATGTCCGGCGCTGCAGAAGTGCGCCTAGCTCTTATTTCGAATAGACAGCCTGGTTCTTTAATGTGCCCGGTGTACAGCACCGATACACAGCTTCCTGACACTTCCAGATACTTGCAGACCACACGGCCAGATATAGCGGGAAATATTATAAATATTTCAGAATGTGTCAAGTGCCGATGCCAGGGATTGAACCCACGACCTCTAGATTGACAGCCCAGTGCGTTACCACTGAGCTAAATCCGCAGCAAAACACCAGTACCCTGTCCACACAGGAAACCTAGACCCAACAAATGCACATATATCCCAACCCCAAAACATTATACACCGAAAAGGAAACGAATTAAAGAAAAGGTAGAAAAATAAAGGATGAATCGTATTAGAAACATGAAAATGGGGGAAACGAATGTAAGAGAAAAGGGAGCAACAGAACCAGGACAGAAACGGAAACAAATCACGGACAGAAAGGGAACCACATTAGGGACAAGGGTAAATGAATTAACAACAACAAATGAAAACGAATTATGGAAATAAATTTAGGTCAGAAAGGGGTAAATGCGACGCGAAAAGACGAAAAAGCATTAGGAATATAAAGGGTAAACACAATAGCGACATATATGGGGCATTATAGTCGTAGCTCTCTCTAGGAGTTCTAAACGAACCAGCAACAGAAAAAGACGATTTCAACTTAAAGTAAATGGACGCTATACAAGGAGGAACATATAACTGTACGGTTGCACATGTATTTACTAGAGACAGGTAGGAAGGTATAAATAATTACCAGCGATTTACAAAACCCAGGTCGGTGTTTTTTTCATAATTTAGTGTTCCGTACTGTTTTGATCGTATATTCATGATTCTCGGCTCATTCAAGTATTTCAGCTTTTTGACAGCTCGGAATGGACTTTCGACCTTTTGAAGCTTGGACTTTGAGAGGTGCGGTCCATTTTCTCGTTCAGTTGTGTGTTGGGCATTGTGCCGTGTAATTGTGGTCTGTGATGCATTTATGTTTTCAGTGTTCGGATGTTAAGTCAACTAAAAGTAAATTACATTTACATCTCATTTAAGTTTAAACCTTGGCTCGACATACAATGTATCTCTCAAAGTGCAAAGGTGATGACAATAACAATACCTTTAGCACATGATTTGCTGTTCTCAATGACCGCTATCACTTTCGACCAGTTCTTTGCCAAACGTTTTGTTAGGTGCAGCATGTTTACTGGATGTGCGATATAACTTGAGAAGCGTTTACTGGTTACCACTTCTCTATGTATTTTCTTCACGTCAGAAACAATTCTACAGTTCATAGAAATACATAATGTAGTTAATAGAACAATACCAGAAATTGTTTATTTTAATACATGTAGTAAGATGGAAATAATTCATAGACATAATAAAATAGGCATATGAAAAACATGTGCAATTCATAGCAATAGTCCGTAACAGTAGTTCCAAAAAGATTCATGGAACTAATAATAATTACACGAATTGTATAGAATTTAGCAACAATCATAGAAATAATTCATAGAAATAGTTCACAAAAAGATGTCATTTGTTTGGTCATATCAACAGCTCATTTAATTAGTTCATAGAAATATAATTCGATAACAATAATATGGAAGACTTTGTTTTGCAGTAAATTTTAACAGCGTTATTTATATAATAATATCCATTAACATAAATAGACGAAGTACCAGTATTTTCACCCAGCATTGGTCTGTCAAACTCTCATGGCGGTAGGTGTACCACATGGATTAAGGTGTGGTGATTGATTATTTAAAAATGGTATAACTTGTTCACATTTAAACTAAAATATCATAAAACATTCGTTATCTCGAGCAGTTATCGGGACAGGTAAAATACTCGAGATAAACCGATTGGTCGTAATAACCAAACATTCATTTTATTAATGATCCAAACAAAAGTTAGTTCAATTTTTTCTAGATCTACTGGACCTGGTGTACATTTTGCTAATGGAAGAATCCGATTTATTAAATGTAATACAAAAAGCTGCCACTACCAAATCGACAGGTAACGCTCAGTTATAGCAAGCACTCACTCAGTGACGTTATAGATTCCGTGTACGTCATCATCACCATGGAGATTACGTTCGTGGTTAAGTATGACGTCAGTTAAAGTTAACATCTCATCTTCCATAGTATAAAGCTTCTCAATGTTCACTATACTAGTGAATGCTCCTCTTTCTGGTAAACTAGACGTCAGGTGTAAACAATACGCCAAACTCAGTACTGACCGCCACATATTTAATGTTTTCTATAAAACAAAGTTAAAATAAAAGTAACCAATTTTTTTCGACGGCTGCTTTCAGCAATACAGCCGTTCAGCAACGCGTTTACACTTTAACAAACATCAAAACAAAGATTATAAGAATCCACCATGTGACAATGATATAAGATATAGCTGTCTCATTCGAAGGGGGGATTTTAACCAGGGACGAGTCTTGTGTGGTTGAAAGGAGGTTTCGAAAGGAACGTACGGAACAGTCATGTGCTTACATGAACAATAATGTCCCCGGAAACTTAACGAAACGTGTTTGCGGCTAATATTACAGCTGCAATTACAATGTTGGTCATCTTAAAAGGTGCTGCCTCACAAACTGGTGTTTTGTTAAAATAAAATGGTCAAATATTCGCGTAATTTTGGTATAGTTGCCGGTAAATGCCATAAACAACCACACTGACATCGAAAATATCTTGCGAAACATCGACATATTGTAGTTACTTAGCATTTTTCTGTAGTTTGCTGAAGTAACAGTTCGAACACGTGTGATTTACATAATTCACAAAGCATTTTGTTAAGAAACTCTGTGCTGTTTTCAAAAGGAAAAAGCACCGAGTATGCGATTTCAGAATCTGTCATAAAGCAACCGCCGATGACTTTTTTTAAATAAATACTTGGTTAGGTAGGAACATCATGTCATACAAAAATGTTAGCCCTATCTGTGAGACAGCACCATTAATAGTTTTCTTCCTATTCCGTGTTGTTCACAAGTTGTTCTGATTGGCACATTCGGCATACTACACAGGACAGTTCCGTACCGTTCGTAAGTTGTTCGGTATGGAACATTCGGCACATTGACCATTACGAACACACCCCTTATGTTCTCGGTGTGACAGTAGTGTGAAATGTACACCATAGACTTATACACTAAAATGTACATTTGCTTTGTAGTTGCACCTTTATTTTATTGAATTCATATTGATTGTGAAACATAAATATCGGGGTTTCCGTGCTAAATAACCAGTAAGCCTCCTCGCAACTTCTATAATCAAGCTAGGATCTGGTGACAGTGACGTAGCCGTTTATGTGAACACAGAGGATTAAAACCATTGTCTAAATAGGTAGTGAGAATATAGTGTGTTAGTTTAGCATTACAATCATGGCTGTCGAAGCTTTTATAATTGGTTTTACACCGTAATAGTGGACTCGACCGCTGCGTCACTGTATTCTTACCCTGACTGGACTATACACAAAATATTGAGGTTCACAACGTGGTGTGCTAGACCTATAAGAAACTTTAATTTAGACCAACCGCTATTACTGACAACCTGAGATAAGTAAGCGCATTAACTCACAATATCCATAATGATTGTTTGTCATTTATTTTATTCATCTTAACAAACAGACCTGCGTTGAATAAACGCTTGTATTGCACGGATAGAAGCCTTGTCCATAATAACTAGGTAAGTCACTCAGGGGGGTGTCATTCTGTTGAAATGTTGGATAGTGACATCATGTGTTTGTTTATAATGGTAAACAAGTATACAAAGCTTGAAAGCAATGCCTTAATTGACTTCGAAAATAGCTGAGCATCAAAAGCTTAACGTCTAGGTTAACATTTCCAATTACACAGAAAGGACACTCACTATTTGCCTGCCGCATCAGTAAACAATGGGGCATAAATAGAAACATGTCATGAGAATGGACAACACAAGGCATACTAAAACAGCTATCAGATGGACACCACAAGGGCAGAGAAAAAGAGGGAGACCGAAAGGAACATGGAGAAGAACCGTAGAATCAGAGATGAAAATAAAGGGAACAACCTGGAATACAACAGAGAGGAAAGCCCAAAACAGATGTAGGTGGAGAGCAGCTGTGGTAGCCTTATGCACTCAAGAGTGCGAAGAGGACTAAGTAAGTAAATATAAACATATTTTGTTTATACAACTGTGCATGAATGTTTATAAAATTGCCTCTTCGTACTGAATGTATAGACAAAAGATACTTTTATCAAAAATGAATTTTGAAAAACTTGTTTTTTTAACAAATACAGTACTTAAACGTTATTTACTATATACTGTATTACACAGACAATCCAAAGCACACATAAACGACGGCTGTACATAGCCACCCGCGTAAGAGTCAGACAATGAACGAACCATCCACATCTCGAAAAATTA
Source organism: Spisula solida (assembly GCA_947247005.1). Taxonomy (NCBI): domain Eukaryota; kingdom Metazoa; phylum Mollusca; class Bivalvia; order Venerida; family Mactridae; genus Spisula; species Spisula solida. The sequence goes on from OX365961.1 coordinate 19,281,305, forward strand.
ATATTTCAAACACGCGTTTAGACTCACCCCTCAATGAATGACATACTGTGGACATCGAAGTGCGTGCATTACCATAAGGGATGTTATTTTAAACGATGAATACAATGACGTGTACTAGTTTTGTCATGCACTAATTAATAAGACATAAATAATTAGTCCCCTACCGGTTTTTGACCGGAGGGGACTATAGGTTTGCCCTCCGTCCGTCCGTCCGTCAGTCAGTCAGTCAGTCCGTCCGTCAAAAAATCTGGATCCTGACATAACTCAAACAGTTTCCAAGCTAGGTTGATGAAACTTGGTATGCGGATAGGGGGCAATAAGGGAATAATGCACGTCCAAAATTGTGGTTGCTATGGCAACAGAAACATTGAAAATGGCTTAAAACCGGTAGGGGACTTCTGTATTGCTTGCAATTCTTAATTACTTGTTTATTCTGGATTGCAATGTTATTACAATGGTTCTAACTACAGACGTTATTATAGTCCGGTCTATAAATGGGATATTTAGGTAAGACCCGGCATTGGACTGTATAGTAAATATTTTTTGGGATTCTGTTAGGGAATATGTTGTTATTGAAGAATCTGAATGATGCCCAGCTGGCACCATTGAGCATTTTGAGAAATTCAAGATGGCGTCCAAGATGGCCGCTAAAATTAGAAAAAAATGACATTGGTACTAGAAATAATTTACAAATTGCTATTTTTGCAGGTTGATTGTATTTTAGATGTTAAAAACATAATCATTAATATAAATTTATCATAAGTTATTGATTTAGTGAATCTTAGATAGTACCCATGGCAGCTGGAATCAAAAACACGGCTATAATGGCCGCCATAATTGCCAAATTGTACTAAAACTCAATTGTTATAATTATATGTGTACCAGTAGTGTAATATATGATAAATACTCAAAGAAACTTCAATTCAAAACAGTTGACCCATTAGCTGATTCAAAATGGCGTCGAAGATGGCCGCCATAATAAAAACAATATGTTAGTGGATCATAAAGAAGTTACATATTGATAATTTGCTGATTGATTGTAGTGTAAGTGTCTCAAACATTATTACTTCTGTAATACACTGCATAAATATATAATTATTTATTGGTTAGACCAATTTTAGATGGCATCCATGACGGCTGAAATCAAAATGGCGGCAAAAATGGCTGTCACATATTTCAAACTGAAAATTAGCATTTAATAGCATGTAACGCAATAGAAATTGTTAATTTTTAATATAAGTACTGCTATAGGTAATAAATGAACTAATAAAACTACAATTGAAAGCACTTTATGTTTAGCTTATTCAAATTGGCTTCCAAAATTGATGTCAAACATGAAAGTTTAAACCAAGCTGATAATATATCTTAGACCACTGGTCGATTGGTATACTAGTGTATGTATATGGTATTGTAAATACTAGTATACATGTATGTATATATGTTTTATTGACACATTTGTTGATTTTACAAACAACATTTTATATACATTTGCACTTGATTTTATCCACTTCTCATGTAGTTTGGCATAAGGCATTGTTAATAGCTTTTAATCGTTTTCGGACCTTGGTCGCAATTTTTGGCACACAAAACGAAAGCTGCGACAAAAAATGTTCTTCAAGTGATATCTGATAGGATTATCTAGTCTTTTGAGTTCAATTCCAATTATAGGTGAATGATGTAAGACTGTTCTCACAATGTAGATGCCATATCACTTCCATGTGTGTCGTTTTATGGTTTGGATTGTGTATTCATGCTTCGTATTGTGCCAACACTGACGTCATTTTCGTCCGTGTATGGTGTTGGCAATGGATTTCTGCTCCATCCCCTGTTAAGGCATACAGTTGTTAATTATGTCTTAGTCGTATATTTTCCCAATTCTACATGGACATTATGGTTGAGGAATACATGCAGAACCATCATCTGTCTACGTGGAATCTTCACTAGCTGCTCAGTAAGGTATCAGGTCTTTGAAATATACAGCTATATTGTCCTGGCATTGAGATGAATAGCTTGATGTCTGATTCGATCAAGTTGTTGTTGGTGTTCCACTGTGGTTTAAATGTATTGAAAGCATTGCAAGTTTTACCTATCATAATCTTCAAATTTAAATTCTCCCTTGTCCGTTCCAACACGTCTCAAGAAGATGAAGGTCTCATTATCAATGGTTTGATGATTCATATGACATCTTGCATGATTAGAGCATAGCGCATAATGTTGCATCGCAAACCGTTTTGTCTTCTTGACAATGACCAATGTCTTTGGTTTTGTTACAGTTCACTACATCCAATCTGGAGATATACTAGTCAACGTTGCACATTAAAAGTATGTGTGAGAAGCTAAACCGATACATTTAGCATATTTCAAATCTCTTACTCAATTCATTGATGTTATTATCGGTCACATACATATTATCCTTACAAGTGACAACTATGTTGTATTCCTCTCCAATCCTGGAAGTTACCAATACCACCTTAACCATGCGGCATTCCTTTCACTATGCAAGAATTCTTATGTCTCCCACATATCACTCAACAACTTATTATAGTTATGCTAAGGTTGGTGTATGAACTTTCAACGCTTGATCTTGTTTAATTACGGAGGCTTTTCTTGCAATCAGCCTAATAATGGGTCGCTAAGTAGCATCACTTCTGGTAGGATCAATGTATAGTTCATGTTCTCTCCTTCTGACAAGATCTTTTATTACCAGTGTCATCATGTAATCCTTATCCTATAATTTTAGTAATCAATTTGCCACAACCCTCATGTTCATTCAGGCGCTTTCTTTACCTTCTTCGCATAGTTCTCTATATTACACTTGGTGTTTTAGACATCTGGTCCTTGTTTGCAACAGTCTGTCTGATATTTATCATCTCGTCAGTAAGCGAAGTGTTGTCCTCTTCTTGTATCCCAATTGATCTTTGGAAATAATTTTATTATTACATTCTAAATCTGGCGTGTTGATGTTGTGCCAAGCTTAAAGAAAATCCAAGAATGGTCGTTCCTTACTCTAGCAAGTAATTTTATAACTGTCAAATATGTAATCCACAATAGATAAAGTCGTTATTATTATTATTTTTACTATTATTATTATTACCAGGTTTGGTCTGGTCTGGTCATATTTTTGCCCGTATATAAACTATTATGTCATGCAGAGGTCTTCCCCACCCTCTGGAGATCGCTACATAATATTTAGTTTAAAGCGACCATATCAGATAACCTCCATGTGGCCTCGTAGATTCTTGGGTGTAGGAATCTTTTTCATTCAATAACTTAACACAGAAGCATCACATGGCAGCATAGAATATACCGTTTTTTTCGCCTAGTATTTCGTTATCAATGATCATTTCTTTACTTGTGATGGCATTCGTATCACCAATGAAAGTGATGAACTCCTTTTTTCGGGGTTTTGAACAAATACAATTGCCTTTTAACTATCTGGATTCGTCTTGGCATTAATTATTACACAACTGTGACTTACTGGAATTTGGATAAAATCCATGTTTTGATGGGGACATAATACACCTGATTGGTTGAACTTTGAATGCTACCTAACAATTGCACGGGGTCCCGTATTATACAGCATGTACATTGGTTTTTTTAAAATTGATCAATATAAATTACTTTATTTGGAATGAATACTTGATGAGTTACACTAAATTTACCAACCGACCAAAGCCAATGACTCTATGGTTAACCACTTCGTTCACGTTTGGAAGCCATCTTGGATGCCATTTTGAATCAGTTATCGGGTCAATTGCTTTTAATTAAAGTTTACAACATTTTGCAGTACTGATAATATTATAATTAGCATTTTGGATTACACTTCATGGTTTTTAATAAAATATGCCAATTCGTCAATTATGACTGCCATTGTAGCCGCCATTTTGATTTCAGCCTTCATTGATATTATCGCAAATAGACTCAAACAATAAATAATGATATAAATAAATACGTCAAATACATCTTAAGAACTGTCAATCAGCAAAAATAGCAATTTGTAACTTACTTCTTGCGTCATCGGCATATATTTACTGGTTTTGGTCGCCATCTTGGGTGCCATTTTGAATCAGCTAATGAGTCAATAGTTTCGAAATGAAAGAAAGTTTAATTTTGAATAATAATTACATATTACAGTACTGATATAAACAAAAAAGGATTAAAATAGATGATTTTCAATACAATTTACCAATTTGTGCAATTATTGCGGCCAACATGGCCGCCATTTAGATTTTAGCTGTCCCGGATGCCATCTTATATTAACTGAATCAATGAATAATGATAAATATATATATAAATACTTATGTTTAAAACATTTAAAGTACAACTGATGAGCAAAATTAGCAATTTGTAACTTATTTCATGCACCCATAGCATTTTTTATAATTTTAGCGGCCATCTTGGACGCCATCTTGAATTTTTCAAAATGCTCAATGGTGCCAGCTGGGCATCATTCAGATTCTTCAATAACAACATATTCCCTAACAGAATACCAAAACATATTTACTATACAGTCCAATGCCGGGTATTTTTCATGATTGACCGGACTATTACTAAAGTTATCAAATAATTGAACTAAATTGTTTTTCGACTATTCAGACGGACACGATCATTGAATCCTGATCAGCCACCATCCGGGACGCATTGCCGACCGCCGGCCAACGCCCGGTGTGTACACTATGCCTAGACATCGGATACACGGATCTCGTCAGAAGCCCGGGTAATCTGTGACGCCAGTATGAATCGGCACAATACAATGTATGGTAAATTGATCTAAGATACTAACAATGATTCAGCTTGTGGACTCCTGAACACCATATATGTCCTCAATTTGCATTTGTTAAACAATTCTAAAGAATTAAAATGTCTTCCTAAGTTCAAGATTTCCGTAAGTATTTTGATAAAGCATTACCCAGAATCACGAGAAGCTGTTACAACAATTTAATTTCTTTAACAACTGATAAAAGGAAGATATATGCAGTCACTCACCATTGTTTATTCGTATCTCTTTAATTTTCGAATATTCATAAACACGAATGATAAACAGAAATACAAAAAAACTGATCAACAGTTAGTTTAATAATGCGTCATATTACAACGTTACAAGAATGTCGTGGCATGTAGATCTATAGGGATTAAATCAGGGATTATTAGGGATTAGTTTATGTAACAGCTGCTTCCTGTTCGGATACATTCGGACATCATCGTCTGACGTTTAAACCAATCGGGATTAAGCTGGTACCATCAGCTGGTTCCATTAAAACAACATACAATAAAATGTTCAACGTGTGTTTGCCGATATTGATCATTATCATTATAGTTAAGCGTTAAGTATCATACAATAAAGCATAACAACACTATTTCTGTATGTCAAAATGAAGTGTTTTTTTAACCTGTCGTTGGTAGTTTGACATCGAATATTCGTGAACAGATCGATAACATAAAATAGGCATCATACACTTCTGTATATTACTAATTGGCCACCTTATAAAATATATTATTATGCGATATATTTAAAAAAAATGTTGGAAGCTCACTCATGTGTAGTTAATATGTAGCAGCCAATTGAAACCTCGCCTCCAACCCATGGGAATGGAGGGAAATAGCGGGAAACTGTCCGGTATTTTACCTTTCCGGGGGTTTTGTGTCGCGCCAAAACAGTCGGAAAACATAGCCGTGAGTAAATCCGCGATGTATAGGGCGGTGGTACCATTTGTAAGTCCCTGGGGGCAGAGATTTTACCTGGGGTTTAAAAAAGCAAAAGTAAAAATCCCCGCCATTCCTCGGGGTTGCGGAGGTGGTTTTAATTTACTGGTGTATTAACTGCTTTAAGTGAAGCGCCCGATAAGGTTATTTGGAGAGTCACAGGAGATTCTCCTCTTCGCATTCCTTCACAAAATATCATTTGATGTACACGTTTGTAACAATTAATGTGGTTGATGAAAAATTTAACCATTTAAACATGTGTTTTTACTCTTTTTTACTTTTATTTAAAAAAAAGATGATACACAAAATGATATTATTGTAGACTTTGTGCTGATTCCTAATCCTATTAAATTAATATTATTGTTTATTGCATTGCATTCAAATATACATGAGCGTACAGCTATAATAATTTTCAATCTTAATTATCAATCAAAATTCAAATTTCTGTCGATTGCTGCCTTACCAGTCCGATTTTTTTATTTTGTTTGTTTCTGAGAATACAAATCGTCCAACCCGATTCTTCTCAACAGCGTGTCAGGTTTTAATGTTTTTTGTCCACTGACACGGAACGCTATAATGGTTATAGCACTGGTCGATGGGGATGGCAGGATGTACAATTACAATGACCGCGCCACGCAGTGGAGTCATTCTGAAGAAATCCCTATTGACAATTTGTAATTAATTCTTGTATATCGTCAGTATCATAACGACGGTACGCAAAACACTTGATCAATAAACACAAATGTTTACTGATTGTTTTTTTAATACAAACATGTAGTAATTCGACTATCATCGAACGTATAAAATATTCATCATTGGTTGTCCAACTACGTACAATATACATGCGCAATAAAGGCATCCCTCAGTTCAAGACTGTTCAGTAATAAACTGAATTGCGTGTAACCTATCAACGTTTTGAATATATGTCTCTGTATGTATCGACGTTTTTATTGTACTGATTATAATTCATAATTGCATTTTAATGATTTGATTTATCTTAACAAGGTTAACTTGTCAAACTTGTTAACGATCCGCTTTTTTATGCTGCGCTTGTAGCTAGAATGTGTCACGTGGTCTCCCCTTTCTGTTTTGTAACTTGGGGTAAATATTTCTATTAGTTTATTCATATTGTGAAATAGTTCATTGAATTTTATGTCGGTCGTATCGTATCAGTGGTAAAACAAATGTCTAGCGGAATCCGCATCGTGGCTTCAGCCAATCAATGGAGCTCGTTTTACCGGTCCTAGACACAGTGCGCAGTAATCGTAACCATGCTCCTTAGCAACGGTCGGGTACCGTCACTATACATGAACTCATTTTTGTTTATAATACAAAATACTTAGATACGGGTAACATCCATATAAAACCCGGCATGATACTCGCTTAGCGGCAATTCAGCGGCTATCAACTTGGAGGAGTAGGGACGCGAAGTTACTTTTGATTTAATCTAATTTGTTACTGTTTGGTGTAAAACGTATTAGAAAAATGAAGGCTATAAGTTTCGCCACAATTTGCGTACTGACGTTTGTATACAGAGCAGGTAAGTTGGGTTTTTATTCTTACCGGTATATGAAGCATAATTATTATTGTAATTGCATAAATATTATATAATTATATTTTCCTAGTATATATATTTATTTATACGAATTTTACTATAAATTATTGTCAATAACCGAAGGTTTAATACAGTTGATTTTGTAACAAAATTAACGAAAAAATGGATGCATTAGGTAAGAAAAAGTATCTGATAACAATCGCTTGTATTTTATATTAAAAAATTTTACTATAAACTATTGTCAATAACGGAAGGTTTAATACAGCTGATTTTGTAACAAAATTAACGACATGATGAGTTAAGTAAGAATAAGTAGATGATAACAATCGCTTGCGTTTTATATTGAAAACTATCATTATCTATTTTGAATAACTTTTTTAAATAATACTTCAATGAAATAACCGTTTTAAGCCATACTTGAACTTGCAACGAATTGTCAGCCAAGAAACTTGCTATAAAGTATTGCAAATGACCAAAGGATAAATACAGTTTCTTTCGCAACAAAATTAAAGAAAAACTGGATGCATTAATTAAGTATAAGTAGATGATTACAAACGCTTGTATTTTATTATTTTATATTAAACACTAAAAATCATGTTCTTACCTGAATATCTTTTTTAAAATATTTCTTAAGGATGTTGGATTGGTTTAATGCGCATGCATCATATGTCATAGTACGTTATGTGCCTTATAAATATAAAAATGTGTCAATATAATAAAAAATAAATCCAATTGAACAGTTTTATGCAATAATATTAGAAAATACTAATCGAAATGACGGTTGACATTCCGAAAAAATATTACATAACAAAATAGGTAAAATATCGATAAAAAATATAAATATATTGCTATCTTTGCAAAATGCCTTTTTGGGGGTCAGGATTGTTCTGTAATGTTTGTTTAATGTGGGTTTATAATAATAATAATAATAACGACTTTATTTATAGTGGATGACATATTTGGTTCTAGACCAATTTTCAATGTGGTCCACATCAACATGGGATATATACAATCATTTACAGGAATACATGATAATTATGAGCAAAAGAAAAACATAACAGAAAAACTCATGGAGTCAATAATAATGATGCAAAACAAAACAAAAACAAAAAGCACAATGTTAAGGTAATGGTAAATAATTATGATATACACAATTCAACACTGTAATTTGTAGATATAATTAATAGCGTAATGTTGTGAAACATGTAAATGTTACATCATGTGACCAGAGTACATCCTCTGTAGATAGGAGTTTTTGAATTGTTTGAATGTTTTTGAAGTACGTATTTGTTTTGGGATGACATTCCAAATGACTGGCCCTGAATAATTAAAGGACTTCCGGTAAAATTCGAGCCGTAGTTTAGGAATATTGAGTTCACAATTTTCAGTTGATCTAAGATGGCGATCTGAGTGTTGGTAGTTTTGGTTAAATGTGAATTTATGTGAATTTATGTGAATTTATGTGTTTTCACGTTATTTACATGTTAAATAAATTTTATTTTAAGCATTTTCATTGATTTTCTCAACATTTTAGCCAAATTTAACCAAAATAAAAACAAAAATTGCGAAAAAGATACTCCGGTGATATTTACCTGTGTGCTATTTTGCTGCATTAAATATTAAGTGGGTGGGGTAAAAGAGCAATATATATTAGACAAACATTAAATATACCATTTTTGGTATCTTAATCATGTGTAACAATGTGTACCCAAACTACTTTGAAACAAATTTTATTATTAAGATCACAGACTTCAAATAAAATGTCAAATTTGAACACCACCAACAATTTACCAATTTCTATGGAATTATAAAAATAATTCATACACACTTCAATCAGGGCTGATTACCCGAAAAACGAGTTCCGTGACCTAGTGTTTTTTCATCACAGTTTGTGTCAGAATAGATGTCTCTACTTCCTGGCAAAATTTGAACAAAATCTTAGATAGGGATCCAAACCGCTCCAACATCCTTAATAAAAATGAATAAACGGATAATTAAACCTTCAACACATTTTCAGCTAAGATATGATTATAACTAAGTAAATCGTATTATGTAACATCGGTTTACAAAAAGTAGAATATAAAAGTTAAACTTGAGTAAAATCTAACGGATCGCAACAAAATTATAAACATTTTCTCGTTATATAGAGGATATTACATGAGTGTCTTTTCATATTGAATTTATTAAATGAGTTGAATAAAATAATAAAATGCGAGGGTCTGCCGAGCCTTTTATCGATTTTATTTAACGAGTTAAATAAATTCAATGAGGAAAGTTACAAATGTAATGTTCTTTTTATCATATGTTAGCCATTTCTGGCCGAAACATAAAATAGCTACTTACTTTCACTATAATAAACGCGCGACTTTGACGACGTCGCCTATACTTTGAGTGACGTCACGTCAAAGCTTTATTACACTAGTGTATTATCAAAAATAAATAATGGCTTTATTACGCTGCCGCGATGTCAAACATATGATAAATATGGATAATCCCTCGTATATCGCTGGGGAAAATAAACAGGACCAAAACTCATATATATTGTTGTGAGAAACGCGGCTCAATTATACCGAAGTCCGTGTCCAGAGTGCTTGTTTTTCGCATCAGAATTTCGTAACTCTACCTCGATCACTGTTGATTCGATTTTTGATTTTGTAGACTGTGCTATTACCGCATGGACTGAGCCTGTCATTGACGGGGCGGCTGACGGAAGTGCCGCATCATCGGTTCCAGTAGCCGAAAGCGTTGCTGCAGGGGCGGATACAGGTATTACAGTAGTCGCAACAGGTGCTGCGACGTACGAATTAGTTGCAGATAGTCAGACTCCAGCCACCCCCGGTACGTTCGCTGTTTCCTCCGGTGGTATAGTAACCTTCACAGGGACGCTGAACTATGAAGTCGTACCAAGTTATACTTTGATAATAGTGTAAGTATAATTTGAAATATTTGGCGTAGAATGCGACAATAACCTTGGGCGTATTATTTGTTCAACATATCGACTAACATTATTTCGCACAGCACCATGGGCGAGCATATCGAACACACCCCGTGAAGAAGAGGCAAGTCAATTGCAATGCATTTATGTTTACGGTTGACTCAATGTTCAGGGGGGGGGGGGTAAATATACAGTCGGTTGATCGAACGCATGCGTCAACAAAGATATAAAATAGGGTCTTTTAACTGTTTTCATTAAAGTCAGAGTGCTACAGCGAGCTGTTTGACTGGTAGAAAATCATGAAGCAAGTCTAGCTTACGTGATATTGGTAAATATTTAGTCTGCTCTACGAAAACGGCCAGTCAAATAGGCCTTACGCTTATGTTATTTCAATTCGTACATAGTACCTTCGTGATACTGGCACATGGGTGGTTCCCTCTGGATTGGTGCGTTTTGGAGGTCCCACACACGCGTGCGTATCCCGCGGACTCGGGGATGCGCGGGTACTCCACGTAATGAGTGAGTTTTTGCGAGTACACGGGTACCCCATAGACGGGTAACCCTTTGGCGATATGTGAGAGAGCAAGTTTAGTTAAATTCCAAGGATAATTTATATTGTTAATTATCCTTTGAATTTAACTAAACTTAATGATTTTAATGGTTAAAATTTTCATTTAACCGCCAAAATTCGGCGTTTTCATTGGCTCATAATGTAGGTTATATTCTAAGACTAGCACGAGTACACTGCAGTGAAACAATACTATTGTACAACTTATTATTAACCAAATAGTAAAATAATAAAACAAGACTGGTGCAATTATCATCATCACATTATATGCATTTTAGTTGTTTTGAAAATGAAAAAAACATTGAACAGGAGGGTCCGAGTAACAAAAAATCAAAGAACTCTAAATGCCAATATTTAAACATATCAAGTGTAGTTTTATTATGTTACTGTATATAATTCATATGTTGTATATGATTCACTAGGGCAACAGAAGATGCTACGAATAAAGGCACGGCTACTGTGACTATAAGCATTACTGATGTTAACGAAAGTCCTGCGTTTGCCGCAGCATCGTATGGAGTACTAATGAACCATGGGGCGGCATCAGGTAATGCTACTGTTTTCATGTTTTTTACCTATAGTATATGATAATAATAGCCTTTGTTAACAATACAAATAGACATAAATGCAGTTTCGATGTCCATTTTTGTTCAATTGTTTGCATAATCACTTTTAAGGCATATGCTCTTTTAATCTACGCTGATAGTAACAAGCGGCCAGTCGACCAAGTATTGGTTATAATATCTATGTTTGTTATTGATAAGGCTAGAGTTATCTCCGGCGAACAATATAATAAATTACATAGCTTCACGGCTTGTTTACACCAGAAAGATGATGATTATAATTCGCCCAGGATAATGTGAAAGGCGAGACAATGAAAATGTGGTATATTCAACAAAGGTAGATTAATCAGAGGTTCACGATGTTTCCGTGATGTTTTGAGTACAATTCTGACATTATCTGATTACTTTAGTAATTTGTAAAACCAATGTATAATCGGACAAATATAAATTGGCCGGGCTATAAATAGTACTGGACATTAACATTCTTGTTGACCTTTCACTCCTGAAGAAAACTAATAAGGTATATAAAACTATATAAGTATACAGCATAATAAGCAATGAGTAAATAGCTCAGTTAGTAAAGCGCAAGGTCCACTCGCATCTAGGGTATGCTTTTATTATGCGTGAGTTCGAATCCAACTCGTGACTTTTCTAATAGAAAATAAAAACAAATATGTTTTAAACTTTATTTTTTAATTGTATTTTTTTTTGGTTTTATCTATTCTAGACTTTGTAATTTAAAAGTATTGAGAAAATGAAAAGTACAAATATGATAAAAAAATAATGACAATAAATGGATTTTAACCTGCATACCTGGTACTTCATCTAAACACTGAGGCGTTCTGAGCCACTGACATTACTGGAGAAATGAATGCTTCATTTTCATGTCTACCAAATTGTCGTAAAGGTCACCGTTGTGTTTATTTATTATGGTTAAATTTAGCCTGGCCAATTTATATTTGTCCATCTATAGCATCAGTTGACCAAACTGATGCATGTTTGTAAATATCACATTACTATACTGATATATAATGTGTAGCTACCGTGTAAGTAGGTAAAACATCCACAGTATATAGTTCGCCGGGGATAACTTTAGCCTTATAGTTCGTGCTAGATAATGTGGCAGTCGAGTCGATTTCACTACCGGCAATACACGGTTTTGATAAAAGATAACTTTAAAAGAATCGAATTGTTTGTTGTTGGTGCGTTTCATTAAATACCATGCAAGTAGAAATTGTTGAAATACATACCTAATATGGACTAGTGATTGATCACGTTTCATACTAATATGAATGCCTTGTGCAGCTAATCCTTTACCATCCATTGAACGAGGACATGCAACATTTAACATAGGCAGTCATCCAGGCCGTTAAATTGGTTGGCCTTATCGTCATGCTTGACTTATTGCAACGTAAGGAAACTTACTAAATAATTGCAATTAGTTAGGTATGTTGTAGTAGCTCAGATGGTAAAGCCCAGGAATTGTATCAGAGCGATTCGAGTTCAAGCCTTCGAAGAAGTATTTTCGTAAATGCATTACTATAATTTTAATATTATTTTTTTATATTTTCTTTGTGCGTATTTTGGATTTGTTTATTATATTTTTTTCTTTGCTTCATCATGTTCATGTTAATATATTTTTTAATTCAATTTATCGATATCACTGTCACTGTCACACTCAGACACTGTATCTGTGGCTTCGTCGCTATATGGGACGTGAATCACAAGTCGCTCCAGTACATCTTCGATGGCTATATCTAGATTCCAATATTGTTCTTCAGTTGCCTTAACACGATTACAACAATGTGACTATTTTCCAGCCATTACACTTAAAAGAATCGTTCAACAGAGACGAAACATAAAAAAACTTGAATGGCTTGAAGATGAAAAAAAAGAAATAAAAAAATGCATTCGCCTTGACAAGATTTCGAACTTATAGCCAAAAATACTGTTTCCTTAGGAAGTATAATATATGCACTGAACCTCTCGGCTACGAAGTCTGTTCTATTTGACGGGTGGTTAAAATTAAGAAATAAAAATCTGTTCGTGTATATTGTCGGTGAATAAAACACGGGCAGGAGTTCGGATGCGGAAAAATGAAATCACAAGTGCGCGTATTCCATTTTCACCCATTTGACATTGAACATAATTCCACGCTGAAATTGAGTGGCTTATTAGCTGGTACAATTACCCCCCTCGTTAATGAAAACGACCTACGTAATTTTCTGAAGGAAATAACACATTTTAAACATTGAAACAATTTTAATAACACGAGTATTGGGTATCCATTTCATGAAATGAAAAATATAAAATGAATTGATTATCAGAAGTTTTAATGAAACTTAGTTTCGAGAGTATATTGGATTTTCTAAAAATAGATGCGTCATAGCTGTAACACTGGATTCTCGTGCAACTTGTCTTTCCATCGCGACTCGTAGAAGTTTTACTATAAAGTTTACGTTCATTCATTCATAAATATGTCACGTGATACGGGGCGTAGATAGTAACAGCCAATTTGAGAGGTATGTTTTATGGGGGTAATAATACATGCTCTTGTCTGCACTATGTTTATAGGATTAAGGTGGAACCACACTATAAAAAAAGTTCCTAACCCATATACAAGTTATAATACAAAGCGTTGATCATGATACACCTAATTCATTCAATTGATATAGTCCAAAACAGAAAACCTTGTGTCACCTGACTGCCACATTATCCTGCACGGACTATATCAATAAACAAACAAAGCAAATAATAAACACCTCGCTGTCGACGGGTCGCCAGTTATCAGTGTAGAATTAAAGAGTATATCATTAAAAGTGTATATGCACAAGATTGAAAAAAAACACGGAATATCGATGTTTGGCTGCATACCCACCAGGAGAGAAATAGTCTCCTCAGGGAGACTCGAACACATGGTCAGGGGAAGTTAAAATGCCAAAGGGTGGTTGAACGGATGAACACCTAAAAGCAGCTCTCGAACATTGGTTATTTTAACTTATTTTTAACTTATTCCTAAGTACTGAGCGCTTATTGCGGGAGCTATACTTGTACAAGCATATATATGGTCACATGATTTCTCAGCTTTGTGACATTTTGACTTTGGTACTCGGGGGACACGTCTTTAGGATAAGCATATTTTCTATGTACAGCAGAATAACTTTTTAGGTAATAATAATTATCACCGTTTAGGCAAATGTGGCAATACTAGTCCTTTTATTGTCTAAGATGATTCTCTAATAGGTCAATGCTTTTCGTGTTTGACAGAAATAGTATGTTAAAGAAAGAGAACGCAAACGCGAGGTTGTCTTATTTTGTCGACAAAATAAACAACCGAGCGTTAAGTATCTCTTTCTAACTTATATCATTGGCCAGTGATTGGCTATTACTTTGTAAACATAAGGCGTGTGTTACAATGCTGACCGATTTAAAGTTGTGGACTCCAATACAAATCGACCATGGAAATCGATATAGGTTACGTTGAGCGAAGTAAAGTGTAATAAAGTTGTATTAATAGCGAATAAATTACACATTAAGTCAACGTGTCACGTGGTTTGGTCAGAGTTTGAATTCACTAATGGATCTGAAAATTTACGGTCTCGCAGTGACAGAAAGATACTGAAAAATGGCCGCCAATAGTTATTCTGTAGCTCATAAATTTTCTTTAATATTTTAATGATGTTTAGAAATATTCCAAAAACTCAGTAGGCCCATCAAGAACACATTTTAATAAGAGAGATAAATACTCTGTTGCTTCGTATAGCACTTTGATCGACCGCCATCTTGGAACGCTGGGAAAACAGAGAGAAAACACAGAATGTGATACGCTGGATATAATCAGTAATTGATCAACTGATTACGCCATAAAAGTACTTGTTCTAAACAAGGAAATACGTATTATTAAATACATATTCAAGGGAGTTATACAGTGAACTTAAATACGGTTCGTATCGACTGTCGTCCTTCGTTACGTCGTACTCAAAATAGCGGCAAAAATGTCACAAAGTTTCTACTGACTGTACATATATGAATTATATGATCAGCAATCATTCTGTACTGGGTGGTCATGTTACTAATTATTAAGGACACCTGACAAGTGTCTACTGCTGTGTTTCAATACTGACATGTAGCAGCGAGATATGAGAATTGAACAAAATTATGAAAATGAACAATTAAATATTTAAGATAACATTCGCTAAAATAGGCTGTGCCTTAGTTCATATAACAGTGCAGGATAATATTTTTTAATAAAATTTACGTTCCAACATAGTGTAAGTAGGAGAGACATAGAGGAGCTTTGTTGATTTTGTTGTTAGATCGAATTTTATTTCACCGAGTGATTACAGAAATCAATATTTTCACGAGTGGCGTATCCACGAATGAAATATCAATTTACTTTGATCACAAGGGAAATCAAGCGTGACCTTTCACCATAAATCAACACATTTTCTATTTATTATATGCTGCAATTTCTCGTATAATGGTACAGTAATGGACTTAATTGGAAAAATGATGATGAAATAGAACGTCACAACACGTCAATTTTGGCGTCATAATGACGTAACGAATAATTTGAAGCCCGGCGTCGTTGACGTTACGTTTATTTTTCTGTATGGTAATTGAACCAGCCTCTAAAACAATGATAATTTCACTGTTATTTTCACACTGTCAGTTATTTTCACTCATAAATATCTGTAATCCGTTGATAGCAAATAATGAAATCCAATAACATAAACGACACATCATAAAGGGAGACCATTCTTGATATTCGCCAAAAAGCTGCACGAGAGATGTGTATACTACATTCTTTCTCATCTCTTATCATGGGAGGATGCATGCAATAAAGTGTGAAACAGACGACAATATAATACATTATTGTACATGAGCATTCATATTTCAGGTAAAGCTGTTGTCACTTTGACCGCCACTGACCCAGACACTACCAACAACGCCATATCAGCTTATGCCATTTCTGGTAAGTTAGGTGTTATATAATGTACACTATATTAACGATTAAAACAACATAAATTAAGCAAAAACCAGTGAGTCTTTCACATCTATACTATGCATATCTAAGACAGGGATCTGAGTTTATGACTGGCCCTTATATACCCAACTCAACATTATGTCCAATATTTTAAACAAGCCGGCTACAATCATTTAAATTGTACTGCACACTTCAAGACAATATAATATTATACATAAACAAGACTGCGTTCAATAAACGCTTATGCCCCCTGTGGAAGCCTTGTCCATAAATAAGTCTAAGTCCAAAATTAGGTCAAGGTGAAGGTCAAAATGGGGTTAGGTGATACAGGCGTGTGGAGAGTGTTCATACACAACATCCATGCAAGTATGAAAGCTTTGTAGCAAGCCATATTAATGCTAGAAGAAACGGTCAATTTGGGCTAACCAGGACGGACGGACGAACAGACGAACGGAAGGACAGGTGAATCACTATATGCCTCCCCATCTATCGATAGGGGGGCATAAAAATACAACTTTATCAATACACGTACACAATGTCGCCTGTGTCGAGCATAGAATGTTAACAAAATGCGTGAAACCCGGTTTGACGACACAAACATATTATATTAAGTCAGACAGGGAAGGCAGCACCGAACTTAACCAGCCAAGCACAGAAAACATTAAAAACAAACAAAGCACAATGCCCACTAAACAAGCGCAGATCCGCACAGACAGAAAACGGCCTTGATAAAGAAGAAAACTCATTATTAGAAAGACAATAATTGACTGGGTCTTTGATTTATACCTTGGTCATAAATCACCTGAACCATGTTCACTTAGGACTTTGAACAATATCATGTTAATGTTTCCAATTATATTTCTAATTAGTGGCTTCCTAAGTCTAAACCACTCATCGAAAAAAGATGATATAAAATTGGACTTTGAAGTCATCACTTAATAAAAATAGCACCACACGAAAGACACAGTGATAAACATGCATAAAAAGAAAATAATCAAAGTACACGCTACAATAACCATTACAAAACAGAACAAGAAACATGTACGATGAAAGCACTACATGTATGATCACTAACTGGTAGCAATGGCCCATAATTTTGGTATAATTTAAATACATGATTTTTTTATCCTACATACGCGTTTACAATCAACTTTAAATTGGATAACGCATTACGAATCAACACAGTAGATAACCACCGTTTTAGAGTCTCGAACTTAGAAGACAGGTTTGTTATTTTACAAGACAGATTTTACTGTTGCCCTGGCACTGATATGATACTCCCCAAAGTATAATGCTTGGAAAGTTTTATGATGGAATATTTCCAGCGTTAGTGGGATACTTCTATTTACACAAATACTTTACTAAGATAGTAAACATGTGTAATTTCACTAAAACAACTAGAACATGTATCTCAGTGGGGATACACACATGAAAATAAAACTTTTAATTAATTCGATTTCAATTATTTTTGCAAATGTTCGAACTTAAGAAATTAATCAAATACCACCAAAGTTCATAATTTGTAATTTTGACCTGGACCACTTTCATGCAGACCTGATAAAGTTGTACACTATTGTTTTGCCGTCTGTTCGATGCTGCCTGCACAGTTTGATTTCTTATTTTCTTTTGATATATATATTTTTTTCTGTTGTAGCCGGTGGCAATACTGGAACCGACTTTGCTATTGATAGTTCAACTGGAAAGATCACGGTGGCCAACGCTTTAAGCACGGATAGAACGCCGGGCTATGCTCTCGAAGTGACGGCCGCAGACTCTGCATCGCCCGCGCTTACAGGAACAACTACCGTGTACATTGTTGTTAGGTCAAGTGACGCTGTCGCTATAATGAGCGGTATGGTTGTCACGACAATAGCTTTCCTTGTTGCAAGGTTCTTGTAGTCAAGTTTTTGTTGATTGGACCGTCTCTGAAAACATTTCTAACATATCATGTAGCAACAATAAGTTATGATGCGTATTTGTACAACAGATCAAACGAACTATCATATCGGCCAAGAAGATAGAAAACATTTGGTCGTTTTCGAACATCTTATAATAATATTTGACTGTTGGAGAAAACTCCTCAGTTAGAATAGATAGACAAACAAACATGCAGTAAAATAATTTAATTTTGCCATTATTATTTTCGAGGATTTTGTTAAAATGAAATGTTCGGGGTCTTGATTTGTCAAGGAACGGAAGGGAAATCAATTGTTACATATTTAGAAAATTTGGTGATGTTGTCGAAATAAAATAAAATCGAACTATAATGAGTTTATAATAAGATACAGATACCTGATCTGACAATGAGTTGTGAAAATGTCTTCATCGAAATACCTGAATGTGTATTGTTTGGCTTGTAAAACGTAAAAAGTCTAGTCCAATCAGATTTGGGTATTTTGTTGTCAGTCAATTTCACAGCAATGACATTTAAATATCAGGTATCGTCACTTAATTAATCAAAATAGAATATAATTCCGAATAAAATCAACCGTTTTTTACTGCCAATGGTCATGTACGGACATTAAGCTTTATACATTTGTATTTAAACGTCCCTGTGAAGATGCTGAGTTGTTGTTGTTACGTGGTAAAGTTATGGTGTTTTAGAGATATCAAACACGAATGATACTTTTGATATTGACTATCCTTTGCTTGTCTATCACCGTTCTATGTAATTATGTATTTTGACAATTTTTAACATAAAATTAAACCTCTCATTTGTCACAGACAAGAATTGTGTCCCCGAAATAATACGACACACGTTAACTTAAAATATTGCGGTTGATCAATACTAGTGAGGAGGAAAATAATACAATTCAGTCATTTCAAACCCAGACTGACGGAAGTGTTTGTTAAAGAGATCAATCCCTTTTTTAACAGAGGTACATTAAACCACAGTCTGTTGTGGGTCTTCGTCTAATTTAAAACTTGGGAATTACGTAAGTAACATGTCACAGTGTGTACGTTTACCTTTGTCTAGTAAGACATTCGCGTTCTTATGTTTCCTATTTAAAGACCTCGTACAAGTCAATTCTAGAATGACTGAGGTACATGTATAACCATTGATAGATTTAGTGTCCTATAGTAACGATTGTATAGGATGAGCCTAGTTGAGGGATGATGTCAGAATTATTATTAGTGTTTTTATATGTATAGTTTAGATGTGTTCTAGTGTTCTTTTCACGATAGATTTTTGACAAATTGCACTAAAAGTAGACTACGTTAAATAGCAACATACAGATAACAGTGTGGTGTCTTTAGACAAGATTATGCGTCTTTAGCGTTAAATGTAATGTTGCCCGAGGTGAAATTATGCATTAGTTAAAATAACATGCTAACTCATATAACTCTTTACCCCCTTTAAAGAAGCTTCCTACATGTATGTTAGAGACTATCAGTTTGTGTGAGTTTAATTTAGGGGTGACTTCCTTGATGAAATACATTTAATGTATTGATGTAAGAGTCATTCTAGTTATTTTTATTATATTCATTTTCAATGTCTGTGATATTTTATATATTCCATATTTATTCTATACTTATTCTTAGTCCTATTCACATGCTATATTCAGATAATGACAATATGTTTTATGTACTTGATTTTTTTCATGTGGAAATTATGTTAAAAAATGTTGGAAAACCCATATTTTTATTATCAAGCGGGATTCCCGAAACATTTTATTGGACATTTGTCTCTTTGTATCACATGCGTGGATCAACGGGGGAAATTTATTTGCTAGAAGATCTTTAAGTTACTATTACATTTTAAAGCAAGTAAACAAAACGACATGACATGAAAGTAGTCAACTGGCGGGGATGTAAATCTAAGAATTGTTTTCTTCCATAAATTTTGCTGATTTCTTTAACAACGCTTTTTGATTTTGTATTCGTAATTGTGCGCATGTAATTAGGGAATTGTGAGTCTTTGGACTTCGTTTGTATACTTCTACTCCATGTGTTAGTTTTTAATGATGTGTTAATAAAATTTCTTAAAATCCGGTCTTTGTTTTCTTGGTTTGTATGTAAATGGTGATAGTTGGTGCTTAAAGTGTTATTCCACTATCTCACCTATATGGGGTTTGTTGGGTTTCAATGTCCAAGTTTCAAGTCTTGCCAGACCGTACTTCCTGGACATATTTGTTTCCTAACACTAGACACCAGTGTACTGTATTAACAAAGCAGTTACGGAATTTGTAAACGTACGCTCCAATTTTAATTTTTCATAACTATTTTACTGCTACAGATCGTGTTTAAAGGATATGCAATATTAAGAATGGCTCATTTAATGAACTTCTAGAAACAATAATATCATATATTCCCTATTTATACCTGTTAAAGCATTGTGAAGAATTGAATTTAAGCGTAAGTTGAAGATTTTCGTTAGTGCTTTGGTAAAACATTACCATGGTTATACGACCAGGCACATAGTAACAATACTTGGTTAACTGGGGACTCACACACTTGTTGTGTCAGAACCCATACCGAATTTTCCAAGGCGAATACGCTCGTGGCATATTTTATGTAAACGACACTTACTTAATATACTCGAGGATTTGAACAACTCATCATGTCAAAATAGTCCGTCTTGTTATTTCATTTGTTGAATCGGTTGTCTGATGAATTACAATATTTAATATATATTACTACAATAGGTGTTTCTGTAGTGTGGCGGCTTAAACATGTTTCCTCTTACATTAACTTCAGTGCAGTGTTCATGATCTACCTTCCTTTGTGGTAGTTTGCAAATATAGGCTTACTTGAAATATCTGATAAGGCATTTGTGGATGTAACGTTCTGTGTATGTCACTTGTGTGGTCAATCGGAACAACACAATGTCACTACACTCCTTGAGCTTAACACGCAGCTGCGCAGCGCTTGCTTGATTGGCGTGAATTCCATTTAAGCACTATTTAAATCTGTCATGACATCACGGCGAAAGAAGTTCAAAAATGGCGTCGTTGTATTAACACCCGAGAGATGATTCATAAGATTGTCCGAGGTGTCCCGATTGTTGTGTGGTTTCTGTATGGCATGATGTTGTCTGTGCATATATTTAATATACGAATAACATTGATTTTCATTTCATAATATGTGTGATTTAGTACACATACAAAATAATAGTCAATACATGAACTAACCGAACGGATATTTGACATTATCCAATGAGTCGTGTGTAAGTCCTGGAGTGTGTTACATGTATTAGTGAATGTGTTTCAAACTAGAATGCAGCTTGTTTATTAAGTAAATACTGAATATGTACCTAAAAAGTATGTTTTATCATAGAATGAATCACTTTCACGAGTTCGATTCGTAGTAATTGCATTACGAGGGGGTATGCATCCGAACAAGTGAATGTGCTTTATTCATTATTTCGATTCTAACATGGCAAATATTCCACATTTGACAACACATCAAGACATAGTAATCACACCATTATTTCATTCCCCGGAAGGCTTATTTGTAGTTTGACGTTAAGCAGCCGTTGATGTGTTTTATCGGTAATTCATGTATATCGTGGTTTTGATCTATGTGTACATAGCTGAAACCGCTGGTTTTGTTTAAATTGGTTTTGACGACGTTTATTAAAAACTGTTAAGTTTTATACCACGGACTCTTCACCTAAACAGTCTTTCTTGACAGTATGTGTATCAGTATTGGAGTTACTTACCCTTCCTGAGTATCGGAGCTACATGTATACACCGGGCACATTAAGGAACCTGGCTGTCTATTCGAAAAAAGAGCTAGGCGCACTTCTGCAGCGCCGGATATGTTTGTATCTAATGTCTCTCTCTCCCTTCTGGGGCTTTCTCTCAGTCAGTTAATGCTGTATCTGCACTGGTAGAGGATGCATCTCCGCCCTTGTGGCTGCAACACAATAATGTAAAGTGCCTTTGTTCGTTCGCATGAAAAAGGTGCTATATAAATCTGGTATATTTTTTTTTCCGCCACGAACACGCAACTTCTCAACATGTCGGAGAAAGGTATGACCTGCCGATATCGGGAATAATAAATATCTTACACACTAACTACTGGACCACGTCCTTGACTTTGGATATCACTACAGCAACAAAGAGTATATACACAGTTATGCGCCCTGTATTAAAACTTCTTGAATGTTCATCTGTAGTCGGGTTTCTGTAACGTCATAAAAATGTAAGTCGAAATGCCCAAATGTTCATTTGTACTCTTTACAATAGTACATGTATATGGTATATCAAGGGCCGAACTTTGGAACTGACGATCTTTGGGTCGTTTGTCTGGCCATTTACCACAAGACCAGTGCACAACCTAATTAAATTAAATTAACCAGGATAGCGATAGTAGCTTTTCATAAACCATATGGTATATTGAACTGGTTTTTATACCGGATCTAGTAATTGAAGAGGACATTTTAAGCGGCCAGGTCCTAATTGCATCTCTCATGATAGCACTAAGGCGGTCAAAACGACACCTCTATACTTCAAGTAGTCCGATTATTGAATACTTTCCTCATACTTACCCGATAAATTCCTTTTTTTCTTGGGAACAATGATCGTACAAGTCGGATGAAGTTTCTCAAGTGTCAAATAAGTTTTTCAACTATTATGCTTTTACTTATCGTCGCCATCGGAAAAACATATCGTCGAGGTGCCCAGGTAGTCTTTGGGGGATAGTGCATGATGCAGAATATGCCTACAGAAGATGGTTCAAGGATCATCCTTTGTTATTTTACGTGCCTCATGCAAAACATCATTTTCGGGACCTCCGAGTCTCCGCCGAAACACTTTTAGTAATTCTAGTAAATAGTGTAGTGCACTGACAATCCAAAGCCACACAGACACGATGGCAGCGCCTATCCATCCACGCAAGAGTCAGACATAGAACGAACCATCCATATACACAAAAATGAATATTACAAGCAAGCCTATATACTCACTCCGCAATGAACTACACACTGTGGACCACGAACCATAAATGGAGGTAATTATGAATGATAACTACACTGAAGAGAAGTACGGGGATACTTTTTACAGCCGTCGCACGGCACATAACATCTGCCCCCCGTTCTTCACATCAGTATAGATATCATTAATCATTATCTTCCTTTATGTTTAATTATGCACTAAATTCAAAGCCCACAGTTTGTCATGCATTGTGGGTATACAATAATGTTTTGGGTGAATATGGATATATGTAGTTCGTTCTATGGGTGACCACGAACGTGAATTAAAACTTCGTGGTCTGACTCGTGTGTGGGTAGCTAGGCGCTGCCACCGTTTCTGTGTGGCTTTGGATTGTCTGTGCATTACAAAATGTACAATGTAATTATACAATTGATGTAACTGTCTATATTTCACCGTGTCTACATGTAAATGATATCGCTGGCTTAGAATTAGAAGGTCGTAAGTAAAATATCAATATTTTGAGAAAACAAGAAAAAACTGTCTAAAAACTACTCTTTACAAAATGTACTTATTGAACACCAAAGAGCTCTTCAGACTTCAGTTTGGTCACCATGACCACCTTTCACGAAAATAGGCTCATAATAAACGTCTTGATGTGCAGATTTCAAATATGCATGAGTTTTATAAGGGACCCTCTTTCTACTTACGACCTGCTAATTCTAAGCCAGCGATATGTCAAGTAACATACACTCACTGATTATTATGCCCCCCATCTTTGATGAGGGGGTATATTGCTTTGCACATGTCTGTGGGTCTGTCTTTGGGTCGTATACGAAGGTTTCCGTTCAATAACCCAAGAACGCTTTGATCTAGGATCTTCACACTTTACTTGGAGGTTGGTCAGCAACAGTAGATGACCCCTATTAATTTTGAGGTCAGTTGATCAAAGGTCAAGGTCACCGTGATCTTTACCATTTCTGACTAATTAAATGGTTTCCGTTCAATAACTCAAGAACGCTTTGACCTAGGATCTTCAAACTTTACATGGTGGTTGGTCAGCAACAGTAGATGACCCCTATTGATTATGTGGCCAGTAAGTCAAAGGTTGCTGTGATCTTTACCTTTTCTGACTATTTTGAGGTCAGTAGGACAAGGTCACTGCGACTTTCACCATTTCTGATTATTGGCCTGCCATGAGGGCATACGTGTTCTGCAAACAACTATTGTTATATTTGCATTTTAGTTTTTGTAAGGGCATTTTTGGCCTTTTTAGACTGAATAATCCAATTGATAGTGTTTACATTGACTATAGTATCAACGCTAAAATATCCTCAAAGTTACAAAGTCGATGGTTGCAGATTGTTAATATTTTGTTAGACTTCGGAATTTCTGTGTAATATACTTCACATCTGTTTTTGTGTAAAGATGTGTGGACTTTGTGTTTAAAGATGAGACAAACATAATAATTATGTTCCAGGGGTGGTATTCACAAAGCATCTGAAGGGGAAACTTAGAATTGTCCTACAATTGCCTTACGTGTATAAGCATTTTGTAAAGAACTACAATAATCACCAAGAAAACATTGGTTTTTCTTTGTTTCGTGAGAAATATGTGCAGCTTAATATTTTAACTTAAGTCAAAATATTTAAGTTTTCCCTTAGTATTCTTTGTAAAAACCAGCCCTGACAGTGTCACCATGGAAAAAGGTGTGTTTGATATTTTGCTCCAATTCAATATCACACAATACAAACATTACAATGATCCTACAGTTTATAAACTTTAAGCGAAATTCCACGAAGTTTATTATGAGATTCGGCTTAACCACAAAGTCTTAATATAAGATAAAAGTTCTATAGTGTGTGTGCTATGGGGTTTTGGTATATCAATCCGAGAAAGTATTCTTGCTTCGAAGTATCATTCTCCGTGTGGCCTTCGTATCTCAATGGTTAGCGCTTAATCTGGCGACCCGGGTTCAAATCCGGGTGGGGGGCACACATATATGCCTGCCGTATTTCAGCATGAGACTGGCATATAAGGGCTATGCGCGGCATTTAAAAAAATATAATTTGTATACATTATTCTCAGAAACTACAGGACGGTGTGTATTGCTTATGATTTTTGTTATACTGGAAGAAAAAGGGAGAGAGAGTCAGTAGTCTAGTATACTATAATAAATCTGTCGGTAGTGGTTACCTCCCCTTATATACACTACTGGAATACTGAAACTGTTTAAGAGCGTAGTGTTTGTTACTTACTTATAACAATGTATGAATACGGGAGGTTTTTATAATGTCCATTTTCTCGTTGAATTATGTGTTTGGTATTGTGTAATTGTGGTATTTGATGCTTTTATGTATTCTGTGCTCAGCTGGTTAAGTTTAGTGCTGCCTTCCTTGTCCGACTTTCTATTATTTTTGTGAATTAAATCGTATAAAAACGGTTGAATATTTAACGCACGATACATTGCACTGCCAGAACAAACACAATAATACTGCTTATTTTTTGTTATTATCTAGGACAAGGAACGCACTAAAACCAAAAGTTCAACTGTTTGTTCACAATTCTTGTATCATCTTTTTGTTTCCATTTTAGCATTTTGTTCGTGTTGTCATGTACCGCTTTATAATCGGTATAATGTATCATTTCTCTTTTTACTTTACTGACTGATACTTCATAATTGACCTCTGTGTTTTGTTATTTGCTTTGTTTCGCATATTTTATTAAATGTCAATAAATTATTCTAACTCCAAGTGGTATACTTATTTGTTTCCAACAAGCTACCGAGTCGTTCCTGTTAAAGCCGTGCTTCATAAAAATTATCAAAGGTGATAATTGGATTACCAGCTCCATGTGTTGGGTACTAATATTGTAATTACAATAAAGTATTTTACGTGAATGTGTATATCGGGAACCAGACCATTGCGGGGCATTCATAAAGTTCTGATCAATTAATAACGCCTTATTGGCAATACTTCGAATCGGTTATTTCATAATGCATATTACCTGTGTATAAATACATTAATTGAATAATATTAACTATATCTTACGGTCTAAATTGAATTATATTTAAGATAATCCTTGTTTATTGAGACTAATTGTTTGTATACAAATATTTGTCACGAGTGTACGAATAGAGCATCAAACGTTGAAAATCGAACCCTTGACTGGTGTTCACAAGACATCTTGAGTGGACAGTTAAAGTTTAGTGCTGCTCATATGTCACACGCATTGAATAATAACCGATGTTTTTAATGATGATAGTGGCCTTTTGCATCATGCGCTTTAACTATGTAAACTATTCATAATCTTGTCTTAACGACATTTTAAGATCATTTTAGTTTGCAGTAAAACATAATAAAAAATCGGTCAGGTAAGGTAGCACTCAACTGAAACAACCCAGTACAGAAAACAGAAATAATACAGACCACTATTAAACGGCAAAATGGTCAACAAATATGCTTATTGATTAAAGCCACCTTTAACTAACGTGTTTTGTGAATACTTGCCCAGGTAAGGGTTCATTTTGTTATAGCATGTAGGTGTTCCCAACTCAAACTACCATATCAAGCATATAATTTCTTCATTAAACTTTTCTTAGTTGTCTTTTCTGTTTCTTCTGTTCGTTCACGAATATGCATGCCGTCAATTTAAAGCCAAACGGAACTATCAGCACATTGAATATGAAGGGTGATAGATCCATTTGACTGTCAATGGACGATACGTACGTAGAAGTACATAATAATAGTTTTAAATGTTTATGTAAATACACAAACATTATATTGCTTTATATGCCACGTATGTGTGTATATGTAAGTAATATATTATTAGGTTGTACAGCATGTTCTCAATCCTCCGTGTTTTATTATTCAGTATACAGCAGTAGATACGATCAAGTCAGGGCTCATATTTATAAAGTGACTTAGTAAAAAACTGAATTGTTTTCGTCACTTATAAAATGTCCTTAAGCGTATCAGCAATACAGGAGAACCATACTGCTTGTTTTACATAGTTTTATCTATATAATAAAGAGCTACAAAATAAGAAATAGCAAAACATCGGTCATTAAACTGTGAGAGATATATACTTATGTACCTGTGTAGTATTATAAGTTTACCCTGGCCTAAATAATTATGTTTTTGACTTTAAGTTAGTTGCGTTATAAAGAATGACCCGTGTGAACCGTCAGTTAGCAGGTAAATGTTACCATGTGCATACCATAATTGTGACTGGTGTAAGCAAACAAAAAATTGCAGAACACATTTTCTGATAAGCCATTACTGTATAATTTAATACTATTATATACTTGTATCAACCCTTCTACATGTAAACCCGTTTTGCATTTATGTACATACATATAATATAAAAACAAAGACTATATTTTAAAGAAATTTATTTAACACTTCATTCAAAGGTAACACATAGAGTAAACGTATACAAACAAAGTCCGATGAATCACAATTGCATGCAATACAATTTAGTTTAGAAATCAGACAAATTTAAGTCAGAAAATAAGTTCTTGATTATCATTTTAATCAACAATCTACTTTTTATGCCCCTTTTGTTTACATACTTGCCTTTAAATATGATAGGCTGTTGAAGATGATTAAGCAAGTGCGTTTTCACTTTCCAACTTTGATCCGCGGACACAAGTTTAGTTTAAAAGTGAAAAACATGTCGAATTAAAATAATAAAATATGTCAAAAATCACCATTTAAAATAAGTACATGCTATGATTTTAATATTTGATCTGCAAATAATACTGTGAATAGGACTTGAACAAAGAATAAGTATGTAACATGTAAATATAAATATATCACAGACGTTAGAAAGGAAAGAAGTTACAAAACAAACAAGAATGACTTTTACATCAATACATTAAATGTATTTCATCAAGATAGTCACCCCTAGAATTAACTCACACTAACAGATAGTCTCTAAAATAAATAAAAGCTTTTAAGAATGCAAAATAGAGGTTTGATTTTATAAAACTGAAGTTCAAAATAATTACGTTTTAATTTTTATTGTTCTTTTGAAGAAATCCAATGATCGCTCAATGTATTCGTCTCAATGACGTCATATTATTATAATTATGTTGGCTTATTTTACTGTAAACTACAGGTCATGTCAAAAGCCAGAGACTTATTGTTAAAAATGTTATAACACGTCTAAATTAAAAAAAAACACTTTAACACATCTAAATTAAAAGGCACTAACAATAATTCTGACATCATCCCTCAACTAAGCTTAGTCTTAATCATCGATACCACAGGACACCAAAATCTACTAATCATAACACCTCTGGTATTATAGCATGGCTGTAACAAGCTGATTCGAGATTTAGTTCAAATTCAACCAATCTGAACACCTTGAACATTCTAGAATATTATTGTACGACGTACAAACTGGCCAATCAGAATGTCCCGGTTATTATAGAATGGAATTGTACGACGTACCAACCGGCCAATCCGAACGTCTAGGTTATTCTAGTATGGATTGTACGAGGTGTTTTGAATGTAAACCAACAACATAGTTTAACGCACGCACTGTTAAATTAATGGTACTAGTCAGGTAAATAACAAGTTTTTAATTTTATGAAGAAGCACAACAGGTGTTGGAATGGTGTATTATATTACTGATACAGCAGTTTTCTCCCCTTAGTAATATTGTTCAAACACAAGATGTTACGTTATCGTACATCGAATTATGTCGGGTTCACTATACTTGTCAGTTTTCTATGAAATGATTCATATTGTGTAAAATCTTGTCACATTACATGATTATATAGAACGGTGATAGACATGCAAAGGATAGTTAATGTCAAAATTACAATAGGTGTGTGTCTCTCTAAAACATTACCAAGTAACAACATTAGCAACCAAGCATATTGTGACCGATGTTAATATACGAATCCATACAAGCACATTGGCAGTTAAAATGCACACATATATGATTTAGTTCTGTACTTTAGCTTGGCAAGTGGTTTTTGTTTGTAAATGATAATGCGGTTAGTTTAACGACAATACCTGATAATTAAATATCATTGCTATGAATCTGACTGACAACAAAATACCAAAACCGGTTTGACAGCAACTATTACGTTCTACAAGTCAAACAATACACATTCAGGGATTTCGATGAAGACATTTTCACAACTCATTGTCAGATCAGGTACTAGTATATGTATCTTACTGTAAACTCATTATAGTCCGATTTTATTTTGTAAAGGAAATCACCTAATCAACATAATAAACGTTTCTAAATCGTTAACCATTGGTTTCCCTACCGCTTTTTGTAAACCAAAATCCCCGAAATCAAATGATGACACTAGTAAATTATTTTACTGCACGCTTTGTTTGTTCTTGTCGAAACTGTTTTTGCTCATCTTGAACTTTTTGATAGTTATTTTCGACCTTTTTCTGTTGCCACATGATATGTTGGTAATGTTTTCAGAGACGTTCCAATCTACAAGAACCTTGCAACTAGGAACGCCACTGTCGTGACAAACATACCGCTCATTATAGCGACAGCGTCACTTGTATCGACTGTTACAACAATATACACGTTCACAGTGCCTGCTAATGATGAGGAGTCTGTGGCCGTAAGTTCGAGAGTATATGCCACCGTTCTCGCCTCGTCTAGAGCGTTCACCACCGTGATCTGACCAGTTGTACCATCCACATCAAAGTCACCATCAGTATTTCCACTGGCTACAAAAGAAATAATAAAGAACAGATTAGAAGATATGTAAAAGTTAACATTAATGTTTTCATTTATTTATGTGCAACTCAAATGAACTATGGCCAGATACTGATGGCATGTATACGTTGATAATCACATAATTCAGAACTATTTCGTGATAAATGTTAGAAGACGTGCACCGACCACATGAGCAAACAGCCACATAAATTATGACAAATTACCACAGAACTTACACTGTATTGTATTCATAAATACAATTTCGACCACCTTTGAACGACGTAAATATTCGACTATCGAGATTCGTCGGGGAAATTACAAAAAACATACCAGACAGGATACAAGTTAAATGTTTGTACGGCTGAAAATTGTATCAGACAGTTGAATATATGAATGATGCGTACGATTCATTGTAATTATAATGTGCAAAGTTTCATACATATGTAATATGCAATTTTGACCTGAAGAATTATATTGATGCAGTGAACATTTCTGCCAAATTATGAATTATTAAGTTTCAGTCAGGAGAAATTTGATAGAATAAAGAATGGACAGATATATGAAAGTGCATCTGCCCCGATCTCATGAAGCCTCTCGAGGATAAATCCAATGGGGTGCTTTGTTTATACCTCCGAGGAGGCAGGTACAGTCTTATCAAATGTCAATTTATTTTATCTTATAGATGATTCAAAGAGTTGATATTGTATATGCTATTATTATTTTGATAAAACTGATTAATAAAAAAAGCTCATTCGAAAGCATGCGTTACGTTCATTTCGTAGTTCTCGGTAACCCTATGTTGATAGCAATGCAATCTACATACACACATGTACTTGTAATATGTTTATAATCCACATATATTATAAGAACACACATCAACGACAGTTTAAACACGCAAAATGAGGAATATAGCAGTATATATTAATAACATTATAATGCCTAACTGGACTGTTATGTCTTATGATGTACATAATTCTTAAATATATGTTTAATATGCTGTAAAAAGTGTGTAGCTAAATAAATATCAGCGATTAATTACTTGAAACCTAAATTTATGTCCTATGCATTGGACGACTCTTTCGATTTCGGCGACAGATACGTTTCGCTGCTAACATGTCAAAATGTTAGATGGTTTTCATCATTTCATGAGCATTTTGAAATATTGAATTAAGTAAGAAGGCATTGCTGGTAAAGAAGTGTACAGAGAAAGCAGTATATTTCTACGAAACGAAAATTTGAACAGTGAACTGACACTTTTTTAAAACATATTATTGATTTATATCAACAAATTCCTTAATCATTTGAATAACATATTTCGATGATTAAAATGGTTAACGCAGAGGTCCTCAGGGGTCCGCAGTTTAAACGTGAGTATTGATGCGGATACTTCGGGCAGTATCGTGATTCGGTGCAAGAAGTTGCGATTTGTGTGCATTGCAACTTAGAAAAAGGCAGTCCAGTGGCACGTCGACGTACAATGATATGAGTTTGCTTACGGCACTGATTAATTATATTTCATTCATTTGTACTGAAAGTCGCATTTCCTACAATTCCAGTCGTTAAATCGACAAAAGATATTAGGCATTATACAACTTTTTTGCTAAAATAACGCAACTATTCTACAAACACAGTAATATCACTACTCATATAATATACACGGTCATTTTAAATACTACATCTACTGACTGTTCGTAAGAGTCTATCAATTTGTACTCGTAATTTAACTACTCCGCATCCGAACCGAACTCGTGACCGTGCTTTATTCTACGATAAAACATAGGTACTGACTCATTATGTCTTAATTTAGATATGTCTAGTTCGAACATTATTTCAGTGAACTTACACAGGTTTGACTGAATATATATTGTAGCAAAACACATAATGTATGGTAACTCCGAGCGTATCAGCTGTGCGTGCGCGCGTGTGTGCGCGCGCAGATCTAATACCAAATAAGGAAGGGGAAAGGTTAGGGACACCTGTGAGTGGATCTGACTTGTGAACGGATTTACGACAATGTACATACAACAGCAGACGACAGTTTCTAATAATGACAAACGTTTTAATTACAAACGAAATAGACTTAATGAATACGGACTACAATGATAATATTATACAAGTAAATTTAATATAATATGAAGAATTGAAGTTCCGTTAGTAAAGTTCCAAAGTAGATCTATAGATTCTAGTTACATTCATCCCTGGTTAGATCTATCTGTTCAACGTGTCCTACGTGATCCTGTTCCCGTCCGGAAGAACTAACCGACGTAGATCTAGATATATATATATATCATGTAACGAAATACTATTTAAGCATGACTTTTTGACGTATAATGAAGACTTTTGATCAGGTGAATTTTGATGGCTGTCTCATCCAGGTTCCGAAAGTTAAAAGCTATCGTATGCCGCCTGTATTCTATTATATATCCACCGCGCTTTAATACTTAATAACGTTTTGGTAGTGACGCGGTATCCATCCACCAATCAGATCCACCCACCCTTCCTTACGTATGCGAATCTCGTCCAATGAGTGAACTGGCGGAATTCCTCCTAGTTTTTCCCCAACGCTGTATACAACTAGATCCGCAAATCCACCGCTCCACCAATGAAATCACTTGCGGATATCACATCCGAAGTATTCCGTCAATCTACGAGTATTATACCAGTAAGGAAATCACCAAGCTAAATGGTCACAACTTTGGGTACAAACCAAAGTCCGCTAATGTACTTAAGCACACAGTTCGAATGTATCAAGGTCACAAAGTGATTTTCCAGGAGTATCATGTACATGAAGGCTATAAATAGTAACAAATGTCACGGGTGCAATATGATAAACACATGCGTACGAATCGGATTATCTAATACTGGAACATTGTCAGACACAAATATGCAAGTAAATGAATGCTCCGTAAATGTTTATACACGTTATGAAATATGAGATGCTAAATCTTGCACCATCGTCGCTGCACATAGTGAGTATCGCTAATGTCACACAATTCCGCGACCATGTAATAAAATTGCAATATTGAGGTTCCTGTACGACCAAATATAAGGCGAAATCGCCATACTTAATTATTAACAAGCTATATTCTTACACGATCTGCGGATTAATCCATATACGCATAGAGCAAACCAGGGCATGTGTTATTACCGCAATAAAACATGATTTCAAATTGGCTGTTACTATTTACGCCCCGTATCACGTGACATGATATAAATGAATGGACGTAAACTTTATAGTAAAACCTTCCACAAGTCACCAACAAGGCAAGTTGCACGAGTATCCAGCGTCACAGCTATGACGCAGCTATTTTTAGAAACTCCAATATACTCTCGAAACTAAGTTTTATAAAAACTTCTGATAATCAATTAATTTATATTTTTCATTTCAGAAATAGATACCCTTTACTCGTGTTATAAATATTATTTCAATGTTTAAAATGTGTTATTTCCTTTAGAAAATTACGAAGGTCGTTTTCATGAACGAGGGAGGTAATTGTACTAGCTAATAAGCCACTTAATTTCAGCGTCGAATTATGTTCAATGTCAAATGGGTAAAAATGGAATGCGCGCAGTTAAATAGTACGGGATATTTTCGTATTTAGAATCATAACAAAAACGCTGTTCTTGTATCTCGGTGAACTAGACATAAATAACAGACTTGGTAGCTCTCTATGGCTGTAAGGGTACCTCACATTACAATATTTTCTAATCGTCAACAGTTACAAGACGGGCCACACTAGATCACAAAACACTTACTAATGGAATATGTTACGGTGTCCGAAGCGTCTTCGTCGGTGGCGGTTACAGACATAACAACAGCATCTGAAATGGGATAATGCAAAATAAAAGTACAATCATGTTCTACATAAAGTGTTGATTGTCAAATCCGTTATTCTATACACATTGTCCTGATTATAGATGAACTACAATTTGTGCTCTAGTCAAACTTGCAACTTTTTGGACAAACAATTCAAGAACGATCACCATTGATAAAGTGTCATTTCTATGATTGGATTGTCTCTACCAAAAATACATACACCTTATTGACATATAATTACATGTAAATATGATATAGGGCGTAAATAGGCGTATTTATGCAATATAGGGTCGCCGGCTTTAATTCCAAATTTACTGACATGCATAGCGATTGTTAACCTAATTGGGAATAACATTGTCTTAGACAAAACGAAGGACTGATATGTCCTAATGTTATAAAACTATACCACATGCGTACTTATTACAACCTATGATAATTATAGAAATAATATGTGATACTTTACGTAAAATAAATACTATTGAAGTGTTTGTCGACAAACAGCCACTACCGCAATTTGCCAAATTCTTACAAATTCAATAGTTTTTTGTGGGCAGATAATTTAGTTTTATTGTTTAGGATGTCTTTTCTGGAGTTAGGATGCTGGTTGAATTTATTCCGTTGTATGACTAAATGTATATGTCCAAATAATTCCAATACATGTAATATCGGGTAATACCGATTAATCATCTAACATAACCAACTATAATATGTAACAGTAATGAGCAGGTATGATAGGGAATGCTTTTGGCCCCATACCCGACTTTAATGAATTTTTGTAAATTAGAGATATAAAACCTCCTTTAAACGATTTTGATCATTTTAACTATTTTTTCTCACCGTTTGTTGCCACAGGAACCTTTTTTCTAATCACTAAAAATTTCTACCAATTTTAAAGAAACAGCAATTATTAAATGACATGAACTTAAAAAATTGTGATTTCAAGATTTTAATTTAAAAATTATGTTTGTGTTGCCATGGCAACCGTTTCGCCTTTTTGTCAAATATGCAAAAATCGGTGTTGGTGTTTTCAATCCAATTTTTTGGAACAATAGTCAATGAATGACATAAACATCTTGTGAATAATATACTTGTTATTCTATTACCAGTTTCAGTGCTTTTGTTGCCATAGCAACCATTTATTTTAATTGCTTAATATGTAATAATATACGATTGACATTCAGTTTCAATTAACCACAGTGACAGACAAAAAGATTATATTAAGTCAGACAGGGAAGACAGCACTCAACTTAACCTGCCGAGCACAGAAAACATTAAAAACACACTAAGCACAATGCCCAACTAAACAAGCGCAGATCCTCCCAATTTATAAATTATAACTAGCTGAATGACCCAGTAGAAAAGATACAGCAACCAAAAGGCGGAATGCCTACGCTGAATGACCTAGTTACAACAGTAAAACTGCTGAACTACATAGTTATAGCAGCCTTTAGTCTCAAAAGTTAAATAACAGTATTAAAACGTTGAAAGGCCCGTTTAGTCGGATGACCTACTAACTAGCTGAATGACCCAGTTTCCACAGCAACAGGACTATAGTGCCCCGCTTTGGCTGTAAGAAATCTTAAAACGAAGAAGTGCCCAACACACTACCGACCAAGAAAAAGTATTACGACTAAGTGATATTTAAGTGTAAACTGTTAGATTTCAAATTCACCCAGCTTACATTGCCATAGCACTAATTCTTACTATGAATGCCCAATAATGTACATGTAGATAATTGAATTGTTATGATATGTCTTATTGTAAATGTTGGGCCGGGGACCGTGATCCAGTTGTCGGGGATTTGCAACGTGGCAATCTAAGTTACATTGTAATTCCCGATGGCGGACATACCCTATTATTTCATTATTTTTACCCCAATACATTTCACTTTGCAGAATAGTCTGGCCACAGATTATTTTTTAAAAGTGATTATGCAGCTATCTCATTGATCAATATTCATATAAAACTGAACTCGGTACGAACAAAAAGAAACGTCAGTGGTTTGAGGGTAGTATTTTGGGCGTTGCGGGAGAAGTTCAGTACCTGATATTGTGCATACCAGACCAAAAGTTGTTTATACACATTGTGAATACAAACACACTCGTTTTTGATGGCCCGGTATTGCCCTTACTTGTAAAGATTACGAGAGTCACGTTACATT
Source organism: Spisula solida (assembly GCA_947247005.1). Taxonomy (NCBI): domain Eukaryota; kingdom Metazoa; phylum Mollusca; class Bivalvia; order Venerida; family Mactridae; genus Spisula; species Spisula solida. The sequence goes on from OX365961.1 coordinate 19,317,168, forward strand.
ATTACTTACGATTCTTTTTGTACTAAGTTTATTGATGAAATTGCAGTGTGCCGATTCCAAAACAATCGCGCTTTTATCTAATATTTTGTTATTTTCACCATAAAAAGCCCCCTTTTGCAGATGAGTCTGACAATAGAATTCATGCAAGGTTCGACTTTGTGTTACTTTGTACTTATCACAGTTATTCATTTCAATAAAATGATTAATGACATTGTACTGTACGGATTTCGAAAAATTATACTTTCATTGCATTTTTTGTTATGTTTACCCCAAAATACACCCTATTTTCAGTAACGTCTAAATCTATAATTGTGTAACTTAGACTTAGTGTTACTATGGACACATCACAGCGATTAATTTTGAAATCAAATCAGTAGTACCATTGTTGTGTTACGATTTCGAAAATTGACACTTTTATTTCTATTTTGTCATTTTTACCCCAAATATTGTATTTTTCACTTAAGCCTCGCACTGGATGCTATATATATTGAACTAGACGTTTATTTGCACCAAACACAGTGATTCATAATCAAATAAAATGACTAATGATATTACAGTGCATCGATTCCTGAAATTGAAACTTATATTTCAGAGTGTGTTAATTTTACCCGAAAATACACCCTGTTTGCAGGCACGTCTGAATCTAGAATTTGTATACCATAGTTTTGGGGTTACTATGCACCCATAACAGCGATTAATTGTCAAATAAAACGATTCATGACGTTGTATTAAACCGATTCTGAAATTTCACATTATTATTTCATATTCTATCATTTTTATCCCAAAATATTGTAATTTTTTACTACAGCCTCGCACACGAGGTTTTAATGTATTAAACTACATGTTACTTTGCACTCATCATGCTGATTTATTATCAAATAATTTGATTAATGAAAATGTAGTGAACCGATTCCAAAAAATCACACTTTTTTTACTAATTTTTATAGATTAGGTTTTAGCGCATGCGTAAATATGATTTGCAAAATTTGTACAAAATTTGGTCTTGGTACACGCCTGTGCTCATACTGCATTTTGTCATTTTATGACCATTTATCGACCAAATTAGCCTATTTAGAGGCCCCTTATGACGTCATCAAAAATTTAAAAAATAGTGTAAACATGATAATTAAACCGTTAAGATATTGGTTTATTGTTATTTATAAAATAGACTTTCATAGCATCGTTTATATTTTTTCAAAACTTGTTGGGCCTTAAACGCCCCTTATCGTCCCTGCTTCTTTGAACTTTATCACAACAGATGTCTTTATTAGATATAAATCGTATTCAGTTTAAACAAAATGTATCCTCGAACTAATTGGTTGTTTTTTATGCGCCGAAGGAAAGAACAAGTTCCAATTAATTTGAAAAATATTTATCATGTATCACAACCATGCTTCTGTTAATCTAGCAATGTGCTCTCCATGGGATGTAATCCATTACCCACTATATCTTAATTGATCGGGAAGCGCTTTGCTTATGCAGCTGCAGACACCTGCTGTTTAGATACATGTTCTCAATTTCCTTCGGTTCACAGTGAAATTTCAGACAGTTATGCTTTCTTCGGTAAAAACATTATTGCAATGCGACAAAGGCCGATGTTATCCACATGAAATAATGAAATTAGTCTGATTCACGACATTATTTTGAAATCGTAAACCATCGAGAACAGGTCACGTGCCACTCCATGGTATTTACACTTTGATCAACCAACAGTCCTGCGGGCTTCACAGGTAACTCGTATGTTTAGCTCTCTTATGAGACGCGCACTACGCAAGGATTGTTCTATGACAGGTTTGCCATGTACATTGTATTCTATCTCGACAGATGTTATATATAGTACACGTACAACTAATATAATGTAGATCACGTGTCAAATTGGCTGGGCATGCCGTTGACAGTAATAGAGCATTGTAGAATTAAGTGAGGTATAATAATAAATCATACCAGCTCCTGCTCCATGATCCATACATGATCCATATTCTGTTTGGCCAAATACCGGGGCTTCGTTCACATCAGTGATTTCAATGGTTACAAAAGCCGTGTATACTGACGAGTCACCTGTTGCTGTTGCCCTAGTAGATTATATACAGCATATATTAATATGAAATGTATACAGTAAATGATAACATCATCCGTGGGACACTTTACACGCGATATTGCTATTTCTGAGATTAGAGAGAAAATAATGAAAATCGACTTCATTATCGGGGTATCGTTATTCAGGTTGTCTTTAATAATTTACAAGCTAAATACTCTTAGTCACCCTGTCGACGAATAGTTCATTTTTGGAAGAGCATGTTTAGTTCGCTAGCGAGACTCAATATACTTTTCTGTGATACCGACTACGGTCATTTCATGAAATAAAAACAAGAAATATCACTGAATGTGACGAATACCTCCGAATAATGCATGACCCAATGACTCCAATGTACTCTGACAATATGCACAGCTAGACTAGGTAATTATTGTAAACATCAAATGAAATCCTATAAATGGTTACAGAGAAACAGGGCGGACAAAATTTATATGTATAAACATACATAGAGCCACTATTATTTATCCGACTAACGTGCGCATACGATATGCACAAGGCAACTAGACTTGCTACTGAACAGTCATGCAACGTTTCGTTGAAATCCGACAACTGGTTACAAAGAAATAGCGCACACAAAAGTTATCAGTGTAAAAAAAGGGCCATAACTCCCTTAAAATTGATCCACCAACGTGTGCCGGCTACATGCATAACTAGGCTTCAAGTTGGTACTGATCAATCATGCAAAGTTGGTTACATATTGCGGACAAAAGTTACACGGAGCCAACCGACCGACGGACCGACCGACGGACCGACCGACGGACCGACCGACCGACCGACCGACCGACCGACCGACCGACCGACGGACGGACGGACCGACGGACGTACGGACGTACGGACGGACGGACGGACGGACGGACGGACGGACGGACGAACGAACGGACGGACGGACGGACGGACGTACGGACGGACGTACGGACGTACGGACGGACGGACCGACCGACCGACGGACCGACCGACCGACCGACCGACCGACCGACCGACCGACCGACGGACGGACGGACGGACCGACCGACCGGACCGGACTGGACCGACCGACCGACCGACCGACCGACCGACCGGACCGACCGACCGACCGACCGGACCGGACCGACCGACACGACCGACCGACCGACCGACCGACCGACACGACCGACACGACCGACACGACCGACCGACCGACCGACCAAACAACCGACCGACCACCGACCGACCGAAAGCATGACTCGAATATAGCCTCCTTATACTCTACTGAGTGTCAAAAGTTTTGCAACTGAACTGAAAACTCAAAGATTGTAATTGTTGCCTTGAAAGAACTTTTAACTTCAACCTGTCAATGAGAGTACCACGTCGTTTACGTCACGTTTTATTGAACACACTGTCGTAAAGTGGTCTATCCATGCACGTGTAAATCGGGTATTTCATTTTCCACTATATTTTCATTTTACACGTTCTTCAAACGTGTCTGTGATACAACATACACAATTAGTTGTTTAATTAAGCTGGACATTAACGCTTAAAATGATTATCATAATAAGTAATGATGAACATTCTCGTTGACACTCAACCAATTCCTAATCGGTCACTTTACATATTACCAAAATGTCTGTCACAAAATATTTGAAATATGTTTTGTCAGATTTAAATGAATACAGTATGTGTATACAACATAAAAATTTGATCAAGAGTATATTTTTCTTTAACGAAATTGTTGACTGTCATAAACAACAATCGTCAAAACAAGACATTGCATAATAATAGCATTACATGCGATATCAGAAACCCCTTGATTAGACATTATATACAATAAACAATAATTTTATATCGACGATAAGGCACAAACTCAGCAAGTGGCATAGTTTCATTGCGAAAGTTTGTTAAATTGAGGAATTTAAATGTTCAATTTAAGATCATTGACTTGTAAGATTAATATGAATTTTTGACAGTTACAATGTAATCAGTGTCGTCTGTAAAGTTCATGAAAAGTATGAGTGTATAAAATTTGACTTATGTATCACCCCGTTGTATCATTATATTGAGACATATACCTTGTTCTATTTCCAAATAAAAGGGAGGGAATTTCAATTTCCGGAACTTTAAAGCTGTGTATCTTTATAACGTGTTAATTATTAACAATGGTTGATGTGTTTCTGTTTTGGCGAACATCATTGAGTGGCATTTTGTTACATTTTCTTTGAAAAATTTGGAATACATATCAAAAACCGTTTTTTCTAAATATTGGGCAATAACTAGGTTTATTACCTAGCACTCTATATAACGAGTAATTCGTTATTTTTGACTGTTTCATGTCTTAATGTTTATTTTTAGATTCAGGTATGAAACAGTTCATTGCCAGGAGGGCAACAATTTTGACTGTTACACCCCTGGATGAACTGTTACCTGCGCACTACGATGCGCAATATAAATTCCTGCAAAAACACTCTGCTAGATCTATAGCGTTTTTTTAATATAACTCTTGAACAATGTTTTGTCCCTTTTTGCTTTATTACATGCCGATTTTATTTGTTTGATAATAAAATCATGGGGATAATGACAGTCTTGAATTGATAACAAAAAAAAACCGCTATTAGTATGACAAAATGTTTTAGAAATATCCTTTTTGTTTGTTGTATAAGTAGAACTTTACTGTAGTTATATAGAGTACAACAGTTCAAAAGTCTTCCCCGATACCTCGGGACAATAGTTTTGACTGTTAATCAAACAGACATGAAATAAGTGTATAATATTTGACGACGCTGTGTAAAACAAAAATGAAATTTGTTTGGGAGCATAAAGACAATATAGTTAAGTGCCTGAAATATATATCTCTATTGTTGTGTACAATAATATAATAGTTTGAAAAGTGACCGATTAGGAATTTGGTTGAGTGTATTCGCCAAATATACACGTAAGATTGACTTGCTTCAAAATTTTCTTCAAGTCGAACAGCTCATTGTTGCATTCTGATCACTTGTGGTTTTATAAAAACAGTTAAATCCTCATTTTATTTAAAACATTTATTCGTTCAACCGACTGTATATTTACTCCCTACCCCCGATCAATCAGTCGCGGTGCAGTTGACTTGCTTGTACTTCACGGTGTATGTTCGATATGTGCGCAATTATGTTATGTTAGATGGTATGTCGAACAAAATGTTCCATGTTATTGTCATGAAACACGAAGACTATGTCAAACTATACTTACACTATTTCCAACACATAACTTTCTTCTTGTTCAAAGTCGAGCGCCCCTGTGATGGATACTACACCGGAGGCGGAGTCAACACTGAACGTATCGGGTGATGCTGGAACCTGCCCATTTGCAGCTAATGCGAACGTCGCGGTACCGGTTGTGGCTATAATAATACCTGTATCCCCTGTAGCGTGGTCTTCGGCTAGTTGCATCACTGCTGTGCCAGATCCTTCAGGCGTCGCAATGGGAGGTTCAGTCCATTCGGTAACCTGACAGTCTGTAAAATAAATAATCGAAAAAACTATTATAGCAGTTGAGTTAAACCCCTTTCACAATTGTCGTATGTATTTCCTCGCCGAAAGACGATTGCAAATCTAAGTCGAAATGTACAAACGTACGTCTGGAAATGGTAATTTTGAGGAGCGGTCACAATTGTCGCACGCCGGTCGTGCGATAATCACACGACATAACAATTGACGTACGACAGCCTTACGATGAACAGTTGTCGTACGTCCGTCGTGCGATCGACGTACGTCCGTCGTATTATGTGACTCTTTATTATCGAATTATGATAATACACTTTTTGCAAATAGGAACTTGCTAGTATACATAATCGGTATACAATGTACATGTACTTATAAGAATGCATGTTGTGGTCAGTTGGTGTCAAACGCGGAATATTTTAGGCTTTGTTTGTTTAGAGATATTTTAGATGTCCACATGTGTTATAAAAGAGAGACGAGTTGATTTCTAATTCAAATTAAGCCTTTCTTGTGCATAAAATGTTGGAAATATGTACGAATTAGTAAATCGTGTTTAGTGTCTTTAGCTATACTGGTATATTGTTACTAAGTATACATTTAATGTAACTAATTATGGAATAAAAACATTAAAATTCATGCTTGAGAACATTCGGGCAACTCTGAGATCTTAGTTTGTAGCTGAATACATTTGTCATTTTCATGTACCGTGCAACCTCTCAAGAGCAGCCCTTCACTAAAACCCCTTTCACAATTGCCGTAGGAATTTGTTTGCCGCCCGACGCTTGCGAATCCACGTCGAAATGTACCGACTTGCGACTGGAAAAGGTTATATTGCGGAGCGGTCACAATTGTCGCACGACGGACGTGCGACGGCTCTACGATGCATACTATGGAACTATCGTGGTCGCGTGACATAACAATTGACGCACGACAGCCTAACGATGAACAGTTGTCGCACGTCCATCGCACGATCGACGAACGTCCATCGTACGACCGTCGTACGTCCGTCGTACGATAGCATTGTCGAACTATTAGCTGGTTTCAGCAGCTGGATATAATTAATGAAAACGTCTACCGAAACTCTTAATTTTCGAATAATAATATTTTTTTGCAAATAGAAACTTGCTAAATACTAGTATTTAACTGAACTACATGTATGCATAATCAATATAATAATAAGACTGCATTTTGTGGTTCGCTAGTGTCAAACGTGGCATATTTTAGTTTAGTTTGGATGTTCACATGTTATAAAAGAGAGAACAGTTGATTCCTAATTCAAATCATGGCTTTATTTTGCATAAAATGTTGGAAATGTTTATGAATGAATAAAACGTGTTTAGAGTCTTTAGATATACTGGTATATTGTCACTAAGTATACATTTAATGTAACTAATTATGGAATAAAAACATACATTGTTGATATTTGTATAACCTGCTAAGTGATTGGTGTATGTTGTTGATATGCATGGATGAGAACATTCTGGCAACTTCGACATCTTAGTTTGTAACTGAATGCATATTTCATATGCATGTACAATGCAACCTCTCCAGAACATCCCTCCACTAAGCATTAACCTCTCTTAAGCAACATAAACATGTTGTTCGAGAAGAAATAATTCAATATGTATAAACGTTTACCTCTCCAGGGCAACAACCTCTGTAATACTATGTTTCCAAATGTGTGTCGCTATAGAGAGGTTTAATTGTTTTAAAAGTACATATTTTTCTCTAAGAATATGATTTTATCTTAGAATTGCACTTAATGGTATGCAATTTGTAAAGGACATATATGTTTACGAGCGTCGTACGACTGTCGTGCTACTGTCGTACTACGGTCGTGGGATTGACTCATGGCTGTCGTAGGATAGTGAATGTCCACAAGACTGTCGAGCGACAATCGTACGACCGTCGAATGTCAATCGTACGTCCATCGCACGATATTGATGTGATTCTAACTGCCTAGTTTGACTTTATAATCACAAACAAATCGTGGGTCCATCGTCCGTCCATCGAACGTCCGTCGTACGACAACGTAGGGCTTCGCATGCCGTACCTACGACAGATACCCGCCTAAGACGAGAGTCCATGATTATGTTTTCCGTCGCACAAAGGTCGAACGATGCAGAATTTTCTTAAGACGGACGCATGATAGTCCTCAAATTTACCTCGTAGATCCGTCGCACGTCGGTCGCACAACAATTGTGAAAGGGGTTTAACTATTTATGGAATGAAACCTTACACTGTTGATACCTTTTATAACCTGGTAAGTGATGTTGAAATGCATGTATGAACAACTTTGAAATCTTAGTTAGTAGCTGATAGCAATGCCATATGCATGTACAGTGCAACCTCTACAGAGCAGCCATTCATTGAGCAACCGAGAAGAAACAATTTAATATATATATATATATATATATATATATATATATATATATATATATATACAGTTACCTCTCCATAGCAACAACCTCTGTTCCACAACCAAATGTTAGATTTTCGAATGTGTGTCACTACAGAGAGGTTTTATTGTTTTCAAAATACATTTTGTTCTCTAAGAAAATGATTTTATCTAAGAATTGCACTATAGGGCATGGATGTTGGAAAAGGACATATAGGTTAACAAGCGTCGTACGACGGTCGTGCGATTTAATCAGGGTAGTAATAAGATTGTGAATGTCCATAAGACTGTCGTGCGACAATCGCACAACCATCGCACATCAATCGTACGTCATTTTAAGTGTCTAGTTTGATCTTATAATCCCAAACAAATCGCGCGTCCATCGCACGTCCGTCGTGCCTACGGACCTACGACAGTCACCCGCCGTAGAACATTATGAACATGTTCAAAACTCCACGACGAGGGTCCATAATGATATTTCCCTTCACAAGGCGGTCGTATGATGCAGAAATTTCTTAAGTCGATCGTGCGACGGACGCACGATTGTCCCCAACTTTGCATCGTACACCCGTCGCACGTCCGTCCTACGACATTTGTAAAGGGGTATTACGAACTACTGATGCAAAAAACATGCAATCCGAATACGGACTTTGGTATAATTGAACCGCGATTTCTCACAATAATATACATGTAGATAATATCTGACCCTATTCTTATTGCCCGGCGATATAATGTAGAATCTTCAGTTGCTTTAAATAGTGTCTGATTTTGAGAAAACACTGAAGTTGAAGCCCTTGAATTTTTCCTGTAAGAACCTCAGGATAACGTTTCTGATTGTTTTGTGATACTGGTTTGGTTTAATTCCTATCTCGGATGAGTAAAATAATGATAATTGAGACAATATTATATAAGAGAGTTAGCGCATACATGTATATAGACAATTCGTTACATTATGGCGTGACCAGTAACATAAGAAGCAATCATCGGGAATAATTCTCTGGCTTAGAATTAGAAGGTCGTTAGTACAAAATCAATATTTTGAGAAACAAGAAAAACTGTCTGAAAACTAATCTTTACTTATTGAAAAACAAACTTTTTAAACTTCATTTTTGTCAACATGACCATTTTCATGAAAATAGGCTCAAAAGAAACGCCTTAAGACGCAGATTTGAAACATGCGTGAGACTTATAAGATCGTAAGTAGTACTTACGACCTTATAATGCTAAGCTAGCGAATTAAGAGTGTTTTCCACAATTCATGTAAAAGGAATAGCAATGGTGTTAAGATGCATGTTTACACGATATGGACGACAATTTACAAGAAACCAACAAATAAAATGAGTTTTTGTTATAAAGCTTATAACATTTTACTTGGAACCAATTTATATTTGTGCTTATTCTTTTCCAATCAGATGTGTTATTTCAACGTGTCAAAACAACAGGTAACTGTATCATTGATAAAGACTCTTTGTGAAAGTGAAAATGACAGATAAATGATTTTCATTTCGAATAATAGAATACTAAATTTGGATTGGAATATTCGGCTGGTTTTTCGAAGATTCGAATAGTCGGTCCATCTCTAAAAAAGAGTTTTTCATATACAACTTATGTTGTCTAATACCCCAATCACACGAGAGTCGGAATGAGCCGGAATGCCGTAGGAAAAGCGATTAGGGGTACATTCTTGTATGTTCGAAGCGTATTTCGTCTGCATTCCGAGTACATTCTGTCTAATAATAATTTATACATGTCATTTCGAATATTTTCAAATGATCTAAACCTAAAATGTATATTAATTCTCACATTCCAGATCGCATGACATCGGAATAGCCGGAATGTCACCAAAATGTATAATTTGAGGTGTATTCCTGCGTAATCGAAGTACATTTTTAACATATTCCGTCATATTCTGTTTGTATTCGTACATGTAGTACATTCCATATAGTCCGGCCTATTCTTGCGGCCACTTCGAATGTTTTGCGCATGTTCAAAACTATCGAGATGCACTCGAAGTCGGCGAAATATCGAACACCTATCGAAATGTATTCTTGCTACATTCTGATTACATTTTAAATATTCTTACGGCATTCTGACTACATTCAAAGCATTACTTAAAACCACTAAATGTACTGTTATTAAACACATCACCCGTTCCAGAGACAGTAGAAGAAGTAATTCTACTGTTGCTGCTTTTGATAGATCCCGTGCAAAACGGTCCGATGAGTGTGTGTACAGTAGTGTGATAACACACTCGTGTACGTTCTCCGCTATCATTCCAGACGGGTTCGAAGTGTATTCGATTTATAGTCGAAGTATATTTGAATTGTATTTGAATTGTATTCGAAGTATTCCAACGGCATTTTGACAAGGCTATAATAATGTTGGTCAATTCGAATTATCATTCGGAATGTATTTCGAATTTTTATTCTTTCTGCATTCCGACTCATTCGGGCCCATTCCGGCTGATTCGAGATTCGTGTGATTGGGGTATTAGAAAGTTGCATTTGTACTAAAGTGGTTAGAGTTTCATAGTATCAGAAACAAAAATTGGCTTTCGATATCTTCATAAAATACATTCATACACAACAGTGTTAGAAATATATCAATGCAAATCCCATCGAAATTGATCGTCTAGTTAAAAAGTTATGCATGAAATGTATATCACGATGCCCAGTCGATCACTAAACATAAGATGCGTTTAATAAAAACTGCTATGCTATTTGAATCAATAAAAAAGAAGTGATATCACTGCCCTAGGGGCACATTTTCTTATTTATGGAAGGAGTTTTGAAATGTAGGAATCAAATTAAAGATAGAGCTCACTAATTTTAATTGTGTAAATACATTCAAAATGACACCAGTATAAATGAAATGTTTAGTAAAACAAAAGCACCTCATTGACGGTCTGCTCAAGTTCGCGCCAAATGAGCATTTATAAGATAACATAATGTTTTATGTTATGTATAGGACGATGTTTTCAACCTCTCGTAGGTACTTTGACATTGAGTATTAATTGGATGGGTCGATGCGTTAGAACAGGGAGAGTCGTTAAATGTATTCGTATGTGAAGTACGCTGTTCGCATTACTAAAGATCAAGCCGATTGCCTTGCGACAGGTCAGAAGTATCCGACAATACTATACTATGAAGACCATCCCTAAAAGTATATTCTTTTCTAATAGGAAATTACCAAATACTACATTTAAGATGAAATTGTAAATATTTTACTTGTTCAATAAAATATCGAAAAAGAACCCGTTGAACTTGATTTCATTGGTGTATGTGCATCGTAAGTCTGATAATAATATAGCGATAAAAATATAAAATAAAAATAGTTGAATATAACAAAATATAATGGATTCTAACAATTTAAAAATATTTGCAACTTACCACAGCTATAATAATGATTTATGATCTTGCTGTAATTATTCATTTTTTATTTGTAACACATGGAAAGCATGAATTGTTCACCTTTATGACATTCATATACTGTAAAGTCATAACTTTTTGCGAGGGATTAATTTTCGCTATGTATACGAGATCGATATTTTCGCGAAAATGAACGCTCGTGAATATCAATTACGGCAGTAAACCCAGAACATATATTTCTCTTAAGTTTAAAAATCGCAAATATTTAACTCCGCGAAATAACTCCCAATATTGAATTCGCGAAATTTTGACATCGCGAAAATATATGAAACACAGATTGTCTGTAAAACTACTTGAACTAACGTAATTAGGTAAAATATAATTGCCTATATACTGATTACTTCCTAAATATGCTTACGGCATTCTGACAGCATTCGACGCTACCAGTGTACAAGCAAGTGCAAAATCCCGTGCAAAACGGTCGATGCTTGTGTGTACTGAATTGTATTCGAATAATATTTGAAGTATTCCAATTGCATTTCGACAAGGCTGTTATAATTTTTGTCAATTCGAATTGCTATTTTTAATTTGTTTATAAGTTTTATTCTTTCTTCATTCCAACTCATTCGGGCTCATTTCGGCTGATTCGAGATGCGTGTAATTGGGACATTATGTTTCGTATTGAATTTCTTTCAATCAGCGATTCGAAACTTTTCTTTATCATAAAAGTTATTTAACCTTTCTTTTAGATTGTTAAGATACTGCTCTGCATAATAAACCTTGTGTCTGTTAACGTCTGCGGTAAATGTTTTCCCGGCTTATGTGCATGATCAAAAGAGGGACGTGTGAATAAACATCACTCATAGTTTATACTCTTTAATTATTGATGTTTCGGCCTCAGCCTTTTCCAAATACCAAACAAAAGATTTTACTCATCATACTTCACGCACACATGTCAGCCATTTTGAAATTAGAATAGTGTATGCTTATTTAATTTAGTAATTTTGGGTTACGCTACAAAACAAGGATCGTGACCTCTAAATTTTATTTTACTTCACTGATGTTCTTTATGATTCACAACTTACTAGTATAATATTATGCATTTTCGACGTTGAAACAAAATTACAATTTTTGCAAGAGGTTATGATATATATTTATATACGTTGTATATCAAATATAAATGACTAAACACCTGGAAGCTGGATTGAATTATTTTGAATTGGTTTGTTGTTGCCCTATTTGCGCAAAAGAAATGATAGAAATTATAACGCAAAACAATTGAAGGTCTTTTGAAAACGGTGTATTTCAAAAACTGATTGTTCGACATGTCATTGTAATCATCTTTTATGCAGTGTAGAATATATTTCTACGATAGTACATTGTTTTGGGGAAAATAAATGGATTTAATTTCAAATGATAAGTACACTGCAATACTGTCTAGAGGCTTGCCACAAAAAATATAAAATTGTAAAAGACCCTCTTCAAATTCAAGTTTTCCGATCTTATTTCTATCTGAATTCGAGTTTTGTGCTGCATATAAAATCATGCACCATACACGATTGTGAAAATGAAGACACAATTCGAATATACTTCGAATATAACTCGAATACACTTCGAATCCGCCTGGAATGATAGCGGAAAACGTACACGTGTATGTTTTCACACTGCGGTACACACAGTCATCGGACCGTTCTGGACGAGATTTAGCACGGGCAGAAACAGTAGAATTACTTCTTCTACTGTCTCTGGCACGGACGGTGTGTTGAATAACAGCACGTATAGTGGTTTTAAGTAATGTTTCGAATGTAGTCAGAGTGCCGTAACAATATTTACAATATAATCAGAATGTAGGAGGAATACATTCGATAGCCGTTCGATATTTCGCCGACTTCGAATCGATCTAGATAGTTTTGAACATGCGCAAAATATTCGAAGTGGCCGTATTAAACAAACATTACAGAACAATCCTGACCCCAAACAGGCATTTTGCAAAGATAGCAATATTTTTATATTTTTTATCGCTATTTTACGTATTTTGTTATGTAATATTTTTTTCGGAATGTCAACCGTCATTTCGATTAGTATTTTCTAATATTATTGCATAAAACTGTTCAATTGGATTTATTTATTATTATATTGACACATTTATATATATATAAGGCACATAACGTACTATGACATATGATGCATGCGCATTAAACCAATCCAACATCCTTAAGTAATATTTTAAAAAAGATATTCAGGTACGAAAATGATTTTTAGTGTTTAATATAAAATAATAAAATACAAGCGTTTGTAATCATCTACTTATACTTAAATAATGCATCCAGTTTTTCTTTAATTTTGTTGCGAAAGAAACTGTATTTGTCCTTTGGTCATTTGCAATACTTTATAGCAAGTTCCTTGGCTGACAATTCGTTGCAAGTTCAAGTATAGCTTAAAAAGGTTATTTCATTAAAGTATTATTTAAAAAAGTTATTCAAAATAGAAAATGATAGTATTCAATATAGAATGCAAGCGATTGTTATCATCTACTTATTCTTACTTAATTCATCATGTCGTTAATTTTGTTACAAAATCAGCTGTATTAAACCTTCGGTAATTGACAATAGTTTATAGTAAAATTCGTATAAATAAATATATATACTAGGCAAATATAATTATATAATATTTATGCAATTACAATAATAATTATGCTTCATATACCGGTAAGAGTAAAAACCCAACTTACCTGCTCTGTATAAAAACGTCAGTACGCAAATTGTGGCGAAACTTATAGCCTTCATTTTTCTAATACGTTTTACACCAAACAGTAACAAATTAGATTAAATCAAAATTAACTTCGCGTCCCTACTCCTCCAAGTTGATAGCCACTGAATTGCCGCTAAGCGAGTATCATGCCGGGTTTTATATGGATGTTACCCGTATCTAAGTATTTTGTATTATAAACAAAAATGAGTACATGTATAGTGACGGTACCCGACCGTTGCTAAGGAGCATGGTTACGATTACTGCGCACTGTGTCTAGGGCCGGTAAAACGAGCTCCATTGATTGGCTGAAGCCACAATGCGGATTCCGCTAGCCATCTGTTTTACCACTGATACGATACGACCGACATAAAATTTAATGAACTATTTCACAATATGAATAAACTAATAGAAATATTTACCCCAAGTTACAAAACAGAAAGGGGAGACCACGTGGCACATTCTAGCTACAAGCGCAGCATAAAAAGGCGGATCGTAAACAAGTTTGACAAGTTAACCTTGTTAAGATAAATCAAGTCATTGGAATGCAATTATGAATTATAATCAGTATAATAAAAACGTCGATACATACAGAGACATCTATTCAAAACGTTGATAGGTTACACGCAATTCAGTTTATTACTGAACAGTCTGGAACTGAGGGATGCCTTTATTGCGCATGTATATTGTACGTAGTTGGACAACCAATGATGAATATTTTATACGTTCGATGATAGTCGAATTACTGCATGTTTCTATTAAAAAAACGATCAGTAAACATTTGTGTTTATTGATCAAGTGTTTTGCGTACCGTCGTTATGATACTGACGATATACAAGAATTAATTACAAATTGTCAATAGGGATTTCTTCAGAATGACTCCACTGCGTGGCGGGGTCATTGCAATTGTACATCCTGCCATCCCCATCGACCAGTGCTATAACCATAATAGCGTTGCGTGTCAGTGGACAAAAACATTAAAACCCGACACGCCGTTGAGAAGAATCAGGTTGGACGATTTGTGTTCTCAGAAACAAACAAAATAAAAAAATCGGACTGGTAAGGCAGCAATCGACAGAAATTTGAATTTTGATTGATAATTAAGATTGAAAATTATTATAGCTGTACGCTCATGTATATTTGAATGCAATGCAATAAACAATAATATTAATTTAATAGGATTATGAATCAGCACAAAGTCTACAATAATATCATTTTGTGTGTCATCATGTTTTTAAACAAAAGTAAAAAAGTGTAAAAACACATGTTTAAATGGTTAAATATTTCATCAACCACATTAATTGTTACAAACGTGTACATCAAATGATATTTTGTGAAGGAATGCGAAGAGGAGAATCTCCTGTGACTCTCCAAATAACCTTATCGGGCGCTTCACTTGAAGCAGTTAATACACCAGTAAATTAAAACCACCCCCGCAACCCCGAGGAATGGCGGGGATTTTTACTTTTGCCTTTTTAAACCCCAGGTAAAATCCCTGCCCCCAGGGACTTACACATGGTACCGCCGCCCTATACATCGCGGTTTTACTCACGGCTATATTTTCCGACTGTTTTGGCGCGACACAAAACCCCCGGAAAGGTAAACTACCGGACAATTTCCCGCTATTCCCCGCCTTTCCCCTGGGTTGGAGGCGAGGTTTCAATTGGCTGCTACATATTAACTACACATGAGTGAGCTTCCAACATTTTAAAAAAAAATAATAGAAGACTGATGCTACTAGGAAACCATCTTGACTGTTTTGACCGTGAACGACGCAAGACATTTTGCAAATGTATGGTTCTAATGCGACAACAACATTTATTCTTCGGGCTGTTCAAGGTGGAATGGTATTTCTGGGAAACGGTCCTCTGAGAATTCACAAAGAACTAGGGTTTATGTGACATAGGTGTTTAAAAAATATTACGTGGCAAGGATAGTACTCACTATTGGCATGTTCTTAATGTTATTCATTAAATGTAATTAGAAACCAATGATCTTACGAAATGATGATTTATGAAATAATCACAGTACATTTGTATTAGGTTACATATTAATATACGATTCATCGAAATATACTCTTCCGCCCGTCCTGTCCTGTCCTGTCTTATCATGTCCTGTCCTGTTCTAGGCATTTATCTTCACATTCAATTATAGCCTCATCAAAGTTTTAATAATCAAAACTTATTTACATAATTGACATGACGGTCTCTATTTGAATTTATTATTTTAATTCATTTCTTAACCTCAATTTATATTTATGAAATAATCCAATTTCAGTTTTAACGACAAAATTGTCTTGATACCCGATTTCACAAGCAATTTACATCAAATTATAGACAACGTTTGTTTTAACAATTTCATACACCATAATCAAAACCCCAACTCGTACATCAGCTGAAACCTGTTCGTTTTATTTAAATTGTTTGATTGACGAGATAGGGATCTTCTTACACTATTTAGGGGATCCACTTACTATTTCACTCAGATAATGGGAAAGACCTAATGTGTATAAACTTGTTTAATTATACAGATCTGGCGATAAAATTCTCAACACAACCCTGCTCTCTACTTAATGCAGGTAATAAACAGACGATATGCTATTATATACTTGTATAAATGCTGCATTAATAGAGAATAATAGAATAATGGGTTAGCGTCGTTGATGAAAAGGTTTACATGGCAAGGCGATGACTTTATCGGGTGCACCAATCTACAGATAATACATTCCTACCAATTACGAAATTCACCCATGCCGTTCATGAGGCCGGCCTGCACATTATTTTTATAATTCCATGGAAATTGGTAAATTGGTGGTGGTGTTCAAATTTGACATTTTTATTTGATGTCTGTGTTCTAAATAATAAAATAGTTTTCAATATAGTTTGGGTACACATTGTTATACATAATCAAGATACCAAAAAGGATATATTTAATTTTGGTCTATTATATATTGCTCTTTTACCCCACCCACTTTATATTTAATGCAGCAAAATAGTACCCAGGTAAAATCCTAATCCTAACTTTTTTTCCCATTTTAAACTTTTTTAATATTTTGTAAAATAAGTCTAGTGACATAGATCTTCAAAACTATGCAATAAAAATACATGTCACGGAGGTATCTTTTTCGCAATTTTTGTTTTTATTTTGGTAAAATGTGGCTAAAATGCTGAGAAAGTCAATGAAAACGCTTAAAATAAAATTTATTGAACATGTAAATATCGCGAAAACACATCAACACACAATAATGCTACGGTCACATTTGCCCTACGAGCTCCTTACGAGCTCCGTACGAGTTGAATTTGGCGAACTCGCACGGCGTCCGTACGGAGCCCGTACGGATATCGAAAATCGTACGAGCATCGTACGGATTTTTGTGACTCGTAGAGGACTCGGCGATGTTTCGCCGAGCTCCCGAGCTGTCTACGAGCTCGTAGATATTTTTCAAGTCTGTATTATCTCGCACGAGGCTCGTACGGACACCGCACGAGCTACGAAATACTCGTGCGACAATCGTACGATATCCTTACGGATATGGAAATCTGCAAGGTTTTGCATAGCACGGGACGCCATTAGAATGTAGATAGTGAACATTATCTCAACTGCTTAACTTATGCCAATGAATTGTTATGAGTATGGTGTATATTTAAATATTGAAAAATTGAAATTTTGGAAGACAGACAGACTGTGCGAGCATAACAACATTTGTACACAGACTTGTAATATCTTTATTTCGAATGTACATGTAATAACACATGTCATTGTTGTACACAATATAACATTCACTGCTATTCTGTTAATATTGCAACTGTATCATGTATCCGAGTTACGGTAGAAAGACTCTACCAACAGCAAAAACACATTGATTGATTCATGAAAACAATATCGTATTTTTATGTCATCATTATGGTATTCTTATATTATTATTATCGTATTCTCGTGTCATCATTATCGTATTCTCATAACTATCATCATCGTTCTATCGCATTATCATCATCGTATTCTCTTATTATTATTATCTTATTATTTTTATCGTATTATCACCATCTTATTATTGTATTATCATCATCGTAATATCCGACCAGGAACCTTTCTCCAAGTAGGTACGCGCCAGACTTTGATCCATGACATTCTACCGCGACCGTGGCTGAGTGATTTTGGCGTCCGTATAGGACGCGGGAGATCGAAATATCAAACCCCGGAGAAAGTTAGGTTATAACTAATGTAGTCGTTTGGTAAGACGCCAGCTAGTTCACGAATGGTAACTGTAGACCAAACTCTGCCAGGCATCCGGCAGTACATATATGAGATTGAAATCGGTTTATTTTGTTAGGAAAGGGGTCCGGCTAGCTATATTTTAGCCAAATGGTACCCAGTAGACTCCCACCCAAGACGTACTCCTCTCATTGTATTAGATGACCACAATTCACCACAATTCAAGGATCAAGGCCTACCCCCCATCTGGATCCGCACACGCTCAGTGTATGATTATTGTTATTTCCGTGATTCTCGTGCATCTACATATGCATATCCTTTCTACTGCATTCATTTAATTATTTTGGTAGAATATATATTTGGCGTGGTACACATGAGACACATACATGTATATACCCATTGTACTATCCAAAACGTTATGGCAAAATAAGCTGAATTTCAAAGTTTGTCGAGGGACAATTGTGCAATTTTCCTTGCATACTAGTATATAAATATGACATGAAATATCAACTAATCCATAATCATCTGTCATAATATAACAATACATAAAATGGGTGAGGGCAGCTTCCTTGGGAGCTTTCTACTTCAAATATCTCTACGAGCTCGTAGACAACTCGGAGATCGGTGAAACATTTTCACCGAGCTCACGAGTCCTCTACGAGTTACAAAATTCCGTACGATGCCCTTACGAGCTTACGATGTCCGTACGGACTCCGAACGAACTTGCTAAATTTGACTCGCACGGAGCTCGCACGATCAATGTGACCAGGGTCTTAAAATAGATAATTAAAATTCGCTGAATATATCCATTATTGTCGCACGGACACCGTACGACCATCGTGCGGTCACCGTACGGACACCCTACGAGTTATTTACGAGCTCTGATTGATCTACGAGCACCGTTCGATGTACAACCGGGCTCCTTGCGAGCCCCGTACGGTGTCTGTATGGATATTACGATGTCCGTACGGACCTCGTGCGAGTTCATCTCTATAAACCAGAGCCTATGAATGAAAAATTTCCGTCAGGATTTCAAAAATTGTGTGTGCAGAAACGGACGAGCGTCGGTGAGTTGCTCTAAATATGTTTCTCTATCAAATCGCTGTACTAATTTCCCGAGATCGTGCGTAAATAATGATTTCTCTTCTTTATCGAAGGCCGTTTTCTAGTTTCTGTCTGTGCAGGGTTATGTCATCAAACCGGGTTTTACGCATTTTTTTAACATTCTATGCTCGACACAGGCGACATTGTGTACGTGTATTGATAAAAGTTGTATTTTTTATGTAAACTGTTATATTGTCTTGAAGTGTGCAGTGCAAATTAAATGATTGCGTTGGGCTTGTTTACCATATTTGACATAATGTTGAGTTAGGTATATGAGGGCCAGACATAAACTCAGATCCCTGTATATATATTCATAGTATAGATGTGAAAGATATTTTTATCGGATCGAATCCCTTTGAAGCAGTCAAAATCGTTTAAAGACGCTGTAAAATCTGTGTTTTTATAGTTCGAGAAGGAGGCTGCCAGACGCAAGCCATTTTTACGTCTAGACTCGAAAATATGATACACATAGACAGTACAAATGAACAGACGGGCCTCGTATATGCTATAGTAAATAGGTTACAAATACGTAAATCTACCGTTAGACGTGTCACGTGACCATGAAATTGGCTGTTGTGTGTATCGAGTCTTCTAACATGAAGTTTCATTGTAAACTACAAATATTTTACATAGAACTTATGAACAAAACTTTTTTCACACATGTCCGATGTTGCTTAGATTTATTTGTATATTAGGTAGATAAATGTCATTTACTCGTGCAAAATCTCATACTTGTAGGTGCAGTAAATACTGAGAAATCTTCATTTTAGACGATTTTTTTCGCCGCAAACGGACTATACGAGTTGGTAAATTCGTACGGATATCGTACGAGCTTTGTGACCGTAGCATAAAAAACATTACCAAACGAACCTGACTCCCAACAATTTTCTTACCTCACCCACCTATTTTGTAATGTAATATTTTCTCGGAATGAAAACCGTCATTTCCATTAGTATTTACTAATTTTATTGCATAATACTTATCAAAACTGTTCAATTTGATTTATTTTAGATTATTTTGACATATTTTTACATTTATAAGGCACAATTCGTACTTTGAGAAATGACGCATGCGCATTAAACCGATTCAGCATCCTTAAACCGGTAGGGGACTTCTGTATTGCTTGCAATTCTTAATGACTTGTTCATTACGTCATATCTCGATTTGTTCAATTACGTCATTTTACTTATTGAAACTGGGTCACTCGTTTTAAGGTTTTCAGATTTTTTGTCGCTCAAATCGGGCCTTTCAACGTTTTAAACTGTAATTTAACTTTTGAGACTAAAGGCTGCTAAAACTATGTAGTTCAGCAGTTTACTGTTGTAACTAGGTCATTCGGCGTAGGCATTCCGCCTTTTGGTTGCTGTATCTTTTCTACTGTGTCATTCGGCTAGTTATAATTTATTATACTTTTCGACAGCTTGGACTTGGGCGGATCTGCGCTTGTTTAGTTGGGCATTGTGCTTTGTGTGTTTTTAATGTTTTCTGTGCTCGGCTGGTTAAGTTGAGTGCTGCCTTCCCTGTCTGACTTAATATACTCTTTTTTCTATGTGATCAGTGGCCGGCTTCTATCATCTCGACAGATCTTCTTTTCGAGTGCTGCCTTCCCTGTCTGACTTAATATAATCTTTTAGAAAAGTTGCTAAGTATAGAATTATGTTAATATTTGAAATTTCATATTTCATGAAAATGTAAGAAATGCGTTTAAATATTATGCATTTTAAGAGGGTATCTACTATTGATTGTATTTTTTTTTATTTAACATAATTTAAGGTGATTTGCGCAACCTAGTTCGTATGTGCGGAAATTCAAAACTGGTAGTTTATAAATGTTTATTAAATGTAAAAGTATAAAACAAAATTGTATACAGCCATTTGTACTATAATATGAAACCAAATTGTGTTTTCATTTATTATATTTAATAAATACTATTAGTTTGACACCATTTGTTTATTCTGTTTCTAATCACCAACGACAACTTTTTCGCCAAAAAATATTTATTTGGACACTTTAGTAAAATATTCAGAATGTTCAGATATAAAGCTTATATTAGTTGAATTAATGTTTATACCCCAGTCACTTGAGTGTCGGAATGAGACGGAATGTCGTAGGAATGGCGATTCGGGGTACAATGTAATTAGTATAATATAATTTCAAACATACTGATTACATTTTAAATATTCTTACGGCATTCTGACAGCATTCGAAACAATACTTAAAACAGTATAAATACTATTATCAAACACACTACCAGTGTATAGGTGTATTTCTAGGTATGCATGTTTATGTACTTTAACCATAGAGTGTATACAGTTAATCCCCCCGTTTTGTTACCCAAGTTGGAAATTTACCTATACAAGCACGTGCAAAAACCCGTACGATAGATCGATGCTTGTATTATGAAAACATGTGCGTGCACGTTCGCCGCTATCATTCTAGTCGTATTCGAGTTACATTCGAGTTTTGTTAGAATTGTATTTTAATTGTATTCAGAATATATTTGAAGTATTCCCACTGCATTTTGACAAGGCTGTTATAATTTTGGTTAATTCGAATTACTATTTGGAATGTGTTTCGAATGTTTATTCTTTCGACTCATTCGTGCTCATTTCGGCTGCTCCGTGTAATTTGGATAGTACGTTTCGTATTGAATGTCTTTCAATCAGCGATTCGAAACTTGTCTTTATCATAAAAGTTATTTAACTTTCTTTTAGATTGTTTAGATACTGCTCTGCATAATAAACCATTGCAACTGTTAACGTCTGTTGTAAATGATTTTCCACCTTATGTGCATGATCAAAGGCTTCTTTTGCCTTTTTACAGGTATCATCAACAAAAGTAATTTTTGTTTTTGTTTTGTTGGGTTAAATTTTAGTTCATTTTAATACGTTACGCAAACTAGAGTATTCTGACTTCATTCCATAGGGAAGCGTGAATAAACTTTGATCATGACGTTTCGGCCAAATCCTTTTCTAAATAGCAAACAGAATGTTTTACTCAACATACTTCATGCATACATGTCAGCCAATTTGAAATTAGAGTAGTTTATGTTATAAGTATTTTTTGGTTTAGCTACAAAACAAGGCTTGTGACCTCTTAATTTTATTTTACTTCACTGCTGTTCTTTATGATTCACAACGTACTCGTTTATGCATTTTTTACGTTGAAACAAAATCAAATCACAAATTTTGCAAGAGATTGAGATATATATTTATATACGTTGTATATCAAATATAAATGATTAATCACCTGGAAGCTGGATTGAATTATTTTGAATTGGTTTGTTAGTGCCCTATTTGCGAAAGAAATGGATAGAAATAACACAAAACAATGGAAGGCCTTTTGAAAACGGTGTATTTCTAAAACGGATTGTTCGACATGTCTTTTATATAATCTTTTATACAGTGTATAATATCTTTTTACGATAGTACATTGTTTCGGGGAAAATAAAGGGAGTTAAATTCAAATTATTACTTCACCGCTTCATTTGTAGTCTAGAGGCTTGCCACACAAAAATGTAAAATTGTAAGGAAAAGACCCTCTTCAGATTAAGTTTTCGAATCTTATTTCTTTGAAAATTCGTATTACGTGATAGTAAGATAAAGAAATTATATGAACAAGATATGTTAAAAGATAATAATATATTATTTTCATTAAATAAGCTAGATTAATATTTTTATTATGTATGATAGTAAAGATGGAGCGATTATTTGAATAAAATATATTAAAAGCAATATATTGTAATAATTATTTTGTAATTAAGTAAGCTTTTGGGAATTTGTGATCTAAGATATAAAAACTCATTTAAATTTAATGGAATATCATGCATTAGTTACAGTAGTTGTTTTATTCATATTCTGATATTAAAGTTATGATTCTATGTATGTTTTTTGCCAATGCTATTTAATTAGCTTCATCTTGTATTAATGTAAACGATAATATATTTAAAGAATACTCAGTTCAAATTCAATGCATGCATTTGCAATTTATCCAATTTTTTAATTAAACATTTTCATTGTTTTCTTAAACTCATTTATTACAAAAACAACTGTCATTTACAACAGTTGTTGCAGATATAATAGGTTATTGCACTACCTATATTACACTAGTTAGAGTTATATAATATTGACAAATATAGAATTATGAAGAAGAAAAACTGTAATTACGGAAAAATAGAATTCCGACTTACCTGCTTTGTATACAAAGGCCAGTAAGAAAACAGCAGCGAAGCATACAACCTTCATATTTCTAATTGATGTTTAACACTAAGCAGTAAAACAAAAATGTATTAAATCAAATTTTCCTTCACTATCCTCGAGTCGTCAGCCACCGAATTGCCGCTAAGCGAATGGCATGCCGCGTTTTATACTGATTTTATACACCCGTCGCTAAGCTTTTTTATCATAAACAAAACGTATGATAGTACTGTGATGCACCCGACTGTTGTCACGGAGCATGGTTACGAATAATGCGCACGGTTACTAGGGCTGGTAAAACGAGCTGTATGATTGGACGAAGCTGTCCTCAGATTCTATCTGATATCTGTTATGTCGACAATAGGACGAGACCGACATAAATGTACGTATTTCACAATATGAATAAACACATAACAAATAGTTACCCCCGGTTACAAAACAGCAATGACCCCGCATGACATGTACTAGCTACAAACACATGTTTGATTTATATAACAGCCAGGTACAATCCCAGCATAAAATTGCTGATTGTTAAATTTGGTTTGACATTCTAAACCACTAATTGGTATGGTAAATCAAAGCACTGAGTGTATTGCAAAGCGGCGATAGACATACTAGTAATCAATTTATACATTTGTAGATCAGTTAATGTGTTTGTTCACAAAGGAACTTGGTACATTCATATGTCATCTGTGCGCATAATTATTCTGAAAACATTGTTACAGTCTGTTATCCGCTTTATTGGTCTGATTTGTTGTTTACTACAGTGCAACAACAATATAAGCGTTAGTTCATCAGCAATTATTTGTATCTGCTTACAAGGTATTTACCGCAACTTTTTATTGTTGTCATCATGACGCTACGCAAATTATTCGTATATTTTTGAATTTCGTGTAAAGAGATGTATCTCGTTATACTTTTATGCCTAAGATATCTGAGCTTTTTAGTGGAGGGAAAGCTACGTTATCTTAATATATTTTAAGTATTACTTCATATAATGGTGCGAGGATATCCTTAACATTCGTGGACAAGTACCATTTTGAAAATATTCTTTAAAACATAATCATAAACACAACATTCCCTAATATCTTCTTATATCTTTTCGTGATTTCCAAACGAAATTTTGTGCAATCATATGTACGAGTAACGATATCACAGTACTTTGAAATCATACACAACCACTGTTACAAACAGCTCCAAAATATTATCTCGTTATGACGTCAACGTCAATCTAGCATATCATTGTTTTCAAAATACTCCCCACCACATACTGAGCATTCACGATGTCGCTCAATCTGTATTGAAAACGTGCATTTATTTTATTCTTTTTGAGTGCTGTTAGCATCGCTTGACCGTTTACCATATAATTCCCTTCAATACGGTTCAAGACGGCTAAATCCATTAAAACCAAGTCTGGACTATATTGACTATAATCAATCAATTTTAATGTTTTGAACAACTTGCAGAAGTAGATGTGTCAGAAGGAAGAAGTTATATGTTTTTGAAATGATTTTTGTCACGTGGGGGTATATAAGTCTTCATGGCTGAGCTTTGGAATTTCGATACTTTGCTAATATCTAACGATAACACGTGCGTAACGTTTTATATTACTTAACAAAATGTCCTTCCTTATCTAAACTGTAAGTGATATTGTTACTTTCAGAACAATTTAGCTGTGAAAATGAATTCAAAATTGTTACTGTCTTTGTAGATACACATTGTGCCTTTAGACCTGCACTAATCCATAATCGTGAAGTTCTCCGTGCGGTTTGACATCGGCGCCTCTGACAGTTAAATGTTAAAAATCCGGCTCGGTTTGTTATATCAGATACTATTGTTATTTTTAAGTAATAGTTCACATCACTTCAGTATCTAAAAGCATGTCTTTATACGGACCGGAGAAAGTCGATTTAAAGCCATAGTTCTGACAAAAATAGTTAACACACAACTACATGTTGAGGTTAGTCATCTGTATAATAAAGAATTGAATTTGCGCTTGCTTTTTCAGAATAATGGCCTTAGTTTATTATATAACATAATTATAGTGAACATTGTTTCGGAGGCAACTCCTACAATTTGAGCAGGATTTCCTACAAACCTGAACAGAATGAAATATCTTACAATGTGGTGTTCATGGTGAAGAAATTAAACTATGATGATTTTGGTGATTTAAGTCAATGACGATCAGATTTAAAGCAATCAACAACAGTGATTGTTTTCAAGAAACTAGCCAATTCATTTGAAGATTTGTGCACGTCATTGAATAACTTACTGTACCAGTTTATCATAAAGAAAAGAATGCTATAATAAAACAAGGCAGATGTTTCTATATTACCATCAAAACATTACATACAATTCTGTCTCTTTTTCAAGATTTCTTATCGAAAATGGCAATACTTTTGGCAGGATGGTCTGAAAAAAGAACAAATAACTGCGGCCTTATTTTAATATGTGATTTTCGTTCAAAGCGTTCGGGTCCTCCATATCTTTACTTCAATTATTGCATAATAAAAACCAGTATTTATTTGAACATAATAGCGACAACTGTTATCTTAGATTCGGCATGTGCTCAAGAAATGTAGCAATATGATTACCTACTATCATGGTTTCCGTGTTCACAAGCACACGGTGTTATCGATTTTAAAAACTTTATACTTGTATGAACATTCATGCCAAGTATAAGACATATTAGTCAATGTATGACAAAGTTATGGCCCATGGCCGGACAAGCTCAATGTGACCTTTTGAGTTCACACAGTTACCTTGACCTTTGAGATAGGAACATGGGGGTTAAGCATTACACTCCACCTCTTGGAGGTTAATATTCATGCCAAATATAAGAAAGAATGGTCAATGTATGAAAGAGTTATGGTCCGGACAAGCTGAATTTGACTTTTTCACCTCCAACTGTGACCTTGACCTTTGAGATAGGAACCTGGGGTTAGGCATGACACTCCGCTTTATGGAGGTTAACATTCATGCCAAATATAAGGAAGATTGGTCAAAGCATGACAAAGTCATGGTCCGGATAAAATCGGACGGACGGACTTTGTTGTTCAATGTGTTTTGTTCCCGGCGCGTAGTCGGGGTACCGGTAAAATCTATACGTACTTCCGTTGCTTGAAAATATGTCAGCTGAGCGACCTTCTGGTATTTAGAAGGTACTCGGAATTGTTTTTCACAACTAGTATAAGGTTTTAAAATCGACGACACCGTGTGCCTGTGTCCGTGGGAGCTTATAATATTTCAACTGGCCACCCTCACTAAAAATTAAACTAATAAACTAAAAAACGCACTGGACCATTTTTGTGCACTAAAGGGTCCATGTACGAGACTAAACCAAGTTTAAAGAGTACATACTATTGTTTGCGTATCGGATGCATTACGAAATGTAGTTTTGTTTAACGGCAATATAAAACGACATGTAACAACTTACAAAACGATCTTAATACAGTAAACTAGGTCACAAGGTCAAATCTTAGAAAAAGCCTGTGAACACATTAGTGGACACAATTATGGCCAAATCTTCATGACACGGAGACAGAATGTTTGTTTGTATGATATGTAGGTCAAGATCGAAACTGGGTCATGTGGGGTAAAAAACTAGGTCACAAGGTCAAATCTTAGCACATACTTGTGAACACGTTAGAGGACTCAATTATGGCACAATCTTGATGAAACTTGGTCAGAATGTTTGTCCATATGACATCTAGGCCAAGTTCAAAGCAGGGTTATTTGGGTCAAAAAATGGGTCTCTAGGTCGAATATTATGACATATTTATGGCCCAATCGTCATAAAACATGGTCAGAATCTTTGTCTTAATGAAATTTAGGTCCAATTTGAAACTAGGTCATTTGGGGTCATACACTAGGTTACAAGGTCAAATCTTGCAAAAAATCTAGAAAAAGCTTGCAATAGTGGCTAAAGTTTCCTGAATCGTATTAATAAAATATAAATGATTACTGTTGTAACTATAAGATCTTTAATGTTCTACTAAGATAATTGAGCGACACAAGACCCTTTTGGTCAACTTGTTGTTATAAAGTTGTGTTCATGTACTGGTTGTGTTATGCTGGGCATGTTATGCACCTTTTTGGGTTACGGTTTGCATTGTATGTGACAATTTGTTTGCATTTGTACCTTCGTGTACTGGCCCCATTTCCAAGAAATGCTCAGTTGAGACTGTTACTCAGAATTTACTATATGACTACAATTATAGCGGAATATTTGCATTAAGTCAACGTGTCACGTGGTTTGGTCAGAGTTTGAATTCACTTATGAACCAGAAAATTTGTGTTACAGGCTCGCAGTCCGAGAAAGATACTGAATAATGGCCGTCAATAGAATGTCAAGAGTTACCTAAAATGCGTTACTCTGTAGCTCATAAATTT
Organism: Spisula solida; assembly: GCA_947247005.1. Classification (NCBI taxonomy): domain Eukaryota; kingdom Metazoa; phylum Mollusca; class Bivalvia; order Venerida; family Mactridae; genus Spisula; species Spisula solida. Next base: position 19,345,112 of record OX365961.1, read on the forward strand.
TCTATTATATTTTAATGATGTTCAAAAGTATTCCAAAAACTCTAATATCAAGAACACATTAATAAAGGAGATAAAAACTCCGTTGCTTAATCGATTAGTACAGCACTTTTATCGACTGCCATCTTGGAATAGAAACGCTAGGAAAACATAGAGAAAACACAGAACGTGACACCTATGAAAGTACTTGTTTGAAACAAGGACATAAGTCGTATTTTTATACACGCACGCACGCACGCACGCACGCACGCACGCACGCACGCACGCACGCACGCACGCACGCACGCACGCACGCACGCACGCACGCACGCACGCACGCACGCACGCACGCACGCACGCACGCACGCACGCACGCACGCACGCACGCACGCACGCACGCACGCACGCACGCACGCACGCACGCACGCACGCACGCACGCACGCACGCACGCACGCACGCACGCACGCACGCACGCACGCACGCACGCACGCACGCACGCACGCACGCACGCACGCACGCACGCACGCACGCACGCACGCACGCACGCACGCACGCACGCACGCACGCACGCACAGAGCAGTTTAAAGAAAATTTATTGTCGTATGACAGCTGTGAGATAATTACACCACTATGCACGTAGGAGGCTCGTTAAAATATACGTCATGTCTCATCTGACATAAACATACAGTAATTCCTATTATTAACAAAAATCAAAATTTGATGTGCAGTATAAAATAAGAAATTGTTCACGTTACTTCAGGCTCAGTGACATTATACTGGCTGGTGAACTGCTCCGACATTTTAATCGGTTTTCCTACATTTGAATACGAGATGGTTTTTTGCCCTTTACTCATCATGGGCTCAGGTCCGAAATATTGTCACTGGTAGGTTGTACGTCCATCATGCAACTTGTCCATGATAGTTCCCAAATTTGCATCGTAGAGCCGTTAACGCCCGTCATGCGACAAGTGACCCTTTCCAGAAATACGTCGGTATACGATACATTTCAAAGAAGACTCGCAAGTGTTGTGCAACGACAATTGTGAAAGGGGTTTTAACCAGCTTTAAGAGTATAGACACAATACATGCAGCATTTCTTGTAAATTGTTTAACTTTAGAAACAAAATTATAGTGTTGTCAAAGGTTTAGAGTCTAATTCACAATATCGACATTACAGGATAAAACCCGTTTTCTGGGATTACGGAATGAGTTGAGCGTTAATGTGCGAGATATTCCGAATATACATCAGTGGGAGGGGTTATTGCATTATGCAGCATAATTTTTATATAGCAACGAGGTAAACTAATCACAATTCTTTTTGACAAAAGATTATAATTTGTGGACAATTTTACTTGACATCAATGACAATACTATTGGAAGTATAAAAAAAGCATTTTTGTCAAACCCGCTTAGGTGTCACTTTTGGTGTATGTGCGTTAGTGCGTCCGTCGGTCCGATTTTGTCTGGACCATTACTTTGTCATGCTTTGAACAATCTTGCTTATATTTGGCATGATTTGTCCTGCTCCATAAGGAGGAGTGTCATGCATAACCCATAGGTTCCTATCAAAGGTCAAGGTCAAAGTTGTAGGTCAAATGTCTAATTGAAGCTTGTCTGAACCATAACTTTGTCATACATTGATTAATCTTTCTTATATCTGGCATGAATGTTAACTTCTATGAGGCGGGGTGTCATGCCCAACCCCTAGGTTCCTATTTCAAAGGTCAAGGTAATATTTGGAGGTCAAAATGAAGCTTGTCCGAACCATAACTTTTTAATGCATTGGCCAATCCTTCTTATATTTGCCGTGAATGTCAATCTCTTCGCACATTTAAGATAAAGCCTTTTTTCAACGTGCATCGCGGCTCCACATAAGTTGCCAAAAGGCATGAATTTCTACTAAGAATAATATTTGCTCAAGCTTATAGACAAAGATGTTTAATGAGAGTGTGCAATAATGGTTTTATACGTTGTTCATGTTTAAGCGTAGAAAAAAGAATGATTAAATTCACTCCCGCTATACAGCCTATTATCTGTTACCCGAATACAATTAAATCGCGGAAAACAGGTTTTATCGTATAATTTCTCGGAGACTTTGTCTCGGCTGCCGGGATTCGTACCATGGACATCCAGATTCAAACAGTTTTGTATGTTTAATATTCACATTCCTAGTCCTAATTGCTCTGTCTGTATCCCCTGTCCTGGTTTTCAGGATTCAAACCATGGATATCCTGATTGGTATCGTTCTGTTAGTTTCAATTCACAGTTATATTCAAGCGCCCTTTCCGGATCACCCTGTCTTGGTTGCCAGGATTTGAGCCGTGGACATCCGGAAAATCAAAAATTAATCTTCATAAAACTTAGTTAAAAGTTTGCCAACAATGAGTTTGATGCTATCCAACGATACCCCTGCTCCATGTTGCAGATATTTACTACACGTGTAAGATGATTGTCGATGCCTTTTTCTGGCGTTTTTGAACCTCAACAACGTACAATCGTACATGGAGTCGGACCAGAAAGCATGTTAACTTCTAGGTTAAATCAACTTGCCTAGTGTAAATGATAAATGATATAGCTGAGCTGTTCTGATATTTAGGATAAAATCCGCTAAAATAGGCTGTGCCTTAGTTCATATTAGTATAATGACGTAGATTGCTACCAGAAACTGTGTATTCATCGCTAAATACTGATTTAGTAGATGCTTTTCGTATGGAATGTTCATGGAAATTCAACAGTAATGAACAATAATAAGCTTCGTTCTTGAGCTGTTATAATAGACTTAAGTTTTGATTTTAGATGTTTTATAAGTTGTCCTGTTAAATTGGACTTGTTATGTATTGCGCTATTAAATTGGCATCCCTCTATGATGAAACAATATAAAGTAGTTTACACGAAATTCTTTTAACCAACAAAACATGCTTTTGAAATAGAAATCTCAGCTGAGCAATAACGTAAGTATTTTTGTGAAATTCAGGTCTGCAGTTTTTGTTGTGAGTTAATTGCTTAGTTTCGTGTTTAAATCAATAAAATATGGGGTTGTATTTGATTTTTAGTTCCGATTCCGTTTATGGTGGAGTTTTTCTATCTTCAATATTCAACACTATGCCATAATTTTTCACTATTCATTATTTCACCGCATTCACTATGTTTTTCTTATCTGATTTGTTCGCGCTATTCGTACCCTATCCGGTTCGTTCATAAGTCAATGTGCAGCTGTAGAGTTATGGGTGTACAGACAGACAACCAGACAGACAGCTGCAGCTAGGTTGTTCGACCATTTGCTGTTGAAACGTGATTATTCAACTTAGGCATACTAATAGTTTGAAGCGGGTTGTTTAGCTGTGTGTATTTGTATTAAGCTTATGGGAGCTGGGTCGTTCAATTGTTTCGCTCGGTTTGTTGAGACTGGACCATTCAGCGAAGAAGTCATTTAACTTATTGAAACTAGGTCATCCTGTTTGGGCTTTCAGTTGTTTTAGGCCACTACAGGTTTTCAACCCACCAGTCAGTCTTCTGAATTCTGAATTATGACAAAACTCAAACAGTATCCAAGCTAGATTGATGTGATAGGGGACAATTTACATAACATATTTTGATCCTGACACAAATGGTTGTTGCTATGGAGACAGAAAGAGTAAAAATATGTCCTAAATCTTGATCCTGTCATGTTCAATACTAGGCTTATGAAACCTGGTATGTGGGTAAGTGCAAATAAGGAGATTATGCATATATAAATATTTTCTGTTTCAGACTGAAATTGTTGTTGCTATGGATACGGAAATACTTGAACCATAAATTAGCAATGCTAGGTTGACGATTTATGATATATGCATAGAGATCAATGTTGAGATGACACCTATAAATAAATGCTTTATTTTGATAAATAAATGTACAAGAGAAGCATTGGACATAATTTGAAAGTCATGGCTTCAAACCGGAAGGGTACTTCTGTATTGCTTGCGATTTTAAGTAACTTGTTTGTTGCTGAAACTAGGTCATTCAGCTAAAACCATGGCATTCAGCTTTTTAATACTGTATTATTCATTAACTTTTTAGGACTTCAAACAGCTAGAACTATGTGTTTTGCTGTTTAAACGTAGTTATTCAACTTAGAAATGCGAATTATTTAAAGTAGGTCATTCGGCTTGGGGCATTCAGCTTATTGGAACAAGGTCATTCAGCTGTTGCACTCTGCCTTTGGAGACTGGGCCACTCAGCTGAGGCATTAAACTTGTTGAAACTAGATCATCCGGCTGGGGCTTTCAGCTTTTTTATTGCTGAAACTTGGTAGTTCAGCTAAAACAATGGCATTCAGCTTTTAATACAGTTTTAATCACAAATTAGAACATTTATTGATATATTAAATTATTTTTATATTGCTGGAACCATTAACCATTCCGCAATATTTCGTGAAAATTTCAATAAAATGTAATTCCTGGTTTCTTTTTCAAGGGTTAGTAATAGACACTGCGTCTTTTTGAGAATAATTGTCTATTAAAATTTCATTTCTGGAAAAAATCTTATTCCACAACTTTTATACCGTGAATAATGTAAATGCCTTCCATAAAAACATGATTTCCTGTACTTGATTGCCATTTTTGTACATAATAAGATCATTTGAAAGTCGCGAAAATAGGTGTCAAAATAAATTCAGAAACCATGCTAGTTTTCAATTCATATTTTTTATTAGTTTTATTGGTTGAAAATTGGGCATATTATACATGGACGTACGCCGTAGACAATCAACATTAATTTCTGGTAAGAATTTGCGAACAAAATATAATTGATATAAAGTTATTGTTGCGTGAACCAACAAGCATCATTTGGTATAAATAAGAGTAGTCTCCCTTGTATTTGACCGCCTTATTCGTAGACAAATCATACCTTTATGTTGAGTTTTACTTCTTGTGGAAACAAAAGTTATCGTTTGGTATGTTGTTAATAAATGAATACTGACATTGACTTTTCTAAACCAATACTGCAAAGATGACATATATTTTGCTTAAAATGACAATAAGGCTAGTATACTCGAGTAGACCCTCTTTTAAGTTCTATAAATTACTTAATTGTTAACGAACTGCTATGTTATTTGTCAGATATAGAATAGAAACATACACCTTTTAGACAGTAATCGTAAAATTAATCTAAATACTTTCATAGCAAAATGTAAAGGACATGGACATTATATATTGAACGGCCCTTGTATTTTAGAATTCGCGTTACACTGTGTTAAAAGCCGAAATAGTCGCGTTGACCTTACTGTGTGGTCACAGCCACAGGTAACTGTATCATTAATAAACAGTACCTAAAAAAAAAATGTTTTTTTGTTAAATTCAGAATTCTTATACAAGGTATATTTCCCGGAGAAGTGATCGTACAGTCACTGGGTGTATTTTTTTTTTTTCATAATTTAAAGCATTTACGGCATTAATCATCTATTTAAAGCTGTGGGTGATCAAAAACATCTTTGTGAATTGAAAGCATTCGAAAACATGCTTAAATTTACCTTCGTACGATATAATTCATTGTTTAAACTTTGATTTTATTTTTCGAGGGCGATAAACGCTGTAGGAACGGCTGTAGTGGTTTTTAGTGTGTTTGACCACGCATGTGAATTAACATGCGTGGTCGGACGGGTATTTCGAACGTATTTTATAACGGTCGTTTTCATTGGCGTAGTATACATCGTTTGTACGCTGGTAACCAATTCCTGGGAAACCCCAATGAAATCAACCAATGAAAATCGTTGTTACAAAAAGGAAATCACGCGCATCTTTCGGAACGTTCGCACAAACATGGAGTCATTTTGACATTTAAATATGCAAACGATTCGTTTTTCGGCTTACACGTATACATTCACTGAAGTGAACATGTGTCAACCAGGTAAATCTGTTCCAACTTTTTCGTTCTTTAATTTTACCGCATTATTATGTTTCTACACAACGGTAAATTCGACATATGGTGGTGATTTCCTCAATATTTCCGTTTTTTTGTTTTTATTGAGTCCACCCCAGTGACCGGTTGGATACCGTAATACGTATTTATGGCATAACTGTTTAACTACTTGACCAATTTCGATGGGATTTCGCATGAAAGTAGTTATAGTCATGTTTTTTACGAATATAATTACTTTATGAAGATATCGAAAGCCAATTCTTGTTTTTGATACCTGGTCAATTCATGGAATATTTTTTTAGGTACTGTTTATTAATGATACAGTTACCTGTGAATTGTACATATAATTGTAAAATATCGCATATCACTTCAAGCTTCAACGAGATAAGAGGGATTCAAAATTAATACTCACGGTAACAGATAATAGCGGGTGAAAGGTTACAATCCAAATGGGCTTAATTAGGGGTCGATAATAAGGGAGAGAACCTTTTTAAAGCAGGGTCCAATTTCTTGACATGTTTATAATTCTCAAAATTACAAGTAGATAATGTAGCTAGAAAAGTATTGTGTATCAAACAGTGTCCCGTACAGGGTTTTGTAACATAGTCGGTATATAGTGTAGGATAGATCACCGTATTCATATGCAAAATGCCCACCGACAATTTATTGAATGAATGAACAATAAAAACTATAGCTGTAGTCCGTCCAGGATAATGTGAAAGGCGGGAAAACTTGGTTTATTCCACAAAGGTGAATTACAATTATGTGCACCAATTATCAATTACTGACCTTATCTGTTTATTTAAGTGATTGTAAAACCAATTTTGCCACAGTTGACCAAACCGATTCATGTTTATAAACATCACATCATCCTGGGCGGACTATAGTGGTATAGTTCGCCGGGGATAACTCTAGCCTTATCAATAAATAAACAAAGCAAATTATAAACACTGCACGGTCGACTGGCCGCCAGTTATCAGTGTAGATTTAAAGAGTATATCATTAAAAGTGTATATGCACAAATTTGAACAAAAATGAATATCGAAAATGTATTTAATATTCATTTTTATTTGTAAACAAAGGCCAGTGTTATCTCCGGCGAACTATATGTTATGCCTTTGTATACAAGCATGCTGATTTGTGTGTTTTGTTTACATTAGTGCTAACTTTGTATTTACAATACAATAATCATACACAAAAAAAACAAAGCATAAGCACTAAAACATGATTAGATACTTGAACACAAAATGTGATGAATTGAGGTGTTAATTTATTAGACACGTAGTGTTATATAACACTTTATAACATGAATACACTTGATGAAAAAATCAAATAATATATACATGTTAACCAGATTTATATTGCGCCCTTTTCACGTCAACACATGTTCGAAGGCGCTTTAGTGTAAATGTCGCCTGGTACAGTAGAACTTCGATGCCTCGAACTACCTTCGGACCGGGAAAATAGTTCGAGTCATCTACCTGTTCGAGGCATTTAAGGTACTCAAGTATATGTATGTGTATAAGTTCGGACTGATGCCAGTATGTTAAACCGTACAAATCGTGTGTGTATTGCATAATTGATTTACATAACTATTGCATGTGTATTATTTTTGTAACAGTATTCATTATAATAACAAAATATAATAGTTTGACAAAATTGACATTGAGTCTGATTTATTATCTTCGGCAAATTCTTCGAATGTTTAAAAATCCAAAGAATACTCGGAAATATTTATATGATAATTGACAAATCTTACTAAGGTTTCTTGTCATACATGTATACAGGGACGTATAATAGATATATTCTTCCCAGATGTATAGTGTATTTATATTAAGGAGCGCACGGAATATTCTTATGACCGAGGTCAAGTTCGACTACCTATAAATAAATGGAAATTAAACAAAAACTTTTGATATATATACAAGTACGAGTACTTTCATTTAAAAAAGGATTATGTTATTCTGATATGTTGTTGCTTCTGAATTTCATTAACGAAAATAAGTTAAATTACAATTTCCCGGTCGGCCTTCATTAACTATTTAATAGATTTATATAAAGTTAAGTCTTTTAAAAACTGGTTATACAATGCAGTCGTACACAAACAATTGTTAATTACAGTAATTATAACAACTTGTGACCCTAATACACAGTCATGTCGCCGACTACCCGCATTCGAGCAATGTATTTCAAGAGTCAATGAAAGGTGCGAAAACTTGTGTTCGACCTAGATAGTGTTCGAGTCATCTATTGTTTTACTATATTTCATTTGTTCTTTATTTCAGTCACATTATATATCACAGAAACATTATGTGACCATTCTAGTACAGACTTATATTAGACTAATAAAAATTCACAGCAATAGTACATATTAAAAATGCACCTATATACACACATATTATTATTTTGTAAGCATTATTTACATACATATAGCTAAGAGACTGCTGTTAATACATTGTTTTAAAAGGTTGTTAGGAATTCTTTTAAATAAGACATGTATGATCTAAATAATTTTCAAGTCGAAATTTTTTAATGACGGTCCCTACACTACTCTTTAAGATTTTGTTAACAGTGTCTGTCAATACTGATATTTCACTGTAATAGGATATACGATCTTGAAATTACAGCGTATGATTTATTGCCTTAATTATATCGCAAAGATTTTTAAAATATACCAATTATGTGTAATTTGATGCTGTTGCAATGCAACTTGCATTGAATTCTCTTCTATTCGAGACTATCACATGGCACATCACAAGTACAGTTGTCATGTAATTAACAAAAACATTTACAGTTTTCAGATTTCTTGATTTATAGACATGTTAGACACACTCAACTTTGAGAAGTTTTTTGCCGATTTAAAAATACCGAACCTTTATTGTCTGTCTGTTTTCTGTCTGTCTATTGTACGGTGAATAGAATTTTACAATAGTAAATAGATTATATAATGAATATAATTAGTTAATTTTTCGCCAGTCATCTGGCTGATAGCTAGGCGTCTGATAGCCATTGTCAATCACTCGTCAATTGAGACATTGTATAAATGACTCCTAATTATTTCATTTTTACCATATTTATATAATCTTTTTTATCATGTAATTACTCATTCAAAAATGCCAACAAATTCTACATACACAAAATAAAGACATGTTTAAGAGTGGGAACGGATATAAACATGCTAGCATACTATATATGATTAAAGAAAAGATTTTGCCGGGACCGAAGAACCAGTTCGAGGCATCTAGGGTGTTCGACGCAAATACTGTTCGAGGCATCGAAGTTATACTTTATATTAACCTCTTAATTAATAAGTTGGTATTTGTTAACAAACTACCGGGTAAACGTATGTTCTTTTAGTTGCATGTATAGAGTCGTATTGGAGAACAAAAACACGTTGTTTTTAGCCAATTGCAGTTCATTTCTTTCGTACCCTGACTTGTCCGTACTTTCATAATGTTTATAAAGCATTAGTTAATACACTTTGTTGATATTTTATTCAGTAGCAATGTGCAGTAAGTAATGATGATTAGGACGGCATTGAATGCACATATGAGTAATTACCTTTTTGAACGATTCTATTGTGACTTTACAAATCATAAGCTCATCAATAAAGACTACACAACTTGGAAACAAACGAGGTAGAAAAAGTCGACCGATGCGTCGAATTATATCTGGTCCTGATACTAGTATGCACATGCCACAATCAAACGATTACATCTTGCTAATGAGTAAAACCAAAGACGATACTCGCTGAGTTACTTTCCTTAAGTTTGCGAACAAGGTCAGAGACGTTGCTAAGAAAGAACGAGCTTGTTGTAAGAGAAAGCTACCACAATGTACAGAAGACAACGAAACGACGCGAAGTATGCCAACTGTCATCAAAAGATGCGAGGGTCATTTTCATGCTTTGGGTGCTTCAAGCGAAGGATGCATTACTTACTCCTCATTCAGTTCTCTTCATTGATTCCTTTTTTGTTCAAGTTCAGCCTCTACTGTTCTTCGCATTGCGGTTTTCAGTCTTGTTCTTGGTCTCTTAATGCCACGAGGTATCAATTGAGAACAATTTCAGAACATGTCTCCAAACGACCACCGTATCATCGTGGGGTTCCTCTCTTTGGCGGATGTGAAACCATTTTTATGCAGGAAAAGATATGACCTTCTGTTGGATATTAGAAGAGACGTACATTCAGATGAGACAGACAGTTGTACAAGCTTGTTGGTGACCCCTGTTTGTTAAAGCTCTATAAAACAAGGTTTGAAATGCTTCCGCCAAAACATTAAACAAGGAGTTAAGTTACTAATATACGAGGGCTGCTTTCAGCAGTTCAGCTGTTCAGCCACCCTTTGACATTTTAACTTCGCTGGTCATTGGGCTACCTAAGGAATCTTGCGTTCGAGTTTCCCTGGGGAGACTATTTCTCTCTTGATGCGTGTGCAGCCAACACCTATCTGCGGCGCCCAGAACTATCGAACGTGTACAGACATCGCCCTCATAGGCACCAATTCACACCTTGGTTGAGTAGAGCATGTGGGTTATTCTTGCTCAGAGAAATTAAGCAGTGGTCCAGACGGGGATTGAACCCGGGACCTTTCGACCCGAAGCGCGCGCCCTACCTCTATGCCACTGCTCCCCCAGTGATGTGAAGTGATGCGCTCGAACTGAACACCACAAGAGCAAACTACCAACCACGTACTTGTATACGGATACGAGCCGATGCATCCGTAATGAATACAGCAATCAAGACGTGATCTACTAATTCTTCATACTGCGTGCATCGAACTGAGAAGGTGTTTGTAAATTCACGTGCAAATATATCCACAGCAAATGTTCACAATCAATCTCAAACTAAACAGCGACATTGTAACTTGTCTTATTTGTACATATATACCCTATTACTTCATGAATGATTTGTGGCGTTTTCTATATAAATTCGTAGTTGAAAATTGCCAAGAACGTTATTGTATTTAGCAATTAAGGCGGTATATGCACCTTGTGTTTAATAATCAATGCTCCCACGGACGGGCATTGGTACCTGTCGTTTCTCGGTACTTTATGAATGAAAATATAAATCTGATTTTGTATGAAAATATGATATTATGTAACAGTATTCATGCTTTAAAATGAACCATTCCCCACCCATTTTGAGCTTTTTCAAAGGAACAAGTAAAAGTGTATAATGAACAATTTGCAATACCATTATGATTATCATCATCTTTTTATAATCATATAGCATAATTTGAACCTAATTTTATGTCTGTTCCTATTTATCACACTAAACTCGAAATTACTATTTGAAGTACACGTGTAGGCCTACGTGTAGGTAGCTCATTCCTCCTTAAACGAATGTTGACATATTTTAAATATCATAGTTGTTACTTGTAAACCCATTCAATAAAGCAATGCAAACATAATTATATTACTTATTTATGATACTTTAGACGCTATTGTGTTAGTTTAAGTTCAGGTGTCATTTTACCCCCACCCATTCTAAGCAAACGTGTGCCCTTTAATCAATGAGAAGGTAAGGGACCAGTTTACATATCAATCGATTAGTATCTCACCATTAGATAAGAATCTTTAAGGCTTTCAAATAGCAAAAATGACGACATTATAACAAATATATTGTTCATACACGTCGAATTTTTATAAAAAATATTGCTAATTTTAGGTGTTCTTATCAATATTCATGAGTATACAAATGCATAAATTTGTTAAAAATTATTTTTATTGATAGCCCAGTGCATTAGCTTCATTTTGATACCATTTGTATAAATTTTGACCGAAAACTGACAGAGATATAATGATATTTTTAGTGAGATATATAAAAAATGCACTCATTTGACCTTTGACCTAATTTTGAGAAAACGATGCAAAATCACGGATGGCATCCGGACGTTTCAGATTACACACATATCAAAGATAACATTTAGCATGGATGCCACATTCTACTCTCCGATGCCATGGCCCGTCATATTTTCTCCGTATGGACTCCCGACTATATGGAGGACGACTCACATTTTGATATCGAATGAAAATACTTCGTTTACCCGTCAGACGAGTTTATGTTTATAACCGTTTTCGTTTAACTGTGAACGCACAGTAACAATGTTTTAACATATGTTGTTTTATTCGCGAGTCTGACCTGCGATACTGTACCAGGAGAAATAAGTATTGATGTCCACTGGTACATTCAATTTTTGATTATACATCTCACGAGCATCTTACGAAGTTAATTATGTCAGTGAAAACAGAACACACCATGAAACACGGAATCGAACATACAATGTATATACAATGTTATATACATTTGTGTATGTTTTATATACTTATCAATATAAATGCTTGATGGGTTATTAAGGAGGATAAGATGTTAAAATGGGACAATATGGTATACATTTGTGTTGCTAGGCAACAAAGAACATATGGTAAAAGGGCTTTTCATACCCATACCATTGGAGGAAATTGGTTGCTACATGTATAGTAACCAAAATAATTTATTTAACTAAAATGGCCATGGACTTAGAATGCAACCGTAGGCACAATCAATACTTCGTTTAATGTCCTGTTGCTTAAGATTGATGTTGGATGAAAAATATTTCAAAAATCTCAAGATAATAGAAATGATGTTGTTAAAAACATAATTTACAAAAGCCAATTTATGAATACTAAGATTTTTGCTAGGTAACGGGACAGTTATGGTTTATTTACAAAAAAGGTGTACACAATATAAAATGTGTGTATACATCCTTTCTTTTGATGTATTTATCATGGATGTAGCTCAGGTATCCATATGATTATAACGATTCCTTAGTGTAACATATACTTTGGGACACCCTGTATAATTATACTAACATTGAAAGTGAATATAATATAAGTAGTACAGTTAAGAATTCTAACACAATCTGCGAATTAATCCATAAGCACAGAGAGCAGACCAGGGCTGGTATTCACAAAGCTTCTTAGATATTTTCGTAAGATTTTCTTATCTGATAAGAAATTATTTTAGCTAAGAATAAAATTTATTTTTGTCTTAAGTTGTATTCAAGAAGCATCATAGAAATATCTTAGCTAAAATATTATCCTAAATCTAAGAAATATTTTAAAGTGGTTGCTATGTAAAACGGGATTTTCTCGCTCTAAAAATAGTAACGGAAATGAGGACTCCTTCCAAGGGAGGGATTAGTCCTCGATCATTTTCGAACCGCTTTTATTATCATTTGAAATCATGCATGTATATAAAAAAATTAGTTGTGTTTCATGAATATTAATGTGTGTATTGTAAAACCGGGTGTCTATTATAAATAATAATTTCTAAATTATATTCACGTACAGTACATTCTGTTTGAATTACGTGTTTGAAGAGTTGTGTATATAGAATACATGTAGTTTGTTTTTACTGAAGTCATGCGTGGATCCGGAGGGTTCCGAACCCCCGTGGAATTTTGGCAAAACATGTTGTTATCATGTGTATCTTGTATATATCTTGTCAGGGGGCTTAGAGTGTAATTACGGCACCGCTCTAAGAAAAATAGTAGCTGATAGACCCACTGAGAAAAATGTTAGTCGAATATCTTACAAAGTTACTTATGCACCAGTCAATATTATGCCCGCCCCGGGGGAATTAGACAAACCAATCTTCCCGACAGTCGGAAATTTGATAATCTTATCGACTCCGAGTCCCGTGAAACAGACTTTGGTCCGGGAATGTTGACATCACGAAAGGCGACACCGATAGGCCTACTTTTATACGCGTTTTTATTACTGGATGAAAAACTATGCCCCACGGTGGGGATTTAGACAGTGAGCATTGTCTCCAGGGTGGGGATTTATACATCAAAAAATCGAAAATGTCTAATTCCCCCTGGGTCGCCCACCGCCTCCACTCAGAGAGACGAATAATGGATCACTGTTCTGATTTCTTATATAATGTACAAATGCTATATGCAGTTGTATTGTAGATGTCAGTCAGTAATAGTTGTAAGTTTTACATACATTCTATGTGGGATCTCTTCTTAAATGTCCCGACGCTTCCGAATCTACATCGAAATTCATCGGCATATGTCTTGAAATTGTAATTTGGTGGTGCGGTCACAATAGTCGTACATCGGACGCACGACGGCTCTGCGTTGACACACAGCATCCCTACGATGAACAGTTGTCGAACGCCATATTTTTACGAGTGTCGTGCAAACGTCGTACGTGCGTCGTGCGATTGTCGTACGATAATGAATGTCCACAAGAATGCCGTGCGTATGACATGCGACAATCGCACGACCATCGCACGTCCATCGTTCGTCCATCACATGTCCATCGCACGTTCCGTTTCCTGGTTCAATACTGTAAACGTTATCATAAACTTCATCTAGTGCATTGTGAAAACTTATGAACACTGAACATAATCGACTTTCTGCCAGAAAAAAACATGTAAGAATATAAGCAATGTATCTGCAAAACCAATGATGCCATCAACAATGTCATCAAAATTTCTATTGCAGCCTTGTAGGGCACTTGTATTAAATTGTGGCAACTCATTTGACCATGTATGTCTATCAATCACATTATATATCACAGAAACATTATTATGTGACCATTGTAATACAGAATCATAAGAGACTAATAAATATTCACAACGATATTACAAATCATAAATAATAATAATAATAACTTTATTTTCCGATGATATACCCATTAAGCCTAGGGCTATGCACCTATATACATGTGTACACATATTATTGATATATTTATCATTATCAAAAATGTAATTATACAGTACAAGTAATTAAAATCAAACTTTAAACAGACGATGAATAAAGGAACTTTTAAGTTTTGCCTATGAAGAGTGAACTGTGAGCTATGAAATGTGAACTATAAAGTGTGCAATGTGAACAATGAAATAAGGACTGTGAACTATTAAGTGCGAACTGTGGAGCGTGGAGTGTGAAATGTGGAGTATGAACTGTGGAGTGTGAACTGTGGAGTGCGAACTATGGAGTGTGAACTGTGGAGTATGAACAGTTACTGTGGAGTGTGAACTTGGAGTATGAACTTTGGAGTATGAAATATGAAGGGTGAACTATGTACGGGTGTTTACATTTAACATATGAACCATAAAGCAATATTAGACACGCAGTTCGAACTGTAAAGCATGAAGCATGAACTATGAAGTCACCACCGCGCCTTCGAACAATAACACAGCCAAAGTGTGCGGAACCCGTCTGGAGCTTTTAGGTTCGTAAAGCACCTGCAAGACACTCCTATGATAGCCATATGGTGGTCACACAGTGTCCGTGTGAGTACTTTTCGATAAGGCATGCGAGCATCGACAAGCCTATTAGTGTTCAAATCCGTACGGATATCATACTTAGCTCGTTTGCTGTCGGTATGAGACCCGTACGAGATGTTTCCGACTTCGAAATCCGCGCGAATACGTGTACAACTCGGGAGTTCGGTGAAACATTTTCACTGATATACGAATTAAGAAAACTGTAAGATGATCGGTAGTCTACCATATCCACATTGGCTTATGGATGTCGTAGGCTTACTAGTTTGCAAAAGTCAGCTCGTGTATATCTCGTAGCATAAATGTGACCAAGGTATAAGTGTTTGCTGACAAAATTGACATGTTTGATAATATAATTCAACGAAAGATATTGCGTTTTAAAATGCGTAATAAAACATTAGTGTTATAGATCTACTATAGGCCTACTTTGTGTTAGCCAGCTATTATTGTGGCGTGATTATTCTTATATACTTGTTTACACTTTGTAAATTACATATAATGCACGATGAATTTAGCAACATATCTTTTTTTGATTAACTTCGTGTTATAAATGCAAAATGTGGATATTTGAGACTATACATGATTAAACATGTATGCATCAATAATCCCGAATTCCGAAAACCTGTGTCCGGAGTTTCCACCAAACCTTCTACTTTCGCTTTAGGCGGATGCGACACCGGGTTATTTCCCTTGAACTGGGCGTTTGCATGACGTTTTGATAAATTGCTAAGTTTTTTGGTCTAAAAGAATGATTTGATACGTATATTAGGGCGGTTCTTCATTTTTACCCATTGCTTGATGATTTCCAAGCTTTACAACCGGTTTTAAACACATAATAAAAAACTCCTATTTTCATCTTAGAAATTTCTTAAATAGTAAGATACCTATGTACGTATCTTAAATATAGGCACATTTCTTAGTTGAAAATGGATATGTATGACGAAAATTGGCTATTTAAGAAGATCTTAAGTTTAAGATATGTTGTGAATTGCGACTTAGAAATAAATTAAACTTAAGACAAATTTTATCATAACTAAGCAATTTATAGGATAGTTAAGATGTATTTTTATCTAAGAAGCTTTGTGAATACAAGCCCAGGTCATGTATTATTACCGCAATAAAACATGGTATCAACTTGGCTGTTACTATTTACGCTCGTATCACGTGACATATTTATGAATGAATGAACGTAAACTTTATAGTACAAACTTCAACGGATCGCGAGTTGCACGAGTATCAAGTGTAACAGCTACGACGCATCTATTTTTAGAAACTCCAATATACTCTCGAAATTAAGATTCATAAAACCTTCTGATAACCAAATTCATTTATATTTTTCATTTCATGAAATAGATACATTATATTCGTGTTATTAAAATGGTTTCAATGTTTAAAATGTGTTATTTCCTTCTTATTTAATGCTAACTGATGAGATATGGAGTTCTATCAGTGAAATAAAACCTATATCAGTCACTGGTTATCACCTACAATGTGACTGATATAAGCTCCGCCCCCTCACAGGGACTACTTTAATTTACCAAAATCTCAACACTAAAATGTCTGTAACTTTTTTATTACTGAACGGAAACATGTCATGTGGGGGTTTTTATTCTTAGTTAGACCATTTCCTACAAGTTGGTGTATGATTTAATGCAAAATTCTCAAAATAGTCGTTTTCACCTATTCACCATAATCCAAGATGGCGGATTTTGAAGTGAAAAATATGAATGGACTAACATATTCATACGTAGCCTAACCACAGTGGTAATTTGGCATAAATAGTACCAGTTTTGACACCATAAAAACATTAAATAAATAGAATATTTGTTTGTTTTGATTGAATATGGTTAATATCTCATCTTGTAGTGATAAAATTTTAATATTTTCACTCGCGCTACGCGCTCTTGAAAATATTGAATTTTATCACTACACGATGAGATATAAACCATATTCAATCAAAACAAACAAATATCCTCTATATATTTCATTAACGAGGGAGATAATTGTACCAGCGAATAAGCCACTCAATTTGAGCGTGGAATTATGTTCAATGTCAAATGGGTGAAAATGGAATGCGCGCAATTATCGTATTTAGAATCGAAATAAAAATATGTTCGCGTATTTTGTCGGTGAATAAAACATGTGTAGGAGTTCGGATTAAATCAACAGTGCGTTGTGATTTAATTTTCCGCATCCGAACGAGTGCCCATGTTTTATTCACCGACAAAATACATGAACAGAGTTTTTATCAAAGTTGGTGTCAGTGTTTATGAGCATGCTACCCAGGCCAAGTTCAATTATAGGCCAAATCGATATAGACCTTCTTAGGTTATTTTCTTATAATTACCAAAATTAATTTGAAATTGACGTTGTCTGTTCTCTAGTGCAAAGAGTTTTCGTCTATGTATCTTCAATCTGGGTGACAATGGTTATGGGTATTTATCTAGGACAAGTTTAATTGTAGGCCAAATCAGCCTTAAGGCCTTCTTGGGTTATGGTTCTTTAACTAAACAAAATGTTGGATTGCTTTTTCCATGCACTATGCCCTGAGACTCACCATGTCCCGAGACGGGTGTATTTTGTGACAATTTGGCTCTTGTTTAATATATATTCGTAATATAATATCAGAAAACAATAACAATAATATCGTTTCAACCGCAAATTAACTCGTCCTAGGGTCATATTTCGAAGGTCGTTGTACCGCTATATTCGTCATCATAAATAACATGTCTAAACAAAGGCATCATATTAAATTTTAGGCATTGCAATTTGGTTGAGATATTTGTATATTCCGCGACTATCAATCGTCAATCACCGGTTGAATAGACAAAAAACTCCGATGCGTGAGAAAAGACAATGGGTGTTCTCGGGTTGAAACAATCTCGGGTCAAAGTCGGTCACAATAAACATCCCCCAAAACGGTAAACTGATATATCTACTTGTAACGTGAATTTGATGTACGGAATGGAATTCGTGTTATAACAGTGTCGAAATACCAAGTGACTTTTGGCTACAGGTCCAAGTCGAAATTTGTCAACATTGGAAAACAAAATTAAACATAAGTATTTTATTTCTTCATCAAATGCTATGAAATATATGCCACGCTAAAGGGAAAATTATGTGTACATTCCATGAAATAAAATATCTTTTTCTGCAGCTGTGCCATTTTGTCCATCACACAATGAAACCTTTGGAAATTCAGGTTTCATAGGGTGCTGGAAGAAACAGTAAATCTGCTGAAAAATATCTTATTTCATGGGAAGCAAATAATTTGTTTTCCGGTATATACAAATTTTGGCTTGAACATGTAGCCAAAAGTCACGTTGTATTGCTACACTGTTAACGATGGCTTACTTGATTAACCAAAGAAACTACTAATCAAACAATGCAGTCATACAAAGGTTATCTAACCCGGCATATACTATCATATTACCAATACCATAGATGAGATGACTTAGAACGAAGGAAATTACTGTTAAATCATTAATAGTGTGGGGAGTTTTAATTCGTGGATTTCGTGAATATCATCAACCACGAAATTAAATCTCAAATAAATAAATATATCAATAAAGATATCAAATTAATAGTATAAAACTTGGACTTTGGGAAGTTTACTTGCGTAAATCAATATGACTTGTAATAAAACAATGATTATATTATGTTTGATTTTTCAATGATTTCTGATATGTTGTGTGAATTTGGCCCTGACATCTTTAATTCGAAATCCTTGAAATTTCATCCCCACAAAATTCAACTCTGTGGAATAACAGTTTTACTTGCCCTGCTGATATCGATGACATCGCTGGGGGGGGGGGGGGGGGGGGTTAACGTGACTTTGTCCGCCCAAAGGAGAGATCGGCGTATCCATATGCAAAATGCCCACCGACAATCTATTGGATGAATTAACAATGACAACCTGCCATTCACAATAGCTAGCTGGTAATACAAATCCCTTTGTGTACAAACATGATCACTTCTATAGTATTCATTAGAGGTTGCAAATGGCAACGTGTTACATGTACGTCTCAGTTTTGAGCATTTCGTCATGCGTGTGTAGTTCATACATGTAACGGACGTGTGAAAGACGAAATTAATTTGTGTATTATGTCACACAGGTATGCATATGTACGGGGTACTCCATATTTTATCGCCCGTGCACTCATTAGGCCTTTTCGACTAGGCTGTTTCGTGAAGCAAGTTTTAGCTTGATTCCCGTCCGTACATTTACATCACTACTACAGTAATACAACTGTAAAATTAGAACGGGGACCAGACTGTAACCTGCTTAACGAAACAGCCCTGTCGAAAAGGCCTATTAAGTTATAGATATAAACGCTCATATCGATTTGCAAGGAAATCATGTATCAACTGTAACGTGATCTTACACACACACGTTGTACTTCGCAAGCCAACTTTAATTACAACGTGTACGTAAACATGTATGGGTAGCTACACGTACAAGTAGTCGTACATGTTCGCATCGCAACCTCTCTATTGTCTCTATAACTAGTTGGTAGGAATTCATGAAACCTTAACATGAACATGAACAATCCTACAGTGACTTTAACACGCCAACTGAAATCAGTGTAGTGTGTCCATCTATCATATAGCAATGAGAATTTGACTTGATGCTGACCTTTAAGCATGCATATATACATGGTTGATTATATAAATTTCCGCGAACAAATCCTGTAATATAGGTCCTTTAGATTTGTGTTGGTATTGCATCTCGAGCGTCTTCGTAATACTTTCCGCTTATGAAAACAGGTGACCGGGACTATAAAAAGAGACAATATATTAGCTGTTAAAATATGCTAATAAAAAGTCTTGAGTCTCGTCAATTTCTCTGTACTATAATACAAATCATTTCAGGTATATCAGATCCTCGACTTTTAGGCATGAATATAGTCCGAGCTTCTTGTACGGTATGTACCTGCATTTATCCATTTCCGTTAGACTGCGGTCTGGCATGTCGGTGATTCAAATTAATGTTTTTACCATACCAAGTGTAGCAATACCACGTGACTTTTGACTACAGTTACAAGAAGAAATTTGTAAACATTGGAAAATAAAATAGCAATAAGTATTTTATTTCTTTATCAATTTCTATGAAATATACATCACGCTAAGGGGACAATTATTTGCTTTCCGTAAAATATAAAATCTTTTTCAGCGGTAGTGCCGTTTTGTCCATTACCTCTTGAAACCGTGGAACATGTAGGTTTCACAGGGTGATGGAAAATTCAGTAAAACTGCTAAAAAGATCTTATATTTTGCGGAAAGCAAATACTTTTCCCCTTAGCGTGCCGTATATTTTATATAAATCAATGAAGAAATAAAATACTTATGGCTGTATTTGTGTTCCAATGTTTACAAATTTCTACTTGTAACTGTAGCCAAAAGCCACGTGGTAGTGCTACACTGATACCTCACAAATACATATTCGTACTACTCTCCATGAATGAAAAAAAGGCTGACGGTAAATTATAGACATTACAACATAAGTTAAACTAGTATGTTAACAGAAGATTCGAGGACGACGTTATTTTGTTCGCGTTATATGAGATCTACAGGATAAACAAACACATTATAATCATTTTGATTATTCTCATTGTATAATGCTTCGACAACAACACTAGCCCTTGTTTACACTTAAAATGACAATAAATCATGTCCAACTTCCCGTCCAACAAAGAGCGACCGACGGTCAGGACTGCAATTATAGAGTTATATACATATAGAGGGAAGATTTAGAAACTAGCGTATAAATCATTAACCGTTGTAATCATCAAATGAGTACAAACAGTATAGTTTAGTTTAACTATTCATCTTTCAAGCAGTCTAAAATTGGAAGAAATAAACTGAAAACAATTTGGTCCTTTTTGAGGTATTTTATAACCACTGTTGTTTATATATATATCCGAGTGCAAACAGCTTCGTATAGGAATAGAAATTATCTTTCTAATGGCATAATTTGTTACGATTAAATCAAAAGAATGTGGTCATTTTTTATGTTTTTGTAAAAACTAATTTTTTTTCTTTTAATATTTAACCGATACGAATACGTTTCAACCCTGTTAATTGTTTTTCTGGCTTTTCCCGCTGCGATCGTCTCAGCATGCGGGGTAACTATACATTCGCTTGAGGGGTTATAAAACCGCTATAGTTTATGTTTGCTAGATTACGATTTTTACTGGGGGAATCCTGAGTATTCCGATATTACATATGAATTTTAAACTCCCTAATAACTTTCCACAGTTAATTCATCCGAGTAAGAAACGCAGCTGTAGAGTTATGGAATAAGGACTTCGTGTAGTTTTTAATCGTTTGGACTTTTTTTTTGTTTGGGCCGATTCATCTCCTATCACATTACTTTTATCATTTTTGTTTACAACCATCCTTATTTTTTGTGCGGCAACAATGTGCTGATGACTATTTTAGTCCGAACAAATAATTTAGCGGCATTAAAAGCCGCGGCACCTGTCGGGTCGTGCTTTTTCATAGCAGCTGATCTGATATACAGAATTGTGAAGTGAATGTTTCATTATCTCTAACGCTTTTTCTGCTGCATTCAGACTATTTTATGTCAATTTAATGGTGCATATCAACTGCTTGGGTAATTTCGAAATAAAGAGTAATGTTTGTGCTTGAGCACGTGAAGCACTTTGTTATAAGAACATATCGTAGTCAGTCAAATGAATTAAAACAGACAACATACTGCATAAATTAATTAAATACAATGTATTAGTGAAAATATATTTATTTAAAACGTCTTTACTATTCAATAGCGAATATTATAACGGACAAGGTGACCGAGTGTTTAGTGAACTTGCCTACCAATCCGGGTTACCTGTTCGCTTAGTGTTTATAATATTAATATTTTTTTAGTCATCTACCGAATCATTGTTCAAACGCTGTGTATACGGCATTACTTTGACTATAATTCTGAATTCATCAAAAATCAAGTTATGGTGTTCAATGTCAGGTATTCATGACGTTTATATTGTTACATCTCCGTTGCTATTGCAACAACGCAAACTGCATTATACAAAGAGTTGTAAATAAAAGGATGACATCAAAATTTATTTCATCGAGTGATCACGAGTGAAAATTTAATTTTCTGTGATCACGAGTGAAATAAATTGATCCTACACCAAAAATCAACTCATTTTCTGTTTATTATATGCCCCAATTCCTCTTAAATATATGCCGTAATTGGCTTAATTGAAAAGATCACGTCGAAATAAGAACGTCACGACATGATAATTATGACGTCATGATGACGTTACGCATATTTTGAAGCCCGGTGCCGTTGACGTTACGTTTCTTTTTCTGCATGATACTGGAACCAGCTCTAAAACAGTGAAAATAACAAAGTGGTAATTTCACTGTTATTTTCACAGTACTGAAAAATCTCCAAATTCCAATGAAAGCAAACAATGAATGGAGAAATACGGACGTTCAGTTACTATGCTAGTTGAATATTAATAAGTGATGCAGTAATCAGTTCATTATACTTATTTGGTAATAGTGTGTATCTTGTTTAATTTGGTTGTTCATAACTGCCTATGGATTCTAGATATAAAACCCCTGTCTGCATTATTTAACGCTACCTTACACAGGGTACGAAGGGAATATGGCTTCGTTCGTACCTTTGCGGCGATGTATGATATCATAAATGAGGTGTCGATAGTGATAATTTAAGAAATAAAAATCTGTACGCGTATTTTGTCGGTGAATAAAACACGGACACTCGTTCGGGTGCGGAAAATTAAATCACGTGTGCGTAGGAAAAATTAAATCACGAGTGCACTCGTGATTTAATTTTCCGCATCCGAACGAGTGCCCGTGTTTTATTCACCGACAAAATACAAGAACAGAGTTTTTATTTTGATTCTAAATACCATAATATACCGCACAATTTAACTGCGCGCATTCCATTTTCACCCATTTGACATTTGACATAATTCCACGCTGAATTGAGTGGCTTATTAGCTGGTACAATTACCTCCCTCGTTAATGAAAACGACATTCGTAATTTTATTAAGGAAATAACACATTTCAAACATTGAAACAATTTTAATAACACGAGTATAGGGTAGCCATTTAATGAAATGAAAAATATAAATGAATTGATTAGCAGAAATTTTTATGAAACTTAGTTTCGAGATTATATTGGAGTTCTAAAAATAGATGCGTCAATGCTGTAACACTGTTTACCCGCGCATCTTGCCTTGTCATCGCGTTTCGTTGAAGATTTACTATAAAATTTACATTCATTCATTCATAAATATGTCACGTGATACGGGGCGTAAATAGTAACAGCCAATTTTATATCATGTTTTAAAACATGGCCAGGTCTGCTCTATATTTAATGGATTAATCCACAGATCGTGTTAGAATATAAGTTAAAACACCTTGTAGCGCAACCCTGCATTAGAGACAATCTAAACCCAGCCGGGTTGTTATAATAATATCGTAGAAGTGTTCGTCATGGTCGATGGAATATATGTTATTCAAACACTGAACATAAAAACTTAAAAAAGGCAATCAATCCAAATCTGGCACAAGCCTGCTCTGATATGTTTCGATTCGTCATCTGAATCCGTGGATAGCGTTACACAAAGCATTCACCGTTTGCCATATTGGTTTCAATGTAATTGGTCAGGTATCAAAATTAATGACAAAACCATTGTTTCAATTACAAAACAATACGATACTGAATCAAATGCTTTATCTTATGCGTTGTCTTCATCAAGTTTATTTTGTACATTTCATTTGAGTTTAAGCTGTTTCTTTTGAATGGTATATTTGATGTGTATCTGTACGTGAACTTTATAGTGACACTTCATCAGAAACACTAATACAGACGATCTGATCTGTTTATATAGGCCAATTCTTTTGTATTAAGATCGTTTTGTTTAAGTTGTTATTCATTGCCGTTAAACAAACCCGCATTCCTAAATATCTCCGATACACCAAATACAGAAAATGGTACTCTTTAAACTTGGTTTAGTCTTTTACTTGTACCTTTAAAATAAGGTTAAAAAATGGTCCTGTGCGTTTTTTTGGTTTATTAGTATAATTTAAGTACTGTTGACCATTTTAAATACTACATATTGCCTAGGAAACCGTGATGTTTTGGCAATATCATTGCTAAATTGCTGAAGCAAATGCCGAATCTAAGTTAACTGTTGTCGCTATTATGTCGAACAAATATTGATTTTAATGGTTTCTATTCATTTTCTTGAATGTAATCAATACAAATATTAGCTAAAACATACATAGGTACCCATGAGTTATTAGTTTCCAAGAGATACGGCTATATATTCTAAACGTCAAGACATTGTGCTCAAAGTTTAATATTTCAAAAAAAAATATAAAAACATACTGTATAAGAATTAAGTGTTTATTCTGAGACACGGACGTGTTTTAAATTGAATTTAAAGGTATCTGGCAGAAATCAAAAAGCAGTGTCCTCGAAAACCACATATGTACCCTGAAATGGCACTTTTGCAATTTAAGTGTTTTTAAAAAGTTATCTGCCGGAGAGTGTTGTTTAATCGTTTTGTATTTATGCTCAGCTACTACATGGTCATACCTACTAGACAAACAAGACAAATATACCCCACCATTCTCCTTTAAGCGCATCATTATATGAAGTAGTACAAATCTGAATATAAATTATTTATTTCCTCTGAAAAAGCATATATATTTATATATTAATAGAGGTATATTTGAATACGTCTCTTAAACCGGAATTCAGAAATATACGAGTTATGTGCTTAACGTCATAGACGTAACAAATAAAAAAGGGCCATGATGACCCTATATCGCTCACATGAGACACATTGCTTTTGCTACATACCAAATGTAGAAAATGGGCTAAGATTGTCCCACATCGTCAAATAAATTCATGTGATAGATACTAGTAATCCTTTTCAAGCTTGGTCTAGATTTTATAGATGAAAACATTCTCACAAGTTTCATAACAATAGGGTCATAATGGTTGCCTCAAATGCGCTTAAAGTTTGTTCTAAGACTATGCTTTGACCTCTCATGACAGAGTTTCGCAGTATAATAATAATAATAATTACGTCTTTATTTTCTGTGGATAACATAATTGGCAAACCAATTTTCATTATGGTCCAGTAGACCTAGATAGAAATCATAGATACAAGCATACTGTGTACGTGTCATGACGGTTAGGCCATACATATGGCATATTATTGTGTTTACAGTAAATTGTGAACGGACGTCAGCCGACAGGCGATCGGCGAACTACGGACGAAGAGCGATCATAAGACTTTCATGAACTAATGCTTATATATTTGTTGTACTTAACATACGTTCAGATCAATGAAACAAAAAAAAACAGACTATGAACATTGTTTTCAGAATATGCGCAGACAAAACCTTTAAATGTAACTTATATACAAATGTGTAAATTAATTACTAGTATGTCTATCAGCGCCCTGCAATACACTCAGTGCTTTGATTTATTGTACCGATTAGTGGTTTATACTGTCAAACCAAATTTAACGTTTAGCATTTTTATGCTGAGCTGGTACCCGACTGTTAAATAAATCAAGCATGTATTCGTATCTAGCCCATGTCATGTGGGGTAATTTCTTTTTGTAACTGGGGGTAACTATTGTCATGTGTTTATTCATATTGTGAAATACATACGTTTATGTCGGTCTCGTCCTATTGTCGACATAACAGATATCAGATAGAATCTGATGACAGCTTCGGCCAATCATACGGCTCATTTTACCAGCCCTAGCAACCGTGCGCATTATTCGTGACCATGCTCCGTGGCAACAGCCGGGTACATCACCGTACTATTATACGTTTTGTTTATGATAAAAAAGCTTAGCGACGGGTGTCATCAGTATAAAACGCGGCATGCCATTCGCTTAGCGGCAATTCGGCGGCAGACGACTTTGAGGATAGAAAAGGAAACATTCATTTAATACATTTTGTTGTACTGCTTAGTGTTAAACATTAATTAGAAATATGAAGGTTTTATGCTTCGCTGCTGTTTTCTTACTGGCTTTTGTGTACAAAGCAGGTAAGTCGGAATTTTATTTTTCCATAATTACCGTTTTTTTAATATTTAAATATTTGTCAATAATATATAACTCTAACTACTGTAATGTAGGATGTGAAATAACTTATTATATTTTTCAACAACTGTTGTAAATGACCGAAGTTAAATACAGTTGATTTTGTAATAACTGATTTTGAGAAAACAATGAAAGGGTTAAGTTAAGAAATTTGGGTTAATTACAAACGCATGCATTTTGTACTTATAAACACGTTTATTCGTTTTCTTGAACATTATTTTATAACAATAACTAAAATATATCAATATATTTAAGGAACAATTGAATTCTCATCAAGTTGTCATTAAATATATGATCGTTTACATTAATACAAGGTGAAGCGAGAGTCGGAATGCCGTAGGAATAACGATTAGGGGTACGAAGGGGATGTTCGACGTGTATTTCGTCCGTATTCAGAGTACATTCTGTCTAATAATAATTTATACTGGTCATTTTGAATGTTTTCAAATGATCTAAACCTAAAATGTGAATAATTCAAATATTCCAGATTGCATGCCATCGGAATAGCGGGAATGTCACCAAAATGTATAATTTGAGGTGTACCCCTGCGTAATCGAAGTACATTCTTAACATATTCAGTCATATTCTGTTTGTATTCGTAGTACATTCGATATAGTCCGGCTTGTTCTTGCGGCCACTTCGAATATTTTGCGCATGTTCAAAACTATCTAGATCGATTCGAAATATCGAACGGCTATCGAATGTATTCCTCCTACATTCTGATTATATTGTAAATATTGTTACGGCACTCTGACTACATTCGAAACATTACTTAAAACCACTATACGTGCTGTTATTAAACACACCGTCCGTGCCAGAGACAGTAGAAGAAGTACTTCTTCTGTTGCTGCCCGTGCTAAATCCCGTGCAAAACGGTCCGATGACTGTGTGTACCGCAGTGTGAAAACATACACGTGTACGTTCTCCGCTATCATTCCAGACGGATTCGAAGTGTATTCGAGTTATATTCGAAGTAAATTCGAATTGTGTCTTCATTTTCACAATCGTGTATGGTGCATGAATTTTTATGCAGCACAAAACTCGAATTCAGATAGAAATAAGATCGGAAAACTTGAATTTGAAGAGGGTCTTTTCATTACAATTTTATACTTTTTGTGGCAAGCCTCTAGACAACAAGTATTGCAGTGTACTTATCATTTGAATTTAAATCCATTTATTTTCCCCAAAACAATGTACTATCGTAGAAATATATTCTACACTGCATAAAAGATGTTAAAAATGACATGTCGAACAATCAGTTTTTGAAATACACCGTTTTCAAAAGACCTTCAATTGTTTTGCGTAAATAGGGCACCAACAAACCAATTCAAAATAATTTAATCCAGCTTCCAGGTGTTTAGTCATTTATATTTGATATACAACGTATATAAATATATATCATAACCTCTTGCAAAAATTGTGATTTTGTTTCAACGTCGAAAATGCATAATATTATACGAGTAAGTTGTGAATCATAAAGAACATCAGTGAAGTAAAATAAAATTTAGAGGTCACGATCCTTGTTTTGTAGATAAACCCAAAATTACTAATAAGCATAAACTACCATAATTTCATAATGGCTGACATGTATGCATGATGTAGGTTGAGTAAAACCTTTTGTTTGCTATGTGGAAAAGCTTTGGCCGAAACGTCATAATTAACGAGTATAAACTATGAGTGGTGTTTATTCACACTTCCCTATGGACTGAAGTCAGAGTACTCTAGTTTATGTAACGTATTTAAATGAAATAAAATTTAACCAAAAAAACCCAAAAAAAACCCCAATTACTTTTGTTTGATGATACCTGTAAAAAGACAAAAGAAGCCTTTGATCATGCACATGTAAGCTAGAAAATCATTTACAACAGACGTTAACAGACGCAATGTTCATTATGCAGAGCAGTATCTAAATAATCTAAAAGAAAGGCCAAACAACTTTTATGACAAAGAAAAGTTTCAAATCGCTGATTGAAAGACATTGTATACATAACTTGATACCCTAATCACACGGATGTCGAATCAGCCAGAATGAGCCCGAAAAAATCGGAATGAAGAAAGAATGAAATAGCAATTCGAATTGACCAAAATTATAACAGCCTTGTCAAAATGCCGTTGGAATACTTCAAATATAATTCGAATACAATTCAAATAAAATTCGAACATAACTCGAATATAACTCGAATACGACTGGAATGATAGCGGCGAACGTGTATGCATATGTTTTCACAATACGGTACACACAGACATCGACCGTTTCGCACGGGATTTTGCACGTGCTTGTACACTGGTAGTGTATTTGATAATAGTAGTGAGACTGTTTTAAGTATTTTTTACATGCTGTCAGAAAGCCGTAAGAATATTGAAGATGTAATCAGTATGTAGGAAATTATATTTTACCTAATTACAATAATTAAGGAAGTTTTACCGACTATCTGTGTTTAAAATAAGTTGTATTGCTTCTGTTCGTAATTGATTTCTGTAACAGAGAATACACTTCGATTGCCGTTCGATATCGAATGCATCTCGAACGTTTTAAACATGCGCATAACATCCGGATTGGCTGCAATAATGGACCGGAATATATTGACTGTAGAAAGATTTCAAACAGAATAAGACGGAATCTTTTAAAGGTGCATTAGGGTTAAACATCACCATAAAGTAGGCCAAAAACTATATTTGCATTTATTAAAATGCATTACTATTTGGACGTTGACGCTATGCTTTCATCCAGAAGTGATTTATTTTAAAATACAATTAATATAAAAATCGAATTTATTTTCCGGGGTCATACAATATTTAAATTGAGTTACACTTAAGAACTGGCGCCAGTTCTTAAGAACTGGCGCTAGCGTTAAGAAGTGGCCCCAAAACTCAAAATCTAATCACAAATATGAAGTATGCTTTAAAATTATAAATGATATATTTATGTTTTATCATTCCAACCGTACAAAAACTCACATATAAACACGAAATACTAATATTTATAATTTTAAAGCAAAAAACTTCATATTTGTGTTTGGTTTTTGAGTTATAGGGTCAGTTCTTAACGCATGCGCAAGTTCTTTAGTTAAAGAAGATTGACGACAATGTCGGCCAATATGAAATCGTAACCGGGACGGTGGTTTTAAATTCGCAGAAATCGGAGTTATACGACATTTTTTATGTATATTAATTGAATTTAAACAAACTTAACATAACAACTAAAGAAGTAAAAGAGGCTAATACAGATTTTGATATCTGGGATGACCACGATGTTGCCTGAATTGTTTGCTAGCAGTCACAGACGAGACTCGGAAGCATTGCTGAACGAATAGACTCGTTGAATTTTACTGTTTGAACTGAAAGTGGTATCACGTCTCCGGAGTAACCCGATGAAACGTCATAACGTCACTTCAAATTGACAAACGCTCTAGCAACCTGCATTTTACGACAGACAACCAATACATGTAACATTATTTTTATCTAAACACTCGAAGACATTTATATGTTGTTTATCAATCAGACAGTGATGTTTTAGCTAAATATTCTCACTTGTCGACAGAAAATGCAAACTGCACCGTACCGGGGTCACGTCTTCTTTTTTCTGACATTGTCGGACGCAAAACTGTGATATCAAAATTGAATTTTAAATGTTTTGCGTACGTGGCGAGTCTTTGGGCATAATACGAGAGTCTTTGGAAAAAAATCCGGGGATGTATAACTGAAAAACGCACGTGCGTCTAATAACGGCAAAACCACGTGTCATACGGTCAGTTTGTAACATGGATTAGTTTTCCTGCCGCATATGAACATCACTTGAGAAATTTGGTTGCGTCACTGTTTATAATAAAAAAGTTATAAAAACATTTAAAATGAGGACTAAGAAAAGTTGTTAAGTATATTTAATTCAACTGACACTATATTTAAAGTAAAAATTGATAGAAGACTAAAAATAGGGTTAATATTACATGTGCATGAGCTATTGTTTGTGCGTTGCGGTCCACATCTCATATGTAGATATGTGTTGATACATACCATCTAATTTATGCAGGTTAAATGGATGCTAGTTAACCGCAAAATCATTATGTTTTCGTGATGTCCAAATTTCGCGAATTTAATTTTGGGAGTTAGTTTGCGGAGTTAAATGTTTGCGATTTTTAATCTTAAGATTTTTATCGCTATATCATTATCAGACTTACGATGCAAATACACCAATGAATCAAGTTCAGCGGTTTCTTTGTCCATATTTTATTGAACAAGTAAAGTATTTACAATTCCATCTTAAATGTAGAATTTGGTAGTTTCCTATTAGAAATGTATATATTTTGTGTGGTCTTCATTGTATGGTATTGTCAGATACTTCTGACCGGTCGCATGCAATCAGCTTGATTGTTAATAATGCGAACAGCCTATTTCAAATTTATCGGCTTTCCCTGCTCTATCGAATCGACCCATCCAAGGAATACTCAATGTCAAAATACCTACGAAAGGTTTAAAACATCGACCTATACATAACATAAAACATTTGGTTATCTTTTGGTTCATTTGACAGGAAATTGACCAGACATTCACTGAGATGCATTTTGTTTTACTAAACATTTCATTAATACTGGTGTCATTTTAAAGTAAATTTACATACCATATGATAATGTCTTCATATTGACTTAAAGGTACTGCCGTACGTATTGGTAGATTGCAAAAATAAAATTAAATTGTCAAATATTCGCGTAATTTTGGTCTAGTTGCCTGTTTATGCCATAAACAACCACACTGACATTTAAAATAACTAGCGAAACATCGGCATTTTGACTAGCGAATCATCGGCATTTTGAAGTTATTTAGTATTGTTACATCAAAAAATCCATAGGGTATTAATACCCTATAGAATTAACACTACTATTACTTAAATTGCCTGAAATTTGTTTGCATTCGATGAAAACGAATTGCAAAACGAACCGAATAACTCACTGATGTTTACGCTGTAGTTTGTAGGTGTTACAGTTAGATCACGTGTGAATTACATAATTCACAAAGCATGTCGGAAGGCAATTCTGCGATTTTCAAAGAGAAAAACACCGAGTGTACAATGTCAAGAGTGGTTTAAATTGCTTATTTTCCATAAATCTTTCATACAGCAACCACCAGTGGCTTTCTAGTACATACTTGGTTAGGTAGGAACATTACATCATACACAAAGTATAGCCCGTTCTGTGAGGCAGCATCGTTAAAGTCGAAACTGGCAGATGGCATAAACCACAGGCAATACCATACAATCGAAGGATTTGTGATATTTGTTCCAAATTAGAAGATGAATTTCACGTTTTATTAGAATGTCCATTATACGATGATTTGAGAAAACAATATTTACATAAATACTATTGGAAAAGGCCAAACATCCCAAAATTTATCGAACTGTTATCGTCCGAAAATGAAAACATAATTAAAAAAACTGTCCATGTTTGTTCAAAATTATTTCAAAGTTAGGAATTATTTGGTGTTTATTTAAGTATCACATTATTATGTGACCACATTTATCTCGTTTGAACCTTTGCTATATACATGCTAATCCTTGAAGGTTATCAATATCTGTTTTGCACTGTATGCATCAAATTTGTACTGTTACAAAATGTAATGGTCTTTGGATGTAATATATATGATATTTATATATGTAAATTGTGTACTTATGGACACATTGTCCAATGTATATATGAAATAAACTGTTAAACTGTTATCTAACAATTTTAGGAGCTTCATCTTTAATTTCGTACCAACATTTTAAAAATCAGACCATCAATATGAAAATGAACACCATAGGGCTATGAAATCACTTCTTTTTTATTGATTAAAATAGCATAGTAGTTTTTATTGAACGCACCCTAAGTTAGTGATTGACTGGACACCATGATATACATTTCATGGCATAACTTTTAACTAGATGATCAATTTCGATGGTAAGTTGCATGTATTTAGTTCTTACAATGTTGTGTATGAACATAATTACTTTATGCAGATATCGAAAGCCAATTCTTGTAAATGATACCATGAAACTCTGACAATATTTGTACAAATGCACCTTTCTAAAATAACATAAATTATATATAAATACCATGTTATAAATGATACAGTTACCTATGGTTATGACTAGTTAAAATAACAAATCCGATTACGATGGATAAGTACGAACATTCATTAGTTCTATGCATTACGTATTTAACTATATATTTACCAAAATACGATAATGCAATGTTCATCAGCTAATTTAATTTGTAGGTTTCATGTCAATCGTCTTCCATATCGCGTAAACATACATCTTAACACCATTGCTATTCATATTACATGAATTTCAGAAGATATTCCTAATTCGCTGGCTTAGAATTATAAGGTCGTAAGGTCGTCATACATATTTAAAATCTGCGTCACAATATTTTCTTATATGCCTATTTTCATAAAAATGATGACCGACTGAAGTTTAAAAAGCTATTTTTTAAGTAATGCGTAGTTTTCTGACAGTTTTTTCTTGTTTTCTCAAAATATTGAGTTTGTACTTACGACAATCTAATTTTAAGCCAGATAATTATTCCCGATGATCGCTTTTTATGTTACTAGTCACGCCAAAATCTACAAATTGTCAATATATATGTATGCGCTATTCCTCGTAACTCCACTTTGATCATTGTTGATTCGATTATTGATTTTACAGACTGTGCTGTTACCGCTTGGGCTCTACCTTCTATTACCGGGGCTGACGGAAACGCCGCAATAGCGACTACAATAGACGAACACGATGCTGAAGGGAATACAGCTATTACAGTAGCCGCAACCGGTGGTACGTCGTATGCTCTAGTTTCAGGTAGTCAGTCTCCAGCCACCCCCGGTACGTTCGCTGTTGCCTCCGACGGTACAGTATCGTTCACAGGGACGCTCAACTATGAAGAGGCACCAAGTTATGAGTTGCAAATAGTGTAAGTATAGTTTGACAGATTTAGCAAAGACTTCGTGCTTCACGACAATAACATGGATCACTTTCGTTCGACATACCAACTAACATAATTGCGCACATATCGACCATACACAGTGAAGTACAAGCAAGTCAACAACCACATTTGTCTTGCGACTCAATGGTCGGGATAGGGAGTAAATATATTGTCGGTGGAACGAATAAATGTTTTAAGGTTCACTCTAATGGGCGAAAATGTGTATTTTTCTTCAGTGAATTAAATACCCTTTTGGCATAAAAACTCAGTAGTCTCATATATCATTTTGTAGTTTAAAGTTCAAATAATCTATATCAACGAGTGTTTTTGTTACATTCACTTGTTACAAAAAATGTATTTATAAAAAGTTAATTACAAAATAGGTAACATTTTTCAAAATGTCAGTCTCATTTATTGGGTAACCAAATGCTACACAGCGCGAAAGAAGGAGGACCCATCAGTGTTGGCAGCAGTCATTATAGGATATTTGGAACACTCATCAGTGATGGCTTCAGCTATCCTATGTCCTATGGAGGACTGATCAGTGCTGGGAGCAGTCATCCAATACCCTATGTAAGACAGTCATCCTAGATATGATTGGGGAACTCAACAATGATGGAAACTATTCTCCTATGTACTAAGGGGACTAACCTGCACAGTGAACAGTAATCACAAGCTCTATGTGGCATAGTCATCCTCAGAATTATAGGGACACGGCAATGTCGGGAACAGTCATCCTAGGTATTTTGGGGAACTCGGCAATGTCGGGAACAGTCATCCTAGGTATTATGGGGGGCTCGACAATGTCGGGATATGTCATGCTAGGTATTATGGGGGGCTCGACAATGTCGGGATATGTCATGCTAGGTATTATGGGGAACTCGGCAATGTCGGGATATGTCATGCTAGGTATTATGGGGAACTCGGCAATGTCGGGATATGTCATGCTAGGTATTATGGGGAACACGGCAATGTCGGGAACAGTCATCCTCAGAATTATAGGGACACGGCAATGTCGGGAACAGTCATCCTCAGAATTATAGGGACACGGCAATGTCGGGAACAGTCATCCTGAGAATTATAGGGACACGGCAATGTCGGAACAGTCATCCTCAGAATTATAGGGACACGGCAATGTCGGGAACAGTCATCCTAGGTATTATGGGGGGCTCGACATTGTCGGGATAAGTCATTCTAGGTATTATGGGGAACTCGGCAATGTCGGGATATGTCATGCTAGGTATTATGGGGAACTCGGCAATGTCGGGATATGTCATGCTAGGTATTATGGGGAACTCGACAATGTCGGGATATGTCATGCTAGGTATTATGGGGAACTCGACAATGTCGGGAACAGTCATCCTACAATGTATGTATTAGGGGACTCACCAGTGCAGGTAACAGTCATCCTTGCCACTAGGGTACCCAACGGCATTGGAGCAATTAATATAAGCCCTATGGAAATACTGTAGCGCACATAAAATCCAAGAGTCATCACTGCATGTGTTAGGAATAGTTATCATAGACTACTTGGGACTCGCCAGTACTTGCAATAGTCAATGTAGGTGCCATTTGGGACAACCAGTGTTGGGAATAGTCATGTTAGCAGGCCATATTTATAAATGATTGATTAGGTGTTAGGAACAGTTTCGACATGCCCCGTTGTATCCAATGCTATGTGTGGGACCTGTTTGTATGGGAACAGCTATGGTCATGCTCTATGGTAATTCATCAGTATTGGTTCAGCCATATGTGGCCTTATGCGATGCTCACTAATTCACAGAACAGTAACTATAAGCCCTTTGGGAAATTTACAGTATGTGAATAGCCATTCTTGGTATTGGAAATATTGTTCCAAGCATGCATACAAACAAATACATGTACGAAAGATAATACACCAAGCATGAAATTGAACGACATTGACCCTAAACTGGTTAGTGCTGCAGGAACCAGCTACACAATAATTATCATAAATACTACATAACTACCAACATATGAAAACAATGTTTAACATGTATATTTTGTGTACAGCTAACAATAAATCAAATTAAAAATCACCTTATATTGGGGCAAAACAGGAGAGGCTCGTCAGGATAGTACTTATGTATTATATGATCCATTTGCTTGAACACTGCTGTTTTCATTTCTAAAAAATTAACATACAAGTAGTTAAGTTAAAGGTATGATTGTTTTAAGAACATAAACTTACAACAGCTGCAAGAAAATGTACAACATAATTATTATACATTACGAACAAATGTGAGGTAGTTACAAATGTTTAGGTAGCGTTTTGTGGTTAGACCTTATAATGACATTGACCTTGAAGGGACTTAAGTTTTATTTCAATTGGAAGTAACTTATTAAATTAATTATATTCATAAAAGAATTAAGATACTAATATACCATTGCCATTTAGATGTCACCATTGGTGATAGGAATTATCATTAATAAAGCATCAATTTAAGAATGTCTTCATGGGCACCATGTACTGGAATGTAACTGACTGCTTTCAAAGACTTTTAATATTCTGAATTGAAAATATAACTTATGATAAAGAAATATACATTTACAAACTGTTTTCTTACCTAAATAGTAACAAACAATGTGAAATATATCTTATGTCAAGGAAAATAGAGACGAAGAATAATTTTTTCACGTTGTTTTCTATTTTGACATTGAAATGACCTTGACCTGAAAGGAGTCGCTGTTGCCAGGAAATTTAATGCACGCTTCTTCATGAACACTTTCCATACAAATATTTGTTATTATATAATTTTATCACATGACCTGCGGTTCAGGGTACTATTTTACCAAAGCACTTACGGAAATAATAAACTTACGATCAAATTTAAATTCTTCATAATTTGTTTACAATTGTATGGTGTAGTAAATAGAACTTCAATACTAATACTTATTTAGTTAATGAGCTCCTACAAACCTTGACCATGGCAAAGCCTCGTGTCATATCATTTCGTATTTAGGTTCAGGTTGTAAAATATTAAAGACGACCTCATAACATTCATGCAGTCCATTTTGCTTTGCTCATTAAACAGATGAATAGTAAAATCACTCAATACAACGTATACATTGTCCCAAAGATGGTATTTTCAGTGTACTGTATATATTATATATGTTTTATATGATTTACTAGGGCAACAGCAGCTGACGCTGCCACAGGCACGGCTACTGTGACCATTGCCATCGCTGATGAGAACGACGTTCCAACATTTGCACAAGTGGAGTATGGCGTGTGCGTGCCCAACGGAGCGGCAACAGGTAGTATTTAATGTTCTTATATATAGTATATCATTATCCACAAGCCAATGATTATCATGCAACAGCATGTGAATTAGTTACCCCAGATGAAGTATTGGTGTATCTGTGGTATACACCGGGAACGGGAACCAATGAGTCAATTAAGAAATACCTTGTGTGTTCTAGCGTATCGAAGCGTTGTATCCCATACAACTGTATTTCTCCACAAAGTAAAACGTCATTGACCAGTCTGACTGGGACGCACAGCAGTTAGGCTAGGAGAACAAGATGACCACACTCAGTCGAACTGAAACAAACAAGTTATTGTTGTAGTATGTGGGGACCGGAATGAGCCATGTCATTTGACACGAACATAATTTCAAATGTATCAACATTTCATAGCATTACATGCACGCTGAAAGGTACATGATATCATCGATATTATTGCAGTTATCATTATGTAGACTATAAATCATCCACCGAGACACAATACTTGGCGTGTCTGTCCTAGAACAACCCTTCTGTTACGAGGGTCACATATAATGTATTAATCAGTGGAAAATAACTTGTTTAGAATTCAATTTATGTCCATAAAAGTGGAAATTTTCTAAAAGATACACTTCGGCTCACGAACTAATTAAACACTTTTGCATCAGACAAGTTCATTTCCCATCCATATGA
The DNA here is from genome assembly GCA_947247005.1 of Spisula solida. Taxonomy (NCBI): domain Eukaryota; kingdom Metazoa; phylum Mollusca; class Bivalvia; order Venerida; family Mactridae; genus Spisula; species Spisula solida. The sequence goes on from OX365961.1 coordinate 19,382,283, forward strand.
TACATGTATTGTGAAACACTTCGATGGAAACTGATAATTAATTAATCTCTCCAGTTCAAGTAATTGCTTTTAAATAGGTAAATATTTGCAGAACTGATGTACATTGTAATTCTACCTGGTGTATGTGTATTAATGCAGAATACTCAGTATAGAATATAAGATTAAACGATGGAAGCTATAGTTCACCACTGTACATTCATTTTGCAATATTATTTTTCAGGAACTACCGTTCTCGCTTCTTTGACCGCTACAGACGAAGACGTTGGCGAAACCATTGCAGGCTACACCCTCGAGAGTAAATTGTTTGTTAAATAGTGTGTCATATCTGGTATCTGTTAACGATAGGAAATTCGCTGGCTTAGAATTAGAAGGTTGTAAGTACAAAATAGATATTTTCAGAAAAATAATGCCTGAAAACTACGCTTTGCTTATTGACAAAATACTTCGGCTCGGTCAACATGACCAGTTGTGCTTTTCATGAACATAGGCTCATAAGAAGCGCATCGTGATGCAGATTTCAAATATACATAAGTCTTATAAGCTTCTTACAACCTTCTCTTTTTTAGCCACCGAATATCTACTGAGTCAAGATGGTGTTTGTGGTTATGTACCTCAGTTTTGACATTCGCCTAACTTCAGCATACAAATGCTACAATTTGAATACATTATAGTTTAATGCGTGGAAAGCGATGTGGAAACATCGGGAACTTTATATACTTTCCAATCCATACTAGATATTGATTAAGTATTCGACTAATCGGAATTGGTGCTTTAGTGCATTGTATTGCCTATGCGCTACAGTATTTATATGCACGGTCATTAGTTAGAATCACCCGACCCTAATATGCTACAGAACTTTGGGAACTATTCAAATCAATATACTCCTCTTTTCCTATGGTTTCTGCCACTTAAGAATCAACATTCATTATTTGCCAGAAAATATTGTTGCTTGCTTGAAAAATGTTTAGGGCGTTATAGTTGGTTTTTAAGCTACACAAATTGACCAAAGGTATTTGTCTGTAAAGTATATTTGTAACAAGAGCCGTCATTGACGGGTGATGCTCTCCGTGGGATGTTTATCACTGAAACAATACTCCAGAAATATGCAAAGAGAGCTAAGGTTCCTTGGTATAGCACTATAATTTTATGAGATTTATTCAACTATGAAGTTTCAAATTTATATCTCTAATACTTGATGAGTTACGGCCTGGACAAGAACAAAGTATGAAAAATTACAAAGGGGAATAACTAAAAAAATGCAATGCAGAGTTATGGTTCTTGTGCACTGAAGATCTATTTACCTATGAAGTTTCAAATCGACATCTCTTATACCGTATGAGATATGGTCCGGACAAGAATTAAGTTTGAAACATTACAAAAGGAAATAACTAGAAAATATTAAATGAAGAGTTATGGTTATTGTGCACTGCACTCCCCTTCACTGAGGTCTATTCACCTACCAAGTGTCAAATTTATATCCCTTATACGGTATGAGTTACGGCCAGGACAAGAATAAAGTTGAAAAATTACAAAGGGGTATAACTCAAAATATATGCAATGAAGAGGTATGGTTATTGTGCACTGCACTTCCCTTACTGAGATATATTTACTCATGAAGTTTCAAATTGATATCCCTTATACTGTATGAGTTATGGCTCGGACAAGAATTAAGTTTGAAAAATTACGAAAACATATTCGAGTGTGACCCTAAAAGACTCATAACGACTAAAACCTAACATACAAATGTACATGTAGATTTATTAAGTGTCCTATACCAAAATCAAATTGTAATGATAGAAAAGACACAATGTGACTTCGAAGTATAAGTTTGGCTACAACTACGTATAAAATATTAAGGTATCAGAGTGAGATTTAGCATGTTTTTTTCAAAAGCATTTCATTCTTAAAATTGAAATGTGTTGGGTACAATAAGCATAGTATTATGATGCACTGTATTTACCCTTAAAGTTAAACAAAACATAAATATCAGTAATGTGAATTTATTGAAGCATGTCAGCACTTTCATTGCAAATCTTGATCGTTTACAAACAAAGTCATCGTAACATTAAGAGTCAAAGTTTGTTGTTGGCGACATAGTCAATAGTATAAGGAACAAACTCTTACACAAAATAATTATAAAACTTATTTACAAACATGTATCATGCAAAACTTCAATGACCTAGCAAACCGGAAGTAGAAATATGGCAATGTTTCTTGAATATCTTTTAGAGTATACATTTATTAGTCAAAAACTGAATAAGAGTTTGTTCCCTGGAGTTATAATGTAAACATGGTATAAGTTTTGGCTCGTGACATTTGCAAATTTGTGTGTTTAGGCATCCACCTTTTTCGAAACAAACTGTTTTAAAAGAATGGCCCTTTTCTAACGAGTTGTTGGTGTAATGTTACAGTTATAGTATACATACAACACAAGTCTGTCTGCTTGAGCCCTTTTATTTGCTAAAAAAATGAATTGTTGTTTACCACACCCCTCCCACTTTTGTTCTCACTCCATATCCTTAACTGGTATCCTAAATGTTAGAATGCAGTGTAGCTATGCCATGTGTTTTTTGGCTACAGTTCCAGAAGAAATTTATAAACATTGGAAAATAAAAAAGTATTTTATTTCTTCATCGATTTCTATGAAATATATGCCACGCTAAGGAGGGAATCATTTGCTTTCCATGAAATATAAAGATAGTTTCAGCAGCTGTGCCGTTTTGTCCATTACCCAGTGAATCCGTTGAACGTATAAGTTTCACAGGGTAATGGAAAAATCGGTAAAGTAGCTGAAAAAGATCTTATACTTCATGTAAAGCAAACAATGTCCCCCTTTAATATTTTTAATCAATTCTAAACGAGTAAAATGTTGGCAAGCCTTGTGAAATACACATGCAAGGCATGACACTACTGTAATTGCTATTAACTACTTGCGTGATTTTTTGCACGTTCAACTTATTTCAACACGCTTGATGTTCTTTCTATTACAGATGCGATTGGTGGAGGTGCTCCCACCGACTTTACTTATGCAAATGGTGTTCTTACAGTAGTTAATACTTTAGACAGGTCGACACTTGAGGGATATACTCTTACGTTGGAGGCCGCCGACGACAACGGGACTCCTGGTATTGGAACAGCTACCATACATATTGTTGTATCAGACTCCAGTGACGCTGTCGCATTAATGAGTGGTATGGTTGTCACGACAATAGCGTTCCTTGTAGCAAAGGTCTTGTAGATTGGACCTTCTCTGAAAACATTACCAACATAATTATCATCTGGCAACAGAAAAAGGTCGCTTATATTAAAAACAACAAATAACTACCACAAAGTTACAAAAAACATCTGCGGACATTTAACCATTTTCTTTGTGAGAAAAGAACAACTAAAGCATGCAGTAAAAAAATATATTAGTGTCATCTTGTGATTTCGAGGATTTTGGTTAACAAACAGCTGTGTGAATTAGGTGATTCCTTTTACAAAATAAAATCGGACTATAATGAGTTTATAATAAGGTACAGATACCTGATCTGACAATGAGTTGTGAAAATGTCTTCATCGAAATCCCTGAATGTGTATTGTTTGACTTGTAGAACGTAACAGTTGCTTTCAAACCGGTTTTGGTATTTTGTTGTCAGTCAGATTCATAGCAATGATATTTAATTATCAGGTATTGTCGTTAAACTAACCGCATTATCATTTACACACAAAAACCACATGCCAAGCTAAAGTACAGAACTAAATCATATATGTGTGCATTTTAACTGCCAATGTCCTTGTATGGATTCGTATATTAACATCGGTCACAATATGCTTGGTTGCTAATGTTGTTACTTGGTAATGTTTTAGAGAGACACACACCTATTGTAATTTTGACATTAACTATCCTTTGCATGTCTATCACCGTTCTATATAATCGTGTAATATGACAAGATTTTACACAATATGAATCATTTCATAGAAAACTGACAAGTATAGTGAACCCGACATAATTCGATGTACGATAACGTAACATCTTGTGTTTGAACAATATTACTAAGGGGAGAAAACTGCTGTATCAGTAATATAATACACCATTCCAACACCTGTTGTGCTTCTTCATAAAATTAAAAACTTGTTATTTACCTGACTAGTACCATTAATTTAACAGTGCGTGCGTTAAACTATGTTGTTGGTTTACATTCAAAACACCTCGTACAATTCCATACTAGAATAACCTAGACGTTCGGATTGGCCGGTTGGTACGTCGTACAATTCCATTCTATAATAACCGGGACATTCTGATTGGCCAGTTTGTACGTCGTACAATAATATTCTAGAATGTTCAAGGTGTTCAGATTGGTTGAATTTGAACTAAATCTCGAATCAGCTTGTTACAGCCATGCTATAATACCAGAGGTGTTATGATTAGTAGATTTTGGTGTCCTGTGGTATCGATGATTAAGACTAAGCTTAGTTGAGGGATGATGTCAGAATTATTGTTAGTGCCTTTTAATTTAGATGTGTTAAAGTGTTTTTTTAATTTAGACGTGTTATAACATTTTTAACAATAAGTCTCTGGCTTTTGACATGACCTGTAGTTTACAGTAAAATAAGCCAACATAATTATAATAATATGACGTCATTGAGACGAATACATTGAGCGATCATTGGATTTCTTCAAAAGAACAATAAAAATTAAATCGTAATAATTTTTAACTTCAGTTTTATTAAATCAAATATCTATATTGCATTCTAAAAAGCTTGTATTTATTTTAGAGACTATCTGTTAGTGTGAGTTAACTTTAGGGGTGACTTTCTTGATGAAATACATTTAATGTATTGATGTAAAAGTCATTCTTGTTTGTTTTGTAACTTCTTTCCTTCCTAACGTCTGTGATATATTTATATTTACATGTTACATACTTATTCTTTGTTCAAGTCCTATTCACAGTATTATTTGCAGATCAAATATTAAAATCATAGCATGTACTTATTTTAAATGGTGATTTTTGACATATTTTATTATTTCAATTCGACATGTTTTTCTCTTTTAAACTAAACTTGTGTCCGCGGATCAAAGTTAAAAATGAAAACGCACTTGCTTGATCATCTTCAACAGCCTATCATATTTTAAGGCAAGTATGTAAACAAAAGGGGCATAAAAAGTAGATTGTTGATTAAAATGATAATCAAGAACTTATTTTCTGACTTAAATTTGTCTGATTTTTAAACTAAAACAAAAATTAAATTTGTATCGGTATTGTAGTGCATGCAATTGTGATTCATCGGACTTTGTTTGTATACGTTTACTCTATGTGTTACCTTTGAATGAAGTGTTAAATAAATTTCTTTAAAATATAGTCTTTGTTTTTATATTATATGTATGTACATACATGCAAAACGGGTTTATATGTAGAAGGGTTGATACAAGTATATAATAGTATTAAAGTATACAGTATTGGCTTATCAGAAAATGTGTTCTGAAATCTTTTGTTTGCTTACACCAGTCACAATTATGGTATGCACATGGTAACATTTACCTGCTAACTGACGGTTCACACGGGTCATTCTTTATAACGCAACTAACTTAAAGTCAAAAACATAATTATTTAGGCCAGGGTAAACTTATAATACTACACAGGTACATAAGTATATATCTCTCACAGTTTAATGACCGATGTTTTGCTATTTCTTGTTTTGGAGCTCTTTATTATATAGATAGAACTATGTAAAACAAGCAGTATGGTTCTCCTGTATTGCTGATACGCTTAAGGACATTTTATAAGTGACGAAAACAATTCAGTTTTTTACTAAGTCACTTTATAAATATGAGCCCTGACTTGATCGTATCTACTGCTGTATACTGAATAATAAAACACGGAGGATTGAGAACATGCTGTACAACCTAATAATATATTACTTACATATACACACATACGTGGCATATAAAGCAATATAATGTTTGTGTATTTACATAAACATTTAAAACTATTATTATGTACTTCTACGTACGTATCGTCCATTGACAGTCAAATGGATCTATCACCCTTCATATTCAATGTGCTGATAGTTCCGTTTGGCTTTAAATTGACGGCATGCATATTCGTGAACGAACAGAAGAAACAGAAAAGACAACTAAGAAAAGTTTTATGAAGAAATTATATGCTTGATATGGTAGTTTGAGTTGGGAACACCTACATGCTATAACAAAATGAACCCTTACCTGGGCAAGTATTCACAAAACACGTTAGTTAAAGGTGGCTTTAATCAATAAGCATATTTGTTGACCATTTTGCCGTTTAATAGTAGTCTGTATTATTTCTGTTTTCTGTACTGGGTTGTTTCAGTTGAGTGCTACCTTACCTGACCGATTTTTTATTATGTTTTACTGCAAACTAAAATGATCTTAAAATATCCTTCAGACAAGATTATGAATAGTTTACATAGTGAAAGCGCATGATGCAAAAGGCCACTATCATCATTAAAAACATCGGTTATTATTCAATGTGTGTGGCATATGAGCAGCACTAAACTTTAACTGTTCACTCAAGATGTCTTGTGAACACCAGTCAAGGGTTCGATTTTCAACGTTTGATGCTCTATTCGTACAATCGTGACAAATATTTTTATATAAACAATTAGTCTCAATAAACAAGGATTATCTTAAATATAATTCAATTTAGTCCGTAAGATATAGTTAATATTATTCAATTAATGTATTTATACATGTACACAGGTAATATGCATTATGAAATAACCGATTCGAAGTCTTTTACTGCCAATAAGGCGTTATTAATTGATCAGAACTTTATGAATGCCCCGCAATGGTCTGGTTCCCGATATACACGTTCAGGTAAAATACTTTATTGTAATTACAATTATATTAGTACCTAACACTTGGAGCTGGTAATCCAAATAACAACTTTGATAATTTTGATGAATCAAAGCTTTTACAGGAACAACTCGGTAGTTTGTTAAAAAACAAATAAGTATACCACTTTGAGTTAGAATAATTTATTGACTTTTAAAATATGCGAAACAAAACAAATAACAAAATACAGAGATCATTTATGAAGTATCAGTCAGTAAAGTAAAAAGAGAAATGATACATTATACCGATTATAAAGCGGTACATGACAACACGAACAAAATGCTAAAATGGAAACAAAAAGATGATACAACAATTACACGGCACAATACCCAAAACATAACTGAACGAGAAAATGAACTGCCCAAAACGACATAAAAACATCCCGTATTCATACATTGTTATTTGTACGTAACAAAACACTTCTGTTTAAGTATTTAAGTAGAGTATATAAGGGGAGGTAACCACTACCGAAAGATTTATTATAGTATACCAGACTACTGACTTTTTCTCCCTTGTCTAGTAGAACAACAGATCATAAGCAATACACACCGTCCTTTATGTACATAGTTTCTGAGATTAATACTTAGAAGCAAGAATACTTTCTCGGATTGATATACCCAAACCCCATAGCACACACACTATAGAACTTTTATCTTATATTAAGACTTTGTGGTGGAGCCGAATCTCATAATAAACTTCGTGGAATTTCGCTTAAAGTTTAAAAACTGTAGGTACATTGTAATGTTTGTAGTTTTGTGATATTGAATTGGAGCAAACTATCAAACACACCTTTTTCCATGGTGACACTGTCAGGGCTGGTTTTTAGAAAGAATACTAAGGGAAAACTTAAATATTTTGACCTAAGTTAAAATATTAAGCTGCACATATTTCTCACGAAACAAAGAAAACCCAATGTTTTCTTGGTGATTATTGTAGCTCTTTACAAAATGCTTATACACGGTATGAATCCCGATACACCGCTTCTCTGATCCGTGAGAGAATGGCTCTGACGGAAGTGAAAACCAATGGAACGCTCGGACGGAACTCAGATGTCATGTATCCTTAGTATTACCTTGGTTTAAGTTCCGTCAGAGTCATATGAAAATAGAACAATGATCTCACGAAACTGAAAAGCGACGTATCGAGATTCATACCTAGTTATAAACTATGTAAACAGTTATACTATTGATTTTCCTGCTTATACACGTAAGGCAATTGTAGGACAATTCTAAGTTTTCCCTTCAGATGCTTTGTGAATACTACCCCTGGAACATATTATGTTTGTCTTGTCTCATCTTTAAACACAAAGTCCACACATCTTTACACAAAAAACAGATGTGAACTATATTACACCGAAATTCCGAAGTCTATCAAAATATTAACAATCTGCAACCATCGACTTTGTAACTTTGAGGATATTTTAGCGTTGATACTATAGTCAATGAAAACACTATTAATTGGATTATTCAGTCTAAAAAAAAATCCAATACAGGAACAAAACTGCTTAAATCAAATAAATCAATATGGAGTTATTTCAATTGACCAGAACTATTGGTTAAAGATGTTACAGAGAAATAGCTCAGACAAAATTACAAGTGTAAAAAAGAAAGGGTAACAAATAGTGATTACAGAGAAAAAGCGCTGGCAAAATTATATCCGTTCAAATTGATCTGACCAAAGTGTGCCAATGATATCCACAAGTATACTTGGTACTGATAATTTTAACAAGGTTTCATTGAAATCCAACCAATGGATACAGAAAAATAGCATAAACAAAATTGATCAGAGAAAAAACAAAGGGAAGTAACTCCCTTTAAATTTTTCCAACAAAACTGTGTCAATGATATGATGGTAAAATTGTATGATTTTGACTGTTTGTTCTGGATAAACATGAACATTATTGTCATCACAACCACTGCTTAGCACTACATATCTCAATCTCACACATATACATTCTTTTAATTTGCAAGAAGAGAGCGTTTCTGTGCCATATTTATGCAGATTATGATATTGTGCACATTCAATATATACAGCAAATGTCATTACATGACTGTGTACATTGATATTGGAAGAAAACTTCTGATACAAGCATTGTAAGTTCTAAATCACAATTCTTTTTCATAGGATTATGATCAGAGAAGGGGAAGTCAGTGTATTTATATGCTCATTTCCTTAGGAACTCTCACAATTGTAAAATGCACATCTCTATCAGGTATAGCAGCTAATATCACCATAAGCGCCAACACTACAACAACCTGCATGAAAATGCTGTTACAGTAGTAACCATCTAAATGGTGGAATTTTTCAGATGGTGGAACACACAAACCTAAGCACTGCTTCATACGAATAAGGTGAAATAAGCACATGTCAGATGCTGTTTCGGTGTTTCTGAATAATGTTTTCAATTATCATCCGTGTGGTTATGTAACCATTTAGTTCAGCTTTTACTAAGTTTACTTCACTTCAACAAAGTAATATGGGACATTGGATTGAAGAAAGGGTAGTCCAATCGTATCCCTACTATATCCCACCGTGTATAAACCAAATTACTATACGATTTATTGGGATACTATACAATTCAACTTGTATGACTTATTGTGATTGAAACATCTGTTACAGGTGATTTCCAATCACTGTATGACTTATTGCAAGACTATAATTCAATGTGTAATCCTTATTGCGATTACCGGAAGTTGACATGCTTCTACACTGTGTATCCATGTGCCTAGACAAACATAACTTAGAACCATCTAAGTTGTCACATTTATCAATATATGGTATATATAATTTTGCAACCTTCGTCCATTTGGAATCCGAATACAAACAAACTTTGTCACCATACCATGCCAACGCTACTGATGATAGGTTGATGATGCCTGAAATTGAAAATATATAAAAAAAACATTTAGGATTGAATACAGTAAAACCTCAATAATAACACTAACTGAAACAAGATATTTGTAAACATATACATTATGTATAGTCCGGAGAATTTGACACGACTCTCGACCTTTAATTAGCATAATTTAACAGCTGATAAAGGGTCTATATTTATAATTCCGTTTGTATGTTTTCATAAGTGGGAAGTTTCGCGAAGACGCTCGAGATGTAATACCAACACAAATCTATAGGACCGATATTGCACGATTTGCTCGCGGAAATTTATATATTCAACACAAGTACCATGTAATATATTCATGCATAAAGGTCAGGATCATGTCAAATTCTCTATGCATACCCCCAATGCAGCCAAGTAGTCTTTTAATAATAATGTCAGAATGCATGACAATCTCAACCTGTGACCAAATCTGACCTCAAAATCAATAGGGGTTATCTACTGATGATGACCAACCTCCCGGTAATGTTTGAAAATCCATTAGGCACGAGGGATGATCCAAAATATTTTGAGTAGGGCTTTTTTCCGGGTAGGTAGTGGAAGGGGAAACAAACGATATTTTATTTTAGGCCTCATGGAATGTCACACGGAAATGGCCCCATTTATGCTTTGGTTATTTCCGGGACATTCCATGATTTTTTTGTGAATTAGATTTTTATATATTTATATAAACAAATTTTGCTGTTGCTCATAGAATTATTGCCGCCACTGTCGCAACTCCCTTGGCCATATGTAATACATTAGACTACTTTACAGAGACAAGACAAAATCATCAAAATGAAAATAAAATTAATTACCTACCTACCAACCCAATGTAAAAATACTGGGTCGGTAAAGGTCAAACTAACAATATTAAGCAAAATATTCTGCTTTCTCCAGAAAATTCAGCTATCAATGAAAGGCAGAATATTCTGCTATCTCAAAAAGCTGATTATTTGCTAACTATAAAAGGCAAAATGTTCTGCTTTCTCGAAAGGCAGAATATTCTACTAACTATAAAAGGCAGAATTTTCTACTTTTCGAAAGACAGAATGTTCTGCTACATGTATCTATCATAGGCATAATATTAAGCAGAATATTCTGCTTTCTCCAGAAAATTCAGCTACCAATAAAAGGCAGACTATTCTGCTATCTCAAAAAGCTGATTATTTGCTAACTATAAAAGGCAGAATGTTCTGCTTTCTCGAAAGGCAGAATGCTCTGCTAACTATAAAAGGCAGAATATTCTGCTTTCTCTGGAGGCAGAATGCTCTGCTAACTATAAAAGGCAGAATATTCTGCTTTCTCTGGAGGCAGAATGCTCTGCTAACTATAAAAGGCAGAATGTTCTGCTTTCTCGAAAGACAGAATGTTCTGCTATCTATCATTGAAGGCATAATATTAAACAGAATATTCTGCTTTCTCCAGAAAATTCAGCTATCAATGAAAGGCAGAATATTCTGCTATCTCAAAAAGCTGATTATTTGCTAATTATAAAAGGCAGAATGTTCTGCTTTCTCGAAAGGCAGAATGTTCTGCTTTCTCCAAGGGAACACTTTTCAGCTATCAATAAAAGGCAGAATATTCTGCTATCTACTACACAGTATTTTGTTATCTCCGAAGGGAAGATTATTCTGATATCTTCCAAGGCAGAATATTCTGCTTTCTCCACAGGCAGAATAATCTGCTATCTAGGGAGGCATAATTTTCGCTATCCACAGAGAAAGAATGGTCTGCTTTCTACAAAAACTTAATGTTCTGCTTCCTATTAGAAGCAGAATGTTCTGCTTTCTCTAAAGGCAGAATATTATGCTATGTATAAAGAAGGCTTTTTTCAGAGGCAGTATATTCTACAAAATAAATTTTTTTGGGAGGTAGGCGTGTAATATATCAAAATAAAGGTATCAACGAGTAATTGTCAACAATCGTATTTAGAACCCAGCCCGGGGTCGGGCAGGGTCATTAAGTGCAACAATATTATTTTTGGAAGGTAGGCGTGTCATATATAAAATTAAAGGTATCGACGAGTAATTGTCAACAATCGTATTTAGAACACAGCCCGGGGTCGGGCGGGGTCATTAAGTGCAAAACATATTATTTTTGGAAGGTAGGCGTGTAATTTATGAAATTAAAGGTATCGACGAGTAATTGTCAACAATCGTATTTAGAACCCAGTCCGGGGTCGGGCGGTAGTCATTAAGTGCAAAATGTAATTGTCAAAAAAAGCATTAAGATCCCGGCCGGGGGTCGGGCGGGAGTCATTAAGTCCAAAATTAGATACTTTTCAAATGGTAGGCGTATCATATATCAAATCAAAGGTATCGACGAGTAGTTGTCAAAAAAATCGTATTTAGAACCTAGCATGGGGGTCAGGCGGGGTCATTATGTATTTTTGGAAGGTAGGCGTGTCATATATGAAATAAAAGGTATCGACGAGTAATTGTCAAAATTTTGCATTAAGATCCCAGCCGGGGGGTGGTCGGGCGGGAGTCATAAAGTCCCAAAATAGATACTTTTCAAAAGGTAGGCGTGTCATATATCAAATTAAAGGTAACGACGAGTAGTTGTCAAAATATCGTATTTAAAACCTAGCCTGGGGTCGGGCGGGGTCATTATGTGCAGAAATAGATTATTTTTGGTAGGTAGGCATGTCAAATATCAAATTAAAGGTATCAACGCGTAGTTGTCAATATCGTATTTAGAATCTAGCTCGGGGTGGTTGAGGCGTGTCATATATCAAATGAAAGGTTTCGAAGAGTAATTGTCAAAAATCGCATTAAGATCCCAGCCCGGTGGTCGGGCGGGGTCATTAAGTGACATAATAGATTATTTTTGGAAGGTAGGCATGTCATATATCAAATCAAAGGTATCTACGAGTAGTTGTCAAAAATCGTTTTTATAACCCAGCCCTGGGGTCGGGCGGGGGTCATTTAGTACCTTAAAAGATAATTTTTGGACGGTAGGCGTGTCATAATTATATCAAATGAAAGGTTTTGAAGAGTAATTGTCAACAAATGCATTAATATCCCATCGCGGAATTTTTGGAAGGCAGGCATGTCAAATATGTATAAAGGTACCAACAAGTAGTTGTCAAAAATCATATTTAAACCCCAGCCCGGGAGTCGGGCAGGGTCATTAAGTGCAAAAATAGGTATTTTTGGGAAGGTAGGCATGTCATATATCAAATTAAAAGTATCAACGAGTAGTTGTCAAAGTCATATTTAGAATCTAGCTCGGGGCGGTTGAGGTAATTAAGTGCAAAATAGATTATGTTTTGAAAGGAAGGCATGTCACATACATGTATATTAAATTATAGGTATCAAAGTGTAAATATTTTATGCAGCAGCAGCATAAAATATTTATACTTCAGGTCCACGATGATATTTCCCGCCGTAGAATGGACGTACAACGCACGATAGTCACCGATATTGCAGCACATGCCCGTCGTACGTCCGTCAAGCGACATTTGTGAAAGGGGTTTTACTGTACAATAATAAGAAGTATAGCAAGAGCTAGTAACCATAAAAAATATCATATGAGACGTTACGCTCGTTGTTGGCGTACATCGGCAACTTATATAACATTTTTACACTTCAATATTGCATAAAAATCGTTTTAGAAATACGGTTGTTTATATTTTGATATCACAAGAAAGAGAAAATAATCGGCATGCTAGTAATGTGATCCGCATTTACGTTTAGTTACTAGTACACATTAAATTAGACATAGAATCACGGAGAATGTCACATAAACGTCATGTAAGATGTAACATTATTTACCAATGCGCAGTGTTTAGCAGCTTGGAAAATTTATATAATTATCTTAATCCGCCCAAAAGGTAGACTCGGTGACGTGATGACTATTCCATTTCACGTCGTTTTAGTTATGTACCGTTGAAAGCTTGCAGTACAAACCGGGAGCGAAAGATGTATTCAGCTGAAAACGTAAGATTTTATTTCGTTCCGCGACAAGATTTGTTAAAACTTCAGTTTTTTCTAAAACTAAAGTCAATTTTCTATAATCTTTATTTTGACAAAAAGTACATACATCCTACTTACGAATTGGGTATATTTTGTACGACATTGACTTCGAATTTGGCTTTTAATATAGGTATACTTTTTTCTAGCCACGATGTCACACGCATCAAAAAGTGCACAAATTAAATTTGTGAAGTTGCTATGCGCCAAAACATTTAAAGAAGTATGCATTTATTAAACCGACAGCGACTACAACCTAAAAGTACATATAAATGTCTTGAATTTGATATAATAAATCTTACTTTAAACATAGCTTTAATTGTATTCATGAATTTTGGCAAATCTAGCCATAAAGTCACATCCATTAAATTAACGTAACGCCAACGTCTACGTGTTCGGTAGAATCGTACCCGTTGTAGTAAAAGAGTCGATGTACTGCAAATTTTAATGAAATTTTGTATGAACGATGTATGAGCTGTGGGGTTGACATAATTGTGATGTTTTAGTCTGAAATAGTAAATTACGACACTTGTCAGGATGAGATTTTCGTAGTATTTTTACTTACTTTCTCCATTCTGTACATGGATTTTAATGTCTCGGCAAAATGTAAATCATCTACTTGTATGGAACGATAAACTGCGCATTTTCGGTATATTTATTGTATGTTTAATTGAAATGTACGAGTGTAACGCCTTAATTACCGCCTACACCTCGCCGTACGTCCGATCTAAAAATCGCCATCTATTGCGTTAAAATGCACTTATCAAACGAGCGGGTCCGTGAAAATTATTTTAATTTTACAACAATATTTTTAAAGCAATCGTTAAATATGTGACGAATATGAATATGTGGTTCGCGGCATAACTTAAGAAAAATTGTATTCGAAACACCCAAATAATTATGGTACGGTCAATAAACGATAAAAACGTTAATGACGTCGGAATCGGTTACGCTAATGTACGCCAACAACAAGCGTAACTTCATAAGTGTTTTTGCAGCACAAATAGTATACAAGCATATCATGAATGTTTATTCCATATGCATCTAAATAAATTCAACAAGTCGCTGAAAACTTGCGTATGTATATGAATTGCTCTTTACTAGTATTTTAGTTTTATGATCATTGTAAGTAAGCTAGTGAGCTTCCTTATGTTTTAGAAATATCTAACTCGTATTCTTAGAATAAGAATGATACCCTATACACATATAACCTTACATATTAGGACCTATGATAATCTTACAGTAAAGACTTACTTTTATCGGAAAAATAGTCAATTTAAGATTGATCTTGCAGTTTAGATGTACATTGTATATTGAATACGGTCCAAGAACAGCACTGTTTTAAGAGTACATGTCATGTAGTTGGAAATCAACTAGCTCTCAGACTCAAGAATCTTAAAAAAATGTCAATTCACATACGCTCAGTTTTCTGTTACAACAACGATATTTACAATTAACTCAGGAAAACATTTTGTACATACCTATGATAATTTTGCTTTTCAAATTTCCCAATGAGCTTAATTATGAAAGAAGTGACCACTTTTTGTTACAGGTACATCTCACTATTTTGCGAAACCCAAACACAGTATTACAGACTTAGTTGTGTGCTTTCACATTAGAAATAGGAGTGTATGTGGTCAGTCTGCAAAGCTAGGGCTTATCAGTTTAAGCAAATAATCTGTATCGCTGTTTATATCCCATAAATCTTTTGGGCCAGTGTTGTGGGACCAGTATTCTAACATTAATTCCGGGCTATTCTAGAAATAGTACTGACCACATGTTTCATACCTTTCACTCTTGAAGAAATGTATTAGACAGAATGGCACAATTCTATGGTGTACGAGACACTTTAGAAACTGTCTGAGACACTTTATAAACTGTCTGAGACAGTTTTCATAGTAATGAACCTTTCGTGCGCATTAAAGTCCCATTTTTAAACTGTCTGAGACAGTTTTCGTCCATAGACCAATTTTGATTGGTTTTCAATGGACCAATCGGAGAGCATTTTACAAACCCCATTTACTAGCTGTACGTGTGCATTCCCTGACCCCTATGCGAGAAAATGGTAGTGATTTCACGTCCGTAGGGGTTTATTATTTTATTTATGGACGGATTTTTAAAATGTTGGTATCAAATTAAAGATGAAGCTCTATAGTTTCTATATATATAAAAAGAAATTTTGTAAACGCAAATATGAATTATATCCGTTCAAACACAGACTATTTTTAGGGGAAAATATGCATAATTTTGTGTTGGAAAACACGGTCGTAGGGATTTATTTTTTTATTTATTAACATATTTTTATATTGTTGGTCTCATAATAAAGATGAAGCTGTCAAGTTTTTAAACATTAAAACATATTGAAAATCCGTCCATGAGTAATGAAATAACGCCTAATTTAATGTTGCACAATTTTCTCGGCGTGAAATTATATTTTCAATGTGTTCGAACACCATGGCCCTACTTGTTACACGAAGTGCTCAAGGTGAGCGTCCGTCGTTCGTCCGTCCGCACTTTCAAATGACATCTCCTCTGAAACAGTTTGACCAATATTGATGAAATTTTGCCTGGATGTTCCTGTCACAGGGGGGTTTTAAAATTGCTCAAATAAAGTTGATCCATCTAGAACTCTAGTTGCCATAGCAACCAGGTAACAAAACCTTTAAAAATCTTCTTCTAAAAACCCACAAGGCATAGAGCTTAGATATTTAGCATGAAACATTGCGTAGTGGACCTTTACCAAGATTGCTCAAATCATGACCCCGGGTCAATATTGGCCCCGCCCCGGGGGTCCCTTAATTTTGTATAAGAGATATATAGAAAAAACTATAAAAAATCTTTTTCTCTGGAACCACAAGGCATAGAGCTTAGATATTTAGCATGTAGCATTGTCTAGTGGACCTCTACCAAAATTGCTCAAATTGTGACCCCGGGTCAATATTGGCCCAACCCCAGACATCTCATAATTTTATATAAGAAATATAATTATAGAAACTTAATAAATCTTCTATGGCACCACAAGGCATAGAGCTTAGATATTTTGCTAGTAGCATTGTCTGGTGGACGTTTACCGAGATTGCTCAAATCATGACCCCTGGGTCAATATTGGCCCCACCCCGTGCCTCCCTTAATTTTACATAGGAGATATATAATATAGAATTTTTTAAAAACATCTTCTTCTCTGGAACCACAAGGCATAGCGCTTAGATAGTTTGCTTGTAGCATTGTCCAAAGGACCTTTACCTCTTTAAGAGGCTACAGTTTCATATATAAAAATATCATGAGCAAGGTGATTCAGATGAGCGATTCAGGGCCACCGTGGCCCTCTTGTTTATTGTTTTATTTTCCATTCATTTCTCTATTTCTTTACATCATTATAAAGGTAAAGCTCTCTAGTTTCTAAATATTTAAAATAATATCAGTATTAATGAAATCAAATTGATTAAAAAATTGCAATAATTATATTTCATAGCCAACACAATGATGTGAACATTATAGCAGTAACCGACGTTATTATTGGAACATAATAGCAGTAACTACCACAATGATGTGGATATAATAGCAGGAACCTACATTATGATCTGAACATAACAACAGTAACCGCCACATTGATATGAACATAATAGCAGTAATTAACCAACACAATGATGTGAAAATTGAAGAAGTAACCAACATTATGATGTGAACACTATAGCAGTAACCGATATTATGATGTGAACATTATAGTAGTAACCGATATTATGATATGATTATTATAGCAGTAACCGACATTATGATGTGAACATTATACTTAAACCAATATTATGATGTGAACACTATAGAAGTAACCGATATTATGATGTGAACATTAAAGCAGTAACCGATATTATGATGTGAACATTATAGCAGTAATCGACATTATGATATGATTATTATAGCAGTAACCGGCATTATGATGTGAACATTATAGCAGTAACCAATATTATGATGTCAACATTATAGCAGTTACCGATATTATGGTGTGAACACCATAGCAATAACTGATATTATAATGTGAATATTATATCAGTAACCGATATTATGATGTGAACATTATAGCAGTAACCGACATTATGATGTGAACATTATAGCAGTAACCGGCATTATGATGTGGACACTATAACAGTTACCAACATTATGATATGATTACTTTAGCAGTAACTGACATTATAATGTGAACATTATAGCAGTAACCGGCATTATGATGTGAGCATTATAGCAATAAGCGACATTATGATGTGAACGTAATAGCGGTAACCAACATTATGATGTGAACACTTTAGCAGTAATCAACAATATGATGTAAACATTATAGCAATAACCGACATTATGATGTGAACACTATAGCAGTAACCAACATTATGATGTGAACATTATAGCAGTAACCGACATTATGATGTGAACACTATAGCAGTTACCGGCATTATGATGTCAAAATTATAGCAGTAACCAAAATTATGATATGATTATTATAGCAGTAACCGACATTATGATGTGAACATATTAGCAGTAACCAACATTATGATATGAAACTATAGCAGTAATCAACAATATCATGTGAACATTATAGCAATAACCGACATTATGATGTGAACATTATAGCAGTAACCGACATTATGATGTGAACATTATAGCAGTAACCGACATTATGATTTGAACATTATAGCAATAACCGACATTATGATGGAACATTATAGCAGTAACCAACATTATGATGTCAACATTATTGCAATAATCGACATTATGATGTGAACATTATAGTAGTAATCGACATTATGATGTGAACATTATAGCAGTAACCGACACAATTGGGCGGACATTATAGAAGTAACCAACATTATGATGTGAACATTATAGCAGTAACCGACATTATGTTGTGAACATTATAGCAGTAACCGACATTACGATCTGAACACTATAGCAGTAATCAACAATATGATGTGAACATTATAGCAATAACCGACATTATGATGTGAACACTATAGCAGTAACCAACATTATGATGTGAACATTATAGCTGTAACCGACATTATGATGTGAACACTATAGCAGTTACCGGCATTATGATGTGAAAATTATAGCAGTTACCAAAATTATGATATGATTAATATAGCAGTAAGCGACATTATGATGTGAACATATTAGCAGTAACCAACATTATGATGTGAACACTATAGCAGTAATCAACAATATGATGTGAACATTATAGCAATAACCGACATTATGATGTGAACATTATAGCAGTTACCGACATTATGATGTGAACATTATAGCAGTGACGGACATTATGATTTGAACATTATAGCAGTAACCGACATTATGATGTGAACATTATAGCAGTAACCGACATTATAATTTGAACATTATAGCAGTAACGGACACAATGAGGTGGACATTAGAGCAGTAACTGGCATTATGATGTGAACTTTATATTAGAAAGCAACATTTTGGTGTGAACCTTATAGCAGTAACAGACACAATGAGGTTGACATTAGAGCAGTAACTGACATTATGATGTGAACATTATAGCAGTAATCGACATTATGATGAGAACATTATAGCAGTAATCGACATTATGATGTGAACATTATAGCAGTAACCGACACAATTAGGCGGACATTATAGAAGTAACCAACATTATGATGTGAACATTATAGCAGTAACCGACATTATGTTGTGAACATTATAGCAGTAACAGACATTATGATGTGGACACTATAGCAGTAACCGGCATTATGATGTGAACATTATAGCAGTAACCAACACAATGAGGCGGACATTATAGAAGTGACCAACGTTATGATGTGAACATTATAGCAGTAACCGACATTATCATATGATTATTATAGCAGTATCCGACATTAAGATGTGAACATTATAGCAGTAATCAACATTATGATGTGAACATTATAGCAGTGACCAACACAATGAGGCGGACATTATAGAAGTAACCAACATTATGATGTGAACATTATTGCAGTAACCGGCATTATAATGAGGACACAATAGCAGTAACCGGCAATATGATGTGAACATTATAGTAGTAACCGACATTATAATTTGAACATTATAGCAGTAACGGACACAATGAGGTGGACATTAGAGCAGTAACTGGCATTATGATGTGAACTTTATATTAGAAAGCAACATTATGGTGTGAACTTTATGGCAGTAACCGACACAATGAGGTTGACATTAGATCAGTTACCGACATTATGTTGTGAACATTATAGCAGTAACCGACATTATGATGTGGACACTATAGCAGTAACCGACATTATGATGTGAACATTATAGCAGTAACCAACACAATGAGGCGGACATTATAGAAGTGACCGACATTATGATGTGAACATTATAGCAGATCACCTATTCTGAGAATACACAGTCATTTCCAAATGACAGAACGCCTAAAATAAAATCTCTTCGCCACTACTTCTATCATTTATTTTCCCGTACAAACATATATTACAAAGACATTTCCAAAATTTTAGGACTCAAATGTAAGAAATATAGTTTTAAGAGTCAGAGTTTTTATCATTTTAAGTGATGATCAAACTTCTCAGTCCAAATTTTGTTCCTAATACTCAAACATATGTTTCTACAGAGCTAATTAAAAATGACAATGTTTGATAAGTGTTAATTTGTCAATGTTTTATCATCATGTAATCATATTAAAATATTCTTTGTCTACAGCAGTCGAAATATGTTTTTAGATACGGAAAAGAAATTGTCTTAATACACCCGTTTTACGCAATTTATTGAAATATCATCACGACTTTAATTATAAATGACCAAAACTGATACAATATAGGAAATAGTTGTGTTAACAAATTCTACTGATGTGTTTTAACTACTATCTACTTTAATTTTTACATCCCGATGATATATATGACACAATAACACCAGAGAAGCTGGTAACGTATATTACATGTAATAGTAACGTATATTACAAAGTCATGTCTGTCATGCTATAACAAAATAAATGAAAGAAAAGCAAGATTTTATTTACTGTAGTCACTACCATAAACCAATTATGAAGAAAGAAACACAATTATTTTTGAATATATAATTACAAGTGACATTAACATAAGAAAAAGAAAAATGAAATAAAATCATTTTACTTGTCATGTATACCGTGTTTCGTACTCGTTTGAACACTTAAATATATTCCTTAGACTGTCAAATATGCCCTGGCATGCGTAGCATTAAAGTGACATTTACAGGTCGAAAATGCAGCTTTTTACATGTACTGGAAATCTATATATTACATGTAGATTATCTCAAACATAGTGGTAACGTAGCTTACTCAACTACATTTAGTTGGAATATGAAGTTAAAATCGAACGGTTTGTTTTAAATAGTATGCTGTAAATCAGAAAATGATATAATGCGGCACCATGAACAGTTCAATAACTTTAAATTCATAACTTTTAAGTGACAAATATTAGTACTCAACCATAAAAACAATATCAATTTTAGTCACAAATAACGATGAAGTCACTACTAACATTATTTCATTATGGCACCCAAAATATTATATGCAGACCTTCTTAATTGTACACTTCTGTATAAATAATTGAAGATGTATCCATGGACTCGTCAATTACCTTGAACAGTTATATAACACTAAACGTATATATACTAAACGTATATATTCATATAAACAAGATACGATAATATTCTTTAAGCAACATTAAGATACATACAGAATATCATTGCAATGTGCTGATCCGTAGTGCTGTATTACCTATATCATATAGTTGCTTGTTTAATACCGTATCTCGCGGGTTGTGGTATAACGCAAGCAACGAGATGTAATACTACCAAACCGATCAAACCAGCTGCAGTAATATTCCTTTAATTATATAACTACAAAAGTGGGAAAAGCTCTTTTATGCACGCAAATGCGTTAATTTTAAATGCGTATTCATTATCGTCATGAACGTCGGCATATTTTTTACATATAACGCAACGTTCGTTCTAAATAAGGTATATGTTTTACTTACGTCTTGACGTCATTGACATATGTTCGGAATATAACACATCGTACATACATGATGCGGACTCAGAAAACCTAACATGTAGACTCTATGCTACGGAAAATGTTATCAGTCGGGTTGTATTGCACTGTACGATTTTGTCCAAGACATGAATAGGTTTATAATAAATAGTAAACTTCTCTACTTATAAATACAGTATTACAAAAATAGAATCCAAACCATTTACAGACATTTTTTTCAAATAGCATGTTTACACACAATTGTGCAAGACAATTACGTTTCCATGTCAGGTACATGTATGTATGGAGAATACACAAGAGAACTGTGTTTTGTAAGCTACGTTACCGTTTAACATTTATCGTTTGATACAAACTCTACAAACGACAATATACGCAAAGAAAGGGATGCAAATCGTTATGCAGTGTATTGTGTCAATTCCTAAAGGTGTATTGTGTATTTTTCTACATATTCTAAACCAAATGCCGGAAAATCAGTAACGTAGCTTACATAATTTAAATCAAAGGTTCCAGACACAAATCCAAATAGAGATTTTTCTAATTCAATATACGCAGCAATATCCTTGACATTGTAGCTCTATTGTAGTATAACGAAATAACTGAATTCTAAACGCATACTGCGTTAAACGTATGTAACGTAGCTTACACTCTTAACCATACGCACAGGTTGACGAAGGGTTTCGAGCAATTTTCGGCATCACGTTAATTGTGTCTTCAAAAGATGACCACTTTGCATGATATGATAGACATGCATGCAGTATAGTATGCAATATATTTGAGAAAATCAGCAAAAACGAATGGATGCGTCACCCAGTTAATGTCAGTAACGTAGCTTACTCAATTTCGTGCGACAGCTATTTAGATGGAATACAAATCAGAAGAATGAAAGAAATTTTAAAAACTCGCTGTTTAACCTCAAATTCATCATTTGTAGTGTAACACAACATACGATAAAATGTTTACAAAGGTAAATTCAGCATACATAATGATGCTATAATATAAGCACCCTAACTGGCGACACACGTTTTTTGCAATATTTTGACATTTGAGCCAATAGAAATAGCCTTTCAACTGTATGAATATCTGCAAATGCCAGTTGCACAGTAAGTCGGGTTATGTCACATCATTTAAACCAACCAAAAGAGGGCATGCAACTGCAAATGTGTATTGTATGTAGGGGCGACCCACTTTTATGCGAATTGACTGTGTATTCTGAGAATAGGTGAGTAACCGACATTATCGTATGATTATTATAGCAGTATCCGACATTAAGATGTGAACATTATAGCAGTAATCAACAATATGATGTAAACATTATAGAAGTGACCAACGCAATGAGGCGGACATTATAGAAGTAACCAACATTACGATGTGAACATTATAGCAGTAACCGACATTATGATGTGAACATTATTGCAATAACTGGCATTATAATGAGGACACAATAGCAGTAACCGGCAATATGATGTGAACATTATAGCAGTAACCGACATTATAATTTGAACATTATAGCAGTAACAGACACAATGAGGTGGACATTAGAGCAGTAACTGGCATTATGATGTGAACTTCATATTAGAAAGCAACATTATGGTGTGAACTTTATGGCAGTAACCGACACAATGAGGTTGACATTAGATCAGTTACTGACATTATGATGTGAACATTATAGCAGTAATCGACATTATGATGTGAACATTTAAGCAGTATTATGCTATTATGTTCACATCATGATGTCAGTTACTGCAATAATGTTCACATCATAATGTCAGTTACTGCTACAATGTTCACATCAATGTGCCGGTAACTGCTCTAATGTTCCGATCATAATGTTGGTTACTGCTATTATGTTCATATCATAATGTCTCAAAATGTCAGTTGCTGCTATAATATTCACATCATGGTTACTGCTATTATATTCACATCATAATGCGGTTCCTGCTATAATGTTCACATCATAATGTCGGTTACTGCTATAATGTTCACATCATAATGTCGGTTACTGCTAAAGTGTTCATATCATAATGTCGGTTACTGTTATAATGTTCACATCATAATGACAGTTACTGCTATTATGTTAACATCATTTTCTCGGTTCCTGCTGTAATGTTCACATTATTATTGTGGTGACTGCTATGATGTTCAAATCATAATGGTGGTTATTGCTATAATGTTCACATTATAATGTCAGTTACTGCTATAATAGACACATACAAAATGTACTAATGTCAGTTACTGCTATAATGTCCACATCATAATGTCGGTTACTGCTAAAATGTTCGCATCATTGTGCAGGTAAATGCAATCATGTTCAGATCCTAATGTTGGTTACTGCTATTATGTTCACATCATAATGTCGGTTACTGCTATTATGTTCACATCATAATGTCTCATAATGTCAGTTGCTGCTATAATATTCACATCATTGTGGTGGTTACTGCTATTATATTCACATCATAATGCGGTTCTTGCTATAATGTTCACATCATAATGTCGGTTACTGCTATAATGTTCACATCATAATGTCGGTTACTGCTAAAGTGTTCATATCATAATGTCGGTTACTGTTATAATGTTCACATCATAATGACGGTTACTGCTATTATGTTTACATCATTTTGTCGGTTCCTGCTGTAATGTTCACATTATATTTGTGGTGACTGCTATGATGTTCAAATCATAATGGTGGTTATTGCTATAATGTTCACATCATAATGTCAGTTACTGCTATAATGAACACATACTAATGTCAGTTACTGCTATAATGTTCAGATCATAATGTCGGTTACTGCTAAAATGTTCGCATCATTGTGCAAGTTACTGCAATCATGTTCAGATCCTAATGTTGGTTACTGCTATTATGTTCACATCATAATGTCTCATAATGTCAGTTGCTGCTATAATATTCACATCATTGTGGCGGTTACTGCCATAATGTTCACATCATAATGTCAGTTACAGCTAACGTGTTCATATTATAATGTCGGTTACTGCTATAATGTTCACATCATAATGGTGGTTACTGCTATTATGTTTACATCATTGTGTCGCTAACTGCTATAATGTTTACATTATTATGTCGGTTACTGCCATTATGTTCTGATCATAATGTTGGTTACTGCTATAATGTTCTCATCATAATGTCGGAACTACTATAATTTTCTCATAACAATTCCGTTAGTGCTATTATATTCACATCAAAATGGCAGTTACTGCATTTATGTTCATTTTTAATGCCGGTTACTGCTATAATGTTTACATCATAATGCCGGTAACTGCTATTATGTTCAGATTATTGTTGCGGTTACTGCTTTTATATCCACATCATAATGGCAGTTACTGCTATTATGTTCGCTTTATAATGCCGGTTACTGCTATAATGTTCACATCATAATGCCGGTTACTGCTATTATGTTCACATCATTGTTGCGGTTACTGCTTTTATGTTCACTTTATAATGCCGGTTACTGCTATAATGTTTACATCATTATTCCGGTTACTGCTATTATGTTCAGATCATAATGGCGGTTACTGCTATTATGTTCAGATCAAAATGGCGGTTACTGCAATTATTTTCACATCATAATGCTGGTTACTGCTATTATGGTCACATCATAATGCTGGTTACTGCTATTATGGTCACATCATAATGCTGGTTACTGCTATAATGTTCACTTCATAATGCTGGTTACTGCTATTATGTTCACATCATAATGCTGGTTACTGCTATAATGTTCTCATCATAATGTCTCGTTATTGAGTATATTTTTAAGACAAATTCTTCTTTGACTTTTCGGTAATAGTTGGTTTTACAAGTGATAAACGCAATTTTGTTGTATGCAAACCAATACACTCCAGTTTCTGGGCATGCCCCTTTAAGAAAAATAAAGCATGTATTTAGAAGGTTTTTAAATATATTTTTTCTGTTATATTTTGTTAAATTCATAATGGGTCAGGACAGGTAAATTTAACACATGTATCTAAATGTGCAAAATTCACCGGGAATGGGGTATACATGTATATTGTATATGTATGTATAGTTTATTCCTCTTGCATAAAATTATGTTTTAAACAATTTTTATGCCTAATTTTACCAGTCATACATTGCTGTCATAGTTGATCCACATTCCGACGCTATACGTTGGAATTTGTGTTGTAACCAACTATGATATCATTGTTCACACACATGCTTTTTATGTATTGTTCAAGATCTGGGGTGTGCAGTCCCAAGCTGGGTCGAACTTGTATGGAATGAGGAACAACAGAACACAAAGTGTTGTATTGAAAATGGGCATTCATTTTTAAAATGCCATAAAAGATAACTAAAATGACATAACAGGGCGAATAATAATGCCTAACTTGAAGAGGAGGCGTTGGAGGAGATGGATAACAAGAAATATCTTTAAAAAAGATATACAGCGTTGAGTTTAATGACAGTCTGTGAGCCATGTATTTTTGCAATACATTTGCGAATGTAATTAGTTTTAATTGGTTTATATACCAAACGAAACGCTGTACATTTTTGTATTATGACATTATTATTATTATTATTATTATCTCAATTTTGTGCAACGTACCGTTTCGAAAATATGTCAAGGGTAGGCTAAGAATTAGTTCATTTTGTACCTGTTGTTTGTTCACTGAGGAATGCTAAATATTGAGGAAAGTCAGGGTGTCGGTCATGTTTTCCCGGGTATCTGGTTTAAAAGCAATGAAGCGAATAAAATAGCATTCGTCATTTTCTGCACATCAAGTTTTCCTCAATATTGTATCGGCTGTTTTTGAAACATATTTCAAGGTTAGGTTATGTAAAGTACACCGTCTACAAATAAATCGTACACGGATGTACTGTATGCGTTAAATATTGAGGAAAGTCGGTTTATCGTTTTTTGCTAATATCATCGTATTTAAATAAGAAAAGTTTCAAGTTTCAACTAGGTAACTGCGCAAAAGGTATCTAGCCACAACACAAGTTATAACCATTTATAGGCCCTGAATACAAAAGTCGATCATTTGCGAATGCAATGGTCTTCAATGAGGCGTAGGTTCATTTTGTAACCCATGTGAAATATAATGTAACCAAATATGTGCCAGAAAAAAACAGAGCGCAGGTTTACATTGCAATAAGCGCCATGAACGCCAGTCTTAAAGTATGTACTTTTCTTTATAAACCCGAGTCCTACATAATACATTTAGTTTCAAAGCATGAATGCAAGAAGTGAAACGGAAGTATGGCAGCCATCTTAGAAACCTCATGAATTATTGAGTAGACGTCACGCACAAAATAAGGTAATTTTAGAAAAATTGACATTTTTTAACATTTTCTAAGATAAAATCTAAAAACTGATACCAGAAAAACTTACATCTATGTCTAAGCATGTGCAAGTGTTGTGTTTGTAGAGTGCAGAGGTTTGATAAATAAATATAGAAGCTAAAAAATGTTCTTTTAGATATCCCGTAACATTCAAATCAATGTTTACAATGGAAAATGCGTTTATGTCATGTTTAACAAAATTTAAGGTACATTTTGTAATTTCCTCCACAAATTAAAGAAATACTTTAACAATTGCAGAGCAGAAGCGGGTTTATATGGTGTCATGCTGTTGCGCCGCAATATGCCTTCAACATGAAGCAGTCATTAAACTCGAGTGTCGTTAAACGCTTAAAACTGGGCCATTCTGCTTTTTTATAGATTCAACTTGGTCGTTCAGTTAGCTGGGACTTGGGCTTTCGATGATTTCACAACTAAAACTTGGGGTTTAGCAGTTAAGTTCATTTTCTCGTTCAGTTATATGTTGTGCGTTGTGTCGTGTAATTGTGGTATGTGATGTTTTCATGTTTTCTGTGCTCGATTGGTTAAGTGCTGCCTTCCCTGTGCGATGTTCTATGATCTATTTCATTGAAAATTTCATTGACATTGTGCCAAACAAAATGATGTTTTTCACAAATGACCTATAATTTATTATCTGGCGACAGAATGTCAGCTATATCTTTCGAAATAGTATGCCAAAAATCACATTTAGTAAAATGTATGGATGATAAAATACTAATTTTGCAAGAGTTGCTCCCCTTAGCCTTTAAAGTATGCCTTTATTGTTTACATTTCGTTATTTTGTTTACAAACCAACTGGAGTCTTTATTTCGTTTTCTTCCATCTTATGGTGTTTTCAAGCTTTGGGACTCACCTAAAGTGCCCAATGCATCATTTTGCAGATAGGTTGCCAAGTTATTGCCTTTTGAAAATAGCCATTTAAGGCATAATGGGACTTTAAATATTTCATTTATCTCATTTCCAAACATAGGTTTAGCAAGTGAGCGGTCCCTGGTTCAGCATTAATGATATTTAACAATCCATCTTTGTGCTGAGGCATTTACTGATGCGGAGGCATAATAGTGATTGCCCGTCTGAAAATGTTAACCAAAACTTTCAAGTTGTTGATACTCAACTTTTGTTGAAGTCCATCAAGGAATTGCTTTCAAACTTGGCATACTAGTTTACCATCATTAACGCATTACATTGTAAAAGCCATGTAACACTATCCACTATTTCAACAGAATTATGGCCCCTGATAGACTTACATGTAACTAGTTTATATGGACAAGGCTTCCAAAGGGACATAAACATTTATAGAACACTGTGAGTCTTGTTGCTTTTATCTGTGTCTGCATTCATTGAACTAGAACAAATAAAAGATCTTTGCATCAATAACATCTTAAAATTCTTTGGTATAGTCGATCTCCTTTGTTGAAATGATATAACATTTTCAGTTTTTCTCAAAATTTAACATTCCTTAGTGAATAATAACAAACAAGATAGACATCAAATACTCTTAGCCAACCAATAAAACGTATATCATTTCAAAACAAAAGATATACTGTAATTGAGGAAAACGTTCTGTACAAAAAATGCAAATAGTATCTATTATCACGCGAACTGCATAGTGTATTTACACGCATCAGGGTACTGTTTTATCAAAGTAAGTATTGCATTCGTTGATTATGTTTGTTTGTTTAAGAAATAAAAATCTATTCTTGTATTTTGTCGGTGGCACTCGTGATTTAATTTTTCCGCATCTGAACAAGTGCCTGTGTTTTATTCACCGACAAAATACGATAACACAGTTTTTATTTCGATTCTAAACACGATAATATCCCGTACTTTTTAACCGTGCGCATTCCATTGAACATAATTCCACGCTGAAATTGAGTGGCTTATTAGCAGGTATAATTACCTCCCTCGTTAATGAAAACGCCCTCGTAATTTTCTGAAGGAAGTAACACATTTTAAACATTGAAACAATTTTAATAACACAAGTATAGGGTATCTATTTCATGAAATGAAAAATATAAATGAGTTGATAATCAGAAGTTTTATGAAACTTAGTTTCGAGAGTATATTGGAGTTTTTAAAAGTAGATGCTTCATAGCTGTAACACTGGATACTCGTGCAACTTGCCTTGTAAGCGACTCGTTGAAGTTTTTACTATAACGTTTTCGTTCATTCATTCATTAATATGTCACGTGATACGGGGCGTAAATAGTAACAGCCAATTTGACAGGTATGTTTTATTGCGGTAATAATACATGCCCTGGTTTGCTCTATGCGTTTATGGATTAATCCGCAGATCGTGTTAGAATATCTAATAATTATATACATGTACTTATATAATATCAATTTATTCATTTATATGTAATATTAGCGTGATTTATATGTGTTTTGCGGTAATTCTATTCCATTTGGAAGTGTTTTGCGGTAATTCTATTCCATTTGGCAGTGTTTTGTGGTAATTCAGAGTTGCTTCCCCTTGGTTGATATGTAGAATTTGTACTTAACGGCTTTTTAACCATAATTATATAATCAAATGTTCGTTATAAGGTTTATCTATGTTATTTCATCAGATTGTAATGTATTTTGGGGAGTTTTATACTCATTTTAAAGTGTTTTGTGGTATTCAGAGGTATTTTGCGATGTTTTGCGGTAATTAGACCGTCTCGTTACAGCTACATGTATTATGTTCACATCATTGTTGCGGTTACTGCTATATGTTCAGATCATTGTGGTGGTTACTGCTAGTATGTTCACATCATAATGCTGGTTACTGCTATTATATTCACATCATAATGCCGGTTACTGCTATTATGTACAGATCATATAATGACAGTTACTGCCATTGTATTCAGATCATTGTGGCGGTTACTGCTATTATGTTCAGATTATTGTGTTGGCCATGAAATATTGCAATTTTCTAATCAATTTAATTTCATTAATACTGGTGTTATTTTACATATTTTTAGAAACTAGAGAGCTTTATCTTTATAATGATGTAAAGAAATATAGAATTGAATGGAAAGTATAAAATAAACAGGTAGGGCCGTGGAATTCGAACATATTGAATTTATAATTTCATGCCGAGAAAATTGAGCAATATTCAATGAGGCGTTATTTCATAAAATGTCTACATATTTTTATTTTGAATAAAATATGTTAATAAACAAAAAAGTTAACACATACGGCTATGTTTTTCCAACACAAACATATCGAGGGGTTACAGCCAAAACCTTCTATCTGATAAACTTGGCCAAATTGACTTTTTTTGTTAAATGAGTTCCGTATCACCATTGTTATTTATTCTCAAAATTATTTCAAAATATCGAACTTAATTAATTAAATATTGATAATAGTCATTTTGAGCTATCGTGTATCTACAGGACTGACTGGAGGCAAAACCAGTTTTAAATCAATGGCCTCTTAATATTTTCGTAGATGTACAGTTTGTAACATTAACATCTGTTAGAATGAATCAAATCTGTATATCAATCTCTACCAATAACATTTGTGTGTCTTAATATAATATTTGTCCCGCTCAACTGTTCCATATAAAACAATGACATTTTGGTTAAATGACATCAGCCTTGATTTGTCAATTTATATAAGTCAACAACAAGGCACCGGGTGCTGGTCTGTAGTACATACAATTTCATCGCTGTAAGTTAAATGTCAAACCACAGTTGTTGTTTATATTGCTGTATAATAATAGCAGCTTCACCCGAATAAGATGTCAAAGTGTGACTAAAATGGATTGTATACATTTAGCTATGTGTGATTGAAACAGGAATACCTTATACAGAGAGAAAAATGTAGTTTTGGCGAAAATTATTTTGACTACTAGTATTCCTTATGAATTTAAATGTTGTGCGTTTAGAAACATATTAAATTGCTTTCATTTATTTAATCTTTTTGTAAATGAGAAGCTCTTCTAATAATCTTAAATAAAGAACATAAAACTAGCTAATTCTTAATTATAACAGTAAGTATAACTTACTTAGTAAACGTGTATGTGCTTGAATTTGTTAATTTTGTAACAGCTAATATGAATTATTTTTTGGAACGGTGCATGTATTATTTAAACGAATAAACTATTTATTACGAATCAATTAATGATTTTCATTCGTCGAGATGGATATTAACATAGCTGTGTAATGTTTGATTATAAAGGTGTATAAAGTAAAAATTGTAATACATGAAAAACAGAAAAAAAACTTTTAAACACTTGAATTTGTATTAAGACATTCAGTTAAAATACTGTTTAGCCACTACGTAAGCAAACTTACGGAAGGTGCTAGTATGCATTAACTTGGCTTCAAGTAGTGGTCAAGCGTTATTAATTAACTTTTCTAAGGTAGAACAGAAATGACCACAATCACAGCGTTCAAACCTAATCACTGTATGACTTATTCGGATATTATACTATCAAAGTATGTGCCTTATTGTGAGTAAAAGCACTTGTGATTTCCCGTCACTGTATGATTCATTGGTAGACTATACAATTCAACGTGTATGACTTATTGCGATAACTGGAAGTTGATTCATTTATACTCTTAGACAAATATGTGTATCAGGAAAATATACATCTCTTATGACAATATCTTCCAACACTACTGTATATGCAAAATATTGTTACAGCTTTATGTATTATCTCAATAAAAAATACCACATGGAATGACACGTGGTCCAGTTGTTGCAAGTGATATATATTATATATCATAGTGGAACGGTGGTCGAGTGCTTAGCTCGCTCAACTACTTATCTGGAATTTCAAGGTTTGAATCTCTGTCTGGACACAGGAAGTCTAGTCAGAATGACTGGACTAGGACATCCCGTCTGAATTCCTTGTATCACGCAAGCATCAACCTATCTCTTCTCCTTGAGGTCATTTGCCAATTAGGCAGAGATAAAACAGCACTACAACTGTCTGTCGAAAGCAAAAAAGATAAATCATACATTTCAAAGATATTGAAGTTTTCAATTTCTGTAGTACATATCTAAGTTGCTGTGTCAATCCTAAAACATATTTTCATTTTAAACATATTCTGTATTTTATTACCCAGTTAATATTTTAAATGTTCATACCTGCTTGTAATTCAAACATACCAACAGATTTTAAACTTTAATTTACAAGCCGTAAATATTAAAGTTTTTAATGAATTTATAAATTTATGAAAAACTGTATTAATTACGACATGACATTTGTAAATTCATTAAAAACTATAAATTACGGCATGTAATTCTAATTGTATATGAATACAGTGATGGATATCACAGTGAACACTGACTTTCGTAATTAATTTTAAAGGTTTCGTAGCTTGTGACCATGGTGAACTGCAAATATAGTACATAACCGTATTGGTCATTATCCTATATACGTTTATTTACAATCGCAATTGCATAATTTTTATGTTTTCAAGTCACACTTCCTTTACATTTTATATGCCAAAATGCTACATCTGTTACGGAAGCAATTTGAGCATTGAATGATATTCTGATTTACACTGACATTTAAGCTTAATCAGACCATGAACCATATAATATTTTCTTGATGTTTTTTGTTAGTCCACAAACATCAATTTATATGATACCAGAGGATTTCATCACTGAATATGATAAAAAGTTTCTAAAATTTTCATCACATGGACGTTTATCGTAAACTCCATATACATATATATGACAATAATATGGTTTGACATTTTAAATGTTTTGGTATCAGGAGGAAAGTGGATTTGCCTACCGGTCTAGTGTAAATAAGCGTGGTATAGTGTGGACAGGTTTCCCATTATTTTATCATCAGCTGCTTGCCACATATATATATCGTATTACATTTGGATCTGGCAAATGTCAAATTGTATCATTGAGTGAGGGTTTGAAAACCCAAAAATATTTTGGCATTTAAATCACATTATTCCTTACAATGTTCACAAATATTTCATATTAGGGTTTAAAGTATTCAACTGTCTACCTAATTTAATAGTTTAACTTTAACAATAACCACATCTTAACAAATGGTTATTAAAAACTGCTCTGCTGAAAACATAAGGAAATAGCACATAGCAGGATTTGGCTCTAACCCCTCGATATGTAGATTTTTCCCGCGAATAATAGTCTGTGTTTGAACCAATATAATTCATATTTGCAATAAAATAATTTCTATTATTTAGAAACTATAAGGTTGCAACTTTAATTTGATACCAACATTTTAAAAATCCGTCCATCAATAAAAAATTTAACTCTGCGGTCGTGAAATCACCATTTTTTTCTTGATTAAAAAAGCATAGGGCCGGGGAATACACACACCTCGTAAAGGGATTTGTAAAATACTCTCCGATTGGTCCATGAGAACCAATCAAAATTGGCCTCAGACAGTTTTAAAAAATGCGCACGAAAGGGTCATAACTATGAAAACTGTCTCAGACAGTTTACAAAGTGTCTGAGACAGTTTATAAAGTGTCTC
Source organism: Spisula solida (assembly GCA_947247005.1). NCBI lineage: Eukaryota > Metazoa > Mollusca > Bivalvia > Venerida > Mactridae > Spisula > Spisula solida. Next base: position 19,415,812 of record OX365961.1, read on the forward strand.
AGACAGGTTCCAAACTGTCTCAGACAGTTTATATTAGTTATGACCCTAACCGTACACCATACAATTCTGACCAAAATATGTTCAATTCAACTGGAGAAAGGTGCTAGTAATTTGATAGGACTATTAAAGGCCAATCTAAAGGAACTGAGAAAACTCTCCAGGGTATTCCATGTCATTATAATTTCACAGCATTCATTACAGTGTATAGACTTTCCAGAGTGATCCCTATTTCTCCCGCGAATCCTTAATCTGGCATGTAATCCATATCTCAATGATACTTAATCAAATGGTCATTTACTGCCAACACAGCTCAGCAAGATCAAGGTCATTCACACTCACGGCTGGTAGAAAAAGCCTTCACTTGTTAGAGCTTTTAGCATTAGAAAAGATTACACATTTCTTTGTGTGACTAGAATAAAATATGTATATTTTGAAACAAGAGGGCCCAAAGGGCCATAGGTTGCTCACCTGTCCTAGTAGTTCATGCACCCCTAATGGTAGCCTCTATTGCATGTACAAGGTTTTCATATTGTCTTATGATTTATAATTTACATCACATGTAGACCCAATGACATATTGAAGTGATTTGACCTTGTGACCTAGTTTTTGACCCTGGATGACCCAATATTGAACTTGACCTAGATTTTGTTGAGATGATCATTGTGACCAAGTTTCATTAAGATTAAACCAACATTGTGATCTCTAGTGACTACACAAGGTTTTTCTATGATTTGACCTTGTGACCTAGTTTTTAACCCCGTATGACTCAATATCGAACTTAACCTAGATTTTGTTAAGATGATCATTGTGAACAAGTTTCATAAATATTCTACCAAAGTTATGACCTCTAGTGACTACACAAGGTTTTTCTATAATTTGACCTTGTGACCTAGTTTTTTACCCCGGATGACCCAATATTGAACTTGACCTAGATTTTGTTGAGATGATCATTGTGACCAAGCTTCATAAAGATTAGGCCGAAATTGTGACCTCTAGCGACTACACAATATTTTTCTATTATCTGACCTTGTGACCTAGTTTTTGACCCCGGATGACCCAATATCAAACTTGACCTAGATTTTGTTGAGATGATTATTGTGACCAAGTTTCATAAAGATTAGGCCAAAATTGTGACCTCTACTGACAACACAAGGTTTTTCTATGATTTGATCTTGTGACCTAGTTTTTGACCCCAGATAACCCAATATCAAACTTGACCTAGATTTTGTTAAAATAATCATTGTGACCAAGTTTCATAAATATTCGACCAAAATTGTGACCTCTAGTGACTACACAAGATATTTCTATTATCTGACCTTGTGACCTAGTTTTTGACCCGGAAGACCCGATATCGAACTTGACCAAGATTTTGTTGATATGATCATTGTGACCAAGTTTCATAAAGATTAAGTTAAAATGGTGACCTCTAGTGACTACACAAGGTTTTTCTATGATTTGACCTTGTGACCTAGTTTTTGACCCCAGATGATCCAATCTCGAACTTGACCTAGATTTTGTTGAGATAATCATTGTGACCAAGTTTCATATTGATAAAGCTAAAACTGTGACCTCTAGTGTCTACACAAGTAATTGTGGACGGACGACGGACGGACGGACGGACGACGGACAAAGAGTGATCACAAAAGCTCACTCTGTGAATGATAAATTTATTATTGCAATTAAGAAAGTTATTTAAAAGTGGTTATTACACTGCAATATGATGGCTTTTACTATAGATTTTCTAACATTTTGCGGGAACTTCCAATTTAAATATAATTATGAGGTTTTTAATCAAATTCTGTTTATGATTATAGCATAAATAGAGGTCTAATGCCGGCACCTACTCCATGTACACATGTACTTACTACTAACTTACAAATGTCAAACATATAATATACACTGATCTTAGGTAAACTGCCAATCGTTGAATGCAGAATCAACGGCTCAGTGCGAAACAGTTGTAACTACATAATTATATGTAGTTAGTTGTTACCGCATAATTATATGTAGTTACAACTGTTTGCACTGAGCCCTTGAGATGTAAAATTGAGCCCACAAAGCTGCATCTATACCAACCAGCAGTAAAAATAAGTCTTTAAGACCAGGCCCTGCTTTGAGTACTGATAATAATAAAAGTCTGATATAATTGTTGGTCTTAATATAAATAAATGTAGACATAGCAAACAAATCAGGTTAAATGATATGTGTAACCTGTGTAGCATGCTTGTAATATTGTTCCAATCATAGGACTATTTATTTGCGGAAGACTATTTTCTGGCATATAGTCGTTGAATCGGTTGTAAGCTGAAAAGTGGTAATATCATTGTATGGCGTACGCCACACAAAAACAAGTCAATCCATGTTTGTGATTAAGCTCTGTACCAATTGCAGCGAGAATTGATTACAAGTCAAGACTGAATTCTACACTTGAACATATTCCGGCTTACATTGAAGACAGGTCTTAGGTCAAGTGCTGCCCACTGGGCCTACTATGCAAGCAATTGAACGCAGGTCTAAGATTGAGGACTGCATCCTGGTCCTACTCTTGCATGCATTTAACTAAGGTGAAAGGTCCAGCCCTGCGGTGTCGACATGCTTTGGCTAGCATTGAACTCAGTTATAATGAGTAGCAATACAATCTTGACCTCAAGTTTGCATGGAATGAAGGTCTAAATATATAAGCTTGAACACTGTAATCTTGGCCAACTCCAGTAAGCATATACTGCAGGTCTACAATTGTCAACGGCATGCCGTATCTACCCCAGTAAGCATTTTTAACGCAATTCTAAAGTTAATCACTGCACTCTGGCATTCTCTAGCAAGCTTGGAACGTAGATCTAAGATTGAGCACTGCACTCTGGACCTTCTCTTGCAAGCTTTGAATGTAGGTCGAAGACTGAGCTCTGTACTCTGGAATTCTCTAGCAAGCTTGGAATGTAAATCTAAGGTAGAGCACTCCACTCTGGGCTTTCTTTAACAAACTTGGAACGAAGGTCTAAGATTGAGCATTGCACTCTAGACCTTCTCAAGCAAGCTTTGGACGTAGGTCTAACACTACAGCACTGCACTCTGAAATCCTCTAGCAAGCTTGAAACGTAGGTCTTAGACTACAGCACTGCACTCTTGACATTCTCTAGCAAGTTTGGAATGTAGGTCTAAGACTGACCACTGCACTCTGGACATTTTCTAGCAAGCTTGGAATGTAGGTCTAAGACTAAGTACTACACTTTGGACATTCTCTAGCACGCTTTAAACGTAGGCCTAAGACTGAGCACTGCACTCTGGACCTTTTCTAGCAAGCTTTGAATGTAGATCTAAGATTGAGCACTGCACAGTGGACCTTTTCTAGCAAGCATTCAACGTAAGTACTGTATGAGATTGAACACTACACTCTAGCAAGCTTTTAACGCAAATCTAAGACTGAGCAGTCCACTCTTTTCTAGCAAACTTTCAATGTAGGTCTAAGATTGAGCTCTGCACTCTGGACCTTTTCTAGCAAGCTTTCAATGTAGGTCTAAGATTGAGCTCTGCACTCTGGACCTTTTCTAGCAAGCTTTGAATGTAGGTCTTAGATTGAGCACTGCATGTTGGAGATTGAGCACTGCACTCTAACAAGCTTTGAACGCAAATCTAAGACTGGGCACTGCACTCTGGACCTTTTCTAGCAAGCTTTCAATGTAGGTCTAACATTGAGCAACCTCTAGCAAGTTTAAGACTAAGCCCTGTACATTTGACCTCTAGTAAGGTTTGAACTTAGGTTTATGATTGAGCAATGTAGGTCTATGGTAGAGCCCTGCATTCCTGCCCTACTTCAGCAAACATTGGATGCATGTCTCTGGTCAAGGGCTTAATTCTTGACCTACAACATGCAAGCATTGAACGTAGGTCTTACTGGACCTGAAACAAGGTCTTACTGGACCTGCAACATGCAAGCATGGAAAGTAGGTCTAACAGGACCTACACCATGAAAGCATAGAATAGTTACAGGTCAGTTTTAACCCATTGACCGACCATCCCGATATCCTTTGTAGGTGGTGGTAGTAATAGGGTACATTTTAGAACAGTAGTGACTGTAAGACCTTGTCATGTAGTATACACTGTCTTTATTTGAAAAGTTTATTAACACCATGCATATGTAACTGTTGTCGTGTCACTAAGTAATACTAGTGAGGAAACTATCCCATTCTAAAGAATAGGGGGGAACTATGTTTTATACAATAACAGAGATGCTGTCCATCAATAGTATAATACTTGAAAACCAGTTTTTCACATCGTCTAACATTGTACCAATGTTGTAGTTCATATGAGTTAACTCCGGGTTGACAGCTGCTAAATTTAAGGTTGATATTTTGACAAGAGGGGGTCATTTTACACGGAACAAGCCGATTATTAGTTTACCTAATTATAGATGTTATGTACAACATGTCTGGCTATACACTACATAAGCCAAGTCAATTTGTGTTAAGATGAGTTGAAATTGGAGCTCTGAGTGACGCTCGGAAGTATGACTTGTATGTACACTGCAACTGAATAAACTGTAGAACTGAAAAGGTGTCTTTGAGTCTTAGCCCATTATGCTACATAGTCTAGTGATTAAGCACATTGATTTTGTTGAGATTTGTTCAATCTAGACACTGGTTCGACACCCATTCAAGTTACATGAATTTTAAAGTTTTTTATATTTTTTACAAGAACCTTATTTTGTATTTGTAACTAATTTAATAATAAGATGCACATAGTAAGGTATTGTCACGTAGTACACTGGTTGAATAACTCAACAAACAAGATCTTCGAAGTAATAAGTATTTAATGTACAAATGTAGTTACTAACGTGAATTCTATAAGTATAGTTTAACAACCCAAGTTCATTCAATAATTTAGAAACCGGCGTTTTGACGTGCACAGTTGTTGCCTAAAACGCTCTAAAGTGCATATCATCTGCGGGGTCTTATATAGGATTCATGACTCCCCCAGATGTTTTGTTGCAATTCGTGTCTAGACATATATAATTAACATGTCATAAGTTAATCATTATAGTCATACAAAGCTGTTTGAATACACTAAGAATATCGTATAACTAACGATAATATTAGTACAATACTCTGATGTCTGTTTATCCCAAGGCTATGTACTATAGACGTTACTAATAGAGTAATCAGAACGTTAATTAATTATTATGTAAGGCAATCTTACATATCTATCAATATAGATGAGGCTATATGGAGTGTATCGGCTTGTCTAGCCTATGTTTGTTTATACCATGATTTGGTATTAATTATTATGTAATCCAGTCTTAAGATCAATATACTATTGGACGAGTAACTATTGACCCAAGGGCTGTTACATCATGATAAGCTTTATGTCCATAATGAATTATCGATGTTGTGTAAGGTGTATTACACTACAGTATGTGGATTTATTTGTGTGTTATCAAGTAACGAAGTTGCATCTTTTCAATTATTTCATTTTTATCTACAGTACAGTAATCATTCAATTATATTATATACCCACGTCAACATAAGAAATTTATCGTTTGAAGTATCGATTCATTAAAGCAGTAGAACAATATAAGACTTTATAACATGGATACATGTGATAAAATAAATTGTGGGGATCGAACCTACAACTTTTGAAACTTGTAGGAAGTGTGTGTTTATCTACTACCCTACAGCGCCTTTGATGTATGGAATGCGCTTTGAACATAATTTGATATCGAACCCAGACAGACGAGTTTATGTTTATAACGGTTCTCGTGGGACTTTAAATGCACTGTATCTGTCTATTGTTCTGGTAATTATATATAACTCAAACGTGATAATCTACACTGTCAATCTAAACAGAAATCACTGACCATGACATCGATTTAGGTAGAGCAAGTGTTTGTCATTTCTATTTGAACAATTTTACCAGGTTGGCCTGTAACGTAACAGACGTCTTAGCGTAAAGGAATAGATGCTCGCCTATCAATCCTGCAATTTGAGTTCAATACCTGCATGTGGTACTTATTTCTTTTATAAAATTATAAAAATATACACAAACCTTTTATTTTCGTATTCACAATTTTAATACATTATTGACTTATAAGTTGTGAGTAATGGTAGCATATGTCTTGTATGATTTGTGCCTGTTTTAAAATGTATTTTAGCTTCATCATTGGAGAAATAAAACAATATGTGCATTAAACATTTGTCCCGATGATTTGATTGATATATATATATCTTTATTTAAGTCACATCTCTGTACACATAAACTATACAATTTACAAAACATATATCACAGTACAAAGCCTTTCTAAAAGAATTATAAGAGACTATCACATCACAATTTTATTAAAACTCACAATATTTACAATACAAATCTATGTAACCATTGTTATTCTAATAATAAAAACTGCCCTAAAAATAAATATTAAATAAAACACTGAAAATCAAAATCACACTTATGTGAATCGAACACACAATGTGACATATTACTTAGGACTACAATAGGTGTATTGCCTTCATGAGCTGTAGTACACAGACCCTCGGGGTCTTGTCCACGCTGACTCCCGCAACGCGCCTAGAAATATTTTCATTATATCAATTTTATATCCAGACCCATTCACTCATCACACAAACGTTTGTTGTATGCATTTGAAATAAAAATTCAATCTGATTACGGTGTTAAATATTTTATTGAAAGGTAACCTTGATGATGAATTAAATATAATGTTTGATGACTTAAGGTAATTGCACAATCTTTGATCTATCTGTACAATGTATATCAAACCTGTTATACATGTATTTATGAAGAACACATTAACAGCTATGATTTGGGAAGTTCCTTACACTTGCTCCGCTAGTTTGTGAGATATTCTTATTTTGGGGAAAACCCTAAAAACTAATAATACGAGGGTCAGTCAAGAAAAACTGAGAGTTGTTAAATAATTCTTAGAGAAGTTAGTGTTCGTATATTTCCTATACGTTATCGTGAAATATGGTAGCTCACTGATTATATGGCGAATACCACTCTAGTCTATGACAATTTGATTCTTGTTGCTAGGCAACCAAAGAAGACAACTCTAGGACATGCGTTCACGCTGTTAGTAGAACAGAAGTGTGCGTTGCTATTGAAACATAAAGATATATCTGATATTTTCAAACACATTATTTATTTGGTAATACTATATAAATAACACATGGCTGCGAGGGTGATGGTAAATAATACCAACCCGAGAATAATTATATCACCCGAGGCGAAGCCGAGGGTGATATGACTATTCAAGGGTTGGTATTATTTATTATTACCTAGCACTCTATATAACGAGTAATTCGTTATTTTTGACTGTTTCATGTCTTAATGTTTATTTTTAGGTTATAGTTAGAACATATTAAGTAAATTTTAATGATTAAAATGGGCGGAGCGAGCGAAGCGAAGCGAGTCCTTTTTAGTCATTAAAATTTACTTAATATGTTCTAACTAACTTAGAATATAACATTCTGCATTCTGATTGGCCGATAGAGAGTAGCGCCAACGCATGACGTAAAGTCTGTGAAGAGAAAATTTTAATGATTAAATTTTCAGTTAACCGCCAAAATGCGGCGTTTTCATTGGCTCATAATGTAGGTTATATTCTAAATTCAGGTATGAAACAGTTCATTGCCAGGAGGGCAACAGTTTTGACTGTTACACCCCTGTATGAACTGTTACCTGCGCACTACGATGCGCAATATAAATTCCTGCCAAAACACCCTGCTAGATCTATAATAGCGTATTTTTAATATAACTCTTGAACAATGTTTTGTCCCTTTTTGCTTTATTACATGCCGATTTTAATTGTTTGATAATAAAACCATGGGGATAATGACAGTCTTTAATTTATAACAAAAAATATCCGCTATTAGTATGACAAAATGTCTTAGAACTATCCTTTTTGTTTGTTGTATAAGTAGAACTTTACTGTAGTTATATAGAGTATTAGGTAATAAAACAGTTATTTCATGTGTGTTTTGGGTTAACAGTCAAAACTATTGTCCCTCGGTATCGGGGAAGACATTTTGAACTGTTGCCCTCGGCCTATCGGCCTTGTGCAACAGTTCAAAAGTCTTCCCCGATACCTCGGGACAATAGTTTTTACTGTTAACCAAACAGACATGAAATAAGTGTATACTGTCACCCGAGCAGCCGTGTGTTAATTATTTTATTATACCGAACAAAATTACAACAATTTTACAAAATAAAATATCAACAATAGATTGCCGTTATGATAATTTTACATGTACAATCTCAGTCCGTGTAAGTTTCTAATGATTTGGTGCTATATTTAGTAAATCTTGTCAATCTTTTCAACGGTTGAAATCGACAAAATCGGATACTCTCTAGCAGGGTGTTTTGCGGACTCAAATAGCACAAATTTCTATAAATAGCCTAGCCTCGTTTTTGGGAGGCTTTAAGCCTCTCATTACTACCATAGCCCATTTCTTAATACAAAATTAACAGCCTTTAGGCTGCTATGTGAATCCGCATTCAAGTAGTTCCAGAAACTGTCAACATTCCCAATACTGCTACATATGTTTCTCCAAATTTTTAAACTTATTTAATTAAATCAGCAACATTTGTTTATTCTAAGATCAACAATTATTGTTAAACTGTTCGTTAAATCGATATTTTTGTAGAAAATTACCACACTGAAGACATAACGGACTTGTTTCATAATATGAAAATGACGTGTTTATCATATGTCCCGCCTATATAGCTATTTTTAGAACTTATATAGAAGGTTCTGTAAGAAGCTATTTTTAGAATATACACTATTGACTAAGCGAAGTACTTCCGAAGTATTTACATGTACTAATTTAAACGTATTACACCAGCAACCAACTAGAAGACACTGAAATATCGGGGCCTATATAAATAAACACCTTGTTAATTTTGACTAAACGTAAATAAAACAATGTAGACGTAATTGTTTTAACCAAATAACAGTCCAGAAAATTACTACTTCCAGAACAGAGTCACGTGATCAATTTGCTATTATGAATGAATAGCTTTTACCCTTGATCGTCTGCAATGCCTGTTATGTAATCTTATAGCGTAGTACTGACCAGATATATACCAGTGTAGCAATACCACGTGACAAAAAACTACAGTCCAAAGAAGAATTTTGTAAACAAAATCTCCACTTGGAAAAGAAAAACAGGCGTAAGTATTTATTTCTTCACCAATTTCTATGAAATACAGACCACACTAAGGGAAAAAATATAAGGTTTCCATGATAGATAGTATATCTCTCCGCAGTTTGGTCGTTTCTTCAATTACCCTGTGAAACCTTGGAAAAAATGTGTGTGTGAGCGGACTACAATATCAAGCCTTTTTGTTTTGCTGGTATTATCTTCTCCATGCGTGATATAAGAGTCATGTTTACACCTTCCGGGAACACCGGAGGCTATTTCGCAACAAACAAAATGCATGTTGTAACAATGCATATCACTAGGATGACATTTTCTTTTAATTTGCAATTATGGCTACAGTTACAAGAAATACATTCAGGCTACAGTTTAAAGCTGTTTTCAGAATTTACCATAATACCAAGCAATGTGCCATTGTTACCCTAACAAGTGTTACAGTCGTATATTCAATCGTCGTATAGTGGTTATTGCATACTAACTTACTTAACTAATCAACAACAAAATGCCAAACTCAGTTAATTAATTTTAATTGTTACTTTATCATACGTGAATAAATCTCTCTTTCTCCTTAAAATTCACAGTCACTTAAAGTTCCTACAATAATTTAGTACTTAATTAAATCTACAAACAATCTAGAAAATAATAATATTTTGGAGCATAATTTAAGGTTTCCAAAAATGAGAGCTAGCCATGACTAAATCATGTACCTTTCCTGTACAAGGCTTAGACAGCTCTGCCTAACTTGTCTGAGCGTATAGCTTTTAAGGAGAAGAGCCCAGAGATGACGTGTAACCGTCTGTCAACGTTCTCAAACCCCATGTCTATATTATCACGAATATTAAACTAAATAGGACTTATTTCACCGCTTTCGAGAAATATTACGAGAAATATTACGATGCTACAAATAATCTTCATCACGTTTAAGATATCGAGCTGTACGTTTCCCATCAACTTTAGCTTAACTTCGTGATAAAGAATTCTGGTGTTCTAATGATGTTTCAACTAAATTCTACTATTCAAGTGAGATATAATTTGAAAATAAATAACCTTTAAACTAAGTATGATCCCTATGAAAGTATATCCCCATATATATATATAGTACTATTATAGTATTATACCATCCATTGAGTGTGGAAACTTTCGTTTACCATCAACATACTTTATACATACAGTTATTCCCATTTTATTTCTAAGTACTTATTAGTTTTCTATAATATTTAAATTATATATTTAAACAAACCCACAGTATCCATGTTTTCTTGGTATTTGCCGATCCCGGAAGTCGACGTACAGAACAATAACTGGTATGACGTTACGTTTGTTTTCGCGACGTCGTCACAAAATCTCCCGCCAAAATGTCAATGTTTTGAGATACAAACGCATTAATTGATGTTTTGTATGCTTTAATAGAGTTTACGCATGCTTTTTCGGGCTATAACATCTGCAGAGTCCCGAGGGACGGTTGGTGCCCAAGCCCTACACAATGCATTTCAGTGATGACAAAACAATGTGCTTCCTAAATTATTATGCATTCATTCGCGTTGCGTTCGGCTTCTTCGGAAAGGTTTCGGCGTTTATACTGCAACATTACGTATAACGATCCACGAATACATCCCGAACGTGCCCGATGGCAAGGATCCGCCCATTTATATTGATAAATGATCCCGAAAGGTTCCCGAAACTAGCAAACTGTAATCGGCTACCCATCCGCGTAACATCTAAATGAAACAGCTGTCAAAACAGGGAAAGCGGCGTATAATAAAATATATATTAATTTATTTTATTTAACTGCAGTTATTTCGTCAGTCCCCGTAACCCAGTGGTTAGCATAGTTGTCTTGAAACCTTTATTTTTGCAGATCTTAGGTTCGAATCATGGTAACAAGTACAAATGTATCATATTTTCTTTTTATTCCTTTGAGTTTCCCGTTCGTGGTTAATATCATAACCTTAATACTTCCGAGAATAAACATCTATTTTTATTTTGAATGAATCTTCTATGAAGTTCAACTTAATTCTACTCGGTTTTAAGTGACTGACCAATAGCTATATTGTACTCATCAAATTATGAAGAAACCCGGAAATTTCGAGCGGGTTAAAATTCTTTCATTTTCAAATATACCTACACATATGAATTCAATTTCCACAACTAGTCAACAATAAAAAAAAAACACCGATAAAAAGATATTTATCAGAGTGACATTCGAACCAAGAATTCAATAAGATAAAAACTGTCATGCGTGTAAGCCTAGCGTTCTGCTGTCGATACTAATTTTCTATCACGAAGAAGTTATTTTATTTAAGCGTTATAATATAGATGTATGTACCTAAAATATTGATACATTGTATTGATTACCTTCTGACATAGACTCACGCAAAACGTCACTGTGAGATTATATGACACGGACAATAGCGCAAATTATTTAAACATATTCAATTGCGCTTCACGGTTTTATCGTGCATAAGTCGCCTTGACGTCACGTCACAAGTTGGAGCTATTTTGCGTTACGTCAATAACGAACTTATTTTAGCTTAACATGGGGAATTTCACTTTTAATTGACATTATAATCAAATAACAGACGGACAACGACTTCAAACACAATCCATGTATGTTATCATGTACATTGGTAATTTATTATTTGCTTTCAATGGATTAGGAGTTTTTTCAGTGAAAATAACAGTGAAATTACCACTTTGTTATTTTTACTGTTTTGAAGCTGGTTCCAGTATCATGCAGAAAAAGAAACGTAACGTCAACGGCGCCGGGCTTTAAAATATGCGTTACGTCATCATGACGTCAAAATTCTCACGTCGTGACGTTCCAATTTCGACGTGATTTTTTCCAATTAAGCCAATAACGGCACATTTTAAGAGAAATTAATGCATATAATAAACAGAAAATTTGTTGATTTTTGGTGTAAGATCAATTTATTCCACTCGTGATCACAAAAAATTAAATTTATACTCGTGGCTACGCCACTCGTAAAAATGTGAAATAAAATTCGATCTTACACCAAAATCAACAAATATCCTCTATATATTGGCTACCCTTATGAATTTCAGAAATAATATTAATCGTGAACATAATATACTGAAGTGAGAATTTAGCGATGTTTTCGACCCATGCGGTACGAATATATTATTTATGCATGTACGGTATGTATAGCGACAGATAGAACAGATATGATTCAATGTGCATAATTGAAATTTTAAAATGCATAACGAGAGCTATTAATACGAAGTACATACCAGAACGAAATCTTAATTAACATAGCACAAAAACTGCCTCTTAACAAGAATGCGTTGAATAAAAATAATTTCCTTAAAAAGACTGCACGCATGATCTTATCAAAATATAAAAATCTTAATTTAATTAAGGCTAGTTACAAAGACCCTGTGAGTTTCGTTTAAAGTCTAAGTATTTCTAATCATTGCATAGCCAATATAATTATAACATGATTGTAGTTATCATAGATTTTTTTCCGATTGGAATTCCTACTACTGTATAAGTATGTAAATCAGATAGACTGTAAGTATGTGTATAAGATAGTACTTGTTTTAAAGGTGCTGCCTCACATATTGGTGTATTGCAAAAATAGAATTGTCAAATATTCGCTTAATTTTGGTATAGTTGCTATAAACAACACACTGACATTTAAAGTAACTTGCGAACCATCGGCATTTTGTAGTTATTTAGTATTTTTACATCCAAAATTCTATAGGGTATTAACCACTTAAATTGCCTGAAATTTAATTGCATTTGATGAAAACGAATTGCAAAACGAACCGAATAACTCAATGATGTTAACGTTATAACGTTTAATTGTACATGTATTTCTTCCTTACCAGTGCCAACATACCACGTTGTATGTGACGTAATTTTTGGTTAAAAACACAAAGCAAAATCTGTCAACACAAAGTTAAAAACAACTGTAATTATTTTATGTTTAAAGCGATTTTAACGTGAAATACTAGTATCGAATTTCAAGGATGTCTAGTTAAAATCAGTCAAACAATAAAATGATTACGGCTGTTTTTCACTTTCAATAGCCAGATTTCTTCTTGCGTTCTTAGCCTAAAATTAAGGCATACACGTACCATGAGGTATGTCCTCGCTGCTTAAGTTACATTTAATCATTCACAGTGAATATCGATGGCACCGTTCAAAATTAAATTTAGATCAAACATCAAATGCACGTATTGAAATTACTCAAAATTACCCTACGCAAGCTTATTATAAATTACTACATGTATATATTTTAAACTACTGTTACCCGTGTGCGTGTTTGTGTTCTTGAATTTGGTATAATCTGTTGTTACAAATAAAACCTGACCAAATAAAGTATATTATTTTGTGTGTCATATTGACAAAAATAGCATCAGGGTCGACATATTGCTTGTTATTATGATAAATTCTGAAAACAGCTTTAAACTGTAGCCTGAATGTTTTTTCTTGGAACTGTAGCCATAATTGGCAATTAAAAGAAAATTTCATATTAGTGCTATGCATTGTTACAACATAGATTTTGTTCAATGCATAATAGCCTCCGTTTTTCCCGGAAGGTGTAAACATGACTCTTCAATAACGCATGGAGTAGATAATACCAGGAAAACGAAAAGGCTTGACACTGTAGTCCGCTCACACACACATTTTTTCCAAGGTTTCACAAGGTAATTGAAAAAACGACCAAACTGCGGAGAGATATACTATCTATCACGGAAACCTTATATTGTTTCGCTTAGCGTGGTCTGTATTTCATAGAAATTGGTGAAGAAATAAAATACTTACGCCTGTTTTTCTTTTCCAAGTGGAGGTTTTGTTTACAAACTTCTTCTTTGGACTGTAGTATTTTGTCACGTGGTATTGCTACACTGTATACTAGCGTCTCGGTATCGGATGTAAGCGTACTGTAGAATCTGATAAATAGGCGCTTATAATTTTTTACTGCCGATTTTGATACTCGCATAAAAGCCATGTTTGCCAAATAAAATGAACCCTTTTGCAATCGTTTATATATGCAACATGCCTATAAAGTCACATAAACCTATTTTGATGTTTGACAAGATCGGCAGTAAGAAAACGAACATGAACATGCAAAGTAGGTTTGAGCTTTAATAGCAGCAACCAGAAAGCCTCCAGCACTCTCAGTGCTTTGATTACTAGTAGTGATGGAACAAAATATCACATAGTGATCGAACAAAATATCACATGGAAGGTCTATGGGGAAAATACATAGAGAGGTCATGTTTGGTATAATAAATTAATCTATCAAAAAAACTTAATTCTAGTTGTTTTACTCCACCAAATTGAATATAGAAAATATTCTTGACGAAAATGTAAATTGTCATTTTATTTGATGGTATTAAACCACAATTTACCCCACCCAAAAGAACGAATCATTGTTTAAGAGAGCGAAGCTGTACAATTTATTTCTGTTATGGTTACTGGAAATCAGTGATCAGTTTTAGAACACATGCCGGGAATATTGATAAAATGTGGGTAAAATTGTTGCTAGGCAATAAAATAACACAGCATTAGTGACCATTCTTAAATAATGGCTCATTATTATTTGAGATATGCTATTCTATGTATATAAGGTTGAACTAAACCATTGCATTTACAACAGATTCGATCTTCATATCGCTGGTATAACGCATACCCCTAAGTGACGGTCTATGGTTGCTTGGCAACTACATTTATAAGCCTATATATTGTTAGCTTATTTAGGCCTATTAGCTTATGAACCTGTGTCTACTATGATGCATATGTAGTATGTATGCCTATATAAGTAGCTTTAGTGTGATAGGTGTATATGTGTAGGTATAAAGTAACAGTAAAATAAAAACACAGTTCAACTTCAAACTAGATTTGTCGTTGGTAAAATCAAAAGGTAGATCTATAGATCTATTAGATATTAAAACATCACATCATACAACGAGCACACTCTATTCAACCCACAAGTCAAACTGACGTTGACAAAGATTACTCCCACAAGTCAAACTGACGTTGACAAAGATTTCTCCCACCAGTCAAACTGACGTTGACAAAGATTACTCCCACAAGTCAAACTGACGTTGACAAAGATTTCTCACACCAGTCAAACTGACGTTGACCAAACTCTACATATATACCCCCTAGTCAAACTGTCGTTGACATCAAAATACTCACTGGATGTATAAAGTAGATCTAGAAATCTAGACAAAATATTATGCGTAAATCGTCACTAGTAGGCATATTATAAATAGAGTCTATGACTATCTTATGCTATATACAGTAAGGCTGTAATGTACACGTCCAATAGATTAAAAATAATCTATGAAATCTGGTTCAATATATACAAAAAATGTATATAATGGAAACTAGAATAAAGTCATAAAGTTAAACTGGTAATTATTTATACATGACACATTTAGCAGAATCAGGCTTTTGGCGGAATTGACTTGAGTGACTATTTTTATTGTCCGGCAGTTTTGACGGATTAGAAGCTCCATACTTCGTTTATTTGCTTTTATTTATCATCGCCACCGGATAATCCATATGGGCGAGGCCCCCAGAAGAGGTTAGTCACTTTAGTGTTTGGGGGATAGTGCATGATACAGAAGATGCTCCAGTTCCAGAAGCATCCCTGGTTCTTTTACGTGCCGATGTAAAGCATCATACACGGGACCTCGCTTAACGTCTCGTCCGAAAGACTGTTAGTAAGTTTAGTTATGTTGGGTGGGAAACACTGATAAGCATTTCTGTTTTTACCGTCTGGAGTAGGGATCGAACCCACAACCTTCAGATCAGCAGTCAGAAGCCCTTACCACTTGACCACTTGTCCACCTGAAGTCTGCGCTCGTATATATAGGCAATCGCGCCTTGATATCAGTTTGAAATTTGCCGGTTCAAAACTTTTAAATGACGTTATGTCCAATCGCGACAAAGAGTGGAACTCAACAACCAATGAAATCAGTCCGCTAAACTTAGAACTGTCTTTGTTCGTTCACGAGATTAAACGTAGATCCGCAGGTCAATCCGCTAAAGTACAATTATTCATTACTTGTTAAAGTTATTGAAAAATGAATCACAGTTCTATAATCAGTATAGCATGCGATGATTAAAACACTTTGGGTTATAATAATGACTTAGGTTAGATTTTCATCGTCTGTCAAGCACTGGCACTTGTTTTCGCTAAAAGATCCACCAAGGATTTCAATGTGTACGTAAACAATGAAGTCTGTCATCATTACGTTTGTGCATAACAAAGCATTTGCGAGTGGCTGGAATACCTTGTTCAAAGGTAATTACAATCCAATAAGTGTTCTTGGTTACAATTTCCCGAGAATGCGAGTAATTCAAATTGTCATACGTTTTCGCGACCCGAGTCGACTCGTCATTCTCACTGCTTATGAACTGTAGTCACTTTTTGTCTATAACTAGCACTATTTGAGTTAAGGATCTAAGTATCCCTAAATTGAATTAGACGAGTCAGCCTGATAAATTACTTTAAGATATGTAAACAATGGCATTCTACATATCACAATATGATGACGGAACTCATCAGATTGTCCGCAGGGGGTAATATATGACGATGAATAATAGAAAGTAACAATTATAGAAGATTTTTTCCAAATTTCATGGCAGTTGCTCGGTTAGACTGTTAACACTCTAGAAGTCACACCTTTCACTTAATCTTTATGAAACTTGGTCAAAATGTTTGTCTCTATGAAATCTAGACCACGGTTGAACTGTGTCATCTTGGGTCAAAAACTAGGTCGCCAGATTACATTGAAGAAAAACCTTGTTTATTATCTAGAGGTAACAATTCTTACCTTATCTTATAAAACCTGGCCACAATGTCTTAGTGTGTGCTTTTAAAATCTACATTAAATATTAAGGTCATGGCATAGCAAATACTGATTCTGCCTAAACTGCTAGCCATCAGGTGAGCGCTTTAGGGCCAATAGCCCTCTTGTTTTATTTAACACTTTAGTGATTTTGAAATGTTGAAAACCAGGGGAGGTAACAATATAAATCAACGTTTTGAATACCTTGTATCCAGTTTTCGCGATAAGATAATTGGTTTATGGAAATCAGGAGAAAATTAGTACAGCTTAAGCTATTAACTCTTCTCCAAATGCTAGTCTATATTCTTATGAACTAAATGCAAAAGGACTTTCCTCTAAAGTGGTCGGGATGCTTGTTAAACAAATATCTATACTTTGCGAGAGTTGATGTTTAAAACATTTGGAATAAATGACACATGATTTCAGCTATAGCTTTTTCTGCAAGTTTATAATAATGTAATATAGAATAACTATACAGTAAATTCACGATTTTAAGACATGAGAACATGCTGACACATCCATTTTAAGTTCTGTCGTAATATTTCATCCCGGTAGTCAGACGCTTTCAATGCCTCTTATTTACACAGATGTTAATTGAATGATTCTTATCGGAAAGGTAACTAAGCGCTTGTGAGTAGTATGATGAAATAACTGAATTGGTTACGCATGTTTATAAAATCTGAGTATTCTAGTAAGGTAGAGGACAGTTCTACACTTCTTCTTGGAACTGTGTATCGAGGGTCCAGTAGAAAACTTTGAGAAAGAGTAAAGCTTGGCCGATTGAAACGTGACAGGTGCGTCCACGATTGATGACATCATGACGTCCGAACCATGCGCCGTGTGGTTATCAATTATCTTAATAATCTTAGAATATTTATTGATACTAGTACATGCATTATAATATACTGAACTTGTTAGTGTTTCTCAGTACCGAAGTGAATGTAGTTGATGATGACACAACAAACAGAACATTCACTGTCGTGATCAGGTCCCCATGGTAGCATGTTCTAAGGAGGAGGTGAATGAGGGTTGGAAGAAAATGTAGATGTATAGTGACGCCATAAAATTTTGTGTTCTATCAGTTGTTTTGTAACTTATTATTGATTATAATTTAACAACTGACCAGCAGTAGTACTGTGGAACCTTCTTCAACTCAATGTTAATATCTGCTGTGAGCAAAGTGTAGTTTAACTTGTATACAGTCCAGAGAACAGCCTACATTAAGCTTGACAATCTCCGTTTTCTCTCTCAGCTGGAATTAATATCTCAAATACCTGTTAATAGGGGTTTTAATTGCAACAAATGATTTGGTAACAGTTAATTTTGCCAGTGATGGGTGAAACCACTGCAGCAGCACTGATTTTGATTGTCTAGGGATTTACAGATCTTGGGCTGTAAGGAACATTAGTTTGTGTTGAAGGTTTCCCTTTTTAGCTCATCTGATTTTTTAAAAAAGATGAGTTATTGTCATCACTTGATCGTCGTCGGCGTTGCATGGTTAAGTTTTGTGTTAAGGTAATCTTTTTTCATAAACCATCAAAGCTATTGCTTTGAAACTTGCAACACTTGTTCACCATCAATATCTGAGCCTGTAAAGCAAGACCCATAAATATGATCTGCATTTTGTAAGAATTATTGCCCCTTTTTGGACTTAGAAAATAAAATGCCTTGGTTAAGTTTTGCGTTTAGGTCCACTTTTCTCCTAAACTATCAGAGTTATTGCTTTGAAACTTTCAAAACTTGTTCACCATCAATACATGACCATGTCAAGAAGACACATAACTCTGATTTGCATTTTGCATCAGTTATTGCCCCTTATTGGACTTAGAAAATTCCTTGGTTAAGTTTTGTGTTTTAGGTCCACTTTTCTCATACACTATTTGGCCAATTGCTTTGAAACTTTTAACACTTGTTCACCATCAATACATGACCATGTCAAACAAGAACCATAACTCTGATCTGCATTTCGTGTGAGTTATTGACCCTTTTTGGACTTAGAAAATTCCTTGGTTAAGTTCTGTGTTTAGATCCACTTTTCTCATACACTATGTGGGCTATAGCTTTGACACTTGTTCACAATCATTACCTGACCATGTCAAGCAAGAACCAGAACTCTGATCTGAATTTTGTGTGAGTTATTGCCCCATTTTGGACTCAGAAAAATTCATTAGTTAAGTTTGTGATTAGGTCCACTTTTCTCGTACACTATGTGGGTTATTGCTTTGAAACTTTTAACACTTGTACACCATCAATACCTGACCATGTCAAGCCAGAACAATAACTCTGATCTTTATTTTGCAAGACTTAGAGTTATTGCCACTTTTTCGACTTAGTAAATTACTTGGTTAAGTTTTGTGTTAAGGTCCACTTTTCTCCCAAACTATCTGAGTTTTTACTTTGAAACTTTCAACACTTATTCACCATCACTACCTGACCATGTCAGACAAGAGTCATAACTCAGATCAGCATTTTGCAAGAGTTGTTGCCCCTTTTTTTCACCATCAATTCCTCACTTTTTTAAGCAAGACTCATAACACCGACCTACTTTATGCAAAGGTAATGGGCCTTTATGATGTTGTGATCTCTTCAAAACTAAAGTTTTTTCCAAATAGATGTAGAACTATATACCATCTTAAATAGTTCTTGATTTGCCCACAACGAATAACAAAGCCAACGTTAGAGAAATTGTTTAAGGAGTCACTGTTTCTAATAAACTTTGTTCAGGGGTTTATTGAAAGTAATGCGATGTCTGTGCATGGGCATGGTGCCTTTTTAGTTTACTATTTTTTCTATTTCTAAACTTAATTACATGTATCTCAAAAAAAGATGCAAAAACATTGCAAATATTTTTTTCTTCGATTGATTTTCCGAACGATAAATTTCAATATGTTGTTTGTTAAAGCTCGATTTTGATTGGACGATGACAGGAAAACACCCGTAACAAATTGTTGATTTTGCGTTCGTCGCACTGGGAAAGCGTGGTTTTAAACCAGAGTATGATATCACAGGTGAAGAATACTCTGGTGAACGAGAATGATCAAAAGTGGCTTAAATGATTAAAATAATACTACGCGCCTATTTATCAGATTCTACAGTTCCGTCTTGTAATCACTTCCCTCACAGCGTGAGACATCTATCGAAAGCGGCTAGTATAGCCAAACCATATGATTGCATAATAGTACTTTGCAGACGTTGTACGATTCATTGATAAAACCATCACGTGACTCTGGTCTGAAGTTTCTAAAAATATCTATACAGCCGGGACATTTGATGAACACCTCATTTTCATATATGAAACAAGTCCGATATCGACCCGGCGTAGTGATTATCTGCAAAAAAATCGATTTAACGAACAGTTGCACAATAAGTTTTGTTTTAGAATAAACAAATGTTGCTGATTGAATTAAATCAGTTTAAAAATTTGAGAAACATATGTAGCAGTATTGGGAATGTTGACAGTTTCTGGAACTACTTGAATGCGGATTCACATAGCAGCCTAAAATGTTCAGATTCCATTAAGAAATGGACAATGATAGTATAGAGAGGCTATAAAAACTGGTACATCCTATATAAATAATTTCGATGCTTGTATTGAGTATAGTTCAGGCTAACTGCAGAGATGATTATAACTCTCCTACACAACATCATACAGACTAATTTTTCTCCAAGTATTTTTCAAACACATGGGTTTAAATGTCGTTTATTTCGTTGGGTAAACACTGTACTGTAGCAGCCGACATTGAAGTCCCACGTCAATATAACATCCAGCCTGGATCAGCGATTGCAATATTTCCCTGTTTTAAACAGTCACAGTCCTTATCTCGTAGTAGAACATGTGGAAGAGTCTAAAAAAGATCATGTTTAAACTGCGATCCTATTTTCGGGTTATATAAAAAAAAAATTATGAGGTCTGTTAAATTACATTCTATGCTGTTTTAACATTCGTTAATCATTTGTTTAATCATCGAATTAGGTTATTCAAATAAATAAGGAATTTGTTTATGTAAATAATCAAAATACAGGGCTCTACAATAGTACAGCGTCCGGGACAACACTTAATCGAGCTCGGACAACTGATTATGCGCAAGAATTTAGTCCCGTCTATAATTGACAGCAAAATCGCACAACTGACCAAAAAGCTCGTATAACCAACCTCTACATCCGAGATTTGACTCTGTATACCGAATGTTATGACCCAAGCATATATTTGCCTTCCGGACATCGAAATAAATTATGCACGAGTCAGTTAATCCATGTCAATTAGCAGTATTCAAGCGTTACAGGAGGTCCAATACATGTAAAAACAAATTGCAGACTTCGGCTAAGCTCCGCCTCTCTAATTTGATTGCATCAAACTCGGTACATGCAACCGCGCACGTGGACTGTATTGGCTAGTAATTTTGGGATTAAAATCAGTCACACACCACGTAAACAGGCACGGAATAAAATGTATTGAATACTATTTTCATAATTGTATAGGTAATTTCATAATAAAATATATCGCTAAGTATGCAACCTCGTAATGCAGACAATCTTTTTTTAGCGGCAACTTTGATGTGACAGGTGCGGCATAAGTATTCGATATATGCGTGTATTATATTCAAGTATTAAAATTGATACAATATGATTTATTCAGCGGACTTTTCAGTTAAAAATTTGCCATTTAAAGCTATTTTAAACAAATCAAAATTATGCTTCATCCTAAGTATTCAACTGCCTGATACAATTTTCCACCATACAAACATTCAACTTGTACCTGTACACTGTATACCTAAAATTAACTAGCGAGAGTGATCATGAATATCTTATGGTGATATTGTGATGAAGCTTGTCTCTGGAGACCTAAGTTGATATTTTTTGCTTAAACCAAAATTTACCATTCTCCTATTCAACACAAATTTACCTGTATCTAACCTGAACTGAACAAACGTTTACGTTCAAAGCTATAGATCAACCATGTTTTAGAGCCGTGACTAATTTATGCAGCACAGTTGATTCACCCTAAAAGGGTATGTATAAATAAGCAATACCAACAGTTACATAATTATAAATAAGTAATTCCTGCAAGTAACTGAATACGTGGCCCAATGTTTACGGCGATGTCTTATGAGACTTAGTTTTCTATGATATTTTATATTTGCCATGGCTCATATTAAATACCAAGTTATACAGACAGTTGGCAAGGAGTTCATCTATAAAATAGCCTCTGTGTGTATTAAACTTATATTGACAGTTGGACACTGGAATAAATATTGCAATAAACGATCTTCAAGCACCCGTTATAAAATATTCAAATAAACAATCTGACTCAGAGAGGGACAAAACTGACGGGTTGTCAACGAACACACCAAGTAAAGTCGAAAATCTTTGACACGAGTTAAGTATTACATGTAGAATGAGAAGTCTAAACAATTCTTTAAAAATGAAATAAAATGGCTTTTATACAATGTCTTCATATTCTTGATGAAAAAGAAACAAAACAAATATAGTTGAGAAATAATAGTGCTATTATGAGGGCTTGAACTCGCTTGTTTTTAGTCTGAAAATCAAGTTCTCTACCGGTACCGATGGAGCCAGCGATACTGACAATATCGGGTCATATAAACATTTATATCAACGCACGTTAAAGGCATCACAAACAGGTATATTCACACACCATGACTAAAACGTGTAGTCTCGGATTCTCCCGTCAAAGCTCAAAATCGTGGATGATCTATAGTGAAGTAGCCAAAATTGCAATTGCAAAATGAAAGTATGTTGCAATGCTAGAACATATCTTGACTTAACACAGATACATTTAATTTGGGGGTCAGCTTGCAGAATCAATACTATCTGTGTAATAGAGGCAACAATCCATGGGGTTTCAATTTGATAAACACCTATGATACATGTAATTGCTTTTACAAAGCACTTGGTTTCTCATCAATTACTATTCGGAAAAAGTGTGTAATTTAACAACAATATTATTTAATTCTATAAATGGGATTTATGATATATCTGATAATGGAGTATAGGTTTTATTTGGTAAATTCGTTGTTTGATATAGTATAAACAGCGATAAAGAGTGGGGGTGATGGAAACAACTTCAGGATATTACACCAAGTAAGTACATTTACTTTGACCTTAAAATCTACAACACGAGTTATCATACCTTAGTATATATTAAGGATGTTTAGGACCTTTCTCCGACGTCATTGGTAAAAATCGACTATTGGCCGAATCTAATGAAAATCTCCAGAAATATGCTTTAACATACTCTTCGTATTATGTCGTTTTTAATTTTTCAAAAAATTTCTTCGTTTCCTAGCAACGTGACGCTATGTACATAGGGTGGAAAATTGACGTTTTAATGGCATAATTCGGTCAGAATAAGGTCTATTTTAATTTTCAAAGCTCTAATTGGTCAACAAGAAGTGATTCAATCAACTAATGAAACATACCGTGGTGATGCGGTAATTCAACCAATAAATAATTATAAAAGCTCCGCGAGTCGCATGTGTCGCCTGACAACATGCTCATTTGTCATGGAAAACTATCCAGTATTGGGCTGCATATCTGACTCACAAGAGTTCTCTAGTCATCTGAACTACAAACGACAAAGCGATGCTCTGGACAAAAAAATGTCCTGATAAAATCTATCAAAAGGGAATCATTCAAACACTACACAAGCTAGAGTTATGATATTTGCGCACTGCACTTCATGTCACAACAAGAAACATGCATACCAATTTTGGACAATGAACACAGCATCAAGATAAATACACAGTGATACAAAAGAGAACATCGACTGTGTTTTGTATTCGATCAAACATTAAATGCATTGTACAGAATTATGAGCTCAAGTCTTCCAAACTAACTTAAGTCTTCCAAACTAATTATTACGTCCCTTTAATAACATTATAACTAAAATATCTATACATCATTTATGTAGTTTAGCAATTTCACTGTTGTAACTAGGTCATTCAGCGTAGGCATTCCGCCTTTTGGTTGCTGTATCTTTTCTGCTGGGTCATTCAGCTAGTTATATTTTATTATACTTTTCAACAGCTTGGACTTGGGCGGATCTGCGCTTGTTTAGTTGGGCATTGTGCTTTGTGTGTTTTTAGCTCACCTGTCACAAAGTGACAGAGTGAGCTTTTGTGATCACTCTTCGTCCGTCGTCCGTCCGTCCGTCCGTCAACAATTGACTTGTGTAGACACTAGAGGTCACAATTTTAGCCTAATCTTTATGAAACTTGGTCACGATGATTATCTCAACAAAATCTAGGCCAAGTTTGATATTGGGTCATTTGGGGTCAAAAACTAGGTCACTAGGTCAAATCATAGAAAAACCTTGTGTAGTCGCTAGAGGTCACAATTTTGACTTAATCTTTATGAAACTTGGTCACAATAATCATCCTAACAAAATTTAGATTTAGTTTGATATTGGGTCATCTGGGGTTAAAAACTAGGTCACAAGGTCAAATTATAGAAAAACATTGTGTTTTTAATCACTAGAGGTCACAATTTTGGTTTATTCTTTATGAAACTCGGTCACAATGATCATCTTAATAAAATCTAGGTCAAGTTCGATATTGGATTATCTGGGGTTAAAAACTAGGTCACAAGGTCAAATCATAGAAAAACCTTGCGTAGTCACTAGAGGTCACAATTTTGGTCTAATCTTTATGAAACTCGGTCACAATGATCATCTCAACAAAATCTAGATCAAGTTAGATATTGGGTCATCCGGGGTCAAAAACTAGGTCACAATGTTAAATAATAGAAAAACCTTGTGTAGTCACTAGAGGTCACAGTTTTGGCCTGATCATTACGAAACTTAGTCACAATGATCATCTCAACAAAATCTAGGTCAAGTTCGACAGGTGAGTGACCTAGGGCCCTTTGGGCCCTCTTGTTAATGTTTTCTGTGCTCTGCTGGTTAAGTTGAGTGCTGCCCTCTCGGATGCAAAAGTACCAGAAATTACCCTGGAATACCATGGTAATGAGAGCCTGGAGTATTCGGACTCTTTGTCCAGCCTTTTCCAGGGTAAAATGAGGAAAAACATGGAAGAAATATTTCCATGTTAGTCAAGCCTGACTGTAAAATTACCATGGTAAAACCTGGAACTTTTACCAGCAGAGCATGGAAAACCCTGGACAATTGTCCAGCATAGCCTGGAAACACATTAACATTATACAGATTAGCCTGGAAAGCCATGGACAATTTACCAGCATAGCCTGGAAAACGCAGGACAATAGTCCAGCATAGCCTGGAAATCCCTGGAAAATTATCCAGCATTGTAACTATTGAAGATACTGATTGATCTAATGATAGTTGATAAAACTTTCTATATGTACAGCTCCATAAAGTAAGAGAAACACTTAAGTTTCTTTTAAACAACAGCAATTTAAGTTTATAGCTATATTTTAATTTTCTTTAGCTTTGGAAAAGATGAATTATTAACTTTTTTAAATGTATATTAAGTGTGTTAAACGCAATTTAATGGTATAATTTTTAAATTACCTTCCTTTAATAATAATAAAATAGCATTAATATATTATCACAGATATAATTATATTGTCCATCAAATTTGCTTTATTAAGTTTGGCTGAGAAATTGTTAACAGACTGCATGTATGGTCTATAACTCCTCAAACTGGGTGTGGAGGTTCGTGGTGACCAGTAGATGACCCTATTGATTTGGACCATGGTCTACCATGGTGGACTGAATTGAAGTGCTGTGTTGATCATCATGGTTACCCCTGGTCAACAAAATTCTTTACAACTGTCAACTATGGTCAACAATGGTGTCATGATTAAAAACAGCTGTTGACCAATCCATGGTCGGACTGGTAACTCTCACTCTACCATGGTGAACCATGGTGGACCATGCTCTCACCTTGATTTTTTTCATGGTATTTGATGGCTGACCACGATAAAACATAGTTGACTATCAAAAACCATGGTGACCACGGTGGACCATGGTCATCCTATTGCCTGTGATTGGTCGGATTTCAACGAAACTTTGCATGACTTGCCAGAACCAAGTGTTGTTGTAAATGTCGTCCACAAACTTTGATCAGATAAATTTTAAGGTGTTTGTTTTTTAGTTTTTAAACATATAAATTTTGTGCGCTCTTGCACACTTGCAGACTTCTGAATATTAACCCTTTTTCAAGCTTGTTGAAGCATACATTTTGGTTTGGGATTCTTTCCTTTTCTCTTTTGAAATACAATTTTTTTAAGTTATTTTCATGTAAAAAATAGACTAAGAAAATGGACTCTAAAATTTCTGAGTATTTTTCCATGTTTGTCCAGCATCTAAAATTTCTAAGTTCCAATGTCCATGCTGTCTGATAAAAATTCCAGGGTTTTCCAGACTTTTACCAGCGTTGTCCAGCCTTTTACCCTACTTGTCCAGCCTTTTCCAGCATACGCTGGATAAGGCTGGACAAAAAGTACCGCATTTAAAGATCGAAAACATGGAAAGTTGGTCATTTACCAGGAATTACCATGGATTTCCATGCTATACCAGGGATTACCAGCCTATTTTCCAGCGTCACCCTGGTAAATGTACAGCCGGGTTCCCTGTCTGACTTAATACAATCTTCTTACAGTCATATATTGTTATAATGTATATAATAATAACGATTGGTATAAAAGTGAATCTTTGATGTATAAACTTCTGAAAAGTTAGTCCCGCACTTGTCTAGAAATATAGCCACTACACTAACCAGGCTTATATATCTGGTTTCACTGTTACGCAACCAAGTTAAATCCAGTTGGAAGCTGTAATAAAGCTGATGTGACCGGTGTCTTACATGTGTATTATCGCCTCCTCGATAGCCTAGTGGTTGAGCGATAGTCTAGTGGTTGAGCGATAGCCTAGTGGTTGAGCGTTCGCTTCGAGTGCGGGATTATATAAGTTACATTATTTTATTTTACTTTTAAAATTACTAAATATCATATAACAATCTCACTGGTTGGAAAATCAATTCAATTAAACATTTACATTTCATTGGTTCAACCTATTGATTGCTTAACCAATCATAGCCAGAAGTCATAGGCTTAACTTGACAGATGGAATCGAATACTAATGTCTAAGTTGAGAAACAACTTAAATCTTTCTCAATTTAACAGCTTGTTTGAACACAATAGGTATTAATCAAGTTTAACACTTATAAAATATATTTGGGGACAAACTGTCTCAACTGAACAGGAAATGTTGATTAAACAATGAAAAGCCATGTGGCATAAATATACATACTTATGGTCATACAATATTCTACCAATATGGTTCTTAAGCATATTTCAATTTATCAAACTATTTTAAAATATTGAAGATTAATTCACCTATGAATTAATCTAATTTATTACGGGAAAATGCACGTGGTTGCCGGGTGTATACACACGGCCCGTCAATTGATACACGGCGACGCTATGTGGTTGTCATGGTTACTCTCGCGTGACTCTGATATTCACCGAGCGTGAATATCACAAGTTCTGCCACGTATATGACCACTTGTTTGTCCGACAGCAACGGTGAAAGTTGCATTATTATTTGAGCTGACTAAAATAGCTTGTATTAACCGTAGTATGCCGGTTAGTGTCAAATGAGGAAATGGGGCATATGGCGTGGGTCACAGAGAACGAGTCCAGCGTTAGACGACGGAACCGAGCCTAGTTGAGGTAATAATATTATTGAATTTGATGAAATAATTTGGGAAATTTCATTTCATGCTGGGCAAGAGCATGTTAAAGTTGGTGTTAGCAGTACACCAATACTGGTTCCTTTGAGGCTCATTATTTAAATAGTACGTCGTCTACGCTGGCGTTGCTCAGACCCAGCCCCTTGTAAATGTTGACGAAAGGTTGCTGTCATATAGCGGTACATGTCTACCTGTAAGGCAAACAAGTGCTTATGTTTACATGTAATGAAGCTCAAAATGTTGTTATATAGTGCATGGCGTGCACGAGCTGACACGGGTCGCTCAGACGACAAAAATTTACCACAGTGTATAAACGAGTCAACTTTCGGTTCTCGCAATAATGAGTACACGTTGAATTGTATAGTATGGCAATAATGAGTACAGTGATGGAAAATCACCGGATGTTTCAATTACAATAATGAGTACACGTTGAGTTGTATGGTATCATAATGAGTACAGTCATTTGGTTTATACTCGGTTTTTACATGTACCGCTTGTTTTAAACAGGGCGATTACGTCAATACTGTTCTTCTAATAAAATGAATAAAGGTGGATACTAGGCAGTATTGTATATATATCTAAAATACAATTGTGTATTGTATGCCTATGATTAAAGTTGTTAAACAGGTTTGAATAGTAGAAGAATGTTGACTGAAGGTCGTGAACCGTCACGGGATGCTTTTGAGTATAAGTTCGCAGGTGCCTTCTATGTCTCTTGTCAAAACAAACGCAGAAATCATGTGAAACATGACAATGTATAGGTATATAAATCATTTAACTTTGGTTATCTAAACACGGACTCGTCTTTTGAAAAGGAGAGGCATGCTTTTATGTTGGGGTATCTATCACCACTGAAATAATCAATGTGTTTATTTAGTATACCGTATTCGAATAAGTTCATATAACAGAATTATGCATAATCCATTTATTTAGTTACACACTGGTAATTTGTTTTTATTGTCTTGAAAGAGTTTGTATATATATATATATATATACCAGGAGCGAATCGCCACATCGACTTGAACACCTGACTTAATTATGACTGCCTATACAGTCCGTTTAATTAAGTCTGTCACTTGTATACAAACATTGCAATATAATAACATTGTAGTTTTAATGTTTTAAACATTTTAATTGGAGAAAAGGGAAGTGAAAACCAATAGATTATTCATTAAGGTGCATACTTATACATATAATATATATTGAAATAAAACTTTAATAAAATAAATTGCAATGTTTATGTTCATAATTTATGTAAATGACAAGTGACCGACCTAAATAATCCATTTATACGTCGGGTATAATTGGGTGTGTTGTTTTAACGAAGTCAAAAACATCTTTGCGGTAATGCGTGGTTGTTCGTCTACACATTTAATCCTTGTCACGAATACTATCGTAAATCACATTAGATTTGCGTGAAGTATATTTCTCAAATGTCGGTACTGGTAACATCGAGTGTATTATTTACGCGCGCTCATGAATTGTCGGCACGGCGGATGGGTGGATATCGGCTGGTATTTAGAGGTTCGAACATTTGACATAAACTGGTAGGTAAACCAGATGTACATGTCTCGGTACTGGAAGACACGTTTAACATCCACATAGTAGAGAATATTCGGAGAGTAGGGTATAGCTGCTTTTTAGTATCACATACTTCTTTCCGACAGCGCTGATACCAGGTGGTCAAGTGAGTGTGCAGTTCGGACATTATTTTAATTTTAATTACTCTCCAATTGCCTCGCCCGAAACTACATCGTTTCTAGGCTCTGCATTATTGCTAGTGTATTAGCGCTATTGCTATTTTTAGACAGGAGAATCCAAAACCAGCGTACAGCGAGGCAAATGTGATAATGTAAACGGGTTTTTAAATGCATTGTGTATAAAACGCTCGTGTGTTAAAAGAATGACTTGTAGTATAAATTAAAACTCTCGCACTATCAATTTATCATATTGATTGAAACAAATAAATAATGACCAGTAGTCAATAGAACCATGAAATATTTAAACCTCATACAGTGTGTACTCGTTTTAACCTTTCAACACGTAGCCTTCATATTCACTATAAACTCTGCTATAACTCTCTACTGTCTATACAAACAAGTAAACTTTCATCAGCCAATGAAAATGTGTATCAGGGTTCACAGCAGTTTTGTAAAGGTCAAATATCAAAATATTCTAGTAGTTTAAGCAGCGTGTGAATGGTAACGGTTAAGTGGAAATCAAAGCGCTGTAGGGAGCGTAAATTTTAATGTGCAAGTCCGCTAGTAAGGACTGGAGGTGGTTCCGAGGAACTCAATTAGCGAATAGTATAATAGATTAACACAAATAGTATCCGTTGCACAGTATTAAATATTACTCACGGCTTTTGGTTTATTTATACTGAACATCGTGGGGCACGCTTTTCAGAATTTAGTGTCGGCTAGACAATCTTGCGATATTTTTGTCCTACAACTAAGATAATTTAACACGGAATCCTTAAATGTCCGTGCGGATACGTTGCCATATCAGAGTTGTTATTTAACTTATCAAAACATTCTCATCGTATAGTCCGTTTGTTCAGATATGTCACTTGTATGCATGCATCGCAGTATAATAGCACTGTATTTTTACTGTTTCAAACATTTTAATTTGAGAAAAGGGCAGTGAAAACGAATACGTTATTCACTAAAAAGGTATACGCTAATAAACATAATATATATTAAATAAGACATAAATCAGAGCAATTACAATGTTTTTGTACACAGCTTTATGTGAACAAGTGACCGACCTAAATAATCGATTTATAGGGGAGATCAACCGTATTCATTCAAAATGCCGACTGACAATCCGTTGGATGAATAAACAATCACCAATAGCCAGCTGGTGGCACGAACGTTTTGTATACCAAACATAGTCTCTCCTATACTAACGAGAACTCGCGAGGATTTATTTATATTGAT
Organism: Spisula solida; assembly: GCA_947247005.1. Taxonomy (NCBI): domain Eukaryota; kingdom Metazoa; phylum Mollusca; class Bivalvia; order Venerida; family Mactridae; genus Spisula; species Spisula solida. Next base: position 19,446,439 of record OX365961.1, read on the forward strand.
ATAGGATTATATCGACAAAAAACCGTTGTTGTTAAACATGTTTGCCGGTTACTTTCCTTGAACGTAGGGCTGATGTTATGTACTATACAAAAATAAATCGTCACGGATCGCAGATTCTCCGTTAGCTGCGATGTTAACAAACGTTCGGGTAGTTTAGACCGATGCATCAATTTTTAATCGGCGTGATTATCGATCAAATTTGGCTCACAGCAACTTATATCATTCTGGGTCTCTAGTTTTAAGCACGTTTCGTCTGCCATCAGCCAATCCGTTTGATTCATATTTTCTAATGGGAGTTGAGAATGAATGTTTCCGTCGATACAGCTTTCTAGTATTTTCCACGGGTTTATTGGAACATTTTTCCACCGTCTGCATTAAAACCAAATGAATCCGAACTGTGAAAAGTACGGTGCCCGAACGTTTCTTTCCGTTGGCGCGACAATGTCTTACTGTGAATAATGAAGCGGTAAAAAGATAGATTAGGTTTTCACAAGGATAATTGAGAAATAGACATAAATAGCGCTAAATGACCGGGCGTTGCCTAAACGATGGTTTTACTTGAATTTTTCAAAAATTATTATACATGTTGTATTACATTCCAAAATGCGAACCAAGTTTATTCGTGCAAATTACCATATAAGACATAATTCTTTGATTAGACAGGAACAGAATACCTAACACTTTTAAAATGAATATGTTGGTGTCATCAATGTAAGAATTAGATAGTATTAATGTATTACAACGATAGGTCGTTTGAAAGCTGTGTCTCGATAACGGGACTCGTGACGTGGGGTCATTTTTGGATGATGAGAAATGTTTGATCTTTAGATAAAAGGCGCGCGTACCTTCTTAAAGCGTTTGTAATCTCGACCTAAATCAAATTTTTGTGTTGCATTCAGTACCTTATTGGCAATTTTGGTTGCACACAATATAAAAATAGAATTGAAAGGAAACACCTTTATATTAGTCTTACCACTATGCTGCATAGGGCTTATCAGTCGTATGGAAAGAGACGACACGTGTGCCAATGTACGCCTATTTTTTAGCCTAATTACTACCACGCTAACAAACAAAGCGGGGATAAAAGCAGAGTAATCCGCAGATAGGACAACTTTTGTTTTAGAGAGTACTAAGGGGAGAGAGCTTATTAACGTCTCCCATTGCATTTTCACGATCTTACAGGCAGTTAAGTACGTTCGCCAAGCCTTTCATGTTTAAAATAATATGGGTTGGTGTACGTCCTAGAGTTACCGGGGCGAACACCCCTGTTTAAAAACGTAACGATTTAACAAGATTGGTCAAACGCAATGTAGCTATCATACAACGGTTAATATCGACATTTAGACAGTGTGATTGTTTCGCGATGACGACATTCACTTGTCCGCCGCTGGTCTGGATTTCTAAATTGCTGCAATTCACGAAGTCAATTTAAATCTTTAAATAAGAATTTTGGGGGAAATGAAAATAATAAAGATGTCCAAATTATATTATTCTTCATTTCGTGGCGGAAAATTCTGTCGCTTAGAGGCAACCGAGGGCATATCTATGTGTTTATTAACACTGACTCAATATAAAATATATTTTGCATTTACATGGGGTTTCTCTCGGTCTCTACTGAGTTACCAGTGGTGGCTGAGGTCCCTGTGGTTACAAAATTCAGTCATCTGACTGTAGTTTTTTATGAGCATTTAAGACTTGTCCGAGCGTTGTCTCAAATAAAAAACTGGCATATCTTAAAAGGTCTCATTTGTTTAGATAAGTCACATTTGGTTTAAATACATATTTACTGTAGACATGATTTTTATACGGTACATCGAGCGTACCTGGTCTTATTACGGGGTACCTGGAGTGTACGTCCCGATATAGTTTTCATCTCGAGTACCTGGAGCGTACTCGATCTTATTACGGGGTACTTGGAGCGTACGTCCCGATATGTTTCAACTCGAGTACCTGGAGCGTACTCGGTCTTATTACGGGGTACTGGGAGCGTACGTCCCGGTATGTTTCAACTCGAGTACCTAGAGCGTACTCGGTCTTATTACGGGGTACTTGGAGCGTACGTCCCGATATGTTTCAACTCGAGTACCTAGAGCGTACTCGATCTTATGACGGTGTACGACATATTTATCTCGGTAGTTTGTTACAGTAAATTGATATACGGTTTGATAAATAATCCGTGAATCCATGCCCTCGGTTGTTGCCTTCCTTAAAGCGTGTTTAACTCTAACAGCGTTACCAGTTAGAGTTCAAGTCAACATGGCCATTATATGCCACTTTAATTAAATCTATTAACATGTGCTTAACAGGCAAGTCTACATCTACTATATGTATAATACTATGCATTACTATGATGATTGGGTAATATTCGTTTGTCATTTCTAAAAGGCAATTATATAATTAAATATTGATTACTGTCTACAGTTGTTTTTGAACTTTTATCTTGGAATAATGAAGATTAATTCACCTATGAATTAATCTAATTTATTACGGGAAAATTCACGTGGTTGCCGGGTGTATACACACGGCCCGTCAATTGATACACGGCGACGCTATGTGGTTGTCATGGTTACTCTCGCGTGACTCCGATATTCACCGAGCGTGAATATCACAAGTTCTGCCACGTATATGACCACTTGTTTGTCCGACAGCAACGGTGAAAGTTGCACCCACCCTACCACACCCTTTCAACAATATCAACCATTTGTTGTTTCTCACGGTTAATATTCTAATATATCATATTCGGCCTAGAGCCGCTAGATTTAACATTATTAAAAATATATATATATATATATTCATTACACACCGTACAACCCGCTGTGTGTAAGGCAGTTATGTATGTTGAAGGCAGAGACACATGCGTTTTACGCCACTACAGTGGGGTAAGTATTTGTTATTTTATAGTGTTTTGCGTTGCTTTTAAAAGTGATCACTTACATATATCGTTCACGCGATGAATGAACAAAAAGTATATACCATTTATGTACCCACAAATGCCATATTATTCGAGAAAACAGGGTTTACGTACGCGATGTTTGCCAAAAGTTCGAAACTTTCGCCTTTGACATTGAATTCTCAACTTAATTCGTGGTTTGGAACATTCCTAAAACATTAAATACAAACTTCAATCCTTCTTCGATAAATCTGTCGTTTCCGTTTTGGTAAATGTGCATTTTCTGTGAAGATACAGATGTTTAAATTGAACGAGGTACCAAAAAAATGCTAACGAAATAGGCAGTTCTGTTTTTCGAATGATAACGACAAAGGCAGATCGTTAAATATTAATGCTAACGCAGAGGCAGAGATACGAGACTTATGCTAACGACAAAGGCAGAAATTCTAATGACTTGACAGGGCCATAAAACCCCTTTGTCCGATTTGTATGTTATAAATTTAACCCAGATTCATGTTAGGCTTTATTCCAAAGTTCCAAAGTCCATTTCACCAAGAATCACGAGTGTTTAGTGGTTATTTTCATCAAGTTGATAAACGGAATATAATACGTACCTGGTGATCCTGACGCCGGCAATCATCAGTTGTGAGTGGCCCTTTATGTCTGTAAATGACAAACTGGTGTGTATGGGGGGGGGGGGCATTCAGCGCTCCATTTGTTATCATAAAGTTAAGAAACGAATAGTTTTTAGCATTCTATAGAATACGCGAGTTCGAAATGCAGCAATTCAAATTACTTGACAGGGAACTTAATGCACTGTTTGTTTGTACAAAAATGTATGTTATTTGTATGCTACACATTTTATTTGACTATTATTCGTGAATAACTCACACGAAGAACATAAGACATAATGTCGTAAAACATCGTAATGCCCCGATACATTGCTATTCATGTGCAGTCGAACATATGATCTTGGTATTAATCTTCTAAGCAGTCAATGTTGATTAAAATTTCCTGTATTTTATAAATAAAACAGTCAGGTTATTTAAACAGTCACAGAGTATACGGTCTTACATCTATTTATGGGCTGTTTGCTTATAACAGTTGGGCAACACGTGCTCATGTAGCATCACGTGTAACATACTATTCCATGCTAAGTTGTTTGGTCTTAATGACAATATCTAACGCCATCCGGACCGCAGATAATTATGCAACGAGGCGTAGCATAATACCAATAAGACGAGACGCAAGTACGCGTAAGTTCCTTTATGTATAATTAGATTGACGATGTACAAATGTAGTTGTTATCAATAACATTTCATATAAAATCAAAGCGCTGAAAGTTAGCAGTTGTTCGAATGAATACCATTCTGATCACCTCGACCTGTATGCATTGAAGTATTTACCGGAGACAAACGGAAATGTCCGAGGTTTCACGATTGAAATACAATGTATATGCGTGCCGGAAGTACAAGTCAAATAGTTTTCTGCGGCCAGATAATTTCTAGTATTTTTCAGCAGTTTGGACGCTGATCGAGTTTATTCCGGTGTATGTTTATATGGTATTAGTCCAAATAACCCAGATACGTGTAACATCGGATACACCTGTAAAAATGCCATACGGACCGTTCCGATTGCAATACCGGCTGACCGGTTTACTACTGCAAAGGTGGCGCTGCCTAGCGGCGGGGTAGGAAGAAAAGTACTTTCATCAACTAAAGTATAGTCGATTGTAGGAACGTGTGTATATAACCATAGGAACTTGCATTGATACATTTGTAGATCTACTAAATATTTTAATAGTACAGTAGGCCTTTTTTCATTTTTTTTCAACTTATAAATGCAAGTTCCTGTGATATAACTATAGTTGGTCGATTCTGGAACAAATAAAAAGTATCTATATTACATAAAGCAGTTTAATAGTGTCACGTAAAAATTCCAGTGTCGATGACTTACAATTCATGTAAACAGCTGACAAACAAGTGCTGTATTCATACCTAACTGTCATAGATCTACATTTATTAAATATGCAGACGTGCATGGACATGTACTTAATTAGAGAATTAAAGCTCCAGCAACCTCCTCGACAGAGCAACAACCTTTGATTTCCGGGCATTGTATGTGACTTCAATGATTAGGAGACTATAAAATTCACTTTTATGACTTATTGCGCCTCCCAAAAACTGCAAATTTCACCGTCATTTTGTTAACATTTAACTTATATTATCGATGGAATACTACGAGAACCATTCGTTTCTAAACTCTAAGACAGTGCCTGAAGAGCTTACGCCCCAAAAAAGCCATGCACTCATCATTAACAGGCATCAAATGCCACTCACAACCGACAATTGCCAGCGTCAGCGATCACCAGGTTTGTAATATATTCAGTTTATCAACTTGATGAAAATAACCACTAAACACTCGTGATTCTTGGTGAGATGGACTTTGGAATACAGCCTAACATGAATCAGGATTATATTTATAACATACAAATCGTACAAAGCCTTTAAGGGGTTTTATGGCCCTGTCAAGTCATTAGAATTTCTGCCTTTGTCGTTAGCATAAGTCTCTTATCTCTGCCTCTGCGTTAGCATTAATATTTCACGCTCTGCCTTTGTCGTTATCATTCGAAAAACAGAACTGCCTATTTCGTTAGCATTTTTTTGGTACCTCGTTCAATTTAAACCTCTGTATCTTCACAGAAAATGCACATTTTCCAAAACGGAAACGACAGATATATTGAGGAAGGATTGAAGTTTGTATTCAATATTTTATAATTGTTCCAAACCACGAATTAAGTTAAGAATTTAATGTCAAAGGCGAAAGTTTCAAACTTTTGGCAAACATCGCGTACGTAAACCCTGTTTACTCGAATAATATGGCATTTGTGGGAACATAAATTGTATATACTTATTGTTCATTCATCGCTTGAACGATATATGTAAGTGATCACTTTCAAAAGCAACGCAAAACACTATAAAATAACAAATACTTACTACACTGTAGTGGCGTAAAATGCATGTGTCTCTGCCTTCAACATACATAACTGCCTTACACACAGCGGGTTGTACGGTGTGATTACTATTATTATTATATTCGAGTCATTGTTCTGCCGTTCAGTTTGTTATTTTTCCAGTTTGATGTTATTTGCGTCACCTACACTACCACATGTATCCGGTTCACAAGAGACATATGGTCACATTGATTGTTGTATCGGGAATTAAATACGCATCACTGCTTCGATATGGTAACCAGACGATAACACCGGCGTCAGACAGTATCCAAGCCACATCGAATCCACTCATAAGAAGTCTGCAGTACAAGGTGATTCTTAAATACGTGCTTCCTAGTGATGGAGATGTTGTCGTGAACCGATTACCAGAAGTGTTAGTAATGTTAATATTGGTGTTGATTAGGTCAATATAAATGTTGTGAAGTTGTTTCTATTCGATTCCGTCAAGGAAAAGACAGGACACCGACAATGATGCGTTCATAAAGTACCCTTGTATACAGATTATTCAGCAAGATGCATGACACTAGTGATTCAACCAGTGACCATAACTCTGTTTAACGGCGTAATAATCGCCTATTATAGCGAGGAGAAATTGACGCGATCCTTGACCTTCAATTAGTATTTTAACAGCTGATTTATTTCATCGTCTATATTTATATCTCAGGTTATATATATTCATAAGCGGAAGTATCATAATTAGGCATGAGTAGGAATACAAACAAAAACATTAATTTAGGTCAGATAGGGCACGATTTGATAGCGGAAATTGATACTTGTAGTATACTCATGCATAATGTTGAGATCGTGTCAATATCTCCGTACTATATTCGCTTAATGACCCTACTTAATTTGATATATTACTTGCCTGAAACATGTTCTTGCTTTTCCAACTTTAGTTGATCTTTCATCATGTATTTCATACTCACATTTGTCATGTTGGCGGAAAATTCTGTCGCTTGGAGGCAACCGAGGGCATATCTATGTGTTTATTAACACTGACTCAATATAAAATATATTTTGCATTTACATGGGGTTTCTCTCGGTCTCTACTGAGTTACCAGTGGTGGCTGAGGTCCCTGTGGTTACAAAATTCAGTCATCTGACTGTAGTTTTTTATGAGCATTTAAGACTTGTCCGAGCGTTGTCTCAAATAAAAAACTGGCATATCTTAAAAGGTCTCATTTGTTTAGATAAGTCACATTTGGTTTAAATACATATTTACTGTAGACATGATTTTTATACGGTACATCGAGCGTACCTGGTCTTATTACGGGGTACCTGGAGTGTACGTCCCGATATAGTTTTCATCTCGAGTACCTGGAGCGTACTCGATCTTATTACGGGGTACTTGGAGCGTACGTCCCGATATGTTTCAACTCGAGTACCTGGAGCGTACTCGGTCTTATTACGGGGTACTGGGAGCGTACGTCCCGGTATGTTTCAACTCGAGTACCTAGAGCGTACTCGGTCTTATTACGGGGTACTTGGAGCGTACGTCCCGATATGTTTCAACTCGAGTACCTAGAGCGTACTCGATCTTATGACGGTGTACGACATATTTATCTCGGTAGTTTGTTACAGTAAATTGATATACGGTTTGATAAATAATCCGTGAATCCATGCCCTCGGTTGTTGCCTTCCTTAAAGCGTGTTTAACTCTAACAGCGTTACCAGTTAGAGTTCAAGTCAACATGGCCATTATATGCCACTTTAATTAAATCTATTAACATGTGCTTAACAGGCAAGTCTACATCTACTGTATGTATAATACTATGCATTACTATGATGATTGGGTAATATTCGTTTGTCATTTCTAAAAGGCAATTATATAATTAAATATTGATTACTGTCTACAGTTGTTTTTGAACTTTTATCTTGGAATAATGAAATTAACTCAACATTTATTTATTAAAACTATTAAAGTCATATTCCTTATAAAACAACATTAATTTGGATACTAAATATGTCTATATATCATACCAAATGAATAAATAAATACTTTGATAACTTCAGATATTAAGAAATATAAATCTTTATAATTATGCAGTTGTAACAAGAAATATTGTGAAAATATGCATTGTTATACATAGCATAATATTCTGCCTTTGGAGTAAGCAGAACATTCTGCTTCTAATAGGAAGCAGAACATTAAATTTTTTGTAGAAAGCGGATCATTCTTCCACTGTGGATAGCGAAAATTATGCCTCTCTAGATAGCAGATTATTCTGCCTGTGGAGAAAGCAGAATATTCTGCCTTGGAAGATATCAGAATAATCTTCCATTCGGCAATAACAAAATACTGTGTAGTAGATAGCAGAATATTCTGCCTTTTATTGTGGCTGAAAAGTATTCCCCTGGAGAAAGCAGAACATTCTGCCTTTCGAGAAAGCAGAACATACTGCCTTTTATAGTTAGCAAATAATCAACTTTTTGAGATAGCAGAACATTCTGCCTTTCATTGATAGCTGAATGTTCTGGAGAAAGCAAAATATTCTGCTTAATATTATCCCTTTGATAGATAGCAGAACATTCTGCCTTTCGAGAAAGCAGAACAATCTGCCTTTTATAGTAAGCAGAGCATTCTGCCTCCAGAGAAAGCAGAATATTCTGCCTTTTATAGTTAGCAGAGCATTCTGCCTCCAGAGAAAGCAGAATATTCTGCCTTTATAGTTAGCAAAATATTCTGCCTTTCGAGAAAGCAGAACATTCTGCCTTTCGAAAAAGCAAAACATTCTGCCTTTTATAGTTAGCAAATAATCAGCTTTTTGAGATAGCAGAATATTCTGCCTTTCATTAATAGCTGAATTTTCTGGAAAAAGCAGAATATTCTGCTTAATATTATGCCTTTGATAGATAGCAGATCATTCTGCCTTTCGAAAAGCAGAACATTCTGCCTTTTGTAGTTAGCAGAACATTCTGCCTTTCGAGAAAGCAGAACATTCTGCCTTTTATAGTTATAGTTAATAATCAGCTTTTTGAGATAGCTGAATATTATGGAGAAAGCACAATATTTTGCTTTTGGAGAAAGCAGAATATTCTGCCTTTGATAGATAGAATTAATATTCCGCTTTCGGAGAAAGCAGACTATTCTGCCTATTGTAGGTAGCGAAATAATCAGCTTTTTGAGTTAACAGAAAATTCTACCTCTGGAGAAAGCAGAATGTTCTGCCTTCTAAGATAGCAGAACATTCTGACTATGGAGAAAGCAGAATATTCTGCCTTCGGAGAAAGCAGAATATTCTGCCTTCGGAGAAAGCAGAATATTTTGCCTTCTAAGATAGCAGAAAATTCTGCCTCTGTAGATAACAGAATATGTTGCATCTAAATATTGCATTCTATATAGATAGCAGAATATTCTGCCTTTGCAGAAAGCAGTATATTCTGCATCCTGCTTAAAATGTTCTGCCAATTTTGTCCCCCCACAAAAAGGACATCTGGATTTTCCTTTTCTTTTCTGGACAGCCTTATAAATAGTGATTCATCAGTACATCATGAACATAAATATAAGACTGGTACTGTCAAATTTTCAGCCCAGCACACATGCCAGGTTAAATGCCACAGAACTTCCCATAATCCAACGCATATCTGACCCCAGGGCCCATATCTGATAATCAGATAAGTTTGTTCTAGATATTACTAAGAAATAAACAAATCTCAAATTTGAAATGTATGTTCCTTTGACAAATCTGTTTTCATAGTGACAAAATAATTGCAGGGAATAATAGTTTACATAAAATCTCACACTTACTGACTCAATTAAAATAAGTTTTTCTTAAGACAAATAATACATACATAGTTTAATTAATTCCATGATTGTATAGACAAATTAAGTATCAAACTAATTGTTGTTTTATGAGGGTTATGAATTTTATGTTTCTAAATATAGGTAATGTTGACTGTTAGTCAATATTGATATGAAAATTTTATCCGTGTTATGTTGGGCCTAAAATAAAATATTGTTTGTTTCCCCATCCCCTACCTACCCGATTAAAAAGGGCCCTACCCACAATATTGTATTGCCCAAATTGAAATATTTTTTTTTTAAAATAGAAGTGAAAAATAAATTTCTTGTTTACTGGCTTCTTAAATCTTACCATTAAATTTAAGACTGTTGGGTTTCACCTTAGAGTTAATTCTAAATTTCATTATTTGTATGTCTTAACCAATAACTATCATACTGAAACAGTACAAAATATTTACCCTACCTACCTACCCATTCTAAATATGCTAGGGTCGGGATGGGGAAACCAAGAATATTTTAAGTTCGGCCTTATAATAACTAAACGAATTATTTTCTATGGTTGCAACCAATTAAAGTCAGTATATACTTTGTATTAAACAGAATTAAATATATCAACACTGGAATTAGATCTTTGTGATTAATTTACAAAATTAACACTTTGTGATATTCACAAATTAGTTTTCAACAATTGGAGAGAAAGGCTACAACAAGACTTTTACCAAACTCCCAGATATACATTATACAACAACATGCCATACCACATACTATTACACCCTCAAATCCCCTCTGTTGCCATCATGGTTATTTTACTACGAAAAAAGTATTAAAAGAATAAATGAATTATAAGTTTTTCCTATCTATATTGTTTATTTTTTATCTATATTGTTTATTTTAAGGTTTTTTATTAAAACTTTAGACGAAATAGGAATTCTTACTTTACTCTTTAGGCGTTCAATTAAACACTTTAGATGATTTTAGACCAAATGTGATTACACGAAATGGGAAGTCCTCACATGCTGGTCAGATCTCCTGCATCATGCATGACTCTCAAGCATTTGAGACTATACTCGCTCATGATCGCTGGCAATGATCAAATCTCACACATTTCTTGTACATACTGGAACTTGATATATTTTGTTAAATTATGAATATGACCACAAATATTGGTTTAAATTGCTTCATGAAGCATGTATGGTATTGTAATAAAAGATACAAGAAAAGTAAGGGAAAACTGCAAATAAACTTTAATAATTTAAGTTTAAAGTTTCTGCCAGGAAAATCTCATGCATTTAAATTTTTAATGATATCTCTCGCAATTTCATCACCAATCTCATGCAATGGGGTCTGCGAAACATGTCATGTATGCATCCCCGTCATCAATACATAACAGGATATCAATGAATATTAAAACAAAATATTTCCGCTCCTACCTAATTCTAATTGGCCAGGGTCGGGAAGGGGAAACAAACAATATTTTATTTTTGGCCTTGCATTATAAGACTGTATTTCTAGGCAATTTCTGTCATTTGTCTACATTGTATATTAGTACACCTACCTGGTAATATTTGAGCTTGCCCTGTCACCAATCAATTTTTCGTTTGAGGACCCATTTGAGTAACCCCGGTCACCAATAAATTTCACCAATGAAGTAAAACGAAACACACCTGAAACAGATAAAACACACTTTTAGCATCAAAATAGCTGTCAGATAGTCATTAGCAACATTTTGGGAAAATAGTATACAAGGAATGTCACTGAAAAGTCCCGAGAACTTCCTGCCTAATCATTTGATTACTTGACTTATAAATCACTAAATGACTGATGTATTATAGCATGCCGATACTAGACAAGTACTTTTGGAATTTTGACCTATAATGCATTGCTGGACTTTTGTATCACGTCAAAATAGCGGGGGAAATATAGCCTAAACTATACCTGGGAGGTATAGGGCGGGGATTTGCAGGGGTTTTACCATTTGTATGGCCTGGGGGGTGGGGGGGCAGGGCAGAAATAATTCATCATCACAATTTAATAAATTATTATGAAACAGAAAAGGAGCAGGACTCAAGGGGGAAATATCGAGAATTTTGGGAATATATACGGCCTAATATCTCCACACATTTTATCAAAAAGAAACACTCACTCTTATTATTATCAACATTTGAGTAGAATATAGAATGATTTTTTATGCCCCCCTATCAATAGATGGGGAGGCATATAGTGATTCACCTGTCCGTCCGTCCGTTCGTCCGTTCGTCCGTCCGTCCTGGTTAACCCAAATTGACCGTTTCTTCTAGCATTAATATGGCTTGCTACATAGCTTTCATACTTGCATGGATGTTGTGTATGAACACTCTCCACACGCCAGTATCACCTAACCCCATTTTGACCTTCACCTTGACCTAATTTTGGACTTAGACTTATTTATGGACAAGGCTTCCACAGGGGGCATAAGCGTTTATTGAACGCAGTCTTGTTTATAAAGTTAGTTCGAGGCATCTAGGGTATTCGAGGCATCTATGGTATTCAAATATAAGTTTGCATAATGCACGTGTACCATTTTTTAACATTATTTATTTTAATAATAAAACATACATGTAATATATTTAGACAACATTGACCAGCAATCTGATATATTTTTGACGTATGCGAACTTAGAAAAATGATTATTTTATTCTCATATGTTGTTGCTTCTGAATTTTATTAACAAGAAAATAGTTGAATTATAATTCCATGGTTGACCTTCGTTAGCTATTAAATGGATCTATAAGTGTTTAAGTTTCCAAAAACTCGTTATACAATGCAAACAATTAGGTATACATCTTTTCAGTAATTATTACAACTTGTTAATACACCTGTCACCGACTACCCGCGGTCGAACAATGGAGTTCAACACTTAATGAAAGGTGTGAAAACTATCATTGTTCGACCCTTCTACAGGGAAATCATAGCGATGGACCGTCCAATCAGTTCCAGTGTTCGACATAGATATTGTTCGAGTGATCTATTGTTTCACTATATGAATAAAGCAGAGATTTGCCGGGACCGAAGAACCAGTTCGAGGCATCTAGAGTGTTCGAGACAAGTACTGTTCGAGGCATCGAAGTTCCACTGTACTTAGTGTTTATTTTAACTCAGCTATCCTATTGTTTATAATATTATTGTATCAACAGATACTTATCCTTTTAAAATGCCAGTCTAGTAGGCATATAATTCAAAAACAATTAAAAAATATAAACAGTCTAAGCCTAATTTGTTTAAAAATGACATCCAATAGCAAAGATTATGTCTTAAAGTAATATTCAAGTAGGCTATTTCCCAAACATTCCCAAAAAGGAATATTTAACACAAATAATGTCTCTCTATTTGTAATTCTGTCATATATTAATAAGTAGGCCAGGGTAATACACTGAAAATTAATGATTCGAAAAACATTCTTCAACTTTTTAAATCATTGTAACTTTTTATATCATTTTATAAAATGGAAAATAGACTGTCTGTAAAATGCAATCAAGTAATTAAGGCTATGGGCAAAACATAGGTCAGACACAGTTATGACTGCTGCATTTAGTTGGCCTTGGGATTTATGACACTGTTTTATATGACCCCTGTTGTGATTAATTAATTGACTCCATATTTATGGCACTTATTGTTTTCTTTATAGCCATATATTACATAACATTGCACAATATGCCAGCCAATAGTAAAGCTAATTGTAAAAAGGAATCTCCCTAATTTTCATTTGTTAGTTCACTTATTTTGGACACTCTCTATATATCCAAAAGACTCATGTTTGATTGTATAATTATTTTTATTTTAATGATAATTTAAGGTTTTCCAAATACATTTTTGTTATTTATATCAAGATTTCAAAGGGAACTTCTGTATTAAATTTATGATTGATTTCTATGTGTTATGAAATCAAATTACTTTCAATAATCACTTATATTCGGTTTTCTTAAAACGCTTAAAAACAAATGGTTTTTAATTCCCAAGTCATGTTGTGTGATAAAAATATTAACATTTGTTAACACTTAATTAACACCATTGTCTAATATCAGTTATTTATCACATAAAGGTACAAAAATGTCACACTGCAGATTGTCATTGATTGATTTAATCCACAAGATTAATATAACTCTGGAGAGATTACCTTCAGGTGTTTTTTTTAAAAATACCAAGCATATCCAGGGGGGATAAACACGTGACCATAATTTGAAACAATATGGCGGCGTAGACGCGAATATTATCGTTTTGGGACTATTATTTCAAGGTGAGTACGGAATTAAAACATCTTACATATCCTATCATATGGTACTCAAAGCGCGCTTTCCAGCGGTGTATAACATGCTGGTCTGGTGTGTTTACTTTCTGAGAACATTAAGACCAAAATTTCGAGTCGAGCACAAGAAGCCATGGTGTATTTCACGCTATTGATAAATTTTAGTGTTTTTGTGATCAAATCGCACTTTTGTGGAGTATTTAAAGCAACCACTTAATAGAAATAGTTTATAATGTATGCCAGCACAAGTCATTGGCTCATATTTATCATATGTATGCGATTTATCAATTTTGAATGCGTTGGTGCATCCCACGCCGAATGAAACGATGGTGCATTTCACGTCCAATCCAAAACAAAGAATGGTGCATTTCACGCTGACATGTATTTTATTACAGAAATGAGTGTTATTTGCTCATATTAATTGTATAAAGCATGCATCCTGACATCTCTTATTGTAGGTCACGAGTCCTATCTTATAAACATGTACATGTAGTGCGCCGCAGATAACATTAGCATTTGTTGGCAAACAAAATGACAATTAAATGCATTTCTAAAGTCTTATTTTGTTCGCTTTTGTGCATTATCACTTTAAAAAGGATATTTACGTTCAGACTATACTGAAGCTAGTGGCAAGTGTACCGTGCAGTGTTTATAATTATTGTCATTTTCATTTGTAAACAAACAGTTGGGGAAATCGCCCGATTGGTAATTATGATTGAAAAATTTCCCGACCGGGCGAAAAAATGGTCAATTTATTTATACCTTAGAAGATCAACCTTGGCATAAAAATATTTGACCAAGCGATAATCTGAACAAATGTTTCATTTCACATTGTTTATATCCAAGATAGTACCGTTCAAATTTCCTTTGAAATGTCTTGATTCTGAGATATATAGCCTTAAAAACTGCCTTATTCGGCCAGTATAAATTCGTTGTATTAACTAGTCCGCTTTGGCAACTTTCTACTATTCAAAATATATTTACTTATCTGATCCGGACAGTGAACATAAAACACTTAATATATCTCAGAATATATACAATGTAAAATAGTTCTGAACAGTAGGGTTTCAGACAAACCTTTTGTGCTACGAAATATGAAATCAGATTGTCTTCATGTCAAATATCTATATACACTGGTTAGATTTTCATAAGTGGGCGTTTCTATTGTCCGATCAGGCAGTTTACTGAGCAAAATTTCCCGATCGGACAAGTAGTTAAGGGAATCCCAGAATTTCCCGATCGGGCAATTTCCTCCACTGACAAAGGCTAATGTTTTCATGTTACTTAAATCTAACCCTTTGAACACATTCTTTTCTTCTAGGATGGTGCGTGAACGAAGATACAAAGACCTAGTCGCCGAAAATCTTGCTGCAGCACACCAGCAGTTAAAGACTTCCAGATCGTTTACTGATAATTGTAAACCTTGTCATACGAGAAATAAACAAATACAATATGACGATGATTTCGTTTATTAAACATTACTGAACAATGAACAACACATTTGAGTAATCAAAATTTATCGATCACAGGAAAGTTTAACATATAGCATCAGCAAAATAGAAAGTCTCCACGTTTAATGTTTCTATATGACAATGCTTAATGAAGAAATATGCAAGTAGAAACATTGTCTGCTGAAACTATTAAAGAATTCCATACAAAGCAACGCTGTAATTCTGAACACGACGGGGAATAACTCGTTTTGTTCAAAAAGCACTCTGCTTATCAAAACAATATACTCAATGACAGTTGAACTGTTTTCTGGCTATAAACATCAATAGAAGGTACTATTGTTAAGGAAATCAATATTGATATCAACAATGTCTAAAGCATTTTGATGCAAATTGAGTCAAACTTTGGTATTTTTCAAATTACCTCCCTTCGAATTAAAATAAGAGCATATTTACCGTTGCGATTGTGATCAACTCTAAGCACAAATTGTTGATTTCAGCAATGGAATGTGTCAATTAAAAAAACAATATAACGTTCGTTGATCAGTGGTGGAAATTGACCTATTGGGCAAAAATTCTGTGATTCCCCTGATTATTTGCCTGATCGGGAAATAAAATGGTCAATTGATACATACCTCAGAAGAACTGACCTGTGCATAATGATATTATACCCAATCGATTATCTAAACACATGTTTCATATCACAAAGGGTATAACATTTTTTATCTAAGATACCGTCGTTCAAATTTCCCTTCAATTGTCTAGATTCTGATATTTCTAGCCTTAAATACCAATTTTGCCGGTCAAAATTCATTGGGTTCACTTCCCCGTTTTTTGCAACTTTCTACTATTCAAAATGTATTTACTTGCACGATCGGGTAATTTAAATTGCCAAAACGGGAAAGTGAACAAAAACACACACAAAACTCGGAATCTAGACAATGTAAAATAATTATGAACGGTAGGATTTTACATACATGTGCAATCAGATCTTTTCCATGCCAAATATCCTTATTTACAGGTTAGTTTTTTTTAAAACGGTGGGCGTTTCTATTGACCGATCAGGCAATTTTTGGAGCAAAATTTCCCGAAGGGGCAAATTTTTAGGGGAAATCCCCGAATTGCCCAATCGGGTAATTTCCTCCTCGGTTTAAATTGCTTATAAATAGTGTGTTACCTTTATCATAAGACACGTGTATATTGCGACAAACCAAAGTTACAATTGTTACGAACATAACATATTAGCACAAATCAGTCTCTGTGCAAACACTTTGTTATAGATTAAGTAGTTTGACCTATCAAAAATAAAATGCATATAACATGGCAATATCTGTGCATATTTATCGATACTTCTACGTTTAGTTCTGTATGCTTGACATAATTTCACGTTACTTAAATACTATCTATGACTAATCAAACCACGACTTGACAAACCAGTTTTCCCGGACTGTATTTAAACAGTACCAACTTAATATTTTAAAATGAACCGGGTTCTTCTCCACGGGCACAAGAAACACGGATGAGGCGTCTGTGGCGTCTTTCGAGATCTCGAAGACCCGATATGCTTCTTAAGACCTTCCCACATGCGCTGTCTAGTCTTGCTGTTCGCATGTCTTCAATCATATCTAAGGAAATGAGATATTGTTAGTTAGATAACGTATAATACTGGTACGGGCTTATATTGCATACAAATGGTATACTAGAACAAGTACTAACACTGTAAGTACAGTAACATACTAATACAGTTCCGGTTTATTATTCATTCATCAGTTTCAAAACATGCATATCTGTTGTGCAATACATTTGCCATATCCAAATAACAAACAAACACACGTTCTTAGACTAATACCTTTGTTCTAACAGAATAAAAAAACATTGCAAGAGAAACCAATTACATGTATGCGAAATTGTGGTAAATTACATGTGCATCTCAAAATAACGTGAAATGCACCATCGCTTTATTCGGCGTGGGATGCACCAATTCATGCAAAATTTGTAAATGTCGAAAATATGATATATACATGTATGAGCCAATGACCTGTGCTGACATACGTTATAAACTATTTCTAGTAAGTAGTTGCTTTAAATACTCCACGAAAGTGCGATTTTGTCACAAAAACACTAAAATTTATCAAAAGCGTGAAATGCACCACGGCTTCTTGTGCTCGACTCGAAATTTTGGTCTTAATGTTCTCAGAAAGTAAACATACCAGACCAGCAAGTTATACACCACTGGAAAGCGCGCTTTGAGTACCATATGATAGGATATGTAAGATGTTTTAATTCCGTACTCACCTTGAAATAATAGTCCCAAAACGATAATATTCGCGTCTACGCCGCCATCTTGTTTCAAATAATGGTCACGTGTTTATCCCCCCTGATAGCCTTTATTTGTCATTCAGCTTTCTGCTGAAATATGGCAGGCATATATGTGTGCCCCCATCCGGAATTGAATTTCTTAAATTAAGGGTCCTGACCAGCCCTAACTGGGAACCAAACCCCAAATACTGGGTTACCATTCAAGAGTACAAACCTGACTGGACTATGGCTTTGCAAATTATTACAACTGAATTCCAATAGAACACTCAACAGATTTTGAAACGCAACGATTTTGGGGGTTGGTATTTTTGGTATAAATTTTAATTTAAATTTTATTGGAGTATAAACCAATAAATGGGAAGATAGTTGAATGCCTGGTATGATTTTCTACGGAAAAAATATTTCAATTCAGCCCATTACGTCATATTGGGGTCTTTTTTATTATTTACACCTGACGTGCGAGCAAAGCCACTGGGCGCAGGGCTCTCGCTACACTTATGGGCCTGGGCCCCAAGGTAGGGAATTTGTTTTGAAAAAAAGGGGACTTTTGTCTGATTTAATAATATTTTATTGCATTTATTATACACAAAGGGATTGGGCACAAGTTATTTCAACATTATTGAAGCCCTCTCCCAGAATATTAACAAAGTCATGGCAACTGCAAGAAAATACATAGACTATATCATAATTCAAACAATCGTATAGCTATAAAATAACAATCGATATTGGTATTGAAATTAAAGTGGTTGTGGACAAGGGCATGTATGTACTTTATGTATGTACATTTAGAAACGATTAGAACTCTTCAAATAGCGATACACATTCTGGAATATGTATATGTTTTCCTCAAGAGATAGTGATTCATGTCCTTTTAACAATAAGTCAATAGTTAAATCGTACATTGACAAATTTCTCATTAGGGTAAACCTTTGTTCATCATACAAACAACATTCAAAAAAATAATGACTAGTGTCTTCACATGGATTTCCGCACCTACAAGATGGATCATCCATAATATTAACTCTATATAAATCATAATTTAAAGCACTACAATTATGTCTTAAGCGAGTATGCCATATATTGCATTTCCTGTCACCATCAAAATAGAAAGAAAGTATAACGTTATTTTCGGATTTAAAAGTATTCTTAAAAGACGATAATGTAGGTTTATTTCTAATATTTACTTCTAGGTTGTTCCACATTCTTATTGTTGAGGGTACGAATGATTTATTACTCAATGCCAGTCGGTTATTCGGAATATTGTAGTTTTCACCATTTCTTAATGGATAGTCATTTTGTCTTTTATAAATATCAATACTATTATAAATGTAATACATATTAAATGAACAAAGAGCCAATTTCAAGCTATAACAACAGATATAGCAATGGCTGAACAGCATTTACAAAGACTCCTCATGCATACGCTTGAAAAGGCTGGACAAAAAGTACCGCATTTCAAGATCGAAAACATGGAAAGTTGGTCATTTACCAGGAATTAACATGGATTTCCATGCTATACCAGGGATTACTAGCCTATTTTCCAGCGTCACCCTGGTAAATGTACAGCCGGGTAAGAATCATTATTTTTTTACAGGATTTATTAAAATGTACATGCAAAAACAGATAGCAGTTCTATTGTGTATAAACTTAAGTTATTGTAACAATGTCTGTCCCATTACAAAATTGTGAATCAATCACATATTAACAAATTCCAGCCACTAAAGTATCTAATGTATATACTCTAACAGTTGTCAGTGTGCACGCTTTGTGTTTACAACATAAAAACAACTTGATGATGATTCTACTACATAAAATGTATTTTTAAACAATTATTCCATATAATGACAAAATAATTGGATTAAATGCAATGTCAGTAACCCAACTTTTTAAACAGGAAACATAATAAACAATTATTCTATATGGAGGATGAGTCAGCAATAAATGCATATTGCAAAGTTTTTCTGTGAAAGATTGTATAGTCCAGGAAATGTAAACAAAATAAAATCATCAACTTTTAAGTTTTAGCTGGATTTTGATAGTGGCAATGTAATTCACCATAGGAAACTCACTGTTGCCTATAAAGGTAAAACACACTTATATTTTGTTATACAGTGAAACTCACTCAAAGTAAGACATTGAATAGTACTCGTTCATAATGAACATTTGATCAATGTATCATAACACAATATTAGTCACATCATAATTATATCAAGATAATAATTATATGTTTATTTTATTTTCTTCGAGCTATAAATGTATACGTATGACAACATAATGATGTTAATACATGTATACATTGTATAACGAAATACGTTGTATCCAAACTTATATAACGAAATTTCGTTGTACGGATACAGTCAGATCTCGTTATAACGACATCCGATATACTGACAAATTCATTATATAGCCCATTTGCGCTGAAAAAAATCGTCTAAAATTTAAATTAATTTTCTGAAAATCTATTCATCAGATGTGTGTAAAAATGTACGTACAACCATAATTACATCCTACCTACTCACATTTTAAATTTCATAATTTTTAATTGCTTATTAAAACTACTTTGTTCTTTATTGTATATTAAAATTACATGTATTTGGACACTTTAACGCAGGGAGGTAATCTGGTATTCCATTGATGTTTTACGGTATTTTTTAACCGTTATAATCAGTGATCAACGGGATTGACATTGGTGTGACGAAGGCGAAATTTTTGAGGCCCGTATCAGTCGGATTAGTTAGGTATGTCCCTAGTATGCAGATAATGTATAATAATATCATGAAAAAACAGTGAAAACCAAAACCTTGTTCACTAAGCTATGTACATACTCATACATGTATATACAAATGTATATCCTAATGTTAATTTAACAACTTAATAAAAGCATTACAATGTTAATGTACACAATGACAGTACGTGTAGTCTTATGACTGAACCAGGCCTAAAAAGTGAGTTATATATACATCTACACAACCATTACACAAAATCGTTTGAAGACGCAGTAAGATCAGTTTTTTATATTTCGAGAAGCAGGCTGCAAGAGGCAAGCCGTTTTTTTCGTTGAGGAAAGTGCACCTGCGGACAGAACATGCATTCGGAACCAATTAAAAATATACAAATACACATTAAGGAAAGTTTTGATTATATCACCCAAACGAAGTGGAAGAATGCATGCAAACATGTCCAAGACAAAATTGAAAAGACATATTGGAAAAAAGACAATATAAAGGAGGGAATTGAGAAAATAGTAATTCATTTTGATGATCTTTATGATAGCGATGTTGAAGCATATATCTATGAATAATACATAGCATAATATAAAGTCGAACTGTACTGTGCAATACTGTTGTTTGGCTAGGCAATATGAAAATTATTATGAAATAATGAAATAAACTTATGATATGTACATGTATGTTTTTTCTTCATGTCTCTGTCTATGTTCATACATAAACTATTTTATTATGACACTGAACAATAAACATGTATAAAACAAACAAACAAAACTAAACGAATATTACCTTATCCTAAATGCCTAAAAAAGTTATAGTGCAACCAGTACGACCGACAGCTGTATGGATCGAACTCGCCAGGCCATGACTGATAGACGGCCATTCAGTAGTAGAAGTATATTTCAATATGTTGTAATTAAAGTATTAGCTATTTTCACTATTATATAGAGGATCTTACATGAGTGTCTTTCTATATTGAATTTATTAAACGAGTTGGATAAAATGATAAAATGCGAGGCTCTGCCGAGCATTTTATCACTTTTATTCAACGAGTTTAATAAATTTAATATGGAATGACACGAATGTAAGATTCTTTTTATCACATAAACTAAATACACAGTAAACGTTTGTCAAGAATGCACACACTTCCCCTTTAGCAAATAAATCCCATAGGAGTAAAGCGGTTCATTGAAAGAGCTAAGAAAATAGTGCAACAATGTATACACCAATATGCTAATCTTTCTGCCTTTGAAAATAATATTTTTAGGGTATCTAAAATCCTGCAGATATAAAACTACGCTTAACAAAATAAATAATTAAATCTAGGACCACAGCAACACAACGTATTCTGTTCTGTTCCGTGTTCCGTTCCGGGTTTTAGTAACAACCAAGGACAGGGGAAGTAACTAGGTTTTCCGCGTGAATTTATTCGCGATTCGTCTGAATAGCCGAAAATAACTGATTGTACACGATGCAAGTACTTGGTAAGCAAGGAAAATCGTCTTCAATACTCAAAATTAACGGATTTATACAATGAAATCAACATCCAGAGCCGTGTGTTTGTGTAGATGACAGATATTTGGTATGTACATTTCGGCTCGATCTTATTCGTACCCACGTTTAACGGACCTACCGTCATGTTTACTTACAGTTATAACTCTTAAGTTCTTGTACATCTGTTATTGTGTGATTATAACATGCCATAGAGTGCTCATAATCGGATATAATATTTATTCTATTCTAAAAATGTATTCTTTTACTTTTTTGACAACGAGTATGAATACATGAATAAAGTGACTCGCCCTTGTATATCCCTCATTTGCATGTTTATTACACGTGTGTATTATGACTTTTATGTAATGGGTTTATTAAACTCCCAGAGCCTATTTTATGTGATAAATATTTATATATTACTTGAGTAATATTTTACGTATTCGGTAAATTTATTTGAGTATTACCTGCCAGGGGGATAGTTGCATGTATTTTCATATTTTTAAGCCAAAAGACCTTGAAATATGATTCAAACAAACAGTTCTATTTCAGATGCACAGACGGGCCTCGTATATGCTATATTAAATAGGTTACAAATACGTAAATCTACCGTTAGGCGTGTCACGTGACCATAAAATTGGCTGTTGCATGTATCGAGTCTTCTAACATGAAGTTTCATTGTAAACTACAAATATTTTCCATAGAACTTATGAACAAAACTTTTTTTACACATGTCCGATGTTGCTTAGATTTAATTGTATATTAGGTAGATACATTTCATTAACTCGTGCAAAATTTCATACTTGTAGGTGCAGTAAATACTGAGAAATCTTCATTT
This sequence comes from Spisula solida, assembly GCA_947247005.1. Taxonomy (NCBI): domain Eukaryota; kingdom Metazoa; phylum Mollusca; class Bivalvia; order Venerida; family Mactridae; genus Spisula; species Spisula solida. The sequence goes on from OX365961.1 coordinate 19,469,188, forward strand.
TAGACGATTTTTTCAGCGCAAACGGGCTATACCGACATCAAATTTGGGGACAAAAGTATTAAAATGCTTTTTGTTTCAATTCAGTATACCGACATATTCGTTATAACGACATTTTTCTTGGAAACAAACAGCGTCGTTGTATCGAGATCTGACTATATAGCGTAAATTGGATATAGCGAAAGAAATTTCTGGGTCCCTAGGATTTCGTTATAACCAAGTTCCTCTGTAATTAACTTTAGATGATGAGATTTTATAAAAGAAGGAGCGTATGAAATTTTACTTACATTTGTATCTATCACCACGCGTTATTACTAGTTTGAGAAATTTATTTTCTTCTATTTTTAATTGAAAGGGAGGTAATTTCACATTTTTTCCATTTTCTAAATTTCAAAGCTGCACAGATTAACAATGTGTAAATATTTTAGCAACATTTGATGTTTTTCTGTTTGGGTAATCAACATTGAGTCATACATTTCCACAGGCAAACGATAAATTACACATAAAAAAACTTTTTACATACAATGTGCAATAACTCCGCATAGTTGACGACGCTATGTAAAACATGAACATAATATGCTGAAGAGCATATAATAATGATTGTGATACCTAGTATTCCCTATTCACACACAACATATGAGGGTCATTCAAAAAATATGTAGACACCATTGACGGTTTAACTATCATCCGATTTTCATCAAATTTGGTAGAAATAATGTCCTATCATTAACAAATCAAATGCATATGGTAAGAAAGAAAAGTATGTGTAATATTCTAAAACAGGGTAGTTATAGCAACGCAAGATTGAGCACATGGGGCAACCTGTCGATTTGTTTTGTCGAAAATTTGTGTTGATAGATTTGTGCCATCAATTTTTGTTCACAGGAAGAAAGCATGTCAATCATTGATGTGTGTATCCTTTGATGTTATGCGGTTATCCGTTTCAAATTATAACGTCGTATTCAAAACCGTTATGGAGATATTGGTTATCTTACCAAGTCACTATTTTACTAGCAGTACGAAAACGTGACGTCAGTGAAACCACGGGGCAACGCGATTAATGATAAAATTGAGTTTGGCGCTTTGATAAACCCAAATACTAGTACTAGCTTGAATCATCTTGGAAAATAGGTTATTTCACCAAGACAAAGTGTGGGAACATCGTGTCAAATCAACAGCTCTGGTGTTGGATAACTATTGACTTAACCACGTCAAACAGGGTCTCTGCATTCCTAATTTGGCCTTTATGAACGTCAATGCGTTTCCTATGGTATAGCCTCTTTATGCGGTGTGACAACTGGCAACAACAGATGAAATTAAGTATTCTAATTCATTGTATTTTGTTCAGATTAGTCCGGCATGGTACATGGATGATTATACAGAATTGGGTTAGTGATAGAGTTGTATTTAGTGTATTATGCAGTTAGAAAAGTTGTGAATTTATCAAATTTGATGACGTCAACAACGACGTCGAGAGTTGCCCCGTAGTCGCTAAGGGTACAATCTATAGAACTAGTTACTCGCTTAACGGTCGGGCCGATCTCAATGAAACTTTGAAATTCAGACGAATAAAGCTGCAGCTACAGCATACTATTGATTTGTTAATTTTACTTACAATATAAACTAGTAAATGGATGTGTCTACGTATTTTTTGAATGACCCTCATATTAATATTTGATGTTATGTAAAATACATGGCAGTTTTAATTAATGTAAACACTAATGCGTGATTGATTTTCAATAGAATAGACTGGCTTATCATGTTATCATGTTATACAATGTACGAGGGTTGTGCCAGTAAATTGTGTACTTTGCTTATTACATAAAATGTATTCAAATACTTAGTTTCAAATTTTACTGATGATGAATAAATATGTTCTTAGCAGGTATTCGGAATTTCTTGAAAAGTGTCATGAAATTATCTTTTTGTTTACATCATCAATACACATAGTATGCAAGTGCGTTGCACAGTGACGTCAAGGTAAGAACGGAATTCAGTAGAACATTTTTTCTTCACCTTAAAGTATTTTTCATTGTATTCGAAATGCATAAGATGGCACTGAACCCTTTTCTGATACACATTTGCGAACCAGTCAAAGTCTAATGCACCATAAAAAGCTGTATAACCGTCACAACCAACCCTCATCTCGAGAAATGTCTGACCCCAACATACGAGGGGTGTTCGATATATATTGTCACTTGGGTCACAAATCAGAAAATTCGTTGATATCTTTAAATCTTAATACATTTCTAGAACCACCAAGATTTCCGCGATATTTTGTGAAAAAAATCAATAAAATTTAATTGCCGGAATGTTGTTTCTGTTGTCTTTTCAAAAGGCTAGTAATAGACACTGCGACTTTTTTTGCGAAGAACTGTCGATTAAAACTTCCTTACGGGAAATAATCTTATTCCACAACTATCATACCGTAAATAATGTAAATTCCTTCGATAAAAACATAATTTGCTGTACTTGGTTGCCATTTTTTATCAAAATAAGAGCATTTCAAAGTCGCGAAAATAGGTGTCAAAATGAGTCAAAAAAGCATGCTACTTTTCTTTGTGGCTTTTGATTGTCTATGCGCTGCAGTTTAACTTATCACTACAACAGGTGTTAAGTGCTGTGTGGCGGCTGTAAAGTCTCCCCGTACTTCACTTTAGTGTAGTTATCATTTATAGTTAACTCCTGAAGTCCACAGTGTGTCATTTATTGTGGTGTGAGTATAAAAATTATAGGCTTGCTTGAAATATCCATTTTTGGGGATGTGGATGGTTTGTTCTATGTTTGACTCGTGCGTGTATGGCTAGGCACTGTCGTCATTCTGTGTGGCTTTGGATTGTCTGTGCTCTAAAGTATTTATTTTGTTATTGTCAAAATACAATATATATACATGGCAAGTATATAGTTGTTTACATTAATAGTTTTGCAGGTACCTGATTGTATGAGTGAGTCTGCGTCTCGTATGTAATAATGATGAATATGTTAGTGTGCCTTGGTGTGATCATGTGTGTGCCTGGATCTGTGTGTGTTTTGTGTGTAGGTATATTGTTATATTTAATGTATCCACAACGATAATGTGATTCCCGCGCAAATGGTTGGGTGCATCCGTGTTTTGATAGCGGGGTACTAGTTTTATTTAATTGATGTGACAGTAATACAACACTTTATTTAATGCTAACAGATGAGATATGGAGAACGCGTTCTATCAGTGAAATAAAACCTATATCTGACAGTCACTGGTTATCCCCTACATATGTGATTGATATAAGCTCCGCCCCCCTCACAGGGACTACTCGCTCTTGCAAATATTGAATTTTATCACTACACGATGATATATAAACCATATTCAATCAAAACAAACGAATATCCTCTATTCATTTTTCTCCTATTGATCAGAAGACCCAATAGCTCAGTGTGCTAAGCAGAATATACCTGACGTTCAACTTTTGTTCAAGTTTTAGGTTCTGATTTCGAATATCATTAGCAATCTATTTTTTAAAAATAAAATTTAGTTTTTATATAATTATGTTTATTAAAGTATATTTTTATTTTGGTAATGTGGCTAGAGGTCCGGTTATGCGTGTAGGACAGGCTAGAGATCCGGTATTTGATTTCATATGTTTAAACCATATATTTTATTTCGTGTCAAGAATTTAAATGACATAAACAAGTGTTTACCATGTTGTATTTGACAGAAGTGTAAAACATTGACTGGGAATAACAGTGATCTCGAGTGTTTCGATAGTTTCGTCTGTGTGTTAACAACAATTGATACCGACTTGAAGTCTAAAGGGGTACCACACATTGTATATATTTGGGTCACTTTTTCACACACACGCTCTTCAGTACAACAAACTCTGCAAACGTCTCAATAAAGTTCTATGCAAGATCCACCCTCATAAATGTTGGTACCACGGGAAACAGCGCATTAACAACGATGACATTGATCCTAGGGACAAAACCCATCTGCGACGTTCTCGAGAGCCTAAGAAATTATCTTAAAATGAGTTTGTACAAAGGTGTTTTTTGATACAACAGCACACGCACATTTTGTGTTTAATAACATATGATGACATAAGTAAATAAATAATAATAAACAATTTTCCCCATCTTTGATATATTCCATAAAAAGTAGATCTACATTCCAACACGCACGTTTTGATAAACTTCGGGATCCCAATATATCAACATTTAACTGAAACATAATTATTATTTCAAAACTGATGTGTGAGCAAACAAACATTAGAGCAAATACCATCGAACAAACAAAAATAAATTCGGCAATCACCGGCAGCATAATAACTTATTTAAGTGCCGCACACTTCTAATTAACTTGATTGCTAATTTTTTTACAAGATTTCTGTCAAATACTTACCTGTATAGCAAGGTAAATGCATTGGAAGTCTCGGCAGGATAAATAGATATTGTTTATACACATGAAATAAATTACCGGACCTCTAGCCTGTCCTACAAGCATTGTCTAGAGGTCCGGTAACCTCTAGACTCCAGGTCTAGAGGTCCGGAGCACGAATGAGTCGAAAGAATAAACATTCGAAACACATTCCAAATAGTAATTCGAATTAACCAAAATTCTAACAGCCTTGTCAAAATGCAGTTGGAATACTTCAAATATATTCTGAATACAATTAAAATAAAATTCTAACAAAACTCGAATATAACTCGAAAACGACTAGAATGATAGCGGCGAACGTGCACGCACATGTTTTCATAATACAAGCATCGATCTATCGTACGGGTTTTAGCACGTGCTTGTATAGATAAATTTCCAACTTGGGTAACAAAACGGGGGGATTAACTGTATACACTCTATGGTTAAAGTACATAAACATGCATACCTAGAAATACACCTATACACTGGTAGTGTGTTTGATAATAGTATTTATACTGTTTTAAGTATTGTTTCGAATGCTGTCAGAATGCCGTAAGAATATTTAAAATGTAATCAGTATGTTTGAAATTATATTATACTAATTACATTGTACCCCGAATCGCCATTCCTACGACATTCCGTCTCATTCCGACACTCGTGTGATTGGGGTATAAACATTAATTCAACTAATATAAGCTTTATATCTGAATATTCTGAATATTTTACTAAAGTGTCCAAATAAATATTTTTTGGCGAAAAAGTTGTCGTTGTTGATTAGAAACAGAATAAACAAATGGTGTCAAACTAATAGTATTTATTAAATATAATAAATGAAAACACAATTTGGTTTCATATTATAGTACAAATGGCTGTATACAATTTTGTTTTATACTTTTACATTTTATAAACATTTATAAACTACCAGTTTTGAATTTCCGCACATACGAACTAGGTTGCGCAAACCTCCTTAAATTATGTTAAATAAAAAAAAATACAATCAATAGTAGATACCCTCTTAAAATGCATAATATTTAAACGCATTTCTTACATTTTCATGAAATATGAAATTTCAAAAATTTACATATTCTATACTTAGCAAATTTTCTAAAAGATTATATTAAGTCAGACAGGGAAGGCAGCACTCAACTTAACCAGCCGAGCACAGAAAACATTAAAAACACACAAAGCACAATGCCCAACTAAACAAGCGCAGATCCACCAAAGTCCAAGCTGTCGAAAAGTATAATAAATTATAACTAGCCGAATGACACAGTAGAAAAGATACAGCAACCAAAAGGCGGAATGCCTACGCCGAATGACCTAGTTACAACAGTTAACTGCTGAACTACATAGTTATAGCAGCCTTTAGTCTCAAAAGTTAAATAACAGTATTAAAACGTTGAAAGGCCCGAATAGTCGGATGACCTACTAACTAGCTGAATGACCCAGTTTCCACAGCAAAAGGACTATATTGTCCCGCTTTAGCTGTAAGAAACCTTAAAACGAAGAGGTGCCCAACACACTACCGACCACGAAAATTAAACGCCCCTAGTCTCATTGTTTAAAAACTGAATAGAAAATATTCAGCAAACAAAAGGCAGAAAGCCCACGCTGAATGACCTAGTTACAACAGTAAAACTGCTGAACTACATAGTTTTAGCAGCCTTTAGTCTCAAAAGTTCAGTAACAGTTTAAAACGTTGAAAGGCCCGATTTCAGCAACAAACAATCTGAAAACCTTAAAACGAGTGACCCAGTTTCAATAAGTAAAATGACGTAATTGAACAAATCGAGATATGACGTAATGAACAAGTCATTAAGAATTGCAAGCAATACAGAAGTCCCCTACCGGTTTAAGGATGCTGGATCGGTTTAATGCGCATGCGTCATTTGTCATAGTACGTTTTGTGCCTTATAAATGTAAAAATGTGTCAAAATAAATCAAATTGAACAGTTTTAATAAGTATTATGCAATAAAATTAGAAAATACTAATGGAAATGACGGTTTTCATTCCGAGAAAAAATTACATTCGAAATAGGTGGGTGGGGTAAAAAAATAAAAATATTGCTATTTATGCCAAATGACTTTGTTGGGAGTCAGGTTCGTTTGGTAATGTTTGTTTATGCTACGGTCACAAAGCTCGTACGATATCCGTACGAATTTACCAACTCGTATAGTCCGTTTGCGGCGAAAAAAATGGTCTAAAATGAAGATTTCTCAGTATTTACTGCACCTACAAGTATGAGATTTTGCACGAGTAAATGAAATGTATCTACCTAATATACAAATAAATCTAAGCAATATCGGACATGTGTGAAAAAAGTTTTGTTCATAAGTTCTATGTAAAATATTTGCAGTTTACAATGAAACTTCATGTTAGAATACTCGATACACACAACAGCCAATTTCATGGTCACGTGACACGTCTAACGGTAGATTTACGTATTTGTAACCTATTTACTATAGCATATACGAGGCCCGTCTGTTCATTTGTACTGTCTATGTGTATCATATTTTCGGGTCTAGACGTAAAAATGGCTTGCGTCTAGCAGCGTCCTTCTCGAACTATAAAAACACAGATTTTACAGCTTCTTTAAACGATTTTGACTGCTTAATGTTAGGCATTCTTCAAACGTGTTCATGAATGTCGATTTTAGACTAATCCTAAAGGTTTGGGTAGATGTATATTACTCAGTTTTTAGGACTGGTTCAGTCATAAGACTACTTGTCATTGCGCACATAAACATTACAATGCTTTTATTAAGTTCTTAATTTAACATTATTATATACGTGTATGTCCATGTATAGGTATATACATAGCTTATGTAGCTGATTTTCCGTGATATTACAGGTATTATACATAATTTGTATACACTCAAGCGACATACCTAAATAAATCGACTTATATGGGCTTCATAAATTTCGCTTTCATCACAGCAATGTTAATCTTGCTGATCACGGATTATAACAGTTAATAAAAGGACAGTTAAACATCAATGGAATACCGGATTTCCTCCCTGCGTTAAAGTGTTCAAATGCAAGTAGTATCAATATACAATAAAGAATAAACTTGTTGAAATAAGTAACTAAAAATTATGAAATTTAAAATGGGAGTTGGTAGAATGTAATTATGATTCTACGTAAATTTTTATCAACATCTGATGAATAGATTTTTAACCATTCAAAATTTAGACGATTTATTTCGCTGCAAACGGGCTATACGAGTCCACAATTTTTGAAATCCTAACGGTATTTTTTCATTCGTAGGGTCTGGTCACAGCTCGTACGGACCTCGTACGATTTATAGAGATGAACTCGTACGGTGTCCGTGCGACAATAATGGATATATTCAGCGAAATTTTAGTTATCTATTTTAAGACCCTGGTCACATTGATCGTACGAGCTCCGTGCGAGTCAAATTTTAGCAAGTTCGTACGGAGTCAGTACGGACATCGTAAACTCGTAAGGGCATCGTACGGAATTTTGTAACTCGTAGAGGACTCGTGAGCTCGGTGAAAATGTTTCACCGATCTCCGAGTTGTCTACGAACTCGTAGAGATATTTGAAGTAGAAAGCTCCCAAGGAAGCTGCCCTCACCCATTTTATGTATTATTATATTATGACAGATGATTATGGATTAGTTGATATTTCATGTCATATTTATATATGCAAGGAAAATGCATAATTGTCCCTCGACAAACTCTGAAATTCAGCTTATTTGCCATAACGATTTGAATAGTACAATGGGTATATACATGTATGTGTCTCATGTGTACCACGCCAAATATATATTCTACCAAAATAATTAAATGAATGCAGTAGAACGGATATGCATATGTAGATGCACGAGAATCACGGAAATAACAATAATTATACACTGAGCGTGTGTGGATCCAGATGGGGGGTAGGCCTTGATCCTGGAATTGTGGTGAATTGTGGTCATCTAAACAATGAGAGGAGTACGTCTTTGGTGGGAGTCTACTGGGTACCATTTGGCTAAAATATAGCTAGTCGGACCCCTTCCCTAACAAAATAAACCGATTCCAATCTCATATATGTATTGCCGGATGCCTGGCAGAGTTTGGTCTACAGTTACCATTCGTGAACTAGCTGGCGTCTTACCAAACGACTACATAAGTTATAACCTAACTTTCTCCGGGGTTTGATATTTCGATCTCCCGCTTCCTATACGGACGCCAAAATCACTCAGCCACGGTCGCGGTAGTATGTCATGGATCAAAGTCTTGTGCGTACCTACTTGGAGAAAGGTTCCTGGTCGGATATTACGATGATGATAATACAATAATAAGATGGTGATAATACGATAAAAATAATAAGATGATAATAATAAGAGAATACGATGATGATAATGCGATAGAACGATGATGATAGTTACGAGAATACGATAATGATGACACGAGAATACGATAATAATAATATGAGAATACCATAATGATGACATAAAAATACGATTTTGTTTTCATGAATCAATCAATGTGTTTTTGCTGTTGGTAGAGTCTTTCTACCGTAACTCGGATACATGATACAGTTGCAATATTAACAGAATAGCAGTGAATTTTATATTGTGTACAACAGTGACATGTGTTATTACATGTACATTCGAAATAAAGATATTACAAGTCTGTGTACAAATGTTGTTATGCTCGCACAGTCTGTCTGTCTTCCAAAATTTCAATTTTTCAATATTTAAATATACACCATACTCATAACAATTCATTGGCATAAGTTAAGCAGTTGAGATAATGTTCACTATCTACATTCTAATGGCGTCCAATGCTATGCAACACCTTGCAAATTTCCATATCCGTAAGGATATCGTACGATTGTCGCACGAGTATTTCGTAGCTCGTGCGGTGTCCGTCCGAGCCTCGTGCGAGATAATACAGACTTGAAAAATATTTACGAACTCGTAGACAGCTCGGGAGCTCGGTGAAACATTTTCACCGAGTCGCCGAGACCTCTACGAGTCACAAAAATCCGTACGATGCTCGTACGATTTTCGATATCCGTACGGGCTCCGTACGGACGCCGTGCAAGTTCGCCAAATTCAACTCGTACGGAGCTCGTAAGGAGCTCGTAGGGCAAATGTGACCGTAGCAATATTGTGTGTTGATGTGTTTTTGCGATATTTACATGTTCAATAAATTTTATTTTAAGCGTTTTCATTGATTTTCTCAGAATTTTAGCCACATTTAACCAAAATAAAAACAAAAATTGCGAAAAAGATACCCCCGTGACATGTATTTTTATTGCATAATTTTGAAGATCTATGTCACTAGACTTATTTTACAAAATATTAAAAAAAGTTAAAATGGGAAACAAAGTTAGGATTAGGATTTTACCTGGGTGCTATTTTGCTGCATTAAATATAAAGTGGGTGGGGTAAAAGAGCAATATATAATAGACCAAAATTAAATATATCCTTTTGGGTATCTTGATTATGTATAACAATGTGTACCCAAACTATATTGAAAACTATTTTATTATTTAGAACACAGACATCAAATAAAAATGTCAAATTTGAACACCACCACCAATTTACCAATTTCCATGGAATTATAAAAATAATGTGCAGGCCGGCCTCATGAACGGCATGGGTGAATTTCGTAATTGGTAGGAATGTATTATCTGTAGATTGGCGCACCCGATAAAGTCATCGCCTTGCCAGGTAAACCTTTTCATCAACGACGCTAACCTATTATTCTATTATTCTCTATTAATGCAGCATTTATACAAGTATATAATAGCATATCGTCTGTTTATTACCTTCCTTAAGTAGAGAACAGGGTTGTGTTGAGAATTTTATCGCCAGATCTGTATAATTAAACAAGTTTATACACATTAGGTCTTTCCCATTATCTGAGTGAAATAGTAAGTGGATCCCCTAAATAGTGTAAGAAGATCCCTATCTCGTTAATCAAACAATTTAAATAAAACGAACAGGTTTCAGCTGATGTACGAGTTGGGGTTTTGTAATGGTGTATGAAATTGTTAAAAAAAACGTTGTCTATAATTTGATGTAAATTGCTTGTGGAATCGGGTATCAAGACAATTTTGTCGGAGAAAATTGCATCGGTTGTATCATTAACTTTACAATTCAGATTAAATTTGCTATGTTAAAACTGAAATTTGATTATCTCATAAATATAAATTGAGGTTAAGAAATGAATTAAAATAATAAATTCAAATAGAGACCGTCATGTCAATTATGTAAATAAGTTTTGATTATTAAAACTTTGATGAGGCTATAATTGAATGTGAAGATAAATGCCTAGAACAGGACAGGACAGGACAAGATAGGACAGGACAGGACAGGACGGGCGGAAGAGTATATTTCGATGAATCGTATATTAATATATAACCTAATACAAATGTACGGTGATTATTTCATAAATCATCATTTCGTAAGGTCATTGGTTTCTAATTACATTTAATGAATAACATTAAGAACATGCCAATAGTGAGTACTATCCTTGCCACGTAATAATTTTTAAACACCTATGTCACATAAACCCTAGTTCTTTGTGAGTTCTTAGAGGACCGTTTCCTAGAAATACCATTCCACCTTGAACAGCCCGAAGAATAAATGTTGTTGTCGCATCAGAACCATACATTTGTAAAATGTCTTGCGTGGTTCACGGTCAAAGCAGTCAAGATGGTTTCCTAGTAGCATCAGTCTTCTATTTTTTTTGTTAAAAAATGTTGGAAGCTCACTCATGTGTAGTTAATATGTAGCAGCCAATTGAAACCTCGCCTCCAACCCATGGGAAAGGAGGGAAATAGCGGGAAACTGTCCGGTATTTTACCTTTCCGGGGGTTTTGTGTCGCGCCAAAACAGTCGGAAAACATAGCCGTGAGTAAATCCGCGATGTATAGAGCGGTGGTACCATTTGTAAGTCCCTGGGGGCAGAGATTTTACCTGGGGTTTAAAAAAGCAAAAGTAAAAATCCCCGCCATTCCTCGGGGTTGCGGAGGTGGTTTTAATTTACTGGTGTATTAACTGCTTCAAGTGAAGCGCCCGATAAGGTTATTTGGAGAGTCACAGGAGATTCTCCTCTTCGCATTCCTTCACAAAATATCATTTGATGTACACGTTTGTAACAATTAATGTGGTTGATGAAATATTTAACCATTTAAACATGTGTTTTTACACTTTTTTACTTTTGTTTAAAAACATGATGATACACAAAATGATATTATTGTAGACTTTGTGCTGATTCCTAATCCTATTAAATTAATATTATTGTTTATTGCATTGCATTCAAATATACATGAGCGTACAGCTATAGTAATTTTCAATCTTAATTTTCAATCAAAATTCAAATTTCTGTCGATCGCTGCCTTACCAGTCCGATTTTTTTATTTTGTTTGTTTCTGAGAATACAAATCGTCCAACCTGATTCTTCTCAACGGCGTGTCAGGTTTTAATGTTTTTTGTCCACTGACACGGAACGCTATAATGGTTATAGCACTGGTCGATGGGGATGGCAGGATGTACAATTACAATGACCGCGCCATGCAGTGGTGTCATTCTGAAGAAATCCCTATTGACAATTTGTAATTAATTCTTGTATATCGTCAGTATCATAACGACGGTACGCAAAACACTTGATCAATAAACACAAATGTTTACTGATTGTTTTTTTAATAGAAACATGTAGTAATTCGACTATCATCGAACGTATAAAATATTCATCATTGGTTGTCCAACTACGTACAATATACATGCGCAATAAAGGCATCCCTCAGTTCCAGACTGTTCAGTAATAAACTGAATTGCGTGTAACATATCAACGTTTTGAATAGATGTCTCTGTATGTATCGACGTTTTTATTATACTGATTATAATTCATAATTGCATTCCAATGACTTGATTTATCTTAACAAGGTTAACTTGTCAAACTTGTTTACGATCCGCCTTTTTATGCTGCGCTTGTAGCTAGAATGTGTCACGTGGTATCCCCTTTCTGTTTTGTAACTTGGGGTAAATATTTCTATTAGTTTATTCATATTGTGAAATAGTTCATTAAATTTTATGTCGGTCGTATCGTATCAGTGGTAAAACAGATGGCTAGCGGAATCCGCATTGTGGCTTCAGCCAATCAATGGAGCTCGTTTTACCGGCCCTAGACACAGTGCGCAGTAATCGTAACCATGCTCCTTAGCAACGGTCGGGTACCGTCACTATACATGTACTCATTTTTGTTTATAATACAAAATACTTAGATACGGTAACATCCATATAAAACCCGTCATGATACTCGCTTAGCGGCAATTCAGCGGAGGAGTAGGGACGCGAAGTTAATTTTGATTTAATCTAATTTGTTACTGTTTGGTGTAAAACGTATTAGAAAAATGAAGGCTATAAGTTTCGCCACAATTTGCGTACTGTCGTTTGTATACAGAGCAGGTAAGTTGGGATTTTACTCTTACTGCTATATGAAGCATAATTATTATTGTAATTGCATAAATATTATATAATTATATTTGCCTAGTATATATATTTATTTATACGAATTTTACTATAAACTATTGTCAATTACCGAAGGTTTAATACAGCTGATTTTGTAACAAAATTAACGACATGATGAATTAAGTAAGAATAAGTAGATGATAACAATCGCTTGCATTTTATATTGAAAACTATCATTTTCTATTTTGAATAACTTTTTTAAATAATACTTCAATGAAATAACCTTTTTAAGCCATACTTGAACTTGCAACGAATTGTCAGCCAAGGAACTTGCTATAAAGTATTGCAAATGACCAAAGGATAAATACAGTTTCTTTCGCAACAAAATTAAAGAAAAACTGGATGCATTATTTAAGTATAAGTAGATGATTACAAACGCTTGTATTTTATTATTTTATATTAAGCACTAAAAATCATTTTCGTACCTGAATATCTTTTTTAAAATATTACTTAAGGATGTTGGATTGGTTTAATGCGCATGCATCATATGTCATAGTACGTTATGTGCCTTATAAATATAAAAATGTGGCAATATAATAAAAAATAAATCCAATTGAACAGTTTTATGCAATAATATTAGAAAATACTAATCGAAATGACGGTTGACATTCCGAAAAAAATATAACAAAATAGGTAAAATATCGATAAAAAATATAAAAATATTGCTATCTTTGCAAAATGCCTTTTTGGGGTCAGGATTGTTCTGTAATGTTTGTTTAATACGGCCACTTCGAATATTTTGCGCATGTTCAAAACTATCTAGATCGATTCGAAGTCGGCGAAATATCGAACGGCTATCAAATGTATTCCTCCTACATTCTGATTATATTGTAAATATTGTTACGGCACTCTGACTACATTCGAAACATTACTTAAAACCACTATACGTGCTGTTATTAAACACACCGTCCGTGCCAGAGACATTAGAAGAAGTAATTCTACTGTTTCTGCCCGTGCTAAATCCCGTGCAAAACGGTCCGATGACTGTGTGTACCGCAGTGTGAAAACATACACGTGTACGTTCTCCGCTATCATTCCAGACGGATTCGAAGTGTATTCGAGTTATATTCGAAGTATATTCGAATTGTGTCTTCATTTTCACAATCGTGTATGGTGCATGAATTTATATGCAGCACAAAACTCGAATTCAGATAGAAATAAGATCGGAAAACTTGAATTTGAAGAGGGTCTTTTCATTACAATTTTATACTTTTTGTGGCAAGCCTCTAGACAACAAGTATTGCAGTGTACTTATCATTTGAATTTAAATCCATTTATTTTCCCCAAAACAATGTACTATCGTAGAAATATATTCTACACTGCATAAAAGATGTTAAAAATGACATGTCGAACAATCAGTTTTTGAAATACACCGTTTTCAAAAGACCTTCAATTGTTTTGCGTTATAATTTCTATCAAATTTTTTTGCGCAAATAGGGCAACAACAAACCAATTCAAAATAATTTAATCCAGCTTCCAGGTGTTTAGTCATTTATATTTGATATACAACGTATATAAATATATATCATAACCTCTTGCAAAAATTGTGATTTTGTTTCAACGTCGAAAATGCATAATATTATACGAGTAAGTTGTGAATCATAAAGAACATCAGTGAAGTAAAATAAAATTTAGAGGTCACAATCCTTGTTTTGTAGCGTAACCCAAAATTACTAAATTAAATAAGCATACACTATTCTAATTTCAAAATGGCTGACATGTGTGCGTGAAGTATGATGAGTAAAACCTTTTGTTTGGTATTTGGAAAAGGCTGAGGCCGAAACATCAATAATTAAAGAGTATAAACTATGAGTGATGTTTATTCACACGTCCCTCATTTGATCATGCACATAAGCCGGGAAAACATTTACCGCAGACGTTAACAGACACAAGGTGTATTATTCGAATCAGCCGAAATGAGCCCGAATGAGTTGGAATGAAGAAAGAATAAAACTTATAAACAAATTAAAAATAGTAATTCGAATTGACAAAAATTATAACAGCCTTATCGAAATGCAGTTGGAATACTTCAAATATTATTCGAATACAATTCAGTACACACAAGCATCGACCGTTTTGCACGGGATTTTGCACGTGCTTGTAAATTGGTAGCGTCGAATGCTGTCAGAATGCCGTAAGCATATTTAGGAAGTAATCAGTATGTAGGCAATTATATTTTACCTAATTACATTAGTTTAAGTAGTTTTACAGACTATCTGTGTTTAAATTATTTTTTATTGCTTCTGTTCGGTAATTGATTATGTAACAGAGAATACATTTCGATTGCCGTTCGATATTTCACTCGACTTCGAACGCATCTCGAAAGTTTTGAACATGCGTATAACATTCTAAGTGGCTGCAAGAATGGACCGGAATATATTGAATGTACTACGAACTCAAACAGAATAAGACGGAATATTTAAAGAAAGCAAAAATACACCTCGAATTTTACATTTTGGCGACATTCCGGCTATTCCGATGCCATGCGACCCGGAATATTTGAGTGAATATATATTTTAGGTTTAGAGAATGCGAAAACATTCAAAATGACCAGTATAAATTATTATAAAGCAATCGGAATGCAGACGGAATACACTTCGAACATACAGGAATGTCCCCGGATTGTTGAGATTACATGTGCATACGCTATTTTTGCGTTGCAGTCCACATCTTATATGAAGATATGTTTTGATACACCCCATCTAATTTATGAAGGTTAAATGGATGCTAGTTTACCGTAAAATCATATATTTTCGCGATGTCAAAATTTCGCGAATTCAATATTGGGAGTTATTTTGCGGAGTTAAATATTTGCGATTTTTAAACTTAAGAGAAATATATGTTCTGGGTTTACTGCCGTTATTGATATTCACGAGCGATCATTTTCGCGAAAATATCGATCTCGTATACATAGCGAAAATTAATCCCTCGCAAAAAGTTATGACTTTACAGTATATGAATGTCATGAAGGTGAACAATTCATGCTTTCCATGTGTTACAAATCAAAAATGAATAATTACAGCAAGATCATAAATCATTATTATAGCTGTGGTAAGTTGCAAATATTTTTAAATTGTTAGAATCCATTATATTTTGTTATATTCAACTATTTTTATTTTATATTTTTATCGCTATATTATTATCAGACTTACGATGCACATACACCAATGAAATCATGTTCAACGGGTTCTTTTTCGATATTTTATTGAACAAGTAAAATATTTACAATTTCATCTTAAATGTAGTATTTGGTAATTTCCTATTAGAAAAGAATATACTTTTAGGGATGGTCTTCATAGTATAGTATTGTCGGATACTTCTGACCTGTCGCAAGGCAATCGGCTTGATCTTTAGTACTGCGAACAGCGTACTTCACATACGAATACATTTAACGACTCTCTCTGTTCTAACGCATCGACCCATCCAATTAATACTCAATGTCAAAGTACCTACGAGAGGTTGAAAACATCGTCCTATACATATCATAAAACATTATGTTATCTCATAAATGTTCATTTGGCGCGAACTTGAGCAGACCGTCAATGAGGTGCTTTTGTTTTACTAAACATTTCATTTATACTGGTGTCATTTTGAATGTATTTACACAATTAAAATTAGAGAGCTCTATCTTTAATTTGATTCCTACATTTCAAAACTCCTTCCATAAATAAGAAAATGTGCCCCTAGGGCAGTGATATCACTTCTTTTTTATTGATTCAAATAGCATAGCAGTTTTTATTAAACGCATCTTATGTTTAGTGATCGACTGGGCATCGTGATATACATTTCATGCATAACTTTTTAACTAGACGATCAATTTCGATGGGATTTGCATTGATATATTTCTAACACTGTTGTGTATGAATGTATTTTATGAAGATATCGAAAGCCAATTTTTGTTTCTGATACTATGAAACTCTAACCACTTTAGTACAAATGCACCTTTCTAATACCCCAATCACACGAATCTCGAATCAGCCGGAATGGGCCCGAATGAGTCGGAATGCAGAAAGAATAAAAATTCGAAATACATTCCGAATGATAATTCGAATTGACCAAAATTACTATAGCCTTGTCAAAATGCCGTTGGAATACTTCGAATACAATTCAAATACAATTCGAATATACTTCGACTATAAATCTAATACACTTCGAACCCGTCTGGAATGATAGCGGAGAACGTACACGAGTGTGTTATCACACTACTGTACACACACTCATCGGACCGTTTTGCACGGGATCTAGCAAAAGCAGCAACAGTAGAATTACTTCTTCTACTGTCTCTGGAACGGGTGATGTGTTTAATAACAGTACATTTAGTGGTTTTAAGTAATGCTTCGAATGTAGTCAGAATGCCGTAAGAATATTTAAAATGTAATCAGAATGTAGCAAGAATACATTTCGATAGGTGTTCGATATTTCGCCGACTTCGAGTGCATCTCGATAGTTTTGAACATGCGCAAAACATTCGAAGTGGCCGCAAGAATAGGCCGGACTATATGGAATGTACTACGAATACAAACAGAATATGACGGAATATGTTAAAAATGTACTTCGATTACGCAGGAATACACCTCAAATTATACATTTTGGTGACATTCCGGCTATTCCGATGTCATGCGATCTGGAATATTAGAATTAATATACATTTTAGGTTTAGATCATTTGAAAATATTCGAAATGACATGTATAAATTAAATTAGACAGAATGTACTCGGAATGCAGACGAAATACGCTTCGAACATACAAGAATGTACCCCTAATCGCTTTTCCTACGGCATTCCGGCTCATTCCGACTCTCGTGTGATTGGGGTATTAGACAACATAAGTTGTATATGAAAAACTCTTTTTTAGAGATGGACCGACTATTCGAATCTTCGAAAAACCAGCCGAATATTCCAATCCAAATTTAGTATTCTATTATTCGAAATGAAAATCATTTATCTGTCATTTTCACTTTCACAAAGATTCTTTATCAATGATACAGTTACCTGTTGTTTTGACACGTTGAAATAACAAATCTGATTGGATAACGAATAAGCACAAATATAAATTGGTTCCAAGTAAAATGTTATAAGCTTTATAACAAAAATACGATAATGCTATCTTCATCAACTCATTTTATTTGTTGGTTTCTTGTAAATTGTCGTCCATATCGTGTAAACATGCATCTTAACACCATTGCTATTCCTTTTACATGAATTGTGGAAAACACTCTTAATTCGCTAGCTTAGCATTATAAGGTCGTAAGTACTACTTACGATCTTATAAGTCTCACGCATGTTTCAAATATGCGTCTTAAGGCGTTTCTTTTGAGCCTATTTTCATGAAAATGGTCATGTTGACAAAAATGAAGTTTAAAAAGTTTGTTTTTCAATAAGTAAAGATTTGTTTTCAGACAGTTTTTCTTGTTTCTCAAAATATTGATTTTGTACTAACGACCTTCTAATTCTAAGCCAGAGAATTATTCCCGATGATTGCTTCTTATGTTACTAGTCACGCCATAATGTAACGAATTGTCTATATACATGTATGCGCTAACTCTCTTATATAATATTGTCTCAATTATCATTATTTTACTCATCCGAGATAGGAATTAAACCAAACCAGTATCACAAAACAATCAGAAACGTTATCCTGAGGTTCTTACAGGAAAAATTCAAGAGCTTCAACTTCAGTGTTTTCTCAAAATCAGACACTATTTAAAGCAACTGAAGATTCTACATTATATCGCCGGGCAATAAGAATAGGGTCAGATATTATCTACATGTATATTATTGTGAGAAATCGCGGTTCAATTATACCAAAGTCCGTATTCGGATTGCATGTTTTTTGCATCAGTAGTTCGTAATACCCCTTTACAAATGTCGTAGGACGGACGTGCGACGGGTGTACGATGCAAAGTTGGGGACAATCGTGCGTCCGTCGCACGATCGACTTAAGAAATTTCTGCATCATACGACCGCCTTGCGAAGGGAAATATCATTATGGACCCTCGTCGTGGAGTTTTGAACATGTTTATAATGTTCTACGGCGGGTGACTGTCGTAGGTCCGTAGACACGACGGACGTGCGATGGACGCGCGATTTGTTTGGGATTATAAGATCAAACTAGACACTTAAAATGACGTACGATGGATGTGCGATGGTTGTGCGATTGTCGCACGACAGTCTTATGGACATTCACAATCTTATTACTACCCTGAGTAAATCGCACGACCGTCGTACGACGCTTGTTAGCCTATATGTCCTTTTCCAACATCCATGCCCTATAGTGCAATTCTTAGATAAAATCATTTTCTTAGAGAAGAAAATGTATTTTGAAAACAATAAAACCTCTCTGTAGTGACACACATTCGAAAACCTAACATTTGGTTGTGGTACAGAGGTTGTTGCTCTGGAGAAGTAACTGTATATATATATATATTAAATTGTTTCTTCTCGGTTGCTTCATAGAGGTTTTTGCTCAATGAATGGCTTCTCTGTAGAGGTTGCACTGTACATGCATATGACATTGCTATCAGCTACTAACTAAGATTTCAAAGTTGTTCGTACATGCATTTCAACATCACTTACCAGGTTATAAAAGGTATCAACAGTGTACGGGTTCATTCCATAAATAGTTAAACCCCTTTCACAATTGTTGTGCGACCGACGTGCGACGGATCTACGATGTAAATTTGAGGACTATCATGCGTCCGTCTTAAGAAAATTCTGCATCGTTCA
Source organism: Spisula solida (assembly GCA_947247005.1). Taxonomy (NCBI): domain Eukaryota; kingdom Metazoa; phylum Mollusca; class Bivalvia; order Venerida; family Mactridae; genus Spisula; species Spisula solida. Next base: position 19,488,794 of record OX365961.1, read on the forward strand.
TTTGTGCGACGGAAAACATAATCGTGGACTCTCGTCGTTTTGGACATGTTCAAAGGTTTTTTCGGCGGGTATCTGTCGTAGGTACGGCATGCGAAGCCCTACGTTGTCGTACGACGGACGTTCGATGGACGGACGATGGACCCACGATTTGTTTGTGATTATAAAGTCAAACAGGGCAGTTAGAATCACACCAATATCGTGCGATGGACGTACGATTGACATGCGACGGTCGTACGATTGTCGCTCGACAGTCTTGTGGACATTCACTATCCTACGACAGCCATGAGTCAATCCCACGACCGTAGTACGACAGTAGCACGACAGTCGTACGACGCTCGTAAACATATATGTCCTTTACAAATTGCATACCATTAAGTGCAATTCTAAGAAAAAATCATATTCTTAGAGAAAAATATGTACTTTTAAAACACTTAAACCTCTCTATTGCGACACACATTTGGAAACATAGTATTACAGAGGTTGATGCCCTGGAGAGGTAAATGTTTATACATATTGAATTTTTTCTTCTCGAACAACATGTTTATGTTGCTTAAGAGAGGTTAATGCTTAGTGGAGGGATGTTCTGGAGAGGTTGCATTGTTCATGCATATGAAATATGCATTCAGTTACAAACTAAGATGTCGAAGTTGCCAGAATGTTCTCATACATGCATATCAACAACATACACCAATCACTTAGCAGGTTATAAAAATATCAACAATGTATGTTTTTATTCCATAATTAGTTACATTAAATGTATACTTAGTGACAATATACCAGTATATCTAAAGACTCTAAACACGTTTTATTCATTCATAAACATTTCCAACATTTTATGCAAAATAAAGCCATGATTTGAATTAGGAATCAACTGTTCTCTCTTTTATAACATGTGATCTCAAAACAAACAAAGCCTAAAATATGCCACCTTTGACACTAGCGAACCACAAAATGCAGTCTTATTATTATATTGATTATGCATACATGTAGTTCAGTTAAATACTAGTATTTAGCAAGTTTCTATTTGCAAAAAAAATATTATTATTCGAAAATTAAGAGTTTCGGTAGACGTTTTAATTAATTATATCCAGCTGCTGAAACCAGCTAATAGTTCGACAATGCTATCGTACGACGGACGTACGTCGGTCGTACGATGGACGTTCGTCGATCGTGCGATGGACGTGCGACAACTGTTCATCGTTAGGCTGTCGTGTGTCAATTGTTATGTCACGCGACCACGATAGTTCCATAGTATGCATCGTAGAGCCGTCGCACGTCCGTCGTGCGACAATTGTGACCGCTCCGCAATATAACCTTTTCCAGTCGCAAGTCGGTACATTTCGACGTGGATTCGCAAGTGTCGGGCGGCAAAGAAACTCCTACGGCAATTGTAAAAGGGGTTTTAGTGAAGGGCTGCTCTTGAGAGGTTGCACGGTACATGAAAATGACAAATGTATTCAGCTACAAACTAAGATCTCAGAGTTGCCCGAATGTTCTCAAGCATGAATTTTAATGTTTTTATTCCATAATTAGTTACATTAAATGTATACTTAGTAACAATATATAGAGGATATTTGTTTGTTTTTATTGAATATGGTTTATATCTCATCGTGTAGTGATAAAATTCAATATTTTCAAGAGCGCGTAGCGCGAGTGAAAATATTAAAATTTTATCACTACAAGATGAGATATTAACCATATTCGATCAAAACAAACAAATATTCTATTTATTTAATGCTTTTATGGTGTCAAAACTAGTACTATTTATGCCAAATTACCACTGTGGTTAGGCTGCGTATGAATATGTTCTTCCATTCATATTTTTCACTTCAAAATCCGCCATCTTGGATTATGGTGAATAGGTAAAAACGGCTTTTTTGAGAATTTTGCATCAAATCATACACCAACTTGTAGGAAATGTTCTAACTAAGAATAAAAACCCCCACATGACATGTTTCCGTTCAGTAATAAAAAAGTTACAGACATTTTAGTGTCGAGATTTTGGTAAACTAAAGTAGTTCATGTGAGGGGGCGGAGCTTATATCAGTCACATTGTAGGTGATAACCAGTGACTGATATAGGTTTTATTTCACTGATAGAACTCCATATCTCATCAGTTAGCATTAAATAAACCAGTATAGCTAAAGACACTAAACACGATTTACTAATTCGTACATATTTCCAACATTTTATGCACAAGAAAGGCTTAATTTGAATTAGAAATCAGCTCGTCTCTCTTTTATAACACATGTGGACATCTCAAATATCTCTAAACAAACAAAGCCTAAAATATTCTGCGTTTGACACCAACTGACCACAAAATGCATTCTTATAAGTACATGTACATTGTATACCAATTATGTATACAAGTCTTTAGCAAGTTCCTATTTTCAAATAGTGTATTATCATAATTCGATAATAAAGAGTTCGGTTCGACGTTTTGATTACACGTAATTAAATCCAGCTGCTGAAACTTATTTTTCAAACCAAGCCAACAGTTTGACAATGCTATTGTCGTACGACGGACGTACGTCGATCGCACGACGGACGTACGACAACTGTTCGTCGTAAGGCTGTCGTGCGTCAATTGTTATGTCGTGTGATCATCGCACGACCGTCGTGCGACAATTGTGACCGCTCCTCAAAATTACCATTTCCAGACGTACGTTTGTACATTTCGACTTAGATTTGCAATCGTCTTTCGACGAGGAAATTCATACGACAATTGTGAAAGGGGTTTAACTCAACTGCTATAATAGTTTTTTCGATTATTGATTTTACAGACTGTCAGGTTACCGATTGGACTGAACCTGTCATTGCGACGGCTGAAGGATCTGCCACAGCAACGGTTGCACTAGCCGAAGACATCTCTGATGGGGCTACATCTCTACAAGTAGCCGCAACAGGTGCCGCGTCGTACGTATTAAATGGGCAGGTTCCAGCAACCCCCGGTACGTTCGCTGTTGCAGCCGACGGTGTAGTATCCATCACAGGGCCGCTCGACTTTGAACAAGAAGAAAGTTATGTGTTGGAAATAGTGTAAGTATAGTTTGACATAGTCTTCGTGTTTCATGACAATAACATGGAACATTTTGTTCGACATACCATCTAACATAACATAATTGCGCACATATCGAACATACACCGTGAAGTACAAGCAAGTCAACTGCACCGCGACTGATTGATCGGGGGTAGGGAGTAAATATACAGTCGGTTGAACGAATAAATGTTTTAAATAAAATGAGGATTTAACTGTTTTTATAAAACCACAAGTGATCAGAATGCAACAATGAGCTGTTCGACTTGAAGAAAATTTTGAAGCAAGTCAATCTTACGTGTATATTTGGCGAATACACTCAACCAAATTCCTAATCGGTCACTTTTCAAACTATTATATTATTGTACACAACAATAGAGATATATATTTCAGGCACTTAACTATATTGTCTTTATGCTCCCAAACAAATTTCATTTTTGTTTTACACAGCGTCGTCAAATATTATACACTTATTTCATGTCTGTTTGATTAACAGTCAAAACTATTGTCCCGAGGTATCGGGGAAGACTTTTGAACTGTTGTACTCTATATAACTACAGTAAAGTTCTACTTATACAACAAACAAAAAGGATATTTCTAAGACATTTTGTCATACTAATAGCGGGGTTTTTTTGTTATCAATTCAAGACTGTCATTATCCCCATGATTTTATTATCAAACAAATAAAATCGGCATGTAATAAAGCAAAAAGGGACAAAACATTGTTCAAGAGTTATATTAAAAAAACGCTATAGATCTAGCAGAGTGTTTTTGCAGAAATTTATATTGCGCATCGTAGTGCGCAGGTAACAGTTCATCCAGGGGTGTAACAGTCAAAACTGTTGCCCTCCTGGCAATGAACTGTTTCATACCTGAATCTAAAAATAAACATTAAGACATGAAACAGTCAAAAATAACGAATTACTCGTTATATAGAGTGCTAGGTAATAAACCTAGTTATTGCCCAATATTTAGAAAAAACGGTTTTTGATATGTATTCCAAATTTTTCAAAGAAAATGTAACAAAATGCCACTCAATGATGTTTGCCAAAACAGAAACACATCAACCATTGTTAATAATTAACACGTTATAAAGATACACAGCTTTAAAGTTCCGGAAATTGAAATTCCCTCCCTTTTATTTGGAAATAGAACAAGGTATATGTCTCAATATAATGATACAACGGGGGTGATACATAAGTCAAATTTTATACACTCATACTTTTGTCAATCGTCTTCGCTGTGCTTCACTTAGAGCAAACTATAAGTGTGTTTGAACTTTACAGACGACACTGATTACACTGAATGAAATTGTAACTATAAAAATTCTTTATTAATCTTACAAGTCAATGATCTTAAATTGAACATTTAAATTCCTCAATTTAACAAACTTTCGCAATGAAACTATGCCACTTGCTGAGTTTGTGCCTTATCGTCGATATAAAATTATTGTTTATTGTATATAATGTCTAATCAAGGGGTTACTGATAATGCATGTAATGCTATTATTATGCAAAGTCTTGTTTTGACGATTGTTGTTTATGACAGTCAACAATTTCGTTAAAGAAAAATATACTCTTGATCAAATTCTTATGTTGTATACACATACTGTATACATTTAAATCTGGTCGGTCGGTGGTCGGTCGGTCGTTCGGTCGTTCCGTCGATGGTCGGTCGGTCGGTGGTCTGTCGGTCGGTCTGTCTTTCGGTCGATGGTCGGTCGCTCGGTGGTCTGTCGGTCGGTCGTTCGGTCGATGGTCGGTCGGTCGGTCGGTCGGTGGTCTGTCGGTCCGTGTAAAGTTTGTCCGCACTATGTCTCTGTGACCATTGGTCGGATTTCAACGAAACTTTGCATGACTGATCAGTACCAACTTGAAGTCTAGTTGTGCATATAGCCGGCACACGTTGGTGGATCAATGTGTAGGGAGTTAACGCCCTTTATTTTTTTACACTGATTACTTATGTCTGCGCTATTTCTTTGTAAACACTGCTCGGATTTCAACGAAACTTTGCATGCCTGTTTAGTACCAAGTCTAGTTGACTTGTGCATATCGTAATCGTATGCACACGTTAGTCGGATTGATAATAATGGCCCTATGTATGTTTATACATATACATTTTGTCTGCCCTATTTCTCTGTAACCATTAATAGTATTTTATTTGAAGTTGGCAATGATTACCTAGTCTAGTTGTGCATAGTGTCAGAGCACATTGAAATTATTGGGTCAAGCACTATGTGGAGGTATTCATCACGTTCAGTGATATTTCTCGTTTCTATTTGAAGACATGACCGTAGTCGGTATCACAGAAAAGTATATTGAGTCTCGCTAATGAACTAAACATGCTCTTCCAAAAATGAACTATTCGTCGACAGGATGACTAAGAGTGTTTGCTTGTATAATATTAACGACAACCTGAATAACAATACCCCGATAATAAAGTCGATTTACAATGATTTGCTCTCTAATCTCATAAATAGTAATATCGACGTGTAAAGTGTCCCAAGGATGATGTTATCATTTACTGTATACATTTCATATTAATATATGTTGTATATGATTTACTAGGGCAACAGCAACAGTAGGTGGCACCGAACACACGGCTTTTGTAACCATTGCAATCACTGATGTGAACGATGTATCCCCGGTCTTTGGCCAAGCAGAATATGGAGCATGTATGGATCATGGAGCAGGAGCTGGTATGATTTATTATTAAACCTCACTTTATTCTATAATGTTTAACTCCCATTATCCCAGTGGTGGAAGACATTATTACTTTCACTGGCATTTGACACGTGATCAACGAAAAGTGCCTGGCCATGAGCTCGACATGACATTTTAAATCGCGCAAAGGCGCAAATAACTGCTTCAATTTGTAGTTTCTTTGATTGTTGAAATATACAAAAGTTTCTAAAAATAGCATGTGGACTATGCACAACAAAATAGGAAAACACAGTCTACTGTCTACTGTTTATAACTGTCACAATCATAACAGCGAAGTATTCGTCGGTATAGATATCATATGCCAGTGTGAAAGGCATTGATCATTGTCAACTCTCGAAACAGAATGGAACCATTGGCTGTCGCCTTTTGGTGACAATCCTCCCTGGATGATAAGGGGGGGGGGGGGTTAATGAGTTAATCCGTATTCCTTGCTCGGGTTGTATCTCCCTTACACATTGACATTTTTAAGCATTACATTGCATAATTGCAAAACATCATGAGATGATATACAATCCGCAAGATTCAGGTATCTCAAGGTCACACTTTGAGGTCAAACGTCAAAAACGAGCTGTATCTCTCTTATGTTGACATGTTTATATAACTTGGGATAATTGTTATACACTATGAGACAATGCACAAGATCCAGGTCTCTAGCTCAAAGGTTGATATCAAACTTAGAGATCTAACGTCAACCATGACCATAATAGACCTTGTACGGGCTGTATCTCCCTCATGCCAAAGGTTGAGCATATAGTCGCCGCATTGTTCGTCCTTCCGTCCGTCCGTCACAGTTATTTCCGAGCCATAACTTGAATAGTATTAGATATATCAATTTGAATCTTTATATGTGAATAACAATCATCGAGGGAATTGATTGTTTACATTTTGAGTTATGGCTCTTTCTTGTTTTTATACTTCTTGTCCAGGCCATACTTCCTACATTATGGGAGGTGTTGATTTGAAACTTCATAGGTGAATAGATCACATTGAGGAGAAGTGCCTGAAAACATAATTCTACGTTACTTAGTTCTTTAATTATCTCCCTTTTTCATACAAATTATTACCTGAACAGTATTTATTGCATTTGAAACTTCACATAATGACAGAGACCTTCAAGAGGAAGTTCCATGTCAAAGAACCATAAGTCTACATTATTTTTTCGTTACCTGTAACGGTGTATCTGTTATATGTTATTTCCCTTTTGGGCAAGCACTTGCTTCGGGGAGCATATTTCGGTTTTACCGATTCCTTGTTTTTTAGTTCTTCTTTTATTCTTCTTTGTATATGTTTTTACTTAATTCTTGTCCGTGCAAAAACTCATACAGATCATTACAGATCTAAATTTGAAACTTCGTTTGTAAATATTTGTCATTGTTGGGAAGTACAATGTCCAAGAACAAAAAAAAAGAATATATTAACTCTTCATAGCAATTTATTAAGTTATTCCCCTTTGTATAGTTCATACTTAGTTCTTGTCCAGGCCATTACTCCTACAGTATAGGAGATGTTAATTAAAAACGTTTAGGTAAATATATCTTATTGTGGAGAAGTGCGGTGCCATAAACCTATACACCAACCTTACATTGTACTTAGTTTTTAAATATTTTCATTTTCATACAAATTAATGCTTGTCCGGCACATAACTTGAAGAGTAGTGATGGCACTGATTGAAACTTCGCATGATGACAGAGACTTTCAAGGGGAAGTGCAGTGTCAAAGAACCACACCTCTACATTATTGCCTTTTTTACCTGTATCTGTGTACCTGTAAAATGTTTTTTTCATATTGGGACAAGCATTTGCTTCGGGGAGCATAATTCGGTTTTACCTACTCATTTGCGTAATTGTTATACACTATGAGACGATGTGCATTGCACAAGATCCAGGTCTCTAACTCAAAGGTCAATGGCTCACTTAAAGGTAAAACGTCACAAATGACCATTATATAATTATATAGACCTTGTCCGGGCTGCATCTCCGTTATGCTTTGACAATTTTTAGTTAAACTTGGCATAATTGTTTAAAACGATATGGCAGTGTGCAGTGCGCAAGATCTATATCAATTGTCAAGGTCACACAGCATTATAGACATTGTTCTTTTTTGTATTAGAAAAGTGTCTGTGTCCAAATTGAATGTCAACTTTGCATTCTTACATGTAACAACGGGCGCGCCATGCTGCACACAGTCATCTACATGTAGCTACATAAAGTAACATCTTTTGTTCAATAATTATCATTGGTAGTAATTAGTAAGCATATGGTTTAGTTCTGTAATACAAGGACATATCTGGCATTCGTTTCTTCCAAGACAATAATATTTCCAATTAGGTTGACAATGGCCATGCATGTCAGTAAATATGGAAATGGGGCCAGTAACCCTTGATGCATAAATGCGTTTGTTTACGCCCCATATCATAATTTGCATGCGTTTATACAAGTATTCCAATAAGATTTTTGTATGTTTGGGAGAGACAATCCAATCATATACAAAAGACGCTTTTTCAAGGGTGATCATTCTTACATTTGAAGTGTGTCCAAAAGCTACACGTTAGACCGCAGACGCAAATATGATGAAGAATGTTTTTAGAAGTTGATAGTTTAAAAGGTACATTTCCACAAAAGTGGCCACAATTTTAAAGTATCTAAACCACAAATGTGCTTTGGATATCTTCATAAAGAAATGATATTGAGATAACTCAAAATCCATGCAAAATCCCATGATAATGGTTCGACTAGTTTTAGAAGTAAGCCATACGATGTAATAACTGTGATGAGTCAATCACTGATTGGCATTCAATACTGACGACCTGTTGCATTCATCGTTGTGTAAGAATATAATAGATCGGTAAATTGACAAGTTCAACTGTTTGAACAAATCTACGCTGATATCAATGATGACAAATGTTAATTTTAGTAAATATACCTGTATTTTACACGGGTATCTATTTACCTTTACACCACCTCTATAAACTGTCAAAACTTAAACGATGATACACCGTTGATTGGGAGTAAAATACCACATGCTTTTAATGCACAATTGTGTTGTTGGTCAGTTAAAACCTTAAATAGTGTATTAATATACTGATTCGTCGTAAATAATGAACAACAAAATACCCCTAAATGTTTGTTTGGTAATTTTCCTGACACCTCATTTTTATTTGTTTGGGTTTCCCAAACAAATACAGAAGTCAATCTCAAACGCGAGTCCTTAATATCTGAGCGAAAGTAGTCCAGAAAATTCAATTAAAGACAAAGTAGTTCCATATTTACTATGTGCCTTTTGTGTGATCAAAATATATTTTCTTATATGAGATAACTATGCTGATGATTTGAATCTCATAACAAGGTTGTTAAATTTCAAAGAAGGTAACTAAATAATAGAATATGAATAAATTAAATTTATAATGCGCAGTGATTCTAAGCGTATGAAGCCACGGCGGTTAAAATTTTCCCCGAAGTACTACGTACGGAAAAAGTAGTTCGTTTTTCAATGCGATTTTTTAATTGAAAAAAAGTGATTATGAAAAAAACCCTTACAATATTCTTAAAACGTTTCAAGTATTTGTGTTATCCAAGTTATCTATAAACTGTATGTCTAATTAAAAATAGCGCGTATGAGTATCATCTTCGTTCCTAATCTGAACGGTCCGACCGGCATTTATACATGATAAAAACTGTCGCCATTTTGTTGCTGCGAGAAAAGAAATTTTATAGGAGATTTTTTTCCGATTACACGACGCTAGTACTTGGTAAGCAAGGAAAATCGTCTTTATCACTCACAATTAACGTACTTATACAATAAAATCAACACCCGATGCCGTGTGTGACTGTCAGAGGTTTCGTAAGTACAAATAACATGTCGTACCCGCAACTATTCGACCCCAAAAAAATGCAAAATTGACTCTTTGACAATGTTATGTCTGTATTGTGCTTTTGATAGCAATCTTTTTGAGATTATAGTAGTACGGTGTATAGGATTTAAGTTAAAACTTGTGTAGGTGGCTAGCTTGACAAGCTTGCCGTCTCATTCAGTTGTAGCTTTTTTGAACTGAGCTGCAGTAGTGTAAACTTATTTACTTAAACTGTATGCGTCCAATATGTTAAACAAGTGGCTTGATAGCTCAGTCGATACAGTATTCGCTCTGTAAGCAAATTGTCAATGGCCAACATGGCATCTTGCCTAGTCAAACCAACTTGAGGTGTGTAGTCCCAACCGAGAACTAAACGTTTCATTACGTTAGGTGATAATAGGTCCAACAGTCTTTAAAAGTTAGGTCCCATGGTAATGGACAGGCTCTTCGCAGGTTGCCGAATATTGGAGCGGCGGGGGAGGGGTATCCCCTCCGTTTTTATGAGGAAATTTTATGAAATCAGAGCGTAAATGGGGCTATTTCCAGTTCTTTCAATATGTATTCCGTTGGATGAATTTTTGGATCGTCCGTGTATGTTAGTCATTTTTTGGTATCATTATTACCAAATAGTTATGCCTTATACTAAGTTATAGGCATATAGTTGCTGAATTCAATCATTTGGTGCTGTTGTAAATACAATTCAAATATAAGATATCGTTATCGAACGCTACCCTTCGATGCATGGCATTGAATGCATGTTTTTAGAAACCACTGACCCTTATTCGTCGTTTTGCCGCTCCAATTGGTAGCCAATATTTCAGCTACAAAATTTTAAATTCTCATGCATATTTTTATAAAGTTTTGCCTTTACTCGCGAAATATTGGACTGCCGCCCAAGTCGCAACGCCTCTGGTGTATCCACTGAATCAAGTGACTGATCAAGACAGACAAGTATTCACAGACAAGTACAATACATGTGTAATTTCAAATATAAAAACCATAATTATAAATGTTTGAAATCATTTGTTACAAGCTTCATTAAGGTGAAATCATAATCCCAAAAAGTTTAGAAATTCCCTGCCTGCCAGTTTAGAATTCAATTATTGATATTGAAGGAAGAAAGCTGTGTCCAGATAGCAGGCTCAGTTGAGCATTCGCCTTTTCTAACTTCTAAGCAGATGATTCTGGGTTTGAGCCCTGGTCCAACTACATACTTTTCAAACCATGTTACATTATTAACATTCCCACAGATTGTATTAGTTTCATTCCATTGTTTGAGTGTTGTATAGTCACAGTGTCAAAATGTCAATAATATTCCACGCTGTATTTGTCACAAATATTGTGACTAAAAACGGTCACTTTCCGGTACATTTGTACCAATATATATAATGTTGTAAGCTGTTCAAAGAACAACTAGTTTTAATACATATCAACAATTGCAACCCATTTTTACTGCCTGAAACTTCTTTTCTATGCCACAAATGGACAGTGCCACATTAAGGCAAGTAAACCGGTCAGCCAGCAATTGCAAATTTGCATATATCTTTCGCCGATGCAAAGGAAGCATGTAAACCGGCAAAATAGTTCTCTAGTTACTCTACGACACGTTGAAATCTGTAATATTGAGCACTACTCTTTATGAACTGTTACATAATAGTTTATTAGGTTTGATTAATTAGTCAGTGGCGTAGCCAGCAATACGGACGTATGCACATGAGTAACATTAATTTGTACAGCAGAAATATAATATGGCAACAAAGGCATTAAAGTCCCAAATTTCACAATCCTGAGGACCCCTAACCATAAGAACCAACTTCAAGGCTTATGCGCCTGTCCGTAGTATCTGATTTTACACGTATCTGAATTATTTGGCTAATTATTCTGACTAATGAATTTAAACGTGCACCCGGTGACCGGTATAAATTCGATCAGCATCCTAACTGCAGAAAAACACATCCTAAGCATTTCTAGTTAATTATCTGGCCTCAGAAAACTGTTTTACTTGTACTTTCTCTGCATGCATTCTTATTCATTCTAATCATGAAAGATCGAACATTTCCATTTGTCTCCGGTAAATATTGCGCAATGCATAAAGGCCGAGGTGATCAATCGAACAACCTCAGGGCTTTCAGCGCTTTGATTCCTGTTAACCGTTCAATACATGTAGTTAATATGCATACATGTTTTCAGGGGTTTTTCGCATTAATATATAACAGAGGCCTATAAAAGGCCCCTTCCTGATTGAAAATGTCTTTAAAATCATGCAGTTTTCCCAAAAAAGTTATACCCTACTTTTTTCCATAATCAGGAATACACCAATATTTTTCCCAAAATGTAGAGACTGAGGATCCTTCCCAAAATGAACAGAAAAATCCCTGGTTTCTTTATGTACGCTGCACATACATAGTAGATACATAGAATCTAAATTAATTAATATTCATAAAACGTCTCCGTTAAAGGCCGCGCCTTAGTTCATATTATAGTTCAATGTTATTCATGCATGCATGATTATTATTCCCCGCAAAAGGCGAAGGGATAATAGTAATTGTATGCGTCCGTCCTTCTGTCCGATATTTTGTCCAGGCATAACTTGAAAATTATTTAAGATATTGATTTGAAACTTGACATATGAATAGATGACAACTAGGAGAACTTCCGAGAAGTGTAGCGAAAGAGAATCATAACTCTATATGTTTCACTTTTGAAATTATCTGCCCTTGTTTAATTTTTTAATAGATTTTTGTCCAGAACATAACTCTAATACTATTTGTGATATTGACTGTAAACTTAATATATGAATAGATGGCAACTAGGAGAAGTGCAGTGACCAAGAACCATTACTCTAGAATACCCAGTTTTTAAATGATCTCCTCTTGTTTAATTTTTAATAGTATTTCATCCAGAGCATAACTCTATAAGACTATAACTATTTGAGGTATTGACTTGAAACTTGCTTGGTGAATAGATGGCAACTAGGAGAAGTGCAATGACTAAGTTTTGAAATTATCTCCCTTTGAAGTTTGATTAAACACCCATTAGTAAAAACATTTATGCTGGGTTGGCCATGTGAACGTGGCTCTTGTTAAAGTTTGCAATAACACCCTCTAATGGTCAGAGATTCATGAATATTGCATTGAACCGATTTTGTCACGTGTGAAGAAAACATACTCTATACTAGTCTATCAGTCTCTAATTACTGTCTATTGCCTATTCTGCGCTTTCACACACAACCGCACTGTCCAACAGCCAAACTAGAAGAGAGCCACCACTCAACTCACCGAATAACATGGCATTTCAGACTTGATAAAACCTGTACCCAGCTGTACTGTTCACAGACCGGAATCCCAGAATCACTACACTCCCTCCGACTTTGTCTGAAAGCGCTGGGGTTACAACTGAATTAAGAAATTTAGTCCCAAATGCTCAAAAAACACTAAACATAGGCAATTTTAAAACTTTAGTTTAGATTGCCCCATTCAAAACTTAAAACTGATTCGTTTTTAGACATTATTATTATTCACTGACGGGATTTTTTCAGTGTCTATCTGTCCGGCACGTTACAAAAGAGAATTGCCATGTTATTGAGGACTGAAGATTTTTTACATTTTCATTATTCAAACCCAAACAAATTTAGTGCCTTCAGCGCTTTGTTTTAAACTCTTTTTCAATGATACTATTACTTGTGTGTTAGACTTGTTTACAAATTCTAGCAAATCTGTAATCAGGACCGTGTGTATAGAATATCGGATTGACCAACATAGATATCTAGTATGTAGAACATGGTTTTACTTTTATTTTACCTTATCCAATTCCAGATGCTGTTGTTTTGTCTGTAACTGCCACCGACGCAGACGCTGGGGACACCATAGCATATACCATTAGTAAGTTGTTTGTGATCCAGTGTGGCACGTCGGCGATTAGAAAATATATATTCAGTCAAACGTGTATTAGTAGTAAACAACACAGACAATCACCTTTCTTCACTGAAAATGAAAGTTCGAGCTAGACAATTTTCAATTTAGAAATAATGAATATATACCTTTGTTTTAACGTAGAATTAAGTACGGTCACGATCTCGGATGAGTAGTACTTAAATTATGAGTACAAACTGATAGATCGTTACGATCGGTCAGTAGATGTAGGAAATAGAATGCGTATATTATATGTTTAGTGGTACAAGTGTATAACTGTTTTAGTTTTAGTAAAAGAATTTTTCATAATGTCTTATATTTTTAATTAATTTAAACGATTGAAAATTTAGGGAATGCCTCTTTCGGTACGAATAAATGGAATAAAATTAGTTACCATCATAAGCAAATTCATATTATTATGTTATCATGTATGTTTTTGTTATTTTACCGGCAAATCTCGATAGTCTGATATCCCCGTCTTTCAAAGGTGATCAAAATTGCATTTATCAATGTGTCATAAGGTATGAGGCTGTGCTACAATTATTCGTCTTCATATTTATTGTCAATGGCATGACTTGACTGTACAAACAACTGTACAAATATTTATCATTCTGTGTGGAGCTATTCTGTATTTTCGCTGGTCATGCATGTATTACAAGTGCCATATCAGGATGGTTCCTCATAGCCATATAGTTAATGAAGGGTGTGCTTCGGAATATACCCAGCATTTGTTGAATCACTCTTCTAACATTTATCACGAAATAGTTCTGAATTATGTGATTATCAACGTATACATGCTATCAATGTCTGGCCATAGTTCATTGGAGTTGCACATAAATAAATTAAAACATTATTTTAACTTACATATCTTCTAATCTGTTTTTTATTATTTCTTGTGTAGCCAATGGAAATACTGGTACCGACTTTGGTGTGGATGGTTCAACTGGTCAGATCACGGTGCTCAACGCTCTAGACAAGACAAGAACGGTGTCATATACTCTCCAACTGACGGCCACCGACGCCGCATCAAACACTGGCACTGCGAATGTATATATTGTTGTAACAGACGATACAAGTGACGCTGTCGCTATAATGAGCGGTATGTTTGTCACGACAGTGGCGTTCCTTGTTGCAAGGTTCTTGTAGATTGGAACGTCTCTGAAAACATTACCAACATATCATGTGGTAACAGAAAAAGGTCGCAAATAACTATCACAAAGTTTAAGATGAGCAAAAACATTTTCGAAAAGAACAAACAAAGCGTGCAGTAAAATAATTTATTAGTGTCATCATTTGATTTCGAGGATTTTGGTTAAAAAAAAGCGGAAGGGAAACCAGTTGTTAACGACTTAGAAACGTTTATTGTGTTGATTAGGTGATTTCCTTTACAAAATAAAATAGGACTAGAATGAGTTTATAATAAGGTACATTTGTACAGATACCTGATCTGACAATGAGTTGTGAAAATGTCTTCATCGAAATCCCTGAATGTGTATTGCTTGACTTGTAGAACGTAACAGGTGTAGTTAAATCAGGTTTGGGTATTTTGTTGTCAGTCAGATTCATAGCAATGATATTTAATTATCAGGTATCGTTGCTATACTAATCAATTACAAAATTCTAAAAAACTAAAACCAGATACCAAGCTGAAATACAAATGCGGGATTAAGAACTATACCATCTAGTTTTGTAGTTTAACTGCCGATGTCCGTGTACGGCCTTGTATGTTAACATCGGTCCTGATATGCTAGGTTGTTTGTTATTTGGTAATGTTTTAAAGAGATACACACCTATGATAATTTTGTCCTTGACTATCCTTTGCGGGTCTATCACCGTTCTATGTAATCATGTTTTATGACAAGTTTTTACACAATATAAATCATCTCTTAGAAAACTGACGAGTATAGTGAACCCGACATAATTTGATATACGTTAACGTAACATCTTGTGTTTGAACAATATTACTAAGGGGCGAAAACTGCTGTATCAGGTATATAATACACCATTCCAACACCTGTTGTGTTTCTTCTAAAAATTAAAAACTTGTACTTTACCTGACTAGTACCATTTATTTAACAGTGCGTGCATTAAACTATGTTGTTGGATTGCAATCGAAACACCTCGTACAATTCCATACTAGAATAACCTAGACGTTCGGATTGGCCTGTGTAGTATGTCGTACAATTTCATTTAATAATAACCGGGACATTCTGATTGGCCAGTTTGTACGTCGTACAATAATATTCTAGAATGTGCAAGGTGTTCCGGTTGGTTGAATTTGAACTAAATCTCGAAACACCTTGTTACGGCCATGCTATAATGCCAGAGGTGTTATGATTGGTAGATTTTGGTGTCCTGTGGTATCGATGATTAAGACTAAGCTTAGTTGATGGATGATGTCAGAATTATTGTTAGTGCCTTTTAATTTAGATGTGTTAAAGTGTTTTTTTAATTTAGACGTGTTATAACATTTTTAACAATAAGTCTCTGGCTTTTGACATGACCTGTAGTTTACAGTAAAATAAGCCAACATAATTATAATAATATGACGTCATTGAGACGAATACATTGAGCGAGCATTGGATTTCTTCAAAAGAACAATAAAAATTAAATCGTAATAATTTTTAACTTCAGTTTTATTAAATCAAACATCTATATTGCATTCTAAAAAGCTTGTATTTATTTTAGAGACTATCTGTTAGTGTGAGTTAACTTTAGGGGTGACTTTCTTGATGAAATACATTTAATGTATTGATGTAAAAGTCATTCTTGTTTGTTCTGTAACTTCTTTCCTTCCTAACGTCTGTGATATATTTATATTTACATGTTACATACTTATTCTTTGTTCAAGTCCTATTCACAGTATTATTTGCAGATCAAATATTAAAATCATAGCATGTACTTATTTTAAATGGTGATTTTTGACATATTTTATTATTTCAATTCGACATGTTTTTCTCTTTTAAACTAAACTTGTGTCCGCGGATCAAAGTTGAAAAATGAAAACGCACTTGCTTGATCATCTTCAACAGCCTATCATATTTTAAGGCAAGTATGTAAACAAAAGGGGCATAAAAAGTAGATTGTTGATTAAAATGATAATCAAGAACTTATTTTCTGACTTAAATTTGTCTGATTTTTAAACTAAAACAAAAATTAAATTTGTATCGGTATTGTAGTGCATGCAATTGTGATTCATCGGACTTTGTTTGTTTACGTTTACTCTATGTGTTACCTTTGAATGAAGTGTTAAATAAATTTCTTTAAAATATAGTCTTTGTTTTTATATTATATGTATGTACATACATGCAAAACGGGTTTACATGTAGAAGGGTTGATACAAGTATATAATAGTATTAAAGTATACAGTATTGGCTTATCAGAAAATGTGTTCTGAAATATTTTGTTTGCTTACACCAGTCACAATTATGGTATGCACATGGTAACATTTACCTGCTAACTGACGGTTCACACGGGTCATTCTTTATAACGCAACTAACTTAAAGTCAAAAACATAATTATTTAGGCCAGGGTAAACTTATAATACTACACAGGTACATAAGTATATATCTCTCACAGTTTAATGACCGATGTTTTGCTATTTCTTGTTTTGGAGCTCTTTATTATATAGATAGAACTATGTAAAACAAGCAGTATGGTTCTCCTGTATTGCTGATACGCTTAAGGACATTTTATAAGTGACGAAAACAATTCAGTTTTTTACTAAGTCACTTTATAAATATGAGCCCTGACTTGATCGTATCTACTGCTGTATACTGAATAATAAAACACGGAGGATTGAGAACATGCTGTACAACCTAATAATATATTACTTACATATACACACATACGTGGCATATAAAGCAATATAATGTTTGTGTATTTACATAAACATTTAAAACTATTATTATGTACTTCTACGTACGTATCGTCCATTGACAGTCAAATGGATCTATCACCCTTCATATTCAATGTGCTGATAGTTCCGTTTGGCTTTAAATTGACGGCATGCATATTCGTGAACGAACAGAACAAACAGAAAAGACAACTAAGAAAAGTTTTATGAAGAAATTATATGCTTGATATGGTAGTTTGAGTTGGGAACACCTACATGCTATAACAAAATGAACCCTTACCTGGGCAAGTATTCACAAAACACGTTAGTTAAAGGTGGCTTTAATCAATAAGCATATTTGTTGACCATTTTGCCGTTTAATAGTAGTCTGTATTATTTCTGTTTTCTGTACTGGGTTGTTTCAGTTGAGTGCTACCTTACCTGACCTATTTTTTATTATGTTTTACTGCAAACTAAAATGATCTTAAAATATCCTTCAGACAAGATTATGAATAGTTTACATAGTGAAAGCGCATGATGCAAAAGGCCACTATCATCATTAAAAACATCGGTTATTATTCAATGTGTGTGGCATATGAGCAGCACTAAACTTTAACTGTTCACTCAAGATGTCTTGTGAACACCAGTCAAGGGTTCGATTTTCAACGTTTGATGCTCTATTCGTACAATCGTGACAAATATTTTTATATAAACAATTAGTCTCAATAAACAAGGATTATCTTAAATATAATTCAATTTAGTCCGTAAGATATAGTTAATATTATTCAATTAATGTATTTATACATGTACACAGGTAATATGCATTATGAAATAACCGATTCGAAGTCTTTTACTGCCAATAAGGCGTTATTAATTGATCAGAACTTTATGAATGCCCCGCAATGGTCTGGTTCCCGATATACACGTTCAGGTAAAATACTTTATTGTAATTACAATTATATTAGTACCTAACACTTGGAGCTGGTAATCCAAATAACAACTTTGATAATTTTGATGAATCAAAGCTTTTACAGGAACAACTCGGTAGTTTGTTAAAAAACAAATAAGTATACCACTTTGAGTTAGAATAATTTATTGACTTTTAAAATATGCGAAACAAAACAAATAACAAAACACAGAGATCATTTATGAAGTATCAGTCAGTAAAGTAAAAAGAGAAATGATACATTATACCGATTATAAAGCGGTACATGACAACACGAACAAAATGCTAAAATGGAAACAAAAAGATGATACAACAATTACACGGCACAATACCCAAAACATAACTGAACGAGAAAATGAACTGCCCAAAACGACATAAAAACATCCCGTATTCATACATTGTTATTTGTACGTAACAAAACACTTCTGTTTAAGTATTTAAGTAGAGTATATAAGGGGAGGTAACCACTACCGAAAGATTTATTATAGTATACCAGACTACTGACTTTTTCTCCCTTGTCTAGTATAATAACAGATCATAAGCAATACACACCGTCCTTTATGTACATAGTTTCTGAGATTAATACTTAGAAGCAAGAATACTTTCTCGGATTGATATACCCAAACCCCATAGCACACACACTATAGAACTTTTATCTTATATTAAGACTTTGTGGTGGAGCCGAATCTCATAATAAACTTCGTGGAATTTCGCTTAAAGTTTAAAAACTGTAGGTACATTGTAATGTTTGTATTTTTGTGATATTGAATTGGAGCAAACTATCAAACACACCTTTTTCCATGGTGACACTGTCAGGGCTGGTTTTTAGAAAGAATACTAAGGGAAAACTTAAATATTTTGACCTAAGTTAAAATATTAAGCTGCACATATTTCTCACGAAACAAAGAAAACCCAATGTTTTCTTGGTGATTATTGTAGCTCTTTACAAAATGCTTATACACGGTATGAATCCCGATACACCGCTTCTCTGATCCGTGAGAGAATGGCTCTGACGGAAGTGAAAACCAATGGAACGCTCGGACGGAACTCAGATGTCATGTATCCTTAGTATTACCTTGGTTTAAGTTCCGTCAGAGTCATATGAAAATAGAACAATGATCTCACGAAACTGAAAAGCGGCGTATCGAGATTCATACCTAGTTATAAACTATGTAAACAGTTATACTATTGATTTTCCTGCTTATACACGTAAGGCAATTGTAGGACAATTCTAAGTTTTCCCTTCAGATGCTTTGTGAATACTACCCCTGGAACATATTATGTTTGTCTTGTCTCATCTTTAAACACAAAGTCCACACATCTTTACACAAAAAACAGATGTGAACTATATTACACCGAAATTCCGAAGTCTATCAAAATATTAACAATCTGCAACCATCGACTTTGTAACTTTGAGGATATTTTAGCGTTGATACTATAGTCAATGAAAACACTATTAATTGGATTATTCAGTCTAAAAAAAAATCCAATACAGGAACAAAACTGCTTAAATCAAATAAATCAATATGGAGTTATTTCAATTGACCAGAACTATTGGTTAAAGATGTTACAGAGAAATAGCTCAGACAAAATTACAAGTGTAAAAAAGAAAGGGTAACAAATAGTGATTACAGAGAAAAAGCGCTGGCAAAATTATATCCGTTCAAATTGATCTGACCAAAGTGTGCCAATGATATCCACAAGTATACTTGGTACTGATAATTTTAACAAGGTTTCATTGAAATCCAACAAATGGATACAGAAAAATAGCATAAACAAAATTGATCAGAGAAAAAACAAAGGGAAGTAACGCCCTTTAAATTTTTCCAACAAAACTGTGTCAATGATATGATGGTAAAATTGTATGATTTTGACTGTTTGTTCTGGATAAACATGAACATTATTGTCATCACAACTACTGCTTAGCACTACATATCTCAATCTCACACTCATACATATACATTCTTTTAATTTGCAAGAAGAGAGCGTTTCTGTGCCATATTTATGCAGATTATGATATTGTGCACATTCAATATATACAGCAAATGTCATTACATGACTGTGTACATTGATATTGGAAGAAAACTTCTGATACAAGCATTGTAAGTTCTAAATCACAATTCTTTTTCATAGGATTATGATCAGAGAAGGGGAAGTCAGTGTATTTATATGCTCATTTCCTTAGGAACTCTCACAATTGTAAAATGCACATCTCTATCAGGTATAGCAGCTAATATCACCATAAGTGCCAACACTACAACAACCTGCATGAAAATGCTGTTACAGTAGTAACCATCTGAATGGTGGAATTTTTCAGATGGTGGAACACACAAACCTAAGCACTGCTTCATACGAATAAGGTGAAATAAGCACATGTCAGATGCTGTTTCGGTGTTTCTGAATAATGTTTTCAATTATCATCCGTGTGGTTATGTAACCATTTAGTTCAGCTTTTACTAAGTTTACTTCACTTCAACAAAGTAATATGGGACATTGGATTGAAGAAAGGGTAGTCCAATCGTATCCGATAGTCCACTATATCCCACCGTGTATAAACCAAATTACTATACGATTTATTGGGATACTATACAATTCAACTTGTATGACTTATTGTGATTGAAACATCTGTTACAGGTGATTTCCAATCACTGTATGACTTATTGCAAGACTATAATTCAATGTGTAATCCTTATTGCGATTACCGGAAGTTGACATGCTTCTACACTGTGTATCCATGTGCCTAGACAAACATAACTTAGAACCATCTAAGTTGTCACATTTATCAATATATGGTATATATAATTTTGCAACCTTCGTCCATTTGGAATCCGAATACAAACAAACTTTGTCACCATACCATGCCAACGCTACTGATGATAGGTTGATGATGCCTGAAATTGAAAATATATAAAAAACATTTAGGATTGAATACAGTAAAACCTCAATAATAACACTAACTGAAACAAGATATTTGTAAACATATACATTATGTATAGTCCGGAGAATTTGACACGACTCTCGACCTTTAATTAGCATAATTTAACAGCTGATAAAGGGTCTATATTTATAATTCCGTTTGTATGTTTTCATAAGTGGGAAGTTTCGCGAAGACGCTCGAGATGTAATACCAACACAAATCTATAGGACCGATATTGCACGATTTGCTCGCGGAAATTTATATATTCAACACAAGTACCATGTAATATATTCATGCATAAAGGTCAGGATCATGTCAAATTCTCTATGCATACCCCCAATGCAGCCAAGTAGTCTTTTAATAATAATGTCAGAATGCATGACAATCTCAACCTGTGACCAAATCTGACCTCAAAATCAATAGGGGTTATCTACTGATGATGACCAACCTCCCGGTAATGTTTGAAAATCCATTAGGCACGAGGGATGATCCAAAATATTTTGAGTAGGGCTTTTTTCCGGGTAGGTAGTGGAAGGGGAAACAAACGATATTTTATTTGAGGCCTCATGGAATGTCACACGGAAATGGCCCCATTTATGCTTTGGTTATTTCCGGGACATTCCATGATTTTTTTGTGAATTAGATTTTTATATATTTATATAAACAAATTTTGCTGTTGCTCATAGAATTATTGCCGCCACTGTCGCAACTCCCTTGGCCATATGTAATACATTAGACTACTTTACAGAGACAAGACAAAATCATCAAAATGAAAATAAAATTAATTACTTACCTACCAACCCAATGTAAAAATACTGGGTCGGTAAAGGTCAAACTAACAATATTAAGCAAAATATTCTGCTTTCTCCAGAAAATTCAGCTATCAATGAAAGGCAGAATATTCTGCTATCTCAAAAAGCTGATTATTTGCTAACTATAAAAGGCAAAATGTTCTGCTTTCTCGAAAGGCAGAATATTCTACTAACTATAAAAGGCAGAATGTTCTACTTTTCGAAAGACAGAATGTTCTGCTACATGTATCTATCATAGGCATAATATTAAGCAGAATATTCTGCTTTCTCCAGAAAATTCAGCTACCAATAAAAGGCAGAATATTCTGCTATCTCAAAAAGCTGATTATTTGCTAACTATAAAAGGCAGAATGTTCTGCTTTCTCGAAAGGCATAATGCTCTGCTAACTATAAAAGGCAGAATATTCTGCTTTCTCTGGAGGCAGAATGCTCTGCTAACTATAAAAGGCAGAATATTCTGCTTTCTCTGGAGGCAGAATGCTCTGCTAACTATAAAAGGCAGAATGTTCTGCTTTCTCGAAAGACAGAATGTTCTGCTATCTATCATTGAAGGCATAATATTAAACAGAATATTCTGCTTTCTCCAGAAAATTCAGCTATCAATGAAAGGCAGAATATTCTGCTATCTCAAAAAGCTGATTATTTGCTAATTATAAAAGGCAGAATGTTCTGCTTTCTCGAAAGGCAGAATGTTCTGCTTTCTCCAAGGGAACACTTTTCAGCTATCAATAAAAGGCAGAATATTCTGCTATCTACTACACAGTATTTTGTTATCTCCGAAGGGAAGATTATTCTGATATCTTCCAAGGCAGAATATTCTGCTTTCTCCACAGGCAGAATAATCTGCTATCTAGGGAGGCATAATTTTCGCTATCCACAGAGAAAGAATGGTCTGCTTTCTACAAAAACTTAATGTTCTGCTTCCTATTAGAAGCAGAATGTTCTGCTTTCTCTAAAGGCAGAATATTATGCTATGTATAAAGAAGGCTTTTTTCAGAGGCAGTATATTCTACAAAATAAATTTTTTTTGGGAGGTAGGCGTGTAATATATCAAAATAAAGGTATCAACGAGTAATTGTCAACAATCGTATTTAGAACCCAGCCCGGGGTCGGGCAGGGTCATTAAGTGCAACAATATTATTTTTGGAAGGTAGGCGTGTCATATATAAAATTAAAGGTATCGACGAGTAATTGTCAACAATCGTATTTAGAACACAGCCCGGGGTCGGGCGGGGTCATTAAGTGCAAAAAATATTATTTTTGGAAGGTAGGCGTGTAATTTATGAAATTAAAGGTATCGACGAGTAATTGTCAACAATCGTATTTAGAACCCAGTCCGGGGTCGGGCGGTAGTCATTAAGTGCAAAATGTAATTGTCAAAAAAAGCATTAAGATCCCGACCGGGGGTCGGGCGGGAGTCATTAAGTCCAAAATTAGATACTTTTCAAATGGTAGGCGTATCATATATCAAATCAAAGGTATCGACGAGTAGTTGTCAAAAAAATCGTATTTAGAACCTAGCATGGGGGTCAGGCGGGGTCATTATGTATTTTTGGAAGGTAGGCGTGTCATATATGAAATAAAAGGTATCGACGAGTAATTGTCAAAATTTTGCATTAAGATCCCAGCCGGGGGGTGGTCGGGCGGGAGTCATAAAGTCCCAAAATAGATACTTTTCAAAAGGTAGGCGTGTCATATATCAAATTAAAGGTAACGACGAGTAGTTGTCAAAATATCGTATTTAAAACCTAGCCTGGGGTCGGGCGGGGTCATTATGTGCAGAAATAGATTATTTTTGGTAGGTAGGCATGTCAAATATCAAATTAAAGGTATCAACGCGTAGTTGTCAATATCGTATTTAGAATCTAGCTCGGGGTGGTTGAGGCGTGTCATATATCAAATGAAAGGTTTCGAAGAGTAATTGTCAAAAATCGCATTAAGATCCCAGCCCGGTGGTCGGGCGGGGTCATTAAGTGACAAAATAGATTATTTTTGGAAGGTAGGCATGTCATATATCAAATCAAAGGTATCTACGAGTAGTTGTCAAAAATCGTTTTTATAACCCAGCCCTGGGGTCGGGCGGGGGTCATTTAGTACCTTAATAGATAATTTTTGGACGGTAGGCGTGTCATAATTATATCAAATGAAAGGTTTTGAAGAGTAATTGTCAACAAATGCATTAATATCCCATCGCGGAATTTTTGGAAGGCAGGCATGTCAAATATGAAATTAAAGGTACCAACAAGTAGTTGTCAAAAATCATATTTAAACCCCAGCCCGGGAGTCGGGCAGGGTCATTAAGTGCAAAAATAGGTATTTTTGGGAAGGTAGGCATGTCATATATCAAATTAAAAGTATCAACGAGTAGTTGTCAAAGTCATATTTAGAATCTAGCTCGGGGCGGTTGAGGTAATTAAGTGCAAAATAGATTATGTTTTGAAAGGAAGGCATGTCACATACATGTATATTAAATTATAGGTATCAAAGTGTAAATATTTTATGCAGCAGCAGCATAAAATATTTATACTTCAGGTCCACGATGATATTTCCCGCCGTAGAATGGACGTACAACGCACGATAGTCACCGATGTTGCAGCACATGCCCGTCGTACGTCCGTCAAGCGACATTTGTGAAAGGGGTTTTACTGTACAATAATAAGAAGTATAGCAAGAGCTAGTAACCATAAAAAATATCATATGAGACGTTACGCTCGTTGTTGGCGTACATCGGCAACTTATATAACATTTTTACACTTCAATATTGCATAAAAATCGTTTTAGAAATACGGTTGTTTATATTTTGATATCACAAGAAAGAGAAAATAATCGGCATGCTAGTAATGTGATCCGCATTTACGTTTAGTTACTAGTACACATTAAATTAGACATAGAATCACGGAGAATGTCACATAAACGTCATGTAAGATGTAACATTATTTACCAATGCGCAGTGTTTAGCAGCTTGGAAAATTTATATAATTATCTTAATCCGCCCAAAAGGTAGACTCGGTGACGTGATGACTATTCCATTTCACGTCGTTTTAGTTATGTACCGTTGAAAGCTTGCAGTAACAAACCGGGAGCGAAAGATGTATTCAGCTGAAAACGTAAGATTTTATTTCGTTCCGCGACAAGATTTGTTAAAACTTCAGTTTTTTCTAAAACTAAAGTCAATTTTCTATAATCTTTATTTTGACAAAAAGTACATACATCCTACTTACGAATTGGGTATATTTTGTACGACGTTGACTTCGAATTTGGCTTTTAATATAGGTATACTTTTTTCTAGCCACGATGTCACACGCATCAAAAAGTGCACAAATTAAATTTGTGAAGTTGCTATGCGCCAAAACATTTAAAGAAGTATGCATTTATTAAACCGACAGCGACTACAACCTAAAAGTACATATAAATGTCTTGAATTTGATATAATAAATCTTACTTTAAACATAGCTTTAATTGTATTCATGAATTTTGGCAAATCTAGCCATAAAGTCACATCCATTAAATTAACGTAACGCCAACGTCTACGTGTTCGGTAGAATCGTACCCGTTGTAGTAAAAGAGTCGATGTACTGCAAATTTTAATGAAATTTTGTATGAACGATGTATGAGCTGTGGGGTTGACATAATTGTGATGTTTTAGTCTGAAATAGTAAATTACGACACTTGTCAGGGTGAGATTTTCGTAGTATTTTTACTTACTTTCTCCATTCTGTACATGGATTTTAATGTCTCGGCAAAATGTAAATCATCTACTTGTATGGAACGATAAACTGCGCATTTTCGGTATATTTTATTGTATGTTTAATTGAAATGTACGAGTGTAACGCCTTAATTACCGCCTACACCTCGCCGTACGTCCGATCTAAAAATCGCCATCTATTGCGTTAAAATGCACTTATCAAACGAGCGGGTCCGTGAAAATTATTTTAATTTTACAACAATATTTTTAAAGCAATCGTTAAATATGTGACGAATATGAATATGTGGTTCGCGGCATAACTTAAGAAAAATTGTATTCGAAACACCCAAATAATTATGGTACGGTCAATAAACGATAAAAACGTTAATGACGTCGGAATCGGTTACGCTAATGTACGCCAACAACAAGCGTAACTTCATAAGTGTTTTTGCAGCACAAATAGTATACAAGCATATCATGAATGTTTATTCCATATGCATCTAAATAAATTCAACAAGTCGCTGAAAACTTGCGTATGTATATGAATTGCTCTTTACTAGTATTTTAGTTTTATGATCATTGTAAGTAAGCTAGTGAGCTTCCTTATGTTTTAGAAATATCTAACTCGTATTCTTAGAATAAGAATGATACCCTATACACATATAACCTTACATATTAGGACCTATGATAATCTTACAGTAAAGACTTACTTTTATCGGAAAAATAGTCAATTTAAGATTGATCTTGCAGTTTAGATGTACATTGTATATTAAATACGGTCCCAGAACAGCACTGTTTTAAGAGTACATGTCATGTAGTTGGAAATCAACTAGCTCTCAGACTCAAGAATCTTAAAAAAATGTCAATTCACATACGCTCAGTTTTCTGTTACAACAACGATATTTACAATTAACTCAGGAAAACATTTTGTACATACCTATGATAATTTTGCTTTTCAAATTTCCCAATGAGCTTAATTATGAAAGAAGTGACCACTTCTTGTTACAGGTACATCTCACTATTTTGCGAAACCCAAACACAGTATTACAGACTTAGTTGTGTGCTTTCACATTAGAAATAGGAGTGTATGTGGTCAGTCTGCAAAGCTAGGGCTTATCAGTTTAAGCAAATAATCTGTATCGCTGTTTATATCCCATAAATCTTTTGGGCCAGTGTTGTGGGACCAGTATTCTAACATTAATTCCGGGCTATTCTAGAAATAGTACTGACCACATGTTTCATACCTTTCACTCTTGAAGAAATGTATTAGACAGAATGGCACAATTCTATGGTGTACGAGACACTTTAGAAACTGTCTGAGACACTTTATAAACTGTCTGAGACAGTTTTCATAGTAATGAACCTTTCGTGCGCATTAAAGTCCCATTTTTAAACTGTCTGAGACAGTTTTCGTCCATAGACCAATTTTGATTGGTTTTCAATGGACCAATCGGAGAGCATTTTACAAACCCCATTTACTAGCTGTGTGCATTCCCTGACCCCTATGCGAGAAAATGGTAGTGATTTCACGTCCGTAGGGGTTTATTATTTTATTTATGGACGGATTTTTAAAATGTTGGTATCAAATTAAAGATGAAGCTCTATAGTTTCTATATATATAAAAAAGAAATTTTGTAAACGCAAATATGAATTATATCCGTTCAAACACAGACTATTTTTAGGGGAAAATATGCATAATTTTGTGTTGGAAAACACGGTCGTAGGGATTTATTTTTTTATTTATTAACATATTTTATATTGTTGGTCTCATAATAAAGATGAAGCTGTCAAGTTTTTAAACATTAAAACATATTGAAAATCCGTCCATGAGTAATGAAATAACGCCTAATTTAATGTTGCACAATTTTCTCGGCGTGAAATTATATTTTCAATGTGTTCGAACACCATGGCCCTACTTGTTACACGAAGTGCTCAAGGTGAGCGTCCGTCGTTCGTCCGTCCGCACTTTCAAATGACATCTCCTCTGAAACAGTTTGACCAATATTGATGAAATTTTGCCTGGATGTTCCTGTCATAGGGGGGTTTTAAAATTGCTCAAATAAAGTTGATCCATCTAGAACTCTAGTTGCCATAGCAACCAGGTAACAAAACCTTTAAAAATCTTCTTCTAAAAACCCACAAGGCATAGAGCTTAGATATTTAGCATGAAACATTGCGTAGTGGACCTTTACCAAGATTGCTCAAATCATGACCCCGGGTCAATATTGGCCCCGCCCCGGGGGTCCCTTAATTTTGTATAAGAGATATATAGAAAAAACTATAAAAAATCTTTTTCTCTGGAACCACAAGGCATAGAGCTTAGATATTTAGCATGTA
Source organism: Spisula solida (assembly GCA_947247005.1). Taxonomy (NCBI): domain Eukaryota; kingdom Metazoa; phylum Mollusca; class Bivalvia; order Venerida; family Mactridae; genus Spisula; species Spisula solida. Next base: position 19,516,847 of record OX365961.1, read on the forward strand.
GCATTGTCTAGTGGACCTCTACCAAAATTGCTCAAATTGTGACCCCGGGTCAATATTGGCCCAACCCCAGACATCTCATAATTTTATATAAGAAATATAATTATAGAAACTTAATAAATCTTCTATGGCACCACAAGGCATAGAGCTTAGATATTTTGCTAGTAGCATTGTCTGGTGGACGTTTACCGAGATTGCTCAAATCATGACCCCTGGGTCAATATTGGCCCCACCCCGTGCCTCCCTTAATTTTACATAGGAGATATATAATATAGAATTTTTTAAAAACATCTTCTTCTCTGGAACCACAAGGCATAGCGCTTAGATAGTTTGCTTGTAGCATTGTCCAAAGGACCTTTACCTCTTTAAGAGGCTACAGTTTCATATATAAAAATATCATGAGCAAGGTGATTCAGATGAGCGATTCAGGGCCACCGTGGCCCTCTTGTTTATTGTTTTATTTTCCATTCATTTCTCTATTTCTTTACATCATTATAAAGGTAAAGCTCTCTAGTTTCTAAATATTTAAAATAATATCAGTATTAATGAAATGAAATTGATTAAAAAATTGCAATAATTATATTTCATAGCCAACACAATGATGTGAACATTATAGCAGTAACAGACGTTATTATCTGAACATAATAGCAGTAACTGCCACAATGATGTGGATATAATAGCAGGAACCTACATTATGATCTGAACATAACAACAGTAACCGCCACATTGATATGAACATAATAGCAGTAATTAACCAACACAATGATGTGAAAATTGAAGAAGTAACCAACATTATGATGTGAACACTATAGCAGTAACCGATATTATGATGTGAACATTATAGTAGTAACCGATATTATGATATGATTATTATAGCAGTAACCGACATTATGATGTGAACATTATACTTAAACCAATATTATGATGTGAACACTATAGAAGTAACCGATATTATGATGTGAACATTAAAGCAGTAACCGATATTATGATGTGAACATTATAGCAGTAATCGACATTATGATATGATTATTATAGCAGTAACCGGCATTATGATGTGAACATTATAGCAGTAACCAATATTATGATGTCAACATTATAGCAGTTACCGATATTATGGTGTGAACACCATAGCAATAACTGATATTATAATGTGAATATTATATCAGTAACCGATATTATGATGTGAACATTATAGCAGTAACCGACATTATGATGTGAACATTATAGCAGTAACCGGCATTATGATGTGGACACTATAACAGTTACCAACATTATGATATGATTACTTTAGCAGTAACTGACATTATAATGTGAACATTATAGCAGTAACCGGCATTATGATGTGAGCATTATAGCAATAACCGACATTATGATGTGAACGTAATAGCGGTAACCAACATTATGATGTGAACACTTTAGCAGTAATCAACAATATGATGTAAACATTATAGCAATAACCGACATTATGATGTGAACACTATAGCAGTAACCAACATTATGATGTGAACATTATAGCAGTAACCGACATTATGATGTGAACACTATAGCAGTTACCGGCATTATGATGTCAAAATTATAGCAGTAACCAAAATTATGATATGATTATTCAGTAACCGACATTATGATGTGAACATATTAGCAGTAACCAACATTATGATATGAAACTATAGCAGTAATCAACAATATCATGTGAACATTATAGCAATAACCGACATTATGATGTGAACATTATAGCAGTAACCGACATTATGATGTGAACATTATAGCAGTAACCGACATTATGATTTGAACATTATAGCAATAACCGACATCATGATGGAACATTATAGCAGTAACCAACATTATGATGTCAACATTATTGCAATAATCGACATTATGATGTGAACATTATAGTAGTAATCGACATTATGATGTGAACATTATAGCAGTAACCGACACAATTGGGCGGACATTATAGAAGTAACCAACATTATGATGTGAACATTATAGCAGTAACCGACATTATGTTGTGAACATTATAGCAGTAACCGACATTACGATCTGAACACTATAGCAGTAATCAACAATATGATGTGAACATTATAGCAATAACCGACATTATGATGTGAACACTATAGCAGTAACCAACATTATGATGTGAACATTATAGCTGTAACCGACATTATGATGTAAACACTATAGCAGTTACCGGCATTATGATGTGAAAATTATAGCAGTAACCAAAATTATGATATGATTATTATAGCAGTAAGCGACATTATGATGTGAACATATTAGCAGTAACCAACATTATGATGTGAACACTATAGCAGTAATCAACAATATGATGTGAACATTATAGCAATAACCGACATTATGATGTGAACATTATAGCAGTTACCGACATTATGATGTGAACATTATAGCAGTGACGGACATTATGATTTGAACATTATAGCAGTAACCGACATTATGATGTGAACATTATAGCAGTAACCGACATTATAATTTGAACATTATAGCAGTAACGGACACAATGAGGTGGACATTAGAGCAGTAACTGGCATTATGATGTGAACTTTATATTAGAAAGCAACATTTTGGTGTGAACCTTATAGCAGTAACAGACACAATGAGGTTGACATTAGAGCAGTAACTGACATTATGATGTGAACATTATAGCAGTAATCGACATTATGATGAGAACATTATAGCAGTAATCGACATTATGATGTGAACATTATAGCAGTAACCGACACAATTAGGCGGACATTATAGAAGTAACCAACATTATGATGTGAACATTATAGCAGTAACAGACATTATGTTGTGAACATTATAGCAGTAACAGACATTATGATGTGAACATTATAGCAGTAACCAACACAATGAGGCGGACATTATAGAAGTGACCAACGTTATGATGTGAACATTATAGCAGTAACCGACATTATGATGTGAAAATTATAGCAGTAACCAAAATTATGATATGATTATTATAGCAGTAAGCGACATTATGATGTGAACATATTAGCAGTAACCAACATTATGATGTGAACACTATAGCAGTAATCAACAATATGATGTGAACATTATAGCAATAACCGACATTATGATGTGAACATTATAGCAGTTACCGACATTATGATGTGAACATTATAGCAGTGACGGACATTATGATTTGAACATTATAGCAGTAACCGACATTATGATGTGAACATTATAGCAGTAACCGACATTATAATTTGAACATTATAGCAGTAACGGACACAATGAGGTGGACATTAGAGCAGTAACTGGCATTATGATGTGAACTTTATATTAGAAAGCAACATTTTGGTGTGAACCTTATAGCAGTAACAGACACAATGAGGTTGACATTAGAGCAGTAACTGACATTATGATGTGAACATTATAGCAGTAATCGACATTATGATGAGAACATTATAGCAGTAATCGACATTATGATGTGAACATTATAGCAGTAACCGACACAATTAGGCGGACATTATAGAAGTAACCAACATTATGATGTGAACATTATAGCAGTAACAGACATTATGTTGTGAACATTATAGCAGTAACAGACATTATGATGTGAACATTATAGCAGTAACCAACACAATGAGGCGGACATTATAGAAGTGACCAACGTTATGATGTGAACATTATAGCAGTAACCGACATTATCATATGATTATTATAGCAGTATCCGACATTAAGATGTGAACATTATAGCAGTAATCAACACAATGAGGCGGACATTATAGAAGTAACCAACATTATGATGTGAACATTATTGCAGTAACCGGCATTATAATGAGGACACAATAGCAGTAACCGGCAATATGATGTGAACATTATAGTAGTAACCGACATTATAATTTGAACATTATAGCAGTAACGGACACAATGAGGTGGACATTAGAGCAGTAACTGGCATTATGATGTGAACTTTATATTAGAAAGCAACATTATGGTGTGAACTTTATGGCAGTAACAGACACAATGAGGTTGACATTAGATCAGTTACCGACATTATGTTGTGAACATTATAGCAGTAACCGACATTATGATGTGGACACTATAGCAGTAACCGACATTATGATGTGAACATTATAGCAGTAACCAACACAATGAGGCGGACATTATAGAAGTGACCGACATTATGATGTGAACATTATAGCAGATCACCTATTCTGAGAATACACAGTCATTTCCAAATGACAGAACGCCTAAAATAAAATCTCTTCGCCACTACTTCTATCATTTATTTTCCCGTACAAACATATATTACAAAGACATTTCCAAAATTTTAGGACTCAAATGTAAAAAATATAGTTTTAAGAGTCAGAGTTTTTATCATTTTAAGTGATGATCAAACTTCTCAGTCCTAATTTTGTTCCTAATACTCAAACATATGTTTCTACAGAGCTAATTAAAAATGACAATGTATGATAAGTGTTAATTTGTCAATGTTTTATCATCATGTAATCATATTAAAATATTCTTTGTCTACAGCAGTCGAAATATGTTTTTAGATACGGAAAAGAAATTGTCTTAATACACCCGTTTTACGCAATTTATTGAAATATCATCACGACTTTAATTATAAATGACCAAAACTGATACAATATAGGAAATAGTTGTGTTAACAAATTCTACTGATGTGTTTTAACTACTATCTACTTTAATTTTTACATCCCGATGATATATATGACACAATAACACCAGAGAAGCTGGTAACGTATATTACACGTAATAGTAACGTATATTACAAAGTCATGTCTGTCATGCTATAACAAAATAAATGAAAGAAAAGCAAGATTTTATTTACTGTAGTCACTACCATAAACCAATTATGAAGAAAGAAACAAAATTATTTTTGAATATATAATTACAAGTGACATTAACATAAGAAAAAGAAAAATGAAATAAAATCATTTTATTTGTCATGTATACCGTGTTTCGTACTCGTTTGAACACTTAAATATATTCCTTAGACTGTCAAATATGCCCTGGCATGCGTAGCATTAAAGTGACATTTACAGGTCGAAAATGCAGCTTTTTACATGTACTGGAAATCTATATATTACATGTAGGTTATCTCAAACATAGTGGTAACGTAGCTTACTCAACTACATTTAGTTGGAATATGAAGTTAAAATCGAACGGTTTGTTTTAAATAGTATGCTGTAAATCAGAAAATGATATAATGCGGCACCATGAACAGTTCAATAACTTTAAATTCATAACTTTTAAGTGACAAATATTAGTACTCAACCATAAAAACAATATCAATTTTAGTCACAAATAACGATGAAGTCACTACTAACATTATTTCATTATGGCACCCAAAATATTATATGCAGACCTTCTTAATTGTACACTTCTGTATAAATAATTGAAGATGTATCCATGGACTCGTCAATTACCTTGAACAGTTATATAACACTAAACGTATATATACTAAACGTATATATTCATATAAACAAGATACGATAATATTCTTTAAGCAACATTAAGATACATACAGAATATCATTGCAATGTGCTGATCCGTAGTGCTGTATTACCTATATCATATAGTTGCTTGTTTAATACCGTATCTCGCGGGTTGTGGTATAACGCAAGCAACGAGATGTAATACTACCAAACCGATCAAACCAGCTGCAGTAATATTCCTTTAATTATATAACTACAAAAGTGGGAAAAGCTCTTTTATGCACGCAAATGCGTTAATTTTAAATGCGTATTCATTATCGTCATGAACGTCGGCATATTTTTTACATATAACGCAACGTTCGTTCTAAATAAGGTATATGTTTTACTTACGTCTTGACGTCATTGACATATGTTATATAACACATCGTACATACATGATGCGGACTCAGAAAACCTAACATGTAGACTCTATGCTACGGAAAATGTTATCAGTCGGGTTGTATTGCACTGTACGATTTTGTCCAAGACATGAATAGGTTTATAATAAATAGTAAACTTCTCTACTTATAAATACAGTATTACAAAAATAGAATCCAAACCATTTACAGACATTTTTTTCAAATAGCATGTTTACACACAATTGTGCAAGACAATTACGTTTCCATGTCAGGTACATGTATGTATGGAGAATACACAAGAGAACTGTGTTTTGTAAGCTACGTTACCGTTTAACATTTATCGTTTGATACAAACTCTACAAACGACAATATACGCAAAGAAAGGGATGCAAATCGTTATGCAGTGTATTGTGTCAATTCCTAAAGGTGTATTGTGTATTTTTCTACATATTCTAAACCAAATGCCGGAAAATCAGTAACGTAGCTTACATTATTTAAATCAAAGGTTCCAGACACAAATCCAAATAGAGATTTTTCTAATTCAATATACGCAGCAATATCCTTGACATTGTAGCTCTATTGTAGTATAACGAAATAACTGAATTCTAAACGCATACTGCGTTAAACGTATGTAACGTAGCTTACACTCTTAACCATACGCACAGGTTGACGAAGGGTTTCGGGCAATTTTCGGCATCACGTTAATTGTGTCTTCAAAAGATGACCACTTTGCATGATATGATAGACATGCATGCAGTATAGTATGCAATATATTTGAGAAAATCAGCAAAAACGAATGGATGCGTCACCCAGTTAATGTCAGTAACGTAGCTTACTCAATTTCGTGCGACAGCTATTTAGATGGAATACAAATCAGAAGAATGAAAGAAATTTAAAAACTCGCTGTTTAACCTCAAATTCATCATTTGTAGTGTAACACAACATACGATAAAATGTTTACAAAGGTAAATTCAGCATACATAATGATGCTATAATATAAGCACCCTAACTGGCGACACACGTTTTTTGCAATATTTTGACATTTGAGCCAATAGAAATAGCCTTTCAACTGTATGAATATCTGCAAATGCCAGTTGCACAGTAAGTCGGGTTATGTCACATCATTTAAACCAACCAAAAGAGGGCATGCAACTGCAAATGTGTATTGTATGTAGGGGCGACCCACTTTTATGCGAATTGACTGTGTATTCTGAGAATAGGTGAGTAACCGACATTATCGTATGATTATTATAGCAGTATCCGACATTAAGATGTGAACATTATAGCAGTAATCAACAATATGATGTAAACATTATAGAAGTGACCAACGCAATGAGGCGGACATTATAGAAGTAACCAACATTACGATGTGAACATTATAGCAGTAACCGACATTATGATGTGAACATTATTGCAGTAACTGGCATTATAATGAGGACACAATAGCAGTAACCGGCAATATGATGTGAACATTATAGCAGTAACCGACATTATAATTTGAACATTATAGCAGTAACGGACACAATGAGGTGGACATTAGAGCAGTAACTGGCATTATGATGTGAACTTTATATTAGAAAGCAACATTATGGTGTGAACTTTATGGCAGTAACCGACACAATGAGGTTGACATTAGATCAGTTACTGACATTATGATGTGAACATTATAGCAGTAATCGACATTATGATGTGAACATTTAAGCAGTATTATGCTATTATGTTCACATCATGATGTCAGTTACTGCAATAATGTTCACATCATAATGTCAGTTACTGCTACAATGTTCACATCAATGTGCCGGTAACTGCTCTAATGTTCCGATCATAATGTCGGTTACTGCTATTATGTTCATATCATAATGTCTCAAAATGTCAGTTGCTGCTATTATATTCACATCATTGTGGTGGTTACTGCTATTATATTCACATCATAATGCGGTTCCTGCTATAATGTTCACATCATAATGTCGGTTACTGCTATAATGTTCACATTATAATTGTGGTGACTGCTATGATGTTCAAATCATAATGGTGGTTATTGCTATAATGTTCACATCATAATGTCAGTTACTGCTATAATGAACACATACAAAATGTACTAATGTCAGTTACTGCTATAATGTTCACATCATAATGTCGGTTACTGCTAAAATGTTCGCATCATTGTGCAGGTAAATGCAATCATGTTCAGATCCTAATGTTGGTTACTGCTATTATGTTCACATCATAATGTCTCATAATGTCAGTTGCTGCTATAATATTCACATCATTGTGGTGGTTACTGCTATTATATTCACATCATAATGCGGTTCTTGCTATAATTTTCACATCATAATGTCGGTTACTGCTATAATGTTCACATCATAATGTCGGTTACTGCTAAAGTGTTCATATCATAATGTCGGTTACTGTTATAATGTTCACATCATAATGACGGTTACTGCTATTATGTTTACATCATTTTGTCGGTTCCTGCTGTAATGTTCACATTATATTTGTGGTGACTGCTATGATGTTCAAATCATAATGGTGGTTATTGCTATAATGTTCACATCATAATGTCAGTTACTGCTATAATGAACACATACTAATGTCAGTTACTGCTATAATGTTCAGATCATAATGTCGGTTACTGCTAAAATGTTCGCATCATTGTGCAAGTTACTGCAATCATGTTCAGATCCTAATGTTGGTTACTGCTATTATGTTCACATCATAATGTCTCATAATGTCAGTTGCTGCTATAATATTCACATCATTGTGGCGGTTACTGCCATAATGTTCACATCATAATGTCAGTTACAGCTAACGTGTTCATCTTATAATGTCGGTTACTGCTATAATGTTCACATCATAATGGTGGTTACTGCTATTATGTTTACATCATTGTGTCGCTAACTGCTATAATGTTTACATCATTATGTCGGTTACTGCCATTATGTTCTGATCATAATGTTGGTTACTGCTATAATGTTCTCATCATAATGTCGGAACTACTATAATTTTCTCATAACAATTCCGTTAGTGCTATTATATTCACATCAAAATGGCAGTTACTGCATTTATGTTCATTTTTAATGCCGGTTACTGCTATAATGTTTACATCATAATGCCGGTAACTGCTATTATGTTCAGATTATTGTTGCGGTTACTGCTTTTATATCCACATCATAATGGCAGTTACTGCTATTATGTTCGCTTTATAATGCCGGTTACTGCTATAATGTTCACATCATAATGCCGGTTACTGCTATTATGTTCACATCATTGTTGCGGTTACTGCTTTTATGTTCACTTTATAATGCCGGTTACTGCTATAATGTTTACATCATCATTCCGGTTACTGCTATTATGTTCAGATCATAATGGCGGTTACTGCTATTATGTTCAGATCAAAATGGCGGTTACTGCAATTATTTTCACATCATAATGCTGGTTACTGCTATTATGGTCACATCATAATGCTGGTTACTGCTATTATGGTCACATCATAATGCTGGTTACTGCTATAATGTTCACTTCATAATGCTGGTTACTGCTATTATGTTCACATCATAATGCTGGTTACTGCTATAATGTTCTCATCATAATGTCTCGTTATTGAGTATATTTTTAAGACAAATTCTTCTTTGACTTTTCGGTAATAGTTGGTTTTACAAGTGATAAACGCAATTTTGTTGTATGCAAACCAATACACTCCAGTTTCTGGGCATGCCCCTTTAAGAAAAATAAAGCATGTATTTAGAAGGTTTTTAAATATATTTTTTCTGTTATATTTTGTTAAATTCATAATGGGTCAGGACAGGTAAATTTAACACATGTATCTAAATGTGCAAAATTCACCGGGAATGGGGTATACATGTATATTGTATATGTATGTATAGTTTATTCCTCTTGCATAAAATTATGTTTTAAACAATTTTTATGCCTAATTTTACCAGTCATACATTGCTGTCATAGTTGATCCACATTCCGACGCTATACGTTGGAATTTGTGTTGTAACCAACTATGATATCATTGTTCACACACATGCTTTTTATGTATTGTTCAAGATCTGGGGTGTGCAGTCCCAAGCTGGGTCGAACTTGTATGGAATGAGGAACAACAGAACACAAAGTGTTGTATTGAAAATGGGCATTCATTTTTAAAATGCCATAAAAGATAACTAAAATGACATAACAGGGCGAATAATAATGCCTAACTTGAAGAGGAGGCGTTGGAGGAGATGGATAACAAGAAATATCTTTAAAAAAGATATACAGCGTTGAGTTTAATGACAGTCTGTGAGCCATGTATTTTTGCAATACATTTGCGAATGTAATTAGTTTTAATTGGTTTATATACCAAACGAAACGCTGTACATTTTTGTATTATGACAGACAGTTCCTGTTATTTATATAATATAAAGTAACAGTTTATGTGGGATACTGGAAAACATGCGCATATTAAAAAAATAACTTTGAAAATGGATGAGCTAAATGTTTGTCTGCCACACATGTGGCCGAGCGGAAGGGTTTTGTCTACCTTTGATAATTTTGTCCACCTGTATAATTATAAAAAGACTACCCTACATACTTGGGATGAACATATTTACATTACAACATACTGTTATAAAATTATAAAATATGCTATCATAATCACAGTACAGACAATTAAGTTGACTGCAGACTTAATATACGAAATAAAGAATGGTCCATGACATTTGTGCAGTTTACCCAAGAAACATGCATTTTCATGTTATTGTATTTTTCTCATTAAAAAACTAAAGTGCACACCTTAAGTTTATCTGAATAATAAAATATATGTTTTGTGTTGATTTTGACGTACATTATCTATTGATGTCAAGAAGTTTAATGAAAGCTTAGGATAAAACATGGTCACAGATATGGCTAATTATGCATGTTGTTTTACAAGATACAAAATAATGTTAATTAATTCAGTAGCAGAGTAATTATGTGATCAAACATTTTTTTCAACAGACTAATTATTTGCTTTTTATTTTGTGTTAAGAAGTTTAAAACCAATCCAAAACAATGGTACTTTTAACACTGAAAAGCCCTTGTTTACATTGCTTGAACGACCTTCACATACTAGTAATCTGCAGCAGATGGTTAGTCTAGGTAATGTAACATAGCGGTCTGAAAATTAGCGTAACGCTAAAATCCTGTAGTGGTCGTACCTGACCGTACATAGTCATAAATGCACTAAAATGCTTTCCTATGACATAAAGACTTTTATGTGTCCATTGACACCTAAAATTAGGACTGGGTAGCTATTGATTTTTTTATTTAAACAATCGCCATTTTTCCTCAATTTTGTGCAACGTACCGTTTCGAAAATATGTCAAGGGTAGGCTAAGAATTAGTTCATTTTGTACCTGTTGTTTGTTCACTGAGGAATGCTAAATATTGAGGAAAGTCAGGGTGTCGGTCATGTTTTCCCGGGTATCTGGTTTAAAAGCAATGAAGCGAATAAAATAGCATTCGTCATTTTCTGCACATCAAGTTTTCCTCAATATTGTATCGGCTGTTTTTGAAACATATTTCAAGGTTAGGTTATGTAAAGTACACCGTCTACAAATAAATCGTACACGGATGTACTGTATGCGTTAAATATTGAGGAAAGTCGGTTTATCGTTTTTTGCTAATATCATCGTATTTAAATAAGAAAAGTTTCAAGTTTCAACTAGGTAACTGCGCAAAAGGTATCTAGCCACAACACAAGTTATAACCATTTATAGGCCCTGAATACAAAAGTCGATCATTTGCGAATGCAATGGTCTTCAATGAGGCGTAGGTTCATTTTGTAACCCATGTGAAATATAATGTAACCAAATATGTGCCAGAAAAAAACAGAGCGCAGGTTTACATTGCAATAAGCGCCATGAACGCCAGTCTTAAAGTATGTACTTTTCTTTATAAACCCGAGTCCTACATAATACATTTAGTTTCAAAGCATGAATGCAAGAAGTGAAACGGAAGTATGGCAGCCATCTTAGAAACCTCATGAATTATTGAGTAGACGTCACGCACAAAATAAGGTAATTTTAGAAAAATTGACATTTTTTAACATTTTCTAAGATAAAATCTAAAAACTGATACCAGAAAAACTTACATCTATGTCTAAGCATGTGCAAGTGTTGTGTTTGTAGAGTGCAGAGGTTTGATAAATAAATATAGAAGCTAAAAAATGTTCTTTTAGATATCCCGTAACATTCAAATCAATGTTTACAATGGAAAATGCGTTTATGTCATGTTTAACAAAATTTAAGGTACATTTTGTAATTTCCTCCACAAATTAAAGAAATACTTTAACAATTGCAGAGCAGAAGCGGGTTTATATGGTGTCATGCTGTTGCGCCGCAATATGCCTTCAACATGAAGCAGTCATTAAACTCGAGTGTCGTTAAACGCTTAAAACTGGGCCATTCTGCTTTTTTATAGATTCAACTTGGTCGTTCAGTTAGCTGGGACTTGGGCTTTTGATGATTTCACAACTAAAACTTGGGGTTTAGCAGTTAAGTTCATTTTCTCGTTCAGTTATATGTTGTGCGTTGTGTCGTGTAATTGTGGTATGTGATGTTTTCATGTTTTCTGTGCTCGATTGGTTAAGTGCTGCCTTCCCTGTGCGATGTTCTATGATCTATTTCATTGAAAATTTCATTGACATTGTGCCAAACAAAATGATGTTTTTCACAAATGACCTATAATTTATTATCTGGCGACAGAATGTCAGCTATATCTTTCGAAATAGTATGCCAAAAATCACATTTAGTAAAATGTATGGATGATAAAATACTAATTTTGCAAGAGTTGCTCCCCTTAGCCTTTAAAGTATGCCTTTATTGTTTACATTTCGTTATTTTGTTTACAAACCAACTGGAGTCTTTATTTCGTTTTCTTCCATCTTATGGTGTTTTCAAGCTTTGGGACTCACCTAAAGTGCCCAATGCATCATTTTGCAGATAGGTTGCCAAGTTATTGCCTTTTGAAAATAGCCATTTAAGGCATAATGGGACTTTAAATATTTCATTTATCTCATTTCCAAACATAGGTTTAGCAAGTGAGCGTCCCTGGTTCAGCATTACTGATATTTAACAATCCATCTTTGTGCTGAGGCATTTACTGATGCGGAGGCATAATAGTGATTGCCCGTCTGAAAATGTTAACCAAAACTTTCAAGTTGTTGATACTCAACTTTTGTTGAAGTCCATCAAGGAATTGCTTTCAAACTTGGCATACTAGTTTACCATCATTAACGCATTACATTGTCACAGCCATGTAACACTATCCACTATTTCAACAGAATTATGGCCCCTGATAGACTTACATGTAACTAGTTTATATGGACAAGGCTTCCAAAGGGACATAAACATTTATAGAACACTGTGAGTCTTGTTGCTTTTATCTGTGTCTGCATTCATTGAACTAGAACAAATAAAAGATCTTTGCATCAATAACATCTTAAAATTCTTTGGTATAGTCGATCTCCTTTGTTGAAATGATATAACATTTTCAGTTTTTCTCAAAATTTAACATTCCTTAGTGAATAATAACAAACAAGATAGACATCAAATACTCTTAGCCAACCAATAAAACGTATATCATTTCAAAACAAAAGATATACTGTAATTGAGGAAAACGTTCTGTACAAAAAAATGCAAATAGTATCTATTATCACGCGGACTGCATAGTGTATTTACACGCATCAGGGTACTGTTTTATCAAAGTAAGTATTGCATTCGTTGATTATGTTTGTTTGTTTAAGAAATAAAAATCTATTCTTGTATTTTGTCGGTGGCACTCGTGATTTAATTTTTCCGCATCTGAACAAGTGCCTGTGTTTTATTCACCGACAAAATACGATAACACAGTTTTTATTTCGATTCTAAACACGATAATATCCCGTACTTTTTAACCGTGCGCATTCCATTGAACATAATTCCACGCTGAAATTGAGTGGCTTATTAGCAGGTATAATTACCTCCCTCGTTAATGAAAACGCCCTCGTAATTTTCTGAAGGAAGTAACACATTTTAAACATTGAAACAATTTTAATAACACAAGTATAGGGTATCTATTTCATGAAATGAAAAATATAAATGAGTTGATAATCAGAAGTTTTATGAAACTTAGTTTCGAGAGTATATTGGAGTTTTTAAAAATAGATGCTTCATAGCTGTAACACTGGATACTCGTGCAACTTGCCTTGTAAGCGACTCGTTGAAGTTTTTACTATAACGTTTTCGTTCATTCATTCATTAATATGTCACGTGATACGGGGCGTAAATAGTAACAGCCAATTTGACAGGTATGTTTTATTGCGGTAATAATACATGCCCTGGTTTGCTCTATGCGTTTATGGATTAATCCGCAGATCGTGTTAGAATATCTAATAATTATATACATGTACTTATATAATATCAATTTATTCATTTATATGTAATATTAGCGTGATTTATATGTGTTTTGCGGTAATTCTATTCCATTTGGAAGTGTTTTGCGGTAATTCTATTCCATTTGGCAGTGTTTTGTGGTAATTCAGAGTTGCTTCCCCTTGGTTGATATGTAGAATTTGTACTTAACGGCTTTTTAACCATAATTATATAATCAAATGTTCGTTATAAGGTTTATCTATGTTATTTCATCAGATTGTAATGTATTTTGGGGAGTTTTATACTCATTTTAAAGTGTTTTGTGGTATTCAGAGGTATTTTGCGATGTTTTGCGGTAATTAGACCGTCTCGTTACAGCTATTATGTTCACATCATTGTTGCGGTTACTGCTATATGTTCAGATCATTGTGGTGGTTACTGCTAGTATGTTCACATCATAATGCTGGTTACTGCTATTATATTCACATCATAATGCCGGTTACTGTTATTATGTACAGATCATATAATGACAGTTACTGCCATTGTATTCAGGTCATTGTGGCGGTTACTGCTATTATGTTCAGATTATTGTGTTGGCCATGAAATATTGCAATTTTCTAATCAATTTAATTTCATTAATACTGGTGTTATTTTACATATTTTTAGAAACTAGAGAGCTTTATCTTTATAATTATGTAAAGAAATATAGAATTGAATGGAAAGTATAAAATAAACAGGTAGGGCCGTGGAATTCGAACATATTGAATTTATAATTTCATGCCGAGAAAATTGAGCAATATTCAATGAGGCGTTATTTCATAAAATGTTTACATATTTTTATTTTGAATAAAATATGTTAATAAACAAAAAAGTTAACACATACGGCTATGTTTTTCCAACACAAACATATGTAGGTTTTTCCCGCGAATAATAGTCTGTGTTTGAACCAATATAATTCATATTTGCAATAAAATAATTTTTATTATTTAGAAACTATAAGGTTGCAACTTTAATTTGATACCAACATTTTAAAAATCCGTCCATCAATAAAAAATTTAACTCTGCGGTCGTGAAATCACCATTTTTTTCTTGATTAAAAAAGCATAGGGCCGGGGAATACACACACCTCGTAAAGGGATTTGTAAAATACTCTCCGATTGGTCCATGAGAACCAATCAAAATTGGCCTCAGACAGTTTTAAAAAATGCGCACGAAAGGGTCATAACTATGAAAACTGTCTCAGACAGTTTACAAAGTGTCTGAGACAGTTTATAAAGTGTCTCCGACAGGTTCCAAACTGTCTCAGACAGTTTATATTAGTTATGACCCTAACCGTACACCATACAATTCTGACCAAAATATGTTCAATTCAACTGGAGAAAGGTGCTAGTAATTTGATAGGACTATTAAAGGCCAATCTAAAGGAACTGAGAAAACTCTCCAGGGTATTCCATGTCATTATAATTTCACAGCATTCATCACAGTGTATAGACTTTCCAGAGTGATCCCTTTTTCTCCAGCGAATCCTTAATCTGGCATGTAATCCATATCTCAATGATACTTAATCAAATGGTCATTTACTGCCAACACAGCTCAGCAAGATCAAGGTCATTCACACTCACGGCTGGTAGAAAAAGCCTTCACTTGTTAGAGCTTTTAGCATTAGAAAAGATTACACATTTCTTTGTGTGACTAGAATAAAATATGTATATTTTGAAACAAGAGGGCCCAAAGGGCCATAGGTTGCTCACCTGTCCTAGTAGTTCATGCACCCCTAATGATAGCCTCTATTGCATGTACAAGGTTTTCATATTGTCTTATGATTTATAATTTACATCACATGTAGACCCAATGACATATTGAAGTGATTTGACCTTGTGACCTAGTTTTTGACCCTGGATGACCCAATATTGAACTTGACCTAGATTTTGTTGAGATGATCATTGTGACCAAGTTTCATTAAGATTAAACCAACATTGTGATCTCTAGTGACTACACAAGGTTTTTCTATGATTTGACCTTGTGACCTAGTTTTTAACCCCGTATGACTCAATATCGAACTTAACCTAGATTTTGTTAAGATGATCATTGTGAACAAGTTTCATAAATATTCTACCAAAGTTATGACCTCTAGTGACTACACAAGGTTTTTCTATAATTTGACCTTGTGACCTAGTTTTTTACCCCGGATGACCCAATATTGAACTTGACCTAGATTTTGTTGAGATGATCATTGTGACCAAGCTTCATAAAGATTAGGCCGAAATTGTGACCTCTAGCGACTACACAATATTTTTCTATTATCTGACCTTGTGACCTAGTTTTTGACCCCGGATGACCCAATATCAAACTTGACCTAGATTTTGTTGAGATGATTATTGTGACCAAGTTTCATAAAGATTAGGCCAAAATTGTGACCTCTACTGACAACACAAGGTTTTTCTATGATTTGATCTTGTGACCTAGTTTTTGACCCCAGATAACCCAATATCAAACTTGACCTAGATTTTGTTAAAATAATCATTGTGACCAAGTTTCATAAATATTCGACCAAAATTGTGACCTCTAGTGACTACACAAGATATTTCTATTATCTGACCTTGTGACCTAGTTTTTGACCCCGATTGACCCGATATCGAACTTGACCAAGATTTTGTTGATATGATCATTGTGACCAAGTTTCATAAAGATTAAGTTAAAATGGTGACCTCTAGTGACTACACAAGGTGTTTCTATGATTTGACCTTGTGACCTAGTTTTTGACCCCAGATGATCCAATCTCGAACTTGACCTAGATTTTGTTGAGATAATCATTGTGACCAAGTTTCATATTGATAAAGCTGAAACTGTGACCTCTAGTGTCTACACAAGTAATTGTGGACGGACGACGGACGGACGGACGGACGACGGACAAAGAGTGATCACAAAAGCTCACTCTGTGAATGATAAATTTATTATTGCAATTAAGAAAGTTATTTAAAAGTGGTTATTACACTGCAATATGATGGCTTTTACTATAGATTTTCTAACATTTTGCGGGAACTTCCAATTTAAATATAATTATGAGGTTTTTAATCAAATTCTGTTTATGATTATAGCATAAATAGAGGTCTAATGCCGGCACCTACTCCATGTACACATGTACTTACTACTAACTTACAAATGTCAAACATATAATATACACTGATCTTAGGTAAACTGCCAATCGT
Source organism: Spisula solida (assembly GCA_947247005.1). NCBI lineage: Eukaryota > Metazoa > Mollusca > Bivalvia > Venerida > Mactridae > Spisula > Spisula solida. The sequence goes on from OX365961.1 coordinate 19,534,249, forward strand.
TGAATGCAGAATCAACGGCTCAGTGCGAAACAGTTGTAACTACATAATTATATGTAGTTAGTTGTTACCGCATAATTATATGTAGTTACAACTGTTTGCACTGAGCCCTTGAGATGTAAAATTGAGCCCACAAAGCTGCACCTATACCAACCAGCAGTAAAAATAAGTCTTTAAGACCAGGCCCTGCTTTGAGTACTGATAATAATAAAAGTCTGATATAATTGTTGGTCTTAATATAAATAAATGTAGACATAGCAAACAAATCAGGTTAAATGACATGTGTAACCTGTGTAGCATGCTTGTAATATTGTTCCAATCATAGGACTATTTATTTGCGGAAGACTATTTTCTGGCATATAGTCGTTGAATCGGTTGTAAGCTGAAAAGTGGTAATATCATTGTATGGCGTACGCCACACAAAAACAAGTCAATCCATGTTTGTGATTAAGCTCTGTACCAATTGCAGCGAGAATTGATTACAAGTCAAGACTGAATTCTACACTTGAACATATTCCGGCTTACATTGAAGACAGGTCTTAGGTCAAGTGCTGCCCACTGGGCCTACTATGCAAGCAATTGAACGCAGGTCTAAGATTGAGGACTGCATCCTGGTCCTACTCTTGCATGCATTTAACTAAGGTGAAAGGTCCAGCCCTGCGGTGTCGACATGCTTTGGCTAGCATTGAACTCAGTTATAATGAGTAGCAATACAATCTTGACCTCAAGTTTGCATGGAATGAAGGTCTAAATATATAAGCTTGAACACTGTAATCTTGGCCAACTCCAGTAAGCATATACTGCAGGTCTACAATTGTCAACGGCATGCCGTATCTACCCCAGTAAGCATTTTTAACGCAATTCTAAAGTTAATCACTGCACTCTGGCATTCTCTAGCAAGCTTGGAACGTAGATCTAAGATTGAGCACTGCACTCTGGACCTTCTCTTGCAAGCTTTGAATGTAGGTCGAAGACTGAGCTCTGTACTCTGGAATTCTCTAGCAAGCTTGGAATGTAAATCTAAGGTAGAGCACTCCACTCTGGGCTTTCTTTAACAAACTTGGAACGAAGGTCTAAGATTGAGCATTGCACTCTAGACCTTCTCAAGCAAGCTTTGGACGTAGGTCTAACACTACAGCACTGCACTCTGAAATCCTCTAGCAAGCTTGAAACGTAGGTCTTAGACTAAGTACTACACTTTGGACATTCTCTAGCAAGCTTTAAACGTAGGCCTAAGACTGAGCACTGCACTCTGGACCTTTTCTAGCAAGCTTTGAATGTAGATCTAAGATTGAGCACTGCACAGTGGACCTTTTCTAGCAAGCATTCAACGTAAGTACTGTATGAGATTGAACACTACACTCTAGCAAGCTTTTAACGCAAATCTAAGACTGAGCAGTCCACTCTTTTCTAGCAAACTTTCAATGTAGGTCTAAGATTGAGCTCTGCACTCTGGACCTTTTCTAGCAAGCTTTCAATGTAGGTCTAAGATTGAGCTCTGCACTCTGGACCTTTTCTAGCAAGCTTTGAATGTAGGTCTTAGATTGAGCACTGCATGTTGGAGATTGAGCACTGCACTCTAACAAGCTTTGAACGCAAATCTAAGACTGGGCACTGCACTCTGGACCTTTTCTAGCAAGCTTTCAATGTAGGTCTAACATTGAGCAACCTCTAGCAAGTTTAAGACTAAGCCCTGTACATTTGACCTCTAGTAAGGTTTGAACTTAGGTTTATGATTGAGCAATGTAGGTCTATGGTAGAGCCCTGCATTCCTGCCCTACTTCAGCAAACATTGGATGCATGTCTCTGGTCAAGCGCTTAATTCTTGACCTACAACATGCAAGCATTGAACGTAGGTCTTACTGGACCTGAAACAAGGTCTTACTGGACCTGCAACATGCAAGCATGGAAAGTAGGTCTAACTGGACCTACACCATGAAAGCATAGAATAGTTACAGGTCAGTTTTAACCCATTGACCGACCATCCCGATATCCTTTGTAGGTGGTGGTAGTAATAGGGTACATTTTAGAACAGTAGTGACTGTAAGACCTTGTCATGTAGTATACACTGTCTTTATTTGAAAAGTTTATTAACACCATGCATATGTAACTGTTGTCGTGTCACTAAGTAATACTAGTGAGGAAACTATCCCATTCTAAAGAATAGGGGGGAACTATGTTTTATACAATAACAGAGATGCTGTCCATCAATAGTATAATACTTGAAAACCAGTTTTTCACATCGTCTAACATTGTACCAATGTTGTAGTTCATATGAGTTAACTCCGGGTTGACAGCTGCTAAATTTAAGGTTGATAGTTTGACAAGAGGGGGTCATTTTACACGGAACAAGCCGATTATTAGTTTACCTAATTATAGATGTTATGTACAACATGTCTGGCTATACACTACATAAGCCAAGTCAATTTGTGTTAAGATGAGTTGAAATTGGAGCTCTGAGTGACGCTCGGAAGTATGACTTGTATGTACACTGCAACTGAATAAACTGTAGAACTGAAAAGGTGTCTTTGAGTCTTAGCCCATTATGCTACATAGTCTAGTGATTAAGCACAGTGATTTTGTTGAGATTTGTTCAATCTAGCCACTGGTTCGACACCCATTCAAGTTACATGAATTTTAAAGTTTTTTATATTTTTTACAAGAACCTTATTTTGTATTTGTAACTAATTTAATAATAAGATGCACATAGTAAGGTATGTGGATTTATTTGTGTGTTATCAAGTAACGAAGTTGCATCTTTTCAATTATTTCATTTTTATCTACAGTACAGTAATCATTCAATTATATTATATACCCACGTCAACATAAGAAATTTATCGTTTGAAGTATCGATTCATTAAAGCAGTAGAACAATATAAGACTTTATAACATGGATACATGTGATAAAATAAATTGTGGGGATCGAACCTACAACTTTTGAAACTTGTAGGAAGTGTGTGTTTATCTACTACCCTACAGCGCCTTTGATGTATGGAATGCGCTTTGAACATAATTTGATATCGAACCCAGACAGACGAGTTTATGTTTATAACGGTTCTCGTGGGACTTTAAATGCACTGTATCTGTCTATTGTTCTGGTAATTATATATAACTCAAACGTGATAATCTACACTGTCAATCTAAACAGAAATCACTGACCATGACATCGATTTAGGTAGAGCAAGTGTTTGTCATTTCTATTTGAACAATTTTACCAGGTTGGCCTGTAACGTAACAGACGTCTTAGCGTAAAGGAATAGATGCTCGCCTATCAATCCTGCAATTTGAGTTCAATACCTGCATGTGGTACTTATTTCTTTTATAAAATTATTTATGTGATAAAAATATACACAAACCTTTTATTTTCGTATTCACAATTTTAATACATTATTGACTTATAAGTTGTGAGTAATGGTAGCATATGTCTTGTATGATTTGTGCCTGTTTTAAAATGTATTTTAGCTTCATCATTGGAGAAATAAAACAATATGTGCATTAAACATTTGTCCCGATGATTTGATTGATATATATATATCTTTATTTAAGTCACATCTCTGTACACATAAACTATACAATTTACAAAACATATATCACAGTACAAAGCCTTTCTAAAAGAATTATAAGAGACTATCACATCACAATTTTATTAAAAACTCACAATATTTACAATACAAATCTATGTAACCATTGTTATTCTAATAATAAAAACTGCCCTAAAAATAAATATTAAATAAAACACTGAAAATTAAAATCACACTTATGTGAATCGAACACACAATGTGACATATTACTTAGGACTACAATAGGTGTATTGCCTTCATGAGCTGTAGTACACAGACCCTCGGGGTCTTGTCCACGCTGACTCCCGCAACGCGCCTAGAAATGTTTTCATTATATCAATTTTATATCCAGACCCATTCACTCATCACACAAACGTTTGTTGTATGCATTTGAAATAAAAATTCAATCTGATTACGGTGTTAAATATTTTATTGAAAGGTAACCTTGATGATGAATTAAATATAATGTTTGATGACTTAAGGTAATTGCACAATCTTTGATCTATCTGTACAATGTATATCAAACCTGTTATACTTGTATTTATGAAGAACACATTAACAGCTATGATTTGGGAAGTTCCTTACACTTGCTCCGCTAGTTTGTGAGATATTCTTATTTTGGGGAAAACCCTAAAAACTAATAATACGAGGGTCAGTCAAGAAAAACTGAGAGTTGCTAAATAATTCTTAGAGAAGTTAGTGTTCGTATATTTCCTATACGTTATCGTGAAATATGGTAGCTCACTGATTATATGGCGAATACCACTCTAGTCTATGACAATTTGATTCTTGTTGCTAGGCAACCAAAGAAGACAACTCTAGGACATGCGTTCACGCTGTTAGTAGAACAGAAGTGTGCGTTGCTATTGAAACATAAAGATGTCGAATACAAGCTTGTAGCTTATGTTTATTATGTTAACTATAATCGACGTTAAATAAAGTTTATCTTATCTTATCTTATCTTAAAGATATATCTGATATTTTCAAACACATTATTTATTTGGTAATACTATATAAATAACACATGGCTGCGAGGGTGATGGTAAATAATACCAACCCGAGAATAATTATATCACCCGAGGCGAAGCCGAGGGTGATATGACTATTCAAGGGTTGGTATTATTTATTATTACCTAGCACTCTATATAACGAGTAATTCGTTATTTTTGACTGTTTCATGTCTTAATGTTTATTTTTAGGTTATAGTTAGAACATATTAAGTAAATTTTAATGATTAAAATGGGCGGAGCGAGCGAAGCGAAGCGAGTCCTTTTTAGTCATTAAAATTTACTTAATATGTTCTAACTAACTTAGAATATAACATTCTGCATTCTGATTGGCCGATAGAGAGTAGCGCCAACGCATGACGTAAAGTCTGTGAAGAGAAAATTTTAATGATTAAATTTTCAGTTAACCGCCAAAATGCGGCGTTTTCATTGGCTCATAATGTAGGTTATATTCTAAATTCAGGTATGAAACAGTTCATTGCCAGGAGGGCAACAGTTTTGACTGTTACACCCCTGTATGAACTGTTACCTGCGCACTACGATGCGCAATATAAATTCCTGCCAAAACACCCTGCTAGATCTATAATAGCGTATTTTTAATATAACTCTTGAACAATGTTTTGTCCCTTTTTGCTTTATTACATGCCGATTTTAATTGTTTGATAATAAAATCATGGGGATAATGACAGTCTTTAATTTATAACAAAAAATATCCGCTATTAGTATGACAAAATGTCTTAGAACTATCCTTTTTGTTTGTTGTATAAGTAGAACTTTACTGTAGTTATATAGAGTATTAGGTAATAAAACAGTTATTTCATGTGTGTTTTGGGTTAACAGTCAAAACTATTGTCCCTCGGTATCGGGGAAGACATTTTGAACTGTTGCCCTCGGCCTATCGGCCTTGTGCAACAGTTCAAAAGTCTTCCCCGATACCTCGGGACAATAGTTTTTACTGTTAACCAAACAGACATGAAATAAGTGTATACTGTCACCCGAGCAGCCGTGTGTTAATTATTTTATTATACCGAACAAAATTACAACAATTTTACAAAATAAAATATCAACAATAGATTGCCGTTATGATAATTTTACATGTACAATCTCAGTCCGAGTAAGTTTCTAATGATTTGGTG